>OX422210.1:245665118-248065118 GCA_949130495.1 Sambucus nigra
TTTTTACTCTAGTTTTTGTGTTATTATACATATCTTTAATAACTTTAATATAAATCATAGGGATTCTTTTCCTCCTTAAGCCCACCAAATAATATGCCTAGGTACTCTATCATAAGTCTTTTCTAAGTCTATAAAGACCATATATAAATTTGTATTCTTACTTCTACATTTCTCTATTAACTGCCTTAATAAGTAAATGATGTGAATCAAAAGAACGCGTTCATCATTTTTTCATATTATATTGTATTCTCATGACTTTTCTTTTTTTGTTGTCTTTTTAAGTAATTAGTAGTATAATTAGTGCTAGAGTAGGGAATATGCAAGAAAGAATGTTCTAGTCTATGCAATGTCTCTAGTGACATCACCCCATGACATAAGCATTATTTTGTGGGCAAGTAATGGGCTATTTATAAATCCTTCTCCAAGCCCTACAAATATCGTACTCACCATTTGGGGTAAGACATTCAATTAATAGATATTTTGAGATTTGTCTTTTGTATTTGAATGTTTTCTTTTAGTGT
Organism: Sambucus nigra; assembly: GCA_949130495.1. Lineage (NCBI taxonomy): Eukaryota > Viridiplantae > Streptophyta > Magnoliopsida > Dipsacales > Adoxaceae > Sambucus > Sambucus nigra. Next base: position 245,665,640 of record OX422210.1, read on the forward strand.
ATTAGAGCTTCATCGCACAAATATTGTTGTGTAGCTAGAAAATCATAAACAAAGTAACAATGGCGTCAAGGAAAGATGTCCAAATCAGGATCGAACGTCGTCTAGTTCATGGGATCCATATTGGACAAGCTTAAAAGGGTCATCGTTGCTGTGTATGACGTCCCTGCCATCACGGTCACAACCCACCCCTCAGCCTCTATTGGGGTTGCAATGGAGCCCAACAAAGGACCGCCACCTATCCTTCCCACCGAAGGCAGTAAACGAATCCCATCGACCCCTATTTTCGGCTAAATTGCACCGCAGTTCCCTCACGGCACCAGATCTCCCCCTCTCCACTACCACCAGAGCTTTGAGGAACAACAAAGGGGTGAAACCCTTGCCCAACCCCTCACCGCTAGCAAGAACCCCTCGCAACAACAAACCCTGACCCAGTTGGGTTACGCAAACCTCAACTCGACCCAGATCCAATGACCAGACCAGGTTCGACCTTCGTCTAAGACCCATCTACCTAACTCGACCCAACGCGAGGCTTTACCAATGGATTCCAACACCCCACAACCCCTGCGCCATACCTCCGACCAACCATATCACTCCCTTTGGCCACTACACTGCCCGAACAACTCCAAAACAAACTGCCAACTTCAGGTTTACACTTAGTTTTTGGCAAGGCTCCAGTCAAGCTCATACAAATCCTGTTGGATGCTAAATCTATTGCCACAACACCTATTAACTCCTTAAACATGGGAAAAGACTATAAATAAAAGGTATGTGAGTAGATCCATTAACCACTTGACTACCCTCTATTTGGTTTAGGCAATTCAGTAGTGGTGAAGACATGCCCTCGACGCATATGTTCCTATACGAAGATGGTTGAAGACAAATACCAGACGAGTGGTGTTCGAACTCGTCCCCATTTGAGTCTCTTAGCCCAAAGTTCACCCCATTCGTCTCCAATGGGCTACGTAATTGCTTCATTTGTTATGAAAGAGTCATCAAATGGACGAATGTCCCTTGAGGCGTAGAGATGAGCCCGATTGTTCCTCTATTCGAGAGAGGCTACAACATTTTCATTTCAATGTTCCCCTTATACGCGCTAAGATAAGGGCGACCCCCGATCGATTTTGGGGTGGAGGACCTCTTTGATCACCCACCGATGGGTGGTCATTTATCATACGTGCTCCGAATTCTTGCCAAGAGCTCTCACGGAGATGTCCGGATGAAACTACTAATGTTTGATGGCCACTTTAACCACGATGATTTTATTGATGGGCTTGGTTCGATGGAAAAGGTTTTTGATTACAAGCAACTCTTTGGCTGTAAGTATATTCAACTCGTCATTGCCATGATACAAGGCTTTGCGAAAGTTTGGTGGAATGATACTATTCAACATCGTTTGCTAGCCAAATAGCTCTCAATCAACACTTGGCATCCAACAATACCCAATAAAATCTTGGTCGCACACAATGTCGAAAATGCAAGCCTTTTTCATACTCCCCATGTATGAGAGGGACCTCTTTGCTTGAGTACATGTTCTCCGCCAGGGAAAATCCTTAGTGATATCCTGCACCGAACAATTTCAACTCTTATGTACCCATGCCGCCATCTGTCTAAGAGAGAGCGAGGATCAACCGTTATTTTCACGGTCTCCAGGCTGACATCTGTCAAGATTAGAGCCTACGTGAGATTTCGATGTTTGTGAAGGCCATCGAGTATGCACCAGATTGACGATCATCACTGGAGTTCATCCTCCTCTTGATCCACAGCCTACCAAAGCGGCTGACATGCCCACTACTGTCGTGAAGTGTTTCACTTGTGGCGTGTTTGGCCATCGAGCGTTCGAGTGTCCTGAAGGAAGGAAAAAGCCCATCCTTGTAACCGATGGAATGGATTCACCCGAGGAAAAATAAGAGGAGTTGGTGCAACTCAAATCCTTGATCGTACATATCGTTCCACTCGAGCCAAACACCAAAGGTTTTCCCCTTTGAGTTCGAGGACGAACTATTTTCAACGGGGGGAGAGTGGTGTGAATCAAAAGGAGGCGTTCGTTATTTTCCCATATTTTATTGTCCTCTCATTTCTTTGAGTCTGTTGTCTTTTAAGTAATTAGTTGTATAATTAGGGCTAGAATATATAATATGTAAGAAAGAATGTTTTAGTCTATGTGATGTCACTAGTGACATCAACCCATGACATCACATATGGTATAAGTATTCCTTAGTGGGCAAGTAATGGACCATTTCTAGATACTTTTCCTAGTCCTAAAAATGTTGTACTCCCCATTTGGGGGTAAGACATTCAATTAATAAATATTTTGAGATTTGTCTCTTGTGTTTGCGTGTTCTCTTTGAGTGACATTGACACTGTTTATGCCAATAATGATGCAGGAGTATATTCTAACTGAAATGGGTCGAGGCTCGCTAGGCTTGAGCTCCTTGGGGTAGATTCCCCTTTTGTATATAAGAATAAAGTTGCACGTTTACTAACATATATAGCTTTTGGTACAATGGTAAGCGTTAAACCATCATTTGGTATAACAGCTAGGACATGGGTTCGAGTGGCAGGAGTGGAAACCTATTAAGTGGGGAGAATGATGCAAGAGCATACTCTGACCTAAATGAGCCGAAGCTCGTTGGGCTTGAGTGCCATAAGACAAGCTCACCTCTTGTATATGAGAATAAAGTTGTGCCTTTACTAATAGCTATAGATTTTGGTACAATGGTAAGCGCTTGACCCATCAGGAAATATCTGCAATCGTGAGAACGTCAACAAGTGTTGTCATTTTGGGGGTGTGGGTGAGTTGGGGGGGGGGGGTGAATTTAGTTTTGTTTTTGTTTAAGTAACGAGTTACAACCTGATGAACTTCTTGAGTCGTGAAAATCTGAAATTGGTGGCAACCAATACCAACAAAAGGCAAGGTTTTTATTGTAAATGGACACAAAAAGGATTAAGGGATCTGAGATGTAAAAAATCTTGGGTTTTGACATTAGTATGAAAAACAAAACCAAAACAGTAACAGGGGGAGTAGTGGTGTCTCGATGAAGATAGTTTCTTGATATGTTAGATGGATAAGGAAGAAAGAGAAAGAAAAATTCATAAAGGGATTGATAATAAAGGAGAGTCTTGATTCAATTGTTTTGCTAAAAGAAAAAAAGAAGAAGAAAAAGGGATAAATTTGGTGGCAGTGGTTTGGTGGATTAGATTTGAAGTTTTTTATTTTTATATTTTCGTTTAGGGATGCAACCGGTACGGGGTTTTACCGTACCATACCGTTTTGGTCCGGAAAAAAATGATTTTGGTTTCATATTATGAAATATCGAAAACCGCTTTTATCGAAACCGAAAATACCGTAAAAAATTTGGTTGGTTTTGATTTTTAAATGCAAAAAACCGACTTACCGAATTTACCGTACCGATATTGTACCGAAATATCGTACCAAACTTTTTGTGCAGTGTGAAATTATTTTGGGTATCATACTACTTCTATTTATTTTATTTCTCATGAGTGAGTTTTTATATTCTCTTTCAATTTAAATTTATTTATTTGAGTATATGGTTTAAGTGTTAAATAATCATGTTAATTAAACATATATTTTGTTTAATTAATCAAACATTTAACACAAAATGAATTAGGCAGCATTTTGTTAAAATAAAAAGAGCCGTTCGTTTTGTTGGCTATATTTCCGTTTTGCCCTTATTCTTTTGGGCTTTATATTGTGGTTTGTGTAGAGATCTTTTTTTAGGGTTTTCATTTCATTTTTGTTTTGAGATTTGGCTTTCGATTTGGTGTGGTTACTTCGTTTTGAGATCGGGTTTCCGGTGACAATTTTTTCGGCGCCAGCTGTATTCGGATCTGAGTTCCCTCCGTATTTTCCGGTGATTTTTTTTTTTCGACGAGTTAGCTTTTCGGCGAAGGTTTGTTCTTACGGTGTTGGAGGTGTGGATGATTTTGACTTTCCGACGAACATTTTTTGAGGTAACATCTCCCTCATTTTTTGAGGCTCATCATCTTGGCTCACTCTCCTCAGGCACCAACTCCCTCATCTCATCACACTCTACTCCGGATTCGGTAGAGGCCAACTGGTCAGTTTGATCTCGTATCACTCTCATCCGTCTCTGACGGAGGTAAACCGATCATTTTGGTCTCGTCTCACTCTCCCCCGGCTCCGACAAAAGCAAACCGATTAGTTTGGTCTCGTGTCTGTTTACATCTATTGTTCCAAATGCTAGAAATTGTACCTGTTTGTGTATGTTTCAAATTGTTCCAAACAACTAGAAATGCTAGAAATTGTAATAGCTAGAAATGCTAGAAATTGTAACACCTAGAAATGGGTATATCGAAATATATACCAGATTTACCGAATGCATAAACCGATTTGAAATTATGGTATTTACCGGGAAAAACCGAATTAAAACCGAAATTACCGAAACCAAAAAAACCCGAAAATACCGAAAAAACCGGTCGATTTGGTTTTGGTTTTTGTTTTGATGTACCGGTCGGTAAATTGGTACGGTACGGTTTTACTGTGGTTTTGGTATTGGTAAGGGGTCGTTACCGACCATACCGTACCGGTTGCACCCCTAATATTTTCGTTAGAGGGAAATATGAGGTTCTCAATTGTTTGGGATGCCAATGGTTACAACGTGGAAGTGTTTGAGATGATTTTTTTTAATTTTTGTAATAATCAGCCCTAAAGAGGGATGAGTGGGGGAGTTCTGGAATTTATGGTCCATGTAGATATGTGGAAATAGGCAAATTATGGGAGGAGTTAGCTGATTTGTACGGATTGTGTAATCCTAGATGGCTCGTTTGAATGGACTTTAATGTGGTAAGGTTTTCTTCGAAAATTCGTGCATGCAAGGAGGGAGGGGCTCACTAGGGGCATGACATATTTCGACACATTTATTTGGTAGGGCCTTTTTCCCTCAAGGTTATAGTATTATTTCAACATAATTGGAAGAGAGTTTCTTTTTCACTCAATGTATTTAAAGTTTCCTGTTATGCTTGACAATATAGCTATATGCTTAACAATATAGCTATGTGAGATCGGTTCTTTCACCTTTTAGGCTTAAAAAAGATGTGGTTAGGGTAGGGACAAGAAATTTGATTCTTCTTGAGAGAAATTTAGTGTGAAAGGATTGGTGGTTTCAAATTTATGAAGAAATTGGGAGAAGGTGAAAGTCAAAGTTTTAAGAGTGGAATAAGGTGCATTTTTTGACATAAGATTTAAAAAGAAAGCAACTCTGTGGAAAATAAAGCGAATTAATGTAAAAAAGGAGAATGGAACCATCAGGATGTACTTGGAGGCAAAGAATGTATGATGAAGTATAATATAAAGGAACTTATTTTGAAGGGAGAGATTATATGGAATCAAAAAGTTAAAACTTATGTGTCTAGGGTTTACCGTTGGGGTTTCTCAATCTCTTTCTCTCCAGCTTTTTTCATGTTAATCTTTTTGGGATACCCCTTCCTTCCCAAATTGATAGTTTTCTTTTGTTTTAGTTTGTCCCAAATTAATAGTGCATTTCTAAAATTAGTATCTAAAAATAGGTAAAATTACAAAGTTTCCTAGTTCGAATAATACTTAAAAGAGAATAATGATTCAAGTACATGTCTTCCATTAAAAGGTATTCATCATTTTTCTGAGGATAAATTTGGAAAGTGAAAACTTTACCAGTATATGGTTGATTTTCAAATAGAGACAGTTAACTGGGATGGATGGAGTATAATTTAAGACCTTTCAAAGAATGTAACATGTCAGTAGGTTAGAAATTGATGATATTACTTGCATTTCACTGCTTCAATATTATCATTTTAGTTCTAGTCTTCCTTTCGTAGGTTAGAAATTGATGATATTACTTGCATTTCACTGCTTCAATATTATCATTTTAGTTCTAGTCCTCCTTTCATACTTAGCCTCTTGCGCCTTAACTTACATGACAGTGATTGTTTTCTTCCGTCTCTTATGCCATTAATCCTATCCTAAGCTGATTTAGACAGTTCCATATTCTTTTCATTACCCACACCAATGAGGTGACAAACATGCTGCTGGCCCTTTTGTTCTAAAGCAAGTCACGTGTGGATGGAACTCTTCTATTTCTGGAGTTTTTTGTTCAAATTCTTCCAAGGTGCCTATGATTATGGTGAGGAATATCTATGCTGATGATAGATTAATCATTAATGTTTCTTTCACAATACATTGATTTTATGATGTAAAACTTAATGCTTTTCGTAACTGGAAAGACATCTTGCAAACACATACATGAGTTTGTGTTTTCCCCATTAACCTCTAAAATCTCAACGCTAGGAGAAGAACCTTTAAAAAAATGCTACAAATTAAAAAACAAGAAAAGATTTTTCACATTCACATTCTTGTTTTTATTCTGAGACTTTTCCACTCTTCATAACAGGGCAAATATAAAACTAGGATTGTATAGCGAACCGAGCTACTCAGATTGAGTGGTGATCATTTGTATGAAGCTCATTTGATCGGCTCAGGAAATAAACTAGTCCAGCCTGGACGTGTGACTCCCAATAATGATTCTGAATTAACATGAAAAATGAAGCTACTCGCAAATCGTGTCTTCTTGCTTAAGAGGAGGTCATTCTAGCCCGACTTGTGAAATAAATGACCCAAAACGATTTTGTAAGCTCATTTCAAATCAAGTTTGAGCAATTGAGCTCGACTCGTTTACATCTCTATATAAAACCTTGCTATTTGTCAGGAATAGAGCACAAATAGGTGCATCACATCAGCCATGCTCAGTTCATATATATATATATATATATATATATATATATATATATATATATATATGCTGTCCTTTAAATTCAATATAGTATGATCTTTTTCATGACTGCTTCATTATTTCAGTAGTCTCTCTTAAATAGAGAGTCATGTGCTTTAAATTTAATATAGTATGATGTTTATAATTTGCGCACTAAGAAAATTACTTTTAAGGATAACTTAAGTTATATTACTTGTTTGTTTAAGTGAATTATAAATTATAAATTTATTATTAATTTATTTGCATATGGTAATTCTTAATTTGATCCGGAAAGAAATGTCTCATATTTTAGATTTGAGATATATGAAAACTGGCAGTGGCATATTAAGTAAAATAAACTCTTGCAGGAGATGTCCCAAGTGAAAAAAGTTGAAACTGTCTGACTCGACTCTTTATCTAATGAGCCAACCACCAACCACCAAAATGAAATATAATTTACTTAATAGTGATTTATAATAAATATGGGGACCGCACTCCCTAGTGCTGTAAATGTCTCACGAAAAATATGCCGACTTCAATCATATCTGTAGTAGACGTAATAAGAAAATATAACATAATATTTGCCTTCTCTATTCTTTTGTTTGAGCTTGTAAAAGGCAACTGAGTTCTCTGAGTGATAACTAATAACCTATTTCCCTTCATTTTACCATCTTCAGTTTCAAATATTATAGTTTCTAAGTTTTAATCTTCTCTGTCTCCACTATTAAAGAAAAGAAGTTATGGCACTTGAATTGAATCTCCTTTTCGTGGGAAAGTGATGGCTTCACATGCACACTGTCTTCTGTCCCAATCCAAAACTACTTCTCTTTCCCTCTTTTTGAGGCAATATCATTCTAATAATGTTGTAAAGAAGGAAAATATCTGATAGACAGTGTTTGATTGTCTTTAACTCGGGTTCAGTTTAAAAGTGGCAATTGGACTCAGGGAGGGAAGAAGGAGAAAATATAAGGATTTTTCACTCTTTTTACTGGTTTTGTCTACCACTGACGTAACCCAATTATGATAGAAAGACAAAGACCAATTATTATTAATTCTAATTAATTCAATTCTCTTTGGTCTCCATTGTTCCAAAATTATAAATTTATCCATTTATAAATTGTTCTATTTTTATCAATGATATTATTCATTAATTGCTATATTTTAGCTAAAATTTGAGCATTTTACAAAAACATTCATTTGAAATATGTGCATTTCACATAAAGTTTAGAAAGTTTATTCGGGTTGCATTTCACATAAAGTCTCTCTCTCCCTCTCCATTTGTTTTAACTTTTTTTTTCTTCTGATTGAACCTTAACATTAATTTCAAATTATCGAACATCGCGTAAAATTGGATTTAAACTCATTTCAAATCCGTTGATTTATAATTCACAAATTTCTAATGAATCAATTTACAAAATTAAATAATTTGCTCAACCAAACATGGCTATGAAAAAACATTGTCAATAATGATAAATTAAACTTATTCTTAAAGTTTCTAAACTTTGTTGTAATGTCGATGGAGTGGGTGTGTGGTGGTAAGGGGACATCGATGAGCGGGAGACGAAGATATATACTTTTTCTATTTTTGTAATAAATAGTTTTATTCATGATTGTTATGATTGTTTTTCTAAGTTGTTTTAGCTATAAAAAGATCATATGCCAAACACATGACCGTTAGGTTTCACTGACAAAAGTGGCGCAAAATATCAAATTAAGGCATCACTACTATAGTCTAAAACAGAGTTCGGGCTTGGTGTGATGGCAAAGGGATGTGTCGCAGGTTCGAGTCATGGCAACAGTCTCTCTATAAAATTGGGGTAATGCTTGCTTACATATACATCTCCAAGATCCTGTTAAAGAAGGAGCATTGTGCATCAAGTATGACCTTGTAGTACTATAGTCTAAAATCATTATTAGTAAAAACGTGTTGTTTAATTATAGACACAAATTAACCTTTTTCACTATTATATTGAAAGTTAATTTACCAATTAATCAATGTTGTGTTGGTTGTGTTAAGTTTCAATTCAATCTCAATAAGACATTTATCTTGATTAGAATGCAAATATGAAATTGAAATGTAAACAGAAAACTGAAAATAACAACCACAAATGAGACGGAGATTTAACATGAAAATCCTTGTAGGAAAATTACATACAGTAAAACTCAATCTCGTCACTATAATTCATAATAAGGTTTTACAAGTCTCAAGATGACTTACATGAGATGAGTAGGTTTTCAGAGGATATTAGGCACGTAGGTTGCTGCCAAAAGTCTTGCAAAGATATGAAAAAATGCAGCCCAATATGTGATCTAATACCCCCAACAAATGAGTCTTGCACATTAAAATTGTTTCAATCCCATTGCATCAGACTATCAGGCCGATCTATCGGCCTTCAAGCACAACGCGGACGAGACCTTGTAATGGTGGTGCTAGATTTCGAACCCAACATACAAATAGATCGGACCTTTTTTTGCCAATATGTTTGCCTAGTCTTTCACGGCACGGTGAAGACGTGGGTATTGACCCGGCCTCGATTCTCAACCTCTGTTGCCTTTGAATAGATAATTTAGAAGTTAATTTAAAGATATCTATAATTAATTTAAATCTGAAATTAATCCTACTTTAAACTATTAAAAATGATTTTGCGGTGACCTCAAATCTGAAAAGTATCGTGGCAATCTCGTGTGCTTCCGAATTCAAATGCAATTGAATATGGACTATGTTATGTTTTCTAATTCGAAAAAATACGAACTAAATTGCCTTTGCAATCAGCAATGTATTGAAATAAAACATCAAATATTATACAAGTTACTAGGAGCGTAAGCGGTACGGTTTGATCGGTAAATAATGAATACTAATACCAAAATTAAATTCTGGATGGTAAAATCAAACCTTACCAGTTTATCACTTGGTACATCAAAATCAATATCAAAACCAAATCGGCCGATACTTCGATTTTTTTGGTAATTTCGGTTTTTTCTGGTTTTGGTAAATTCTGATTTTTTCTGATTTTTTCTGGTTTCGGTAAATTCTTGGTTTTTTTGGTTTCTAGTTTCGGTGAAAAACACTAAAACCCCAAAAAACCAAAAACAAAACCAACCAACTTTTTTACATATTAAAATCAAAATCCAAACAAACCTTTTTCTAGTTTTCGTAAATTCGGTCAGGTAATTTTGGTAAATTCGGTACGGTACGGTAATTTCGGTACGATTTTTTCTGATTTTGGTAAATTCGGGGTAATTTCGATAAATCATTTTTTTAAATATTAAAACCAAAACCAACCAACTTTTTTGCGGTAATTTCGGTTTTGGTAAGACAAATTTCTGGTATTTTAATATATGAAACCAAAATCATTTTTTTTCGGACTAAAACGGTACGGTACGGTAAAAACCCGTACCGCTTCCACCCCTACAATATTACAATAAACTGTGCCATTTATATTTGTTAAATATTTTTTGTCGTATTTTTACTTTACACTTTTTCGGATCCAAGACCGTAACTTTATTTTGACGGATGAGTTGGAATCTTGTTAACGAATATTAGAGTCCATTTGGACAATGTTTTACCATGCTCCAATTTCAAATATTGTTGGACTTTCTTCTATTAAAGAGTATTCAATGTAATAACTATTGTCAGGGCCGGTCCTGAGATTTATAGTACCCTGTGCGATACTCAATTTAGGGTCCTTTCAAAAATATACTCTACAAAAGTATCAAATACCTAAAAATTCATTGAAAAATTGTTTCTCTTTAATAATAAATTTATCAACCCTCCCTTAAAAGATTGTGTCACCTCTTCTATTCTTTTTTGTTTTTTCCATTTTTTATATCCGGATGTTTGTTTTTTTGGTAACATTTCTAAAGATTACAAATTTATAAATAAAAATAAAACACGCAATTAACAACGAATCTAATAGTAGAGAGGAGAGGGAGAGAGTGGGGCGTACAAAAGAGAGAGAGAGAGAGAGAGAGAGAGAGAGAGAACCAAAAAGATTTTGTTGGTAGTTGAAAAAATGGACTCCTAAAAAAATTATAATCTTAAATGAGTTGGGTGAGATTTTTTTTGAGAAGTTGAATCATTCTTTTTTTTGGGATAGTTGAAAAAATGGGCCCCTAAAAAATGATAATCTTAAATGAATTAGGTGAGATTGTTTTGGGAAGTTGAATCATTCTTTTTTTTTGGGATAGTTGAAAAAATGAGCTCCTAAAAAAATGGTAATCTTAAATGAGTTGGGTGAGATTTTTTTGGAAAGTTGAATCATTTTTTTTATAGTTGAAAAAATGGGCCCCTTAAAAACTAAATTCATTTTAAAATTGGCCTGTGCTACTGCCCACCTGGCACATGGCCAGGGCCGGCGCTGACTATTGTTGTATTACGTTCACCATTTAATAAACCCAACACTACGACATTATTTTTTCAATTACGATGTAATATTTTCTACACACTCTAATTTGGTTTTCATTTAAAAACAACCGTCTTTAATATAAACTCGATCAATACATAAGAAAAGGTAACTATCACATGTAGGGGTATGTAAAAAAACCGACAAAACCGAGCCGAACCGAAAATTTTCGGGCCAGGTTTTTTTGAGGGTCGGTTCGGTTTAATCAGGTATAAAACCGACAGGGTCGGTTCGATTTTCGATTTTGGCATAAAAAAAACCGATTTTGAACCGAACCGAACCGAATTAATTTTTATACTTTTTAATTTTATATTTGATATTATATTTATATTAGTGTTGACATATTATATTATATTTTTTAATTTTATATTTATATTAGGTATTAAAAAAAAATATTTTTTATTAAAATAAAGGAAAAAACCGAACCAGCGCTGTATAAAACCGGCCCTGTAAAAAACCGACCCGATTCGGTTCGGTTCGGTTCGGTTCGATTTTTCAGCATTTTCGGTTCGGTTCGGTTCTCCTCCTCCAAAAACCGATATGGTCGGTTCGGCCCAAAAAATCCGGTCAAAACCGAACCGACCGACCCGTGAACACCCCTAATCACATGATTTAGTTGATTAATTACATTATAAAAGAAAAAAGAACTTTCGATTTAGAATATCTTGTAAAAAGAAATGAAACTCTTACAGAGAGAGTAGAATATTGTGCAATTCTTGAATGAATGATACTTCAAATCATTTTCTAGTTAATGCCGATCGATGGAGAAAACGAACCAATATCAAATTTCTGTGTACTATAATTATTTGATTAGTGAAAGTGCATTTCATGACCTCGAAAAGCAACATTGAATTTAAAGTTCTTGTTAATGCTGGCAACACGGATTCAAAATTTCTTTATATGATAGGTCAAACGTACAAATGGTGTGACGAAAAATGCACTATCTGCAGAGTCATACTTTCATAGAATAATTTATTTGATTTACCTTCACTTGATGAGTCACAAAGAAGCACCAGGAAAAAAAAGAAAAGGAAAAAGTTAAGTGGGAGATTGACTGACATTGGGAGTTTTATGAAGAGTGTTGACCCTTCAAATGGTCTTATATATTCGCCGAATGTGCATAACCCTAGGGGTATAGACCGATAACTTTATTAAGAGATTGACATAAATATTAAGAAAAATGATACGCTGATTTTTTTGTGGGATAATTATATGGTGCATTTAAGTTTAGATCCTATTAGACTTTTTTATATACATTCTAGTCCCATCATGTTTTTTCCTTACATATAAGTCCTATTCCTAATTTTTTGGAACTTTTTTTCCAATTTTATCCTTTTAAAACCAACAATCCGTAACTTCCTTGAGTAAGTTACATAAGTGGTTGAACTTTTTTTTTTAATCTTCAAATGATCATAACTTTTGATTCACAAATCCGTTTTTCACAAAATTACTATTTTTGAAATCTGCTCGACGAGATCTATCAAACAAGATCCATGAAGGCTATAAATTCCAAAGAAAAAAATTTATACAAACAGTAAACTTTACTGTATGCACTAGAATATGAAATAGCTTTATATATGTGACATTTTCATAAACAGACAGTAACATTTACTGCGTTAATACTACACACTATATATATATACGGTGAATCCAAATCCTTTTTTTTTCAAAATTACCTTATATTTGAAGGTTCGCGCTAGCAGTATCCAATCCTTACCACCATTATTGGAGCTTCAACGACCATCGTCAGAGCTCCGATTTGGGGTGGGTAAGGGTGGCATGTGGTGTCGTTGGCGCGGACCTTTGACAATAAGAGACTTTTGAATAAATGGGCTTTGGATCCACCGAAGTATCATGGGGGGCCGCTGGCGCGGACCTTTGAATATAAGATTGGATAAATGGGATCGGGATCATCTGGAGCGCCAATTTGGGGTGAATAGGGGTGGCACAGAAATTTAAAAATAGGAGCATATTGGATATATATATATATATATATATATAGTTTGTAAAAACAATAACATTTACTGTGATAATATATTTACGAAATAGTTTTATATATATAACATTTTCACAAACGGTAACATTTACTGAGTTTATATATATATATATATATATATATATATATATATATATATATATATATATATATATACACACACACACGGTAGATCCAAACCTCTTTTTTTTTAAATTACCATATTTTTAAAGGTTTACTCTAGCGGCATTCAATCCCCACCACTTCTCACCCCAATTGTCGAAGCTTCAACAACTTTCATCAGAGCTATGATTTAGGAGGGTAGTTGTGGCATAGGGTGCCGTTGGCGCGGACCTCTGAAATTAAGAGAATATTAGATAAATGGAGTTTGGATCCACTAGCGCTCCGATTTGGGGTGAGTAGGGGTGACATTGTGTTATGTTTATATCTATAATATTTTTACAAATGTTAACATTTATTGTGTTATAACACAGTATATATATATATATATATATATATATATATATATATATACGGTGGATCCAAACCTCTTTTTTCTGATATTACCTTATTTTTAACGGCCCGCGCTAGCGGTATCTAATCCCGACCACCACCAACCCCAATTGTCGGAGCTCCAACAGCCTTCATCAGAGTTCTGATTCGGGGTGACATAGAGTGTCGCTGGCGCGGACCTTAGGAAATAAGAGAATATTGGATAAATGGGGTTTGGATACACCGGCGCTCCAGTTTTAGGTGAGTAGGGATAGCATTGGATTAGGTTTATATCTGTAATATTTTCACAAATAATAAATGTTACTGTTTGTGAAAATGTTACATCGGCATCCCATGCCACCTCAAATCAGAGCTCTGATGAAGGTTGTTGGAGCTCCGATAAAAGGGGGTGGGTGGTGGTGGGGATTGGATGCCGCTTGCGCGGACCGTTAAAAATAAGATAATATCAGAAAAAAGAGGTTTGGATATATATATATATATATATATATATATATATATATATATATATATATATATATATATATATATATATATATATATATATACTGTGTTATATGAACATAGTAAATGTTAATGCTTGTGAAAATTTTATAGATATAAACCTAACTCAATGCCACCCCTACTCACCCCAAATCGGAGCTCCGGTGGATTCAAAATCCATTTATCTAATATTCTCTTAATTTCAGAGGTCCGCACCAGCGGCACCCTATGCCACTACTACCAACCCAAACCATAGCTCTGATGAAAGTCGTTGAAGCTCCGACAATGGGGTTGGGTAGTGGTGGAGATTGAATGTCGCTAGCGTAAACATTTAAAAATATGATAATTTAAAAAAAAATAGTGGTTTGGATCTACCGTGTGTGTGTGTGTATATATATATATATATATATATATATATATATATATATATATATATATATATATATATTATGTAATATTAACTCTGTAAATGTTACTGTTTGTGAAAATGTTATATTTATATTGTGTAATGTTAACTCAGTAAATGTTAGTGTTTGTGAAAATGTTATATATATAAAACTATTTCATAAATATATTATCACAGTAAATGTTATTGTTTGTGAAAATGTCACAAATATAAAACTATTTCATTTTCTGGTGTATATAATAAAGTTTAATATCTATGACATTTTTACAAACTATATATATATATATATATATATATATATATATATATATATCCAATTTGCTCGTAAATTTTTAAAGTTTTGTGCCACCCCTATTCACCCCAAATTGACGCTCCAGATGATCCCGATCCCATTGATCCAATCTTATTTTCAAAGATCCGCGCCAGCGGCACCCTATGATACTCCGGTGGATCCAAAGCCCATTTATTCAAAAGTCTCTTATTTTCAAAGGTCCGCGCCAGCGGCACCACATGCCACCCTTACTCACCCCAAATCGGAGCTCTGACGAAGGTCGTTAAAGCTCCAACAATGGTGGTAAGGATTGGATGCCGTTAGCGCGAACCTTTAAATATAAGGTATTTTTGAAAAAAGAAGGTTTGGATCCACCGAATATATATATATATATATATATATATATATATATATATATATATATATATATATAGTATTACCATAGTAAATGTTACTGTCTGTTTGTGAAATGTCACAGATATAAAACTATTTCATATTCTAGTGCATACAGTAAAGTTTACTGTTTGTGTAAAAATTTTTCTTTGGAATTTTATAGTCTTCATCGATCTTGTTTGATAGATCTCGTCGAGCAGATTTCAAAAATAGTAATTTTGCGAAAAACGGATTTGTGAATCAAAAGTTATGATCATTTAAAGATTAAAACAAAAGTCCAACCACTTATGTAACTTCCTCAAGGAAGTTACGGATGGTTGGTTTTAAAAGGGTAAAATTGTGAAAAAATTTCCTAAAAAGTTGGAATAGGACCTATGGGATTATTAAAAAGTCAATAGGACTTATAAGCTTGTTGACCCAATAAATGGGACCTAGATATAATTACCCCTAATTATATTTAGATCTTATTTGTCGGGCAATAAGCTTATAAGTCTTATTGACTTTTCAATAATTTCATAGGTCCTATTCTAACTTTTTAGGAATTTTTTTTACAATTTTACTCTTTTAAAACCAATCATCCGTAACTTCCTTGAGAAAGTTACATAAGTGGTTGAACTTTTTTTTTAATCTTTAAATGATCATAACTTTTGACTCACAAATTCGTTTTTCACAAAATTACTATTTTTGAAATCTGCTCGACGAGATCTATCAAACAAGATCCATGAATACTATAAAATTCCAAAGAAAAAAATTTACACAAACAGTAAACTTTACTATATGCACTAGAATATGAAATAGTTTTATATATGTGACATTTTCACAAACAGAGAGTAACATTTACTGTGTTAATACTACACAGTATATATATATATATATATATATATATATATATATATACATCCGGTGGATCCAAACCCCATTTTTTCAAAAATACCTTATATTTAAAGGTTCGCGCTAACGCCATCCAATCCTTACCACCATTATTGGAGCTTCAACGACCTTCGTCAGAGCTTCGATTTGGGGTGGGTAAGGGTGGCATGTGATGCCGCTGGCACGGACCTTTGAAAATAAGAGACTTTTGAATAAATGGACTTTGGATCCACCAGAGTATCATGGGGTGCCGCTGGCGCGGACCTTTGAAAATAAGATTGGATAAATGGGATCGAGATCATCTGGAGCGCCAATTTGGGGTGAATAGGGGTGACACAGAACTTTAAAAATATGAGCATATTGGATATATATATATATATATATATATATATATATATAGTTTGTAAAAATGTCATAGATATTAAACTTTATTGCATTCACCAGAAAATAAAATAGTTTTATATTTGTGACATTTTCACAAACAATAACATTTACTGTGATAATATATTTATGAAATAGTTTTATATATATAACATTTTCACAAACAGTAACATTTACTGAGTTAATATTACATAATATATATATATAGAGACACACACACACACGGTAGATCCAAACCAATTCTTTTTTTTCAAAATTACCATATTTTTAAATGTTTACACTAGCGACATTCAATCCCCACCACTACCCACCCCATTGTCAGAGCTTCAACGACTTTCATCAGGGTTATGATTTGGATTGGTAGTAGTGGCATAGGGTGCCGCTGGTGCGGACCTCTGAAATTAAGAGAATATTAGATAAATGGGGTTTGGATCCACCGGAGCTCCGATTTGGGGTGAGTAGGGGTGTCATTGAGTTAGATTTATATCAATAACATTTTCACAAGCATTAACATTTACTGTGTTCATATAACACAGTATATATATATATATATATATATATATATATATATATATATATATATATATATATATATATCCAAACCTCTTTTTTCAGATATTATCTTATTTTTAACGGTCCGCGCCAACGGCATCCAATCCCCACCACCACCCACCCCCTTTATCAGAGCTCCAACAACCTTCATCAAAGCTCTGATTTGAGGTGGCATGTAATGCCGATGTAACAATTTTACAAACAGTAACATTTATTATTTGTGAAAATATTAGAGATATAAACCTAATCCAATGCTACCCCTACTCACCTCAAACTGGGGCGTCGGTGTATCCAAACCCCATTTATCCAATATTCTCTTATCTCCTAAGGTCCACGCCAGCGGCACTCCATGTCACCCTGTAATACCCCGTATTTTTGGCTATATTTATTTTTGGGATTAATTAATTAAATGTGAATTAATTGGGAATTAATCCGGACAAAATACTAGCGAGAGGTGAGTTGGTATTTGACTATATTGAGTATATATGATGATATATGAATAGTGAATTATGAAATTTGTCGTGAGATTGATATACGGCAATTTGGTCATTTTATTGGGACGCGTGTGACAGTCGCGTCGGGATATAATTATTTTATTTATAAAAGTGATTTTAAATTATATTAATCGTATGGTCGTTTTGAGTGCGCCAACGCGTCCGGAAGGGTCGAGATTGTCAGAAAACACTAGCCGGGGGTTTAGTTTGGGTCCCGGGATATTTTTAGGCCATACCGGCAACATAAAGGGCATTTTGGTAATTTTGTATTTTTGGAGAATTAAAAGTGACGAAAATTGGGAGTTTTAATCTGATATGGATTTGACCCACTAAGCCACTAACCAACCCTTAATGACCCAATAAGCTACGGAAGTTATCAAATTAGGTTTCCAACTTTCCCAAAGAAAAACCCTAACCACCATAGCCACCTTTGGAGAAGAAAGCTTGTAGAGAGGAAATTCTGCAGAGAGAGAGAGATAGCTTCAGCAAATCAACATCAAAATCAGAAATAAACTCAAGGCAAGTGGTTTAATATCATTTAATTTCAGAGAATGCTCTTTCCATGTATAGGAATTTAATAAAATTGATTTGTTCTTGGTGTAATATGAAAACCCATGTATTTTGGAACTTAGAACTTGAAATCTTGAGGAGAATTGCATGTAGAATGATAGGTAGATGATTATACTGAGGATATTAGTGATTGGGTGAAATTAAAACGGATTTTTATTGGGTTAATTCATGAATTAAAATTTTAGGGTTTGTGTTCTTGAATAATTGGGGGAAAGTGATGAGACTTGATGATTTAATGATGATTGGGATGAATTAACTCAGTAAAATACGTTAGTTTATAACCTTGCTATGTTTAGGAGTGATTAGAGACCTTTAAACATCGTTGGGACTAATCTTAGAGGAGATTTGAGGAGTAGAAATGGTGAAAAACGTAACTAAAGAATTCTGCGCATGAAACTGGTCAGTCGTTAGAAGGCCTCCCCAGGTCGTTCGAACGAGCTCGTTCGAACGAGCTTCTAACGAGTTGACTAGTCGCTTCTAACAAGGGGAGACTTCGTTCGAAACCTTCGTTCGAACGAACTGTATTTCGTTCGATACATTCGTTCGAACGAGATGTCGTTAGAAGGTACAGTTCGTTCGAACGAACTGGAATCTCGTTCGAACAGCCTCGTTCGAACGAGACTTCTAACGAGTTGACAATTTAGGCCTTTTTGGCCTGTTTTGATTTTGGGAGTCGCGTAAACTTGTCCGAGGATAGAGATAACATCCCTTGATGATATGTTGATAGATTTGGGACGTTTGAGTTAATATGAGGAGTAAATTATATACGAGTGATCTACATAATGGTTGATATGGGATTGAGACGTGAGTGTTTACCACGACGTTAGAATAAATTATGGCACGTGTAATTATGGACCGGGATTATATAAGTTGTATATGTATTAATTTGGTACGAGAATGCGATAAGTACTACAATTAAACTACATGATTACTAAGATGTGTGTTTACTTAGTATTGGTATATGAATTGTGTGTATGACATACCTACCATACTTGCTATCACGGGAGGTTTGTGTTCTCTTAGGGCCCTCTAATCCTTGTGTTTCCCGGATTTAGACTGGTTACCTCGATGAACATAGGTCAGAGAAGGACTTATTGGGATGTTAATAAGTCTGCTGATCGTGGGAGCGCAGGTATGTGCGTGACCCATGTGATGTGACTGTGTTCGCCTCCACTATTTCTGATTTGTGTTATCTGAACTATTCCTGAGAGATTCAAAATATGTGAACCTTATGTATGTGATGTACCGGGATGGATAGCAGAGTATGTGTGCACCGCAGCTTAGTCTCGGGGTGCTTATATTGTATATTTATGTTGTGGAAAATATACGCTTAATAAAATGGGAACTTTCATATGGTATTGTGTGTAAATATGGAAAAATATAAATGGGATAATCTATACTGAGTTGTATTACTTTTGTGAGAACCTGAATTTACGTTAAGCCCCTATTTAATTGAGATCGTTTTAAATGTTAATTGGGAACCGAGTAATAAGGGTAAAACCTATGACAGTCTAGCTAGATATGATGTCACTTAGCTAGTGGTTTGTGTCATTTTAGATGGGTACTTACGTTAGGAGTGCACAGTTAGACGAGAGGTGAGAATATCATGTGAGTGCACGTCCTAACATGTACTTTACATTTAATGTTTTAAATGTTTTAAAGCACTTGCAGGATTTTAAAATATCTCCACATTCGGGCTCTGACCCGTTTGCTTTCAAATCTATTTTTCTCGTAAAACCATTTTAGGTGCCCAGCCACAAGGACACCATGCATAGGATTCTCATTCAGGTGACGAGCTGTAGCTGTTTGTGGAAGCTACAGGGATTTGCTTGTAGACGCTTCTATCATTTGGATTCCAGATTCATTATCTATCAGTTGAAGGGCATGTTGCCCATATCTATTAGAGACATCTTTCCATTACAGTTTTCAGACTTTGGCATGTATTTATTTAGTATTCAGTTTACTTATTTCAGTTGTGGGATTTGTAGTGAGGAGTTTTCCTCCAGACTTTATTTTCTTTATGTGATGGTTATTCTTTTTACTTCAGTATGGTGAATGGTGTTATTATTCTTCATTACACTTGTTGCATGTTAATCAGACTTTAATTAAAATTTGGCGACTTACTTTTTAAATACTAGGTGGTTAGTAATAATAAAATGTTTTCGACAGTGATGCTATTAGCTGAGCCAACTTGGCATTTTGAATTAATTTAATAAAGGAGTAGCTACCCGGTATTTAATTAGTCGGGGTGTCACAGGTGGTATCAGGGCATCAGGTTCTAGTGTCCTTTAGGATCTGACGGCTTATTATGTTTCCGCTAAGTTTCTTTGATATAGAGCCCTATATTTTAGGACTGTTGTACTCTTTTTGTGTATGCTTCGTTCTTCAGCTATTTTAAGTTTATAAACAGCGAACTTATAAACTTTGTTCTTATTTCCGATGCCTCCACGACGTGCACGACGAGTTCCCAGGGATGCAAAGCCCGAACCCCAGCCCGCTCCAGTTCAGGGCATGATGAACGCCGCTGAGGTTGCAGCTATAGTAGCCCAAGCGGTAAATGCCGCAATTGACGTTGTTCAGCAGGCACCACCTCAGGCGCCGGTTGCTGTGCCAGTACAGGCAAATGCATTCCCGTCTGCTTGGGAACGTGTACGTGACGCTTTTCAGAAAGCGCATCCGCCAGAGTTTGCAGGTAGCTCAGATGTGGTAGTCTCGAGCCAGTGGAGGAAGGATATGCAGAGGCACTTAAGGATGTATGAGTGCACGGACGTTCAGAAGCAGGTGCTAGCTACTTTCAAGCTAGTTGGATCTGCACTACAGTGGTGGGAGTCTATTACCACCGCAGAGGAGAGGGATACTCTCACTATTCAGGACTTCTGGGTGCGGTTTGACCGCAAGTACTTTCCGTCGGCTATTCACACGGAAATGAGGAGGAAACTGATGAATCTGAGGCAAGAGGGTAAGACCGTGGCCGAGTATGAGGCCGAGTTCACGAATCTGTTGAATATCGTTCCAGATGAGATACTAACAGAGAAGAAGAAGATTGAGAAGTTCACGGACGGGTTGACATGGAGGATCCGTCTGCATCTGTTAGGGAACCTTTTGTTGGCCACGTATTCTGATGTGGTTAACGCTGCTTTGTTACACTGCCAGGACCACCGCTTTCATATGGCTGAGAGCAAGAGGTCGGGAGAGTCTAGCCATCAGGGCAGGACACGAGGACATGGTGCCGGTGGGGCACAATCTGTTCAGGGGCAGAGACAGGGTGAGCAGGGTACCCAGCAGGGGGATCAGAAGAGGTTCCGATCAGGGAACTACAGACAGGGACAGGGAGGTTTCCGTCAGGGCCATCAGGGTCCAAACGGCCATCAGGGCCAACAGGGGCAGAATGGGCAGCAGTTTCACCAGGGCCAGCAGGGCTAAGGGAGGAACGGTAACGGCCACCAGGGCCGGGGACCGCATGGGCAGAGAGGAGGGAACTTCCCAGGGAAGTGTTTTGTTTGTGGAAAGACTGGCCATAAGCGACAGGATTGTCCTGATAGGGGCAGGGCCCCACAGCAGCAGCAACAGGGTGCTCGCCAGGAGCCGCAGAGGCCTATGTTTCCCTCCGCTCTCCCCGCACCGCCACAGATGGCAGCATTGCCACCCATTCCAGCAGTCCCAGTTCAGTAGGGACAGTTACAGTACGGACGTGTCTACAACGTCCACCAGGCGGCAGTTCCACAGGCACCGCCTGCGATTGAGGGTACGTTTCCTATCCATGGCACTATGGGTCGGGTGTTATTTGATACGGGTGCTACACATTGTTTTATAGCTACACACTTCGCGAAAGCCTTAGGATTGTTAGCTACGGCAGAGAGCACAGTGATGTGTGTCGACTCACTATTGGGGAGTGGGTCACTTATATTCTTTATATGCCCGGGAGTGGGGGTAGAGATTTGTGGTTTGGTATTACCTGCAGACATGTTGGTATTAGATATGCATGTTCACGATGTGATTATCGGTATGGATTAGCTCGTAGCTTATAGGGCCATGATTGATTGCTTCAGCGGGAGAATTGTTTTTGCCATTCCGGGGCAAGAGATGTTCATAGTGGCGATGCCTCGCCCAGAGGGAGGATCGACCGCTCATCTTTATTACATAGAGAAGGATACCTCTAAGGAGGTCATGATTCCTTTAGATTCGATCCCGGTTGTCAGGGAATATTCGGATGTGTTTCAGGAGATACCAGGCCTACCCCCCAGTTGAGAGATAGACTTTGTTATAGACCTATTGCCAGATACGAGGCCTATAGCACGCGCACCGTACCGTATGGATCCGGCAGAGATGCGAGAGCTACGAGATCAGATAGAGCAGCTGTTAGGTCAGGGCTTTATTCGTAGGAGTACCTCACCTTGGGGCGCTCCAGTTTTGTTTGTGAAGAAGAGGGATGGTTCACTGAGATTGTGTGTGGACTACCGGGAGTTGAACAAGGTCACGATACGGAATAAGTATCCATTGCCTCGAATCGATGACTTATTCGACCAGTTGAGAGGAGCTTCTTTCTTCTCAAAGATTGATTTAAGATCGGGATACCATCAGTTGCGTATCCGGGAGGAGGATGTCTCGAAGACTGCGTTCTTGTCTAGATATGGTTCTTACGAGTTTCGGGTTATGCCTTTTGGTTTGACCAACGCTCCAGCAGTGTTTATGGACTTGATGAACAGAGTGTTCAGGGATTTCCTAGATCAGTTTGTCATTGTCTTCATTGATGATATACTGGTTTACTCCCAGACAGAGGAGGAGCACGCCGAGCATTTGAGGCAGGTTTTGCAGACACTTCGTCAGAACGAGTTGTATGCAAAATATGAGAAATGCAGTTTTTGGCTGAAGGAGGTCCAGTTTTTGGGACACATTATTTCCGACCGGGGAATATCTGTTGATCCGGGGAAGGTATCCGCGGTGAGGAAGTGGGGACAACCCACGACACCGACTGAGATTCGTAGTTTCTTGGGTCTAGCAGGATACAACAAGAGGTTCATTCGGGGATTTTCGAAAATAGCGGGTCCTTTGACACATCTGACTCGTAAGGGTGTGCCATTCATCTGGAGTGATGCCTATCAGTTGGCATTTGATGAGTTAAAGGACAAATTGACCTCAGCACCTGTGTTAGCACTGCCGAGACCGGGAGTTGAGTATTTGGTTTACACCGATGCGTCCTTGCAAGGGCTTGGAGGTGTATTGCAGCAGGAGAGACAGGCCATAGCTTATGCTTCCTGTAAGCTTAAGCCTCACAAGAGGAATTACCCCACACATGATTTGGAGTTGGCAGCAGTGGTATTTGCCCTACGGATTTGGAGGCACTATCTTTTGGGGGAGAAGTTCCAACTGTTCACGGACCACAAGTCCCTACAATACCTGTTCACACAGGAAGAGTTGAATATGCGGCAGCGTAGGTGGCTTGAGTTTGTGAAAGACTACCAGTTCGATATCCAGTATCACCCAGGTAAGGCTAACGTGGTAGCATACGCGTTGAGCCGTAGGCCAGCAGATGAGGTGGCAGAGGTATGGAAGACAAAGTGGAAGGAGTTGGGACACCAGGATGCAGTGGCCCGATCTTTCATGTCTGTGATGACCGTTACACCGCAGATTGTCACGAAGGTAGTATGGTCACAGGTTAATGACTCGTTCTGTCAGGAGCAGATAGTTCGATTACTAGCAGAGGGAGCCGAGTCCTATACCGTCAGCTCAGACGGGGGATTACGCTTCAATAAGAGATTGGTAGTTCTGGAGGGGGAGATATTGCGACACGAGGTGATGGCAGAGTCACACGGCTCACGGTTCGCGGTGCATCCCAGAGGGGACAAAATGTACCAAGACATGAGACGGTAGTATTGGTGGAGCGGTATGAAGAGAGATATCGCTAAGTTTGTTTCGAAATGCGCCACTTGTCAGCTTGTAAAAGTGGATCATCAGAGACCGGCAGGACTGCTACAGCCGTTGGAGGTCCCAGTGTGGATGTGGGAGAGCATATCCATGGACTTTATCACGGGGTTGCCTACGTCGCAGAGGGGTCACGACTCCGTCTGGGTAATTGTGGACAAGTTGTCCAAAGTCGCTCACTTTTTACTCGTAAGGACTGACTACACTACGGGACAGTATGCCCAGCTCTTCATTTCAGAGGTTGTGAGACTTCACGGTGTGCCCCTAAATATCGTGTCTGACAGAGACAAGATATTTGTTTCGAGGTTTTGGAAGAGTTTCCAGGAGGCCATGGGCACGGAATTGCGGTTGAGTACGGCTTATCATCCGCAGACCGATGGGCAGACAGAGCGCACAAATCAAATGTTGGAGGACATGCTACGCATGTGCATTATTGACTTTGGGGGTGGATGGGAGCAGTACCTTCCACTGGTAGAGTTTGCTTACAACAACTCCTATCAGTTCACTATTGGCATGGCTCCATTTGAAGCATTGTACGATAGGCCTTGTCGTTCCCCAGCATGTTGGTTAGAGGTGGGGGACAACAAACTACTTAGGACGGAAGTGATTCAGGATACTTCGTCAAGAATTGAGTTGATTCGGAGTCGCATTCGGGTAGCTCAAGACAGGCAAAAGAGTTATGCTGATGCGAAGAGATTTTTCAGGGAGTTCCAAGTGGGGACCAGGTTTTGCTCAGAGTATCTCCTATGAAGGGGATTATGCGTTTCGGGAAGAAGGGGAAGTTGGCACCGAGGTATGTGGGGCCGTTTCCTATTATTGAGCGGATCGGACCGGTTGCGTATAGACTTGGGTTACCGGAGCAATTGCATCGGATTCACGATGTGTTTCATATTTCCTCGCTAAGTAAATACCTTAGAGATAATTTGGATCATTCTCACATTGCTGTGGAGGACATCGATCTCCAGCCGGATAGCTCCTACGAGGAGGGGCCGATTGCTATTTTGGATCGAAGTGAGAGGAAGCTGCGGTCAAAGATAGTTCCGTTAGTGCGTGTTCAGTGGCGACATCATAATGTCGAGGAGTCCACATGGGAGCGCGAGGATGAGATGCGCGAACGTTATCCAGAGTTGTTCATACCAGGTACTTTCTAGTTCCGAATTTCGGGACGAAATTCAGTTATTAGGGGGGAAGTATGTAATACCCCGTATTTTTGGCTATATTTATTTTTGGGATTAATTAATTAAATGTGAATTAATTGGGAATTAATCCGGACAAAATACTAGCGAGAGGTGAGTTGGTATTTGACTATATTGAGTATATATGAATATTGAATTATGAAATTTGTCGTGAGATTGATATACGGCAATTTGGTCATTTTATTGGGACGCGTGTGACAGTCGCGTCGGGATATAATTATTTTATTTATAAAAGTGATTTTAAATTATATTAATCGTATGGTCGTTTTGAGTGCGCCAACGCGTCCGGAAGGGTCGAGATTGTCAGAAAACACTAGCCGGGGGTTTAGTTTGGGTCCCGGGGTATTTTTAGGCCATACCGGCAACATAAATGTCATTTTGGTAATTTTGTATTTTTGGAGAATTAAAAGTGACGAAAATTGGGAGTTTTAATCTGATATGGATTTGACCCACTAAGCCACTAACCAACCCTTAATGACCCAATAAGCTACGGAAGTTATCAAATTAGGTTTCCAACTTTCCCAAAGAAAAACCCTAGCCACCATAGCCACCTTTGGAGAAGAAAGCTTGTAGAGAGGAAATTCTGTAGAGAGAGAGAGATAGCTTCAGCAAATCAACATCAAAATCAGAAATAAACTCAAGGCAAGTGGTTTAATATCATTTAATTTCAGAGAATGCTCTTTCCATGTATAGGAATTTAATAAAATTGATTTGTTCTTGGTGTAATATGAAAACCCATGTATTTTGGAACTTAGAACTTGAAATCTTGAGGAGAATTGCATGTAGAATGATAGGTAGATGATTATACAGAGGATATTAGTGATTGGGTGAAATTAAAACGGATTTTTATTGGGTTAATTCATGAATTAAAATTTTAGGGTTTGTGTTCTTGAATAATTGGGGGAAAGTGATGAGACTTGATGATTTAATGATGATTGGGATGAATTAACTCAGTAAAATACGTTAGTTTATAACCTTGCTATGTTTAGGAGTGATTAGAGACCTTTAAACATCGTTGGGACTAATCTTAGAGGAGATTTGAGGAGTAGAAATGGTGAAAAACGTAACTAAAGAATTCTGGGCATGAAACTGGTCAGTCGTTAGAAGGCCTCCCCAGGTCGTTCGAACGAGCTCGTTCGAACGAGCTTCTAACGAGTTGACCAGTCGCTTCTAACGAGGGGAGACTTCGTTCGAAACCTTCGTTCGAACGAACTGTATTTCGTTCGATACATTCGTTCGAATGAGATGTCGTTAGAAGGTACAGTTCGTTCGAACGAATTGGAATCTCGTTCGAACAGCCTCGTTCGAACGAGACTTCTAACGAGTTGACAGTTTAGGCCTTTTTGGCCTGTTTTGATTTTGGGAGTCCTGTAAACTTGTCCGAGGATAGAGATAACATCCCTTGATGATATGTTGATAGATTTGGGACGTTTGAGTTAATATGAGGAGTAAATTATATACGAGTGATCTACATAATGGTTGATATGGGATTAAGACGTGAGTGTTTACCACGACGTTAGAATAAATTATGGCACGTGTAATTATGGACCGGGATTATATAAGTTGTATATGTATTAAGTTAGTACGAGAATGCGATAAGTACTACAATTAAACTACGGGATTACTAAGATGTGTGTTTACTTAGTATTGGTATATGAATTGTGTGTATGACATACCTACCATACTT
The DNA here is from genome assembly GCA_949130495.1 of Sambucus nigra. Classification (NCBI taxonomy): domain Eukaryota; kingdom Viridiplantae; phylum Streptophyta; class Magnoliopsida; order Dipsacales; family Adoxaceae; genus Sambucus; species Sambucus nigra. The sequence goes on from OX422210.1 coordinate 245,692,517, forward strand.
GCTATCACGCGAGGTTTGTGTTCACTTAGGGCCCTCTAATCCTTGTGTTTCCCGGATTTAGACTGGTTACCTAGATGAACATAGGTCAGAGAAGGACTTATTGGGATGTTAATAAGTCTGCTGATCGTGGGAGCGCAGGTATGTGCGTGACCCATGTGATGTGACTGTGTTCGCCTCCACTATTTCTGATTTGTGTTATCTGAACTATTCCTGAGAGATTTGGAATATGTGATCCTTATGTATGTGATGTACCGGGATGGATAGCAGAGTATGTGTGCACCGCAGCTTAGTCTCGGGGTGATTATATTGTATATTTATGTTGTGGAAAATATACACTTAATACATTGGGAACTTTCATATGGTATTGTGTGTAAATATGGAAAAATATAAATGGGATAATCTATACTAAGTTGTATTACTTTTGTGAGAACCTGAATTTACGTTAAGCCCCTATTTAATTGAGATCGTTTTAAATGTTAATTGGGAACCGAGTGATAAGGGTCAAACCTATGACAATCTAGCTAGATATGATGTCACTTAGCTAGTGGTTTGTGTCGTTTTAGATGGGTACTTACGTTAGGAGTGCACAGTTAGACGAGAGGTGAGAATATCATGTGAGTGCACGTCCTAACATGTACTTTACATTTAATGTTTTAAATGTTTTAAAGCACTTGCAGGATTTTAAAATATCTCCACATTCAGGCTCTGACCCGTTTGCTTTCAAATCTATTTTTCTTGTAAAACCATTTTAGGTGCCTAGCCACAAGGACACCATGCATAGGATACTCATTCATGTGATGAGCTGTAGCTGTTTGTGGAAGCTACAGGGATTTGCTTGTAGACGCTTATATCATTTGGATTCCAGATTCATTATCTATCAGTTGAAGGGCATGTTGCCCATTTCTATTAGAGACATCTTTCCATTACAGTTTTCAGACTTTGGCATGTATTGATTTAGTATTCAGTTTACTTATTTCAGTTGTGGGATTTGTAGTGAGGAGTTTTCCTCCAAACTTTATCTACTTTATGTGATGGTTATTCTTTTTACTTCAGTATGGTGAATGGTGTTATTATTCTTCATTACAATTGTTGCATGTTAATCAGACTTTAATTAAAATTTGGCAACTTACTTTTTAAATAGTAGGTGGTTAGTAATAATAAAATATTTTCGACAGTGATGCTATTAGCTGAGCCAACTTGGCATTTTGAATTAATTTAATAAAGGAGTAGCTACCCGGTATTTAATTAGTCGGGGTTTCACACACCCAAAATCAGAACTCTGATGAAGGTTGTTGAAGCTCCGACAATTGGGGTTGGTGGTGGTTGGGATTAGATACCGCTAGCACGGACCCTTAAAAATAAGACAATATCAGAAAAAAGAGGTTTGGATCCACCGTATATATATATATACTGTGTTATAACACACTAAATGTTAACATTTGTAAAAATGTTATAGATATAAACCTAACCCAATGTCACCCTACTCACCCCAAATCGGAGCGTCAGTGGATCCAAACTCCATTTATCTAATATTCTCTTAATTTTAGAGGTCCGCGCTAGCGGCACCCTATGACACTACTACCCACCTAAATCATAGCTCTGATGAAAGTCGTTGAAGCTTCGACAATTGAGGTTGGTAGTGGTGGGGATTGAATGTCGCTAGCGTAAACCTTTAAAAATATGGTAATTAAAAAAAAAGTTTGGATCTACCGTGTATATATATATATATATATATATATTAACTCAGTAAATGTTACTGTTTGTGAAAATGTTATATATATATTGTGTAATATTAACTCAGTAAATGTTACTATTTGTGAAAATGTTATATATAAAACTATTTCATAAATATATTATCACAGTAAATGTTATTGTTTGTGAAAATGTCACAAATATAAAACTATTTCATTTTCTAGTGTATACTATAAAGTTTAATATCTATGACATTTTTACAAACTATATATATATATATATATATCCAATATGCTCCTATTTTTAAAGTTTTGTGCCACCCCTATGCACCTCAAATTGGCGCTCCAGATGATCCCGATTCCATTTATCGAATCTTATTTTCAAAGGTCCGCGCCAGTGGCACCCCATGATACTCCGATGGATCCAAAGCCCATTTATTCAAAAGTCTCTTATTTTCAAAGGTCCGTGCCAGCGGCACCACATGCCACCCTTACCCACCCCAAATCAGAACTCTGAATAAGGTCGTTGAAGCTCCAATAATGGTGGTAAGGATTGGATACCGCTAGCGCGAACCTTCAAATATAAGGTAATTTTGAAAAAAGAAAAGGTTTGGATCCACCGGATATATATATATATATATACTGTGTAGTATTAGTACAGTAAATGTTAGTGTCTATTTGTGAAAATGTCACATATATAAAACTATTTCATATTCTAGTGCATAGAGTAAAGTTTACTGTTTGTGTAAATTTTTTTCTTTGGAATTTTATAGCCTTCATGGATCTTGTTTGATAGATCTCGTTGAGAAGATTTCAGAAATAGTAATTTTGTGAAAAACGAATTTGTGAATCAAAAGTTATGATCATTTGAAGATTAAAAAAAAAGGTCAACCACTTATGTAACTTCCTCAAGGAAGTTACGAATTATTGGTTTTAAAAGGGTAAAATTGTGAAAAAAAGTTCCAAAAAATTAGGAATATGACTTATATGTAAGGGAAAAACATGATGGGAGTAGAATGTATATAAGAAAGTCTAACAGGATCTAAACGTAAATGCCCCATTTTTTTATTGGGATTTAAAATTGGGACTCTTACTGACATGGGGTGCCATCATTGATTGGTTCCTTATGAACGTGGGTCCGCGCCAGTGGCACTAACGAATCACAACACGTCATATCAGCGAGTCCCAATTTTGAGTCGCTGTAGAAGGACCCAAATATTAATCCTGCTCCTTGAATTATATCTCAACAGAGCTAACTCATTTAGGGCGACAAAAATTAAGCGTAGTAAATTATAGTACGATTTTTTTGCTTAATTTCTTGTTTAGTAATTTTTTTTGATTAAGAGCATCATTAGTGTATACCCCGATTTTTCAATAACATATAAATTAAATTTTGTAATGTGTACATGAATATTTTGTAATTATTTTGGAAAGATTTGTAATTTATACATGAAATTCTATAATGTATAAATGATTTTTTTTGTAATAAACACATTTTAAATTGGTGTATACCCTAAATTGTAAGATATACATTAAGGGATGATGAACCTTACTATCCAAAAGCTCCCATTATAGTAAGGTATAATAGGTATCTAATAATACAACTATAAAAAATTGCGAATACAGTCCCATTAGGCAAGGATGGTCCGAACAAACTAAAAATCCAATTAATATATATATATAATAAGTTACAATGGTGTTTTCACTATTCATAAGATGGGGAGACACTTCACGGTTCAGATCGATGCCAACAAGGCAACGATCCGAAGGTTAAGATTAAACGATATTTTTTTCCTTTTTTGTCCTTTTAGTATTTCATTTCCCCCTCTTTTCCATCACTCTTCATCATCTAAAAAAATTCAAAAATATGGGTAAAAGAGTAAATTACTTTGCATTTAGCTTTACCAATTCACTATGCCTCTCTCATCTTTCTCTACCTCACGACAACCAAACCAAAAATCCCACCGGTTCCAAACACACACAACCTCTCTCATCTATCTATCTCATTTTATAGCTCTCCCAGCTCTCTATCTACACGCGAATCTGGGTTTAGATTTCTGTATGTTAGGTTCATTTTTGTCTATTTGGGTTTGGATTTTCGGTAACCATCTCTCTCTCTCTCTCCCAATCACATTATCTCTTTTTAGTCGATTAATTTGAGGTTTTGTGGTTATTTGGTTTGTGTTTTTGGTTTATTTATTTTGGGTTTTCAAATTTGATAACGCGGTGAAGATGATTGAAGGTTTAAACTCAAGTATCCCCCCTCTCTCCACATACGCACATACAGAGACTCCATCCACCACTTCGAGTAGTGGTGGATTAGCTTGGATTAGCACTCCATCCACCACTTCAAGATTCATATATTCTTGTGAACTGATATGATTCATTAAAATGGGTAACTTTGAAAATGTTTTTGTAAACTGATATGATATGATTCATTGTTCGTGTGAACTGATATGCTTACTGGGTTTTTATTTTTCAAGAAATCTTGGAACGCTAGCTAGAATAGCGCATGAACTCCCCAAATCTATTATTGCACATCTGGTATTGTGATTGAATCTACACTCACTATTTAAGGTCTTAATCTCCATTTTGTCATTTTGGTTCATCACATTTTTTTCTTTCCTTATATCTCAGTGTTTGCAACATGCATGCCATTTGTTTGATAAAATGCATCACACTGTTTTCTTAAGAAGCCTTGGGTTATTCGGCTTAAGTTTGAACAGGTATGGTCGTCGGGGCAAAATTAAATGTTTGTTATTTTTATTGGTTCAACTTTGCATTTAATTGTATGACAACTTTGCATTTAATTTGTAAGCTAATGACTACATGAACTAATAGTGAAGTGTGTTGCAGATTCACAATCTTAATCGTTAGCCAAGGCGATCCCCTACAAGATTGCAGACATTACTCAATACAGCTAAGGAACACATATGACCCAGTGATGATGCTTACCAGCCAGCACCGGTCCTATTGATGGCAGAGTTATGAGAATTCTGCACATGATGAGCTTTTCATACATTCAGTTCTGGCAACGTTTGTAACCATCAGGTGAAGGAATTCTTAGAAGAGTGGATCAAGTTATTTCAAACAGTGGAAAATGCCTGTTTTAATTTATCTTCAACTGAAGAATCACAAGACCCCATTGTCAAGTTGCCTTCACCAACTACAAAATTGCCTAGAGAGGAGCCTATGGCAAAATCCATACCTTCAACAAAGGGGGAAGTGTTTCCTAAAAATAAAGGTATTCAGAATCACAGGGCCCCATGTATTGTATTGAACTCAAAGTGTTGAGTGTTGAGTTCAAAACAGCTCTTTAAAATCAAAGTACTGAGTGCTGGTGAGGTCCCATAACTGAGTTTTGAGTTCAATACAATACATTGAAATCAAATTCTGTCTTAGTTTTAAATACCTTAAGAAACAATATGTTGTATTGAACTCTACACATTCATCATTTGATAATTTGATAGATTTCCTTTGCTCGAGATCAGGGCTACAATGTATATTGAAACATATGTTTTATAGATTGAAACATATGTACCATCTTCTTTAACAACTGAGAAGAGTAATAAAATTCACCAATATACACACGAGGTATCCCAAGTTTACCCGAGGATATAAAAGAACTTCTAGCTTCCATTTTACTCTTGGATCCTAGGTATCCCAAGTTTAAAATCATTTTTTTGTTGTTGTTTTAGTTGGTTTAATAAAGTCACTATGATCTCTGAATTGGAATTGTACGAATTTGAGTCGGTTAGTTTTTTAACTTTATACAAAGCTATTCTTTTATTTTAGTATAATATTGCGTTAGGGCTATGTGACACCCCGACTAATTAAATGCCGAGTAGCTACTCCTTTATTAAATCAATACAAAATGCCAAGTTGGTCCAGTTAATAGCATCACTGTCGAAAATATTTTTAATGATTACTAACCACCTAGTATTTAAAAAGTGAGTTGCCAAATTTTAAATTAAATCTGATTAACAGGCAATAAATGAAATATAGAAATGTAACACAACCATTCACGATAAAGTCCAACTATAGTAAATCATCAAGTAAAAATGAGTCTAGAGGAAATACTCCTCACAACAATCCCAATATGGAAAGAAATAAAACAAGTCTGCATCCTGAATTAATTACAATCCAAAAGTCTGAATAACTGAAAGAAATGAAATGTCTCTAAAAGAAATGGGCGACATGCCCTACAACTGATGAAATCTAAATATAGAGTCAAGGCAAATGAAGCGTCTACTAGAAAGGCCCTGTAACTTCCACAACAGCTACACCTCGTCACCTGACTGGAAATACTATGCATGGTGTCCTTGTGGCTGGGCACCTAAAAAGGTTTTTACAAAAAGTAGATTTGAAAGCAAACGGGTCAGAGCCCGAAAGTGGAGAGTATTTTAAAAACAACAAGTGTTTTAATAACATTAAAACAATGAATGCAAAATACATGTTAGGACGTGCTCTCACATGAAATACTCACCTCTCGACTAATTGTGCACTCCTAACGTACCGTACCCATTCAAGTGATTCTCATATCTAGCTAAACCAACATAAGTTCTAACCTTCCTACTCAATTCACAACTATGAATTCCCAATGTTATCACTTAAATAGATAGTTTTACTTAAACTCGGATTCTCAATTATTAGCATTTCCATTTACTGGAGGTTATCCCCTTATTTATCTTCTCAAGGAGTTACTATAAATTATTCTCACAATTTAAACATAACAAATTCCTTTTCATTTAACCGTATATTATTCACATCATAAATATACTATACAAGCACCCCGAGGCTAAGCTGTGGTGCACACATACTCTGCTATCCATCCCGGTACATCACGTACATAAGGATTACAAATTCCGAATCTCTCAGGAATTGTTAGAATAAACACCACACACAAAAATGGAGGCGAACATAATTCAACATATCCATGGTCACGTACATACCTACGCTCCATATTCAGCTGACTTAATAACTCACAATTAAGTCAATTTCGAAACCATTTGAAATTCTCATCTTTGAAAATAAAATTCAAAATCCTTTAATGTAAGGCGAAATCTATATTTTTGGGATATCTTATATGAGGGACAATGTAAGTATATGTTAAAGAGAGAGAGACACGTAAGACAGTTACTTTTGAACAAATGTGTATACCTACTAAATTTTATACTTGGGAGGATAGAATCCGTGAGCGTGATGTAGTAAGTGGAAAAGTTCCTCAAATTAAATTAAGATGTGAATGGTTATACGTGATAACTATATAATGTGAAATAAATGCGAATGATGAAATTATGGGAATTGAGAATTTACCCATTTTTGATATGGTAATATTAGTATAGTTATATGTTTGTGTATGCATATACTATCTATGTGTGAAAATCATGCCCACGCTACTTGCTATCCCTGAGGTTTCCGCGCTGGGACAGTCTTATCTCGATGGGACCTTTATGGGGGATATTGACTTGTACCCTAGAAGATAGATATCCTTGGTACAGGCTATCGGAATGATAGTTCAGACGGTCCTAAGAGATGCGGGTATGTGCTTTCCTCTTAGAGACTTGGAATCTATGCTTTGCCTCATTTTGTTTGTGTATAGATATCCTTGGTACAGGCTATCACAGTGATAGTTCAGACGGTCCTAAGGGACTTGGAATCTATACTTCGTCTCAATATTGTTTGAGTATGTGTTAATACAATTCGAGAGTGATTCCGAATTTGTATTCCCCTTAATGTGAGTGATATGGGGTTTGGATAGTAGAGTATGCTCGCACCATAGATATTATGTGGGGTGCTATTTTGATATATATATATTTTTGAGTAGTTAATATATATATATATATATATATATATATATATATATATATATATATATATATATATATATATATATATATATATATATGAAATTATGAAATCTGGAACTGCCTGCTGTGATTTGATATGTAGGACATGGTTGATGACTCAAATTGTAAATACTTGTTTTGAGAAAGTATAATATGAAATTGGAAAGCTTTATTTATTAATAAAGTCAAAATGAGATCTTCGGTTACAAATTGAAATATTCTTTTCAAACAATTGAATCGTGAAATTTGAATCTTACGAGTAATTTAAGATAAGTTAAATCATTGGGAAGATTAGTGCGATAAATGATAAGACAAACCGTTGGGAAGGTTAGTGCGATAGGTGTGCACATTAGAAGAGAGGTGAGAATTCCTCAAGAGAGTGACGCACTAATATGTTGTTGCATTGGCCTGTATCAATTTAAATACTTGCTAAACAAATTTTAAATCATATACACTATTGGGCTCTGACCCGTTTTTCTCTCTCTCTCTCTCTTGTATATATATGTATGTATTACAGGTGCCCAGTCACAGGGGCGTCTTGCTTAGGATCTCTTGGAAGGAACGCGCTGCAGCTTAGGTGGAAGTTGCAGGACTCTTGATTAGACAACTTCGTTCATTCGGATCCACTCTTAGTACTTTCATCTAGTTGGGCATGTGTAGCTCTTTCCATTATTCCGTTGTTATTGGATATTTGTATTTCAGTTATTTCCATTATTGTTACTATGGGATTTATTCAGTTTGGATGTGCGACTTTAGATTTCGTATGTTGACATTCGATTGACGAATGTATTAAATTAATTGGATTATGTTGCAGAATTTAATGTGGTGTGATTCTTACTTATTTAATGTTGTTAATAAAATAAATGATTTTTCTTTAAATAAAATTTGGAAAGTATGTATGAACATGGTTTTGACACTTAGCTTAATTAATTAGGGTGTTAAATTGGAAAATTTTATTTTTCGACAATGATGCTAAGAATGGACCAACTGTTTACCTTGATTTAATTTAATAAAGGAGTGATCGCCCGGTATTTAATTAGGCGGGGTGTCACACACTCTACATCCGGGCACACAAGGATTAGATGGCCCTAAGCGAACGTAAACCTCCCGTGATAGCAAGTATGGTAGGTATGTCATACACATAAAAATCATATACATATACTAAGAATGCACACATCTTAGTAATTACCATAATTTATTAGTGGTATACTTCTCATTCTTATTCCAATACACATGTCCCCGGTTGATATATACACATCATCCATTATCCTCACGTCGTAATTAATTGTTCGCGTCCTAACCCACAATTTCCATTTGGTTCAAATCATTCTTCTATATTTTACTCCCCAATATATCCCGAATATCCCAACTATATCAATTAGTCATCAAGGTCAGGTTATCTCTACCATTAATCAAGGTTACGGGACACTAGAAATCAAACCAGGCCAAAAAGGCCAAACTGTCAACTCGTTAGAAGTCTCGTTCGAACGAGGTCGTTCGAATGAGAGTTCGTTCGAACGAAGTGGGCATCTAACGAGATCTCGTTCGAACGAAAGGAATCGAATGAACATCCCCCTCGTTAGAAGGCAAACTGTTAACTCGTTAGAAGCTCGTTCGAACGACCTGGGCAGGTCTTCTAACGAGGTGACAGTTCGAGCCCAGAAAATTTCTATTACGTTTTTCACCAATTTTCTCACCTCAAAACTCCTCCAAAAATTATTCCAACAATATTTTAAGGTTCCTCAACATTCCTAAACATTCTTAGGTCGTAATCTAGCACATTCATGGGATCAAATCTTCCTATACAACACCTAATTATTAAATCTCCCAAAGTTTTCCCCAAGCCTTATGAGTATGAACCCTAGAATTTAAAGTCATCAATATCCATAACTACATCCTTTTTTACATCATGAAAAGTTGTATTTTGTTTATTATAATCACCCAATAACATTCTACATGCAATCACTATATCATAACTTGAATTTCTATTTCCAATTTCATGGGTTTTCATCAAACTCCCAATGTAATGTAATTAATTAAAATTCTAAGCATGGAAGAAACATTCGCTTGAAATTAACGTAATTAAACCACTTGCCTCTGATCTTTCTCTGAATTTGATGTTGAATTGATGAAGGTTGATCTCTCTATCTCTCTCTCTGCAGAATTCTCCTTCCTCTCTCTCTCTACCAGTTTTTCTCCAAGATGACAATGGTGGTTTAGAGGTTGCCTTAGGAAACTCTTAAAACTTTTTCAAATAACTCCCGTAACCCATTAAGTCATTAGTGTTGTTAGTGGGTTTAGTGGGTAAAGACTAAATCAGATTTTTAACTTCTAATTTTCGTGGGTTTTAATTCCCAAATTTCGAAATTACCAAAATGCCCTTTTAAGTTACCGGTATGGCCCAATAATGCCCCGGGACCCAAACTTAACCCCCGGCTAGTGTTTTCTGACTATTTCGACCCTTCCGGACTTGTTGGCGCACTCAAAATGACCATATAGTTGATAAAAATAAAATTCACTTTTTAATTTAAATAATTACATTCCTGACGTGACTGTCACACGTGTCTCAACAAAATTTCCCAAATTGTCGTATTTCTATCTCACGACAAATTCAATATTTTCAATATTCATATTTCTCCATATATACACATTATAATCAAATACCAACTCACATCTCGCTAGTATTTTATCTGGATTAATTCTCAATTAATTCACATATAATTAAATTAATCCCATAAATAAATATAAATAAAGGTACAGGGTATTACATACTTCCCCCCTAATAAATGAATTTCGTCCCGAAATTCGGAACTAGAAAGTACCTGGTAAAAACAACTGTGGATAACGTTTGCGCATCTCATCCTCACGCTCCCATGTGGACTCCTCGACATTGTGATGTCGCCACTGAACACGTACTAACGGAACTATCTTTGACCGCAGTTTCCGCTCACTTCGGTCCAAAATAGCAATCGGCCCCTCTTCGTAGGAGCTATCGGGCTGGAGATCAATGTCCTCCAAAGCAATGTGAAAATGAACCAAATCATCTCTAAGATATTTCCTTAGCGAGAAAATATGAAACACATCATGAATCCTGTGTAGATGCTCCGGTAACCCAAGTCTATACACAACAGACCCAATCCGCTCGATGATAGGAAATGGTCCCACGTATCTCGGTGCCAACTTCCCCTTCTTCCCAAATCGCATAATCCCCTTCATAGGAGATACTCTGAGTAAAACCTGGTCCCCCACTTGGAACTCCCTAAAGAATCTCTTCGCATCGCGTAGCTCTTCTGCCGATCCTGAGCTACCCGAATGCGGCTCCGTATCAATTATATCCTCGCCGAAGTATCCTGAATCACTTCCGGCCCAAGTAGTTTGTTATCCCCCACCTCCAACCAATATGCTGGGGAACGACAAGGTCTACCGTACAACGCCTCAAATGGAGCCATGCCAATGGTGAACTGGTAGGAGTTGTTGTAAGAAAACTCCACCAGTGGAAGATATTGCTCCCATCCACCCCCGAAGTCAATGATGCACATCCGCAACATGTCCTCCAACATCTTATTTGTACGCTCGGTTTGCCCATCGGTCTGCGGATGATAAGCCGTACTCAACCACAATTCCGTGCCCATGGCCTCCTGAAAACTCTCCCAAAACCGTGAAACAAATATCTTGTCTCTGTCAGACACGATATTTAGGGGCACACCGTGAAGTCTCACTATTTCTGCAATAAAGAGCTGGGCATACTGTCCCGTAGTGTAGTCGGTCCTTACGGGTAGAAAATGAGCGACTTTGGTCAACCTGTCCACAATTACCCAAATAAAGTCGTGACCTCTCTGTGACATAGGCAACCCCGTGATAAAGTCCATGGAGATGCTCTCCCACATCCACATCGGGACCTCTAATGGCTGTAGAAGTCCTGCCGGTCTCTGATGGTCCACTTTTACCAGCTGACAAGTGGCGCATTTAGAAACAAACACAGCAATATCTCTCTTCATCCCGCTCCACCAATACTGACGTCTCATATCTTGGTACATTTTATCCCCACCGGGATGTACCGTGAACCGTGAGCCGTGCAACTCTTCCATCACCTCGTGTCATAATTTCTCCCCTTTCGGAACTACCAGTCTCCCATTGAAGCGTAATCCCCCGTCTGAACTAACAGTATAGGACTCGGCTCCCTCTTCTAGTAATCGAACTATCTTCTCCTGACAGAACGAGTCATCTGCTTGTGCCTTTACCACTCTCGTGACAATCTGCGGTGTAACAGTCATCACCGACATAAATGATCGGGCCACTGCATCCTGGTGTCCTAACTCCTTCCACTTTGCCTTCCACACCCCTGCCACTTCATCTACTGGCCTACGACTTAACGCGTCTGCTACCACGTTAGCCTTCCCCGGGTGATATTGGATATCAAACTGATAGTCCTTCACAAACTCAAGCCACCTCCATTGCCGCATATTCAACTCCTTCTGCGTGAATAGGTACTGTAGGGACTTGTGGTCCGTGAACAATCAAAACTTCTCCCCCAAAAGGTAATGTCTCCAAATCCGAAGGGCAAATACCACTGCCGCTAACTCCAAGTCATGGGTGGGGTAATTCTTCTCTTGAGGCTTAAGCTTACGGGAAGCATAAGCTATGGCCTGACTCTGCTGCTGCAATACACATCCAAGTCCTTGTAAGGACGCATCGGTGTAAACTAGGTACTCAACTCCCGGTCTCGGCAATGCTAACACAGGTGCTGAGGTCAACTTGTCCTTCAACTCATCGAATGCCAACTGACAGGCATCACTCCAAATGAACGGCACACCTTTACGAGTCAGATGTGTCAAAGGACCCGCTATCTTTGAGAAACCCCGAATAAACCTCTTGTAGTATCCTGCTAGGCCCAAGAAACTACGGATCTCTGTCGGTGTCGTGGGATGTCCCCACTCCCTAACCACGGATACCTTCCCCGGATCAACAGATATCCCCCGGTCGAAAATAATATGCCCCAAAAACTGAACCTCCTTCAGCCAAAACCCACACTTCTCATACTTTGCATACAGCTCGTTTTGACGTAGCGTTTGCAAAACCTGCCTCAAATGCTCGGCGTGCTCCTCCTCTGTCTGGGAGTAAACCAGAATGTCATCAATGAAGACAATGACGAACTGGTCCAGGAACTCTCTGAACACCGTATTCATCAAGTTCATAAACACGTCTGGAGCGTTGGTCAAGCCAAAAGGCATAACCCGAAACTCGTAGGAACCATATCTCATTAAGAAAGCAGTCTTTAAGACGTACTCTTCCCTGATACGCAACTGATGGTATCCTGATCGCAAATTAATCTTTGAGAAGAAAGAAGCTCCTCTCAGCTGGTCGAATAAGTCATCGATTCGGGGCAACATATACTTATTCCGTATCGTGACCTTATTCAACTCCCGGTAATCCACACACAACCTCAACGATCCATCCCTCTTCTTAACGAATAATACAGGGGCACCCCACGGCGAAGTACTCCTCCATATAAACCCCTGACCCAACAACTGTTCAATCTGATCCCGTAACTCTCTCATCTCAGCTGAAGCCATATGGTAAGGTGCGCGAGCAATAGGCCGAGTGCCCGACGTCAAATCAATCACAAAATCTATCTCCCTACTCGAAGGTAATCCAGGTATATCCTGAAAAACATCGGCGAACTCACTAACAATGGGTATCGAATCAAGTGGTATCACCACTTCCTTGGAGGTCTCCTCCTCTATGTAGTACAAATGAGTGGACGATCCTCCCTCAGGGCGAGGCATCGCCACTAAAAACATCTCTTGCCCGGGAATGGCAAAGATAATACTCCTACTAAAACAGTCAATCATGGCTCGGTACGCAACTAGCCAATCCATATCAATAATGGCGTCATACTCGGTCATCTCTAACACTAACATATCAGCGGGTAAAGTAAACCTCCCGATCTCTATACCCACACCTCTACACATAAGCGAAATCATGGTACCTTTACTCAACGGTGAGTCTACACAAGTAGCGGTGCTCTCTGCGGTGTCTAATAACCCAATAGTGCATGCAAATCTCATAGCAATAAAACAGTGTGTAGCCCCTGTGTCAAATAAGATGCGCCCCAGAGTCCCCTGAATAGAGAACATACCCTCAATAGCTGGCGGATTCTGTGGGGCTGCGGCCTGCTGAAGCTGATACACTCTCCCATACTGAAGTTGTACCTGTTAAACTAGGACTGCTGGAATGGGTGGTAATGCTGCCATCTGTGGTGGTGCCGGGAGGGCGGTGGGAAACATAGGCATCTGCGGCTCCTATCGAGCACCCTGTTGTTGTTGTTGCGGGGCCCTACCCCTATCAATACAATCATGACGTTTGTGGCCAATCTTACCACAAATGAAACACTTCCCCTGGAAATTTCCCCCTCGCTGCCCCTGCTGACCACGACCCTGGTGACCTTTACTATTTTTGCCCTGGCCTTGCTGGCATTGGTGAAACTGCTGCTGTTGACCATTTTGACCCTGCTGGCCCTGATGGCCGTTTTGACCCTGCTGGCCATTTCGGAATCCTCCCTGACCGTTCCTGAAACCCCCTGATCGGAATCTCTTAGAATCCCCCTCCTGGGAACCCTGATCACCCTACCTATACTGACCCTGAGCTGATTGTGCCCCGCTGGCACCATTTCCCCTGTCCTGCCCTGATGGCTGGACTCTCCTGATCGCTTCCCCTCTGTCAAGTGAAAGCGGTGGTCCTGGCAATGGAGCAATGCAGCGTTAATCACGTCAGAATAAGTGGCCAATGAGAGGTTCCCCAATAAATGTTGACGGATCCTCCAAGGCAATCCATCTGTAAACTTCTGAATCTTCTTCTCTTCTGTCGGTATCTCATTCGGGACAATATTCAGCAAATTTGTGAATTCGTCCTCATAATCGGCCACAGTCTTACCCTCCTGTCTAAGGTTCATCAACTTCCTCCTCATTTTCGTATGAACAGCTGACGAAAAATACTTGCGGTCGAACCGCACCCAGAACTCCTGTATTGTGAGAGTATCTCTCTCCTCTACGGTGGTAATAGACTCCCACCACTGCAACGCAGATTCCACTAGCTTGAAAGTAGCTAGTATCTGCCTCTGAACATCGGTGCACTCATACATCCTTAAGTGCCTCTGAATATCCTTCCTCCACTGACTAGATACCACAACATCGGAGCTACCTGCGAACTCCGGAGGGTGTGCTTTCTGAAAAGCATTATGAACGCGTTCCCAAGCAGACGGGAATGCATGTGCCTGAACTGGCGCGTCTACTGGCTCCTGGGGTGGTGCCTGCTGTACAATGGAGAGAGAGGCATTTACCTCTTGGGCTACAATGGCTGCAACCTCGGCGGCATTCATGGTGCCCTGTACTGGAGCTAGCTGTGGCTCGGGCTGTGCATTCCTAGGAACCCGTGGTGCACGTCGTGGAGGCATCTGAAATAAGAGTAAAGTCTATAAGTTCACAGTTATAAACTTAAAATAGCTGAAGAGCGAAGCATACATAAAGGAATACAACAGTCCTAAAATATAGGGCTCTACATCAAAGAAAGCTCAGCGGAAACATAATAAGCCTTACAGATCCTAAAGGACACTAGAACTTGATGCTCTGATACCACCTGTGACACCCCGACTAATTAAGTACCGGGTAGCTACTCCTTATTAAATCAATACAAAATGACAAGTTGGTCCAGTTAATAGCATCACCGTCGAAAACATTTTTAATGACTACTAACCACCTAGTATTTAAAAAGTGAGTTACCAAATTTTGAATTAAATCTGATTAACAAGCAATAAATGAAATATAGAAATGTAACACAACCATTCACGATAAAGTCCAACTATAGTAAATCATCAAGTAAAAATGAGTCTAGAGGAAATACACCTCACAACAATCCCAATATGGAAAGAAATAAAACAAGTCTGCATCCTAAATTAATTACAAACCAAAAGTCTGAATAACTGAAAGAAATGAAATGTCTCTAAAAGAAATGGGTGACATTCCCTACAACTGATGAAATCTGAATATAGAGTCAAGGAAAATGAAGCGTCTACTAGCAAGGCCCTGTAACTTCCACAACAGCTACAGCTCGTCACCTGACTGGAAATACTATGCATGGTGTCCTTGTGGCTGGGCACCTAAAAAGGTTTTTACAAAAAGTAGATTTGAAAGCAAACGGGTCAGAGCCCGAAAGTGGAGAGTATTTTAAAAACAACAAGTGTTTTAATAACATTAAAACAATGAATGCAAAATACATGTTAGGACGTGCTCTCACATGAAATACTCACATCTCGACTAATTGTGCACTCCTAACGTACCGTACCCATTCAAGTGATTCTCATATCTAGCTAAACTGACATAAGTTCTAACCTTCCTACTCAATTCACAACTATGAATTCCCAATGTTATCACTTAAATAGATAGCTTTACTTAAACTCGGATTCTCAATTATTAGCATTTCCATTTACTGGAGGTTATCCCCTTATTTATCTTCTCAAGGAGTTACTATAAATTATTCTCACAATTTAAACATAACAAATTCCTTTTCATTTAACCGTATATTATTCACATCATAAATATACTATACAAGCACCAAGAGGCTAAGCTGTGGTGCACACATACTCTGCTATCCATCCCGGTACATCACGTACATAAGGATTACAAATTCCGAATCTCTCAGGAATTGTTAGAATAAACACCACACACAAAAATGGAGGCGAACATAATTCAACATATCCATGGTCACGTACATACCTACGCTCCATAGCCAGCTGACTTAATAACTCACAATTAAGTCATTCCCTTGAACTATGTCCTCTAGGTACCACTCTACATCCGGACACACATGGATTAGATGGCCCTAAGCGAACGTAAACCTCCCGTGATAGCAAGTATGGTAGGTATGTCATACACATAAAAATCATATACATATACTAAGCATGCACACATCTTAGTAATTACCATAATTTATTAGTGGTATACTTCTCATTCTTATACCAATACCACTGTTCTAAAAAACCCGCCTAGGCTCCGCCTAGGCACGCCTAGGCTTGAGGCTTGGGAGAAACGCCCCGCCTTAAGATTTTGACGCCTTATGCTTGGTAAAACCCTCAAGGCGTACTTTTTCTCTAAAAACAACAATGATTTAGTGAAACGATATCGCCTTTTAAAGATTTTTTTTGCAAACCGGACCATTATCTCATCCAAAATAATCAAATAGTATTTTTATTTGCAAATATTCAGACATATTTTTATAATATGTACAATTTTAGTATTTTAATAGCCTTGTTATGGTTAAAAAATATTAAAATATATTAAAAAGGCCTAAACGCCTTTTCACGCCTTTTTACGACAAGGCCCGCCTAGGCTTCTAAGGCTTAAGGCTTGGCCTCCACGCCTCGATCACACCCCGCGTTTTTTAGAACCTTGACCAATACACGTGTCCCCGGTTTATATATACACATCATCCATTATCCTCACGTCGTAATTAGTTATTCGCGTCCTAACCTACAATTTCCATTTGGTTCAAATCATTCTTCTATATTTTACTCCCCAACATATCCCGAATATCCCAACTATATCAATTAGTCATAAAGGTAAGGTTATCTCTACCATTAATCAAGGTTACGGGACACTAGAAATCAAACCAGGCCAAAAAGGCCAAACTGTCAACTCGTTAGAAGTCTTGTTCGAACGAGGTCGTTCGAACGAGAGTTCGTTCGAACGAAGTGGGCATCTAACGAGATCTCGTTCGAACGAAAGGCATCGAACGAACATCCCCCTCGTTAGAAGGCAAACTGTTAACTAGTTAGAAGCTCGTTCGAACGAGCTCGTTCGAACGACCTGGGCAGGTCTTCTAACGAGGTGACAGTTCGAGCCCAGAAAATTTCTATTATGTTTTTCACCAATTTTCTCACCTCAAAACTCCTCCAAAAATTATTCCAACAATATTTTAAGGTTCCTCAACATTCCTAAACATTCTTAGGTCATAATCTAGCACATTCATGGGATCAAATCTTCCTATACAACACCTAATTATTAAATCTCCCAAAGTTTTCCCCAAGCCTTATGAGTATGAACCATAGAATTTAAAGTCATCAATATCCATAACTACATCCGTTTTTACATCATGAAAAGTTGTATTTTGTTTAGTATAATCACCCAATAACATTCTACATGCAATCCCTATATCATAACTTGAATTTCTATTTCCAATTTCATGGTTTTTCATCAAACTCCCAATGTAATGTAATTAATTTAAATTCTAAGCATGGAAGAAACATTCGCTTGAAATTAACAGAATTAAACCACTTGCCTCTGATCTTTCTCTGAATTTGATGTTGAATTGATGAAGGTTGATCTCTCTCTCTCTCTCTCTCTCTCTCTCTCTCTCTGCAAAATTCTCCTTCCTCTCTCTCTCTACCAGTTTTTCTCCAAGATGACAATGGTGGTTTAAAGGTTGCCTTAGGAAACTCTTAAAACTTTTTCCAATAACTCCCGTAACCCATTAATTCATTTAGTGTTGTTAGTGGGTTTAGTGGGTAAAGACTAAATCAGATTTTTAACTTCTAATTTTCGTGGGTTTTAATTCCCAAAATTTCGAAATTACCAAAATGCCCTTTTAAGTTACCGGTATGGCCCAATAATGCCCCGAGACCCAAACTTAACCCCCGGCTAGTGTTTTCTGACTATTTCGACCCTTCCGGACTCGTTGGCGCACTCAAAATGACCATACAGTTGATAAAAATAAAATTCACTTTTTAATTTAAATAATTACATTTCTAACGCGACTGTCACACGCGTCTCAACAAAATTTCCCAAATTGTCGTATTTCTATCTCACGACAAATTCAATTTTTTCAATATTCATATATCTCCATATATACACATTATAATCAAATACCAACTCACATCTCGCTAGTATTTTATCAGGATTAATTCTCAATTAATTCACATATAATTAAATTAATCCCATAAATAAATATCAATAAAAGTACGGGGTATTACAGGCTAATGATTATTTTATGATATGTTTATGCTTGATAATAGGGTTGGTGATACATTATTGTGAAATTAAGGCTCCAAACATTGGGCTTAATAGGTTTCGAAATGTGGGTTTAACAACGATTGGCTAAGTTTCTGATGTTGAATGATGAGGGTTGATGATATGGAGTTGGATATAAATGGGGTAACAACTTAGGGGTTCATGTTTAACCGAACTCTATTGTTCCCGTTTTTTTGTAGGCTAAGATATAAATTTCAAACCAATCACAACCCATCCCTAACCATTCGAATTTTACCCTATGTTGTGTCCTTTAACCAAACATTTCAATCCAACCGCAACTCGCATATGTCAGGTTGTGCATATTGATTTTAATAGGTGACCTTAACCCGTGTATATCATAAAAGTTTTTTTTACGATGGAGTTTACTTAGTTTTTTTCCTAGCTTATATACAAATTACAGTGTCGTCATGTTGGTCGGGTGAAGGTCTTCTTCGGCTCACAAACCGGTACATCAAAATGTTTTTGCTGGGGAATTTTCCAATGAAGCTAAAGCTATCTAACAATGTCTCCATATTTTATAATTGGTTTAGAGAGGTAAAATCCTACACATTATTTTAGATTCATGTTACTGATTTTATTTTAAAAATTAGTTTATAACTACAACTGGTGTAAGTGAAGTCATTTTACTTTTACTTTTTATTCCATATAACATATTCTCAAAATATCTCTCGAGTCTCGAACAGTTGGGAGAACCAGTTGGTGTGACTATTTTCAATCGTGCCAAAGTTAATCGGTATAAGCATGTAGTACGGTAGCATAAGAAAATGTCTTTTTTAATTACATGATTTTATCTTCTAGCCTTATATAGCTGCGAGTCTTTTAATTATAATGATTTAATGGTATATAAGTTAAATAATCTTCATTTCAAAGTTCACCGTTCTTCTTGCATCAAGTCAGTTAATTGCTCATACATTGGTAGTTTAATCCTTATTTAATGTTTCGAATTGTAGGTCTCTGTAGGTTGAAACCTCTATTCGATGCTCGGGATATATGAGTTGTCCCTTTGATTACTGACATATCTTAGAAACTTTTGTTCAAAGATGTTTATAAACTATTTGTTCAAATATGTTTATAAACTATTTGGTAACAATTTGGTTTTAAGATTGTATAAACTATTTGGTATCTTGACGTTAATTTCTTCCCTTTATGAAATGGTTTCTCACTTTTTTATGATTTGAATATGATGACACTTAAAACAACTGTACACATTGAGGTTTAATTTCATCTTTCAGTGAAAGAGGTGGATCCTAAGAAGAGAAGCTGGCCATCAACAAGAGAGCCTATATCCCAACAATAAGAGGCAGCAGTAAAAGAGATGGCAGCAGTTCAGAGATGTAAGTATTTGTCTATTATCGAAGACATCAAAGTACCAAACAAATACCCTTGCAAGAAAGAGTGGCGTGTGTGATTTTGAGTTAGATAAAAAATAGAGTAAGGCATCACAATGATGGGATAACCATCAACAATCCTCTTCCTTAACCCCTGCTCAATGAGCCAAAGAGAAAGTAGCATCATAGAAGGACTTGAGCTAGACCTTTCAATCATGTGCTTAAGCATCCTATCAATACATAAGGTTTTTGAAGTCATGTTCTTAGTAAGTATATTTATACAAGTATGCCTATTATAAGTATGCTTTTTTACATTTCATTGTTGTATAAGTATGATTATAAGTTTGTTGATTGTATTGTTCCATATTGCTTATTGTATTGTTCAATCCTTTATAAGTATGCCTATTATAAGTATATATATATTTCGTTATAAACAATACCTTATTCCATATTGCGTATTGTTGGGATTGTTGTGTATACATATAAATAACATGTTGTATAAGTCATTACATATCTTAAATTGATTAAATTTCATGTCTTTAATAGTTGGAATCAGTTTCCATTCTCATCAATGCGCACGTGGCGGTGGCATCTCATTCTCACTCAAAACTTTTTCATTAATTCATATGGGGATAGAAATATGCATACATTGTCTAACCTTTATATCTTCAACTGTACCTCCAATATGTGCTATGGTTCTAGCCTATCAGGTTATGGCATGTAATGTTACAAGGATAGGCACTATCAATCTCCTTTTTTACTCTTCTCCCAAATATATAACTGGTATGCACTACATGATACTGCAATTTTGTTTGTTTATGCCTTAATATTGACATTTTCTTAGTCGAGTGACACGTGCCTAGAAAAAAACCTTAAATACTCTAACTTTATGTTTCAAAATTGTATATGCACAAAAACTGAGCACACTAATATCCACCTGTTACTGCTGATGTGTTTTTATTGTAATGTTTTGAATGTTATTAGCCCTATGATTTTGTTATATTGAGGGTTGTTATAAATTTAAATGTTTTTGTTGTTATTGATGTGATAAATTTGGCAGCAAGCTTGATGTTTGACTCATTTTACAGGCTATATGGCTTGCTATTTTACTCATGGGCAACGCGTCATGATTTTTCCCGAGATTAAACAACATTTTTGGCAGGTTATGTTTACCAGCATTGTTAGTTCATCTTTACCAAGCATGGTTTCTTTTCCTTTACACTGATTTCTCTTCGAGAGAGAACATTTTAAGAATGAATGGAAGTGATATTCTCCATAGAGAATAAAACATTTTAAGTATCATTTTCATGTGAATAACACATGTTGCTTTAAGAAGTTTTAGAACTAATTGCTTTTACATCACAGTCCATAGAGAATAACACATGTTCTTTAGGGAGTTTTAGAAATACTGAGAATAACACCTGTTTAGTTAATATGTAAGAAATTATTTGATAGGTTAATTTTTAGTATCTTTAGTTTCTAATTTTAGCTTTAGTTGATACCTGATTCTTCAGTTGATTTTTGAATGTTTCTTCTACTTTGTTTGTTGGACATACTTTGTTTGGATGATTGAATGAAAGCTCTTATTTCTATTATAGATTATTGTTCAGATGCCTACTAAATTGGTTATGAATTACTCCTTCATTTACCATTTTTTTTGGATTTTGATCCATTGGCAGGACTTGACTCGGTAATGGACTATGCGATTGAACTGAGTTGAAGAGAATTCCCACACTAATAGTCAATATTTAGTCGTACGTTTTTAATGCCTCTTTCATTATCACACTTCAGTCATCTAGCATATAAACTATACACAGTTATTTACTTGGTAATGTGCATATGATAAAAAAATATTTTTAACCATCAGTTTGATAATGGATAAATCAATAACTAAAACCAATTTTTGTTACACGAGTGTTACATGATAACTGATAACAATATTTTTTTTGCCTTTGTATGAGGCTCATCCAGATCACCAAATTAAACTCAAAATCAGCAGCACTAACATAATAGTCAATTCAATAATAGGTAGAGAGGGTTACATCGTGGAAGAATGACCACCAAGCTGCCATCATTTTACTTAAATTATTGAGGTTAGGATATTAGAGCTATCTATACATTTTTGTTGTGGCACTTCTGTGAATATTCTCTCAGTTTTCTACCTTCTTACAATGAAATGCTGTCGTGTGACAGGTTACAGCGAGTAAAATTAAGGAAATTGGATGATAGAGAGAAACTTGATAAGTACAATTAGCACTTATGATTTATATATGTAGGGTAACATATGTGTTCTTTATTCCTATTTACATTAATTTATTCTGTCTTTTCAAAATAATTGATAACCAATATTATATACACTAAAATAGAGAATCCCATATCTTCTCTGTCTCCAAAAAAAAGAAAAAAACACACCACTAAATAAACTATGGGTCTTTAACAGTTGCATTGCCCCTCTTCTCATTTCTTTTTTTTATGAAATTTTGTGAATTACAATATTTGTTACAATTTGATGCCTCATTTTTACGCTAATCAAAGTTCACCATTATGGAGTTAGATTGCACTGTTACCAGTTTGAAGTATCCCATGAATAGAGTGCCATACTAACAGAGTTGTATTATTATAACATAATTATATTGTCATGGATGTGAAACTATAGTGTGACTTGCAAACATACATTCGAGTCAATGTACGGAGTTGTAATCAAGTTCAAGTGGATGTTTTGTTTCAATCTTTTTCAATTTTTACTTAGATATGATCTACTTTATTATTTAGCATGAGTTAGAAACACTTGGTTACGTGTCTTGAATTTTTAAGTTAATATTGAGACAATGGTGTTAATCGGTTAAAACATATCTAAACTTTTTTTTATATATGTTCGTATATAACTAGGAGCAGCAGTGGAAGTAAGTAGCAACAGCAGTGCTCATGTGAAACTTTGAAGGTATTTACAACTCATATGTTATAATTACCTTATTGTTTATATACAACTCCATACTTCTAATGTTTTATTTTATTGATTTTGCATCATGAAGTTAATTGCTCACAATTGTTATGTTATAACTGATATCTAAGATCCTTTTCAGTACACCATTGCAAATATTTTAACTGGTATCTGTTGGTGTAACTGAAAGAGGCAGTGAAGAAATCACTGAGTCTAAAAGATTAAAAAAAAGAAATAACAGATGTGCAGGATCTAAAGAAAAAGTTGATCACCATGACTGCAGATGAACACTTTAGAGCTTAGGAAGTAATGAACAGCTCCTCTCGTTTCACCATTGCATCTTACAACAACTTCTTCAAAAATGAACCATTCTCCTTCTCATTTATATATACTTAAGCACAATCAATATGACGGTTACGGTTATACACAAAATCAAAGAGTAGTATAATTCTTTTTTCTTATTATTTTATTATCCGACACCCCTGCATATGTGCTTCATAGTTGCGAATGGAGCACGATATTGGAGAAAGCCATTTTATCTGCAATATTATCCTAATGTTTTGATATTATTACAATTTTGAATCTCTGATATATGGAAGAAAGAATATGATGTATTTTCTCTTAACTTCATTTTCCTTCTCTTGATTCACCTATGTTATCATTTGAGATTTTCAATCTAGGAATTGCATCCTTTTCTTAATCATTTATTTATTTATTTATTTATTTTGTGATAACTCAAGGTTTGATACTGAGATATTTCACGATTTTCATGAGGGGGTGATGATAACTGCTACAAGAGGCCATGGTCTAATGGTTTGAGTACGACAGATCAAGCCATAATTTCCTGAAATTGAGAAGGCATTTCATTCCCAAACCAATCATGCACCATTCTTTAGCAATGCAGGTTAGAATTATTTCAGTAATACAACTTCCCAACTAATTTTTCTCCTTGGTCCTATACGAGTGTAACAAAATTCTCTTGATAATTTTAATGTTTTTAGTACATCTTAATCTTTGTCAAAAGTGTAAGAATTTATTCTTTGAGGATACTTAAACTTTAATATTTCATGTTAGGCCTCATGGCATGATATAGTTAGTATAATGGGAATTTGTAAATATATTGTAGGTATTGATTGGCATCCTAATATGAAAACGAATTAGAATCTGGGAGATGGAGCACCATGACTGCAGATGAACACTTCAACAATTATCGAATAACTGTTTTCTTTGCAGGGAATAAAACACGATAAAATGTTTACATCATTGTATCTTGGGAGAAGGAGAACATCAAGCAGTATTGAAACCACTCTCCTTCTCATTGCTATATACTTGAGCACAATCAATATGAAGGTTATAGTTATACACAAAATCAAATAGTAGTATAATTCCTTTTTCTTATTATTTTATTGTATGGCACCCCTGCATACGTGCTTCATTGTTGCAAATGGTGCACGATATTGGAGAAAGAAATTTTATCTGCATTATTTTCCTATTGTTTTGATATTATTACAATTTTGAATCTCTGATATATGGAAGAAAGAATATGATGTATGTTGTCTTAACTTCATTTTTCTTCTCCTGATTCACCCGTGTTATCATTTGAGATTTTCAATCTAGGAATTTCATCCTTTTATTAATCATTTATTTATTTATTTTGTGATAACTCAAGGTTTGCTGCTGAGATATTTCATGATTTTCATGAGTCAGTGATGGTAACTTCTAACAGAGGCCATGGCCTAATGGTTCAAGTCCAACAGATCGAGGCAGAATTTCCAACAATTGAGAAGGCATTTATTTCCCAAACAAATCATGCACCATTATTTAGCAATACATGTTAGAATTATCTCAGTAATACAACTTCCCAACTAATTTTTCTCCTTTATCCTATATGAGTGTAACAATATGCTCTTGATAATTTTAATGTTTCTATTACATCTTAATCTTGGTCAAAAGTGTAAGATTTTATTCTTTGAGGATACTTAAACTTTAATATTGCATGTTAGGCCTCATGGCATGTTATAGCTGGTATAATGGGAATTTCTAAATATATTGTAGGTATTTATTGGCATCCTAACCTGCAAACGAATCAGAATCTAGGAGATGGAGCACCATGACTGAAGATGAACACTTCAATAATTATCGAATAACTGTTATCTTCGTAGGTAATGAAGCACGAGACAATGTTTACATCATCATATCTTGGGAGATGGAGGACATTGAGTAGTATTGAATGACAGATAAAGCGTGAGCACATGACGCTGATGCACTTGGACCAAACACTGTATTTCAATGAGATGATGAAAAATTGCACAGTGTTTGTCTTTGTAGCTTCTACCTCACTATAGCTTCTTGGGCAGATTGTAGAAGAACAAAAATAAAGGAGGGGTTGCCAATGGCCTTTAGTGCTTATACATCCTATGTGAAAGGCATGAGTTAGAGTAT
Source organism: Sambucus nigra (assembly GCA_949130495.1). NCBI lineage: Eukaryota > Viridiplantae > Streptophyta > Magnoliopsida > Dipsacales > Adoxaceae > Sambucus > Sambucus nigra. The sequence goes on from OX422210.1 coordinate 245,717,849, forward strand.
CAACATTTGGCACAACCATTAGTCTGACAGGGCCTTTAATTTTTACTTTTTTTAAGCCTGTTGGTCATTGATGTAGATAGGGAAAGTTGTTCTCTAAGTACGCTAGCTTTTCTTATTAGAGGTAGCCTGGACCCATAATTTTTTATTGGGCATTTTCTTGGTATGAGAAATGAGTCTGTGACATGGAATTGCTGCAATTTTTTTGGGCCTTTTTATTATGATATATTTTTATTATGTCTTTTAGTGTTATCTTGAAAGTAAGATAAATAGGAATTTATGTCTTGAGATTAGGGATTTGTGTATTGAATATATCCATATTTAATGGATTGGACCTGGAATGAATAAAGATTGTAGAATTTTTTACTTCTTCAATTCATGATTTTCATTTGTTTTATTTTTATTCTTATTGGTGAGTTGGGTTTATGAATAAGTTAAAGTGTTATTGTTTCTCTAATATGTTCGTTAATCAGGTATCCAACATTGGAGTACTTTAACCAATGATGTGTGACAATAATTTTATGGCAACCATATGAAAGGTCAAACGAAACATGTACTTTGCGAATGTGGTATCGACAATGCATCTTTATTGTTACTTTTTATGATCCGTGGATCATATTTCTGTACTATACCATTGGCATGGGAATTTAGGGAATTTTTTAATAAATAAATAATGTATATGGGATTTTTCATAAATAATATTTAATCGACCGCTTTTTTACACGATGTCCCGGATGAACTTTTAGTAACGTTGTTTAGTTAATTTTTGGTCCTTAAAACAGGTGAATAGTCCTATAAACAAATAAATTTTGCCCAAAATTCTAAAATATTATTTTTTTATTATAATATAAACTATTCCCCCCCCCCCCCCCCCCCCCCAAAAAAAAAAAAAAATAGCCAATTCAATACTTTGGAAGTATTTATCATTCCTTCATGAAAACCGCCCATGACTGATACTGTAATACAAAACTTTTAAGATTTGATAACACGTGGAACACGTGGGACAACCTCAATTAATATATGTGATTTTTTTTTAAAGAAGTTTGTTTAGTTGAAATATTTGTTTAATGAATTTGGACTTTTTGAATATTGTACGATTGGTTGTTACCCCTTAAGCAGGGTGGATAGTCCAATAAATAAAGGAGACTATACCCATTTTTTTTTAAAAATTTACGCTTTATTAATTTGAGACACAATGTGAATTCAATAGATGAATATTGTATATTTCATGTTATATGCGAGTCTATTTGATGAATTTAGACTATTCGAATGTTGTTGGACTATTTAATTTTTTGTTAAGTAGGGTGGATAGTCCTAAAAACAAAGGAGATTATGGCTAATTTTTTTAAAATTACATTTTGTTTTGTTGGGAAACGAAACTTGTGCTTTTTTACAATTACTTGTTTTGAAAATTTATCGTTTTGTGATTATCAGCGTGCCTTCAGGCACGGGCATACCCTAGTATATATATATATATATATATATATATATCTGTTCTTGTGCGGACTAGTTCGTATTTTAAGAGTGCGGACCGGACATGTGTCACCTGGCGGTGAGCTAAGAAAAGAGAGAGTGTGCCTATAATTTATGCGATAATTTCTAGGCGCACCGTTAGGTGACACATGTCCGATCCACATTCTTAAAATGCGGACTTGTCCGCATAAGAGCATTATATATATATATATATATAGCGAATCTCATGAGGACCTCTGTTTGCATACCGATGACGCGGATCAATTTTTATAAAATAATAAAAAAAGATTTTTGAGCTAATTTTTTTATATAGTTTTTAAACATTTCTGTAGGGCCATATAAAAAAATCAACTCAAAATGATTTTTTTACTATTTTAAAAAAAATCAATCAAACATTGTTAGTTTTTAACAACTTAAAATCAACTTAAAAACTGACAAAGTTTGACTGATTTTTTTAAAATAGCAAAAAAATTCATGTTGAGTTGATTATTTTTTTTATGGTTCTATTGAAATGTTTAAAAATCATAAAAAAAAATCAGCCCAAAAATAGTTTTTTTTACTATTAAAAAAAAATGGTCCTCATTCAGGGTCCTCAAACTGGGACCTTACTTGATCATTTCCCTATATATATATATCAATTTCAAAGGTTAAAACTTTAAACAAGTTAAACTCAATTAAACTAATTCGCCAAATTAAACCGTCTTGTTGTGAAAAATCGATTTACTCAATTTTATCTTTTTAACCTAAAACATGCATTTAGGTGATAAGCGAATAAAATAAATAATTCTCACACAACACGCCGATGTACAAGGAAAAATCCCAGACCACCCATCCAAACAGATCACTATGATAAGGTTTTACAAGGTTAGACTCTATACTTACCCAACGACTCGTTCCCCTCACAATCCTTGACTCTCTTCTATCTTTAACTTCTCCTTCAGAGTATAACGCAAGAGTCCACCCATGTAAGCTTCCACAATGCACGAAGCTATGCACGCCTTGGTATCCACCGATAAGGCTCAGAAATCATCTACGAAAATAAACATGGAATTCAACACTTCTTCACCACAGCACCAAAAATACGAAGCCCACAGTATGTAAACAGCAAGTAGGGGAGTCCACTGCACGAAATAAGTTCTCTCAAGATGAAGAGAAACAAACTTTGATGCACAAACGAAATATCTCAAACGATAAGAAATATGAAACTTGGATCTTAAACCTCAATGGGTGAAAATAGGGTTTTGGAACTTTGTTAAACATGTGTAGAATTTATTTTCTCCAAAAGTTCTTAAAAAATCTGAGTCCAACATGCCTGAAATAGTGAAAATTTGAATTTTGAGGCGGCGAACTCGTTCGAACGAGAATACACAGTTCGTTCGAATGAGAATGAGTTTCTCTCTAACGAGAACAAAATTTTTTCAAACAAGAATCCTTTTTCATTTTAACAACAATCCGACGACTTTCCAACAAGAAGTTCACTGCTAAACAGAGAGGCCTCATTTGATGTTCGTTATATACACGTTTGAAAGAGATTCCAAACTCATTTTAACGAGATCAAAAGTCGTTCCAACGAGATCAGAAAAAATAATTTTCTTCAAAAAATATTTTTGAAATAGTTCCAAATAATTTTGTTCAAAACCAAGCACTAATAAGAAAATATCCAAAGACCATATTCCAAAATGCTTCCACACCCACGAGTTCCTCAGTAAACATATAGACAAAGTGTACACTAAACACGACACATTGTATATCCACTTTAAAACTTTCCCGCACATCTTTATCAAACATATCAGAGGCTTACGAGATCGACAATACAAAGCCTAACATATAACTCAAATGTTTTGTTTGAAATTACTCGAATTACAAACAAATTGACTCGATCAGAAATTTGTCCTTACAAATCTCCCCCTTTGGCTATTCCGGGACAAAACGAAAATAAAAACCCTATACTACACCAAAACTAGCGATTTGTCAAGGGAAAAAATCTTGATAAATTTTGGAGTGACAACTTCATTATCACAGACTTCTCACGGTCAAAGTCTGTGACATGATTTGTACTTGTCACAGACTTTGGTCGTGATAAAGACAAATTTATCACTGACTTGTCAAGGTCAAAGTTTGTGACAAGTTTGTCTTTGTCTCGGACTTGTCACAGTAAAAGTCTGTGATAATTCTAGGCATATTTAAAAAAACTATCGGGCAGTATGGCCACTACCATTGGCTAGCAGTATGCTTTAACATGTTATAGTATGTTCTAACGTGTTAAATCAGTTTATACGTTAATCAACATTCATCCATTCATAGAAACTAAATCCTTACACACTAATTCAATCATATTATCAAATAATAATAAAAAAATAATATTCAACATTCAATATTCATAACTGCCAAATACAAATAAAATTATTACAAATAATTATCACGGGGTTATGTTTTCAACAAGTCTAAGGAGGAAGGTAGGCCACACTACAAATGAATCGACACAGCCCTTAATTCTCCGAACGTCGCATTGTTCGTCCAACCACAAGGGTTCATTCTATTTTTTGGGGATAATATGCGCGACGTAGACCCTCAATTGGTTTTAACGGATGTCCATGCACCAAACTACCTAGGGGTGTGTTCGGGGTCCATCAACCCCCTAGCTATGGACATGCCATCTCGTGTATCTATTATATATACAATCGGCCAACTAATTGTTGACATAAGCCATTCTATGGGGGTAAAGGTAGCAAATGGATTATATGGAGGTGACGAGTAGGTGGGAATCTTTGAGGGGGTACTTATCGACGGTGAGGGTGAGAGAGATGGAGTAGCGACATCCTCGTTTATTACTTTCCCTTTTCCCTTACATGGCATGGACCCCAATTGACGCTTCATGTAGTCGAACATATTTTGAATTGTCCCCTCCAACCATTATAACTTATCTCTGTGGGCGTCCAACTTAGGAGCCAGTGTGGTGTTGCTCGTCTCAATCTAGGTGAGCCTCAACTTCCCCACCTGAGAGCTCACCCCTTGCGATCTGCCCCGAGTACTTGTCTTAGTGCATCCGTAGCTAAAGATGCCTTGTCGGCATTAGAGCGGGAGTTATACGCTTCCTTAATCTTTGCTCGAAATGAAAAAAAAGTACACGATTAGATAAGTTAATAAAAAAATTATAATGTAATTAAAAAAGTACATAATTGTAAGATATTTTTATTACTTACAATTATGGTTGCCACACTCGGGGACACTTCCTTATCCTTTCCCTTCTTCGTTCAAATTTCTTCATAGGCATTGAGTTTATGTGGCCTACCCCTTGGGACATTCCCCGTCTCCTGAAGTAAAATAATGCAAAATTAGTAAGTAATGCAAAATAATGATAAATTTGAATATCACAAAACTAAGATGAAAGAAAATTAAAAATTTATCATCTCGTGCTTCACCTCGGCGTAAGACGTAAGCCTGGAGTAGTGCACGTCGACCTTTTTGGTTCGGTTCATCCTCCTCGATTGACGAGAGGATAACTTCATATTCTAAGATCTCATTGTCGATAAACTTCCGCCAGCTTTCCAATGAGATTGTCTCCTTCGACGGTGTCGTGTCCCTAAGACTCAAGATGGACTCTCGGTCTTGGCCAAAGTACCAGGCCCACATGTTTTTCTTCCCCATTTTGTATTGATCTCTCAATTTTTCGAAAGTGGTATCACAGACATGTGGGGGCATGTCCAATTATCCCTGTCAAACAAATACAAAATGAAGAAAAAGTAAGTGTTAGTTGTATTTAAATTATAAAATATAAATATGAACATGAATATAAATACAAAATAAAAATAAAGTGAGTAACTACTTGTAATGCCCCTCGAATGGTCATCTTGAGCTCGTAGGGCACCTTATGATAACATGCCTTTGTGTATATGTCATTGTAGAGTAAAGACGGTCAATCAAAAATCCCTTTTGGTACCTACAAACACGCTAAAATTGTATATTGGCAAGTAAGGGGTCAATCCGCGCCCATTAATGTGAATAAGAGCAAAGTGATGGTAATGTATGATTTAAAAAAAAATTGAAGGGATATTTATACTACTAATTATGAACTAAAATTAAAACTGCACTAATAAAGAAAGAAAATGATAAATGAGCTAAATATGAGGAGAAAATAATTATGAGATAATTCAAGGGATTAAACTTCACCACTTAACCTTATTATTTTCATTAATTAGTTTGTGTATTTGGAATACCCCAAAACGTATATAAATTCACAAATCAACTTTCATTGCAAATGTAAAGTTATATATAGTACTTTTACAAGATTAATATTTAAATGTTACATACTCACAAAATTTAGATTTACACATTTTCTAATAAATCGGCCGCTAGGAAAAATTCACAAAAGTATTTTAAATCATAAAAAAATAACATTTTTAGAGTAGAGAGATTCAAACTATAATACCATTCAAAAATTGCCTATCTCCAGTTTAATTAATGAATAAATATTATAATCTAAATTTACGATTTTCTCTCTAAAATAATTCACCCTCTCTCGAGGCATAAATACAAATTGTAAAATTTTAATATTAATATTCAAAGGGGCGTAATAAATAAGAAAACCAAAAATAAAAAGAATTAAGTTAAGGATTTCATCTCACTCCTTGAATGGGGTATTTAGCCTCTCATTTTGGTATTATTACGTATAAAATGTAATAATAACACAATAAGAGGCATAATATAAATAAGCTAAGAGATAACAACATAAAAACAAATACTCCTTAAATTTTCATTCCAATCCCAAGCTTTGACATGAATAGTAACCCACAAATTTGAGTTTCACAACACTAAAAATAATGCCACTCAACTCACAATTTGTATCTTAGAAAAATAATCTACCTCACACTAAAGTCACTTTATAAAAAAATAGAAAAGAAGAAATAAAAACCGAATAAAAAATTGAGCTTAAAAAATGGAGCTCCTAAACTAAAAACTACACTACCCTCTCCCCACTCTTGCACTGTTCTCTCTGTTGGCTGATATGAAGTCTTCTTTTATAAGATGCATAGGGGTGAGGGTAATTTAGAAAAAAGAGGGGGGGGGGTAAAAGTTTGACGCGTGACTTTTATTTAGAGAATGGATAGAAGTTTGGGTTTTATAAATAATAGGTGCAAAGATGATTTTGGTAAAATCGGGTTATGCTTCCCGATGAGTCAATAGCGCAGGAGCAGAGGCTATAGGTTGGAGTTGATTCGAAGTGGGACTGGGTATTTTGATTCTCAAATCAAGGGTCGAAGTGGGTTTCAGTTTGGTGGTAGGTGGAGTTTTGATTGCGAGATCGGATTGTGGGTGGGAATTGTGGATCAGGATCGAGCTGCCATAGGGGATTGGGTTCGAGTTTGGTTCGTGGGTTGAAAGAAGGTTTGGGTTGGAGGTGTAAGGGTTTGGGTTCATAACGAACCAGCGGGTTTGATGTCGGGTTCATGGGTTTTGGTTTGAACAAGGGTTCGAGCTCAGCTCAGTTTTGACAGGCTAACGGGTCTGTGGGGATGAGGGAGGGAGGTCGGGTCGAATGGTTAAGGTGATGCCGAAGATAGAGTCGCGTGTGGGGTTGCATAAATCGGGTTGAGGGTGGTTCCGACCCGGAGCTCGGGTTGAAATGGTATGGAGTTGGAGTGTGTTTGGATGGTGAGGTAATGGGAAAGGCTTGGGGTTGTTGTTTATGGTGGAACGAGAGTTGGGTGTGTGGTAGGAAAGATGAAGTGGGTATATTTGTGTGTGGTGAGGGTGTATGGCATTTGAGTGTGAGTTGTTTGGGAGTAGTAAGGTGTATGCGAGTGTAGTATAGTGTGGGTGAGGTGTAGGGAGTGTGTTTAATTTGGACCCTTATAAAAATAAAATTAAGACCCAACTAACAACAAAAATAAAATAAAAATCTAATTAAAATGCTAACCTAATAAAAAGTAAATATTTAAAAATCTAAAAAATTAAAATAAAACTAAAGAAATATGAAATCAAAAATTAAATTCCTAGTCTAAAAATAAAATAATACTAATAAACCTAGCTTAATAAAATAAGAAATAACAAAACTAAATTAATACTAAAAACTAAAAATCAAATAAAAATAAAATTAAATAAAACTAAAATGCACACCTATAAAAATATAAAAACACGCGCGACACACAAATATAAAAAATGACTAAAAAATATAAAATAAATTCTAAAAATTCAAAAACGACTCAGTTAAAAATCCTGAAAAATCTAAAAAGCACAAACTAAACACACACAGGGATCGGGTGATTGTTTGAGCTCAGTTTGGGACAGGGTTAAGGTACGAGGATAGGGTATTAGACTTAGCTCCTTTTAACTGCGCATCTCCCTTGATTTAGAGCATTTGAATCCGCAATATGCATTCAAGTCTACACAATAAATATTTTCGAATATAAGATCCAATTTTGTCGAGAATTAGCAATTAAAATACGTCTATTTAGGGTATAAAACGTACACTTTTGGGTGCTTACCACCTTCCTCCAATATGTGTACCCAGGGCTAACGATCGTCTAGAGCAACTCCAGCACCCTAGCCTATAAGTCCGTCTTGTTCTCGACTAGGGACCTCAATTTGCCCCATTTTAGAGGCCTAGTGGAAGCCAATCCTTCCTTGCCTCCGCTACCCTGTCACCCTGATGAAGACATTTTCTGCAAAAATTATTGTTATTAGTAGAAACACGTATATGAGAAAATGATCAAATCCAAAATGAATAAAGATATTAAACTGTCATCCGATAATAACAAAGCACTAGAAGAATACAACTTAACGACGTTATAAGTATACAAACAATTGGAATACTTATTACAAATCTAAATATTGTTTCATATTCAGGTCATATCACGAACTTTGAATTAATGCTTCAATAGATTAAAATCCAAATTAACATATTCACTAATCAAAGAACCAAATTTGATTCAAATCCACAGAAACTGATAAAGTTCAAATGAATTAAAAGCATTAAACTATCATCCTATAATAATAAAGCACTAGAAGAATACACGCTACTGGTTATTATAAATAATTAAATACTTATTACAAATCTAAAAATTATTTCAAATAACTGGAATATTTATTTCAAATCTAAAAACTATTTTAAATTCGGTTTATCATATAAAATGGATTGGTATTCAGTAGGACTAGCCAAGTTATCTCCACTATTAGTTAGACGCTTTGGTGCATGTAGAACGATTGACCATGGCTCGTTATTGATTTACTTCGAGTAAAATACTTTCTTGACCTTTTTAAAAGCATAAAAAAAATGGTTCATTGCTCATGTGCTCGTTGCTCTTCAATTTGGATAAGTTAACCATGATCAAATTTGTACCAGGATCAACTTTACAAGTATTTTTATTTTCAACTCTTACCCATTCAAAGTAAAACAAAACCTCTTTGAAGCATATATATTTCAATTCAAATATATTCTGAATGACACCATAGTAAGTCATTTCAGCTTCAACGAGATTTTTATATTTCGCGCTCGCTCGAAAATAAGTAAGCGGATTGCATGAAATGCCTGAGTTATGTATATTTATATTTTTATCGTACACCCTTGTACCATATACGTAACCATTCAATCGATACATTTTGTACCCGTGTGCCATGAACAAGGGTTCAGTGGCTAGACGAACAAGCCTTGATGCCGCATCTCCTGCCTTTAAGACTTGAGATTTTAAATAAATTAATTAGGTTAGTTTTAAAGATTTCTTGTAATGTGACATTTAATAAGAGACATTCGCATTATAATTACCTCGCTGACACCCATAGTCTAAATTCACTGTCTGATTGTGCCATCAGTTTTTGTCTTTTATTGTTCCCACACGCATCATATATCCTGAATTGGTCATAATGAATATATTACGAAGTTGATCATATATAAAAATTGAAATAATATTAAAGTTGAAATAATATAAGCTTACTTTTTACATTCTTCAACATCATCGTGTGTGTCAAATGGACCACTAGCGACTTATTCTTGTTAAAAACTTGTAAATTTTAGTTGCTTGCCCATTACCTGACTACCAACATCGACGAACTCATCACTGTTATCCATGCTGCTTGGGCCAGGCATATATTCTCGAGTGTAGATTGATGACTTCACGGTGATGTATTCATTTACAATTGATCCTTCAATGTATCGTGTATTCTTGACGTAATCTTTGAAAACTTTCATCAATATTTTAAAAGGATACATCCACCGATATCTAACTAGGCCGCAAAGAAGTGCCTTGTCGCATACGTGTATTAACAAGTGAAAACTTGTGTCAAAAAATGATGCGGGAAAGTACTTCTCAAACACATAAATTGCTTCAGTAATAGCTACTTTTGCAGCCACTATGTGCTCTCGATTGACTACCTGCTTACAGAAAAGTGTGAAGTAGATGCTAATTTGCATAATGGCCCTGTGCAAATCCTTATTCTTGGAGAAACAGTGCTTAAACAACAGAGGAACCAATTACATGATCACATGCCAATATTGGGACTTACACTTATGTAAATCATGGATAGCATAATTCACAATCCTTTTCAAGTTGGATGAAAAATTATATGGAACCTTCAAATTATATATTGTGTCCAAAAGCACCTTTCTTTCCTCACTCGTCAAAGTAAATGCACCAGGGGGAATTATTGTCCTTCCTCTACTATCTTCTTCCAACCATAGTTGTGGCTTAAGTTTCAACGATTTATGGTATTTTCGTGCATTTTTCCCATCCTTCGAATGACTCCCCCCAAGACATGTACCCACAATATATTCAGTTATGTTCTTCTCTGCATGCATTATATCAAATACATGGCGCACTGGGTTATTCTTCTAATAAGGCAAGTTAAATAAAATTGACCTCCTAAACCATGACTTTCTTGTCTGAGTTTTATTCCTAGTTGAGGTCTTCTTATGCTTGACATTCTTCAATTTAGTATTCTTACCTGTAATATTAGGGCCATCATTAGAAGATTTACTTTTAATTTATGAACCTGAAAGTTTTCTCGGAGGTAGCCTATGTTCAACCCCGCCCGGTAAAAAATTAGAACCTTTCTCAAATCTAAAACTATGAGCGGGTAGTAAAAATCTCCTATGGCAATGGTATATATTTTTTTTCACTAGAGGTGAGATGTAGTGATTCGGTCTATTCTTCACAAAGAGGAGAACCTAAATAACCATGTACTACACAACCGAATAATGTCCCTAAGCTGAAAAATCATGAATTTCCCACACCAACATAGTTCTCATCGTAAACTCATTTTTTTAAAGAGTCAAATTCCTCCACACCCTCTTCCCACAAGTAGACATCGATGTCCTCACTTAGATCCTTTGGCCCAATTATCAACAAAGATAACATCAAAAATTCAGGTTTCATACATTGTGAAAGAGGGAGTTTGAGTTGTGCTAGGATCACTATCCATATACTCTGATTGTTGCTTAGATTTTCAAATGGCTTGAAACCATTTGTTGATATTGCCAAATTAATGTTACGCTGTTCTCGAGCAAAATCGGGATACTCATAATTCATCCTCTTCTAAGATGTAGAATCGATTGGATGATTCATGAGATTATCCCCTAATTTTACCCTAGCATGCCAAGTCACTACCTCCATTATCCATGGTACTGGAAAATAATGATTCAATCTAGGACCAACGGGAAAATATTTCAACACTTTTTGAGGCACTTTTGAGTTTGTGCCTTCCTTGCCAGTAAATTACACATATCTAGGTTCCTCGCATACGGGACACCAATTGAGATTTACATACTCCTTTTGTTATAGTGTGTAGTCATATATACATGTATGAATTGATTTATACTTCATTCCCAAACCTCTGAAACCATTCTTCATAGTAGGATAGCTATTTGGAAGCGTATTCGACTTGGATAACAATCCCTTCACCCAATTTAAAATTCATTTCGCCCTATTTCCAAACAAATAATATTGAGTCTTAAACCTATGCAAACCAACCACGACATGTAAAGTTTTTTGATCTTTGTCATAGCCAGGGTACAACAATTGGGTTGCCTTAAATTTTAAACTTAGATAGTCATCGTCAAGATTTATCCCGATATCTTTTTGAGCACCTGAACCTTTTACTTTGTCAGTGACCTCATTTTTTTTCCATTTTAAGAACTCCGTACTCATCATCAACTAAATCCTCTATAATATTATGATCTACATTATCCTCCTTCCCTTGTACATCTATCGTACTTACTAATTATTATGAAGGTTGATCGAGGATATAAAGAACATGTGATTCCCCGTGAAAAAATAAAATTGATAGCTATCTTGCGTATCCCATCTTAACAAATGTAGTTAAATTATTTTCTACTCAAACACCTTACCATTCGTACACTTAGAACATGAACACAGGAACTCATCGTCATTAGGACATCTCTACGTATTTCTTAAATTCATTAACTCCTCTTTGAAACACATTCCCTAGTCTATTTATCTCACACCTCCACTCTTTATATAGAGGACATCCTATCATATCTACTACAAACATTCACTTATTATGGGTAAGAAGCATATATTCATAGATTAGTATAAACAAAAGTGTGAAAATTTAGTTTCTAATAAATAATTGACTACAAGATTAACATTTCATGTTTCGGTGTTATATTATAAAAACAATATGATTCCTATTTCCTCCATCTCCTCTAAAGGGTGAGTGGTCCTATCCCGTTATAGACCGAATATTTTTGTAATATACTTAGCAACTCATCCACATTGGTCTAATTTGAGAAAAATTCGACAGCATATCCCCATAGTTTTATAATTACACGACATAGATTCGCAAGTGTAAGTGTTGTTTAAATTGATCAATTGAAATAACACTTAACACCGCATCATCTAGTATGTACCCAGAGAACATTAAGAGATGGAACCAAAACTTCCCCGCAAAATAACAAGTTTAAGCCACTAAGAACATTATTATACATAAACTATGTTGTCACAAACAGTCCAAACATGACAATTTGAGAGATCTCATTACTGGGGTAATGACTCTCGAACGGATCTAAGGGATATTGAATGTATATGCATAAAAATTAGAAGGACACTATCTATGCACAATATTTTTTTTTGTATTTCCATGGTAAGCATGTTTCATTTCTATTCGATAGTAATGTTTATAGTGATGATTTATACATAGTTATGTTTCATTTTGCATTTTTAATTGTTTAACAACAAGCTTTTAAAATTTATAGTATGTTTCATTTCTTTTTATATTTCTATTGTAAATATGTTTCAATTCTGTCTTATTTATATTCGGTAGAATCACACCCCTAAATGTTAGACATGCCTAGGGCCAACTAACTCAATGGCCATCTAAATATTCAAATACCATAGTCAACAACAATTCAAGAATCCTAAACAACAATTCAAATAATAATATAAAATATTAGACATGCCTAGGGCCAACCAAGCCAATGGCCATCTAAATGTTAAAATTCACTAGTTAACAACAATTCAAGAATCTCAAACAACAATTCAAATAATAATGAAAAATATTTAATAAATTAGAAACAACTTAGCGCAATAAGATGACATCATTTTTAAATTAGCACAATAAATAATAACGTGACATCATTTTTAAATTAGCACAATAAATAATAATGTGACATCATTTTTAAATTAGCACAATAAATAATAAATTAACACGATAAATGAATAATAAATTAGCACAATAAATTAAAAAAAATTAAATGAGTGTGTTCGTGTGTGTAGGGTTAGAGAAATATTTCTAGTATTTTTTAGGGTTTTGATTTGAAATTAATTTAATTTAAAGATTTTGATTTGAAATTAATTTTGGTGTGTGGTGTGTGTGTGAGGTGTGCATGTGCATGTGTTTTTATGGCATGGTGTGTGTGTGTGGTGTGAAGGGTAGAGAGATGTACTGAAAGGGGAGGGAGAGAGAGAGAGAGATGTGATAAGAGAGGAAGGGTGTGGTGTCATCATGGTTGTTAGAGAGGTAAAGAGAGAGAGAGAGAGAGAGAGAGAGAGAGAGAGAGTAAGGGAAATGAGTTTCAGTAGAAGGGTTTATTTTAAAGAGTTGCCACAGTCGTGTCACGGACTTTGAGTGTGACAACTTATGAACTTGCCATAGTAAAGGTTCATGACACGATCGTGAAAACTTTATTTTCACGGCCAATGATCGTTGCACGACCGTGACAACAACCTTTCACGGTCTTATCACGGGTGTGTCACGATCATTGATCATGATAACAACGCATGTTTTGTTGTCACGGATTTTGACTGTGATAACGTTGGCCGGGTATAGAGTGTCAAAAACTCAATTTTGGTGTAGTTTTATGGGTCTTCAAGCTCTTTAAAAAGACTCAATCCCTAATCCCGAAAAGAAAAAGGGTAGAGATGCTCGACAGACACACAAACATGAGTGGCTTTGCTTGCTTGAAAAATTTTCCGCATGTTACAAACCTGCACATTAACACACCTTCAAATGAAAATTGAATATAACAAGTATAAAATTTGCCTAAAATAAATATCTAACTATGTCTAACAATGTCAAACTAGGTAAGACATCTCCTCCTAAGATAAAGATATCCTAATCATGTAAGGAAAGGTACCATTTCTCCTCCTTTTTGTTCAAAAATAGACAAAGCAAGATAACATAAAACTATTACTCTCTCGTATATCAAATCTTCCCTAAATATGTGATCATAAGATACCATTTTTAAACATAGGGAGGAGGGAATAAAATCATGAAATGGAGTAAAGTACAATAAAACACAACATGGTAACACAAGTACAAATAATCCAAACTATGATCAAACAATATCAATATAAATGCAAAAAGATACCAATATGAATAAGAATTGAAGTACGATACCAATTATTGAAATGACAATTTGCGAAAAGGAATTTCAAAGCACATAATGAGCAATATCAATTTTATTATAAAGAATTCCAAATAAAATCCAATGATAAAATATATGGCAAATTTGGACTAAATACAAACTACAAACACTCATAACAAAATATACGATATATATGAATATGAGAAAGATATACCAAAAATTACCCGACATAAATATATATAAGGTATAAACAACCACAAAAACTGTACACAAACACATAAGGTTTACACACTTAGCATAATATCGATGTGTCTAAACATGTAGGATGGAATGAATTGGTGTGAACTAGATACAAATGAATTATGATCTAGACACTCAAATATGTCCAAGGAGTTATAATTGACCGCAAAACATTATCAAACTAAGACTTAGCCTTAAGTGACAAGATAAAGTGAACTCTACGAACAAACAAGCACAATGCACACAAGCTTAGAATATTGATGATTATACAAATCAATAACGCCATGACAAAATATGCATAACTAGGACTCATTTCGCAAACCCATTGATCTTCAACTATGACACCCTCAAAAGATAAACATATATCATATTTCTTTTCACTCAATACTTTTGAAGATATCACTTTTTAAAATCAAACAAAACTAAACTATGTTGGCCTTGGAAATTTTGTAGTTTTTATTACCTTTAAATCTTTTCAATAGGCTTTTGTCAATGAAGGCTATCCCACAAAGGAGATTTGCTCCTTTTGTATCCATTTCCTGTGTACCCTTATATTTTTAATAAAATGAAACAATATCACAGATAAAGGTTATTACATGCGCAAATTCTCCATCGTCACAAAATATGTAGATGATAAGATTGATGAGAGAACGTATCACAAATCTCAAATATATATGTGACGTTAAAATTCAAACAGCTCGTGCATGTATGTGCAGAGGTATATAGAAAGTTAAATCTATAATTAAATCTAGTTCAAAACAACTCCAAGCAAGCATGATTAAGAACAATCTAAGTATTGGTGATCATAACCAAATATCTTAGTCATATGGATAGCAAGGAATGAGTTGGATTCAAGGAAACCAATATGCCACACAAAATGTATATAACCAAAACACATAAAAATCAAAATCTTTTTGAATTTTTATAAAAAATTTCAAAACAAAATACCAATTTTGAAAATGAACTAACTCAAAAGGCAAATAAAATCTTTTTGTATTTTTTGATAGGACTAAAAGGAAAATTAAAATACAATAGTTACACACGCCATAACAATTGCAAACATATATCATGAAGCACAAAGTAGAGTATGATAAACATGAAAATACAAGCAACCATTAGATATAACATGGGAAGTATCATGTGCAAGTAAACAATAATCAACAAGTCTAATTTGTAAAGCCTCAAAATCTGATCTTCGAACCCAAGTAGGTGCAACAAGACGCTTAAGGGCTTAGGGAACCATAGTGAATATATTTTTAGACTCTCTAGGGCCATTTTTATGATAATAGCACAAATGCCTAAGGTGACCTTTCCTACCGCAATGAGTGGAAGTGTACACATAACGAGGGGTGTTACCTAAGGGTTGACCTTTCCTAGTCGAATCTCTCAAACGCATGGTCTTGGCTCAATTAGCGGAAGCATTTTGATTATTGAAGTCAATTCCACACCCTTTATCTTTGATTTGGCCGGTGCCTAATATCTTATCAAACTTTTCAAACCTAGATTCGAAATCAAATTTGACACGACTTGAGTCTCTTGATTTTTCTTTAAGTTCAACTATCCGAGACTTAAATAAATGCCTAGACTCCTCAAACTCTAGATTCTATTTCTTCATAACCTGTATCAAATCACGAAGGCTATCTCTCTCACCCTCAATTTACTCTAACTTTTCTAAAAGAGTTCTCTCACATGCCCTAAGATCCTTAATCAAAACACTATCATCATTCACCATGTCACATTTTTTCAACTTAACTTCCAACTTTAAGTTAGCCTTATTCACTTTTAATGTTTTCACATACAAGTCACGAAAGACAAGTTGGAGTTCACTCTCCTCCTCCACTTATTCATCCTCACTCCCATCTCCACTCACACGACCATCACTCACTTGGGATCTACAAATAGTGGCCTTGGAAATTTCATGTAAAGAAATATCTTTATGGTAAGATTTCTCATCAAATCCCACATGACTAGCCATGAATGCAGTAAAGTTACGCTCAATAGAGAAATCGGGTCCCTTTTTTGTATCACTATCACTAAGGGTGGCATTATATTCTATCGATTTCTTGCCCCCCATTCCTTAGTTTAGTGGGGAACTCAGCTCCCCTATGGCCATAATCCTCATAACCATAACATTTTTCTAACTCATCCCTATTAAATTTATCATTATAACTTTTAGGGAAGTAATCAGCCTTGTTGTGCGTATTTTTCTCAAATCTTTAAGCATCTTAAGATTGCTTGTGGAATTTGATAAGTTTCTTAAATTTCTTTGTTAACATGGCAATATCCTTGGAGTCGATGTCATACTCATCATTCATAACATGTGTTTACTCCTTGAGAACTTTCAAAGCATTTCCATTATCCTTTTTCTTCTCAGTCTTAGAGATAAACATATCAAGCTCATAAGTTTGTTAGACATCTATAAAATCTTCAAGTTTCATAGAATTTAAATTACCCAAAGAAATAAAAATCATCACTTTTGGATTACTCTTTTACTCCACAACATTAAGATTTCTCTTATCCCTCGATTGTTGGGTATGTTTTCTCCCAAGTTAAAAGATGAGTTAACGAAGTCGGATAGTCTAGCGTACAACTCATCAAATGACTCATTCTATAACATCTTAATGGTTTTAAACTGAGTGGCGAGGTTTTAGGGTTTGGAAGACTTAAGAACACTAGTTCCTTCGTGGATAAGTTGGATTACATCCTAAGACTCTTTAGACATTTCACAAGTCATAATGCGATGGAACTTCTTCGGAGTGACAAAGCAAAATAGAGCATTTAAATCTCGAGAGATATAATTGTAACACCCCATAAATTCAAAAACCTTTAATTAAATAATATTTTGGGAGAAAAAGAATTTATTTTAGTTGGAGGAATTAAACTCATGATCTGAGAAAATTTTAAATTTGAGGAATTTATTAATTTGGCCAATTGAGGTTTAATATTTTGGATTATTTTGTGTCACATTTTGAAGTTAAGAATTTGGAGAGCATTATAATTTAATCCGGATGGCGATTTTGAGTGCACGGTTGAATCTGAATGGGTAGAAATAGTTGAAAATGAGTGGCCATATGTATATATTGGGTTCCGACACATGTTTAGACGTATTTGAGCTCTGGATTAAGATTTTGGGCCCTTTTAGGAGGCCTATAGGCCCAAAAATGAGATTTGAGTTTTTAACCCTAATTATGAAAGGATAAGACAACTTAAAGTCATTTTAGAAGACTAAAATTGGGGAGAGATTAATAGGAGAACCCTTAGAAGAGAATTTGAGGATTTTGGAGGATTGGTTTAAGAACAATAGGAGATCCTTGATTTCAATCCATCATCTTCATCAAAGGACTCGGTTCTATAAATCTAAGGCAAGTGGTTTAACTTGCATCTAAATTAATAGCATTTATCTATTCATATCATAGTGGGTGTGATAAGATCATATGGTTTTTAGGGTTAGTTGATATCTAAATTGGGTTTTGATGGGTATGATTGAATTGTAGAATAATTTCTTGAATTTGAAGGAGTGTATGAAATTGGATAAATTAAATCATCATTTTAAAAACTGTTTTTCGACGTTACGGTTGCGAAAATGGCGATTCTGTCCGCGATGACATGTAGAAAATCGCGTTTTCTAAATTTTATTTTCTCATGAGTTTTCTCCAAAAACGGCTCCAAAATGGTCAAAAACGTCATTTTAAAAATCTGGGCAGATTCGTGGGGCAAATTTTAATTTAGAATTTGAATTTGTGAAAAATCACCATTGGATTAAGTAGAGGATAAATACAATTTGAGAATCAGGGCTTATATTGAGTGATTTGAAACCTTATTAATTAAGTGGAAAATATTAATTGGATGAAATTGAATAATGAATTGAGAATTTTGAATTTCGAGTCAAGAGAGAGAGACCGAGTATATTTGATAGAGTGACACCAATATAGTAAATTAATTAGTGCAAGATTATTTGGAATTGAGTCGGATTGTAGACTTGTATGTTTTAGGCTTGTGTATGGACCTAGTACACCGGTAGCCGGGATTTAATATATATATATATATATATATATATATATATATATATATATATATATGGTTATGTGTAGCATATATATAAATGATTTATAAATATTTGTGTGAATAATATTTATAGTAAAGCATACCAATATTAATGCTATCTTAGGAGGTTGCGCGATGTGGGTGAGCCCCCTGACTAGCTAATGCAGGGTGAGTATATTCCTCATGTCATAGAATCTGTTATTAGGGGTGGGCCTTTATAGTATGGAACGGGCACTTTCGGAGGAAACTATGACCGTCTGCTACGCATTGGGTGATAGCATTTATATCCGACATGCGTGTGAATGTTGAGATATGATATGTACATATAGTGCAGAATTATATATGAATATATATACATGGCGTAAATGTATAATTAATATAACTTGTGAGATTGTTATATGGTATCAAATGGGAATTTACTTAAATAAGTTAATGTGAATAATAACTTATAACTCATATACATGATGTGAATTTTATAAGTGGTATAACTCGTGAGAATGTTATATAGTATTAAATGAGAAATGACTTAAATAAGTTAATGAGATTAATAACTTATAAAGTATACTAAACTCACTAGGGAGAGAGTAGTGGGATAAGTAGGATATGGATATATATATATGACAAGACTAGATATGGGGTAAATATCTAGATGGGTCATCTATAGGTAGGTTAGGCGTGCACATTAGTCGAGGGGTGAGGTTTCCTTAGGAGAGTGAGTATCATTAACTTAAATATGAAGAGCATTCATGCATTTTAATTTACTACATTTAAATTCGTTTGCTAAATATTTTTAAATTTTTTTGTGTTCTAACCCTTACTATAAAATATTTTCAAAACCTTTTACGTGTCCAGCTACAAGGATGCGAGTATTGTTCTATTCCAGGTTTATGTAGCCGTGACACATGTGGATGTTGCAGGACTTTGACTTAGCCACTTCTGTCACTTCATTTCTAGAGTAGGATGCAGTCAGTGTTCCATTTGGGCATGTCTCCCTAGTTGTTCCATTTTATTTAAGTTAGATGATGTATTTAACTATTACTCTTGTGATTCATTTTGTTATTGATTTGTAGCCGGTGGTTGTCTCACCAAAGATTACATTTATTCCATTTTTAGTATTACTTGATTCAGTGATTGGATGATGGTTAGTTATATTTTCTTTTGCATGTTGTTGTTGGGATGTTAAATAAAAAGATAAAATTTGGCACCATGTCTTTTGAATACTAGGTGGTTAGTATGTTTTCAAAAGTTTTTGACAGTGATGCTAAGAATGAGCTAGATGAGATTCTTGTTTAATTTGATATAGGACTGATCACCCGGTATTTTATTAGGCGGGGTGTCACAGATGGTATCAGAGCATCAAGTTCTAGTGTCCTTAAGATCTGTGCGGCTTTTCACGTTTCAGCGTTGCGTTCTTTAATATAGAGCCTTATTATATTGTTGTTGTACTCCTTCACATATGCGATTTACATTATCCTGCTATAGGGTATAGTTCATGTGATTCATATATGATTTTGATCGAGTGTGGCAGATCGAACATGATAGAACTACAAGTAGGGGATGTTAGAAGGAGTGCATGATGGAGGAATCGACATAAGTCATGGAGTAATTTGGAAACAGTGGCGTGGTAGAAGTCACCATATTGTTCGAACTATTGAAGTTGGAGTAACCGCTGGGGAACAGTAGTTTTCTCAAGAATCATCGTGAAGGACGATGGTGCAAAATTAAAACCCCAAGTGTAGACGACATGGGGTGAGGGTCGAAGAAAATTTTATTTCAGAAGAACAATCCGCGAGAATTCGATTGAGGTGCTTAAGACTGATTTACCAGTGGGTAGAGAACATCCAATTAGGATCATATGTGGGGGAGTGTAGTGTAACTGAAGTCAAAAGTTGTGCAAGGAAGTTTGCTTTTAGAAGCAGTATGGGGTGACAGGAGCCAGTCACCACATCCATGGGGAGATACCATGAATAATGAGGAATTTTGGGGTGATGATTATAATAAATCCTCTCACTAGAGGTTAAATTAAGAGGCAAGGGAGATTTATGTCATTTTTGAAAAGGTTCAGATAGTGGCCGAAGGAAGGAAAGTTGTCAAAATTCGCAAACTTTGTAACCGATGAGAGGGATACAAAGAATCAAGTAGGATTGTGAGTTAATAATAGAACCGTGGGTAGAAAATACAAGAGTGAATAATAGATCTAGATATGATGACTAGTGTCGTTATGGTCAAAGTTGTACAATTAAAATCGGTATCAATGCTTTCGAGAGAGGGGAACTAAGGGATTTAGAGAATCTATTGAAGAGTAAGACTGGGTTTTAGTGCTAGTGAGGCACCAAGGGAAGGGATACCCAGGAGAGGACCCAGATTAATGATCGATATCAATGAAATCTCTACCGAGTGATGGTGGGTTTTAGTAAGGGCCATCAAGGCCAGTAACTAGTCTATTGGATTAGCAGATGCAAAGGGAGAATTTGGGTAACATCAGGGTCAATACTACCAGGTCCGTAAGAAGGAAAACCCCAACATGATCGGTGGGGCCAGTGAAAGGGGAAGGGCACAGAGAGTTGTCTTATGTATAATAGAGTGGAAACACATGGTTGGATCTTGTCTGTAGCAAGTCATGGGGAAAAGAGCTAGATGCCTAGTAGGGGAGTCTATTGGAGAAGTTTTTGGTTTTGGTCGAACGTGGGTGTTATGTCTAATAACCGTTGAGACAGAAGTGTTATGAGTAACTGAAACTACAAGTTTTATTCCGAGATGATTGGGGTATTTTTTATGTGATGCAAGCGGGTCACAATAATGTATTAGTAATAGATTAGAATGAGAAATGTATTTAGTGGAAATATCGTTAATATCACTAGTATGTGTATTTTTACCGTGGAGTAGAGGGGTACTTTTCGGTTCCACCTGAAAGGAATGGGTGGGTATATTGAGACAATGGATTTCTTGAGGACTAGATCTTTTAAGAGGTGATATATGAGGTATGGTTTTATCTTTGATATGGACGGGTTTCTATTGGTGGGCGATTATAGCAAGGCTACCGTGTTCGTTATTTCAGTACCAGACATATATTCTCTTGAGATGTCTCACCTAGAAGAGGGTTGAGCCGCGAAAATATTTTATGAAGTGGATCTCAGAGGGTACAGTTGTCTAGTTATATTGAATCACGGTGCATATGGACTCTTATTGATGAGTATGTTGGGTTTTCGTGGAGAGGAGATATTTATCTCGTCATTAATATTTAGCATTGAGGGCTTAGTGATAGTACGAGCGCAGTAGTATATGACTCCTTTAGAGATGAAGGAGTCCATAATAGACTTAGGAGTATAGGGTCAAGGTATGATAGTCCCGAGAATATGCTTTGGGTTATGTGGAAATCAAGGAGGCTTTGCTGGGAAGTGTTATACGCATAAGATTTAATAAAATGTCGAAAGTGTTAAGACATCATTAGACTCTAGGTCATCGAATTTAATGATACTTAGTGAACATGTGGAGAAAATACATTAGGCAAGAGCCACTAAGAGATAGGGCTAGTGGAGCCGGAAAGTGTTGCGAAAAAAACATTGGAAATATTTGCACCATAAGTTGATAGGTGAGGTAATATAGGGATGAATTTGATAGTGATGAGTAAAGTCATCGAAAATATTTGGAGGCTATAGTCACTTTGAGAATGCGAGGACCAAAATTGAGACAAATATGGTTACGTAAGTGAAGATCGGAGGTGTGTGCAATTATGCATGAAATATAGGGGAAATGGTCACCCTGGGAGGATCCAGAGTCTCTACTGTGCACATACTTAGCAGATTGGGGGAGAAGATGAAAAGACAATGATTTTGGGTATATTACACAGAAATGGGAATAAGTTATCCCCCGAATTATGAAATGTTTGAGCATGGGTATGTTTGGAAGTGACATTGAGTGCGTCACAACCTACGGTTTTCTATCACTAATATTCGTGAGTGAAATGGATATTAGTGGATGTGTTGGCCTTAATAGCCATATTATGTATATCTAAGTACCGTAGGATAGTGGGGATCTTTGGAGTTAACCACGTTAGAGTGGGGGGGTTAAACTAAGAGGATGGTTGCATTATACTAGAGATTCTTATTTTCGAGAATTATGGGGGTAGCGTGGATGTTTTCCATGTTTCAACTGTGTAGCTATAGTTTGGGGCTATAGTGGATAATTATGGTAAGATTTAATGTTCGCGGTACCAGGGTATGAATTATTATTGCTAGGTTCCACATAAGATATGGTCTAGAACATATATACGGTTATGTATATTAAATGTGTTTCATATTGATGTATAAATTGTTAATTGAAATCCTGGGGAGTAGGGACATTTCTGATGTGATTCAGAGTGGTTGGACTGATTGTTGAGCGGGAAGATATAGCTCGGGTTTTATTTTCGTGTAAGGAAACTAGTGATAGTAAGGGCGAGGTGTTGTATGTTTTTTTTATATAAGAGTGGATATGTATACTTTCATGCCGAGAGGAGGTTATTTGGAATGTTACAATTGTGGGATTGAAGTTATATTACAGACTAAGGGCTAGTAAATGTCGGGTTTCATTTCGTACGGTTAAGCATGGGTAGAGGGTGTATGGGTGCTCAGATTAATTACATTCGCTTAATAATTTTGTGTAGCAATGCTAAGGGTAAGTGATTGTGGGGCTAGTTGAGACTGGGAGTACTAAGCTCATTCGAATTTTGAGGACGAAATTCCGTTGTAAGGGGGGAAATATGTAACACCCCATAAATTCAAGAACCTTTAATTAAATAATATTTTGGGAGAAAAGGAATTTATTTTATTTGGAGGAATTACACTCATGATTTGAGAAATTTTTAAATTTTAGGAATTTATTAATTTGGTGAATTGAGGTTTAATATTTTGGATTATTTTGTATCGCATTTTGAGATCAAGAATTTGGAGAACGTTATAATTTAATCTGGATGGTGATTTTGAAAGCACAGTTGAATCGGTATGGGTCGAAATAGTTGGAAATGAGTGGCCATAGGTATATATTGGGTCCCGGGACCTTTCTAGACATAATTGAGCTCCAAATTAAGATGTTGGGCCCTTTTTAGGAGGCCCATAGGCCCAAAACGGGATTTGAGTTTTTAACCCTAATTGTGAAAGGGTAAGGCAACTTAAATTAATTTTAGAAGACTAAATTTGGGGAGAGCTTAAGAGGAGAAGCCTTATAAGAGAATTTGGGGATTTTGAAAGATTGCTTCAAGAGCAAGAGGAGATCCTTGATTCCAATCCATCATCTTCATCAAAGGACTTGGTTCTACAAATCTAAGTCAAGTGGTTTAACTTGCATCTAAATTAATTGCATTTATCTATTCATATCATAGTGGGTGTGATAAGATGATATGGTTTTTGTGGTTAGTTGATATCTAAATTTGATTTTGATGGGTATGATTGAATTGTAGAACAATTTATTAAATTTCAAGAAGTGTATGAAATTGGGTAAATTAAACCGTTATTTTAAAAACTATTTTTCGACATTTAGGTTGCAAAAAAGGCGATTATGTCTGCATTGCCGTGTAGAAAATTGCGTTCTCTAAATTTTGTTCTCTCAGGAGTTTTCTCCAAAAATGGCTCCAAAATGCTTCAAAATGGCATTTTAAAAATCTGAGCAGATGTGTGGAACAAATTTTAATTTAGGGTTTGAATTTGTGAAAATGTCACCTTTGGATTAGGTAGATGATAAATCCAATTTGAGAATTAAGGCTTATATTGAGTGATTTGAAACCTTATTAATTAAGTGGAAAATCTTAATTGGATGAAATTGAATAATGAATTAGGGATTTCAAATTTCGAGTCAAGAGAGAGAGAGAGAGAGAGACCGGGTATATTTGGTAGAGTAACACCAATATAGTAAAATTAATTAGTGCATGATTAGTTGGAATTGAGTCGAATTGTAGACTTGTATGTTTTAGGCTTATGTATGGACCTAGTACACCGGTAGCCTGAATTTAATATATATACGGTTATGTGTAATATATATATATACTAGCGTATGATGAAAATTTTAAAAGTATGTAATCATAAAACGATAAAAATTTGAAAAGTACATAATTGCAAAACGACAAAAATTACATTCCCCAACAAAGTGTTTCTTTTTAAAAAAATTGTCTTAATCTCCTTTGTTTATAGGACTATACACTCTCCTTAAAAAATAACAAATAATCCAAAAACTTTCAAATAGTCTTAATTCATCAAACAAATTCACATATAATATGAAGTATATAATATTCATCAACCGAATTCACATTGTCCATCAAATAAATAAAGTGTCAATTTAAAAAAAAATTGGACATAATCTCCGTTATTTATTTGATTATCCAATAATATTTAAAGCGTCAAAATTCATCTAAGTAGTGTATAATTTATGTCAAAAAGAGAAAAATGTAGCATGATCAATCTGGACTACAATTTAATCAAACGGGGAAAAAAAAATAATATTTACAATCCAAACAAAGGATAAAAAAGATTTATAGGAAAAAAAACATAAACAAAAATGACACATTTCTAACTCAAAATGAAGGATGACAAAATGACGCATTTAATTTTATTGGCAAAAAATGAAGCATAATATGTGCCCGTGCCGATGGAATGTGAATAAATTTTTCTCGAGTGTATTTCCTCTACGAAACTCGCGTGCTAATTAAAATCTTTTGATGCACTTCTATTACGTTTATTCATCACATTTGCACACTACAACACAAAATTCAATTTAGGATCTCGGATTTGGTTTGTAGAAGTAGACGCTTGAAAAAAAGTAAGTTAGTTATCAACACTAATTTAAACCAGTCTAACATGAATCACTCATATTTTAACTGGTTAGAAACTTCTTAGTCCCTTGAAAGGTCCTCGACGCTTCTTGCAATCACAATACCTCATTTTAGTTTTTCTGCAGAGAGTTCAAAGCATATAATGAAAGTAAATCAAGTAACTACACAAATTATGCGTGAAAACATTCATAATAGGACCCTAAATGTGAAATAAAAACCTGACTATAAAAATTACAAAACTGAGAGAGAGATGAAATTGGGGAAACATTTATCGATAGTAGCTATCGATCCAAGGGCTCTGGCTTGAGATTGAGAAATAGGGGAAATCAAACGAGATGCTGGAGTCGCACAAAAGTTTCATTGGATAAAACATACAATCACAAAATGAAAACCAAAAAAGTTTAAGACCCAATAGTTTTTTTTTTACTTTAATTAAAATGGTCCGTACTGTAAACCAACAAAATCGATCAAACCTAAATAAATGAATAAACAATGATCAGCTCATTTGTTCGAGTGAGAGCAACACAATATGCCTTTTCTCTTGGCTACCGTTCTCCCTTGAAATATTCAGCATATGTCATGTATCTCTTCATTGTGATTAGTAATATCACAATTGATTCGATAAGTCTAAGCAAATAGGATAGAAAAATACTGGGTAATATAATGTCTCTAACCGTAATGGTGTGTCTACCTTTCTCATCACGCTCATCATATGATGGGCATGAAATAATAATTATGCGATGAGAGAAATTGACACAATTATAATGAGATTTGTCCAATCCATTGCATTGATTATTCTTTCGAGCATGACAATTTGAGGTAGCACATGATTTGTTAATATTTCTATTAAAAAAATGATGGGCTTTTGCAGTTGTTGCATTGTGTGCTTCTTACATAGTTCACCCAAATAGTGAAATGGGTAACCTAAGTGTTGTTTGGTTTAGAGCCTATGAATGCAACGTTATATTATAAGAGATTAAACTTTGGGATAGAGGGAGGTTAATCTATTGAGAAAACATTACCTGAACCTTAGAAGCCACCATGTAAATAAAAATCTGAAACCTGAAATCCATATGAATACAACGTTATATAACCACCAGATTTGAAACTCAAGGACCACAAAATCCCTAAAAAAACTCTTCAAAAGAAACCCTTTTTTTTTATTATTGTCAATACCCAAATTATTATTGGCAACATACAACACTAATTTGTTGCGTTATGGTTTCAAAAAACTTACTTTGATCCGAAGCTCCACCATACACACCGACCTCCGGTTGGATTACTTCAAAACACCATAACCTTTTGGGACCCGATTTTTGTTGAACGAAAATGAGAGACCTTGAGAGATAAAGAGACCTGTTTGTACAAGTCTCTATTTTTCTAGAGATAGAGACGAGTTTGTAAAAGTTCGGCTGTACAGGTTTATCTTTTTTTTAACCGCGGGTTGTCCTTTTTGCACAGTTGTTAGGCGGGATAGGACCTATATTTGGCCGTGATAATTTATTTGGGTGAAATCACAGATATTGATTTGGCAAAAGAAGATGTGTCCAAATCTGAACCCTTATTGTGCTTTTATATTTTTAGAATTTAAAAACCATTGTATCTTATTATATGGATATGATTTATAAATATTTGTGTGAATAATATTTATAGTAAAGCATGCCAATATTAATGCTATCTTAGAAGGTTACGCGATTTGGGTGAGCCCTTTGACTAGTGAATGTAGGATGAGTATTTCCCCAGGTCACAACGTCTATTATTAGGGGTGGGCCATTACGGTATCGAACGTGCACTTTTAGGGGGAACTACTACCGCCTCCTACGTGTTGGCTGATAGAATTTATATCCGACATGCGTATGAATGTTGAGGTATAAAATGTATATATAGTGCATAATTATAGACGGATATATATATACATGGCGTAAATGTATAATTAATATAATTGGGAAGATTGTTATATAGTATCAAATGAGAATTGATTTAAATAAGTTAGTGTGAATAATAACTTACAACTCATACATGTGATGTGAATTGTATAAGTGGTATTACTCATAAGAATGTTATATGGTATTAAATGAGAAATGACTTAAATAAGTTAATGAGATTAATAACTTGTAAAGTATACTAAACTCACTAGGGAGAGAGTAGTGGAAAAAGTAGGATATGGATATATATATATATATATATATATATGTTAAGACTAGTTACGGGGTAGATAGCTAGATGGGTCATGTATCGGTAGGTTAGGCGTGCACATTAGTCGAGGGGTGAGGGGTCCTCAAGAGAGTGTGCGACACTAACTTAAATATGAAGAGAATTCATGCATTTTAATTTATTACATTTAAATTCACTTGCTAAATATTTTCAAAATGTTTTGGGTTCTAACCCTTGCTATAAAATATTTTCAAAACCTTTTAGGTTTCCAGTCACAGGGATGCCGGTATTGTTCTATTCCAGGTTTACACAGCTGCGACACATGTGGATGTTGCAAGACTTTGGCTTAGCTGCTTCAGTCATTTCATTTCTAGAGTAGGATGCAGTCACTGTTCCATTTGGGCATGTTTCCCTAGTTATTCCAGTTTATTTAAGTTAGATGATGTATTCAGTTATTACTATTGTGATTCATTTTTTTAATTGATTTTTATCCAGTTGTTGTCTAGGCAAAGATTCCATTTATTCCATTTTTAGTATTACTCGATTCCGTGATTGAATGATGCTTAGTTATATATTCTTTCACATGTTGCTATTGTGATGTTAAATAAAAAGATAAAATTTGGCACCATGTTTTTTGAATACTAGGCGGTTAGTAAGTTTTAAAAAGTTTTAGAGAGTGATGCTAAGAATAAACTAGATGAGATTCCTATTTAATTTGATATAGGACTGATCACCCGGTATTTTATTAGGCGGGGTGTAACAATAATGTGCCAACCCATGCTCAGCCTCACTCCACGATTTTATGGATTCGGGTCTCCTATTCTCTTAAACTAAAGTAGTATGTGGAGTCCAACTATTTAAAACCTCTTGTCATACTCACTCATCTATATCCTTAAGTGTTGATTTCATACACATTTTGTAGTGTGCGTAATTCGACCCATCTAACACTGGGGTTCTAATACCATCAAAACCACCAAATTTCATCCCTAACTTCATGAGATTAAAATACAAGAACTTTGCGTCACCCTCTCTGGTACCAATTTAAGAATGCAGTCCCACAAGGCAAGGATGGTCCGAACAAACAAAAAATTCAATTTATAAATATTTCAATTTTAGAGATCAAAGAACTTATACATAATTAAACTAATTCACCATATTAAACAGTCATGTTGTGAAAAACTGATTTATCCAATTTTATCTTTTTAACCTAAAACATGCATCTAAGTGATAAGTAGATAAAATAAATAAATGCAATACAACATGTCAATGTACGAGGAAAACCACAAAGGGAAAATCCTTGGATAGCCCAGCCAAACTCATCATTATACTAAGGCTTTATAAAAACTAGACAATATACTTAAGCAAAGACTCGTCGCCCTCGCAAGCCTTGACTCTCTTATATCTTCAACATTTCCTCCATAGTGTAATGCATGAATCCACCCACGTAAGCTTCCACAATGTGTGAGCCCATGCACACCTCAGTATCCACCAATGAGGCTCATCAACCATTCATGGAATCCACCACTTTTTCACCGCAACACCACAAACACGGAGTCCACTCTGTAAAAAACAAGTTCGAAGTTCACCAAGTGAAACAAATTTTCTCAAAATGAAGAGAAAAAAACTTTGGTGCCCAAACAAAAGATCTCAAAGCATAAGAAATATGAAATTGGGTCTTTAAATTCAATGGGTGAAACTAGGTTTTTAGAACTTTAGTAAACAAGTGTAAAATTGATTTTCGCCAAAAGTTCTAAAAAAATCTAAGCCCAACATCCCTTAAACAGTGAAAACACTAACGAAAAAAAATGTTCATTCGAACGAGAATACATAGTTCGTTCGAGTAAGAATGAGTTTTCATTGTAATTAGAACATAGTTCATTTGAATGAGAACCCTTTTTCATTCTAACGAACTTCCAACAAGAAGTCCATTGCTAATTAACATGTTTCAAATAAGGCCAATAACATTGCAAACTCTCTCTAATGAGATCAAAATTTATTCTAACAAAAATAGCATTTCGTTCTAATAAGATTCAAATCTTGTTTTAATAAGATCTGGAAAAATATTTTTCTTCAAAAAATATTTTAAAAATAGTTCCAAATGATTTTGTTAGAAAACAAACACATATAAAAAATATCCAATGACCATATTCCAAAATGCATCCATACCTGCGAGATCTTGGGTAAACATGAAGATAAACTTTGCATTAAACATGACATGTTGTGTATCCACTTTGAAGCTCTGCTGCTAAATCTTCATCAAACATATAAGAGGCTTACGAGATCGACAATATAATGTCTAACCTATGACTCAAATTTTTGATCTGGAATTACGCTAATTACAAATAAATTAACTCGATAGGTAATTTATCCTCACAAACACTAAGAAATAAGAGTTGAAAAAGAAAGATTTGGGATGAAACTTTATTATAAGGATGGACTATATATTAAAAGTAGAGAAATCGAATTGTATTACAGAATAATGAAATTAGGAGATATGGGAGCTTATATGAAGCAAAGGTGACGTGAAACAACTAGTGGAAGAAGGTGTGACTATATATTAGTAGTGGGGAGTTGTAGGGTGGCTTGTTGGTGGTTATAAGGGGTAGGGAAATATACTTTGTTGGTGAGAGGAATGGCCGACGGATGACAAATTTAAAATCTAACCCATGAATTTCATGATGGTATAACAAGTAGAATTGAAATTTTATCAAGTAGGAAGTGAAAACATGCAATAATATGAGTCTTAGTGAAGAAACGACATGTTGCATCCGCGAACAAACATATAGCAGTGAAATGATCCTTTATTATTATTAGTAAATATTGTGACAATCATGACATAATATTTGGTCTCATAGAGGACCTAAAGATAACACTTTGCCTTTTACTTTTTCAGTAAATATAGGAATCACCAAAAAATATGTTATCTAGTAGAAAAAAGAATCATAAAAAATACATTTTCTAGTAAATATAGGATTCACCAAAAAATGTACAATTGACCATTGTAAACTTTTGATCAGTAACATCACCAACCTAGTCAACATCAGAATATGCTCGTAGTTCCATAGATGAGTAACATTATATTAGTAAACTCTAAAATAGAGTACTTCGAAGATAGTGAAGGATCCTGAAAATTGTTACTCATTGAACCAAAATAGGTACAAGGATAAACTTATTGGCTACATGAGGTAAACCAAGCTACCAAAAATGACCCTATAGAGAGTTGGATTATCTAAAGGAACAGAATCAAAAGAAGTAAAACGAACATGAAGCTCAATAAGAATATCTTATGCAACTATTTTTTGCTCTACAATATTTAAAACATACTTGGACCGAGATAAGATGTATAGGCCCTAAATCTGTCATCTTAATTTCTTGTTATAGTGGAATTTTTATATCTATGAGTTCAACTGTATTATTACCAGTGTGAATAACATTGTCTAAATATAAGAGTTAAAAAATTCTGTAAGTGGTAGTGAAATGGATAAAGATAGTAAGATGATTCTAAAACAGTATCCAAACTGGAGAATGAATGTAATTTTTTCTTTCAATCCAATGATGAGGAGATTATTTGAGACCATGTGAAGTTTGCAAACATATCCTGGTTGATGAAGAACCTTTGGAGTACTCAAGAATATTTCTTTAGTGAAATACCCAATTAAAAAGACATCCTTTACATCAAATTAAGATAATCCCCACTGACGAGCAAACGCAATAAAAATCACAAGGTGAACAACAGTTTTTTTCTATACGATGAAAAGTTACTTAATATTCAATGTCATACCACAATGTAAAACCGTGTGCTACTAGAAACACTTTATATCTTTTCTCTAAACCCATCAGAATTGGTTTTAACTTAATAAACCCATTGACCGATGATAACATTTTTTCTTAAAGGTAGAGGCATCAAATCCCATATCTTGGTCTCTTACAAATCAAAAAGTTCTTCATCTATAGTTTGATGACAATGTTCTTCGTCTATAGTCTAATGCCAATGTGGATACGTGTTGGCCTCTTTATAAGATGTGGTATCAAAAAGGCTGTGAATGGGGGTGGAAATGATGCAAAGGTTTGTGAGTAACAAGAATTGGTGACATAATCCCGTAGATTTATAAGAGGATGGCGAGGTTTAGAGAAATGCCTTTAAGGATATCTAGAGATCCAACCAAAGGAATGAATATAGAGAGAAAGTATTAGAAGAAATATGAGATCTATAAAGATATCAATATTTAGTAGCTCAGATTCCTAAATTTTGTAATCTGTCAGGAATCAAATTTTTAAGGAAAAATTTCAAAGAGAGTTAATTTGTACGTAATTTAGCTCTATTCAGTGTTCGATGAGACTCTTTGAGTCTTATGTTAGGATTTGAGTTGTTAACCTTTTAAGCTTATGATGTGGTTTGTTGAAGACATAGTAGACAAGTTAGAAGATCTATATCACCGTGCCATGTTTTGTTCTCTTTTTCACTTTATGTTCTAAGGATATCTCAGGTATTGATGTGTACATATTTTGATCATTGGATATTTTACATTTAGGTGTTAAGTTTCTATAAAAAAAGTTTTAAAATGTTTTTATATCTTTTAATATTCGTTAAAAGATATATATTTTTTCATGAGGTCATTAGCAAGACATTAGGTATGTCGTTCGAATGATTACATGCACCTCGTTAGAACAACTTCAAACGACATCAATTTTGGTAACTTTTGGTTTGTTCTATAATCTTGTTGGAAATGATGGTTGAAATGTGTGATAGAAAGAATTTTTTGGTGTCTCGTTGTTGAAAAACTTTCAAATTACCTACAAAATAGTAACTATATCAAGTGTAGAGGTAAGTAAGGGTATCAATCCACATCAAGGGGTTAAGTTAGAGACAAACACAATTGTAATTCAATTTTTATTTTCTTTTTAGGCTTTTTCTTTTTCTATTTTTTTTAGCATTTTCAAATATTAAAACAATTAGGTGAGGTGAGGTGAAATAACACTAAACTAAAATGAAAGATCAAATTACAAACTAAAAAAAGTAACTAAAATGGAAAATAAAGTCTAACACTAAAATATGAGATAAATGAGGTAAATAAATGTTAAAACAATCAAGGAGTGGGATTACTCCACAAATTTTAGCTATTCTAATTAATTAATTTAATTAATTGAATTCTCCCAAATTAAAATCAAACTGGCAAATCAACTCTCGTTGCAAGTGTAATTTTAATAGTAATCTTTTAGAAAATTAAGTTCAACACCCCACAACTCTAGAAAAATAGATCTACACTCCTTTAATTAATCACCCGCTAGGATCGATCAATTAAAACTTATGTAAATCTTATAATTTCCCACTTAAGAAACCCCTATCTCTAGTTCGAATCTAAAATGGGTATTATAACTAGAATTTTAATTTTCTCTCGAAAATCATTTACCCTTTCTGGAGGCGTAAATTTAAGGGTGAGGGATCAAAATTAATATTCAAAGGGAATTTTCAAGTAATCAAACTAATTAAACTAAAATAACATCAAATAAGAGTTTCCCCCACCGCTTGAAAGGGTATTTAGCCTAACACGGTATGAAATTTGATAAATTAATAATCAAAGGCATATAAAATAAAGTAGAAGAGAAGAACAATCAAACCAAATCTCTTTGAGTGAAATTGGATTTCAATCCCTGAATTTGCAATTTACATCCCTCTAATTTGTGTGATCAAACCAAAATTACATCAAGAATTACACTCAAAAAAAGATTCTCACTAATTTATTTTTCTCACTAATCTAAAAAAAGTAAAATAATATAAATTTTAACCTAAAAAACAAAACTAAAAAAATGGTGTTTCTCTCTCTAAAATTGATATGATCCAAGTCCCCTTTAAAAATGGTCTTCTTCTCCTTAAATAGTAGGCATGGAGTATGGGGGTATTTTGGGAAGTTGGGTTAGAATAGTTAGTTGGGGGCATTTTGGGTAAAAGGGGTTAAAGGGGTTTTGTATTGGTTTGGTTTATTGTTTGCATTTGGCAGGTGACACGATTTAGGATAAATGGGTAAGAAGGGAATAAGTTGGTTAACAAGACACATGGGGGAATTGGCTTGTGTTTGTGGCATGGCTGCTAAAATTGTTTTTAGCTTTCTTTGGGAAATGGATCATGAAAAAATGGAATTGGTTTAAATGGTAAATGGAAAAATGGGTAAGGGATTGGATGGGCAAGAATTGGGGGCTAGCAGGTGGCGGGGCATCGCCATGGGAGCTTGCGGCGGTTTCGCCAGCCGGAGCTCAGGTGGCGGGGTGAGTAGTTGGACATGGGTCTCGGTTTCTGGGTTGCGGGGTTCTGGGAGTCGGAGTGGGCGGTATAAGGCAGGTGGTTGGTTCCGGCGACTGGGGTTTAGAGTAGGGACTGATGTTGCTGGCAAGGGGATAGGGGCATCCGTCGGTGGTGGGTTTTTGCCGTGGGTAGGTGGGTCGAGACAGTCACGGGTCTGGTGCTTTCCGGCCGGAGGGTTGAGGTTGGTGGGTGATGAGAGATGTGGATTGATGTTCGAGTTTGTTAATGGAGGTAGGAGAGATAAATGGGTTTAGTGTTTGGGGAAGAAGATGAATGGTGGGGTGTTAGTGTGGGTGAGGGTGTATAGTATGTGTGTAAGGGTGAGGGTTTAGTTAAGTGTAGGTGAGTGTGTATGGAAGTAGGGTGTGAGTGGGTTTAGGTGTAGATAGGTGAGTTGTTTTGGTGTATGTATGGCATAGGGTATTTAAGGTGTGTGTGTTAATTTGTGACCATTAAAAAAAAAAGACTAACTAATAAAAATAAAACTACTAAAAATTAAATTCTAACTAAAAATAAAACAAACTAAAAACAGTAAAAATAAAAATATTAAAACTAAAAAAAAAATCCTAAGCTTATATAAAAACTAAAATAAAACAAAAGAAATAAAAACTTAAAATCTAAATGAAAACTAAAGTCCTAAAAAATATAAAATCTAATAAACTAAAAACTAATAAAAATAAAAAATAAAAAAAATATACTAATAAAGATAAAATAGAAAAATAGAAAACAAAACCTAGAAAATACTAAATAAATAAAAAATAAATACTAAAAATAAAACGACTCAAACTAAAAATCTAAAAAATATTAAAAAAGGACAGACAAAACACACACAGGGTTTGGGGTATGTTTAGGCTAGGTTTAGGCTCAGGTAAGGTTACGGGGGAGGGAATTTAACTCCATTCAACGTGCATTTGCCTTGATATATAGCTTTTGATACCGCAAATGGACGCTTAACCTACAAGATAAACATTTAAGCGCATAAGATCCATATTGCTGAGAATTAGCAACTAAAGTATGTCTATTCAGGGTATAAAATGTACAGTTTTGGGTGCTTATCACACCACCCCCAAACAGACCGTTGGTAGTCCTCGAGCAATAAGATAGAG
The DNA here is from genome assembly GCA_949130495.1 of Sambucus nigra. Lineage (NCBI taxonomy): Eukaryota > Viridiplantae > Streptophyta > Magnoliopsida > Dipsacales > Adoxaceae > Sambucus > Sambucus nigra. The sequence goes on from OX422210.1 coordinate 245,752,783, forward strand.
AGAAAGAGAAAGATAAGAAACCAAAAGTGTACCACTTTCGCGGGCACTTGCGATTGCACTTAGCATGTGCAACAAGCCTTTAAACCTGTAGGTTGCCCTACAGGACGAGTTGTGTCTCGTGAGGGTTTGTAGGGAATATACGCACAAAATTCTTATCTGAAAATGACAGTCTATCTGTTATTAGACATAAAATGATCGAACAATACATCATGAGAGAAATAATTTCAGAAATACGAACTGAAATGTGTAAAAAGTATTATCTAAGTAAATACACAAGGCACATCATTCCCAGAACTCAACGTGTGAGTGTGAATCAGTCAAAACGGGTCGAGTATCATAAGAGTAATTCCTAAATTGCCTTTTTAGAATCAACGCTTCAACTTCAATATCTCACAGTATATCTCTCTCTCAAACGAACTCTCAAGATTAAGGTTAGTGTATCGCTCTTGTGCGTGAGGAGGTGAGTAAATGTAAGCAAGTTCAAACGTCTCACACACATATAAGAAAGAACGAACAATTAAAAAGAAAAATGATCTCATGAAAGGAATGCTAATCACTATAGTGAGAACATCGAGTTATTCACCACGTTGACTTTCATTTGTCCGAACACCTAGGGTAACATGGATGTATATGGGTGAGAGGAAAATGAAATGAGAAGGATGGGATATGAGGTTGGATGGTGATGTATGGATGAATGATGAGTGATGGATGTGATAGAAGAGTGTTCTATACTTGAAGAACAAATGTCTTTATTTCACAACCAACTACTAACTACTAACTCTCTTTCTTTTCTTTTCTCTCTCTTTTTTTTTTCTTTTTTTTTTCTTTTTTTTTCTTTTTTTTCTTTTTTTTCTTCTTTTTCTTTTTTTCTTTGTTTGTATTTTTGCTATTTTTCTCTTTTTGCCTTTTTTCTTTTTCTTTTTTCCTTTTTAAACCAACAATGAAGACATTTACATTTTGAATCAACACTCTTTTTCTCAAAAAATGATGGATGAAATATAAATGGAGATGATAGGTGAGGGTGTGGGGAAATATGTGAAAAATGGGAAGTAATGGGTGAAGTGAATGGGTAGTGGTATGTGTATGGATGAGAATCTAGTATTCGAGAAAAATTTCAAGACACGTGTTTCTTACAACTCGAAAAATATGTCATTCTCAGTGATCAAGCCAAAATTTTAGAATAATGAGATCATACAACAATTAAAATGCGGACCCAAACGAATTTGAATCAACTTGTGACTCGGATATTGCGTAAAACACTCTGAAATGGTGAAAGGCACAAATCTCACAAGCTAAAGTCTCTACTAGTGATCCTTAAGGTTTTCTTGGGAATTATAGTACTCTTCAACTCTAAACCATAGTGACGTGATAAGTGCACAAATTTTATTGAGTCTAGAAATTCATGGTGCAACATGCCTTGTTACGTATTACATAAGCTATTTAGAAAAAATATTCTCTAGCTTGATTTCTAGACTTAAAAAGATGGATGATATAAAATTCACATCAATGATTGAGATGAAAGAAACTGCACGAAATTTAAAAAAAATCAGGTTTTGAAAATCAAATTTTTCAAAAGAGGCACGATTTTGATAAAATTTCCCACCCCTAAACAAAATGGAACATCGTCCTCGATGTTAAGTAAAATGATTTTTAAAATTGAGAACAGAAGGGAGGAAAGAGATTACCAGAATCAACCGCTAATGAAGATGACAAATATCCCCAAGAATAAACCGGAATGAAATGATAAGAAAAAAAATGTGTACAAGTCCATAACATGGTAAAACATGGGGTGATGTAAAACACTACCCCCAAATAGGATGAGACTAGTACAAGAAACGCGGGCTGCCTCCCGGTAGCGTTAAGTTTAATGTCTTCAGCCAGACTGAATTGATCTCACCCTAAGGATAAGAACGAGGAAAGTGCGGGGAGGCAAAAGATTTTGGGGGATGGGAATCACCCCCAAACAAGACTGAAGTGCCAGTCTGGTTGGAAACAGGGTAAAGTAGTCAATGCAATTGTATGGCAAAGTGCATCACACGATGCAAAGCATCGGTGGACCATAGCCGGGTGGGTATTAGGGTAAGGGTGTTGGTGGAAAGGGTGAAGAGGTATCGGCCACGGGCCTTATTGAGCTTAAAGGTGAGGGAAACTAGGGCCCTATAAGAATGGTACTCTAATTAGTGAGGGAGGCAAAATGGTATGAAAAGTGGAATGGGGTGGGACTCATATAAATCACACGACCGTTCTATGAATGGGCGATGATAATGGTTGCACCGGGACACACTAGAGAGATGTCGATGGGAAAAATCAACACCACAAGAGAGTGCCGGGCATGTAATAACAATCTCAGTGTCACGGAGGTGGAGAGTAGCACCATAAAAAATCTCATGGATAGAGGATGGGTTTAGGTGAGGAACTAAAAATGTAGATGGAAACATGAAATGTGTAAAAGCAAGATCCAAACCAAGTGGTGGGGTGGAAGGGATAATGGGTGGGTCGGGTGGGATAAATGGTGGAGGAAGATGATCCAACATAAGAGTGGGAGACACACACTCATTGGGAGGAGTAAAGGAATGCTCACAAGGGAGTGTGGTTTCTAAAGATGGAGTGGTCAACTTCTCCATAAGAGTAGTATCGGGGAATATCGTGGGTGGGTAAGATGAGGCACCAAGATCGTAGATAGAGGGATCACTAGAAATATTGGGATCAAGATGATCCAAGCATGGTGGAAGATGATCCATATACGGATAGGTAGGAACTATCACGGATTCTATATCGGGAAAATAGTGAGCACTCGTAGCCGTAGTTAACCTAGGATAAATTGGTTCCTCGGGAACATAAGGGTAAAGCTCGATAGGTGTAGACTCGATCATATTTTTGGATTTATCGGGAAAGGAAAGGTGAACCTCATAGTGGGATTCAGGTGGACATGGTGGGATTGAATTAGGCTCACTATCGAAAGGTAAGTCAACACAATTGTCGACTTGGGGCTCGAACGTTGGGATGGTCTTAACTTCGAGATTCTCAGGGGTAGGGTTGGTCACACTCAAAATTCGTGTCATTAGAGGACACATCATCGTCATACTCAGTTGCAACGATGGGTGGATCCATGGGAATATCCGACTATGTCGCACACTCAAATTCATTTAACCTTTGTTCAAGCCTTTGGAGAGTTTGAGTTTGAATTTGAGTGGCTTGCTCTTGCTCGATGATAAATTGTTTCAAGAGTGCCTCGAGAGCTGAGGTGGAGGATTGTGGTAGGGTGAAGGGTGATGTCGGTGGTTGAGGTGGACACAACTCGCTATAGTCAGGACTATACGGAGAATACTCAAATGAAGTGTGTGGAGTGGGGCCAAGTTCATCATACACGAAAGTATCGCTTTTGTGATGGACAATTGGTTGATACTCATGGGGTGCATAGTGAGGAAACTGATCGTGAATGGGTGCACAAGGTTTTCATGATGACTGTTGGAACGTACGAGGATCCACAACATCGGGTTGGGATTCGTATTGCGTGGAAGGGTGATCAGGCCTCCACGAATAACTGGGGTACTCACACAACTCTGGATTAGGTATATCAAGATAATAGGCCGAGGTGGGTTCCAAAACAGTGTCATATGGATAGACATGTTCCATGGTGCGTTCGGAGGGATATGAAGAGTAAGGGCACTCATGGGACATGTAATCGGCATAATAACAGTGGGTGCACAACAAAGGATGAGACACATCGACACTTGACACTGAGGGTGGTGGAAAATGAGGGGCTTATATGGACGGGTCAAGAGTATCTACGGTACTCGTGAGAGAGGAGAAACCACTAAAAATATCATGAAGAGACGGCTCGGGATCACTCTCACACGTGTCACGTGATAATGAAAAATGACTAAAGTAGTCCCATAAGGGACGTTCTTCGGCCATGAGGATAAAAATATTTTTTTTGGAATTTTTAATTTTTTTCAAAAGGAAAGGAAATATTTTTGGATTTCTTTCAAAAAATGAAAGAAAGAAAATATTTTTGGATTTTCTAAAAATTAAAGGAAGAAAATGTTTTTGGATTTTTCTAAAATGAAAGAAAGAAAATATTTTTGGATTTTTGTGAAAAATAATGGAAGAAAATATTTTTGGATTTTTTCTAAAATGAAACAAAGAAGATATTTTTGGATTTTTGTTATAAAACTGAAAGAAAATATTTTTGGATTTTTTGGAAGAAAAGGTGGGGAAAATCTGACTCTTTGAATGGACGAACGAACTAAAATCTGACTACCAAAAAATTAAATTGGACACACACACGTCAAGAAGAATTCCTAACTAGCACATAGCCAATTTTTATCTTTAAATATAGTGATAGGGTAGTTAAATTTTAATTAAGTCCGCGAACAATAAAAATCACAGAAATATGTTTGCGATCGCCTTTGCAAAAATGTTCTCCTATTGGGCTACCTACTTAATTGATTTTAAATTTAGTGATGGATAGGGTAGCACACAATGGTAAACGAGTGAGTCGGGTGATGAAATCCCTTCTCGTGAGTGACCGGGTGTAGGTCTTCGTAATTTAATTCACCACAACATTCGAAAATAAATGCAAGAATAAAATCACACAAGAGCACATAATCACACACAAGAGTTTATTCTCTAACATGAGAGGCGCGAGGGTGAAAGAAATGTACTTCCCATGGTTTTTAGGTCATGGGGTGCTAAAACATTTGAGTCGAACGGGGGGAGATCATGCCTATCTCAGTCGCCCCCGGGAGTCCAACCGACCCAAGGTAGAAAGGCTTCTAAATCCACGCCTTTGGACGCCCTCTTTTTACCTCGTTCGATTTCCCTATCACGCTTTCTTCGATTATTATAATTTTTAAAATAAAAAAATAAAATAAAGGTGTCTCTACGCACCGCAATACAAGCAATGATAAAATAAACCTAATACAAGCCTTCTAAAATATAAAAATGGTACAAAAAATAAGAAAGTGCAAAAAGTAAATGAACTACAAGTTGAAATCCGCTCCGAGTGCTTCACGCTCACAAGAATGGCAACGATGCCATTTAATAGAAAGAATTTTTTGGTGTGTCGTTGTTGAAAGACAAGTTAATCAAAACCTTCAAATTACCTACAAAATAATAACAATCTCAAGTGTAGAGGTAAGTAAGGGTATCAATCCACATCAAGGGGGTAAGATAGAGATAAACTCAATTGTAATTCAATTTTTATTTTCTTTTTGGGATTTTGCATTTTCTATTTCTTTTAGCTTTTTCAAATATTAAAACTATTAGGTGAGGTGAGGTGAAATAACACTAAACTAAAATGAAAGATCAAATTATAAACTAAAAAAAGTAACTAAAATGAAAAATAAAGTCTAACACTAAATGATATACCCGTTTATATCCTCGGCCTGGCTGATGATAACCTCCAAACGGGCGACCCTACGAGGGGCCGACCCCTCTTACAGGCTCCATGCAACCCCTTAGAGGGCCGACCCTTCACTAGGCTCCAGATGACCCGACGAGGGGCCGACCCTTCACCAGGATCCAGATGACCCTACGAGGGGCCGACCCTTCACCACTCTCTAGACGACCCTCCAAGGGTACGACAGTACGAGGCCAGAATTGGGCCAAGCTCACTACTGGAAGAAACTTTGCCCTCTGCCTCGGCTCATAGGCCGAGGGTGACATCATGACAGCGCGTGGTTTGGGAGACGCGTGGAACAGTGCGCGTGAGGCTGACATGGCACGTGGAAGACCGTTATAACCAAATCACACCCTCACGTGAGGGAATATTATGTCATCATTTGGCATCTACAGGTGTCAACAGGGGATTGGCTAGATCATCATTCACATGCACCATGCATACTTGGGGGGTACACTACACCCCCCCAAGACCTATATATACTTCTCACCTACAACCCTATAGGGGATCGATCCATTAACTGTAGCCCTAGCCAAAACTCTGCTTGTACACACAGTAGAGAGAGAGAGAGAGAGGGTTATGTGCATTGTATCCAAGGCCATTAGTGCCCATACTTAGTGGATCACACACTCACAGTGGATGTAGGCCAAATTGGCTGAACCACTATACATTATTGTCTTATTTCCTCTTATACTCATCCCCTTCTTCATACTTATACACTTATACATCTCAATGGCTGCTATGGCTGCTACTGTTTGAGCTCACTATCACTCATCCAGTGGTGCTAAATCTCAGCATCATCACTTTGGCGCCGTCTGTGGGAACGAGAAGACATCTCTTCCTTTGTACAGCTTGACCTCACTGGGCACTCTGGTGGTGAACCAACATTCCCTTAGAGAGGAGGTGTTTCACCATTAAAAGAGACCCACTAAGGTTCCCAAGCTCACTAGTATTTTCTTCAGTTCAACTTTTCATAGCTCAAGCACATGTCACCTGAGATGCCACCGCCACCACTTCCCCCGCCAGATGAGGGGGGAAGACCCAGTTCCAGTCAGCCGTCGCCTCCGTCTGAGATGGCTAATGTGGCGGCAGCCCTAAAGTCTCTGGCAGCAAGCCAGCGGATGATACAAGAGCAGTTCACAGCTCTAAGCCAGAACACACTAAGAGCACCAGGGGTTTCACCTGAGATGATTACTCCGGCAGCAGCTCCAGGGCAGCATGAGGCCAGGGGACCACCCCAGGCACCACGCAAAGACCTGTCACCCCCTCAGCGGCGTAGGGATGTTGCTGACCCCCGGCGTCTACGCCTGGGGAGGCAAGAAAACCCTTGCCCTGAGGATAGGTATGGAGATCTGTAGGGAGAGGAGGCTCCCATAGAGTACTGGGAACTCTACGAGGTCTCTAACAACACTGTGCAACCCCTACAGGACAGTAGGGGAAAGTGCGGGAGACCAAACCCTGATGATCGCCCAAGAGGCTCTGCTTTTGATCACTTGAGCAGGGGGTCGGCCTTTGAGAGGCTAGGCCCAGTAAATGACCTGCGGGAGCAGTTGTCCAGGCCAAGAAGCGCCACGAGATCCAGGGGGAGGCAGCAGACGGCCGACCCCGAGGACGAGATGACGGCCAAAGGGAAGTGAACAGTCGACACAGGCCTACTGCAGCAGAACCCTCCATCCACCTCAGAGAGGCGGCAGGGGATAACATCGGCCAGGCCGACCCTGTGAGGCCCTGGAATGACTCAATCCAGCGGTTAGAGGATAATATTGGTGATATATTGAAGAGCCGAGACCCTCTTCAGAGGGGAAAGACCATAGGCTCACCCTTCATGGCAAAGATAGTCAACTTCCCCACGCCGTCAAAGTTCAAGCCACCTATGGTCACCCCAAGGTATGACGGGAGCACCAACCCCGTCCACCACGTGGATATGTATCAGTCGGCGACAGACATATACTCTATCTCAGATAAGATGAGGTGTCCTGCCTTCTCTGGTACCTTGACACGGGCTGCGGATGTCTGGTACACGTCTCTTCCAAAAAATTCCATTGGAAACTTTAAGCAGTTGGCAGACCTGTTCATCCATAATTTCTGCTTTGGGGTGAGGCCACAGAAGAAGACCACCCACCTGCTCTATGTCAAGCAGGGGAAGAGTGAGAGTCTGAGGGACCATATAGCCAGATTCAATAAGGAGAAGCTGGAGGTGGAAGACTATGAGGAGAGCATAGATATGACAGCCCTAATTGGAGGACTTCAAAAGGGGAAGCTGTTACGGAAGCTTGCTGAAGACCCTCCGAGGACGATGGATGAACTGTTGTCAACAGCAGGAAAGGTGATGAACGCCGAAGAGGCGATGGCTGTAAAATATGAAGACGAAAGAGGAGGTGCTAGTGGGAGTAAATACCCTAAGAAGAACAAAGAGGGGAAGAAGAGGTCCTTGGATGACAAGTTCGCGGGGTACACCCCACTGACGGTCAGCTGTGAATAGATTCTCAATGAGATTAAGAGTGATCGATCCCTGAAGTGGCCTGAGAAGCTGAGGGCAGCCCCCGACAAGAGGAATAAGAACCTGTGGTGTGAGTTTCACTAAGACCATGGCCACGTAACGGACAAATGCTTTGATCTGAAAGACGAGATTGAGAAGATACTGAAAGAAGGGAAGCTCAGAAAGTACATCGACAAAGATGTCTTCAAGAGGGGCTGAGGGGACGACCCCAGAAAGAAGCGAGGCGATGCATGCAGAGAAGGTCCTCAAAAAAGAGGGGACGACCCTTCTGATGATGAGGACGACCCTGACCTCCCGTCGAGAGACGACCACGGCCCTGTCAAGAGGCTTAATATGATCTCGCTCAGAGTGGGAATGATCTCCGGGGGTCTTGCAGGAGGAGGGTCTGAGGTCACCGACAGGAAGGCCCATGTGGCTAAGGCTAAGGCAGTGACGAAGATGGTACACGCGACTTCCCTGGAGGTCAAGTCAGAAAAAAGGAAGAAGGTTGATATGGACACACTGATAGTGGGATTTTCAAGAATGGACTTCAAAGACCTCTTAGCCCCACACGATGACTCTCTCGTCATCACTACCAGGGTGCACGGATGCGAAGTACCGAGGATCTTGGTAGATGGGGGTAGTTCTGCAGATGTGATGTTTTGGCCATTCTTCAAAGCCTTGGGTCTCAGCCGTGAAAGACTCGTCCCCTACCATCATCCATTGATTGGGTTCAGTGGGGAAAAGGTTCACCCCCTTGGCGTATATGAGGCCGATGTGAGGATGGGGGACGAGTGGACGAGATGGCTCACCAAGAAGGTTAGTTTTTTGTGATGGATGAGCAGGTGTTTTTGGCCTACAACATCATAATGGGGCGTGTGGCCCTCAAGGGGTTTGAAGCCGTGCCCTCTACGGTCCATCAGATGTTCAAATTTCCAACCCCTTACGGGGTGGGGGAAGTTCAGGGAGACCAGACGGCAGCGAGAGAATGTTACTACAACTCCGCTGAAGAAAGGGAGGCACACAAGAGGGCTACAGCCACTTACAACATTGATACCCTAGACCCCAGGGACGAGACGAAGATCAAAAAAGGAGAGGCCGCCCAGGAGGTAGAACTCATCATCCTCGATGAGGATGACCCGGGAAAAACCGTCCAAGTTGACAAATCTCTGAAGCCCAATATCAAGGAAGACCTCATCAAACATTTAAGGAGAAGACGAAGCGTCTTCGCGTGGAGTCATGTAGATATGTCGGGGATCGACCCTGAAATCATGTGCCACAAGATCAATGTGGTAGAGGGAGTGAAGACGATAAAGCAGAAAAAAGGAGGATTTACTCTAGAGAGAAGTAGGAGGTCATCAGGGATGAGGTCAAAAAATTAGAAGACACTGAATTTATCAGAGAGGTCATCTACCTTGAATGGTTGTCCAATGCAGTCATTGTCCCAAAGGCCAACGGGAAGTGGAGAATGTGTGTGGACTTCACAGATCTCAACAAGCACTGCCCCAAAGACAGCTTCCCTCTCCCCCGCATTGACCAGATGGTAGACGCTACTGCAGGCCATGAGCTCATGAGTTTTATGGATGCCTACTCAGGGTATAACCAGATCTTCATGAACCCTGAAGACTCGGAGTGGACTGCCTTCATCACTGATAAGGGGACATACTACTATAGGGTCATGCCCTTTGGTCTAAAAAATGCGGGGGCAACGTATCAGCGCCTCGTAAACAAAATGTTCAAAGACCAAATTGGGAAGTCCATGGAGGTATACGTGGATGACATGCTGACCAAGAGTTTGAAGGCAGAGGATCATGTGGCAGACCTGGAAAGGACCTTTAATACGATGGACAAATACCAGATGAAGCTTAACCCGACCAAATGTGTCTTCGGGGTCGGGGCAGGGAAGTTCCTGGGGTTCATTATCAACCAAAGAGGCATCGAGGCCAATCCTGAAAAGATAAAGGCCCTTATTGAGATGAAGACCCCCAAATCCATTAAAGACGTTCAGAGGCTTACAGGGAGAGTGGCTGCCCTGAACAGATTTGTGTCAAGGGCCACAAACAGGTGTTTACCATTCTTCAAGATCCTCAGGAAGGCCTTTGAATGGAGTGAAGAGTGTGATGAGGCTTTCAAGGAGCTAAAATCATACTTAGGGTCTCCCTTGCTGCTGTCACGACCCGTACAGGGTGAACGACTTTACGTGTACCTCGTCGTCTCAGAGTCGGCCATTAGCGCAACCATTGTGAGAGACGAAGAAGGAATACAGAAGCCTGTGTATTTTAATAGCAAGGCACTCCAGGGGGCAGAGCAAAGATACCCAAGGATGGAGAAGTTGGCCTATGCCTTGATCTATGCCTCGAGGAAGATAAAGCCGTACTTCCAGTCCCATACAATGGTAATCCTCACCGACTCTCCTCTCAGGCAGGTCCTACACAAGCCAGAAAAATCAGGTAGGTTGATGGCCTGGGCTATAGAGCTGGGGGAGTTTGACATTGTGTATCAACCTAGGACTGCCATTAAGGGGCAGGCATTGGAAGACTTCGTGGCTGAGTTCACTTTGGAAGATGATGAGGTCGAAGGTAAAACCCTTGGGATGACGGATACAGAAGACAGACCCGCCGACACACCCGCAGATAGAGTCGAGACAAGCACTTCTAGAAAGAAAGCGACTGAAAATGAAGAGGGAAAATACATCTTTAGACAATGGTCCCTCTCTGAGGGAAATTTTTTAGAGGGAAAGACTCTGTGGAGCCTCTTCGATGACGGGTCCTCCTGTGACAATGGAAGTGGGGCTGGACTGATACTGTCAGCACCCGATGGCACAGACGTCGAATACGCCCTGAGGTTCAACTTCAAAGCCTCCAACAACGAGGCTGAATATGAGGCCTTAATAGCAGGCCTCTCCTTGGCCAAGTCTCTTAGTGTCGGCCAGATTCTGGTCCATAGTGATTCAAGGCTAGTGGTGAATCAGATACTAGGGGCCTACGAGGCTAAGGACTAGAGAATGGAGAGATACCTCGAGAAGGTGAGGTCACTACTGAAAGGCTTCAGAGAAGTAAAATTAAAGAGGATACCTAGGCTAGACAACGGCCGTGCTGATGCCCTTGGGAGATTGGCCTCGGCGACTAGGACAGACATCAGGAGGACGGTCCCAGTGGAAATTTTGCTTCAGCCAACTATTGAGGACCCCGAGGGAACACTTAGCAATTGCCTAAATGTCTCTCAAGAAGCTTCGTGGATGGACCCCCTGATCAGATACATTAAAGAGGGTGAGATGCCTGAAGCAAGGCAGGAAAGGAAGAAACTGAGGTACAGGGCTGCAAAATTCACTGTCATCGGAGACACCTTGTACAAAAAGGGGTTTTTGCTCCCCTTACTTAGGTGTTTGCATCCCTCAGAAGTCCCTTCCATTTTGCGAGATGTGCACGAAGGATCGTGCTCAAGCCATATCGGGGGCAGATCCTTAGCGAAGAGGGTGATCACCCAAGGCTACTGATGGCCGACCTTGGGGAAAGACGCCGCAGCATATGTAAAAAACTGTGATAAATGCTAAAGATTTGCTACCATCCCTCATCAACCCCATCAGCCTCTTACCTCCATTACATCTCCGTGGCCGTTCGCAGTGTGGGGGATTGACCTGGTAGGGCCCTTACCAAGAGCAGTTTATAACTATCAGTTCCTCATTGTAGCGATTGACTACTTCTCAAAGTGGGTAGAGGCCGAAGCGATGGTCACAATTACAGAGTAGAAGACCTTCCAGTTCATCTGGAAAAATGTGATATGCAGGTATGGTCTGCCCAACACCCTCATTTCAGATAACGGGACGCAGTTCAAGAATGCCTCTCTGCAGAATTACTGTGAGAGGGTAAATATCAAACAATTTTTCTCCACCCCAGGCCGACCTCAGGCCAATGGGCAAACCGAAGTAACAAACAGGACAATCCTAGATGGAATCAAGAAGAGGCTTGAGGAGGCAAAAGGAAGATGGATCGAGGAGTTATATGCCGTACTGTGGGCATACAGGACGACAGTGAGGACTTCTACCGGGGAGACCCCATTCATGCTAGCTTATGGATCAGAAGCCGTCATCCCCACCGAAGTCGAGTTTCCTACTCATAGGGTCCAAATGTACGACCCCCAGGGAAACGCGGAAGAAAGGAGACTTGACTTGGACCTGATTGAGGAAAGGAGGGAGGACGCTGAGATAAGGCAGGCTTCCTACCAGCAGAGGACCGCAAGGTTTTATAATCAGAGGGTGAAACAGAGACCTATAGCAGTAGGAGACTTGGTTCTCAAGAAGACTTGGCAAAAGCCCAACAAACTCCATCCTAATTGGCACGACCCCTATAGGGTCATCGATGAAGTTGTCCCTGGGACCTATAGACTAGAAAACCTAGAAGGGGAACCTTTTTCCAACCCTTGGAATGCAGATCACTTGAAGAAATACTACCAGTAGTGTTGTAAGATCTTGATAGACCATAGTTGTAATACGAGTTTCTCCAACAGGACACTTGAAAATTAATGAGAAATGTGTTTCCCCTCACCCTATTTATCAGTTCCAGTATGCATGGAAACATCTACAGAACCATTAATTTGGCGAATTGATCCCTCGGCTATAATGAGGGCCAGCGGAGGGGACGACCCCACCACTGCCCTCAAGAAAGACGAGGGAAAACTTTATTAAAACCATTAATTTGGTAAGTTGAACCCTCGACTATAATGAGGACCAGTGGAGGGGACGACCCCACCACTGTTCTCAAGAAAGACGAGGGTAGACTTCATTAAAAACCATTAATTTGGTAAACCCTCGGCTATAATGAGGACCAGTGGAGGGGACGACCCCACCACTGTTCTCAAGAAAGACGAGGATAGACTTCATTAAAAAAACATTAATTTGGTAAAACCTCGGCTATAAAGAGGACCAATGGAGGGGACGACCCCATCACTGTTCTCAAAGAAGACGAGGGTAGACTTCATTTAAAACCATTAATTTGGTAAGTTGAACCCTCGGCTATAATGAGGACCAGTGGAGGGGATGACCCCACCACTATTCTCAAGAAAGATGAGGGTAGACTTCATTAAAAAACCATTAATTTGGTAAGTTGAACTCTTGGCTATAATGAGGACCAGTGGAGGGACGACCCCACCACTGTTCTCAAAGAAGACGAGGGTAGACTTAACTTAAAACCATCAATTTGGTAAGTTGAACCCTCGGCTATAATGAGGACCAGTGGAGGGGACGACCCCACCACTATTCTCAAGAAAGACGAGGGTAGAATTCATTAAAAAACCATTAATTTGGTAAGTTGAACCCTCGGCTATAATGAGGACCAGTGGAGGGGACGACCCCACCACTGTTCTCAAGAAAGACGAGGGTAGAATTCATTAAAAAATCATTAATTTGGTAAACCCTCGGCTATAATGAGGACCAGTGCAGGGGACGACCCCACCATGATCCTCAAGAAAGGCGAGAGGCCACTTGATTGAAAAACCATGTTTGGTTATTATGACCCTCGGCTATGATGAGGCCACATGGGGGGACGACCCCACATTGGTCCTCAAAAAAGACGAGGGAGGGGTTAGTAGCATTAACGAAGACAGCAAACCATAAAAGAATTAAATATGGAAGACAGTAATTATGGAAGACAGTAGAAGAAGAGACGATGGTATTGATAAAAGAGAGAATATTAAAGTGTTTTACAATACAGAGCACAAAAATGGTAAATACATTATGAGGGTATGGGCTACAGACAGCCACCCTAAGGGATAACATCGGCGGGCAGAGCTTCAACATCTACCAGAGAAGTCTCTTCCACAATCACGACCGACTGATCCTCAGATGTACCGAACCCTCAGCCTGCACTTGAGATTCAACATAAGTCAGGGCCTCGGCAATTATTGGGTCGTCCAGACTGAATGCTTCAATAGAAGGACGGACTGAGGAGACAACGTCGCCAAATCGGAGGACGACCCATCGACAGGCCGTCCTGATCCCCCTCTCCAGGTACTCAAGGCCGAAACCCTGAAACTCATCAGAAGCCTTGTAGGCCTCAACAGCATCGGCCTCGGCTTTTCTGACAGCTTCTTCGAGATTAGTCTTGTGCTTGACCTCCATGCTGAGTAAGGCCTCATCCCTATTTTTTATCAGCAAGTCCTTGGCATGCTGATCGGCATCATGCTGCCTCGTCAGCTTGTCTAGGACCCTGGCATGCTCAGTCCTAGCACTCTCCAATTCAGCCCTTGCAGTCTGGAGCTCTTCTGCAAGTCAGCCTCATACTGAATAGCCCTTTCGGCCTCAAGAAACTTCATCTGATTCTCGGCCATCCATTTGGTGGCTGAGGTGAGGGAACAAACATACTACACAAAAAATGAACAAATATCAAGAGGGGCCAAGGGAACAGTTTATTGAAAAAAATGAAATTTAAGATGTGGGTCAGAACCAATACCTGTGCAAGGGAGTGCAGACCATAGTCGTACACTTTGGCTGGAGGCATCTTTGATAAGAAGTCATAGTCAGCAGCCGAGGGTGCAGAGAACATGGAGACCTTGGCTGCCCTTAGATTGGCAATGAGCGACGAGGGCTCGGCTCTCAGATGAGCCAGGTTCTGAGACCAGAAGGCCCCCATACTGGACGAAGAGGTCGTCCCCTCAGAGGCTTCGACCGTGGCCCTCATCCGAGAATCAAATCGAGGGTCAACAGGGGCCTCAGGCTCCTTCCTTTTATTACTATCGGTGGTCGGATCCACCACCGTCGGCCCAGCGGCCCTCGTCTTCTTCGGAGCCTGCTGAGGCTCCTTCCCCTTCTTCTTGGCCAGGCCAGATAGTAAGCTGGGATCCGTCATTTCCCAAAGATAATCCGATACGCCTGCAGGACGACCTGGGAAGAGGACGACACGTCAGAAAAATTCAGAGATAAAGAGAGAACACTTCAAAAATAAGAATGGAAAATATTCAGTATAACTCACATAATTCTGTCAAAGGGCCGACCCTCAGACCAACTTCTTTGAGGAATCGAGGGGTCATCAAGTCTTCGGATTTTGTAAGGTCACCCTCTCTCCCTCATCCTCTAAGGTAATCAACAATGTCCTTCTCCTCCAGGCTAAGCCCAGGGTCTGATCTGGCCTTCATGGAGGGGTTAGACCACTTCCTGGGGACCCTCTGACTATCGGCAACGGGCTCCCACTCCCCGAAGATAAAGAAAAACCTCTTCTTCCAATCATGGTTGGAAGTTTGTCCCACTTGGAGGAGTTTCTTCTCAGACCTCCTTGCTCCCATGTGATAATATCCAGGCTGTTTGGACGAGGAGGTGATGTTATAGCAGCCCAGAAATAGGTCAGCCGAGGGCTCGTCGGTGAAGGCATTCTTCCACAAGGAAATATATCCCAGGATCGTCCTCCAAGAGTTGGGGGGAAATTGAGAGGGGGCAACGCCGAGGGCAGACAGGATATCTACGATGGTAGTGTACAGAGGGAATCTGACTCCGACCTTGAGAATTTGTTCGTAAACTGCAACCTCGCCCTCTCCACAATAAAAAACCCTCTCAGAGTTAGAGGGAACCCTCATAGTTATGCTGGAGGGCACCCCATAGGCATGCCTCCATATCAGGAGGTCACGATCCCTAACCGAGGAGATAAAGGACGAGGCGTGGGAGGTATCAACCTCGTCATCTGTGTCATCGTCCTCTTCCTCATCCCCTTCCCCCTTATCACCTGCAGGAGGACCCTGGGGAAAAGCCACTTGGAAGGCATTGGGGGATAGTGTTGTCACAGGAACGGCATCAGAGGGGATCGTACCCTCGGCCTCTCGGCCTCGGCTTAGGTCGGATGTCTCCCTCCTACCAGAAGGTCCAGCGCCAGTTGGCGAGGATACTCTCTCGTCCATCTCACTCGAATGACTCTCGGCTGGACGAGCGGACGACCCACAAGACTCAGACGGTTCGAATGGTTTTATAGTGGCAAGAGGAACGGGAAAGATGGGTCGTACCCAATTAGGGTCGTCCCCTCATCTCCTCTCTTCCTCTCCCTCTATTCGTCTGATCTTGGCAAAGAGTTTCTCTCTCAAAGATGGGAATTCAGACACTCAGCTGTAAAGCCTCCTAAGCATTAAAGGGAAGACTCTACACTTAGAGAAATTACACTAGACCTAGCTAACTTACTACAAACAGGTGGGAAATTGACCAGGTTTGACTTTCGGATTAAACAAAGGAACTTAATGGTTTTTGTCAAGAACAACCAAGAACCAGTCACCGAAAAAGACACCAGAAAAGGTTATGGCACAACTTAAAGAAAATGGCTGCCTACGAGCCTAAAAAACAAACGAAAGTGAAAGGAAAAGAGAACTCTGGGGAAAAAGGATTACCTGATGAAGAGAGCAAGAACTGCCCAGGTCGCTAAGCTCGAAGGCTACAGAAAATGGCGATGTAGGCTGATAAAATTCTAGAGAGAGAGAATGCTTAGGCACAAAGAAGAAGAAGGAAGAGAGAGAGTTTGAAAATCTCTTAAATACTTTGGTAATGAGTGGACCCATTTACCAAGAAAGGTATAATTAGGGCACAAGGCCCCAAGTGCACTGCGTAGCCGCCATGCCTTGGAAACTGAAACAGCAATGAGTATCTGCCCAGGTGTCACTCACCTAACTGATCATACATGCATCTCATTTAAAACACTATCCCTCAGCCATCTCAACAGCACCTATGGCTAAGGGCTGGGTGGTGATTGATATACCCGTTTATATCATCGGCCTGGCTGATGATAACCTCCAAACGGATGACCCTACGAGGGGACGACCCCTCTTACAGGCTCCATACAACCCCTCAGAGGGCCGACCCTTCACCAGGCTCCAGATGACCCGACGAGGGGCCGACCCTTCACCAGGCTCCAGACGACCCTACGAGGGGCGGACCCTTTACCACTCTCTAGACGACCCTCCGAGGGTACGACAGTACGAGGCCAGAATTGGGCCAGGCTCACTACTAGAAGAAACTTTGCCCTCGGCCTCGACTCATAGGCCGAGGGTGACATCATGACAACGCGTGGTTTGGGAGACGCATGGAACAGTGCGCGTGAGGCTGACATGGCATGTGGAAGACCGTTATAACCAAATCACACCCTCCCGTGAGGGAATATTATGTCATCATTTGGCATCTACAGGTGTCAACGGGGGATTGGCTAGATCATCATTCACATGCACCATGCATACTTGGGGGGCACACTACACCCCCCCAAGACCTATATATACTTGTCACCTACAACCCTATAGAGGATCGATCCATTAACTGTAGCCCTAGCCAAAACTCTGCTTGTACACACAGTAGAGAGAGAGAGAGAGAGAGGGTTATGTGCATTGTATCCAAGGCCATTAGTGCCCATACTTAGTGGATCACACACTCACAGTGGATGTAGGCCAAATTGGCTGAACCACTATACATTATTGTCTTATTTCCTCTTATACTCATCACCTTCTTCATACTTATACACTTATACATCTCAATGGCTGCCATGGCTGCTACTGTTTGAGCTCACTATCACTCATCCGGTGGTGCTAAATCTCAGCATCATCACTAAAATATGAGTAAATGAGGTAAATAAATGTGAGAACAATCAAGGAGTGGGATTACACCACAAATTTTAGCTATTCTAATTGATTAATTTAATTAATTAAATTCTCCCAAATTAAAATCAAACGTACAAATCAACTCTCGCTGCAAGTGTAATTTTAATAGTAATCTTTTAGAAAATTAAGTTTAACACCCCACAACTCTACAAAAATAGATCTACACTCCTTTTAATTAATCACCCGCTATGATTGATCAAATAAAACTTATGTAAATCTTATAATACCCCACTTAAGAAACCCCTATCTCTAGTTCGAATAAAAAATGGGTATTATAACTAGAATTTTGATTTTCTCTCGAAAATCATTTACCCTCTCTCGAGGCGTAAATTTAAGGGTGAGGGATCAAAATTAATATTCAAAGGGAGTTTTCAAGTAATCAAACTAATTAAACTAAAATAACATCAAATAAGGGTTTCCCCCCACCCCTTGAAACGGGATTTGGCCTAACATGGTATGGAATTTGACAAATTAATAATCAAAGGCATATAAAATAAAGTAGAAGAGAAGAACAATCAAACCAAATCTCTTTGAGTGAAATTGGATTTTAATCCTTGAATTTGCAATTTACATC
This sequence comes from Sambucus nigra, assembly GCA_949130495.1. Taxonomy (NCBI): domain Eukaryota; kingdom Viridiplantae; phylum Streptophyta; class Magnoliopsida; order Dipsacales; family Adoxaceae; genus Sambucus; species Sambucus nigra. The sequence continues at coordinate 245,770,852 of OX422210.1, forward strand.
CCTCCAAATTGTGTGATCAAACCAAAATTACATCAAGAATTACACTAAAAAATGGATTCTCACTAATTTATTTTTCTCACTAATCTAAAAAAAAGTAAAATAAAATAAATTCTAACCTAAAAAACTAAACTAAAAAATGGTATTTCTCTCTCTAAAATTGATATGATCCAAGTCCTCTTTAAAAATGGTCTTCTTCTCCTTAAATTGTTAGCATGGAGCATGAGGGTATTTTGGAAAGTTGGGTTAGAATAGGTAGTTGGGGGCATTTTGGGTAAAAGGGGTTAAAGGTTTTTTTATTGGTTTGGTTTGTTGTTTGCATTTGGCAGGTGACACGATTTAGGTAAATGGTTTTGGGTAAATGGGTAAAAAGGGAATAAGTTGGTTAATAAGACACATGGTGGAATTGGTTTGTGTTTGTGGCTTGGCTGATAAAAATCGTTTTTAGCTTTGTTTGGGAAATTGGTCATGAAAAATTGGAATGGGATTAAATGGTAAATTTCAAAATGGGTAAGGGATTGGATGGGCAAGGATTGGGGGCTACCAGGTGGCGGGGCATCGCCATGGGAGCTGGCGGCGGTTTCGCCAGTCAGAGCTCTGGTGGTTGGGTGAGTGGTTGGACACGGGTCTCGGTTTCTGGGTTGAGGGTTTCTGGGCGTCGGAGTGGGCGGTATAAGGCTAGTGGTTGGTTCCGGCGACTGGGGTTCCGGGTAGGGACTGATGTTGATGGCATGGGGATAGGGGAATCCTCCGTTGGTGGGTGTTTGGCCGCGGGTAGGTGGGTCGAGATAGTTGCGGGTCTGGTGCTGTCCGGCCGGAGGGTTGAGGTTGGTGGGTGATGAGAGATGTGGATTGATGTTAGGTAGGAGAGATAAATGGGTTTAGTGTTTGGGGAAGAAGATGAATGGTGGGGTGCTAGTGTGGGTGAGGGTGTAGAGTAGGTGTGTGAGGGTGAGTGTTTAGTTAGGTGTAGGTGAGTGTGTATGGAAGTAGGGTGTGAGTGGGTTTAGGTGTAGATAGGTGAGTTGTTTTGGTGTACGTATGGTACAGGGTATTTAAGGTGTGTTGTTAATTTGTGACCCTTAAAAAAAATAAAGACTAACTAATAAAATTAAAACTACTAAAAAATAAATTCTAACCAAATACAAAACAAACTAGAAACAATAAAAATAAAAATATTAAAACTAAAAAAAATTAAGTCCTAAGCTTATATAAAAACTAAAATAAAACAAAAGAAATAAAAACTTAAAATCTAAATGAAAACTAAAGTCCTAAAAAATATAAAATCTAATAAACAAAAAATAAAATCCTAAAAACTAGTCTTAATAGAACTAAAAACTAATAAAAGTCAAAATAAAATAAAATTATACTAATAAAGATAAAATAGAAAAATAGAAAACAAAATCGAGAAAATACTAAATAAATAAAAAATAAATACTAAAAATAAAAGGACTCAAATTAAAAATCTAAAAAATATTAAAAAGGGACAAACAAAACACACACAGGGTTTGGGGTATTTTTAGGTTAGGTTTAGGCTCATGTAAGGTTACGGGGGAGGAATTTAGCTCCATTCAACGCGCATTTGCCTAGATATATAGCTTTTGATACCGCAAACGGACGCTTAACCTACAAGATAAACATTTAAGCGCATAAGATTCATATTGCCGAGAATTAGCAACTAAAGTACGTCTATTCAGGGTATAAATTGTACAGTTTTGGGTGCTTATCAATGTGTTCGATGAGTTTTATAGCTCGAACGAGTTGACAAATTTTTAAAGAATTCGAGAATTTTCAAACTGCTTTTGATCCTTATCTCATTGTTAACATACCTCTTATATATAGGAGTGCAGAGCATAATTTTATTGAGCATAAAATTATGGTATTTTGAGTTCCCAAACCTCTATCAAAGCGTCTTTAGTTTTACCCAAACATTTAGTTTACACCCAAAGAGTTTTAGATCCAAGATTCATTATATTATGCTTTGAGATCTAGTTTGTTGGCACCTTTCCATTATTTTCCATATCTCTGCGAGAATGGTTTTGTGAGGTGAATTTCGTGCCTGGTCTGTTTACGTACGTTGGACTCGGTATTGTGTGACAGTTGCTGAGCTATTTAATGGATACCGATATGTGTGGAATCATAAATTGTGTCAGTTGGGTGAGGTGATTCCTACATTGTCGCTGTGAAGGAGAGGTTAAAGAAAGAAGATGTGCCAAAGGCTTGATCGGGCATCCAGTTATTGTATAAGTCATCACTCGACTTCTGTAAATCCTTTATCATAGTGAATTTGTGTGGCTAGGCCATTTGAGAATTTTCCCATTATGGATTTTCCTCATACGCCAAGTGTTGTGATTAATTTACTTTATTTTATCATATACTCACCTAAATGCATGTTTAGGTTAAGATAAAATTAGTTAATCAGTTTAATCAGAACTTATTTAAAAGTCGGTGATAAGTTTAATTTGGGTAATTTTATTAGTTTAATATATAATTTGAAAAAAATCTTAATTTGGTTATTTTTTTGACCGCTCCCTATTAGCAACTCATTCACAAATTAGTATTAGAGCAGGGACACTAAGTTATCATGTAAATTTACCTTTTCTTGTTGTTTTAGGGTTGTTTGTTTCTCTCTCTCTCTCTCTCTCTCTCTCTCTCTCTCTCTCTCTCTCTCTCTCTCTCTCTCTCTCTCTCTCTCTCTCGTGTTTCTTTATTTCTCTAGATGGGTCATCCTAGTCATAAATTATCTGATACGTTCAACGACGATGAAGACTTTGATATTTTACATGAATTTAATGAGCTACAAATGTGTTAAAAAATTACCTCTTTTGAATTTGAAGTTTGCAAAAAGAAATAAATTTCTTGAAAAATAATTTTTTTATTTTAGTACTGAAGTTGATTTTTTGCAAACTATTCAAACTCAAAGAGATATCCTTTGTGAGAAGCCCATGGACATGAATCACGATTTTAAAAATTATAAGTGTCCGAGAAAGTGAGTGATGTTAATTCCTTATTTTAGAGAAATATTTGAACGACTCTAAGATATTTGTTTATAGGGTTAATGAACATGTCATTGAGGATAATGATAAATTGATTAAAAATTGAGGGCACGTGAGAAGACTCTTAGGGTTAAGTTCGCTTGCATTGATGGGTAATGAGACAACCTTCTAGGAATAATTGAATATGTGAAGAAGGAATCCCTAAACTTTGAGGAGTCTAAATTTTTTCCCGAGTCTAGAATATTGAAGTTGAAAGATGATCTAAGATACTCAAGTAGTGTTGGTATTGTTGTTAGTGGCTTCGATACTACAAATGCTTCCATGCTTATAGCCATGAACAATGCTTATTTTATAGTGTCAATCTTTGCCAAGGACGTTAGACAACGTCCACCCATAAGTAACATTAATCCTATTTACACATGCTCGCATTATCATAGGAATGGTTACCATGGGAAATTTTGTTATGATCTAGAAGAGGTCTTAGGAAGTCTAGATACCGTGTCACCATGGTTTTTAAATCTCGAGGAATTACATATTCATCTATTTGGGTTAGGAAATCAATTTTGAAGGAATTGAATGTTAGACTTGTTGACTCTAGAATGCTTGCACATGATTCTTCACATGCTATATCCTATTGTTGATTGTGTTTCTGTTTTCAATTACTAGCATTTGCACTTCATGTTATATGTGTTTGCTAGTTGTATATTTTTTATCTTTTGTATCTTAATTTTTCCTTTTTGTCTTATTGAGAAATATGGAAGAACATTTTTTTTTTATTTTTTTTTGGTAAATTGGTATGATTTTGAAAAATGTTTAAAAACTCAAAAATATTTTTGGCTTATGTGTAGTTTAGTTTTACACATTTTATAAGGCATATTGGTGCGTTTGAATCCACTTCATTCCATGTTTTCACGGGGATAGGATATTTATTATGATTTTTAATACTTAGATTGTTCTTAATCATGCTTGGATGGAGTAGTTTGAAAATAACTTGCTTCCTCACACGCATGCAGAAGCTCATTTAGATTTTAACTTCATATGTTACATGAGCGAAGTGAGATGTTCTCTTAAAAATATTTTCACACACACACACACACAAATATATATATATATATATATATATATATATATATATTTGATTGGGGGATTTGTGTAAGTAAGAGCCCTCTCTTGTGATTTTGTGCTTTTAAATGTGCACAAAAAAGGTCTACAAAAGGAGAAATCTTCCTTGCGTGACAGTCCACCGTTGGCAAGATCCTAAAAAATTGTTATATATATGTATTTGATTCGGGGATTTGTGCAAGTAAGAACCCTTGTCCGTGATATTCTGCTTTTAAATGTGCACAAAAAAGGGCTACAAACGGAGAAATCTTCCTTGCATGATAGGCCAAAGTTGGCAAGAGCCTAAAAAATTGAGAGGCAAAGGAAAACAATATATTGCCAAGGATAAATTTTTATTTCATTGATTCTTCTTTTAAATTGTCATCTTTAAAATATGATAGAGAAAAAGGATATATGCAAATTTTGAGGGTATTATAAGTTGAAGGTCAATGGATTTGCAGAAGGAGTCCTAATTATTTCATGTTTGACGCTATCGATTTAAGAATCATTAATTTTTTTTAGGCTAGTGTGAATTGTATTTACTTGTCCACTATGATTTCATTGTATCTATCATTATGAGGTTAAATCTTTATTTGATAAGGTTAATGCAGTCATATAGAACTCTTTAAATATTTTTGAGTGATTGGGTCATTTTTTATTTGTTTCTAATTCACGCCATTTTATTCAATATTAGAACCCTATAACCTACAGGACTTTAAAACTGCTATCAGAGCACGAAAACTAAATTATTATGTTACATATTTATGTAGTCATGAATTCCATTGACTCTCATATGGAGTGTCAATCGTTTTCTAGACCACCTTTGTTTGACAGGTCTAACTTCACATATTGAAAAATGCATATGAAATCATCACTTAATTCGATAAATGAGAGGATATGGAAATCAGTAGTTAAAGGTTTGTCCCCACCTACATCATTCCCATCACATCCTTAGTAGGTGATTATAGAATTACCAAACCCATTGAATGCTAGAGTGAGGATGAGCATAAACTATCTAACTATAATTCAAGTTATATGATTGCTAGTGCATTCATATGGGAGAAGTTCCTCCGTATTATAACATGTGAAATGTATAAAGAAGCTTGGGATATACTCTAACTCATTTATGAGGGTGCTAGTGATGTTAAGTCTTCTAAACTCCAAAACCTTATCACTCAGTTTGAAACCATTAGTATGTAAAAGAGTGAAATCTTCAATGAGTTTTATGCTAGATTTTCAGATATTGTGAAATTGTCCTCTAACTTGGGAGAGAGAATACCCAAAATTCGTGTAGTCAAGAAAATCTTAACGTGCTTACCTAAAAGTATCTAGTCAAAAGTGACAGTTTTAATTCATTGGTCACTTTCGACTCTACGAACCTCTAAGTGCTTGTAGGTGATTTTCAAATTATGAGCTCGACATGTTTTCTTTTAAAAAGATGATGAAAGATAAGGGAATTTCTTTGAAATCCTAGAAGGAGGAATCACTGTCTTCGAATGATGAGTCTAACATCGATTCTGATGACATGACCATGCCTGCAAAGAAGTTTGAAAAATTTGTCACGTTTGAAAAATAATCGAAAGATGAAAAAAGTTTGAGAAAAAAAGGTATAACAAGGATGTAAAAATGTTACACCCCGTATTTCTTAGTATTTAGAAATTGAATTAATTCAGTTAATCTTAAATTACACGCGTGACGTAATTTAATGGAATTGAATATTATGTGTTGATTAAAATATTAATCTAAGAGAGAATGATTAATGTTTATTGGATATAATTACTTGGTGATAGGAAATAATTAATTTTAAGTCATAGCGAGTGATAATGATGTGATAGTAGTATACCTGAACCAGGTGTTGAGTGTAGACTATATGAGGTCGAGATAGGAAATTATTTTAGAGTGTTTCGGATGGTGATTTTGAGGTTACGATTGATTCAGAAAGGGTCAAAATAGTCAGAGTAGTGTACCCAGGAGTAGTATTTGGGTCCCGAGGCCTTTTTAATCACAACTGACCTTACACGGGGGGTGTTGGGCTCATTTGGGCTTGGTTAGTTAGCCTTATTTCGGGAGTTGGGATTAAAAACCTAAGGCTAACTAGTGGGGGCAACAACAAATCACTTCTTAACCCTAAGACCTCAGAATATAATAGAGTAGAGGCCATTAGAGAGGGACGAGAGAGGTTTCTTGGAAGTTACAACACCTTTCTTGAATCATCTTTACCAACGGAGTGCAATCGGGAGGATAGGAAGGCATCCTTATCATTCACAAAACGAAATCAACCCTACAATAGATAAGGCAAGCATTTATTTTTGCAAGTTTTTATTGAGTTATAATACCCATGTGTAGTAAGGTTTACAATTTGATGATAATAAATAATTTTTCTTGAGACTAAATGAATATGACTCATGATTTGGTGTAGGATTGCAAGTAGAGTGAATTCATATATGTTGGTAATACGAAATAAGAACATGTATGATGCTAAAAATGAGGGAAATTTTTAAATATGAATGATTGATCATGAAGAATACATAAACCAGGGTTTTATGAATACTGAGGTTTAATTCAGTTGTTGGACATATTTAATTTAGATTTGGTGTGTTATTTATGTTAGAAATCATCCCTAGACACATAAGTGATATTTAGTAATGGTTCTTGGGAGTTTGGAAAATATCTATGAAGATTTTAGGTGTTAAACATTGAGAAAATGTAATTGGGATGAATCTGCGAAAGCCCAAGGTCACTCGATCGATCGTGTGGAATGTCGAACGATCGATGGATCGATCAATATTGTTGATCGGTCGACCAAGGTTAAAATGAAGTCTTTTATTTATTTGTGAAGTTTTCTTTGCCAACGTTTGTGGAGAACCTTGGTAATGCTATAATGACCCTATAGATACTTAGATAAGGTCAGTAGACATATGATTAAGTCTTGGTTAATTTCAATGAGGGTAAAGTTGGGATTAAGACCAATGATAGCTAACCTCTTGTGACGAGTAGTATTTATGGGACCAGCATGTCATTTGGGTACATTAGGTATGTGCGTATCCCAAAGGCTTAGATTCATGTAAGGTCTGGATGCGTGTTGATTGATTTTGGGTTCGAGGAGACATGCCGAACCAATAGTCCTTAATTTGGTACGAGAGGTACTTGGACTTGATAGCAGAGTATGCCATCATCACGAGGGGCCATTCTTAGAATGCTATAGTTATATATATATATATATATATATATAACTATAGTTATATATATATATAATTTAAGTAGAGAGACTTAAATAATTGACTTAATAATAATACGTGGGTAATATTAATTATTGCTATTATGGTAGCGTGTCTTATGTGTATTACGAGGGAGTTAGACTTTTGGTGTAGATTTAGATAGGTTATCTAGTTGGGATGGTTAACATAGCTAGGTAGGATACATTAGGTGTGCACATTATTTAAGTGGTGAGGAACTCAAGGGAGTGTATGTTGAACTAACATGTGTATCTAATAACTGATTTAAATTGTGATTTAAATAATTGCAAATATATTTTCAAATGGTTTTCTTGGATTCTAACGTGTATCAAATCATTTTTCCGAAACCTTTTAGGTGTCCAACCACGGGGACGCCCAACTTAATGATTATTTCCAGGGATGGGTAGCTGCAGTATTTATGGAGGCTTGCAGAAGTTGCTTTAGACGCTTTAATTTATTCATTCCTAGTTAGGAGTTTCATTTTAATATTTCAATTGGGTGTGTTTCCCCTTCAGATTATTTAGAACTTCAGTTTATTTTTCAGACTTTATTTAGATTCAGTTTTATTTACTTCAGATTATAGTTGGATTATTTTTTTTAGGAACCGATGATTTATTTGGTCTTATTTAATTATATATCTGTCGTGTGATTGTTCAGATTATTATGGTATTAATGGTTTGGTTAATTTATTTTAGTTCCTTATGGTGTTAATTAAATGAAAGATAAAATTTGGCACCGATTTACATAAGTTATTAGTAATTAAGAAGTTTTTGATAGTGATGCTAAGAGTGAACTAAATGAGATTCCTGGTTATTTTGATAAAGGACTGATCATCCGTGATTAAAATAGGAGGGGTGTCACAGATGGTATCAGAGCCATGTTTTAGTGTCCATAGGATCTGTACGGCTTGCTATGATTTCAACGTAGCATCCCTTGACATAGAGCCCTATTTTCTGAAAGTTGCATTCGTGATTACGTATTTGATATTAAGTTCTTATGCTCTTATATTTGTATTGACTATGAACTCATATAATTCGATCTATTTTCAGATGCCGCCCAAGAGAGGATGAGCAGAGAGAGCATCAGATAGAAACAATGTATGGGAGGCTCAACAGGAGCCACAGTCATCGTAGCCACAACCACCACTAGGGACTCTGTCAGTAGAAGAGGTGGCAGCGATAGTGGCCCAAGAAGTTAACGTCGCTATGACTGTCATGGCTCTCAATTTTCCTCAGGCTCAACAACCATCGCAGCCAGTGGAACCGGTTACCTTGGACCATATGGGTTCATCATATTAGTAGAGAGTTAGGGGGCATATTAGAAGGGCCACTGACCTGAGTTCCAGGGTAGCTCGAACCTGATTGCGGCGTGCCCGTGGAAAAAAGATATTCACCGTCACCTGGGCATGGTTGAGTGTAACGATGTGGAAAAGTAGATGTTGGCCACTTTTAGGCTCGTTGGAGCATCATTACAGTGGTGGGAGTTGGTTACCATCATTGAGGAGAGGGACACAATGTCCATTACTAAGTTTTGGGTGCGGTTTGGCCATAAATACTTTCAGCCAGTAACTGAGACAGAGATGCATAAGAGATTCACTAAGGTTATTCAGGGTGGATGCTGAGTAGCCGAGTATGAGGAGGATTTCACCCATTTGGATAATTTTGTTCCGAACACAGTGAATGGTGAAGAAAAGAAAAATCAATAACTTATGGATGGATTAGATTAGAGGATCAGGTAGCATTTGATTGGCAACCCTACATTGGTGACTTATACAGATGTCGTCAATGCTACACTCTTACACTAGCATGGCCATAGCTTCCATATGAGCGAAAGAAAGAGAGGAGGTAACCTAGCCAGTCGAGTAAGACAGGGGGCAGTGATAGTAGAGCACCACAGCAGCAACAACAATTATGTAGACACTAGGGGAAGGATTCCCAGTAGGGGAATCAGGCTAAGAGTTTTAGATCTAGAGGCTATCGACCCGATGGAGGTTTTAGGTATGGCCAGAAGGGTTGTTAGCCGAAGTAGGTTCTTCAGGGATGCTAGGGATAAGGAAACAATGGAGGCGGCCATCAGGGTCGAGGCCATCAGAGCCAATAGCAGGGTCAACACCGTGAGGGCCATCAGGGCCAGAGGTAGAGATATTTTCTAGGCCAGTGATTTATTTGTGTTCAGACAGGCCACAAGAGGAGAAATAACCCGCAGTAGGGTAAAGCACCGTATATGCAGGGTTCCCATAAAGGGCAATAGGTGCAGATACCACCTATAGTACCAGTCCCACCACAGCAGGGGTAGCTACTGTATGAACATGTCTAAGACATCCGAGATGCAACAATATAGCAGGCCCCACAGGCACCACCAATAGTAAATGATATATTTACTATTCACGATCTTGATGGTAGGATTCCATTCGATACAGGGGCATCACACTCTTTCATAGAGACCATATTTGCACGGGCTTTCGGCCTACTAAAGACAATTGGTAGTCTCTTTATGTGTGTGGAGTCACCGTTGGGTAGTGGGTTACTTATACACTCGATCTATAAGGGTATGGATATCGATGTGGGTAGATTATGTTTAGACACCAAAATTTCTAGACAACACATTCCCAGACCTCCCAAGTCTCTCCTTAGGTCCTTAGAACCTCCCCATTCACAACACAACCTATGTCATACTTGGAGAACCAATCTAGAATCCATTAGGCACTTTCGAGCCCCGTTTGACTCCATTTAACTCTATATTATCTGAGTGAAAGCTCATTAAAACCTTTAAGGGCTCTAAATACCCTTTCCAATGATCTGCCCCGTTCGTTAATCGGCATAACGCTTTGAACGAACATACCATTTTACTTTCAAAAATCAATCTAGAGGCCACCGAGCGCTCCTTAGTACCAATTTGACCCCAATTAACTTTATCGTCAGAGTAAAAGCTCAATTAATCTTTGATGGTCACTAAAATCCCTTTCCAATGATCTGCTCCATGTGCAAAATAGCATAACCGTTCGAATGAACGATCTGTTTTCCCCTAAAAACTAATTTGAAGGCCACTGAACACTCATGGGCTATATTTGAGCAAAGTTAACTCTTTAGATCGAGTGATATTGAATGAATATATAAAGGGAACTGAATACGCAAATTAGCTTTATGGTACGGACAAATGACCCGTTTTACTCCAAAAGGTTATCGGGCACTTTCGGGGTCCCGATTGACCAAAGTCAACTCTCCAAACCAAGCGAAACTCTTTGGATCATCGAAGTGTCTTTGCATAACCCTTGCATCAATCATCCTCATACGCGAGTCAGAATTATAGTTTGGATAAACAATCTAATACTGTCCGACGATCTCCTATCCAAAGGACCAACGGGCGCTATCGAGACCCGTTTGACCCAAAATAAATTCAGGATCCGGGGGAGGTCCAAAGGACTCTTGAAGGTATATGAATTAACTTTCTAAAGGTATGCCCCATGTATGATTCAGATTTACAAATTTCATTCTACAATAATTTTCTAGAAATATCAGCACGAGAGTGCCTATTGGCAGGTCCATTTCCCTGCCTATTGGCAGTGTGTCTAGGGTCACCTGCCGATTGAAAGGAATAGGGATATGACAATCGAAAGTCCCCTTACCCTATATACGGAGGGAATGAGATCACTTCCAGGACACCTCAGATCCATGAATATTAATGATCTCAACAACATTCTTCTGCAATCATCGAAGTTTCCTTATGTGAAATTCCTTTTCCACCTTTCATTCCCATCATTCTCATACCCAATTTAGCAAAAAATTCTCTCTCTCATCCAACATTCATACCAACTTTCATGGAAGCTCATCAAGGATCTAGATCAAGATTCAAGTCTCCAAAGAAGGTCCAAATATCCTTCTCTCTTTAAATTTCTTTATTTTCGCATTAGTTATATAAATTCTCAATTTATCTTTTACTTTAGATCATACACATTATTACCTTATACTTTATTAGTTATATTTCACATAATTTATTTTCTATAAAAAAACCAAACCAAAGAAAAAGAGGGTTACACTTATAAATTTAGAAGGGATTCTTCATCACATTTTGTCAGCATTAAAAATATATTTTCTATACAAACACACACATATAATAAACTCTCGTTTGAATCTATGGGATAAACCCCACCCTTATATCGCATACGAACTACGTGGACTTCGGTGCCTTTATAGGCTACGTAGGCATCTCGGGCTAAAAAACTCGAGACTCGAGTCCGATTTTCTCATTTTCCCATTTCATACATTATTTCATATATATCATACTTGTGATTCATATTTTCATTTTATCTAACAAATATTATCATTTCATTATAACGATTAATATCTCGATAAATGTACACATCATATTTTCTAATTATTATTTTGAGAACATTCCTTCGGATGAACTCACTCTATCTTTTCCATGATATGAGTCGATCAATTCCGATATCCATCTATATATACACGTGCACACACTTCACGAAGAAATTAATGTTAATTGTAACATAACCCATGAGAGACCGAAAGGTCAGTATGGGTGCTTAACACCTTCCCATTTAGTAACTTAGGCCCCGAACCTTTGAACTATTGGTTTTACAAGCATCAGTTTCTCTTTGATGCCGCTCTCTCAAGGCGGCTACATGTTCTTTCTCCTGTTTTGTGGAAAATAAAATGGTGACTCTATCTCTTTACTTCACCCCACTTCGACGATGGAAAAAGCGTTCCTAGAAAAGGGCGCGAGACCTTCTCTCCTTCTCCAACCGCGCGTGCAAGCACCGAACCTGAGACAATGAAAAACTAGAGGATGGACACAGTGGAGACTCTGCTGGGAAATGACCTACAATAAGAGGTCTAGAATCTATTTGCATGGGTGTTATCATTTTCTACTTATGAGCGTATTCACCTACCTGTATGTTCTCCTTTTTCTCTCTATTATTTCTTGTGTATATCTACCACATGCTTATATAAATCCTCACTCACACACTTATAGATATTATCCATGTACATTTCACACTACTTTCACGTAGGATCACTTATATCCACATATTGCATACACCAGTTAGAATATCCAAGCTTAGATGTCACTAACACGCACCTCCACTTATCAAACTTGTATATATCCATGATCACTCACACTTATCACACACCACTCGATCCATTCTTAGGTTCACTACCACACACTCACTTACAGATACTCACACATCACTCACTCTCACATATCCATGCTTAGTGTAATCTTCATGATCCATTCTACAGTTACTTTTCAGGATACTTGTACATTTTTCCCTATTAGTATAGTTCTCATCATCCCAAATAAAACTAGTCTCTCCATAATATCACTACTCCAAATCTGCCTACTTATCACGGTCATTGACCGTGATAAGTCCAACTTGTCAAGGTCAATGACCGTGACAAGTCTGGGGGTGACAATGTTTGTTGATACGGACTTTTCACGGTCATTAATCGTGAAAAATTCATTAGACTTGTCACGGTCATGTCACGGTCTATGACCTTGACAAGTTTTGTAATGATTTAAGATCGTGACAAACCCGTGACAATCTTTAAATAATTATCAAGGTCATTGATCGTGACAAGTCCGTTGTAATTATCCTTTGTCACAGACTTGTCACGGTCAATGACCGTGACAATTTTGAGTAGAATTGAAAAGAAATCTATTGGGCAGTATGGACACTGCCACTGCTCAACAGTATATTTCTACTTGTTATAGCAACGTTGTACATGTTCAAACATCATATATCCAAATAAAATAGAGATAATGCAAATATACATTCAAAACAATATGCATCACGATATAATGCACATATAATTCACACGTAACAACTTAAAACAATTCAATTCAAATAATGTCACTACATGTCTGGGGTAACGTTAACTATGAGTAGGTGAGAAGGCCACACGATATACGAATTGACACACCCATCAATATACATCGTTCCGCATTTTTTGCACAACCACAATGGGGAGTTCTCTTTCCTTAGTATCACATGCGTGACGAGCACCCACTACACTAAACCTTGCAAAGGTCACGCCCAGTGGGTCACGGACCATGTTCGCGACCAGCTGGTCGCGGACTTAGGACGTGACCCACTCAATATTTGGCGTGACCATATTCATTACCACACTAAATTATCGATGCTCTGAAACTGGTCACGACCCAAGTTCGTCACCATAGTGGTCGCGGAATTGGGCCGTGACCAGGTCTTGACCATCTTGGCGCTAAACTCGCACCAAAATTCCCTGCAAGCTTGGTCGCAGATGGGTCATGGCCCAAGTCAGTGACCCATGGCATGAAGAAGAAGTGAGTACACACATTGAGGGTCATGGCTTAAGGCCATAACCATTTCTGGGCATGGGTCACGGCTATGGGCCATGACCATACCTCATTCAAGCACTATAGGGTGGATGAGAAGGGTCGCACATCACAGATCGAGGGTCACGGCTTGGGGCCGTGACCATGTCTTGGTATGGGTCACAGCTATGGGCCATGACCATACCTCATTTGATAGCTGTTGTTGGTCGTGTAAGGGGGTCACGGATGTAGGCCGTGACCATTCTTCGTCAATCAGGTCTCAGAACTCCAAGGGGGGTTGCGATGGTGGGTCACGACTTTAGGCCGTGACCAGGTCATTCCTAAAAAATAAAGAGGCATTCTATTTAGTTTTTCATTTTCCCACTTCTCTCTCTCTCGTCAGATGTTGATGACCTAAACGCTTCTCTCTCTCTCTCTCTCTCTCTCTCTCTCTCTCTCTCTCTCTCTCTCTCTATCTCTCTCGTCAATTAGGTATCGGTTGGAGTTCTAAGGAGGTTAGTCAAACACTGATGTATTCCTCAGCTCCTACCTAGCAGCAGTCGCCCCAGCTCCGCCCTAGCTCCGCCCCAGCTCTCTCCCGAGTAAATTTTATTTTTTTTCTCCATTAATTTATGTAGATTCCATTAATATATGTATATACAGTTTACATATCTTTACAATTTATACACAATATATATAATATATATAGATAATTTATATGATTTGAATTTGGGATAATATTGTGGCAGAGCTAATGTAAAAGTAAAAATAGCGTGAGATAATGTTTTTGAAACTTTAGTCTTACAACCTACTAGGTTGTTAATATTAGTAAAAAAAACTTTTGGTAAGCCAATTTATATCACATATTTAGATTTTAGGATGTTAATATTCTTATTAATCGATTTTAGCTGAACTTCTAGAGCTATTTTAGTATATTTGGTATTTTAGTACTAATTTTTCTTTTTATCATTTTTTTTCCTTTTTGTATTATATGGTTAATGGAAAACCTCGTAGAAAGTACATTATAGGAAATGGTTGCAGAGTTGATTACTCAAGTTCCTGAATCTACTAGGTCTCTTTTGAGACAGATTGAAACTATGTAGGTTCATAAGTAAATTATATTTACATTTGTTTCTTGAATATTAGGATTTACTATACTAACTTTACAGTCATTTTCTTTGTTTCATGTTCCTGACTAGAGTCATTTCTCTACTGGATTAACCAGACCCTCATAATGCCCCTGAAATTCACCTAACCAGACCCTCATAGTACCCCTGGAATTAACAGTTCAGGGGCAATATGTCGTCATAGTGACCCTCATATTTAACGGCATATTGTCCCCGAAATTAACGGAGTGTTTAAATTAACCAATTATTTTAACGGAGTGTAAATATTTTTCAGATTTGGTATTTCATAGTGAGTGAGCATCCGGATAGGGGTGCAATGCTACTAACTACACATATCATGGTAAAGTTTATGATATTTCTTATTTGTTCATCCAATTTTATAGAAATTGAATGCTTACATACATTATTACATACCAATTAGATACCATTTCTTTATTACATATCAATTCTTCATTACACACCAGGTACTCTTTACTTTAACTAAAGTAGTTATATAATTGATATACATTATCTATTAAATCTTTTAGATGATAAAAGGAATACGGGATAATTATTGGTTTTGTTTGGTTTGGTTGTTGGATAATTATTGGTTGTTGAATTGTTGTTGGATAGTATGTTAGGAGTATGGGATAATTAGAAGGAGTACGGGATATGATGATAACTTGCTAATGTCTAGACTTAAACTTAAAAACATCGCACCAACACCTCTCACGGGACCAATGTAACACGTGGGAATTGACCTCGTGATCATGGGACTTTTGATTTGAGAATACGACGATAATATAAAAATATTAGGACTTAAGCTTAAAAGCAAGGTGTTAGATAGCAAAAATACGAAACAACCCTCGTACGTCCCTGTGAGAGGCACTAACACCGCTCACGGGACTAATGTGACACGTAGGAACAGACTGCACGACCATGGGACTCCCAGTTTGAGAATACGATGATTATTTTAACATATGAGGACTTAAGCTTAAAAATAAGGCATTAGATGGTGAATATCCGAAACAATCGCCGAACGGCCCCATGAGAGGCACCAACACCTCGCACAGGAGCAATGTAACACGTAGGAACTGACCGCGCGATCACGGGACTGCTGGTTTGAGAATATGAGGATAATTAGAAAATATAAGGAATTAGGATTAAAATCATGGCTTTAGATTGCCAAAACTCGAAATAGCCCCCGAACGGCGCTGTGAGAGGCACCAACACTTCGCACGGGACCAATATAACTGGTAGACACTGACCACGCGATCACGGGAGCCCCGGTTAGATAACAGGACAATATTTTGCATATATAAGGAATTAGGCTTAAAAAATGGCGTTTGATAGCAAAACCCTGATACAGCTCCCGAATGGCCCCATGAGAGGCACTAAAAACTTGCACGGGACCAATGTAACTCGTAGGAACTGACCGCGCAGCCCCGGGACACCCAGTTTGAGAATATAATAGTAATTTTAATATTTCTAGACTTAGGCTTAAAAAGATGGCGTTAGTGGGTGAAAACGCGAAACAACCCCTGTACTGCCCCGTGGGTGGCACCAACACCTCCGACGGGACCAATGTGACTCGTTGAAACTGACCGCGCAGCCTCGGGACTCCAGGTTTGAGAATACAACGGTAATTTGAATATTTTTAGACTTAGGCTAAAAAATATGGCTTTAGTGGGTCAAAACCCGAAACAACCCCCAAACGGCTCCGTGGGTGGCACCAATACCTCCCACGGGACCAATATGACTCGTAGAAACTGATCGCACAACCCTGGGACTCCCGATTTGAGAATATGATGGTAATTTTAATATTTCTAGACTTAAGATTAAAAATGTGGCTTTAGAGGGTGAAAATCCAAAACAACCCCCGATCGGCCCCGTTGGTGGCACAAACAACTCCCACGGGACCAATTAAACTCATAGGAACTCACTGTGTAGCCGCGGGACTCTCGGTTTGAGAATACGATAATAATTTGCATATTTCTAGACTTAGGCTTAAAAACGTGGCTTCAGAGGGTTAAAACTTGAAATAGCCCCCTTACGGCCCCGTGGGTGGCATCAACACCCACCACGGGACCAATGTGACTCGTCGAAACTGACCGCGGAGCCCCGACACTCTCGGTTTGAGAATACGATGGTATTTGAATATTTTTAGACTTAGGCTAAAAAACATGGCTTTAGAGGGTGAAAACTCGAAATAGCCCCCGAACGGCCGCGTGGGTGGCACCAACACTTCCCACTCGACTAATGTGACTCGTAGGAACTGACCGCGTAGCTGCGGGACTCCCGATTTGAGAATACTACGGTAATTTGCAAATTTCGAGGCTAAGGCTTAAAAACATGGCTTTAGAGGGTGAAAACCCAAAACAGCCCCCGAAAGGCCCCGTGGGTGGCACCAACACCTCCCATAGGACCAATGTAACTCGTAGGAACTGACCGTGCAGCCGCGGGACTCCCGGTTTGAGAATATGATGATAATTTGCATATTTCTAGACATAGGCTTAAAAATGTGGCTTTAGAGGGTGAAAACCCAAAACAGCCCCCGAACGGCCCCGTGAGTGGCACCAACACCTCCCACGGGACCAATGTAATTCGTAGAAACTGACTGCGTAGCCGCGGGACTCCCGATTTGAGAGTACAACGATAATTTAAATATTTTTAGACTTAGGATTAAAAAAGAGGATTTAGAGTGTGAAAACCCAAAACAGCCCCCGAACGGCCCCGTGGGTGGCACCAACACCTCCCACATGACCAATGTGACTTGTAGGAACTGACCGCGTAGCCCCGGGACTCTCGATTTGAGAATACGACAGTAATTTGCATATTTCTAGACTTAGGCTTAAAAGTATGGCGTTTGTTCCTGAAAACCAGAAATAGCCCCCGAACGGCCCCGTGGGTGGCACCAGCACCTCTCACGGGACCAATGCAACTCGTATGAACTGTCCGCGCAACCTCGGGACTCCCGGTTTGAGAATACAATAATAGTTTGCATATTTCTAGACTTAGGCTTAAAAACCTGGCTTTAGAGGGTGAAAAGCCGAAACAGCCCCCGAACGGCCCTGTGGGTGGCACCAACACCTCCCACGGGACCAATGTGACTCATAGGAATCGATCGCGAAGCCGCGAGACTCCCAGTTTTGAGAATACGACGATAATTTGCATATTTCTAGACTTTATCTTAAAAACATGGCGTTAGAGGCTGAAAACTCGAAACTGCCCCCGAATGTCCCCGTGGGTGGCACCAACACCTCCCACGGAACCAATGTAACTCGTAGGAATTGACCCCGCAACTGTGGGACTCCGGGTTTGAGAATACGACAGTAAATTGCATATTTCTAGACTAAGGCTTAAAAACATGGCGTTAAAGGGTGAAAACTCGAAATAGCCCCCGAACGTCCCTGTGGGTGGCACCAACACCTCCCACGGGACCAATGTAGCTCGTAGGAAGTGACCATGCAGCCGAGGGACTCCCGGTTTGAGAATACGATGATAATTTGCATATTTATAGACTTTGGCTTAAAAACAAGGCGTTAGAGGGTGAAAACTCGAAACAAACCCCGAACATCTCGGTGGGTGGCACCAACACCTCCCACGGGACCAATGTAACTCGTAGGAACTAACCACGCAGTCGCGAGACTCCCGGTTTGAGAATATAACGGTAATTTGCATATTTTTAGAATTAGGCTTAAAAACATGGCCTTAGAGAGTTAAAAATCAAAATAGTCACCGAACTCCCCGTGGGTGGCACCAATACTTCCCACGGGACCAATGTGACTCGTTGGAACTGACCACGCAGTCCCGGGACTCCCAGTTTGAGAATACGACGGTAATTTGTATATTTTAAGACTTAAGCAAAACATGGCGTTAGAAGGTGAAAACTCGAAACAACCCCCGAACGTCCCCGTGGGTGGCACCAACACCTCCCAGGGGACTAATGTAACACGTAGGAACTGACACCGGAGTCGCAGGACTTCCGATTTGAGAATACAATGGTAAATTGCTTATTTATAGACTTATGATGGCGCTAGAGGGTGAAAACTCAAAACAGACCCTGAACGTCCCCGTGGGTGACACCAACACCTCACACGGGACCAATGTAACTCGTAGGAACTAACCTTGCAGCTGGGGGACTGCCGGATTGAGAATACGACGGTAATTTGCAAATTTCGTGACTTCAGCTTAAAAACAAGGTGTTAGAGGGTGAAAACTCGAAAAAACCCCTGAACGTCCCCGTGGGTGGCACCAACACCTCCCACGGGACCAATGTAACTCGTAGGAACTGACCCCGCAGTCGCGGGACTCCCGGTTTGAGAATACGATGGTAATTTGCATATTTCTAAACTTAAGTAAAACATGGTGTTAGAGGGAGAAAACTCGAAGCAACCCCCGAACGTCCCCGTGGGTGGCACCAACACCTCCCACGGGACCAATGTAACTCATAGGAACTGACCACGTAGCCGCGTGACTCCCAGTTCGAGAATAAGATGGTAATTTACAAATTTTGAGACTTAGGTTAAAAACATGGCGTTAGAGGGTGAAAACCCAAAACAACCCCCAAACGGCCCCGTGGGTGGCACCAACACCTCCCATGGGACCAATTTAACTTGTAGGAACTGACCTCACAGCCGAGGGACTCCCGGTAATTTTCATATTTCTAGAGTTGAGCAGAACTTGGCGTTAGAGGGTGAAAACTTGAAACAGCCCCCGAACATCACCGTGGGTGGGACCAACACCTCCCACGAGACCAATGTAACTCGTAGGAAGTGATCGCACAGCCGCGGGACTCTCGATTTGAGAATATGATGGTAGTTTGCATATTTTTAGACTTAGGATTAATAACATGGCGTTAGAGGGTTAAACCTCGAAACATCCCCCGAACGGCCCCGTGGGTGGAACCAACACCTCCCACGGGACCAATGTGACTTGTAGGAACTGATCGCACAGCCCCGGGACTTCCAATTTGAGAATATAATAGTAATTTGAATATTTCTAGACTTCGACTTAAAAAGATGGCGTTAGTGGGTGAAAACATGAAACAACCCCCTACGGCCCCGTGGGTGGAACCAACACCTCCCATGGGACCAATGTGACTCGTTAGAACTGACCGCACAGCCCCGAGACTCCCGATTTGAGAATACGACAGTAATCTAAATATTTTTAGACTTCGGCTAAAAAACATGGATTTAGAGGGTGAAAACCCGAAGCAACCGCCGAACGACCGCGTGGGTGGTACCAACACCTCCCACGAGACCAATGTGACTGGTAGGAATTGACCACGCAGTGGCGGGACTCCCGGTTTGAGAATACTACGGTAATTTACAAATTTTGATATTTAGGCTTAAAAACATGGCGTTAGAGGGTGAAAATGCAAAACAGCCCCCGAACAGCCCCGTGGGTGGCACCAACACCTCCCACGGGACCTATGTAACTCATAGGAACTGACTGCGCAGCCGCAGGACTCTCGGTCTGAGAATACGACTATAATTTGAATATTTCTAGACTTAGAATTAAAAACGTGGCTTTAGAGGGTGAAAACCCAAAACGGCCCCCAAACGTCCCCGTGGGTAGCACCAACACCTCCCATGGGACAAATGTGACTCGTAAGAACTGACCACACAGCCGCGGGACTCCCGGTTTGAGAATACGATGGTAATTTGTATATTTTTAGACTTAAGCAAAACATGGCGTTAGAAGGTGAAAACTCGAAACAGCCCCCGAACGTCCACGTGGGTGGCACCAACACCTCCCACGGTACTAATGTAACTCATAGGAGTTGGCACCGCTACCGTGGGACTCCCGATTTGAGAATATGACGGTAAATTACTTATTTCTAGACTTATGATTAAAAACATGGCGTTAGAGGGTGAAAATAAGAAACAAAGCCCGAACGTCTCCGTGGGTGGCAGCAAAACCTCACACGGGACCAATGTAACTCGTAAGAACTGACCTCGCAGCTGGGGGACTCCCGGTTTGAGAATACAATGGTAACTTGCATATTTCTAGACTTTGGCTTAAAAATAAGGTGTTAGAGGGTGAAAACTCGAAAGAGCCCCCGAACCTCCCCGTGGGTGGCACCAACACCTCCCACGGGACCAATGTAACTCGTAGGAACTGACCCCGCAGCCACGGGACTCTCGGTTTGAGAATACAACGGTAATTTGCATATTTCTAGACTTAAGTAAACCATGGTGTTAGAGGGTGAAAACTCGAAACAGCCCCCGAACGTCCCCGTGGGTGGCACCAACACTTCTCACGGGACCAATGTAACTCGTAGGAACTGACCATGCAGTCGCAGAACTCCCGGTTTTAGAATACGATGCTAATTTTCATATTTCTAGACTGAGGCTTAAAAACATGGCGTTAGAGGGTGAAAATGCGAAACAGCCCCCGAACGTCCCCGTGGGTGGCACTAACACCTCCCACGGGATCAATGTAACTCGTAGGGACTGACCACGCAGCCCCGGGACTCCCGGTAATTTGCATATTTCTAGACTTGAGCAAAACATGGCGTTAGAGGGTGAAAACTCAAAACAGCCCCCGAACGTCACCGTGGGTGGCACCAACACCTCCCACGGGACCAATGTAACTCGTAGGAACTGATCGCACAGCCGCGAGACTCTCGATTTGAAAATATGACGGTAGTTTGCATATTTCTAGACTTAGGCTTAATAACATGGCGTTAGAGGGTGAAAACTCAAAATTGCCCCCGAACGGGCCCGTGGATGGAACCAACACCTCCCACGGGACCAATGTGACTTGTAGGAACTGATCGCGTAGCCCCGGGACTCCCAGTTTGAGAATACAGTAGTAATTTGAATATTTCTAGACTTAGGCTTAAAAAGATGGCGTTAGTGGGTGAAAATGTGAAACAACCCCCTAAGGCCCCGTGGGTGGCACAAACACCTCCCACGAGACCAATGTGACTCGCAGGAACTGACCGCACTGCCCCAAGACTCCCGATTGAGAATATGACGATAACTTGAATATTTTTAGACTTAGGCTAAAAACATGGATTTAGAGGGTCAAAACCCAAAACAGCCCCCGAACGGTCGCGTGGGTGGTACTAACACCTCCCACGAGACCAATGTGACTCGTAGAAATTGACCGCGCAGTGGCGGGACTCCTAGTTTGAGAATACTACGATAATTTGCAAATTTTGAGACTTAGGATTAAAAACATGGCTTTAGCGGGTGAAAACCCTAAATAGCCCCCGAACGGCCCCTGGGTGGCACCAACACCTCCCACGAGACCAATGTAACTCGTAGGAACTGACCGCGCAGCCGCGAGACTCCCGGTTTGAGAATATGATGATAATTTACATATTTCTAGACTTAGGCTTAAAAACGTGGCTTTAGAGGGTGAAAATCCAAAATAGCCCCCGAATGGCCCCGTGGGTGGCACCAACACCTCCCACGGGACCAATGTAACTCGTAGAAACTGACCGCGCAGTCGTGGGACTCTCAGTTTGAGAGTACGATGATAATTTGCATATTTCGAGACTTAGGCTTAAAAACGTGGCTTTAGAGGGTGAAAACTCAAAACAGCCCCCGAACGTCCCCGTGGGTGGTACCAACACCTCCCATGGGACCAATGTGACTCGTACGAACTGATCGCGTAACCCCGGGACTCCCGATTTGAGAATACAATGATAATTTGGATATTTCTAGACTTAGGCTTAAAAATATGGCGTTAGTACGTGAAAACCATAAACAACCCTCGAACGGCCCCGTGGGTGGCACTAACACCTCTCACGGGACCAATGCAACTCGTAGGAACTGACCGCGCAGTGCTGGGACTCCCAGTTTGAGAATACAATGATAATTCATATATTTCGAGACTTAGGCTTAAAAACTTGGCTTTATAGGGTGAAAACCCGAAATAGCCCCCAAATGGCTTGGTGGGTGGCACCAATACCTCCCACGGGACCAATGTGACTTGTAGTCACCGATCGCACAGCCGCGGGACTCCCTGTTTTGAGAATACGATGATAATTTGCATATTTCTAGACTTTGGCTTAAAAATATGGCGTTAGAGGGTGAAAACTCGAAACAACCCTCGAACGTCCCCTTGGGTGGCACCATCAGCTCCCACAGGACCAATATAACTCATAGGAACTCACCCCGCAGCTGCAGGACTCCCGATTTGCGAATACGACGGTAATTTGCATATTTTTAGACTTAGGCTTAAAAACATGGCGTTAGAGGGTGAAAACTCGAAACAGCCCCCGAACGTCCCCGTGGGTGGCACCACCACCTCCCACGTGACCAATATAGCTCGTAGGAACTATCCACGTAGCCGCGGGACTCCCAGTTTGAGAATACAATGGTAATTTTCATATTTCTAGACTTAAGCAAAACATGGCGTTAGAGGGTGAAAACTCAAAACAGCCCCCGAACGTCCCCGTGGGTGGCACCAACACCTCCCACGGGACCAATGTAACTCGTAGGAACTGACATCGCAGCCGCGGGACTCCCAATTTTAGAATATGACGGTAATTTTTATATTTCAAGACTTACGATTAAAAACATGGCGTTATAGGGTGAAAACTCGAAATAGCCCCCAAACGACTCCGTGAGTGGCACCAACACCTCACACGGGACCAATGTAGCTCGTAGGAACTGACCACGCAACCGCGGGATGCCCGGTTTGAGAATACGACATTAATGTGTATATTTCTTGACTTAGCCTTAAAAACATGGTGTTAGAGGGTGAAATCTCGAAACAGCCCCCGAACGTCCCCGTGGGTGGCACTAAAACCTTACACAGGACCAATGTAACTCGTAGGAACTAACCTCGCAGCTGGGGGACTCCCGGATTGAGAATACGACGGTAATTTGCAAATTTCGAGACTTAGGCATAAAAACAATGCCTTAGAGGGTCAAAACTCAAAAAAACCCTCGAATGTCCCCGTGGGTGGCACCAACACCTCCCACGAGACCAATGTAACACGTAGGAATTGACCCCGAAGTCGCGAGACTTCCGATTTGAGAATACGATGGTAATTTTATTATTTCTAAACTTATGATTAAAAACTTGGCATTAGAGGGTGAAAACTCAAAACAGCCCCCGAACGTCCCCGTGGGTGGCACCAACACCTCACACGGGACCAATGTAAATCGTAGGAACTGACCCCGCAGCTGGAGTACTCCCGGTTTCAGAATACGATGGTAAGTTGCATATTACTAGACTTAGGCTTAAAAACATGGCGTTAGAGGGTGAAAACCCGAAATAACCCCCGAACGTCCCCGTGGATGGCACCAACACCTCCCACGGGACCAATGTAACTCGTAGGAATTGACCTCGCAGTCGCGAGATTCCCAGTTTGAGAATATGACGGTAATTTGTATATTTCTAGACTTATGCAAAATATGGTATTAGAGGGTGAAAACTCGAAACAGCCCCCGAACGTACCCGTGGATGGAACCAACACCTCCCACGGGACCAATGCAACTCGTAGGAACTAACCACGTAGCCGCGAGACTCCCAATTTGAGAATACGATGGTAATTTGCATATTTATAGACTTGGGCTTAAAAACATGGCGTTAGAGGGTGAAAACTCGAAACATCCCCAAACGTCCCCGTGGGTGGCACCAACACCTCCCACGTGATCAATGTAACTCGTAGGGACTGACCATGTAGCCGCAGGACTCCCGGTTTGAGAATACGAAGGTAAGTTGCATATTTCTAGACTTGTGCAAAACATGGCGTTAGAGGGTGAAAACTCGAAATAGCCCCCGAACGTCCCAGTGGGTGGCACCAACACTTCCCACTGGACCGATGTAACTCGTAGGAACTGACCACGCATCTGCCAAACTCCCGATTTGAGAATACCATAGTAATTTTCATATTTCTAGATTTAGGCTTAAAAACATGGCGTTAGAGGGTGAAAAATCGAAACAGCCCCCGAACGGCCCCGTGGGTGGAACCAACACCTCCCACGGGACCAACGTGACTCGTAGGAACTGAACGCGTAGCCCCGGGACTCCCGGTTTTAAAATATAATAGTAATTTGAATATTTATAGACTTAGACTTAAAAAGATAGCGTTAGTGGATGTAAACGCGAAACAGCCCCCGTACGGCCCCGTGGGTGGCACCGACACCTCCCACGGGAGCAATGTGACTCGTTAGAACTGACCGTGCAGCCCCGGGACTCTCGTTTTGAGAATACGACGGTAATTTGAATATTTTTAGACTTAGGCTAAAAAACATGGCTTTAGAGGGTGAAAACCCTAAACAGCCCCCGAACGGCCTCGTGGGTGGCACCAACACCTCCCACGGGACCAATGTGACTCGTTGGAACTGACCGCGCAGCCGCGGGACTCCCAGTTTGAGAATAGTATGGTAATTTGTAAATTTTGAGACATAGGCTTAAAAATATTGATATGTTGATAATTTTAACTCATATTTGCAATTTTTCTGCTTGATTAAATTTTTTGTAAAACTCCTTGGTTACTGATATTTTTTTTATGTATCCTATCATTTGTAGGATTTTTGCACGCGGAACAAATGAAGGAGGCAATGGTTTACAACAAGAAGATTGTTTATATGTTGTGGACATTCAGGATTTTGTTTTTTGTGTTACCGCCGTGCGAGCTTTTATTGGTTAGTTTTATGGCCGTGCGGGATTTTATAATTTGTTTGTTGAATTTTATGGCCGCGCGGGCTTTATAATAAGAAGGTTTTACATATGCAGGTTTTGGAATGTCAAGAAAATAGAGGAAACTCTGCCCAATTTTTTTTGGTCTGTGAATTATTAAGACGTGTAATATTTATAAGTTTGTATATATATTTGTTTATTAACAACGTTCTTGATTCGCAATTTGTAATTTTTTTTTATTGTTTTGCCAATAATAAATATTTGTAACACCTCATACGCGTCAAACGTTACACGTAGCAATTGACGGTGCACTCACAGGACCCCTAATTTTAGGATTGGATCAAAAAAATACATTTTTTTTAAAATTATAGTTAAATATGGTAATGGACTTTGTCCATGACCATTTTTATTTTTTCGTCACGCATAAAAATGGTCGCGGACTTGGGCTGCGACCATATTTTTCATCACGGTTGTGGGTCACAGGCTTGGGCCGCGACCATTTTTTTTAAAATTTATTTGTCACGGTCGTTGGTCGCGGACTTTGACCGCCACCAATTTGTCACGGTTATGGGTCACGGATGAGGGTCGCGACCAATTTTTTTTTGTCATGGTTGTGGGTCGCGGACTTTGGCCGTGACCAATTTGTCACGGTTGTGGGTCACGGATGAGGGCCGCGACCCGTCACGGCCCAAGTCGGCGACCATTTTCCGTGACCCCTCTCGGTCGTGACCTTTTTTTGGTCACAAACTTGGGCTGCGACCCACGAAAATGGTCACGCCCGAAATGGTCACGGCCCAAGTCCGTGACCCACAACTTCGGTCAAGGATTTTGGCCATGACCAATCGTCAGTTTTGGTGTAGTGACCTTGGACTCAATGTCTTGAAGCGAACGTCCATTAACTACTGCAACCTGGATAGTATTCGGGTCCCTCAACCCCCGCCCTATCCGATGGCCATTAAATATGTCCAGTATAAACAAGTTTGGCCAACCAAGTGTCAAAAACGTTCCGTTGATGGGGGCCAAATAGAGGACTGGATCATCAAAGTCCGCACGTGTCGACGATGAAGCAGCGAGGTCCACCTCCTCGTCATCCTGCACCTCATCCTCCTGCACCTCGTCCTCTATCACCTTCTCATTCCCTTTCCCCTTATGGTTTCCGCCCAACTAATGCTTCACGAATGAGAACATATCTTGGACCGTCGCCTCCAAACAGGAGAGCTTCGCATCATGCGAGTCCACCATTTGAGCCAACCCGGTGTTGCTCATCTCCAATCCGATGATCCTGGATTTGGCCACCCACGAGCTCACCCCCTTTTCCTCCCCTTGTGATCAGCGTGATGCCCTTGGCTGAGTGCGTCTGTGGACAAAGATGCCTTGTCAGCATTAGACTGCGGCTGATTCACTTCCTTAAGCTTTGCCTGAAACGATAAAAAACATATGATTACTTAAATAAGTAAATAAAAACATTACAACGTAATTAAGAAAAAGTAAACTATTGGATTACTTACAATCGTGGACACGACACTCGGGGACACCTTCTTATCCTTCCCCTTCGTCTTCTGAATAGCCACATAAGTATCGAGCCTATGTGGCATACCCTCAGAGCCACTCCCCGTCCCTTGAAATAAAATGATACAAAATTAGTGTAGTGTCGGGCAAAGTAAAAAAATGCAGAATAACATATTTTTTGTAATTATAGGAAAATTAAATCTTACCATCATCCTATGCTCCACCTCGGCGTAAGACGTCCGGCCGGAGTAGTGCACGCCCGTCTTTTTCACCCAATTTTCCATCCCCGATTGGTGAGATGCCAATTGTCGGTTCCCGATCTCATTGTCAATGAACTTTTTTCATTATGCCAATGAGATGGGATCCTTCGGAGAAACGGATTGATGCATTCATATAACAGACTCTCGGGTTTTCCCAAAGTATCGAATTCACATATTTTTCTTCCACGTCTTGTGTTGCTCCTTGAATTGCTCGAAAACCGAATCACGTAGTTTTGTGTCCAAGCTGAATTGTTCTTGTCCAACAAATACACGGTTAGTTGCAAATAAATATAAATATAAATATAAATATAAATTGAAATTGAAATATAAATATGAATATAAATATAAATATAAATATAAATATAAATACAAATACAAATATAAATATAAATATAAATATAAATATAAATATAAATATAAATATAAATACATTACCTGTAGGGACCCCAAACGGCTAACTTGAGCTCACTTGGCACCTCCCTCCAACTAGTGTACCTGGAGCCAATGATAGTATTTACCATCTCGAGGGATCTTGCTAATAGCCCCGTCTTGTTCTCGACGGCCATCCCCAATTTTCCCCATTTGGGGATCCTAGGGACCGAGGAGCCCTCCTCGCCTCCTCTACCACTGAGCCCAGAGGACATCATCATAATCAACATCATCATCCTAGCCTTAATACCTGAAGCAGACATTTTTCGTAATTTTTTTTTTTATTAGTACAAATCCAAATGAATTTGAAGAAGACATGCAAATATGTACAATTACTACAAATCCAAATCCAAAACTTCCCCCCCCCCCCCCCCCCCAACACACACACGAACACTTCACACACATTTCCCCTCTCCCCCCCCCCCCAATACACACACGAACACTACACACACATTCCCCCCCCCCCCCCCCAACACACACGAACACTACACACACATACATATAGAAAGGAAAGAGACAAAGATAAAAAGAGTGAAAATGATAAGGTTCAAATCAATTGAAAGAATTAAAAATTGATTCATGAAGTACAAATTGGAATATTTATTACAAATTGAAAAATTATTTCAAATTCGGGTTATCATAAAAAATGGATTGATATTCGGTTGGAGAAACCAAGTCATCCAGATAACTATTTAGACGCTTTGGCGCATGTAGGAAAATTTACCACGGCTCATTGTTGATGTACTTCGAGTAAAACACTTGGTTGACCTTTTGAAATGCACAAACAAACCGCTCATCGCTCACGTGGTCGTTGCTCTTCAACTTGGACAAGTCAACCATCATCAAATTGGTGCTAGGATCAACTTTACAAGCATTTTTATGCTAAACTCTTACCTAGTCACAGTAAAATACAACCTCTTTGAAGATTATATAATCCAATACAAATATATTTCGAATTACACCATTGTAAGTCATTTTAACTTCAACGAGGTTTTTATCTTTTGCGCTCGTTCGAAAGAAAGTAAGAGCCTTGTATGAAATGCTCGAGTTCTGTACATTTGTACTTTCCTCGTACACATCTGCGCTGAGTACGTAACCATTCAATCGATACGTTTTGTACTCTTGTGCCATAAACATGGGTCTAGTGGCTAGACGAACAAGCCTTGATGTCGCAAACCGAACAACGATCGAGATTTTCATACTCCTTTAGGTATAGTATGCAATCATACACACAAGCATGAATTGATTTATACTTCATTACCAAACCTTTCAAACTGTTCTTCATGACATGATATCTAGTTGAAAGCATATTCTCTTTGGGTAGTAAGCCCTTCACCCAATTCAGAATTCCTGTCACGCTATTGCTAGACAAATCGTACTGCATCTTCAAACTGTGAAAACCAACCATGGCATGTAAAGTTGTTTGATCTTTCTCACAGCCAATGTATAACGGTTGGGTAGCCTTAAATTTTAAACTTTGGTAGTCACCGTGAAGGTTTATCATGATATTTTCTTAGGCATCTGAACCTTGTACATCATCAGTAACCTCATTATCCTCCGCTTCATAAACTCCGTACGTTTCATCAACTAAATCCTCTAACATATTATTATCTACGTCGTCCACTTCTACATCTATCCTACTTGATGAAGGTTATTGTGAAGGTTGTGAAGATTATTCGGGAACAAAAGGAACTTTCAATTCACCATGAAAACTCCAAAAACGAGAAATATCTTGCATACCCCATCATAACAAATGGAGTTCAGCTGTTTTCCCCTCAAACACCTTACCATTCCTACACCTAGCACACGGACATGGAAACTCTTCATCATTATGACATCTCATTGAGTATTTCGAAAATTCATTAGCACCTCTGCGAAACACATCCCCCATTCTATTTGTCTCACCCATCCACTCTTTGTATTTCGAATATCCCATCACAGCTACCACAACTAATCACATAATAAAGGTAAGAAGCATATATTCATGGATTAGTATAAACAAAACTTAGATTTATAGTATGTTTCATTTAATTATGTCTTATTTATATTCTATTTTTAAATTTCAATTTCAAATTCAAATTCAATTTATAATAGAAATTCCTATTTCCTCCACCTCCCCTAAAGGGTGAGTGGTCCTATCCCATTGAAGACCGCATATTTTTGTAATATACTTAATAGCTCATGAACATTGTTAAGATTTGAGAAAAATTCGACAGCATATCCCCATATTTCTCCAAGTACACGACATATATGGGCAAGTGTGATTGTTATTTCAATTGATCAACTGATATAACAGTCACACTTGCCAATCTAGTATGTATCCAGAGAACATTAGGATACGACAGCAGAACTTCTTCCAAAAGTAACAACTTTAAGCCACTAAGAATATTATTATACAGAAATTATGCAGTCCCAAATTGTCCAAATGGGATAATTCGAGAGATCTCATTACAGGGGTAATGACTCTCGAACTGGTCTAAGGGCTATTGAATGCGTACGCATAAGAACTAGAAGGCTAGTATCTATGCGCACTATATATAATTTCAAGTATGTTTCATTTAATTATCATACTATACATATATTGTTCGTTATACAAAGTAATTTAAAAAAAATGAAAAATCCCACCCCAATATGGACAATAATCCCGTGGTCATGCCACTTTTAAAATTAACCAACCCAACATCGATCCACTATAACCCAATCGCAATGGCAACAACAATTGTGTATCCCGTACTCCTTCTAATTCATCTACTCAATTAAATATTTTCATCAATTAAACTAACAATTAAATTATACAATTATTAATTTTCTAATATACAATGAGAGGCAATCCTACTAAAAATTTAATCAATCAATTCTTTTACAAGGGGCACTACAATATAAGGGGAAATAACTAATAAACCCATAAAAATTTAATTAAAAAAATACACACAAGCACATATACACCCACACCCCCTGCCCCTTCCCACTGCACACGCACACACACACACACACACACATATACACACACATGCACATTTACACACACATGCACACACACACACACATCCTGCTCCCTGCCTCCTCCCACCACACATGCACGCACACACATATACAAACACACGCACATTTACACACACACGTACACACACACACACACACACACACACACATATATCTACACACACACACACACGCACAAATTCAACCCCCCTCCCCAGCCCCGCCCCCCTCCCCCCAACACACACACGCACATTTACACACACACACACGCACATACACATATACATAAATGGAGGACAAATAGAGAGAAAACGTACCAAAATCATAGAGAGAGGGAGAGAGAAATGGAGGGAATTAGAATCGGTGGGAAAAAAGAAGAGGGAGGGTTTTTTTACTGACAGAATTGTCACGGACATGTCATGGTCATTGACCGTGAGAAGAATTTGTCAAGGTCTTATCATGGTCAATGATCAGGACGAAAAACGCGTATTTTTTGTCACTGTCAATGACCGTGACAAGGCTAGCTGCTTGGAGGGTGCCAATTTGACCATTTTTGTGTAGTGTATACTAATAAAGAATCATGCATTTTGCACACTGCATCACCAAGAGCATGGTTATTGACTAAAATTTTATCCCTTAATCGGGGGGGGGGGGGGGGCGTCACTTTTTGACTGGAGCTGGTCCGACAGGTTGCATTTAGCCTAAGCACTATGAATTTCACCTTCCATTGGACAAATACCTTTGATGTATATCGAACGGTTCCCCACGCATTGTATCGCTTGATCGTGGTCATGGAGGGAGGTATATAGCAGTGACCTCATTCAGGTACGTCGAGTCTATCGAATTCTCTCTCACACGTACTGTACCCACGAGGTATATAGAGAGGAAATTCACATACACTCACATATATCCAATGACTTGTCCACACATACCGATTATCCTCAAAAGCAAGACATATATCGTGGTATTCATGCCAAAGGGGGAACCTTTTCAGTAACCCAACAACTGCATACCCTCATATAGGTGTCAAACCTAGGGCACTCATATTTAGTTTGCTGGTTACTACCTGAAACTCTATCGAACTGACGGGTAGGCACGCCGCTCAATTTTATTTTATTTTCAAAACAGGACCGTGTCCATGAGTCTAGCAACAAATCTAACCGTGTTTGACATATTTTTTAAACCCAATATTTCCCAGTCTCGGGTCTTGTACGACATTTCTTTTGCATTTAGGTAAACCTAATACAAGTGAAAACATAATAATAATAATAATAATAATAATAATAATAATAATAATAATAATAATAATAATAATAATAATAATAATCATGCTGAGACTCTTCTCTCATTTTTCCTCCTTCCTTACCAAAAGTGTTAAAAATGTTTTCCCCTATTTTATCAAAATACCAAAAGCACTTTCCTTGCTTTTATCATAAATGTAAAAAGACATTTTTCCCTCCATTTGAAAAAAACATGCCAAAAATATTTTTGTCCCTGCCTTTCCAAATTGTTTTTGTCAAAAACATTTTCCTCCTTTTTAAATAATAAAAGTTTTTCCCTCCTCTCTTTAAAAAATAAATTCGAATTATTTTCCTTCTCAGGTTGATCTCATACCTGACCCTTGGGCCGACTCCCTATTGGATTCGGTCTTCCGTCGAACCGCCCCGAGGCTCTATCAGTTCTCCTGCTACTTCCTTCGAGTCTGGAATCCACCCTCACCCACTATCCATGGAGAACGCCGACCAAGTATCGAATTTGAAACATGATTTGATGACGGTCTTAATCTAATTTAACGCCAAAATTGACAACCTTCAAACCGAGGGTCATGAGATGAAGCAAACCCAACTCCCTATCCTCAAAGATCCCGAGGTCCTCTTCTCTTGCGCTACAGATCCTCCCACATTTAAAGAATATCCACACGCTCGACATGCCCCTCCTTTAAATGGGCCATCACTAACTCAGCTCCTTATGTCGAATCTTTCTTAGCTAGGGACTAACTAGCCAGTGACTATCGATCCAAAATAAGAAGAGTTAAACAAGGTCAGGGAGGACCTTAAGATGTTGGCCAAAAAGTTAAACCAAGTACGAATCTCTGGGAACTACATGGATTACACCCATATGTCTCCTTACCCTAAAGCAAGGCTGTCGAAAAAATTCAAGATGCCCAATATTGAGAAGTCCGAGGGAAGCGGGACCCAATTATTCATCTCTAAAGTTACCACCGAGACATGACCCTCTTAGGTTATTCTGAGGAAATAATGGCCCAAATGTTAAAATAGACTTTGAAGGACAACACTGCTCGCTGGTTCTTATCTCCTAAGGAATCCAGAATTCACAGTTAAGAGGATGTTTCCCATGAATTCATGTCGCGGTATAAGTATAATGAGGAATTGGAGGTTCCGCATCGAGATTTCAAACTTCTCAAGAAGAATCCTAGGGAAACTATAAGAAATTTCATAGCAAGGTGGAGGGAAAAAGTGGCCACTATAACCAACCGACCATCCGAAGAGGAGCAAGTTGGTATTGTGAAGAAAAAAATCTTACCCCATGTTCAAGAGATGATAGGAGGACAATATTACCCCCACTTTCAAGACCTTCGGGAAGAAGGAGTGGATATTGAAGAAAGTCTTGCCAAGATTGAAGGTAAGATAAAAAAAGTATCCAGACTGTTCACTCCAAGAAAATATGAGAAGCCTACTACAGTATTGACCATCAATAATATTTCACAGCCTACCACCTCTTGGGGACCAGAAAGCTGCCCTAATTCAATTAGAAAAGAATACACCGAGCTTCATGATTCCCTATCTAAATTCTACCAAGACCTATTAAGTAGAAATAACATCAAGCCATTGTACCCTCATCCATTACGAAACTCATTTCCCAAAAATTTCAAAATCGATGCCCTTTGCAATTTTCACTAAAATACTAACTATACCACTGATCAGTGCTTTAATCTCAGAAATGTAATTTAAGGTCTGATTGATCGGGGTGTTATCTCCCCACCAGCTAATCATAAGCCCAACACTACTCACAATCCACTTCCAAATCACGCGAATGATATCTTCATAGAAAATGACCCAGAATTTGACCCGTCTACCCAGATTGTACCTAGTAAATCACCCATCATACTCGTATATTCACTTAAACCCCTCAAAGTTCACCCATATTTTATCATACACCCTACCTATTTTGCTGCCTAGGACCTATCGCTTCTTACAAGAAAATGTATTGCCATTCGAACCTATTCTGAAGGGAAATCTATGGAATTTCCAGAAATGCTGAACCAACTCCTAGAGTTTGGGCAAAAATTGACCTCTGAAATGACCATTGACTATTAGAAGTTCATCATCCTATTCATGGAAGCCCGAAATAGGGCTCGAGATTCAAATAATTGGGTGGTAACCGTCGATGAAGGCAGCTTAGATGATGCCATCTAGATTATGGTAGAGTTGTTCTGATAGACCAATAAAATTTATTGTATGTTTGAGTGACTCGATGCTTTGAAACTACAAGGGAGCTTGTTCCCTTAACTTATACATCTCCTATTGAGTGGGAGGATCTATCTAAATAAGCGGTTGAGGTTGTATAATGCATTGGCTTCTTTTGGAAGGATGCCGTCATTGCCACCGGATGGGGGGACAAATTTGATAGTTTAGATGAAGAGCCAAGCCAAGTAAAGGTTAGCCCAGTGATCAGTGTATGTGGGATGATATCATTTGAAGATATTCTAGGGGAGATAAAAAAAGTGGCCGAATAGACCAAGATATATAAAGAAATATGGTTTCTATTCTTTCCCTCTTCTGTAAAACATATGACCAGATCTAAAAGGCATTAACAGAATTCGAATCCTCAATTAGTAAAGATGGATATAGGAAAGGGTGTTTTCGAGAAACTCTCCATGCCAAAAATGACTGTCGAAGAGAGAAAGATCCTCGACCATTTGAAGAAAACTCAGGCTAACATCACTTCATGAGGACTTTTCATATCTTCTTAACTTCACTGAAATGCCGTAATTAAATTGCTTACTGGGCCCATAGTCCCTCCTACCACAACCTCGAAAGAAGTCATGAATTTGGTTGGGTCTCTAACCTCTATTAGAATGCACTCATTATCTTAGAAAGAAATACCTAAGTTTGGTCCTAATCATAACTATGATCTTAATAACTCTATCAAGGTGATGGGAACGACAATCCCTCTTTCGCTCATTGACAACATATCAACACTTAATGTTTGCCCGTTAAGAACCCTCAACTCTTAGGTTTGAAACTAAGAGACCTTGCTCCAACTTCCACCGCAATGCGTGCTTATGACAATACTCATGGAGAGGTGATGGGATCCATAAAGCTTATAATTGGGACTGGCCCTAGAATTCCTATTACTGAATTCCAAGTCATCGACATATTGACTTATTTTAATATATTTCTCAGTCAACCATGGCTTCAAAACATCAAGGGGGTATCTTCCTCTCTTCATCAGAAATAAAAGTTCTTCACTAAGGGGCCCGTCATCACCATCTTGGGCGACGGAGATAATACCGATAATGCAAGTAGTAATATGGTATTAGAGATATAACATAGGGCAAATGACATACTTCTGTCTCGTTTTGAGTCGAACCACTTCCACTCCTAGTAGGGGGTGATTTCAAAGATAAAGTCTGTCTATAGAACAACCCTCATGATAATGTCAACGTGATACAAATGTTCAAAACTATGCACTTCATGCCCGAAGTGGTGCTGGGAAAACAACAACAAGGGATACTGGAACCCATAATGCTAAAGAAGGCCTTTCCTCCATGTGGCCTTGGTTATTGACCATCATCAGAGGAACTCAGAATGCTTCACCAGCCTCGGATGAAGAGAAGGTTAGA
This sequence comes from Sambucus nigra, assembly GCA_949130495.1. Lineage (NCBI taxonomy): Eukaryota > Viridiplantae > Streptophyta > Magnoliopsida > Dipsacales > Adoxaceae > Sambucus > Sambucus nigra. The sequence continues at coordinate 245,806,255 of OX422210.1, forward strand.
AAGTGCCAAGACTATTTTAAGAGATTCCTTGAACAGAAGATTCATAAAAGAGGGTGAAAATTTCCCCTTTTGTGGCTTTTTCGAATCATGGTATGGTCCTGTGGACAAGAAAATAAAGCCACAGATTGAGATCTTATTCCAAGACAGTTACTCCTGAGTCAAAGATTCCTAGAATTATGTGCAACCTCTCGTCAAGAAGACTATAATTGTTATCAAGGCTTCCGAGGATAATGATTCCAAGGACTCATTTAATCTGCATGATCCACTCAAGTGCTACATCATCGGATCCATCCATCTTGATCATGACTACTGATGCACCCCTCCTTAGCAGGAATCCTGTACCAGTTCCAACCGCTGAAATGTAACCCAACCCATATGTTTATCCTATTTCTTCTTTTTTGGTCTTTCCTTATTCTGATCACAATGTAATCGAGACCTCCTTTAATGAGGTTTTTAACACTGTTTTCCCCAAGAATGAAATAAACAAATATTTTGAGTATATTATATTGCCTCACTTTAATTATTTTGATTCTAATCAAACTCTTGATGATGATGATCTTTCAAATGAATAATTCTTAACTTATCTAAATAAGGTTAAAATAAATAACATAACCATGTTCAAATTAATGAGGATGAAACTATTATTATTACTTTCAGTGCTAGTAGTTCACTACACAAGATTAGGATACACTCCACCCTTGACGAGGATGAGCATGCACAAATTGAAGAAATGGTAAAGGAATTTGTGGACGTCTTCACATGGTCCTACAATGACATGCCTGACATCATTCTCGAAATAGCTTAGCATGAAATTCTAACTCTCCAAAAATGTAAGCCTGTCAAACAAAAACTTCGAAAGCACCACATCGAATGGTCGCTCAAGGTGAAAGGAAAAGTGTCCAAACAGTTGAATGTAGGCTTCATTCGGGTGATCCAATATCCCACATGGTTAGCAGTCATTATACCTGTACCAAAATCAGGAGGAAAGGTTCACATGTGCGTTAATTATCAGTATTTGAATAAGGCCTCTTCAAAAGATGATTACCCGTTACCCAATATTGACGTGATTGTGGACAATACAACCAGTCATGCTCTCAAGTCATTCATTGATAGGTTTTCGAAATATAATTAAATCAAGATGAATCCTGGTCATCAAGAAAAAAAAGCATTCATCAGCCCTTGGGGAACCTGTTGTTACACTGTTATCACGTTTGGTCTATAAAATGTTGGGGATACCTACCAAGGGCTGCCACAACCATATTTCATGATCTGATACACAAAGAAGTCGAGGTCTACGTGGATGATATTATCATCAAGTCTAAGACTCAGTAAGGTTATGTTCCCGCTGTCTAAGAATTCTTGGAATGACTGCCGCGATATCATATGCGACTTAGCCCACATAAATGTGTCTTTGGTGTTACCAAATGAAAGATTTTATGATTCATGGTTAGAGAGAAGGGGATTGAAGAAGATCCTGTCAAACTAAATGCTATACTCGAAATGCCACCACCCCGAATAAAAATAAAGGAGGTTCGGGGATTTTTTGAAAATTTACAATATATCAACCAGTTCATCATCCAATTGACTTCTATTCGTAAACCCATCTTCAAAATCCTCCAAAAAGATTACACCAAAATATGGCATGAGGCTTGTTACGAATCCTTTGACCGAATCAAGCAGTATCTAAATCGACCTCCGCTACTCATGCCATCGCAACCTGGTCTCTTTCTACTCTTATACTTAATCGTAACAGACACCGCGACTAGGGATTTGCTAGACAAATACATTAAAGAATCTCTCAAAGAGAGGTCTATCTACTATGCCAATCACATATTGGTTAGGTACAAAGTCAACTACACGACCTAAAGAAGACATGTGTCTCCCTTGTCTGGGTTACTCAAAAGTTACGACATTACACGCTCACTTTTCCCATTTGACTTGTATCCCGAATGGATCCTATAAAATAGCTTATCGAGAAACCTTTCATATCTCACCGAATGGCTCGATGGTTAATGCTATTAGCCGAGTTTGATATTGTGTATGTCACTTAGAAATCCATGAAAGGGATATCCATCTCTGACCACCTTGCTGATTACCTGATGGAAGGACCCGACATTTGGATCTCTGAATTTCTGAATGAAGATATCCTTTGCACCACGTAGGAAAACCTCCAGTGGTAAAAGTTATTTGATAAAGCTACCAAGAAAAAAGGATACGACAATGGGATACTTATGATTGCTCCTGATGTCTCTCACACTCCCATTGCCATCAAGCTAGATTTTCCTTGAACTACCAACATGACCAAATATGAGTCACGCACCGTAAGCCTAAAGTCACTCTCGAGAAAGAAATCTAGCGCCTAGATGTCTACGAGGATTCTGCCCTCATCATCAGCTAGGTCCTTAAAAAAATAGAAAGTTAAAAATGAAAGGCTCTTACACTTACATGCCCACCTAGAGGAGATAGCCTCCTAATTTTGAGATATCACCTTCCACTACTTTCCCCGAATGAGGAATAACTTGGCTGACGCCTTTGCTACCTTAGTCTCTATGGTCAACATGCCCAAGGGAATAACGATGGCTCCTTACCTAATCCAAAAGAAAGCTAAACCAACCCACTGCTACCATATTGAGCTCATCACAGAAGAGGACCCTGATATGGCCCCATGCTGGCCCTATGATATTTTTCACCTCCTCAAGCATAGTAGGTACCCCCAAGATGCCAACAAGAAAGACTGAGCAACCTTCCATAAGCTAGCTGCCTAGTACATTATTTGTGATAAAGTATTTTTCAAGAGAAAATTCGATGGAACCCATTTACACTACATCGCATGAGCTGAAATTGAAGAAATGATGTTGAAAATCCACAGCGAGGAATGCAGACCACACATGAATGGAAATATGCTTGCGAAGATTATTCGATAGGGTTACTATTGGACTACCATGGTTCAAGATTGCACCACCTATGTTCGGAGATGCCTTAAATGCCAATAGTTTTCTAATCACCCACATTTACCTCCGCGGGAATTATACAATATGACCTCTCCCTGGACGTTCTCCACATGGGGCATCGATATCATAGGGAAAGTTACACCTAAAGCCTCAAATGGGCACGCGTTCATCTTAGTTTCCATTGATTACTTCACTCAATGGGTCGAAGCCAAGTCATATGCAGTTCTAAATACCAAAAGGTAGCCAAGTTCATGCGAAAGAATATCATCTACTGATACGGGGTCTCACATGAGTTAGTATTAGATAATGGGTTACATTTTGAGGCAGAAGTCACATAATTAGTTGACAAGTATGGGATTCAAAGACACAAATCTTTTCCCTAATGAACACAAACCAATGGTGTAGTTGAAGCCACTAATAAGAACCTCAAAGTAATCATCAGTAAGATGATCGAGAGTTATTGAGATTGGGCGAATCGAATCTCTATTGCCCTCTGGGGCCACTGCAATTCAGTATGAGCACCTACTGGGTCTACCCCTTACTCTCTAGTATACGACATGGAAGCAGTCCTATCCATTGAACTGTAAATACCTTCATTACGCATCACGATTAAAAGAAAAATGAAAGAAGAAGACTGACATCGAAGCCGACTTAACGAGTTGTCACTCTTGGATAAAAGTAGGCTAACAGATCTATATTATATACAGGGGTACCATTGCCAGATAGCGTAATCATTTAACATGAGAATTAAGGATTGCGGTATTTGAGAAGGGGATTTATCCCTAAAAGAAATCATCGAACCCGTTTGGGACCTTAAAGGGAAATTCAAGCCAAACTGGAGTGGGCTGGCACCACTATGCTCACTGACCTTGATGGAAAAGATATTGCTCGACTAATTAACCTGAACTGCCTTAAGAAATTCTACCCCTAGTTCGAAATCTCAGCGCGCTACGACTCCTCTCATCCAACCTTCTATTTTAATTTTTTTTCTCCATTTCCCTTTACTCAGAATTACGTGGGGCCCGTTCCTCTAACAAATCCTTCGATTTTAGAAATGAATCTCAGAAAATTTTCGAAACCCCTTAGAGGTACATAGGCAGCTCATACGCTTTACATGGGCACGACCCCCTTTTTTTCACAAAAATCAATTATCTTCTTAATTCTGAGAACGACAATGCATGTTGTCATTTACGTGAATAAAAGGATTGTGTATGGCTTACCGATTGGTATTGATTATTCAAATGTAAAACTCATCAAAAGGCATAACAATATAATTAAATTCCTTTTTTATTCCATTTTGGGAAATTTCGATACAATTACAGGATATATCAATAGAGGGAGTCAAACAACCAACCCCCACTAACCTGACTATCTTAAAAACAAACCAAACCAAACTAGTCCTAGACAAGCTAACCAAATCTTCCTAGATTATTTTCAAAAGACCAAAAATGGCCAAAATACATAACTATCATAAATGCTTCACAAATATCACCAGCTTCACAAAACTTCCTACCCGCAGCTACCAGAGGACCCAACTCCATCGCATCTGCATCTTGGGGCCCATTTACTTCCCCTTCCTGGATAGTATACCAAAGGCGCTCCATGGAATGGTAATCCTGGACTAGCCTAGGAAAAATATTACGCCTCCTCCATCGTGTCAAACATGGCAAACCATCCTTTCTCGGTCTCCTCATCCAAGATCTTAGCCATTATCCTCCACCACAACCATTTCATATAGTTCCCAAAAATGTGTCAAACTCTACCAATAGATTGAGAGGGACAAGTAGAAAGCTAATAATTCTCTCACAGAGAGCCCATGGGAAGAAATCCAAGGTACGAGAAGGAACAATCTTCTCCCATCTGACTTGACAGAGGAGCCGCCCAAGAAAATAAAAGGAGGTCTGTCGAAGGCCAACTAACTAAACATACTGGTATTCCCCTAGTTCCAAAATAAGTTGTAACTCACCCCACCAGGGCACCGAACAGTGCAGACATCGAGATCCATGCTCCATGAACCACTTTACCCAGTTTTCTATAGTTGGGTCAAAACTAATGAAATAGCGAGTGAAAAAAATTTGGCACAACTACCAAGGGATATTCTAGGGGTACCCCCAAGAGTCATCTCTCATAAAGACACATGAATAAATTGGGACACTTCTCAAAAAATTACAACGGCCTTCTCGTGATGCATCTAGACCGTTCAGGGTCTCCACTAGTATCATCGCCGCAAGATTCTGATGATATGACATCCACGTAGTAATGGCAGCTAGTTGAGGGTCCACCATTAGGTCTTATATCACTAGTTGTAGCTTCGAAGTTAAGCCAAGGGAGATGACTCTAGCATATCCCGCATCATTGACATTCCGCGAATGCACGAAATACATAACAACTGGAAGGGAGATCAGTCCTTCAGTGACCAATGACCGAGCCACCAAAGGGCAGATGTGGAAAAATTTCGCCAACAGTGCCTGAGGAGACCACGAGAATTTAGGCATGGCCATCGCCACACTGGGATTTACCCCTAACATAGACAAAACTCCTCATAGGTCGGGCATACCTCATCCAAGTCAAAATGAAAAACATGACCCTCGGGGTACCAAAATTGTGTTACCGCCATGCATGTTCCAGTCAATGGGCTGATTTCGCCACAAAACAACTCGACACAGATTAAAGATGTCATAATCTACATTGTACAAACACATAGCCTCTAAATTTTCAAGATAAGAAGCAAATTTCGCACTTACGGGAAGAGCCATATTGGAAATAATAAGACAAAAAAAGAAATAGGTAAGAGAAAGAAAATGGTGAATATGTGAAGAAACCTCTCCACTTCCCCATTTTCATACTTGAAAAACATAACTAATGACAAGGAGCCTGCAAAATTCATATGGAACACTACCCCATCAAGGACAAAGTAGCGAATAAAGTGCAATCAAAGCTTTGGGGTAATTTGACTGGACTGACCTGTCGATAGGCAGAATAAGGGTCATGCCGATCGGCATCCCCCCATTTTTAGAAAATTCCATTTTTCCTTTTTTGTCAAAATCAAAAGCTCAATTTTTATTCCAAAAGAGTTCATAATTTTCTATCTTTATATTGGTAACTCATCCTATTTTAAAATAAGTTCTCTTTTAAGTAATTCTAATCCTTTTTACGATCTCAGAAAACAATGTAAAAAATGCATGTAAATTTAGTCATTTAAAGCAAAGATAAATAAAAAATCCCTTTCATTTAATATATATAAGTTTCGATTATTACATTTCTATGCTGGAAAGAAGAAACGACGTAAAATAATGAGACTCAACCCGAAACACCACACTTTCATTCCTCTCTCTCTCTCTCTCTCTCTCTCTCTCTATATATATATATATATATATATATATATATATATATATATATATATATATATATATATATATATATATATATATATATATAGATATATATTCTCTCTATCTATGATCCCCCATCCCTATAACGCACACGCTTCCCTTGGCGGAGAGCTGAGGATCCTCCACTACCTGATTCGAATCCCTCATTAGAAGAAGAAGATGGCACAAAGCATGAAGGAACCGAGATCAAATTTTGAATATGATCCGTCGCAGAAGACACCCAATCAAGAATGTCCCTCAGCCAAGCAGTTGACACCTGGACATACTGCAAGGATCAAAAATAGAAAATTAGTTAGTCTGAAGAAAAAGAAGAAATCAAAAAGACAAAATATAAAGGCCAAAGACATATCTCCGGCTAAAGGACATCATCCTTCATCCCCAATACCGCCAGGTCCATCGCATTAGGCGATGTAACATACTCACTGTTCACCCTCCAGGCAGTCTAATGTTGTAGGAAGGAGGAGCAAGATGTAGAAATGGAACCTCTGATGTCGATGCCAATGCTGATGTCGGCACACCACCAGTGCTGTGGGAAGACCCTACTAGCTGACTTGTACCAATATCTGAAGCCGTAGAAGGCGAAGGTATATTCACCACGTCGTAGATGAATGAAGAAATTATTCAACTCATCACAAAAGCAAGGTAGTCGTAGGTCACCATCGTGTCCATGTACAACGAATAGGGATCACCAATCATTGCCACCACTCGATCCTCCTCTAACATCTCTCGAACTCGCCTTATATATATACGGGGGATCATTGATGGGACCTTCACCTCATCCTACACAATCTCCCTGATTACTTTCTCTCCAAGATACCAGAAGTAGCCAAACTTGTGCACCAATATCTAGCGCATCTGCGCAATCCCTCCGGTGACCCCCGTGTGCTGGATGGATGTCCCATAGTGATAGAAGGCCACCTGCATTTTTCTAAGATAAAGGCAATACTTATACAAAGGAAATGTCGAGGAAATGACTCAAAATAAAAAATAAGAGATAACTTAGTCGCTCATCAGGAAATTCAAGACCTGACGCACTACAGCCAAGGAAGGAGACCACATCGTCTGACAGTTGGACTTCCGCCACGATACATCTGACTCATCACATAAACCAATCAAATGGGAATTTACCTCAATCACCTCATAGAACCATGACTGCAAAATGGACAAGGGTCGGTAACTAGAAAAAATAAAAAACGAAATGAAAGAAAATGAATATGAAAAACGGAAAATACCTCCATAAGATATGCGGCTCAAGTAAAAGTCTATCAGAAACACCGAATGAAGGCATCCAAAAATGAATAAAGGGTCGTCAAAGTCAGGCTTCCCCATTCAAAGAGAGGGATATACGAAAATACCCTCAAGTGTGGTAAAAACCATAAATCGACGACGTCGCCGCTCGACATTACTAAAAATCCTACCAACAACAAAAGAATAAATAAACGAGCCATCTGACAAACCTGTAGCCTATTGGTCTTGCCAATCTGGCTACTCAACAAAACCTTTTGAAGAAGAGATATATAGATCAAGTCCCCTGTTACTATCGATCCCATATCGCCCAGTGCCTCCTCCATCGTCGTCGGTGTCACCCTTAGGGATCGATCCACCTCTATCTACGTCCCCTTGAAGTCTACCCCTAGCAGTTGGAGTACATCAATGGGGGTCACCGACATCTCCCCAAAATCCAAATGTATGCTATGGGTAGTATCCCACTACCTCTCCCCTAGAGCCCACGGAACAACCGTAAAGTGCGACATCTCTTCCAACGCAGATGTCAAACTACCAAAACATACAGAATAAACCACCCAGCGCACAACCTTTGGAAGGTTCTACCACATATCTATATATCTCGTCATCCTCGGAGAGTTAGGACTCGTCAAACAAATTTCAATCTATCAAAACAAAAGACAAACCATTTGTCAAAATTTAAAGAAACAAGAAAATGCCAAAAATGCGAAAAGGAATGCCAAAAGTCACGCTGTACTTACATAACCCTCAGGGTTCCTAACCCTAGATGACCGATGGTGTGACGTCTTACGTAGAAGAGTTTGATCATTAGAAATAGGCTCAAATAAGTCAAAAGCATTCTCGTTTCCAAATCCTAAGGGCACCTTGGCCCGCCACTCCAAGTCTGTCCAATCGTCAACACCTAGCCACTCCATGTGGGTCTCGAATGAGGAAAGAACGAGGAGAAGATCGCATAAGAGTGAACCAGAGTCGAGAAAAGATAGAAGAAAATGAAAAGAAATTACCCCTTTAATAAGGATGCTTAGGGGTATGCCGATTGTCAGTCCCTGACACATGCTGATTGACATTGTCCCTTCTTCTTCTTCTTCTTCTTCTTCTTCTTCTTCTTCTTCTTCTTCTTCTTCTTCTTCTTCTTCTTCTTCTTCTTCCTCCTTAGGATATCAAAAAGTTCGTGCCACTGCCATTTTGGAAACCCCTACAACATGCCTGTCGGCAACCCCCTGAAATTTCATACCAAAAAATCTCCAAAAATGCCAAAAAACTCCAAAAATTTCCTGAAAAATTCCTTAAAATGCCAAATGAATATTCGAACAATTCTTCACTAAGAAAATCATTTTTCAAGCTTCCAAATCCCCAGTCGGATTAATACCACATTTTTTCACCATCTTAAATCCTAAAAACTAGTGCTCCCATAAAGTCCATTACAACTCCCCAATGGAATCCCAAAAACCTCATTCTCCGCAGAAATCAAGCGCTTCCCCAATAAGGCTACATAATATCCTATTTGTAAAAAATTCCAAGTTTCCATCGAGAGAGATATAAGCCCTAACCATACATCTCTCCACAACAACACATTCCCCAATGGACTCCAAAAACCTCAAGTTGTCAACTATTTCCCCAAGTGGAATGTCCATACTAAGATTTTTAGCTCTTCTAGAAAAACATAATCCCTAAACAAATGTCTCTTCCCCCAATGAAGTCTCAAAAAAGGAAAATTCATAATTCCCAAAGAGATCTATTCTCCACGCTCCCTACTTAAGGCCCTCGATATTGACCTCGACCCTCAAAATCGACCGCCTCTGCTTAAGGTCCTCAGAATTGGTCACCTTTACTTAAGGTGCTCAGAATCGACCTCGACCCTCAGAATTGGTCGTTCCTACTTAAGGTCCTCAAAATTGACCTCGACCCTCATAATTGGTCACTCCCTACTTAAGTTCCTCAGAATTGACATCTACCCTCATATTTGGTCGCCCCTACTTAATGTCCTCAGAATTGAGCTCGACCCTCAAAATCGGTCACTTCTACTTAAGGTCCTCAGAATTAACCTCGACCCTCAAAATTTGTTGCCCCCACTTAAGGTCCTGAGAATTGACCTCGACCCTCAGATTTGGTTGCTGACCAAGTATAAATTCTTCTGAATTTAGACCCTTAAGTTAGTGATTTTTACATCCTGAACAAGGTAATTGAACCATTTTTATTCTATATCATTGCCATTGACTGTTTCTAAAAATTTCTCCGAGTTTCGTGTATTTATGATGACGTTTATTAAGAATGGAGTGCAAGAAAGAGAGAAAGAAACTGGAAGAAAGAATCAGAAGAAAGGAAGAAAAGTCAAAGAGCAAAAACATAAAGTTATACCCAGAGCTCGAATTCGACACCTAAAGGGAAGTTGAAGAGCTTGATTTCACAAGAGCATCGGAAGAAACGACACGCAAATCGGAGCTCGAGATCAAAAGTTATGGCCAGTCAAAGAAGAAAAGGAAAAAGTCAACCTGGAAGAAATCGGACCGATCCGGTGTATATCCGGACCGATCCGAAATGACCCAAGTCCAGTAGACCCCGGATGGATGACAAACCGATGACAGTAAAACCGATCCGGTGGGTACCGGACCGATCCGGTAGAATAAAAAAAGAACCGATCCGGTGGCTGAAAAACGGACCGATCCGAGGGCTATCCGGATCAGTCCGGTCATGCGAAATCCTAGAATTTATTAGGAAGATTTCGATGTGCATAGATGGTGAAATCTTACACAACAAGTAATTCTGGTTGTCAAACTCGTACTACTTGGTGCTATAAAATCCCATGCCCTACCTCATTCTAGGAGGAGATTTAGAGAGAGAGCAATTCAGAAGTTAGGAAATTTTCATTTTCTTGGGTAGGATTTTTCATAAACGCTAGTTTGTAAGGTTGAGAGAGACAAAATTTTTGGATTCAAAGTCTTTTCCTGTTGCTGAATACAAGTATAAAAATTCCATTCTCTTATTTGGTATCTATGTTAGTTAAATTTCAATTGTATTGCAAATTATTTCCAATGTTTGGTAGGTCTATTCTGTGTATAATCAAATCATGTCTAGCTAAATTCTCAAGGGCTGGGGTACATGAACTCACTCCGAGGCAAATTACTTATGTAGAAAATAGAGGGTAAATTAAATATTGACCGAATCGTGGAAGGAAATTACATGAACATGCCAATCTTTTAATCTCTCTTGCCTTAGGTACTTGAGATGTTTAAGAACGTTTTGCAAGTGTAATTGTCCATTCACCGCTTTATATTTACCTTTGATTTCATATGGTGAGGGCTAGATCCATCATATGTGTAATGCTTAGGATTTATAAAGATTGGATTTAGTCAAGAATTTTAATTTACATTTCTAGTATTCTACACGGTAATTCGTTAAGGTTTGAGGGATAGTACCCTACCCTATTTTCTCTTATTTTTCAATCAAATTTCACCACAATTTTTTTAGGGTTTTCTTTTCTTTGAGTATATTTTACTCCAATTGCAATTTCTCATCATCAATCGTCTTTATATTTCTTTGGAGGAATCATTTCAAGATTTAATAACTTCTCCTACAAAAGTGCCAATTTTTTATCCCTGTGGAGACGATCCCGACTTGTCGGAATATTACTAACGCGACAGGCTTGCACTTGAGCCTATAGAAAATGCACTTTTGAGACAAATTTTTAGTCACGTCAAGTTTTTGGCGCCGTTGCCGGGGATTGCCAATCGGTATAAAGTAGGAAAGTGATTTTAATCTACAAGTGATTTAAAAAAAAAAGAAAAAAAAAATTCTTTCTACATCTCATCTCTTATCGCTTTCATGCAGAATTCATCTTCCACCCAAGTTCACGAAAATCCTATTGCCGAAGCAAATTCTGAAAATTCCCATACCACTGACTCTCCTCATTTTTGGGTTCCTCCTCTTTCGCCTAACAATTCAATCACAAGTCGCTCATTAAGTCAAACCCTAAGTGTGAATTCTGAATCTTTCGGTAGCAATATGTCGGTGCACGGTAGTGTTGGTATTGGTGCTGGAGAGGAAGAGATACCATATCTTCCCATGAAAGATCTTTTATTTCCAGAAAGCACTATTACCCCTGGTTGCATTTTACTCCCATATAATGCTTGTCAGTTCCACTTTCGAAATGGGATGATCCAAATTCTTTCTACATTTCATGGGATGGATTCGAAAAAACCATATCTCCATCTTAGAGAGTTCGAGGAAGCATGTGAGACGTTTGGTGACCAAGCTTGCCCACAAGATGTTATCCGGTTAAAGCTTTTCCCTTTTTCCTTAAAGGATAAAGCCAAAACTTGGTTATGGTCACAACCCCCGAATTCCATATTATCCTAGAGAGATATGAAAACCAAGTTTCTCTCCAAGTTCTTTCCACAACAAAAAACCAATTCTGTCAAGGCACAAATATAAGATTTTAGACAAAATGAGAATGAGGCCTTCGACAAGTGTTGGGAGAGATTTCAGGAGTTAGTTAGTGCTTTCCCACATCATGGATTCGAAAAAAATCATTTGATTTCATTTTTTCATCACGGCCTTACTTTAGCATCTAAACAACTTGTTCAAACCATGTGCGAAAGACCTTTTTGGGAGTTAGACTCAAGTGATGCTGCGTCCGATATTTATAACTTGGACAAGGACACTTTATTAGATAAAAAATTTGACCAATTGGAAAAGAATTTCAGAGACATGATTGAAGTACGATTGAGAGAAGTAGCTGGACCCGTGCAAGCTGGGAAGGAGAAAGTGTGTGGCATTTGTGCTGTTGGTCATTCTACCAAAGGATGCCCTACCATTCTTGCATACAAGGCAATGTACACTGAACATGTTGAGGCAATATGGGGTTTTCGCAAAAATTATAATGCACCGCAAGGGAATGCATATAATCAATCGTGGAGGAATCACCCTGGTTTCAACTATGGACAATCGCAAGGGGGGATGGCTCCTAACCCACAGGTGACTCTACCACCACCACCCCCTCAATTTCATCAAGTGGCTCCTCAGATGCATCCTCCAATGAAGGTACCACCTCCTAGTTCGTATGTTGCTCCACCTAGGCGATCTTTTGAAGATAATCTGAATCAATTCATCCAATCTAAAAAAGAGAGCAATGCTAAATATGATCGAATGTTCACTGAAATTCATACTAGCATCTCTAGGTTGCAATCTACAGTGAATACTCAGGAGAAGGGTGAATTCCCAGCTCAAGGCCAAAGACCTCCTCTTCAAGTACAACCCACGATTAGCTCCACATCATAGGATTTGCCAGAACAATGTCAAGATGTTACTACTCTTCGTAGTGGTCGCGTAATTGATCTAGCACCAAAACTTCCCAAGGAATCTAAAGACAAAGATTAGGGAGTTGAACCTGAAATTCCCAAGGAATCTAAAACTTCCGAGTCTGCTGAGACTCCATTGGATACTAAAGACAATGATGAGGGAGTTAAACCTGAAATTGAAGTTAAACTTCCCACTGTTGCTCCATTTCCTCAACGCTTAGCACCACCTAAAAAAGGGGCTTCGCGTACAGAAGTGTTGTATATTTTGAAGTAAGTAAAATTGAACTTGCCATTTTTTGATTCTATTCAACAAATTCCACCATATGCCAAGGTCATCAAGGATCTTTTGACTGTCAAACGATGGCTCAAGGTGAAGAGAATGTTTTCTTGGCACAAAATGTGAGCTCGGTCCTTCTCAATGATCTACCACCAAAATTCAAGGATCCTGGTGCACCTACAATTTCGCGTGTCATATGAGAAAAAAGAGTGGAAAAAGCATTGCTTGACTTAGGTGCAAGTGTGAACATCCTTCCATACTCCATATATAAGAATCTTGATTTAGGTGATTTAAAACCTACCTGAATCATTCTACAGTTAGCTGATCGAACAGTGAAAGTGCCTCGTGGGGTTGTGAAGGACGTGATAGTTCAAGTGGACACATTCTACTTCCCTATTTATTTCGTCATTTGGGACACTGAGCCTTCTCCCCATGCGAGAAATCATGTTCCAATAATATTGGGTCGTCCATTTTTAGCCACTTCTAATGCTTTGATCAATACACGAAATGGCCAAATGCAACTCACTTTTGGAAACATGACTCTCGAGGCCAATATTTTTAATGTCGCTAATCAAATGGGTGATGAGGATGAAATTCTTGCGGTTGATCTTATTGAAGAAGTGGCGGATGACCACATCGAGAAGATCATAGGAGGACATGCGCTGGAAGTGTGTTTAGTGCAAAGTGGTGAGAAAAAGAGCCTTTATAATGAGTTTGAGCGTGAGATGGAAGAGTTGGAAACTTGGTTACTAGAAGAAGTGAGTTTTGAGAAATTAAGAGATGTTTACTGGATTTCTCGGTTAGAAGAATTACCTCTGAGGGAGACAACCATGATTCCCTCTAAAAATGGATTTCATAGTCTTGAGTTGAAGAAACTACCCTCACATGTCAAATATGCTTTTCTGGGAGATAATGGTACATTTCCTGTTGTTGTTTCTTCCAGTTTAAAAAAAGAGCAAGAGGGCATGTTGTTGGATGTGTTACGGAAGCATAGAAGTGCTTTTGGTTGGACTATAGCAGATTTGAAAGGTATAAGTCCATTGATTTTTACCCATAAAATCCATCTTGAGAAAGAGGTGAAGCCCTCGCGAGAGATGCAAAGGCGATTAAACCCAACCATGAAAGATGTAGTAAGAGCGGAAATCATCAAATTGCTAGATGCTGGGATTATCTATCCCATTTCTGATAGTAAATGGGTGAGCCCAATTCAGGTCGTTCCCAAAAAATCGGGTATGACCGTGGTTGAAAACGATAAGGGAGAACTAATACCTCAACGCACCACCACCGGGTGGCGTGTATGCATTGACTACCGAAAGCTCAATGCCGAAACCAGAAAAGACCATTTTCCCTTACCGTTCATCGATCAAGTGATTGAACGAGTGGCGGGCCATCCTTACTACTGTTTCCTAGATGGGTATTCTGGTTATAATCAGATTGAAGTGGATGTACTTGATCAAGAAAAGACGACTTTTACATGTCCATTTGGTACGTTTGCTTATAAACGTATGCCATTTGGGTTATGTAATGCACCAGCAACTTTTCAAAGGTGCATGCTAAGTCTCTTTAACGACATGATTGAAAAAGGTCTTGAGGTGTTCATGGACGATTTTAGCATTTTCGGTCCATCTTTCGACCAATGTTTAGCTAATCTTGAAAGAGTTCTATTCCGGTGTGTGGAAAAAGACTTAGTCCTGAATTGGGAAAAATGCCATTTTATGGTTATCGAGGGCGTAGTTTTAGGCCACATAGTCTCATCTCGGGGAATTGAAGTTGATCGAGCAAAAATTGAAGTAATAGCTGAGTTACCCCCGCTAAAATCGCTTAAAGATGTGAGGTCCTTTCTAGGCCATGCTGGATTTTATAGAAGATTTATCAAAGACTTTAGCGCCATCGCTAGACCTTTGAGTAATATTATCATGAAGGACACTCCATTTGAATGGAATAAAGCATGTCAAGAAGCTTTTGATAAACTTCAAAGCATGCTAATTTCCGCTCCTATCATGCAAGCTCCTGACTGGTCACTCCCATTTGAGCTTATGTGTGATGCAAGTGATTACGCGATTGGGGCCATTCTTGGACAAAGAAAAGACAAGAAAGCTCATGTTATTTACTATGCTAGAAGAACATTATCTGGCCCTCAGCTTAATTACTCTACTATAGAGAAAGAGTTACTAGCAGTCGTTTTTGCCCTCAATAAATTCCGCTTTTACATTGTTAGGTCGCCCATCATTTGCTTCACTTATCACTCGGCTCTCAAATATCTCTTGAGCAAGAAAGACGTCAAACCCCGTTTAATCAGGTGGATCCTACTCTTACAAGAGTTTAATCTCTCATTTCAAGATAAGAAAGGAGTAGAAAACGTCGTTGCTGACCATTTGTCACGCCTCTCGTCCGACGTACCTATTGATCCCATTCCCATAGACGAGTATTTTTCGGATGAAAATCTATTTGCTACTTTTTTCTCTCCCCTGGTTTGCGGATATAGTCAATTACCTTGTCACCGGAATTATTCCCTCTAATTGGACTCCGCAAGAGAGAAGGAAGTTCATTACATGGTCATGCATGTTCTTTTATGATGATCTATAGTTGTTTAAGTATTGTGCTGATCAAATCATCCGGAGATGTGTCCCTGATGAAGAAATCCAAGGGGTAATTCGATTGTGTCATACAGAATCATGTGGAGGTCATTTTTCCAAAAATAAAACTGTTGCGAAAATCCTTCCAAGCGGTCTCTTCTGACCCACAATCTTCCGGGATGTGAATACTTTTTGCAAATCATGCGATAGATGCCAAAGAATGGGAGCTATTACTCACCGTGACATGATGCCATTGACCCCAATTCTCTGCTTGGAGTTATTCGATTGTTGGGGTATTGACTTCATGGGGCCCTTTCCACCTTCTTTTGGTTATCTATACATCCTCGTCGCTGTAGACTACGTCTCAAAATGGGTAGAGTCCATAACTACAAAGACGAATGACAATAAGGTGGTAATAAAATTCATTCAAGAAAACATACTTTCTCGTTTCGGAATGCCTAAGGCTATAATCAATGGTAATGGAACCCATTTTTGCAATAGGCCTATGGAGAAGCTAATGCGAAAGTATGGAGTTGTCTATAAACTTGGAGCAACTTATCACCCTCAATCGAATGGACAAGCCGAGCTCGCCAATCGGGAAATCAAATATATCTTGGAAAAGACAGTCGAACCTAATAGGAAAGACTGGTCTCTCAGATTGAATGATGTGCTCTGGGCATATAGAACTGCATATAAGAATCCCCTTGGTATGTCCCCATTTCGATTTGTATATGGCAAGCCTTGTCATCTTCCGATTGAAATCTAGCACAAAGCGTATTGGGCTATCAAAAGGGTGAACTTTAACATGGATAAAGCCAGTGAAACACGTACGCTTCAGTTGAATGAGTTGGAAGAAATACGCAATGATGCGTATGAAAGTGCTAAAATATCCAAAGATCGAATGAAACGAGATCACGAAAAAATCATTTGATGAAAAGAGTTTCATTCGGGACAAAAAGTAGTTCTCTACAACTCGAGGTTGCACTTGTTTCCAGGAAAATTGCGGTCAAGGTGGTCAGGTCCATTCATTGTGAAAGAAGTATTTCCCCATGGAGCTGTTGAACTCGAAGATGAAAAAAGGGGAAACACATTTAAGGTCAACGGGCATTTCTCAAGCCGTATTTGGAAGCGATCATCAAGGAAGTCGACACAATATGGTTATCGGACCCCATTTATGGGGATTGACTGAAAAAAAAGTGAGGTGAGGTCGTCACACCCCCGACGTGTATGGGGTGAAGGTTGTACATAATAGTCTTAGGATATTAGGAGTCGTAAATATGTGTTAAGCCAGCGGTAGGGAATCCAATGTTTTGAGGGGTGTTAAGGTTTCGAGGAGCATTGCGGGAATTTTGAAGTGCGAGGAGTTGTAAAGGAATCATTGGAATGGAGAAAAACAACTTAATAGTGAGAAGACCAGAAAAATAGGGGAGTTCTGGAAATTCAGCAGATTGGACCGGTCCGGTCCTGAAAAAAAAACTGATCCGGTTAAGTCGGATCGGTCCGGTCCTAAAAATCAGATCGATCTGGTAATCTGCAGGTGCTACTTCCTGAGGTTCAGACATCTTCAATCTAAATCACATTCATTCCCCCAATCACTTCCTTTACCCAAAAATTTCGTCTCCTCTATTTCCCCCCATCCATTCCCTCCTATTTCCGTATCCCTCCTATAAACACCCACACCTCCTATCCCTATTCTTTCACACCTCCATTTCCTCTCTTCTATCTCACTTTCTGTATAATTTTCTCATACCCATGGCTGCTCCCCAGAAATATACCTCCATTGAAATCCTGCCCGACGGTAATGGCGAATATCGTTCTCGCCGTGAGGCAAATTGGTGCCGACGGTTTTTCAGTCCGACGCGAAAAATCCACATTGAGCGTCAAGTACTTTGGGATCAGCTGCCAAATTCTGTCACGTGCATGTTTATGTCACGAGGCTGGTGCATATTTTTTAATGAACCATTTGAGGCGGTTTGGGAGAATGAAGTGTGTCAGTTTTATGGTACGCTTGTCCGTACCGATGAATTCGAATCCCAAGCTTTTGTGGATTCCACACCAATACCATTCTCACTTAAACTTCTGGCCCGAAAACTCGAGTCTAAAGGTGTGATCACTCCATCTCAATTTGATTATCCTAGTCCCGATCCCGTTCTATCCAAAGTAGTTTGCATCTCAAGAATCGAGCCGGGTGTGGTTTGGACTACCGAAACCTTTCCTGTTGGTCAGTTATCCGACATGGCATGATTCAATTTTCACATTGTTTGTGCCAACATTTTGCAAACTTTGTGGCCTACGACATTTTACAATGATATTCTCTTTGTGGCCTACGACAAAAAGGGTCGGGCCCCTCTTCCTTATGGCCATCTCATTACATCCTTACTCAAGGATGTCGGGATTGTGCCACCACAAGATCTTATCAACTTGACCAAGCCATTAGGGCAAGAATCTCGCACTCGAAGTGAAAGGCAAATCCAGCTAATCCGTGCACGACGCGGCGGCGATTCGAGTGATGAGGAGACTGATGCGGAAGAGGATGTTGCTGATGAGGACATTGAGATGGAAGAAGGGGAGGAAGAATATGATGAAACCACTGATCCGGATTATGTTCCGGTTGGTATAGGTTTGACTGTGCGCGTTCTTTCTCTTGAAACGCGTTTCGACAGGTTTATGACTTCATACGAGAGGGACATGAGTTTGGTTCTGCGTATGCAGGCGAACTTGTACCGCTCCAGTTGGGTCCTGAGGCCTCCTTCCTCCCTACTATTACAATGCTTATAATCCTGCTGCACCCGGAACTTCCCGTCCCCCACCCGCCCCTTAGGATGCCCCGCTACCCTTTTCTGTTTTATTAATTATGTTTGTGATCCTTTGTTTTCATAATTGTGTTGTAATATACAGTTTAAGTATAATATTTGCTTGTTTTATTTATCGCACTCCTAATGCTGTCTTCTTTATCTCTCGTCCATTTGATTGAGGACAATGCAAATCGCTAAGTTAGGGGGGATGACAAGTGCGTATTCATAAAGCTTCGCATATATGTATATATATATATATATATATATAAATTGAAAAAGCCAAAAATATTTTTGTTCAAAATAAATAAAAATAGGAATTTAAAATTTTCAAAAATATCACCTTTATTCTATTTAAAGTCTCAAATTGTTAACAATCATAATGCACTAAGCCAAAATTAACCGAAGATGGAAATTGAAAGAAAATTGATGGCTTAACGAATAAGTGTGGAGATTGATCAAACCCGGTGAGATTTCGAACCTATCGATCTTTTTGAGTTTTTAAATCAATTCGAGTTTATGATTAACTCAAAGTTCTTTTCAGCATTTTAATAAGTCATTGATGATCTCAATCCTTTGTTTTGATCGGTTATGGGAAATGTGTAAAATTTTGTCTCGAAATTCGTGCTAAATCTATCTCTAAACTTAATTAATCTCGAGATGCATATGGTAATGTGATTAGCAATTTGGACAATGAAGTAGGCCCTCGTTTGTTTTACCCAAAAATATTAGCCATACAAAGTTGTGAAAAATAAAATTATCCCTTTGCAACCCAATTTGAGCCTAATAAAATATTTTCCTTTCGTTTGATAACCCGAAAAAAACCAAATAGCCCGGAATTGCAAAAATGGAATATTCAGTAAGTCCAAATTGTGCAATAAAAAGGGGCAAGAGAAAAACAGAAAAAATGCCCAACAAAAAAAAAGAGAAAAAAAAAAGAAAAAAAGAAAAAAATGAAAAGAGAAAAAGAAAGAGAAAAATTAGAAAATGTCCGAAAAAGCACTAATGGACATCACAAAGACATTTTCCAATTCCGAACAATCCGTCTATTCCCAATTTTACCCTTTACACCTTAACCCCAAGAAAAGTCCTAACCGAGTCCAAATTGCGAAATTACTTACTGCGTGGAGAGCTAAGATATGAAAAGATAATAAAAGAGATTAAATGGTGTGAACTAGAGGTGATGTTCCCGTTTCCTAATAACTGTATTCCAATGATGAGATCTTTTCACCATATATTTTCTTCTTTTCAATTTTGTATGCATGAATTTGTGTCCATTATATTTACTCTTTATATCATGCATACCGAGTGAAAACAACCACAATCCGAGTGATTCGTTTGTGAGTGCATCCGTATGAATTTGAATCAAAACGAATTTTCGGAAAGTAACGTAATGCTCAATCGATGGAAATTGGAGGTTTAATTTTTGGCTTTGCACACACACACACTATGGTTTGAGACATTTGAATATGAATTTATGATGATTATTTTTCGAAAAGTTTAAATTGTACAATTTTTAAATATTTTGATATTTATTTGAGTCAATAAAGAATTTTGTGGGTGTATTCACTACAAACCCTCACGAGACAAAACTCGTCCTACTAGGGTAACCTAGAGGTTTAAAGGCTTATTGCATATGCTAAATGCAATTTCTTGCCCGCGAAAAAGGTATTCTATCCTAATAAAAGAATTTTAAGAGTTGAGCGTTAAACTAATTTCTTTTACATTGCCCGGGATGTGCAAAGTCCTAAGTTAGGTGGATTTGACCAAGTATAAATTCTTCTGAATTTAGACCCTTAAGTTAGTGATTTTTATATCCCGAATAAGGTAATTGAACCATTTTTATTCCATATCATTGCCATTGACTGTTTCTAACAATTTCCTCGAGTTTCATGTATTTCTAATGAATTTTGTTAGGAATGGAGTGCAAGAAAGATAGAAAGAAACCGGAAGAAAGAATCAGAAGAAAGGAAGAAAAGTCAAATAGAAAAAATGTAAAGTTATACCCAGAGTTCGAATTCGACACCTAAAGGGAAGTTGAAGAGCTTGATTTCACAAGAGCATCGAACGAAACGACACGCAAATCGGAGCTCGAGATCAAAAGTTATGGCCAGTCAAAGAAGAAAAGGAAAAAGTCAACCTGGAAGAAATCGGACCGATTCAGTGTATATCCGGACCGATCCGAAATGACCCAAGTCCAGTAGACCCCGGATGGATGAAAAACCGATGACAGCAGAACCGATCCGGTGGGTACCGGACCGATCCGATAGAATAAAAAAAGAACCGATCCGGTGGCTGAAAAATGGACCGATCCGAGGGCTATCCGGACCGGTCCGGTCATGCAAAATCCTGGCATTTATTTTGAAGATTTTAATGTGCATAACTGGTGAAATCTTACGCAACAAGCAATTCTGGCTGTCAAATTCGTACTACTTGGTGCTATAAAATCCCACGCCCCACCTCATTCTAGGAGGAGATTTAGAGAGAGAGCAATTCAGAAGTTAGGAAATTTTCATTTTCTTGGGTAGGAGTTTTCATAAACCCTAGTTTGTAAGGTTGAGAGAGACAAAATTTCTGGATTCAAAATCTTTTCCTGTTGCTGAATACAAGTATACCAATTCCATTCTCTTATTTGGTATCTATGTTAGTTAAATTTCAATTGTATTGAAAATTATTTCCAATCTTTGGTAGGTCTATTCTGTGTATGAATTTGTCTTCTAATCAAATCATGTCTAGCTAAATTCTTAAGGGATGGGGTACATGAACTCATTCCGAGGAAAATTACTTATGTAGAAAATAGAGGGTAAATTAAATATTGATAGAATCATGGAAGGAAATTACATGAACATGCCAATCTTTTAATCTCTCTTGCCTTATGTACTTGAGATGTTTAAGAATGTTTTGCAAGTGTAATTGTCCATTCACCGCTTTATATTTACCTTTGATTTCATATGGTGAGGGCTAGATCCTTCATATATGTAATGCTTAGGATTTATACAGATTGGATTTAGTCAAGAATTTTAATTTACATTTCTAGTATTCTACACGGTAATTCGTTAAGGTTTGAGGGATTGTACCCTAACCTATTTTCTCTTATTTTTCAATCTAATTTCTCCAAAAAAAATTTAGGGTTTTCTTTTCTTTGAGTATATTTTACTCCAATTGAAATTTTTGAACATCAATCATCTTTATATTTCTTTGGAGGAATCATTTCAAGATTTAATAACTTCTCCTACAAAAGTGCCAATTTTTTATCCCTGTGGAGACGATCCCGACTTGTCGGAATATTACTAACGCGATAGGCTTGCACTTGAGCCTATAGAAAACGCACTTTTGAAATGAATTTTTAGTCGCGTCAATTGCCCCTACTTAAGTTCCTCAGAATTGTCCCCGACCCTTAGAATTGGTCGCTCCAACATAAGGTCGTCAGATTTGAACTCGACCCTCATAATTGGTCTTTCCATACTTAAGGTCCTCAAAATTGACCTCGACCCTCTAAATTTGTCACCCCTACTTAAGGTCCTCGGAATTGGTCGCTCCCTACTTAAGGTCCTCAAAATTGACCTCGACCCTCATAATTGGTCATTCTCATATCAGGTCCTTAGATTTGACCTCAGCCCGTGGAATCAACTATTCATAGTATTACTTTAGGTCCTCAAAATCGGCCTCGACTTGCTGAATTGACCATCATCATCCTTTTGGTCCTCAGAATCAACCTCTTTCCTAAACATCATGTGGTGTCTATTCGATAGATTTCTCTTGTTCCAAGATCACCCGTGGAGGGGATCTATAGACACCACATCTAGGATCCCCCAAGTCTTTCCTTAGGTCATTAGCATTTCCCCATTCACTTCAAAGCCTCGATCATACTCTGAGAACCAATTTAGAGTCCATTGGGAACTTTCGAGCCTCATTTGACTCCGATTAACTCTATCGTTAGAGTGAAAACTCAATGAAACTTCGAAGATCTCATAATCCCCTTTCCAAAGGTCTGCCCCGTATGTAAATTGGTATAACGGTTCAGACGACAAATCATTTTACGATAAAAAATTGATCTGGAGGTCACCGAGCACTCTCGAGCCCTGATTTGATCCCAATCAACTTTATTATCAACGTGAAAGTTTAATGAATCTTCAGAAGGCACTAAAATCCCTTTACAACGATCCTCCCCATGCATGAAATAACATAATAGTTTGGACACTCTCGGGCTCCGTTTCACAAAAGTCAATCTTCAGCTTGAGCGAGATTGAATGAATGTGTGATTCAACCTTATGGTATGGACGAACGAACCATTTTACTCTGAAAGGTCATCGGCCACTTTCGGGACTCGATTGACCAAAGTCGACTCTACGAAGCAACCTAAGATCTTTGGAACGTTGAAGTGCTTCCCATATCCTTTCCAATGGTCCACCTCGTGCACAATTCGGACTTACATTTTGGACAATGATCCATTACCGTCCGACGATCTCCTGTCCAAAGGACCAATGGGCGCTTTCGAGTCTCGTTTGACCCAAAGTCCACTTTAGAACCCTGGAGAGGCCCAAAAGACTTATGAAGGTCTATGAACTACCTTTCTAATGGTATGCCTAATGAATCATTAGGTTTTATGGATTGCGTTCTACGATCGTTTTTATGTAAAAATCTGTACGAGACTGTCGATTTGCAGGTACATTTCCCTGTCTATCGGCAGTGTGTCTAGAGTCACCGATCGATTAGCAGTGTTAAGGATATGCAAATCAAAAGTACCCCTACCCTATATATGGAGGGTATCAGCTCACTTTCAAAATACCTCAGATCCATCAACATCCATGAGCTCAGCTTCTGCAATCAATGAAGTTTCCTTGTGAGAAATTCCTTTTCCACCTTTCATTCCCATCATTCTCATACCCAAGTTCACAAAAACCTCTTTCCTTCTCATCCAAAATTCATCCCAACTTGCAGGGAAGCTCATCAACGATCTAAATCAAGCTTCAAGTCTCCAAAGAATTTCCAAACATCCTTCTCCCTTTAGATTTCTTTATTTTGGCATTAGTTATATAAATTCTCAATTTAGCCTTTAGTTTAGATCATAAACATTAATACCTTATCCTTTCTTAGTTATATTGCACATAATTTATTTTTAATAAAAAAAACCATTACAAAGAAGAAGAGGGTAACACCTATAAATTCCGACGGGATTCTTCATCACATTTTCTCAAAATTAAAAATAACTTTTCTATACACAGAGAGACAAAAAACTCCCATTTAAATCCATGGGATAAACCCCACCCTTATGCCGCATGATAACTACATGAACTTCGATGCCTTTCTAGGCTACGTAGGCATATCGAGCAAAAAAAATCGAGACTCGAGTCCTATTTTCTCATTTTCCCCATTTCATACATTATTTCATATATATCATACTTGTGATTTATGTTTGAGTTTTATCTGACAAACATTATCCTTTCATTATAACGATTAATATCTCGATAAATGCGCACATCATATTTTCTAATTAATATTTTGGGAATAATAATTTGGATGACCTCATTCTATCTTTTCCATGATATGAGTCGAGCAATTACGATCTCCATTTATACACACACACACACACATTTTACGGAGAAATCAAGAAAAGCAGTAACATAAGCCCATGAGAGACCAAAAGCGTGGGAAGGGTGTCTAACACCTTCCCATTCCATAACATAGCCCTCGAACCTCTGAATTATTGGTCTCGCAAGCATCTGTTTATCTTTGATGTCGCTCTTTTGAGGCGACAACATGCTCTTTGACTCGTTTTGTACAAAATAGGCTGGTGACTCTATATCTTTACATCACTACACATCGATGATGGTTGAAGATATCCTAAAAAAGGACATGATACCTTCTCTCCCTCTCTAACCACGCGTACAAGCATCGACCTTGAGATGGAGGAAAACTTGAGGGATGGGAACAAACTTCTTGTGTTATATTTGGAGAGGTATGAAGTTATTTTGGGCATGGATTGGTTAGATGGATACTGGGAAATGGTGTATTATTTTAGGAGGGCTATTGTGTTGTCAATTACAGGGAAGGAGATGTTCTTAGTGACGGTAACTCTTCCCGAGGGAGGGTCGAGCACATATCAGTATTACATTGAGGATGAGACCTCACAGGATGTGGTTGTTTCGTTAGACTTGATTCCAGTGGTGAAAGAGTGTGAGGACGTATTCTAGGATATACTCAAGTTGTCGCCTACCCAAGGAATTAAGTTTATTAAATACTTATCATCGGATATGGGGCCTATAGCCCGAGCGCCTTATCTCATGGCCCCATCTAAGATGAAGGAGTTAAGGGAGTAGATTCATCAGCTCATGGGGAAAGGTTTCATTAGACGGATTACTTCACCATGGGATGCATTAGTGTTTCTCATCAATAAGAGGGATGGATCTCTTCGGCTATGTATCAATTATAGGGAGTTAAACAAGGTCACGATCCAAAATAAGTAATGATTTCCTCAGATTGATGATCTGTTCGACCAGTTTAGGGGAGTAGCTTACTTATAGAAGATAGATCCGAGGTCTTATTATCATTAGTTGACCTTTATAGAGGAGGATGTTCCTAAGACTGATTTTTTGACACGATATGGGTCATACGAGTTTATGGTAATGACATTCGGGCTCACCAATATTCTAGTAGTGTTCATGGATCTGATGAACCGAGTTTTAGAGAGTTCCTTAACCAGTTTGTGATTGTGTCCATTGACGAGATTCTAGTTTATTCTCGCTCTGAGTATGAGCATGCTTAGCATTTATAGATGGTTTTACAACTACTACGAGATCACCAATTGTATGCCAAATTTGAGAAATGTGGGTTTTGGTTTCGGAAGGTACATTTTCTGGGCCACATTGTGTCTGATAGGGGTATAACGGTTGATCCGAGTAATGTATCAATAGTGAGGGAGTGGGGCCAGCCCATGACACTGTCCAAGGTTCACAATTTTCTAGGGTTGGTCGAATACTATAAATGATTCATTCGGGGTTTCTAGAAAATTATGGGTCTGTTGACAAATCTGACTCGTAAGGGGGTGACATTTGTTTGGGATAACCATTGTCAGTTATCTTTCGATGAGATAAAGAAAAAAATGACCTTAACACCTGTACTAGCACTGCCTAGGGGAGGAGTGGGGTATTATGTCTACAGTGATGCATCCTTATAGAGACTTGGGGTGTATTATAGCAGGAGGAGAGGGCTATAGCTTATGCATCTTGCAAGATTAATGCCCATGAGAGGAATTACCCAACACAAGACCTGGAGTTAGCCGCGGTTGTATTTGCCTTGAGGGTTTGGAGGCACTATTTATTGAGACAGCAATTTACTTTGTTCATGGACAATAAATCACTTCAGTATATGTTCACATAGAAGGATCTGAACGTGAGGTAGATGAGGTAGTTGGAGTTTATGAAGGATTACTCCCTTGATATTTAGTATCATCTTAAGAAGGCTAACATGCTTGTAGATACGTTAAGACGATAACTTTTTGGGGATATATCGGAGGCCTAAAAGGCAAAGTGGAGAGAGTTTCGACACAATGAGTGATGAAACCACAAATGTGTCTAGTGTGCGTGCTATTTAGGCTCAAGTGAATGCCTTTTGCTCAAGTAATAATCTGATAATTTGGTTATTGATATCCAGGGAAACAGGAAAAATGAAGTTGTAACAACGTTGGAAAGATAAGGGTAATCAAGCTTTGGCTCTAAAAATAAGCAAAAGGCGATTTGGATTGCGAAACAACTACAACTAGATGCAATTTTGAAATTAATGAATTAATGAGACAACGACTGAATAAAATGTAACTACGCTAATTAAGTGCATAACTGATTAAAAATGGTTGTACGAGTCAATCATTAAATGAGAATAAATAGGTCGGGTTACAATTCCCCGCACCCTAGCAATTCACTTCGTAGGATACTAGATTTGGAATTAGAACCTTAAATGAATCCGGTCTTTAGTACTCCCAAGTATTACATATATGAGGGATCGTAGCCCGCACATTATGTAAGAAAAGGAAGAGTAAAGCACTGTGGCACTCACCAATACTCACGTGGCACTTTCAAGCATCCCGGTTAGCTAGGGCAAATGAGATCGAAAGTTCTACGACGATTGCACCAGTTGTACAACACGATTCATAAAAGATTTTAATTCAAAACAACTATTTTCACTATCATGAATTACATCGGGTGGGGTTCATGCACCCTAACCATTAAAAACTTAGCCCAGCATATTAACACAAGAAGAAAACATGCTCTTAGTAAAAGAAGAGATTTTAACTAACAACTTAAGAGGAAGAAGTATGAAATTATTAACTACAACAATAATTAGAGAAATAATTAGAAAAAATTTACTTGGATTGCAGAACCTGAATCAAAGCTAAACGACACACTAGGGTTTTATTTGTTCTTCCTTCAAAACTAACTAAAAGGCTTCTCTAAAAACGAATTCGAAGCTCTCTTAATGTCAGGGAGGAGTTTTAAATTTATACCCTGCGAAAATTACAAAATTTTGAGTCATGCAAGACTCTATCTTAAAGAAGATAATTCCAAATCTCGAACCCCGGATCGATCCGATCAAGACATTTGGGATTGGTCATCGATCAATTTTTTATTTCATCCGGATTGGTCCGCTAAACAGGTCTTTATATCGAAAAATTTGGGGGCCGGATCGATCCTTTTTTTAGGAGGACCGGATCGGTCCGGTAGATGCAACCTTATGCAGTGAATTCTGGTACCCGGATCAATCCGTTTTTTGTACCATCCAGATTGGTCTGAATATTCTTCTCAATTTCTCTTGATTTTCTCTTCAACTTCTCTTGGCTATCTCACATCTTTAGGTCTTCATAACTTATATTCCAAGACTCGAATTGGGATGATGTTTCTTCCTACGTGCTCTTAAATTTGAGATCTTTGACTTTTAGTTTGGGTCCTCAATCGGATTCCTAGTGGAAATTACATTTTTGCCCCTTTTTATTCGTCTACTTTATTTTCTCTTGCTTCTTCCGGTTTCTTTCTTTCTTTCTTTCATGTATTAAATACCTTTAAAATCAATAAGAAATACACCAAACTCGGGATACCTGTTAAACGAAACCGTTAGTAATGATATGAGATAAACCAACTCATTTTACGTTGTCCGGGGTAATGAAAGTCTCTAAATTAAGGGGTAAAGTTGGAAAAAATTTATACCTAATCAAACCCCCTTAACTTAGAACTTTAATCGTCCCGAGCAATGTAAAAGAATCAAAACATGATCCAACTCAAAAATGGGATAGCATACCTCTTTTTGCGGGTGAGCGATTTCATTTAGCATATGCAACAAGACCATAAAACCCTAGGTTGCCCTAGTAGGACGAGTTGTGTCTCGTGAGGGTTTGTAGTGAATATACCCATAAAATTCGACTCAAGGAAAACTCAAAATACACAAAAATTATATAATTCAAAGTTCCCGAGAAAATAGTCATCATTATTTCATGTTCAAGGGTCTCAAATCATAGTGCATGTGTACGAAGCCTGAAATTTAACCACAAATTTCCACCGGTTGACCATTACGTTACTTATCCAAAAATTCATTTTGATTTCAAAATCTCACTGGACAAATGAATCTCTCGGAAGTGTGGCTCTTCCACTCGGTGTGCGTGATATAGAGAGCCAATGCATTGGAACAAAGTTTCCACACACAAATAGAAAGATGGAATTTTATGGTAAATGGACCTCATCATCGGATTACGGTTATAGGGAAACGGGGACATCGCCTCTAATTTCAACCTTTAATCTCTTTTAATCTCTTTTTGTGTTTTATCTCTCCACGCGGCAACCAATTTCATAATTTGGACTCGGTTAGGACTTTTTTGGGTTTTAAGGTGTAATGGGTACAAGGAAATGGGTTTGGGAATTTTGGAATTGGAAACTAAGCTTAAGATACCCGTTAGTGATTTTTCGGGCTTTTGCTCATTTTTCTCTTATTTTTTTTTAATTTTTTTCTATTTTTCATGCTTTTAATTTCTTGTTGTTTTTGTTGAGCATTGCTATTCTTTTGCCCCTTTTTGTTGCACTTTTTGGACTTAAATTTCTAGGATTATCAACTTTCACAATTCCGGGCCAATTGGGCTTTTTCGGGTGTCCAAACGAAAGGAAAAACTTATTCGGCTCAAATAGGGTTGCAAAAAGGGCAATTTTTTATTACGTTTTCTGGCCAATATTTTTGGGTGACAAACGAGGGCCTAACTTCATTTATCCGAATCACTAATCATTTTACCATGTGCATCTCGAGATTAATTAAATTTAGAGATCTATTTAGCGCATTTTTCAATACAACATTCCATTTCCCATAACCGGTCAGAGTGAAAGAATTGAGATCCTCGACGAATTTTTTGACGCTGAATTAAAACTTTGAGTTAACAATTAATTGAGATTGATTTATAAACTCACAAAAATGATAGGCTCGAAACCTCAACGGGTTTGTTAATCTCCACATTTATTCGTTAAGTTTTCTATGTTCACTCAATTTCCATCTTTGGTCAATTTCAGCTTTGTGTATTATGTATTTATAAATTGAGACTTTAAACCAAATTTTAATGATATTTTTGAAAAAAATTGAATTCAATTTTTATTTATTTTGAAGAAAAATATTTTTGGATTTTTCAAAAATTTTCGTTTTTTTGGAAAATTCTGGGTATTTGTGAATATTTGTGAGGTTTTAGAACGACGCACGTGTGACTCCCCCTAAATTAGACTTTTGCATTGTCCTCAAGCAACTAGGACTAAAATCTAACTCAATGTGAATTAAAAGTGCGAATAAATAAAATGGAAAAATATTGAAAATGCAGAATTTTATATAACTTGACCAATAAGCATTATAAATGAAAGGGGAAAACAAGCAACCATGTGAGAATAACCAACAACTACACAACCAATTTTCAGAAAAAGCATCACTGGGGAGGGGGATTTGAGCTACCGGAGGCATTTGGATCATATGGGTCATAGAAATAGGACAGTGGTGGTGCACCCATAGTCAACCGATACATCTCCACTTGGAGGCGGTGCATCATGCGAGTATCGCGCTGGTAAGCCCTTTGGTCGGCTACTCGATCAATGTTGTATTGGTTGACGAACCCATCAATTCATGATTCGACCGTCGAAAGATGCCGATTAATTTCTGCATTGGCGGGTGAAAAATGAGAATCCGCATCACTATCATCAGCCTCATCACCTTCACCCATCACAATGTCCTCCTTATCTTCATCGCTTCTCTCTTCATCACTGTCAGCTTCCTGTTCTTCATCACTGTCCTCCTGGTCATCATCACTATCCTCCTGGGCTAAATGGGCTTGGATGTGTGCCTATTGTCTTTCACGTTTAGTCCGGGTGGTTGCCCCAAAAGGAGTTGGGAGGCACGGGAAATCCTGTAGGGGTGCAATTCAAGCGTCGACTAGCATGGACGTGATGAGTCGAGATAGCGGAGAGGGGTTTTGCCCTTTTTATACGTGGCGGTGAAGAATATGTACTTATAAATGCAGGGGGCCAGGTTAATGGGGGTGTTATGGTCGAAGTGGTGATATACGATGGTGGCTTGATGCGGGCGCATTGTCGAGTTATTGCCCATTGGGAGAATATTTACGCACACAATTTTGAAAGTGAGGCTCACTTTCTCGCTTAGCTGGCCCATTGGGTATGTTTCGGTGATCCAGTTAGCATTAGGGTCGATGCGGGAGATGCAAACGTCTTTGTTAAGTAGGGGGAGAGGGTTGGGGTAAATGTATTGGTGTAGGCTTGGGACATCTTTGGGAGTTAACTTCTGGATCATAAGTTTCAAAGAGAATGGGACGCGGATGCCGCCTATGTAAGCTTCAACCAGGTGGTGCTCGGTGCGGACAAGTGAGCCATAGAAGGCGCACACTTCATTGGGCCAAACTGCGTTATGAGGTTCATTGAGGAAGTGACACCAACCCTGGGCCATAAAAGAGTAGTGACGGGATGAGGCATGTCATTACAAATGACTACACGCTCTATTTGGATCTTGCGAGGTTGGCCAAAGAAACGTTCAAAACACCTTTGCTCTTGAAGGGAACGGTAGATGGCGTCTTCGTCGTCGAGAATTCGGGTGGAATCGTATTTTTGGGGAAGTTGTTGGTTGGCCATGGTATCAGGAGGGAGGAGAACATTTGGACGGAAATTGAGGAGGAGAGGAAGAGATTGAATAGTAGTGGGGAAGGTGGGGATTTTATAGGTGGGGAGGGGAGAGGGTACGGTGGATTATTGAGGGAAAAGGGTATTTGGGAGGGAAAAGGTAGTTGGGAAGGGTGGGGGACGAAATGGGAGGGAAGGATAAGGATTGGGGAAAAAAGGGGTGAACCTAGGGAATGTAAAGAGTTGCATAAGCTGGACCGATCCGGGTTCCCAGGACCGGACCGATCCGGGTGCCCAGGATTGGATCGATTCGGCTCCCATGTCAGTTTTAGTTCAGCTCTTGGATGGTATGCTCCTCTCTGATGACTTTCGGTTGCTCCTACCGATGATCCAACACCTTTTTGACATCGCTAACCTCTCACCTTGATACTGGGGTTCTAAATGCTCGCCTCGTAAAGCATGTTGGTTCTCGAATTCCTCTCCTTTTGTGGTGTGATCCTACGTACTTTACTATCCTAACCTACGTGAAACTACTATACACAATAATTCACCCCATACACGTCGGGGGTGCGACGACCTCTCAGTTCGAGCTCAATTGACCTCGTAAATGGAGTCCAACAACCAAATGGTGTCGATCTCTTCTACGCACGCCTCAATATACGACTTTAGGCACTATCCATTGAGTTTGAACCTGTTCCCTCCTTTTGGATCTTCCAATTCTACTCCTCCATAGGGAAATACGCTTTTTACAATGAATGGACTAGTCTATCAAGACCGCAATTTACCCGAAAATAGATGAAGCCGAAAGTTATAGAGGAGTAGCTTTTATCCCGACTGAAACTATTTCCGTAAAATAATCTTATCGTGTGCGAGTTTCATCTGGGATTTTGAAATCTTGGCATTCTCATACGCATCATTGTGTATCTCCTCTAACTTGTTTAGTTGAAGCTTGCAAGCTTCACTGGCTTTGTCCCTATCGTAATTTACCCTCTTAATTTCCCAATACGCTGTGTCCTCCAACTCAAAGGGAAGATGGAAAGGTTTTCCATATAGAAAGAGGAATGGGGACATTCTTAGTGGGTTCTTGTATGCGGTAGGGTGGCCCACAGCGAATCGTTTAATTGAAGGGACAAATCTTTCCAGTCAGGATTGACGGTCTTCTTTAGTATGTTTTTGATTTCATGATTTGCCAACTCGTCCTGCCCTTTCATTTGTGGGTGATAGGTTGTTCCAACCTTGTGAATGACACCATACTTTTTCAAAAAAAATTCAAACGGCTTATTGCAAAAATTTGTGCCGTTATCACTGATTACCGTTTTAGGTGCACCGAAGTGATAAACTATGTGTTCGTACAAGAACTTTATCACCACTTTAGTGTCATTAGTCTTGGTAGCTATAGCTTCCACCCATTTAGAAATATATTCTACCACGACTAGGATGTATAGGTACCCAACGGATGGGGGAAAAGGGCCCATGAAGTCAATGCCCAAGCAATCAAAAACCTCAATGATGAGAATCGGGGTTAATGGCATCATGTCTCGTCGGGTAGTCGCCGCCATTCGTTGACTTGTCGCAAGATTTACAACAATTTTTGACATCCCAGAATATTTTGGGCCAGTACAAACCGCTTTGGAGAATTTTAGCGGCTGTATTTTTCATAGAAAAATGGCCTCCGTATGCTTTCGAATGACAAAATTGGATGACTTTTGGAATTTCTTCATCCGGTACGCATCGTCGGATCATTTGGTCGGTGCAATATTTAAAAAGGAACGGATCATCAAAGAAAAACATGCGCGACCAAGTGATGAACCTCTTCTTATCTTGCAATGTCCTATCGGGAGGGATGACTCCCGTGACAAGATAGTTTACTATATTCGCAAACCAGGGCAAAGAAGAGGTGGCAAAGAGTTTCTCATATGGAAAATACTCGTATATGGGTGTAGGATTAGTAGGTACGTCGGACAAAAGCCGTGATAAATGATCAGCGATGACATTTTCTACTCTTTTTTATCTTTAATGGAGAGACTAAACTCTTGTAGGAGTAGGATCCACCTTATGAGGCACGACTTTGCGTCTTTTTTTGCAAGTAGATATTTTAAGCCGCGTGGTCAGTGAAGCAAGTTATGGGGGAACCGATAAGATAAGACCAAAACATATTAAGAGAGAAGATTACCGCTAACAATTCATTTTTTATGGTGGAGTAGTTGAGTTGTGGTCTGATAAGATTTCGGCTAGCGTAGTAGATGACATAAGCTTGTTTATCTTTTCATTGGCCTAAAATAGTCCCAATCACATAATCGATAGCATCACACATGAGCTCGAACAGTAAGGACCAATCCGGAGCTTGCATGATAGGAGCGGAAAGAAACATGCTTTTCAATTTTTCAAAAGTACTTTGGCAAGATTTCGTCCACTCAAATGGGGTGACCTTCATAAGAAGATTGCTTAAGGGTCTAGCGATGGCGTTAAAGTCATTAATGAACCTTCTATAAAACCCCGCATGGCCCAAGAAAGAGCGCATGTCCTTAAGCAATTTTGGTGGGAGTAGGTCAACTATGACATTTATTTTTTATCAATCAAACTCAATCCTTTTGGACGAAACGATGTGGACAAGAACTATACCCTCAGTTGCTATGAAATGGCATTTCTCCCAATTTAGCACTAGGTTTTTTTCCACACATCGGGCTAGTACTTTCTCAAGATTGGCTAGACATAAGTCAAAAGATGTGCAAAAAACACTAAAGTCATCCATAAACACTTCTAGCCCTCTCTAAACCTGAATAAGCTTAACATGAACCTTTGAAAGGTTGTCGGTGCATTACACAAGCCGAATGACATACGTTTGTAGGAAAACATTCCAAAGGGGCAAGTGAAGGTTGTCTTCTCTTGATCAAGTACATCTATCTCAATCTGGTTATATTCGAAATAACCATCTAGGATGCAATAGTAAGGGTGGACCACTACTCTTTCAAGAATTTGATCGATAAATGGCAATGGGAAATGGTCTTTCCTAGTTCCCGCATTGAGTTTCTGATAATCTTTGCAAACGCGCCACCCAGTGGTGGTACGTTGGGGAACTAACTCTCCCTTGGCATTTTCAATCACAGTCATGCCCGACTTCTTTGGAACAAGTTGAATGGGGCTCACCCACTTACTATCCGAGATTGGGTAGATAATCTTGGCATCCAATAATTTATAATTTTAGTCCTTACCATATCTTTCATTATGGGGTTTAGCCGTCATTGCATTTCTCTCGAGGGCTTAACATCCTCCTCGAGGTGAATCTTATGGGTGAAAATTATAGGGATTATCCCCTTTAGATCATCTATATACCAACAAAAATCACTTTGGTTCTTCCTTAGAATTTTTAAAATCGTACTCTCCTGCTCTTCATCTAAGCTAGAGAAGACAATAACAGGAAATGTCTCACCCTCTCCAAGGAAAGCATATTTAACGTTGGACGGTAGAGGTAACCATGCGTGACTCCCTCGACTGTAATTCTTCAAATCGAGAAACTCAATTAACAGCTCTCGCATCCTCGTCATGCTCTCTCATCGAGTAAGCCTCTTAACTCCTCTATATCCCTCTCAGACTTGGTGTAATCTCCCTCACTCTCATGACTAGACACTAGGCAAGCTTCTAAGGCATCCCCACAATAATTTTCCTCAAAGTGCTCTTCTACGATCTCATAAATTAAGCTCATCTTCTTCTTCCCCTACTTGTTAAGCTATGTTGAAGATGTTTGTTTCTAAAGTCATATTCCCAAAAGTGGGCTGCATTTTCCCATTTCGAGTATTGATCAATGCGTTAGCCTTAGCTAATAATGGGAATCCAAGGATGATGGGAACATGAGTTTTTTAGGTGAAGGAGGGTTTCGTGACCCAAATGACAAAATCTACTGGGAAGTATAAAGTGTCCACTTGGACTATCACGTCCTGAACAATACCCCTCGGTATCTTTACAGTTCGATCCGCTAATTGGAGAGTGATCCTTGTGGTATTAAGATCACCCAGATAAAGGTTCCTATAAATTAAATAGGGGAGGATGTTGACACTCGCCCCCAAGTCGAGTAAGGTATTTTTGAATTTATTCCCTCCAATGGTGCAGGAAATGGTAGGTGCACCTGGATCTTTATATTTAGGTGGGAGATCATTAAGAAGAACTAAACTCACATTCTGTTCTAGGAACACGTTTTTATGTACCTTCATCCTCCTCTTGACAATCAATAAGTCTTTTATGACTTTTGCACATCCTAGAATTTGCCTTATTGCATCGAGGAAAGGTAAGTTAAGTTTTACGTTCTTAGGGACTTATAACACTACATCACTTATGGTCCCTTTATGGGAAGGAACCAATATTTGAGGAAATGGCACAACGAAGGGTGGCTTTACAACTACCTCGGTCTCACTAGTGTCTATTTTTTCACTCTCATTAAAGGAGATATCTTCAGCCTCTTTCGTGCCAGGCGAATTATCCTTGTCTTTCGAAGTGTCGTGTGGGGGAGGTGATAAATCAATAACTCTCCCACTACGAAGAGTGTTTACAGCTTGTTAATGTTCATGCTGTCCTGTAGAGGTGGAGCTAACACTAGGTTGACCTTGGGGAGGTCTTTGGCCTTGGGCAGGAAATTTTCTCCTCTCTTGGATACTCAACGATGATTGCAACTTGGAGATGTTTGCAATAATATCAATGAACATTCGTTCATTTCTACCATTGGTTGCATTTTGAGAATTTATGAATTGGTTTATGGTATCCTCGAAAATCCTCCACGGTGAAGCTACATATGGCGCCGAAGGTGGTCATGCTTGTTGGTATTGAGGAGGTGGTGGAGGTTGGATAACCTGTGAATGTGGATTCATGGCATATTGTGGTTATCCATAGTCAAAACCAGGATGGTTTCTCCATTAAGGGTTGTACGAGTTCCCATGCGGGGTGTTAAAATTCCCTTTAAATCCTCCTATAGCATCCACTTTCTCGGTGTGCATGGCTTTGTAGGTTGAAATTGTCAGGAAGGCCTTTATGGAATGGCCTGGCTAAAAAATTTCACACACCTTTTCTTTTAACCACGACTGGGTCCGGAAATATCTTTCAACCGTCCATCAAACCACTCTTTTATATCTCTTTGAAACTAATCGAATCGACGGTTTATTAAGGTATTACTATCCAAATGGTGTATACCGAATTCAGTCGGAGTGATAGAGGCTTGTATAGGCCGATCTTGGGTATTAGGATCACATGTGTCCCATGCTTGAGTAGTCCCTGCGATATACTTAAGATGGGCCTCAGCATCGCTGGAGTTTAAATCCCAAAAAGGTCTTTCACACATTGTTTGCACAAGTTGTTTGGACGCTACTGTCAACCCATTATGGAAAAAAGAGATCACAAGGTGTTTATCAAAACCATGATGGGGGTATGCACTTACTAACTTTCGAAAACGTTCCCAACACCTGTCAAAAGACTCATTATCATGTTGCCAGAAATCTTGGATTTGAGTTTTGACAGAGTAGGTCTTATGTTGTGAATAAAATTTCGAGATAAACTTGAATTGAATATCTCTCTAGGATGTTACGAAATTCGGGGGTAGAGACCATAAACAGGTCTTGGTTTTATCCTTTAAGGAAAGAGGAAAAAGTTTTAGAAGAGTGGTATCCTACATGCAAGCTTCGTCACTAAATGTGTCGCAGGCCTCTTCAAACTCGCGGATATGCAAGTATGGTTTCTCCGAATCCATGCCATGAAACGTAGGGAGAATCTGTATAATCCCATTACGAAAGTGGAACTGATCAGCATTATATGGAAATAAAATGCAACCAGTGGTGACAGTCCGCTCAGGAAAGAGTAAATCTTTCATGGGACGATAGGGTAACTTTCCCTCTCCCGTGCCGAAACTCGTTGCATCCGACATCCCGCTCGTCCTCGCCTCAAATGACTCGGTATACTCACTCAGTTTCCTAGATCTGTGACTTGGGGTGTAACTACCGATAGAGTGCTCAGGAGTAGGAAGTGGAAACAAAAATTGTGGAACACAAGGTGTGTGGGTACTTTTAGAGTTATACTCAATAATCGGGTTTTCGTGGATTCTGGTTGGAGTATTGTGAGGAGTCTGGGTATGTTCAGGATTTTGCATTAAAGGCCTTTGAGTGATGATGAAATTTTTAATTTTTAATTTTTTATTATTATTACATTTTTTTTGAATTTTTGGTCGAAGTTCTAGATTGGCTCAATCTAACTTAAGTCTACATAAATACCCGACAACGGTACCAAAAACTTGACATGACCACAAATGTGTCTAGTGTGCGTGATATTTAGGCTCAAGCTGAAGCCTGTCGCTCAAGTAATAATCCAATCAGTCGTGTATCGATCCTTTGGGAAACATGATTAACGAAATTGTAACGACGTTGGAAAGATAAGGAAAATCTAGCTTTGGCTCTAAAAAGAAGAAAAATGTGATTTGGATTGTGAAACAACTACAACTAGATGCAATTTTGAAATTAATGAATTAATGAGACTACGACTGAATAAAATTGAACTATGCTAATGAAGTGCAGAACCGATTAAAAATGGTTGTACGAGTCAACAATGAAATGAGAACAAATAGGTCGGGTTACAATTCCCCTCACCCTAGCAATTCACTTCGTAGGATACTTGATTTGGAATTAGAACCTTAAATGAACTCGGTCTTTACTACTCCTAATTATTACATATACGAGGGATCGTAGCCCGCACAGCATGTAAGCAAAGGACGAGTAAGGTAGTGTCGCACTCTTCAATACTCCCGTCACACTCTTAAGCATCCCGGTTACCTAGGGCAAACGAGATCAAAAGTTCTACGATGGTTGCACCAGTTATACAACACGATTTATATAAGATTTTAATTCAACAGAACTATTTCCACTATCATGAATTATATCAGGTGGGGTTCATGCACCCCAACCCTTTAAAACATAGCCGAACATATTAAAACAAGAAGAAAACATGCTCTTAATAAAAGAAGACATTTTAACTAACAACTTAAGAGGAAGAAGAGTGAAATTATTAACTAATGAATTAACTACAATAATAATTATAGCAATAATTAGAACAAATTTGCTTGGATTGCAGAACTTGAATCAAAGCTAAATGACAAACTAGGATTTTGGTTGCTCTTCCTTCAAAACTAACTTAAGTGCTTCTCAAAAAACAAATTCGAAGCTCTCTTAATGTCTGGGAGGAGTTTTACATTTATACCCTATGAAAATTACAAGAGTTGGAGTCATGCAAGACTCTATCTTGAAGAAGATAATTCCAAATCTCGAACCCCGGATCGATTCGGTCAGGACATTTCGAATTGGTCTGGGTGATATTTAGATCGATCCATTTATTATCTCATCCGGATTAGTCCGCTAAACAGGCCTTTAAATAGAAAACTTTGGGAGCCGGAACGATCCTTTTTTAGGAGGATCGGATAGGTCCGGTAGACGCAACCTTATGTAGTGAATTCTGGTACCCAGATCAATCCATTTTTTGTACCATTCGGATTGGTTCGAATATTCTTCTCAATTTCTCTTAATTTTCTCTTCAACTTCTCTTGATTATCTCACATCTTCGGGTCCTCATAACTTCTATTCCAGGATCGGATTGGGATGCTGTTTCTTCCTACGTGCTTGTAAATTCGAGATCTTCGACTTCTCTTTTGGGTCCTCAATCAGATTCCTGGTGGAAATTACGCTTGTACCCCTTTTTATTCATAATATTTCTTTTCTCTTGCTTATTCCGATTTTTTTCTTTCTTTCATGTATTAAATACCTGTAAAATCAATAAAAAATACATGAAACTTGGGATACTTATTAGACGAAGGCATTAGTAATGATATGAGATAAACCAACTCATTTTACGTTGTCCACGATAATGAAAGCCTCTAAATTAAGGGATAAATTTGGAAGACTTTATTCCTAATCAATGAGGAGATTGCCAGAGCCTGTATGTCCGTATTAGATGTCACGCCCGATATTCATATGAGAGTGGTGAAGGCAGAGGGAGGGGATCAGTATTATTAGGATAGGATTATCTAGTTGTTAGCTGATGGGGCAGAGTCTTATTCTCTTACTTTAGAGGGAGATTTATGTTTTAATGGGAGACTTGTGGTTATAAAGGATGAGGATTTTAGACATGCCGTGATGTCAGAGTCTCACGAGTCCAAATTTATGGTACAACTCGATGGGGATAATATGTACTGGGATATGTGTAGAAAGTAATTGTGGTCAGGAATGAAGTGAGAAATAAAGGAGTTTATCTCCAAGTGTGCTTCCTGCCAGCTAGTGAAGGTAGACCACCAGAGACTGACACGGATGTTGCAGCCACTCGAGATTCTAGTGTGAAAGTGGTCGAGCATCTCAATGGATTTTATTACTGGGTTACCAGTATTGTAGTGAGATCATGAATCCATTTGGGTGATAGTGGATCGGTTGACTAAGGTGACCCACTTTTTACCAGTTCATACGGATTTTGAGACTAGGAAGTATGGAAAGTTATTCATTGAGGAGATAGTATAGCTACATGGGGTTTCGATTAATATCGTGTCCAATAGGGTCAAATTCTTTGTGTCCCAATTCTTCTAGAGCTTTTAGGAGGCGATGGGTATAGATTTCTGTTTGAGTACATTATATTACCCAAATATAGATGAGAAGTTGAAGATAGTTAGTCAGATGTTAAGGATATGTTGTGGATGTGCATACTTGACTTTGGTGGAGGATAGAAGCGATACCTTCTTTTAGTGCACTTTGCGTTTAACAACTCCTGCAGGTCACCGTCGCCATGGGACGATTTAAGGCATTTTATGGTCAACCTTGTCATTCTTCGCTTGCTGGTTAGAGGTAGGGGATAAGTTATTGGGGCCAAAGATGATTCGGGACATCACTACCAAGATTGAGTTGATTCGAGGGCACATCCATATAGCTCAAGAGAGGAAGAAGAGTTACGCTGATGCAGAATGAAGGCACATAGAGCTTGAGGTTAGTGACCAGGTGTTGGTGTGGGTGTCTTCTATGAAGGGCGTAATGAGATTTGACAAGAAGGGGAAGCTAGAGACAAGATATATGGGGCCATTTTTTATCATCGAGAGGGTGGGACTAGTGGCATATAGGCTGGGACTACTGGAGCACTTACAACAGATTCACGTCGTGTTCCACATGTCATCGTTGAAGAGGTACTAGAGGAGAGAGAGAGAGAGAGAGAGAGGTATTTTTGGTACGTTTCATTAGAGGATATCTACTTACATCCATATATCTCATATGAGAAGAGGCCAGTGACTATACTTGATCATAATGAGCATAAGCTTTGGTCTAAGGTAGTATCCTTCATTTGAGTCTAGTGGGAGCACCATAATGTGGATGAGTCAATGTGGGAGTTAGATGATGACATGCGTGAGCAGTATCCAAATTTATTCACCGCAGGTACGTCCATATTTCGAGGGTGAAATTCCTTTGTAATGGGGGAAGTATGTAACACCCTATAGTTTTGATTATTTAAAAATTGAATTAATTCTGTTAATCTTAAATTACACGTGTGATGTGATTTAATGGAATTAAATATTTTGTGTTAATTAAAATATTAATCGGAGAGAGAATGATTAATGTTTATAGAACATAATTACTAAGTGAAATTAAATAATTATTTTTACGTCATTGCAAGTGATATTGACCTGATAGTAGTATATGTCAATCGGATGTCGAGTGTAGACTATATGAGGTCGAGATAGGAAATTATTTTAGAGTGACTCAGATGGTAATTTTGAGATCATGGTTGATTCCGAAAGGGTTAATCTAGAATTAGAATTCCTAGGTTCGTTTCTAAGATCAAAGAAAAAAACCTAAGGTTACCTTTCCTACCGCAATGTGTTCATGTGTATACGCGAGGAAGGTTACCCTTGGGTTGACCTTTTCTAATGTTTCTCTAAATGTTTGAATCCCTCAAAATCATGGTATTGGATTTAGTATCGAAAGAATTTGGATCACAAAGTGAATCCCACAATTGTCATCTTTGATTCGGACGATGCGTAACATCTAATCAAACTTTTCTTACATAGACTCCAAATCAAATTTTACATTAATCGAGTCTCTCAATTTATCTTTTAACGCCATAATTCTAAACTTGAGTAAATGATGAGAATAATAAAAAACTAGGGAATCCTTCTTCAAAATCACTATTAACCCCCGAAGGTTTTCTTCCCCCCCCCCCCCCCCCCCCAACAAACACAAGCTACTGCTTAAGAGTCTTCTCACGTTCCATAAAATTCTCAATTAAAATAATCTCATCATTACCTACGACATGTTGTTTCAACTTAGCTTCCAACTTCAAGTTTTCCTTTTTCAACTTCACTGTTTTCAAATACAGCTCTCGAAAGGAAATTTCAAGTTCACTCTCGTCCTACTCCTTATTTTCATCTTCGTTTTCTCCATTTCTCCACTATAAAACACTTGGAAATCACAAGCAAAGGCCTCAAAATTGTCATGCTCAAAATTATCTGTAACACCCCGTGTTTTTATTTAACTTAATTAATTTTGGAAATCAGAGAAAAATAAAATTTTGGATTTTATAATTTGTATTGGCTAAATATTTTGATTATGATTTTAGAAGAATGAAAATTCAAGCGGAATCGAAATCAGAATTAAAACAGATTTTATATGAATTTTTAAAGTTTATCCTTATAAATTTTTTTAAGCCGAACTGTCAAAATAACTGGGCGATTGAGCGATCAACGCCATGGAGCAGTTTTCGTGCGTTGTAATTCGTTTTTTGACGAGTTTTGTTATTTTAATACTACTGAACCATTTTTTATAAATTTTATTTCAGGGTTAGGTTTTTAAAACTCATATTTCACCAACCCTATAGCAGTAAACTCCTTCTTTGTACATCATCTTCTACCTCAAAACCCTGGCCACCCTTAAAATTACTTTTCAAGCTCAGTTTAGAAGGCCAAGAATAGTCTATCCCAAGTTGGTTCAAGAAGGGTTTTTGATCCA
This sequence comes from Sambucus nigra, assembly GCA_949130495.1. Taxonomy (NCBI): domain Eukaryota; kingdom Viridiplantae; phylum Streptophyta; class Magnoliopsida; order Dipsacales; family Adoxaceae; genus Sambucus; species Sambucus nigra. The sequence goes on from OX422210.1 coordinate 245,847,922, forward strand.
TTTTTCGAGAGGAACTCATTTATCTAATTAGATTTTATCTAACTAATCATAGTCATGTTAACCCTATTCTTTTCCCATAGTGTTATGTGTCTTGATTGTAGCCTCCATTAAACTCATGTTTTCTAAAATAATTATGAATATAATTATTGAAGAAATAACTTTCGGGACTGTTTTGCATGAAAAATTAATGTTACCAAATACTTATAACTCTGTTGTTCTTTGGGTTGTGTCGGTGTAGTCAACTTTTCTATGGGCATGTGCATGTAGAGGATCCCTTTTTAAAAGTAAATTTTGATATTTCATGTGAGAACCCTAAGAGAATTAATTATATGTGTTAGAAAATAATAACTACGATAGGACTTGCATGTAGCTATTATTCTGAAAATCACAATATTTACATGACTTTGATTTCCACTTTTTAGATTAAAATTAATCAATTGGGAATTTAGTGTTGTTACGAACGTTGTCATACATTGCTAATTGTGCCACTTTATGGAAGTATTATAATTATCGATATCTCGGGGACGTTGGGTATTGTAGGTAATTGGTTTTCACCCATTGTTATAGTACACTTGTTAGGTATGGGACTAGTAAGTGGGCCTTAGTTGCAATTTATGCTAATTAGGTATGGGACTAGTTAGTGTAAGTCTATGTGGGTTATATAATTTGGGGTGGTTGTTGATTTTCTATATTATACAATGGTTACGATAGCGTAGGATTGATATCTAGGTGGAGTGAAATTCTTATAATCATCCTTTACTTAGGATAAGACGGATTTGTGTTTTGGGAATCCTTAGTTGGGACTAAGGGGTATTTTGAGAAATTTCACATCGCTTTTAAGGGTGGGGGAAATTTAATTTGATAGATAAGTCTAAGAAATTTGGGAAATTAATATCGCAGGACTAAAATGGATATTAAAATTTATTGGCGGCATAATGTGTCTAGGGCTGACTGTCTAAACGAGTCAGATGACGATTTATGTCATGTCGTGTGTGGAACCTTGTCATATCGCGAGGATCGTAGGATAAAAATGGATCAGATGGTGGACTTGACAAGGGTATGTGGTTGTGTGTGTGTGTGGAACCTTGTCATTTTGCGAGGATCGCAGGATAAAAATGGATCAGGCGACGGACTTGACAAGGGGACGTGTGTCTTGGTAAATTAAAATTGTGGCTCTTTTAATGAAAATTTAATATCGTTGGGATGGTGGGATAATTAAAATAATATTGGTGTGGCACATTTTAAATAAACCTTGCGAGTAGTTGGAAATTATTTTTGGGGATTAATAACCTTCGTAATTAAAATACTCTATTGTTATGGTAGATATATATATATATATATATATATATATATATATATATATCACTATTGTCTGGGTTCAAGGACCCTAATTGAGAGGACTAACCAGTTTTCATGCTTGGGGCTTTGGTTGTGACTCATGCGTTGACTAATATTTTTTAGGAATATTTGGAGTAGCTGCAGATTTTATTGGAGACATTTTTGGAGGTGCAACTGAACCTATTTTATTATTTTACTAGTTAGACTCTTTCCTATTCCGTCGTTTTTATTCTGAGACTATTTTTGAGGTTATTGGGCCTTTCGGTTCCAAAGTTGTTTTAAGTTTTTAGTTGGATTTTATTTATTTAATTATTGAGATATTCGGAGATCACATGTGCTGGATTTTTAATCGCACTTTGGTGTTTTATCAGTTGAATATCATTCATACCTGGGTTTAATTAAAAATACTTAATCTTGTGGATTAAATTTTTTATGTCTCATCATGGTAAGAACGATATTTAATTTACTTTCACCCAGCTTAGTTTTGGTGGCGGCTGACGCCAGAATTTAACGGGGTGTGACAGATGGTATCAGAGCCAGGTTTTAGGTCTCGTAGGTTGTGTGTCTGTTTAGCTTCCGCGTTGCTTATCTTTGATTTCCTTTCGATGATTTGTACTCTTAGTTTTTTCTCATTCTGATGTTGTTTGTTCCTATCTTTTAGATGGTGAACACTAGGAGAGATGTTAGTAGGAGAGAGGAGTCCGTTTCTGGTACCGCAGTTTAGGAGAGGCAGGGGCAATTTATTCTGGCTGATGAGGCACTAACGGAGATTGTGCGAGAGGCCATAGCGGCCTATATTGAGATTGGGAGATAAAGAGGAGTGACGTTAGAACCCCAACAACATGGGGCAACTGTCTCAAATTGGGACATAGTGAGGAATAGCTTTTTCAAAGGGAATCCTTCTACCTTTTCAGGAGGATCCGACCCCACGGTCGCTCACTAATGGAGAAGGGACATGGAGCGACACTTGAGGTTAGTGGAATGCATGGAGGTGCAAAAGTAGATGTTAGAAACATTCAAATTATCATGGAATGATTTGTAGTGGTGGGAGAGTACCACCACCCCAGAGGAGTGAGATCAATTGAGTTATGCAGAGTTTCAAATTAGGTTCAACAACAAGTACTTTTCGTATGCTATCAGGAGTGCAAAGAAAAAAGAATTTTTGGAGTTGGAGCAAGGGACAAAGTCAATTATCGAGTATGAATAAGAGTTTACCAACTTATCTATGTTTGTACCAGAGGAGGTAGACACTGAGAGGAAAAAGATGGAGTGCTTTATCAAAGGGATGTCCTGGCCCAATATGCAAATGGTTTTGGGAAATTCGGCATACACTGCTTACGCCCAAGTAGTGGATGTTCCAATGTTACACTAGTAGGAGAAAATAAGTTATCAAAAGAAATTGGGAAAAATAAAAGAGATCGAGGGCCAGGGAGGAGACAACAAGGGTCGCAATGATCAAGCATGGAAAAGGCAGAGGCCTAACCAAGGACAACAGAACAATAATTTTCATCAGGACCAACAGAGACACGGTCGTCTGGGGGAGAAAAATTGGAATGGGAATTCTAATCCTTTTCAGGGTACTTGATTCAAGTGTTGGAAAGTGGGATACAAAGCAAATATGTGTTTCAAGAGAGAGGACCATCAGACTCAGGGCCAGTAAGGCGAAGGGCCTCCAGCACCAGCAGGGCCCGGGGTGCGGGGAGCTCCAGTAGTACTGGCGACGATCGGTGTTCAGGAAGCGCCAATAGCACTGGTAGCATCAGGTGCACAGGGGGTGGTCACTGCACCAACCAATCTCAATTATGGGAGGTGCTATGTACCTTAGGTTAAGTCAGAGCGGGAAAGATTACATGGTTAGTGGAGTATCGCTGTTCGTAATACCTTCATATATATATATATATATATATATATATATATATATATATATATATATATATATATATATATATATATATATATATATATATATATATATATATGTGTGTGTGTGTGTGTGTGTGTGTGTGTGTGTGTGTGTGTGTGTGTGTGTGTGTGTGTGTGTGTTAAGGATTTCGTTCAGGTAGATTAGGTGTATGGGCGCCTAATTGTGTTATTTTACAGGTTAGGCATATGTGAGCCTTATTTCCTTTTACGAGATTTACGCGTTGATGTGTATGCTTCTTCTAATTTCGAGGAAGAAATTCTTTGCAGTGGGGAAGTCTGTAACACTCTCTATTTTTATTTAATTTAATTAATTTTGGAAATCGGAGAAAAATAAATTTTTGAATTTTATAATTTTTATTGGTTAAATATGTTGGGTATTATTTTAGAAGAATAAAACTTCAAGCGGAATCGAAATTGGAATCAAAACGGATTTCATATGAATTTATAAAGTTTCTCCCTTATAAATTTTTTTAAGCCGAACTGTCAAAATAACTGGGTGATCGATCGATTGACCCTGGCAGTTTTCATGCACTACAATTCGTTTTTTGACGTGTTTTCTTATTTTAAAACTCCTTAACCCTTTTATATAAGTGTTATTTCGGGGAAAGGTTTTTAAAACGCATATTTCAGCAACCGTAGAGAAGCAGAATCTTTCTTTGTTCATCATCTTCTACCTCAAAACCCTAGCCACCATTAAAGTTACTTTTCAAGCTCAATTTTGAAGGCCAAGACTAATCTGTCCCAAGTTGGTTCAATAATTTAAATCCATTTTTCGAGAGGAAATCATTTGTCTAATTATATTTTATCTAACTAATCACATGCATGTTTACCCTATTCTTTTCCCTTAGTGTTATGTGTCCTAATTGCGGCCTCCATTAAACTCATGTTTTTTAAAATAAGTTATGAATATAATTATTGAAGAAATAACTTTGGGGGCTGTTTTGCATTAAAAATTAATGTTACTGAATACTTATAACTTTGTTTTTCTTTGGGTTGTGTCGGTGTAGTCGATTTTGCTATGGGCATGTGCATGTAGAGGAGCCTTTTTAAAAGTAAATTTTGATATTTCATGTGGAACCCTAAGAGAATTAATTATTTGTGTTAGAAAATAATAACTATGATAGGACTTGCATGTAGCTATTATTCTGAAAATCACAATATTTATGTGTCCTTGATTTCCACTTTTTAGATTAAAATTAATCAATTGGGAATTTAGTGTTGTTACGAACGTTGTTATAAATTTTTTATCTCGGGGACGTTCAGTAATGTAGGTAATTGGTTTTTACCCATTGTTATATTACACTTGTTAGCTATGGGACTAGTAAGTGGGCCTTAGTTGCGATTTATGCTAATTAGGTATAGGACTAGTGAGTGTAAGTCTATGCGGGTTATATAATTTGGTGTGGTGGTTGATTTTCTATATTATACCATGGTTACGATAGCCTAGGATTGATATCTAGGTGGAGTGAAATTCTTATAATCATCCTTTACTTAGGATAGGACGAATTTTTGCTTTGGGAACCCTTAGTTGGGACTAAGGGGTATTTTTAGAAATTTCACATCGCTTTTAAGGATGGGGGAATTTAATTTGATAGATGAGTGTAAGAAATTTTGGAAGTTAATATCGGAGGACTAAAACGAATATTAAAATTTATTGGCAACATAATGTGTCTAGGGATGACAGTTTAAACGGGTCAGAGGATGATTTATGTCGTGTCTTTTATGAAACCTTGTCATATCGTGAGGATCGCAGGTAAAAAATGGATGAGACGGTGGACTTGACAAGGGGATGTGTGTGTGTGTGTGTGAATCTTGTCATATCGCGAGGATCGCAGGATAAAAACGGATCAGACAACGGACTTAACAAGGGGATGTGTATCTTGGTAAATTAAAATTGTGGCTCTTTTACTGAAAATTTAATATTGTTGGGATGGTGGGTTAATTAAAATTATATTGGTGCGGCACATTTTAAAGAAACCTTGCGGGTAGTTGGAAATTATTTTTGGGGATTAATAACATTCGTAATTAAAATACTCTATTGTTATGGTAGATATATATAAGAACTATTATCTGGGTTCGAGGAACCTAATTGAGAGGAGTAGCCGATTTTCATGCTCGGGGATTTGGCTCAGACACATGCGTTGACTAATATTTTTTAAGAGTATTTGGAGTAGCTGTAGCGTTTATTGGAGACAGTTTTGGAGGTGCAGCTGGATCTATTTTATTGTTTTAGTTGTCAGACTCTTTCATTTCCCGCCGTTTTTATTATGAGACTATTTTTTTGGTTATTGGGTCTTTCGGTTCCAAAGTTGTTTTAAGATTTTTGTTGGATTTTATTTATTTAATTATTGAGATATTTGGAGATCACATGTGATGGATTTTCAATCGCACTTTGGTGTTTTATCAGTTGGATGTCATTCATACTTGGGTTTGATTAAAATAATTTATCTCGTGGATTAAAAGTTTTATTTCTCATATCTGTCACATGCTAAGAATGATATTTAATTTACTCGCACACGGCTTAGTTTTGGTGGCGACCGACGCCCGAATTTAACGAGGTGTGACATTATCTTTATTGAAATATTTCTCGTCAAGTCTCACATGTCTAGCCATGAACATGGTGTAATTGCGCTCAATGGGGACATTGGTTCCTCTTTCGGATCACTATCACTAAATTTTGAATTGTACATGGAAAAGGGGGCACTAATGTCGTGTGCGATATTGATTTGATTAGATTCACAAATTCTAATCACAAACTTATTTAATTAGTGTCAATTTATGAATCAAATTAATTCAACCCTCAAAATCAACTAGCTACGTGCGTTCATGTGTTAAACCAACGTAAATAAAATATGTGACACAAAGTTCAGGAAAAATCTCCTCATGGCAAAACCTTTTATTTCACTATAATTTATAAATTGCAACTTACATGGATTACAATGAAATGCAGTTTGTCACACAAATACCTGCAGGCATCGGCCGACGTCGTCAGCAATGAATTACAAGCAATAATCCACAAGAACTGCAGTCCTAACCTCAGTAATGATCCACAAACAGTGAACCTCAATGACATGCAATCATATGATGTTGAAATTTTGTCCACAAAAGTACGAACACCAGAAAAAGTGTGTTCTCAAACTCCAAAATAATTCACAAGAACAATTTGGACTTTTGTGAATTGAAAACAAAAGGATTTAATCCTTAAAATAAGAAGCCAAAATGTGTATGCCGATTTTTCACTATTTTGCAGAATGAAAAACGTACAGACTTCTTATGGAAAAAGGAGTTGAAAAGACACTTTTATAAAAAAAAATTGAAGGCGGTGGGTCGCTCAAACGAGATTGGATGTTGTTCGAATGAGATCTAGTGTCGTTTGATACTTCATGCGACATACGATATCGTTTGAACGATATACGCTGTCGTTCGAATGAGACTAATAAAATAATATTTTTTCTTTTATCTTTTACTCAGTAAATCCGCCGCCTCAAACACTCCGAAAAATATTTTTTTTAACAAAAAACATTTAAAGCTCCGCTCCAATGCTTATAAAATATTTTGTGAAAAATATCCCAAAATCCTAAGTGAATTATTAAGAATTTAAAAACATATCTTTACCATATTAATTTCGCGGAGGCTTGATTGTTGATGAAACTTGATACTCGGACCCGTCTTGTTGCGTATTTGATCTTGAACATCTTCGACAGTTCTAGAGGTATACGATATACTTAATTGTGAATGACAATGTCCTTACACTACACTTTCGGTTTCTTACCTTCCTTAGTTTAGTGACACAATCAGTTGCTCTATGGCCATAACCCTCACACCCAAAGAATTTATCCAACTCATCCACCTTAAAACTATCATTACAATTTTTTGGGAATTGTGACACCCCACCTATTTTATTCATGACTGATCAGTCCTTTATTAAAATAATCAGGATTCTCATTTGGTTCATTCTTAGCATCATTGTTAAAGACTTTTCAATTACATATCACCTATGTCAAAATTAAGCCAGTGAAAATTTTTATCTTTCATTTAATTAACATCACGTGGAACTAAAATGTATTAACTAAAACATCCATACCATAATAGTCTGAACAATCACACGATAGATATATAATTAAATTAGATTGAATAAACCATTGGTTCCCAAAAAAATAATCCAACTACAATCTGAAGTAAGTAAAAATGAATTTGAATAAAGTCTCATAAATAAACTGAAGTACTAAATAGTCTGAAGGGAAACATGCCCAAATGAACTAAAATGAAATTCCTAACTAGGAATGAATAAACTAAAGCATCTAAAGCAACTCTCAAAAGCCTCCACAAATGCTGCAGCTACGCATCCCTAGAAAGAATCATCAACTTGGGCATCTCCATGGCCGGACACTTAAAAGGGTTGGTAAAAAGGAATCAATATGAGAAACAACCCTAGAAAACCATTTGAAAATATTTTTTCAAGTATTTAAATCAGTTATTAGATACACAGGTTAGTTCAATGTACACTCCGTTGAGTTTCTCGCCTCTCAACTAATGTGCACACCCAACATCTCATACCTAGCTATGCTACAAAGCCCAACTAAATAACATATTTAACTATGCACCAAAAGTCTAACTTTCACATAATACACATACGACATACGACATGCAACCACAATATCAATAATTAATATTACCCACATATTATTATTGAGTCAATTATTTAAGTCTATCTACTTAAAATACTCTTAAATTTACACAATCCATCAATTTTACTATCACAGATAAGTAGATAAATCACACTTGTATATATTTATCACACACATATATATACAACTATAGCATCCCCGAAATGGACCCTCATGATACTGGCCTACTCAGCTATCAAGTCCATGTGCGTCTCGTACCAAATAAAGAACTATTATTTTGGCATGACTCCTCGAACCAAAAATTAGTCAACACACAATGGAGGCGAACATGGTTCTATGCCTTCAGAATATACACATATCTAATGTACCGAAATTTCATGTCGGTCCCACTAATACACTGCACATAGAGAGACGCCATAAGTTTCATGTTATGGGGTACATATCCAAACCTCACTGAAATCGTCAAAGTGGGGTCGCCCTCTGCGCGGAAACCTCCTGATAGCAGGTAGCGTAGAAATGGTCATACACATAACAAAATCACAATAATAGGTATTAACACAACCTATATACATGTATTATTCAGTATGTATATACACAACCCATCACATATGGATCCATATATAGTATTTATCTCTCTCAAATACTCAACGTACTAATATTCCTCATATAACGTTTATTCATCTTTTTAGAGTATCTCTCACTACCCTAAGTTTACCAATATTACTTTATGTTATTTAAGTAGTTAACACATCACTATACTACTAGTATTAGTATTAGGTTATCATTTACCTTCCCCGTAACCCAATTTATGGTTTAATGATACTCGTCACAAGTGGTTAAGTATCATCGGTCTCAATCCTAATTTTACCCTCAATCAAATTAACCGGGCCTTAATCATATGTCTATTAACTTGCTCCAAGTCTCTATATGATCATATTAACATTACCAAGGTTCCCCACAAATGTTGGCAAAGAAAACTTTGCAAATAAACAAAAGACTTCATTTCAGCCTTTGTCGATTGATCGACAAAATTGATTAACCAATCGACATCCCACAATCGATTGATCGACCCTGGGTTTTGGCATCTTTGTCCCAATTACGTTTTCTCCATGTTTAACACCTCAAACCTTCATGGATCTTCCAAAACTCCAAAAAAAAAACATAGCCAACCATCACTCATGTGTCTAGGGATGATTTCTAATGTAAACTAAATTAAATCTATCCAAGAACTGATTAAACCTCAATATTCATAAAACCCTAGTTTATGTGTTTTTCATGCTTAATAATTCATATTTCCAAATTTCTCTCATTTTTATCATCATACATGTTCTGATTTCTTATTACCAACATACATGGATTCATTCTACATGCAATCCTACACCAAATCATGAGTAATATTCATTTAACCTTAAGAAAAATCATCCATTATCATCAAATTGAAAACCGTACTACACATGGGTATTATAACTCATTAAAAATATGCAAGATAAACTCTTGCCTTATCAATTGTTTGTATGATTTTGTGTTGTGAGTGACGAGGATGCCCTCCTTTCCTCCTAATTGTACTCCGGTGGTAAATACTATGTTAAATCTTCCAAGAAACCTCTCTTGACCCTCTCTAATGGCCTCTCCTCTTTTATCTTTTGATTTCTTAGGGTTAGGAAGTGTTTTGTTGCTACCCCCACTAGTTAGACTTAGGTTGCTAATCTCAATTCCCAAAATTAGGCTAACGGGCCAAGCCCAAATGATCCGAACACCCCCGTGTAAGCTCGATTATGACTAAAAAGGCCCCGAGACCCAAATACTACCACTTGATCAACTACACTAACTATTTTGACCCTTTCGGAGTCAATCGTGACCTCAAAATTACCATACGAGTCACTTTACAATAAATTCCTATCTCTAGCTCATATAGTCTACACTCGATACACGACTGAAATATACCACTATCATATCACTATCACTTGCTATAACATAAAAATAATTATTTACTATTCACCAAGTAATTATATCCAATAAACATTAGTCATTCTCTCTATGATTAATATTTTAGTCAACACATAATATTTATTCCATTAAATTATGTCATACACGTAATTTGAGATTAACCGAATTGAAGAGTGCGCGTGCGTTCAAATGCATAAATTATTTAATTAAATTCAATTTTTTACTTAAATCCTAAAATCATGCATCTAGGTGTCATTGAAATTAATATTAACATGCAAGAACAGTTAATCACAAACGAAACACACAAATGAGGAAAAATCCCCAAAAGGGGCAAAATCTTTTTATTTTCACTATAGTTTGTAAAAACGGTTACACGGATTACAATGAAATTAAGAGCGACATATGAAATACCCTCAGGCGTCGATTTCGATGTCTTGCCTGGAATCTCCCGTAAGAACTCTAGGTGGGCAGCAATGAAGAAGAGAACGACTTCTCCACAAATTACTGCAGATGAGTAAAAACGATCCTCATGAAGGTTTAACAATTCACATATATAGATGGGAGTGTTTATGTTAATAAAGAAGGCCTAAAACCTTAAAAGGTGAAGTCTATTTTCTAGGCAGTTTTTCTTCTAATCGTGTTGGAAAAATACTTGAAAAACATGTAGAAGGAAAACTTGTATTTATACGAAAACCGAGGCGACGACGACGCTCGAACGAGATAAGAATCTCGCTCGAACGAAGGACACGTGTCGTTCGAACGACTTCGCGCGATATACTTTTCTCGCTCGAACACAATGCTAAGTCGTTTGAACGAGCTCGTCAACCGAGGAACTCCACTTCTACACTTTGAAAAAATTCTTCTTTTGATAAAAATAAATCGGACTTCAAAAAAACATTTTCTAAAAAATTTCCTAAATATTTAGCAATTATAAACAACTCCATTAAATAATTTTACCAATAATGTGTCGACGAGTAGCGGGAAACAGTTGAGCAGCGTGTCGCATGTAGCATGATGCACGTGTGAAGATGATGGATGCATGGATTTGGATAAAGGCCATCATGGATTATTGTGATAAGGTTCCGAATGTAGCGGTATCAGAGATACAAACTGTGATCTAGGGAAAACAAAAAATTCCTAGATTCTACTCCGGACATTTATTAGATTATGTCCTTACAAATATCCCCCTATGTCTATGCCGATACATACATAAAAAATCTGAATTATGCAATCTCCCTAAAAAAATGACATATAAGATAATATCCCCATTAAACCCTCAAACTGAGAATACTAAATGACATGTCTTCAATCAAACTTCAGCATCTTCAAATCTTCAGCTCATCAGAAACTACCAAAGCTTTTCTCATCAGGGTGTGCAATCAAATAAATTAACTTTGTACCTACACGCAAGAGATAAAGAAGATACTCGAGACAAGCAACAATTTGATATATAATGCTATGCAAAATCCATGATTAATTAAGCTTATGCAAATCATCGATATATCAACCAAAAATTCTCCCCCATAATTCATTCTCCCCATTTTTATGATGTCCCCAAATAAACAAAATATGAGAAGCATAAATATGGAAAATGTCACATGGTAAACAACTTTCTATATTTGAATTTTTCAAAATTTTACACACTAATATACAACAAAGAATCACACCATGAACAAACACAACAACAACCAAGTCGATGATAGAGTAAATTTAGGGGTGTGATAAAATTCGATAGGAAAATCAATGCATACAAACATGACATATGTGCATGATGAATATCGAATACTCGTAACGAATAAACTCAACATCTTCCTTATGTTTAAAAGGATGGAAATATGAGACATTGACTCAATCAAATGAACAAATCAAAGTTCAAAATGATTTCCACACCAATAACGTCCAAAACGATTTACTACTTTTTTAAGACTTTCAAGGAAGTGCAAACCCATTTAAATTCTCCAAACAGACTCCCTTAGATATATATTTTGAATAGAGTTGATCGAAATTCTCAAACTTTGGAGAATTGATGGTGAAACCTAAATGGCCCATATTTGGCATGAAATTTTTTTATTGCCTTTAAATTTTTTCAGGCTCTTTTAACCTCTTTGGGCCCCGAATAATAAAATTCCTTAAATTTTTAGGTTCGATTTGACGGTGTCTTAATCACAAAGGATAGATTATAAGCTTTCGTAAACCGTCACCGTTTTAAACAAAACACACAAATTTCACCAGACAGTATTTACATGCATTCCAATCTTGTCAAGTTTTATCGCATATTATTCGTTGTATAGAAAGAGTTGAAATGGGAACACTCAAGCTAATATGTGACAGACAAGTACAATAATCAAATAAAGCTGTGCATGTGTTCAATAAAGGAGATAAGGAGCCAAACCTGTAGAAATGTATCACTAATCACATCTCAAAGACTCCAAACAATGTAAAGCACATGGATGCAATGATGTAGCATCTCAAATCACTTTCAAATAGTCACATGGATAAATGGAATGAAATTTGTGACTCGGCTATCTTAAATGCTCATCCAAAAAAGGTGAAAATAAAATACAAAAATCTTTTTGTGCTTTTCTAAAATTTTTATAAAAAGAAAATCTTTTTGGATTTTTCAAAAAAAATATAAAACAACAAAAATAATAATACAAATGATACAACGTAGCAATAAGAATCATATGATATGAACGTGACAATGCATCCTATCCTAGACATGAACCAACCCCTCAGTTAGTTGTGCAAATCCCCAAAGACTTCCTATAACTCTCAAATCTAAGGGCATCTAAGGCTTCATGAATATATCGGCTAACTACAGGTCGGTGGGTACGAAACTCAGAGATACGACTTTCTCCTCAACTAACTATGGTATAAAGTGCTCGTGTATCCTGATGTGCTTTGTGCACGAATGCTAGACTAGATTGTGGGATATCTGTAATGCGCTCGTGTTATTGTAGGAAATGGTCATGGTGTCCTCTGAAATCCTATAATCCTCCAACATTTGCTTCATCCAGAGTTACGTGAAACAACTCCCGGCGGCAATGTACTCAGCCTCCGCAGTGGAAAAAGAGATGGAGTTTTTCTTCTTGCTTAACCAAAAGACAAGATCAAAACCAAAATAAAAACACCCACCAGAAGTGCTCCTATAACCATATACATCCCCGACCCAATTGGCATACGAATAGGTGGACAAACGATCATCAGTATCAAAGGAATACCAAATACCGTATGAGAGAATCCCACTCACGTATTTGATAATACATTTTAGAGCGAGTAAGTGTGACTCTTTTGGGGATGCCTGATATCGCACACAGACTCCAATACTAAAGGATATGTTGGGACAACTAGTAGTCAAATAGAGAAGACTACATATAATACTCCGATACAAGGTTTTCTCTACGTCCTTGCCTGAAGTGTCCTTACTAAGCTTTATAGAAGTGCTCATAGGTTTACGTGCATGCTTAGCGGAATCTAAACAAAAAAATTTCACTAGGTCTCGAGCATACTTGGATTAGGAGATAAACATCCCATCCTCTAGCTGACGAACCTGGAGACCAAGGAAGAAAGTAAGCTCACCTACCATGATCATCTCAAACTCACTTTTAATCTCCTCCTCAAAGTGGTGAGCATGCTGGGATCCCGTGGATCTAAAGACTATGACATCCACATAGACCTTGGAAACCAAAATAACACCATCATCTCCCCCAACAAACAACGTCATATCAACTCCACCTCACTTGAAACCACGGGCTAAGAGATAGGAAGTAAGCCTCTCATACCAAGCACGGGGTGCTTGCTTCAAACGATACAAGGCTTTACTCAGATAGTGGACGTTCTCCGGGTGCTTAGGGTCTTCAAACCCTTTTGGTTGTTCCACATAAAACTCCTCCTGTAGAATGCCATAAAGAAAGTCACTCTTGACATCCATCTGATATAACTTAAAGCGCAGATGACATGCGACGAAGAGTAGTAAGCGGACGGACTCAGGCCTCGCAATAGGAGCAAATGTGTCCCCGAAATCTACACCCTCGATATTTATACATCCTTGAGAGACCAACCTAGCCCTATTTCTGATTATGGTACCATTTTTATCCATTTTATTCTTGAAAATCCACCCGGTACCTATTACATTAGTCTCACTAGGTCGGGGGACAAGTTCCCAGACATTGTTCTTTTTAAACTGAAGTAACTCATCCTGCATTGAAGATATCCAGTATTCATATTTGGGTGCTTTTTTATGATTCTTGGGGTCGACTGTGGACGTGTAGCAAAAATGACTAACAACGTTCTCTTACTGAGCACGAGTCTTGACCCCTAAAGTGTGATCGCCAACAATGGCAGAGGGATCATGAATGTGTCCCCAAACACAGGAGTAGTTTCCACATGGTGTGGGTGAGGGACAAGTAAATCGCAGCCAAAAAAGTCCTCATCCTCACACTGAAGGCTAGGATCAATAAACATCGAAGGTTCGTCAACTTTCACAGTAACGTTTATTGACTCCATAACCTTAAAGCTCTTCAGGTTAATAACCCGGTACACTCTACTATTTGATGAATATCCTAGCAATATTCCCTCGTCGCTCCGGAAGTCAAACTTTCCTAATTTCTCTCTATCCCGTAGGATGTAACATTTATTCCCAAAGACACAAAAATATGCAAGGTTGGGTTTCTTGCCAGTCCACAATTCATAAGGCATCTTAAGTGTGTGTGGACGCAGGTAAACCCTATTCATCGTATGGCATGCAATAGACACTGACTCTTGCCAAAATCTCCTAGCAACTTTATGACCAAGAAGCACAGATCTAACCATTTCCTTAATCGTCCCGTTCTTTCTCTTAATAATCCTATTTTGATGAGGAGTCTTCACAGAAGAAAACTCATGTTTGATTCTAAGGCTGTTATAGTAAAGATCTACCTTTGCTTCCTTAAATTCGGTGTTTTTGTCACTACGTATCCTATTAATAGTGACTCCGTGTTGATTTTACAGGACACGGCACTTGGTCGTTAAAAAATCTATAGCATTGGATTTCTCTCTCAGAAAACCTATAATTGAATATCTAGAGAAATCATCCACCATCACGAGGATATAATTCTTACCACCCAGACTCTCAATACAAGTAGGACGCATAAGATTCATGTGAATCAACTCAAGTACAAGGGAGGTGGTAATGGAATGCAATTTCCTATGAGGGCTACAGATTTGAATTCCCAACTAATAGGGTTCACAAACTGTGGAAGTTGGCTTTCTAAGTAATGGTAATCCATGTACTAGGTCCTTTTTAGCTAAGCGTGTCAAATCTCTAACGTTCACATGACCAAAATGTTGGTGCCAAAGATCCATAGGAGTGATCATGGCGTTTTTGCAGACAAATGAGGATGTGGCCACAGTCCCATAACAATTATCCTATGTCCTCACCCCTTGCACTTAAAATTTATCGGCTTGATTATAGACATTACACGCGTCCCGATCAAACTTTATGGCAAAGTCAGCATCGCATAGCTGGCTAATGCTGAGAAGGTTTTCTTTCAAACCTTTAACGTACAAAATATTCTCTAGCTTAGGAAATCTTGGTAACTCTATTGTACCTCGTCCTACGATGATAGACTTTCTCCCGTCTCCAAAGGTGACTCTACCTTCCTTATACTCCTCTAGGTAGGTAAAAAATGAGACATCACATGTCATATGTCTGGAGCACCCACTATCAAAATACCACTTTGAGGTATTATGTTCTTTGAGAGCGACATGAACAACAAGGTCCTTTTCATATTTCTTAGGTACCCAAGAAGTGTTAACCTTTTGTTTACCCTTGTTGCTGTTGGTTTTAGCCGGGATGCGGGAAAATTCACTCACGGCAAAGACATCCGTCGAAATTCCTCCATCAAACTCTGTGATGTGGTAGCTAAAAACTCAACACTCTCTCTCAGACTGGTAAAATCATCAGTACGATGTGGTGGAGAAGTAGTACACCGTGTCCAACCCGAACTATATAAAACCTCCTTGAGCTAGCCTTTTCTTTTGCAGTAAGTACAAAAGAACACAATCTTAGGCGGACCTGGGCTTGGTTTTCTTGGTCGAACTCTCCTTCGTGGTTTTTGAAGACGGCTATATGGAGTCATAGTAAACTCAAGAACGGGTCCATGTGTAATTTGGGACGTGGAGGCACCATCAAAACCTATTCCCTGCCTATTACCAAAACCTAAAGCGGAGTTGAGGAGCATCTTTCCCATCTTTCATAATCTGTCCTCGATTTGAACCTTGACTTCCCGTGCTCTGTCAAGATCATGAGTAAGATGGGCAACAAGGGTATCAAGTTTCTTTCGAGAATCACTACACCAAAAAGAGGAATCTGGCACGGTTTAAAACTGTGCCAGATCAAATCTGGCACGGTTTTGAACTGTGCCAAAATCAGGTGTTCCAAAATGGGATTTTTTTTCTGGCACGGCTCAAAAGTGTGCCAGATTCAGACAAATAGGAACACTTCTGGCACACTTTTAAACCTTTCCAGAATTTGATATTTCTGGCACACTTTTGGTACAGTTTTTAACTGTGCCCGATTCAGCAAAATAGGAACACTTCTGGCACACTTTTAAACTATACCAGATTCAGCAAAATAGGAACAGTTCTGGCACACTTTTAAACTGTGCCAGAATTTGATATTTCTGGCACACTTTTGGCCCAATTTTTAACTGTGCCAGATTCAACACAGTTTAAAAAAATTTAACACAGTTCAAAACCGTGCCAAAATATGATACACTTTTGCCACGGTTTTGAACTGTGCCAATTTTTTTTAATAAAAAAAAATTATTTGAAAGCACAAAATTGACAAATTAATAATATTGCACGTTATTAATAAACTAATGTACATACAAACTTCAAAATATTACAAATCTTTAACAACTCACAGGTCCAAAAAAAATTGGACAGAGTTTCCTCTATTTTCTGGACATTCCAAAACCTGTAATACAAAACCTGCCTAACATAAAGCCCGTATGGCCACAAAATATAACAATCAACATACAAAAGCCCTCATGGCCATAAAAGTCAATGATAAAACAACAAAAGACCGTACAGTCATGACACAAAAAAATGGAGTCATTAATAAACCCCTTGTTGTAAACCATTGAGTTCTTTGTGTGTTCCACGTGAATAAAAGCCAACGATAAACTGTTATCGCGCAAAAAAAATATAATACAAAAAAATTACGATATCAGTAATCCAATAATTTACAAAAAAAATTCTCAAATCAAAAAAATCACATATATGAGTGTATATTATCGTCATACTTATAAACCGGGAGATCCAGGACTACACGGTCAGTTCCTACAAGTTACATTAGTCCCGTGCGAGGTGTTCGTGCCTCCTACGGGGTCATTTGGGGGCCGGTTTGGTTTTCACCCTTTAACGGCATGTTTTCAACTAAGTGTGATTTTTACAAATTATCATCATACTCTCAAACAGGGAGACTCGGTACTACGCGGTCAGTTCCTACAAGTTACATTGGTCCCGTGCGAGGTGTTCGTGCCTCCTACGGGGTCGTTTGCGGGCCGGTTTGGGTTTTCACCCTTTAACGGCATGTTTTTAAGTTTAAGTGTTGAGTTTTGCAAATTATCGCCATACTTACAAACTGGAAGATCCGGGGCTACGCAGGCCAATTCCTACAAGTTACATGGATCCTGTGCGAGGTGTTCGTGCCTCTTACGGGGTCGTTTGGGGGCCGGCTTGGATTTTCACCCTTTAACGGCATGTTTTTAAGTTTAAGTGTGATTTTGGCAAATTATCGTCCTATTCACAAACCAGAAGACCCGGGAGTACACGCTCAGTTCCTACAAGTTACATTAGTCCAGTGCGAGGTGTTCGTGCCTCCTACGGGGTCGTTTGGTGGTCGGTTTTGGTTTTCACCCTTTAACGGCATGTTTTTAAGTTTAAGTGTTGATTTTTGCAAATTATCATCCTATTCACAAACCGGGAGACCCGAGACTACGCTGTCAGTTCCTACAAGTTACATGGGTCCCGCACGAGGTGTTGGTGCCTCCTACGGGGTCGTTTGGAGGCCGGTTTGGGGTTTCACCCTTTAACAGCATGTTTTTAAGTCTAAGTGTGATTTTTGAAAATTATCCTCATACTCTCAAATCGGGAGACCCAAGACTGCGCAGACAGTTCCTATAAGTTACATCGGTCCCATACGAGGTGTTCATGCCTCCTACGGGGTCGTTTGGGGGCCGGTTTGGGTTTTCACCCTTTAACGGCATGTTTTTAACTCTAAGTATGATTTTTGCAAATTATCATCATACTCTCAAATCGGGAGACCCGAGACTATGTGGTTAGTTCATACAAGTTACATTTGTTCCGTCCGAGGAGTTCGTGCCTCTTACGGGGTCGTTTGGGGGCCGATTTGGGTTTTCACCCTTTAACGGCCTATTTTTAAGTTTACGCGTGATTTTTACAAAATATCATCCTATTAACAAACCGGGAGACCCGGGACTACACGGTCAGTTCCTACAAGTTACATTGGTCCCGTGCGAGGTGTTCGTGCCTCCTACGGGGACATTTGGGGGCCGATTTTGATTTTCACCCCTTAATGGAAAGTTTTTAAGTCTTAGTGTGATTTCTACAAATTATCGTCATACTCTCAAATCGGGACACCCGGTACTACGCGGTCAGTTCTTACAAGTTGCATTGGTCCCGTGCGAGGTGTTCGTGCCTCCTACGGGGTCGTTTGGGGACTGGTTTGGATTTTCACGCTTTAACGGCTAGTTTTTAAGTCTAAATGTGATTTTTGCGAATTTTCATCGTACTCTCAAATCGGGTGACCTGAGACTACGTGGTCAGTTCCTACAAGTTGCATTGGTCTTGTGCGAGGTCTTCGTACCTCCTACGGGGCCGTTTGAGGGCTGGTTTAGGTTTTCACCCCTTAACGGCTTATTTTTAAGTCTAAGTGTGATTTTTGCAAATTATCTTCATACTCTCAAACCGGGAAACCCGAGACTACGCGGTCAGTTCCTACAAGTTGCATTGGTCCCGAGCGAGGTGTTCGTGCCTCCTACGGGGTCGTTTGGGGGCTGGTTTGGGTTTTCACCCCTTAACGGTTAGTTTTTAAGTTTAAGTGTGATTTTTTCGAATTATCGTCATACTCTCAAACCGGGACACCCAGTACTACGCGGTTAGTTCCTACAAGTTGCATTGGTCCTGTACGAGGTGTTCGTGCCTCTTACGGGGTCATTTGGGGGCTGGTTTGGGTTTTCACCCCTTAACGGCTAGTTTTTAATTCTAAGTGTGATTTTTGCAAATTATCGTCGTACTTTCAAATCGGGAGACCCGGGACAACGCGGTCAGTTCCTACATGTTGTATTGGTCCCGTGCGAGGTGTTCGTACCTCCTACGGGGCCGTTTGGGGGCTAGTTTGGGTTTTCACCCTTTAACGACTTGTTTTTAAGTCTAAGTGTGCTTTTTGCAAATTATTGTCCTACTCTCAAACCGGGACACTCGGGACTACGCGGTCAATTCCTAGAAGTTGCATTGGTCCCGTGCGAGGTGTTTGTGCCTCCTAAGGGGTCGTTTGGGGGTTGGTTTGGGTTTTCACCCTTTAACGGCTTGTTTTTAAGTATAAGTGTGATTTTTGTAAATTATCGTCATACTCTAAAATCGGGAGATCCGGGACTATACGGTCAATTCCTACAAGTTGCATTGGTCTCGTGCGAGGTGTTCGTGCCTCCTACGGGGTCGTTTGGGGGCTGGTTTGTGTTTTCACCACTTAACAACCAGTTTTTATGTCTAAGTGTGATTTTTGCAAATTATCATCGTACTCTCAAATCGGGAGACCCGGGACAACGCGGTCAGTTCCTACAAGTTGTATTAGTCCCGTGCGAGGTGTTCGTACCTCTTACAGGGACGTTTGAGGGCTGGTTTGGGTTTTCACCCTTTAACGACTTGTTTTTAAGTCTAAGTGTTATTTTTGCAAATTATCATCATACTCTCAAACCAGGAGACCCGGGACCACGTGGTCAGTTCCTACAAGTTGCATTGGTCCCGTGCGAGGTGTTCGTGCCTCCTACGGGGTCGTTTGGGGGCCGATCTGGGTTTCCACCCTTTAATGACCTATTTTTAAGTTTAAGTGTGATTTTTGTAAATTATCATACTATTCACAAACTGGGAGATCCGGGACTACGCGGTCAGTTCCTACAAGTTTCATTGGTCCCGTGTGATGTGTTCGTGCCTCCCACGGGGTCGTTTGGAGGCCGATTTGGGTTTTCACCCATTAACGACATGTTTTTAACTCTAAGTGTGATTTTTGCAAATTATCATCATACTCTCAAACTGGGAGACCCGGGACAACGCGGTCAGTTCCTACAAGTTACATTGGTCCCGTGCAAGGTGTTCGTGCCTCGTACTGGGTCGTTTGGGGGCCGGTTTGGGTTTTCACCCTTTAACGACATGTTTTTAACTAAGTGTGATGTTTTCAAATTATCATCATACTCTCAAACCGGAAGACCCAGGACTACGCGGTCAGTTCCTGCAAGTTACATTGGTCCCGTGCGAGGTGTTCGTGCCTCCTACGGGGTTGTTTGGTGATCGGTTTGGGTCTTCACCCTTTAACGGCATGTTTTTAAGTTTAAGTGTTGATTTTTGCAAATTATCATCCTATTCACAAACTGGGAGACTCGGGACTACGCTGTCAGTTCCTACAAGTTAGATTGGTTCCGTGCGAGGTGTTCGTGCCTCCTACGGGGTCGTTTGGGGGCCGGTTTGGGTTTTCACCCTCTAACGACATGTTTTTTAGTCTAAGTGTGATTTTTTCAAATTATCGTCATACTCTCAAACCGGGACACCCGGGACTACGCGGTCAGTTCCTACAAGTTGCATTGGTCCCGTGCGAGGTGTTCGTGCTCCTACGGGGTCGTTTTGGGACTGGATTGGGTTTTCACCCCTTAACGTCTAGTTTTAAAGTTTAAGTGTGATTTTTTCAAATTATCATCATACTCTCAAATCGGGAGACCCGAGACTACGCGGTCAGTTCCTACAAGTTACATCGATCCCATACGAGGTGTTCGTTCCTCTTACAGGGTCGTTTGGGGGCCGATTTGGATTTTCACCCCTTGACGGCTTGTTTTTATGTCTAAGTGTGATTTTTACAAATTATCGTCATACTCTCAAACCGGGAGACCCAGGACTACGCTGTCAGTTTCTACAAGTTACATTGGTCCCGTGCGAGGTGTTCGTGCCTCCTATGGGGTCGTTTGGTGGCCAATTTGGGTTTCCACCCTTTAACGACTTGTTTTTAAGCTTACATGTGATTTTTGTAAATTATCTTCCTATTTACAAACCGGGAGACCCAGGACTACGCGGTCAGTTCCTACAAGTTACATTGGTCCCGTGCGAGGTATTCGTGCCTCCTATGGGGTCGTTTGGTGACCGATTTGGGTTTCTACCATTTAACGGCCAGTTTTTAAGTTTACGTGTGATTTTTGCAAATTATCATCCTATTCACCAACCGAGAAATCCGAGACTACGCGGTCAGTTCCTACAAGTTACATGGGTCCCGTACGAGGTGTTCGTGCCTCTTACAGTGTCCTTTGGGGGCCGGTTTGGGTTTTCACCCTTTAACGGCATGTTTTTAACTCTAAGTGTGATTTTTGCAAATTATCATCATACTCTCAAACTGGGAGACCCGGGAGTACGCAGTTAGTTCCTACAAGTTACATTGGTATAGTGCGAGGTGTTCGTGCCTCCTACAGGGTCGTTTGGGGGCCGATTTGGGTTTCACCCTTTAACGACATGTTTTTAACTAAGTGTGATTTTTGCAAATTATCATCGTACTCTCAAACTGGGAGACCCGGGACTACACGGTCAAGTCCTTGAATTTATATTGGTCCCGTGCGAGGTGTTCATGCTTCCTACGGCGTTGTTTGGTGGCTGGTTTAGGTTTTCACCCTTTAACGACATATTTTTAAGTTTGAGTGTTGATTTTTTCAAATTATCATCCCATTAACAAACCGGGAGACTCGGGACTACGCTGTCAGTTCCTATAAGTTTCATTGGTCACCCGGTACTACGCGGTCAGTTCCTACAAGTTACATTCGTCCCGTACGAGGTGTTCGTGCCTCCTACGGGGTCGTTTGGTGGACGATTTGGGTTTTCATCCTTTAACGACATGTTTTTAAGTTTAAGTGTTGATTTTTTCAAATTATCATCCCATTCACAAACCGGGAGACTCGGGACTACGCTGTCAGTTTCTACAAGTTTCATTGGTCCCCGTGCGAGGAGTTCGTCCCTCCTACGGGGTCGTTTGGGGTCCGGTTTGGGTTTTCACCCTTTAACGGCATGTTTTTAAGTCTAAGTGTGATTTTTTCAAATTATCGTCATACTCTCAAACCGGGACACCCGGGACTACGCGGTCAGTTCCTACAAGTTGCATTGGTCACCCGGTACTACGCGGTCAGTTCCTACAAGTTACATTGGTCCCGTACGAGGTGTTCGTGCCTCCTACGGGGTCGTTTGGTGGCCGATTTGGGTTTTCATCCTTTAACGCCATGTTTTTAAGTTTAAGTGTTGATTTTTTCAAATTATCATCCCATTCACAAACCGGGAGACTCGGGACTACGCTGTCAGTTCCTACAAGTTTCATTGGTCCCCGTACGAGGTGTTCGTGCCTCCTACGGGGTCGTTTGGGGTCCGGTTTGGGTTTTCACCCTTTAACGGCATGTTTTTAAGTCTAAGTGTGATTTTTTCAAATTATCGTCATACTCTCAAACCGGGACACCCGGGACTACGCGGTCAGTTCCTACAAGTTACATTGGTCACCCAGTACTACGCGGTCAGTTCCTACAAGTTGCATTGGTCCCGTGCGAGGTGTTCGTGCCTCCTACGGGGTCGTTTGGGGGCAGGTTTGGGTTTCACCCCTTAACGACTAGTTTTTAAGTCTAAGTGTGATTTTTGCAAATTATCGTCATACTCTCAAATCGGGAGACCCGGGACTACGCGGTCAGTTCCTACAAGTTGCATTGTTCCCGTGCGAGGTGTTCGTACCTCCTACGGGGCCGTTTGGGGGTTGGTTTGGGTTTTCACCCTTTAACGGCTTGTTTTTAAGTCTAAGTGTGATTTTTGCACATTATCGTCATACTCTCAAACTGGGACACTCGGGACTACGCGGTCTGTTCCTTCAGGTTTAATTGGTCTCGTGCGAGGTGTTCGTGCCTCCTACGGGGTCGTTTGGGGGTTGGTTTGGGTTTTCATCCTTTAACGGCTTGTTTTTAAGTCTAAGTGTGAGTTTTGCAAATTATTGTCATACTCTCAAATCGGGAGATCCGAGACTATGCGGTCAGTTCCTATAAGTTGCATTGGTCCCGTGCGAGGTGTTCGTGCCTCCTACGGGGTCGTTTGGGGGCTGGTTTGGGTTTTCACCCCATAACGGCTAGTTTTTAAGTGTAAGTGTGATTTTTGCAAATTATCGTCGTACTCTCAAATCGGGAGACCCGGGACTACGCGATCAGTTCCTACAAGTTTCATTGGTCCCGTGCGAGGTGTTCGTACCTCCTACGGGGCCGTTTGGGGGCTGGTTTGTGTTTTCACCCTTTAACGGCTTGTTTTTAAGTCTAAGTTTGATTTTTGCAAATTATCTTCATACTCTCAAATCGGTAGACCCGGGACCACGCGGTCAGTTCCTACAAGTTGCATTGGTCCCGTGCGAGGTGTTCGTGCCTCCTACCGGGTCGTTTGGGTTTCCACCCTTTGACGGCCTGTTTTTAAGTTTACGTGTAATTTTTGCAAATTATCGTCCTGTTCACAAATCGGGAGATCCGAGAGTACGCGGTCAGTTCCTACAAGTTACATGGGTCCCTTGCGAGGTGTTCGTGCCTCCTAGGGGGTCATTTGGGGGCCGGTTTGGTTTTCACCCTTTAACGGCATGTTTTCAACTAAGTGTGATTTTTGCAAATTATCATCATACTCTCAAACAGGGAGACTCGGTACTACGCGGTCAGTTCCTACAAGTTACATTAGTCCCGTGCGATGTGTTCGTGCCTCCTACGGGGTCGTTTACGGGCCGGTTTGGGTTTTCACCCTTTAACGGCATGTTTTTAAGTTTAAGTGTTGAGTTTTGCAAATTATCACCATACTTACAAACTGGGAGATCCGGGGCTACGCTGGCCAATACCTACAAGTTACATGGATCCAGTGCGAGGTGTTCGTGCCTCTTACGGGGTCGTTTGGGGACCGGCTTGGGTTTTCACCCTTTAACGGCATGTTTTTAAGTTTAAGTGTGATTTTGGAAAATTATCATCCTATTCACAAACCGGGAGACCCGGGACTACGCTGTGAGCTACTACAAGTTACATTGGTCCCGTGCAAGGTGTTCGTGCGTCCTACGGGGTCGTTTGGGGGCCGGTTTGGGGTTTCACCCTTTAACGGCATGTTTTTAAGTCTAAGTGTGATTTTTTCAAATTATCGTCATATTCTCAAACCGGGACACCCAGGACTACGCGGTCAGTTCCTACAAGTTGCGTTGGTCCCGTGCGAGGTGTAAGTGCCTCCTACGGGGTTGTTTGGGGGCTGGTTTGGGTTTTCACCCTTAACGGCTAGTTTTTAAGTCTAAGTGTGATTTTTTCAAATTATCGTCATACTCTCAAACCGGGACACCCGGGAATACGCGGTCACTTCCTACAAGTTGCATTGGTCCCGTGCGAGGTGTTCGTGCCTCCTACGGCGTCATTTGGGGGTTGGTTTGGGTTTTCACCCTTTAACGGCTTGTTTTTAAGTCTAAGTGTGATTTTTGCAAATTATCATCATACTCTCAAACCGGGAGACCCGGGGCTACGCTGTCAGTTCCTACAAGTTACATTGGGTTTTTATCCTATAACGATATGTTTTTAATAAATTTAGAACATTATTGATTTTAGAAAAAATTGACGTAGTTTCATTTGTTTATTCGTTAAATCAAACATGTTTTAACATTAAAAAAAAACTCAACAGCAGCAGCAAATTCCAAAACCAAATCATCAGCAAATCCCTTCCACCAATTTAACTAAATAAGCTCATAAAGTAAGCCATTTTAATTTTGGCTACTTGTCACATCTATTTCAGGCTATTTTTTATTTAATGCTGCAACATTCAAAGAGATTTTGAGACTAAGCAGATTTTATTTGTATTTTGATAGCCACCCGATGAACTCTTCGCGCCATAACTTCTCGAAAGTATCCCATTTGGTCCAATAATGTCTACAAATTCCGAAATCTTCCGCTGACAAGGAAAATACAATAAAGATAAAGAAAATATGTAATTACGATCAGAAAATTATACATGTTGCGTCTTCATTTATAAATTTATAAATGCCTTCTTTGAATGAGACAAGGATTTGGCAAATATCATGACTTGTAACAAAACAAGGATACAACTTGCATGTCATTGATAATCCATGCAAATCCATAATGTTCAGCAATACTATGCTTTTAAATACAGGACAATATAACATCTTAACAGGGTAGATAAGCCATATGCAAACAATTCAGTATAAGAGAGGCACCATAGATTGTTATACGGCGGGGGGGGGGGGGGGGGGGGGAACTCAAAAGTACATATCAATGACAATATTTTTTTTCCGTTTAGGGGGATTAGGTACTGGATTATCGCATGAACAAGTAATAATCAGCTGCAGTATTAAAAGTTGGGACGGTTAACTTGGTGAGTAAAACAACAAAGTGGGATGGGTGAGTAGTGGATATAAGTTTGGACGGTTGACTGTCACTAGTTTGAAGTATCCAACCTGGGATGGTTAATAGTCATCTTCTTGAACATCTTAATATCAGGACGATTGTGTGTATTCTGGGGTCATTTATTATCTATCCTATCCTCCACCATTGTGCTGCTGCAACAGGGATATGACACATTTAAGCTATCCGGTTCCTTCTGTTTGGAAAACCATTATGAATGCTATAACAAGACACAAATAACACACATATGATATATAAACCTGATCTCCTGATTTCTTATAAATTTCAAGTGCTCTAACGGCATCATGGCGTTGCATCTCAAAAAACTATTACAGAACACAAAGTGAATGCTATTTTTATAAGATGATACGAATGAGACCAATTTGATTGTGTCAAATAGATAAAATCAAATGTTACCTTGTCAACCAAATTGAGAGTTTCGTCGGTAATTGCTACATACATTTTAACACTTTCAGCTGCAATGTAAAGTAGATAAAAAGACGAGGGGTAAATGTATAATCAAACCTAAATAAATTAATGATATTCATGGAATTAATTACTTACAATTGAAAGGGCATACTGAATCAGGTAATTAAATCTAGCCATTCCCTATGGCTGCAAAAACACATATGGTCAATGTTACTCAAGAATAAGAATATATGTACTCTAGTAGTTAAACTGAAATGATTATATACAAATAGAAACTAACACCTTGTACCCTCTAAAACAAGGCAAGTTAAGCAAAGAAGCTTTATCATCCTACACACAATAATCCACAAAAATCAACCATGATCATAATTTAAATTCCATGCCATGGATGAAAAATATTCAGTCCAAGTTTAAAAATTTACCAATTCTGATTCCAATTCCAAAGCACGGTATTGGGTTTCCCAAACACACCCTAAGTACTCCCTCCGTCCCAAGTTAAGAGTCCTTATCCTTTTTTTGCATAGATTAGGGATACTCTAAATCAATTGGTAAGGTCAACATTCGTTCACTACGATGACATTTGGTATTTTAATTATGTCCAAAAAGGAAAAGTGGAGTACGAACCAAAAGAGAATAGTGGTCTGACTCTTAATTTGGGACTGAGAGAGTAATAAACATGTATGGTCTAAACACCACAAAAAAAATTCAAAACCAACTAAACTAAAACCCTAAATCAAAACTCACCATCAACTCAGCAGCCGAGTGCTCCGCGAATCACCACTCTGAACAACGAGTTGGCCGACGGGGAGGGGGCGCGGCCGTCGGTGGTGAGACCGGCGATGGAAATGGCGACGGGGACACCGATGTGATCGTCGACCACGTGCGACTTCGAAGAATGAGAGGAGGAATGTCAAAACAAATATGTGTCAAATTTTTTTGGATAGTTGCAACAAGTTTAAATGAGAGGAGGAATGTTTTTTTGGAGAGTTGCGACAAGTTTAAATGTTTAGCAGCCTACAAATAAGTTGATTGAATTTTCTTGTGCATTTTGAATTTCTGTATGTTCAGAATTTGTGCACATTATTTTTGTAACAAAAACTAGTAAAATTTAAGTAGCATCATGTACAGTCCCAGTGGAGGTGGGTAAAATATGAAGTAACTCTTTATCAAGTGAGTTGGACGATAGAGTTTTAAAACGAAAAAATGAGGTGAGATTCTGAAAAGCAGCACATATGGTACGAAATAAATGTATAATTGATGGCATATTTGCAAATGTTATAATTCTAAACATTTAAACATATATGCTTACTACGAAACCATAAGAAATCCTAAATGTAACTCAAATAACAAGGCTTCAAACAAACCCCATCACTTTCATTAAAATAGACTGGAACAGTTTGAGAATGTTTTAATCCCTCGCTATTCCTCCATGCTACATATTGTCACGTAGCTATATTACAAGAACTCACAACACTTTATGAAATCCAAAATAAGTTTTCCAAAGGTCTTTCAAGAAATAAATTCAAAACAAACAGAGGGAACAAATGACTAGACGCAATCGATAGGAAATGTAGAATCGGAACACCTAAATTAATCAAACCTATATAGAAAATTCAATATATCGAAAGAAGATGCAATATGATAAAAGAAAAAAATCATATATACCTTGAAATTGCAATGTTGGGTATGAATTCGTCTAGAATCGATTTAATGGGTGTGACAAAAAATTGGTACAACTTAGGTTTTGGTTGCCATGAGAATTGAAGGTCGTTTGATTAATTGAAGGTCGTTTGAGCAACATCGCGATTGAGCTTCTTTACAGTATTGGAGATCAATTCGTTCTCTTTCAACAACCTCTCCTGGGCTCAAAAAACAACAACCAATATTATGTCTGTTAGTGTGTGTGAGAGAGAGAGGGAGGGGATTGGGATGAACCTTTTCGCTGTCGGCTTGAGCGAGCTTATCAGCAGTGCCGAAGAGAGATGAGTCAAGGGAGTGAAGTTACATTTGAAGGTCGACGATTAGAGCGTTCTTGTCGGTGAGCTGATCTCGGAGAGGAGGGTAGGGTTTTTGGTCGAGGGAGAGGGGGGAGCGGGGGAGAAGACGAGGGAGGAGAGAGAAGAGGGAAACTAAAGTGTGTCAAAAATTTAAGGCATTTTATATTCTAGTCAAGTGTTCTTAATTTTGGCACACTTTAAAATAGTGCCAAATTTTGGCACTATTTTAAAGTGTGCCAAATTGTCATTAAACCGTGCCAAAAATCTGGCACAGTTTTAAACTGTGCCAGATTTTTTAATATCACGGTGTGCCAAAATGCTATTTTTTGTGTAGTGAATCCAAGGAGGAATGGAGCTCACTCATAAGTCTATCCACTTGTTTAGTTAAGTAGCCTTTCTCTTTCTCAAAATAACTCTCTCACCAAATAGTCTCTCTATCTCTCTAAACAAACTTTGTTTCTCAACACAGGCAGACTCTTTCTCTCTCAGGGTGGTGTAGGTAGAGGACTCTCTCTCTCTCTCTCTCGCTTCTTCTAAATCTTCCTCTAACATGGTGATCCTAAGAACTAATGCTTTGTTACGCTTTTTGGTTTTAAATGACTCATTATATAACTCAGCGTAGGCGCGTTGAAGATTACTCTCGCTCTCACTTGCATCATCCCCCCCCACTCACATCACTCTCATTGATGAGGTGTCCTTATGAAGTAGCATCCTCATCGTCGCGAGGAGCACTAGAAATACTCACGTGACTAGCCATGAATGCAGTGAAGTTACTCTCATGCGATGACTCATCTCCAGAGTCCACCGACTCGACCTCACTGTCATCACTAAGGGTAGCATTAAGGACAACTTTTCCCTTTTCTTTGGCAAGTCTGTTCAGCCTAGTAACACACTCAAAAGATCTATGTCCCTTACTGTCGCACTCATAACATCTGTCACTGTCTTTCTTAGGAGGGTCTTTAAAATCTTTTTCATCTTCCTTTTCAAATTTATTTTTTTCAAAATTCTTTTTATCTTTGAAATTACGATTTTTCTTGAATTTGAGAATTTTCTTGAAATTTTTAGCAAACAGAGCCAAATCATCTAAATCAATGTCACACTCGGAATCTGACGTATTTATCTCCCTTTTTCTAGATGACTCTACCCTCTTTCTTGCCGACCCCTTACTCTTTCTATCCTGGGCATTAAGTGCAATTCCCTTATCTTTAGGCTTGATAGATTTAGGAAACATATCAATTTCATAAGTTTGTAAGCCTCCTACAAGTTCCTTCAATTTATGCATGTTTAAATTACCCATAGAATTTAGCACAGTGACTTTAGGGATAAAACGCTTAGGCAGTGATCTAAAAATCTTTTTAACAACTCTAGCATTAGGAATGTGTTCACCAAGATTAAAGATAGTGTTAAAAATATCACACAGTCTAGCATAAAATTCATCAAAACATTCAGTCTTAAGCATGGTGATTGTTTCAAATTGAGTTGTTAAATTTTGCCGTTTAGACTCTTTTACAACATTAGTCCTTCATGGGTAAGTTGTAAAACATCTTAAGCCTATTTTTGACGTGGTGCACGTCATTATGCGTCGGAACTTGTCAGGTGTGACGGATCCAGAAATAGCACTTAAACCCTAAGAATTAAAAGATGACCATTTAAATTCTTCACCAGTCCAGGCAATGATAGATTTTAAATTAGTCACGTTATCAACAGTGACGGAGGGAGGTGTCCACCCTCTTTTAACCAAAATCCAAACACGTTTATCAATGTCTTTTAGAGCAGATTTCATGTGGACTTTCCAGTAAGCATAGTTTGTCCCATAAAAAATTGGCATTTTATTATATAATTTCTCCATTGAACACGCCCTTTTTTCAAAAATCATTTTTTTCAAAAAATTGACATCTTAGGAAAAATTTGCGAAAAATTACACGGTATAATTATGTAATTTGCTCCGATACCAATTTGAAGAGTGCGTGTGCATTCAAATACATTAATTATTTAATTAAATTCAGTTTTTTAATTAAATCCTAAAATCATGCATCTAGGTGTGATTTAAATTAAAATGAACATGCAAGAATAGTCAATCACAAACGAAACACACAAATGAGGAAAAATCCCCCAAAGGGGAAAAACCTTTTTATTTTCATTACAGTTTCTAAAATCGGTTACACAGAATACAATGAAAATAAGAGCGACATACGAAATACCCTCAGGCGTCGGTTTTGATGTCTTGGATGGAATCTCCCGCAAGAACTCTAGGTGGGCAGCAATAAAAAGAGAACGTCTTCTCCACAAATTACTCCAGATGAGTAAAAACGATCCTCATGAAGGTTTAACAATTCACATATATAGATGAGAGTGTTTATGTGAATAAAGAAGGCATAAAACCTTAAAAGGTGAAGTCTATTTTTCGCACAATTTTTTGCGAAAATCGTGTTGGAAAAGACTTCAAAAATCTGTACAAGGAACATTGGTATTTATACAAAAATCGAGGCGACGGCGACGCTCGAATGAGATGAGAATCTCGCTTTAACGAAGGACACGTGTCATTCGAACGACTTTGCACGAAATGCTTATCTCGCTCGAACGACCGTGCTAACTCGTTTGAACGAGCTCGTCGACCGAGGCACTTCGTTTCTACACTTAGAAAAAATTCTTCTTTTGATAAAAATAAATCACACTTCGAAAAAAAAATTCTGAAAAATTTCCCAAATATTTATGAAAATATAAACAACTCCATTAAATCATTTTACCAATAATGAGTCATGGAGTAGTGGGAAACAGTTGAGTAGCACGTCGCATGTTAGCATGATGCATGTGTGAAGATGATGGATGCATGGATTCGGATAAAGGCCATCGTGGACGATCGTGATGAGGTGCCGAATGTAGCGGTATCCGACATACAAGCTGTGATCTAGGGAAAATAGAAAATTCCTAGATTCTACCCCGGACATTTATAAAATTATGTCCTTACACGAATTAATTCAATTTTTAAAAATCTCATAAATATGGGGTGTTACACGTATGTGACCTCATACATTATGGCACTGCATAAGTTGATTCTTGTGTGAACTCTGGAGTAGAGATTGAAGACTGAAGAGCGTCAAATCTTGCGTGTGTGTCGAGTCTATATTGTAAGACTACCCTCTACCTTGTGTAATTCCTCATCACAGTGAATTGCATTGGCTGGGTCATTTAAGGTTATTTGCATTTGGGTTTTCTTCCTACATTAACCGTTGTGGTATTTTTTACCTTATCTATCTATCACCTAGATGTATGTTTTAGGAAAAACTAAAATTGGTTAAAACTTTTTTACACAACTATTGTTTAATCGATGCTAAGTTTAATTTGGGTAACATGTAACATTAAAATTTTAAAATTTTAAAAATAATTTATTTTCTTGTCTTGCACCCTTTGCCATATTTGAACACTACAACCTATAGTACTTTCACTTTAGGAAGCAGTAATGAGTAGTTCGTTTGTACAATCTTTTGTATATAGAATTGCTAGTAGTTAGAGCAGTCGGGATCTAATTTATTAGAGGAAAGTGAGAACAACTTGTCGCCCAAAATTCTAGGGATATGAAAAAAAGCATGGATGGGACAATTTCTAGCATATGGCGATGTTTTCGTTCAGTAACTCCATTTTACTGAGGAGTTTTAGTTCAAGGATTGATGAATATTTTCATCATAATCCAATAATTTAGCAAAATTATCTAAAGTGTACTTGCGCTAAAAATCATCATAAAAAATTTAATTACAATTGAAAATTGAGTTTGAATCACATTTTTAAAATATTGAAACAAAATTCATAACAATGTTTCATATAATAGAACCAATTGTAACATGCAAAGTCTCAATAAAGGAAACATAATATCGAGATCCCCCTTTAGTAGAAATAAGTTCAACTTTCCAAACATCAGAGTGAACTAAATCAAATGGAGTAAAAGAAATAAATCCACTAATAGGAAAAGGTAAAAAAAAAAATTTGATATTTACAACAACCAGAATAAAATGTCATGACAAGGGACATCCCCCAAGGCACTGTATTACCCCGTATTTTTATGCTATATTAATTTGGGGATTTATTAAATTTAACGTGAATGATTTATTTAATAAAAATTCGAAAATTAATTATGTTATAATTATTAACGTGAGGAGAGTTAGTAATTATGGAAAAATTGGTTGAATATTACTAATGAGAAAAGTAATATATTATATTGGTTATATTGAATGTCATGAGTGAATTAAATGACGATTTCAGAAATTTATGTCGGAACGTGCTCGTATCACGTCGGGACTAATTTGGTTAAATAAAAAGTAAATATTTTATAAGTTGTTCGTATGGTCGTTTTGAGCTCGCCAACGCGTCCGGTAGGGTCGAGTTAGTTAGAAAAGTGTACCCGGGGGTGTAGTTTGGGTCTCGGGGCATTTTTAGGCCTAATTAGTACCCCGGGAGGGCATTTTAGTCATTTTACATAATTGGGTAATTAAACCCACGAAATTCAGCAACCTATATCAGCCATTTAGGTTAGATTTTAGGGTTAGAATATCCAGAAATCAAGTGACGGCCATTGGAGCAGAGAGGAGAGAGCTCCAAGGCAATTCAAGGCCAAGAAGCCACCGATTTGCACCGCCGCCACCACCACCGCGTAGATCGCGAGACGAGGAACGCATCCATACCAAAATCAGCTGTGAATCAGAATACCAAAAATCCCAGGCAAGTGTTTAACTTGCGTATTTTCGTTAATGCGAAGCTTCATATTGGTTTAGGATTGATTAGAGATGATAAATATGGAAGAACACCCAATTTGTGTTAGGAAAATGCATGTAGGAATGATTTATATGTTGATTCTGGAAACCCTTGCCATGTAGAGGAAATAAACCACGAAATTTTGATGATCATAAGAAAGAAATTCTCGAGAAAGATTTGTTAGAAAACTGTTTAAGAGAATTCTAGGGTTCTTGATAATTGGAGATAATTCTAGGTTGAAAATCCATGTTTAAATGATGAATATGTACATGCCTAACGTTAGAATCATCAGGTATATTGTTATAATGTTAGTAGTAGAATTCTGGGACGATTGGAACTTGAAAATATGGATTTGGTGTCATTTTGGTGATGAATCCCGTAACTGCATTCTGTAGAATTTTTCCCAGACCTGCTTGATCGATCGATCGAGTCGAGAGCTTCGATCGATCGAAGGTTCGATCGATCGAGCCCCAAGCTTCGATCGATCGACCCCTCCTGGCAGACTCCTAATTCCCTCTTTAAATGAGTTAAATTCAAATTGTCATGATATAATTCTTGGGCATTCTTGATAAAATGATTTGGGAGACATTGAGGACCAGTAGGGCATAGGAATAAATGTTGGGACTTTTAATCTTCAACGATAATGGTATTTATGGGACATTTAATTTAGGGTTGGTGAAATTATAAATTTAAAGGGTGAGGTGCGTAAGAGAGTTACATTGGAACCTAATAAAGACACTTACTGAATTTCAGATTTGTGAGGATATAGTCCACGAGTGTCAGGTAATGAGTGAGAAAACCCTTCGAGTTAAGGTTAGGAATGAAACCTTATACGTAATTCTATAAATGTGAAATTAAGGATAATTGGTATAATTATGGGTGACGAGAAGAACCTATATTAATATGATAAAGTGGTATCTTTATATGATTGTGTGTACATATATTATATACTTGTAAAAATCATGCCCACGCTACTTGCTATCCCTGAGGTTTCCGCGCTGGGACAAGTCTTATCTCGATGGGACCTTTATGGGGGATATTGACTTGTACCCCAGAAGATAGATATCCTTGGTACAGGCTATCGAAGAGATAGTTCAGACGGTCC
This sequence comes from Sambucus nigra, assembly GCA_949130495.1. Taxonomy (NCBI): domain Eukaryota; kingdom Viridiplantae; phylum Streptophyta; class Magnoliopsida; order Dipsacales; family Adoxaceae; genus Sambucus; species Sambucus nigra. Next base: position 245,881,739 of record OX422210.1, read on the forward strand.
TAAGAGACGCAGTCATGTGCCATCCTCTTAGAGACTTGGAATCTATTCTTCGCCTCAATATTGTTTGTGTATTCATGTTAATACAATTCGAGAGTGATTCCGATTGTATTCCCCTAAAAATGAGTGATATGGGGTTCTGGATAGTAGAGTATGCACGCACCATAATTTAGTTGGGGTGCTGTTAATATATATTATACGAGTAGTTAATATATATATGAAATTTTGAAATTTGGAACTTCCTACTGTGATTTGATAAGTAGGACATGGTTGATGACACATATAGTAAGTACTTGTTTTGTGGAAGTATAATAGGTCGCTGGGAAATTTTATAAATGAATAAAAGCTAAAACAAGTGTAGTGCTACTAATTGGTAGTATTCTTTTTAAACCAAAAAATTGTTCGGTTTTGAAATCTTATGAGTAAGTTTAGATACGCTAATTTATTGGGAAGGTTAGTATGATAAAGTGTTAAAATAAACCATTGGGAAGGTTAGCACGATAGGTGTGCACAATAGAAGAGAGGTGAGAATTTCTCAAGAGGGTGTCGCTCTAATATGTTGTTGCATTGGCCTGTATCAATTTAAATACTTGCTAAACGTATTTTAAAATCCAACACACTTTCGGGCTCTAACCCGTTTCTTTTTCTCTCTCTCTCTCTTTTATATATATTTCAGGTGCCCAACCACTGGGGCGTCTTGCTTAGGATCCCTTGAAAGGAACGTGATTCATCTTAGGTGGGAGTTGCAGGTTACTTGCGTAGATGGCTTCCCTTATTGACTCCACTTTTAGCATTCTCATTTATTGGGCATGTGTCGCCCTTTCCATTATTTCGTTATTGTTGGGACATTTGTATTTCAGTTTTCCAGTTTTGTTACGATGTGTTTTATTCAGTTTGTATTGGTGACATATATGGACATTTGATTGACGAATGTGTTATATTATTGGGCTTTGTGTTCCAGGTTTATTGCGGTGTGATTCTTAATTGTAGAAATGTTGTTAATAAAACAAATGTTTTTCTTTAAATAAAATTTGGAAAGTTTGTATATAAATGGTTTTGACACTTAGCTTAATTATTTAGGGTGTTAAATTGGAAAATATTTTTATCGACAGTGATGCTGAGAATGAACCAACTGTTTACCATGGTTTAATTTAATAAAGGAGTGATCGCCCGGTATTTAATTAGGCGGGGTGTCACAGGTGGTATCAGAGCATCAGGTTCTAGTGTCCTTTAGGATCTGTGCGGCTTATTATGCTTTCAGCGCTGTTTTCTTTGATATAGAGCCCTAATACTAGGAATGTTGTGTTCATCTCTATATATTGGGAATTCGTGCTTCTGCAATTTGTTTATTTGAATGATGAACTCATCCAAATTCATTTTAAATTTTCAGATGGACCGTCGTAAAGAACTAGCTAAAATGGTTGAGGGAGTTAACGAGCAAGATCGACTCACACCTCAGGTAACCCCAGAGAGAATATCAACCGCCGAGTTAGCAGGTATAGTGGCACAAGTAGTTACCACTGCAGTTTTACAATACCAAGAACGCAGCATGCAACTTAAAGAAGGCAAAAGACCTAGAGAGGTTAGCCAAATGCATGTGACTAAAGCTGACAAATGTGCGAAGACTCCGAAATTCCGACAGCAAACTAACCAAGACCGGGTCAGTTCTTGTGAACAACGTGGTAAAGTGAAGCAGTTTCGAAAGAGGAATAAAGTCCCAAGTCAGCAAGGCCGACACCAACAGCAGCAGGGTCAGAGGGGGAGTAACTTCGGAGGAAAATGTTTTGTGTGTGGCACGCATGGCCATAAATGCCAGGATTGCCCAGAGGGTGTTAGGGCCTCACAGCAACAATGTGCCCGTGAGAAGCCAAAGGGGTAACTTTTTCCAGTCGCTCTCCCAGCACCAGCTCAGGTACTAAACCTACCAACCTTTCCAGTAGCACCGGTGCAGCATGGGCAGTTACAGTACAGACATATCTATAACGTCCACCAGGCAGCAACCCCACAGGCACCACCCGCGATTTGGGGTATGTTTTTCTATCCATGGAACTTTGGGTCGAATTCTATTTGTTACTAGGGCAACGCATTATTTTATAGCTACATATTATGCGAAGACCTTAGGGATATTAACCACAGTAGGGAGCACTGTAACGTACACAGACTCACCACTGGGGAGTGGGTCACTTATTTTCTTTATATGCCGGGGAGTGGGGGTAGAGATTGGTAGCTTAGTATTACCTGCAGACATGCTAGTCTTAGACATGCACGAGCATGATGTGATTATTGGTATGGATTGGCTCGCAGCTTATAGAGCCATGATTGATTGCTTCGGTGGGAGCATTGTTTTTACCATTTCGGGGCAAGAGATGTTTTTAGTGACGATGCCTCGCCCAGAGGGAGGTTCGACCGCTCATTTGTATTACATAGAGGAGGATACCTCTAAGGAGGTTGTGATTCCCTTAGACTCGATCCCTGTTGTCAGGGAGTATTCCGATGTGTTTCAGGAGATACCAGGCCTACCGCCCAGTCGTGAGATAGACTTTGTTATAGATTTATTGCCAGATACGAGACCTATAGCACGCGCACCGTACCTTATGGCTCCGGTAGAGATGCGAGAGCTACGAGATCAGATAGAGAAGCTATTAGGTCAGGGGTTTATTTCTTAGGAGTACCTCACCCTGGGGCGCTCCAGTCTTGTTTATGAAGAAGAGAGATGGTTCACTGAGATTGTGTGTGGACTACCGGGAGTTGAAAAAGGTCACAATACGGAATAAGTATCCGTTGCCTCGAATTGATGATTTGTTCGACCAGTTGAGGGGAGCAACCTTCTTTTCGAAGATAGATCTGAGGTCGGGGTACCATCAGTTACGTATTAGAGAGCTGGATGTTTCAAAGGCTGCCTTCTTATCGAGATATGGGTCCTATGAGTTCAGGGTGATGCCATTCGGACTCACAAATGCCCCAGCCATTTTCATGGACTTGATGAACCGAGTATTCAGAGAGTTCTTGGACCAGTTTGTCATCGTCTTCATAGATGACATCATGATATATTCACACTCCGAGGAGGAGCATGCCGAGCACTTAAGGTAGGTTCTTCAGACGCTACGAGAGCATCAGTTGTATGCTAAGTATGAGAAGTGTGGATTCTGGTTGCGAGAGGTACAGTTCTTGGGCCATGTTGTTTCTGAGCAGGGGATTGCAGTTGACCCAAGCAAAGTGTCAGCGGTGAGGGAGTGGGGACAGCCCACGACACCGACGGAAGTGCGTAGTTTCTTGGGGTTAGCCAGTTACTACAGGAGATTCATTCGGGGATTCTTCAAAATAGCGGGTCCATTGACGAATCTGACTCGCAAAGGGGTACCATATGTTTGGGATGATGCTTGTCAATTGGCTTTCGATGAGCTGAAAGACAATCTTACTTCAGCGCCAGTCCTTGCATTACCGAAGTCGGGTGTGGAGTACCTGGTTTACAACGATGCGTCTTTACGGGGACTTGGAGGTGTACTCCAGCAGGAGGAGGAGGCTATAGCTTTTGCTTCCCGCAAGATTAAGCCGCATGAGAAGAATTACCCCACCCACGACCTGGAGTTAGCAGCGGTCGTCTTTGCATTAAGAATATGGAGGCACTATTTATTGGGGGAGAAATTCCGTTTGCTCACAGACCATAAGTCACTGCAGTACCTGTTCACTCAGCGAGAGCTGAATATGCGTCAGCGCAGATGGCTAGAGTTTGTGAAGGACTACCAGTTCGATATACAGTATCATCCGGGGAAGGCCAACGTAGTTGTTGATGCATTGAGCCGTAGACCGGTAGACGCTGTAGCGGGCGTCTGGAAAGAAAAGTGGAAGGAGTTCGGTCACCAGGATGCAGTGGCACGTTCTTTCATATTCGTGATGTCAGTCACACCCGAGATTGTTACGAGGGTGATACAGGCACAGACCATAGACCCGTTTTTCCAAGAGCAGATTGTGCGACTTCTAGCCGAGGGTGCTGAGTCCTATTCTGTTAGTTCTGATGGAGGTTTGCGGTTTAATGGGAGATTGGTGGTTCTAGAAGGAGTAGAATTACGTCATGCAGAGATGACTCATTCTCATGGGTCCCGATTTGCAGTACATCCGGGAGGCGATAAGATGTACCAGGATATAAGGCGACAATACTGGTGGAGTGGGATGAAGAAGGACATCGCCGAGTTAGTATCCAAGTGTTCTACCTACCAGCTGGTAAAGGTGGACCATCAGAAACTGTCAGGATTGCTTCAGCCATAGGAAATACCCGCGTGGAAGTGGGAGAGTATTTCCATGGATTTTATTACAGGGTTTCCTACATCACAGCGGGGCTATGATTCTATCTGGGTGATTGTAGACCATTTGACCAAAGTGGCTCATTTTCTGCCAGTGCGGACAGATTACACTACGGGTCAGTATGCTCAGTTGTTCATTGCTGAGATTGTCATATTACACGGGGTGCCCCTGAATATTGTGTCAGATAGAGACAAGATTTTTGTGTCACGTTTTTGGGAAAGTTTTTAGGGGGCTATGGGTACTGAATTGAGGTTGAGTTCAACTTACCACCCACAGACAGACGGACAGACAGAGCGTACAAATCAGATGTTAGAGGATATGCTATGCATGTGTGTTCTCGATTTTGGAGGAGGTTGGGAGCCACATCTTCCACTAGCAGAGTTTGCTTATAATAACTCTTATCAATTTACGATTGGTATGGCTCCATTTGAGGCTTTGTATGGCAGGCCTTGTCGTTCTCCAACTTGTTGGCTCGAAGTGGAGGACAATAAGTTTCTAGGACCAGAAGTAATTCAGGAGACCTCCGCGAGGATTGAGATAATCAGGAGTCGTATTCGGGTAGCCCAGGACAGGCAGAAGAGCTACGCCGATGTGAAACGGTTCTTCCGGGAGTTTAATGTGGGAGATCAAGTGTTATTGCGTGTATCCCCTATGAAGGGAGTGATGGGGTTCGGGAAGAAGGGGAAGTTGGCTCCGAGGTACGTGGGACCATTTCCCATCATCGAGAGGATTGGGCCAGTTGCATACAGGTTGGGATTGCCCGAACATTTACATCGCGTCCACGATGTATTCCACACCTCGTCGTTGAGATGATATCTTCGGGATGATATGGCCCATACTCACATTGCGATAGATGAGATGGATTTACAGTCTGATAACTCTTACGAGGAGAGACCAGTGGCTATTCTAGACTATAGTGAGAGGAGATTGAGGTCGAAAATAGTTCCACTTGTGCGAGTCCAGTGGGAGCATCATAATATGGAGGAATCCACTTGAGAACGTGAGGCAGATATGCGCGAGAGATATCCAGAGTTATTTTTACCAGGTATGCCTTATTTTCTGAATTTCGGGACGAAATTCCGTTATTAGGGGGGAAGTATGTAATACCCCGTATTTTTATGCTATATTAATTTGGGGATTTATTAAATTTAACGTGAATGATTTATTTAATAAAAATCCGAAAATTAATTATGTTATAATTATTAACGTGACGAGAGTTAGTAATTATGGAAAAATTGGTTGAATATTACTAATGAGCAAAGTAATATATTATATTGATTATATTGAATGTCATGAGTGAATTAAATGACGATTTCGGAAATTTAAGTCGAAACGTGCTCGTGTCACGTCGGGACTAATTTGTTTAAATAAAAAGTGAATATTTTATAAGTTGTCCGTATGGTCATTTTGAGTGCACCAACGCGTCCGTTAGGGTCGAGTTAGTCAGAAAAGTGTACCCGGGGGTGTAGTTTGGGTCTCGGGGCATTTTTAGGCCTAATTAGTGCCCCAGGAGGGCATTTTAGTCATTTTACATAATTGGGTAATTAAACCCACGAAATTCAGCAACCTATATCATCCATTTAGGTTAGCTTTTAGGGTTAGAATATCTAGAAATCAAGTGACGGCCATTGGAGAAGAGAGGAGAGATCTCCAAGGCAATTCAAGGCCAAGAAGCCACCGGTTTGCACCGCCGCCACCACCACCACGTAGATCGTGAGACGAGGAACGCAGCCATACCAAAATCAACCGTGAATCAGAATACCAAAAATCCTAGGCAAGTGTTTAACTTGCGTATTTTCGTTAATGCAAAGCTTCATATTGGTTTAGGATTGATTAGAGATGATAAATATGGAAGAACACCCAATTTGTGTTAGGAAAATGCATGTAGGAATGATTTATATGTTGATTCTGGAAACCCTTGCCATGTAGAGGAAATAAACCACGAAATTTTGATGATCATAAGAAAGAAATTCTGGAGAAAGATATGTTAGAAAACTGTTTAAGAGAATTCTAGGGTTCTTGATAATTGGAGATAATTCTAGGTTGAAAATCCATGTTTAAATGATGAATATGTACATGCCTTACGTTAGAATCATCTGGTATATTGTTATAATGTTAGTAGTAGAATTCTGGGATGATTGGAACTTGAAAATATGGATTTGGCGTAATTTTGGTGATGAAACCCGTAACTGCATTCTGTAGAATTTTTTCCAGACCTGCTCGATCGATCGATCGAGCCCAGAGCTTCGATCGATCGAAGGTTCGATCGATCGAGCCCCAAGCTTCGATCGATCGACCCCTCCTAGCAGACTCCTAATTACCTCTTTAAATGAGTTAAATTCAAATTGTCGTGATATAATTCTTGGGCATTCTTGATAAAATGATTTGGGAGACATTGAGGACCAGTAGGGCATAGGAATAAATGTTGGGACCTTTAATCTTCAACGAGAATGGTATTTATGGGACATTTAATTTAGGGTTGGTGAAATTATAAATTTAAAGGGTGAGGTGCGTAAGAGAGATACGTTGGAACCTAATAAAGACACTTACTGAATTTCAGATTTGTGAGGATATAGTCCACGAGTGTCAGGTAATGAGTGAGAAAACCCTTCGAGTTAAGGTTAGGAACGAAACCTTATACGTAATTCTATAAATGTGAAATTAAGGATAATTGGTATAATTATGGGTGACGAGAAGAACCTATATTAATATGATAAAGTGGTATCTTTATATGATCGTGTGTACATATATTATATACTTGTGAAAATCATGCCCACGCTACTTGCTATCCCTGAGGTTTCCGCACTGGGACAAGTCTTATCTCGATGGGACCTTTATGGGGGATATTGACTTGTACCCTAGAAGATAGATATCCTTGGTACAGGCTATCGACGTGATAGGTCAGACGGTCCTAAGAGATGCAGGCATGTACCATCCTCTTAGAGACTTGGAATCTATTCTTCACCTCAGTATTGTTTGTGTATTCATGTTAATACAATTCGAGAGTGATTCCGATTGTATTCCCATTAAAATGAGTGATATGGGGTTCTGGATAGTAGAGTATGCACGCACCATAATTTAGTTAGGGTGTTGTTAATATATATTATACGAGTAGTTAATATATATATGAAAATTTTGAAATTTGGATCCACTAATAGGATCCCTTGAAAGGAACATGCTGCAGCTTAGGTGGGAGTTGTAGGTTACTTGCGTAGACGACTTCCCTTATTGACTCCACTTTTAGCATTCTCATTTATTGGGCATGTGTCGCCCTTTCCATTATTTCATTATTGTTGGGACATTTGTATTTCAGTTTTCCAGTATTGTTACGATGTGTTTTATTCAGTTTGTATTGGTGACTTTAGTTTTCATATATGGACATTCGATTGACGAATGTATTATATTATTGGGCTTTGTGTTCCAGGTTTATTGGGGTGTGATTCTTAATTGTAGAAATGTTGTTAATAAAAAAAATGTTTTTCTTTAAATAAAATTTGGAAAGTTTGTATATAAATGGTTTTGACACTTAGCTTAATTATTTAGGGTGTTAAATTGGAAAATGTTTTTATCGACAGTGATGCTGAGAATGAACCAGCTGTTTACCTTAGTTTAATTTAATAAAGTAGTGATCGCCCGGTATTTAATTAGGCGGGGTGTCATAGGCACCAATATACTATATATTTTTAATGAGATCCATAAATATAACATAGTCTCGAGGAACCTAAATAAAATTTATAAGACGTTAGACCCAAATGATAATAAGATATCAATGCAAACAAAATATTGAGTAATGGCAATAGTGAGAGGATAATAAAACTTCTACAAATTGCACAATCCACCTTCTCTACGACTAATCCTAAGCATCATGCGAGCGTGATGTTTTCCACAAAGAAATGAGTATTGAAGAAATAGACAAGATTAGATGCATGTGAAAGTTAAGGGACAAAGATAAAACTTAGAGTTAGCGAGGAAAAATGATAAACATTAGGATGAGATAACGAATGTGTAGAAATAAGGACAACTTTGACTAAGGACATAGAGGATCCATCAATTGCAGGGACATTAACATTCGTCAAAGGAGATACTAGTGTAGGAAATAATGATTTATCATGAGTCGTATGATTTTTTTCACCATAGTAAAAAAATTAAATAGTATGACGATAACGCAAAGATGTACATGACGAGGAACAACATATGGAACATCGCCAAAATGATATATGAAATGTATTCCATTTGTGCTACAACATCAGAAAAGGAATTTACTTGGTGATGGATTAAACTCCTAGGTGGGATGTGCCTGATGAGTTTACGCCAATTGTTTTGTGACACCCCACCTTATTAAATACTCGGTGACCAGTCCTTTATTAATTAAATTCCACAATCTCCATTTAGTTCAGATAATGCATCACTGTCGAAAATCATCAATTTTATTTGATTAAAACTAACCACCTAATATTTAAAAAGGTTGATGTCAAAATATAATCTTGTTATTAATCATCATCAAGTAAGGAAATGAATTAACTAATACAATTCATCCCAAAAGCATAAGGAAAGAACTAGCTGAATTAAAATAAAGGACTAGAGTAAACACTTCCAGTCAAAATCCCATACAATAATCCAAAGCCACGAGATAAAATTCTACTAATAGAATAAAACATCTAAATCTCATAATAGAAAATTGGAAGGGACGACATGTCCAACTGAAGTAAATAACTAATGGATATAGAAGAATAGACTATGAAGCATCTACTAGCAATGTCCTGTAGCTTCCACATCATCTACAGCTCGGCAACTGAATGGAATCTCCTAAGCTTGGTGTCCCTGTGGCTGAGCACCTAAAAATAAAGGAACAAGAAAAGAGTTTTACAAAAATGGGGCAGAGCCCGAGTAGAAAAACAGTATAAATATAGCAAGTGCTTAAATTGGTTAATTAACACAAATATTATTCATCTTAAGTTAGCTTACTCACTTGTGATGTTCACCTCTCATCTAATGTTCACGCCTAACGAGCTTAACTACCCATACTAGTCATGATACTCTGCATGAATATACGTAGTATAACCACTATGCCAGATAAAATATCTAAATAAATCGAAGACAATATATTGTTATTATTTAGAAATATTTTAAAACAGTTTTAACTCATTCTCATAACATTTTTAATTCTCAACTGAAGACCCAATAAGTATATACTATAATAAATCGGCCAATATAAAACACATAATAGGAACTCCGTATAAATATATAAAATCTCAGTATGTATATATATATATGTGTGTGTGTGTATATATATATATATATATATATATATATATATATATATGGTTAAGAAATTCCTGGTGCTAGGCATACTCGGCTATCTAGTCCTATTGCAACGCTCACGCATGAAGGACAACATGTTCAATCTCTCAGGAACCAATAAAACAACTATGCATATTGTAGGCAAACATAGTTCCAAGCCGATGGGCTACTCACATACCTTCTCACACATATGACCGTCAACACTATCGTTCTCACAGATAGCCCGTACCTAGGTTCCATGCTGTAGTGGTACGACTCAAAATCCTCTAAAGGCACATAAGATATGGTCGTCTATAATGCGTTAACCTCCGTTCGATAGCCAACATTTAGGTATGTGATACACATAATATTGCAAATAATAAGCACGCACAAAACTTATATAACTTAATAAGCGTTCACGCAACCTGATTCCCATAGTACGCAAGTAGTATTATTATTTCTACCACTCATCACGATTCAGTCATATCATTCCTCTCTTGAACATACATACTCTCCAAGGTTCTATAAATTCTCTATATCCTAAGAACAATAACATTACTATCTCACTAATAATTCATAATTTACATTACTCGTTAATCCCGCGGGTTATTTATGTCACTTGGCTAAACCTAGGATGATTTTTAACTTGACCGGACCTTAAAACTACATTCTAAAATTTCGTTAGAAGTCTAGGGATTCTCATTCGAACGAGGTCATTCAAACGAAATCCTCACTTTGACCGAACTCAAAATCTCGTTAGATGACTCATTGGAATTATCGTTCGAATGATGTCGTTCGAACGACCAAGGCAGGTCTTCGAAAGAGAATATCGAACTGGCCCTGTTCTTCCCCCAAATCATTTTTTCCAAATTTCCAACTTTCAATTTTAACTCAAAACTCAACGAACTTCGAATTTAAGGTTTCTAAACTATTACTAATCACAATAGGGCACTTTCTAATATAATTTAAAGGTCAAATCCTCACATACTCAAAGGGGATATAAATAGATTAAATAATTTCTAAAAATTCTCTTTATAACGAACCCAGTATTTTTTTAATCAATCGAAACCCTCAATTTAATTCGTGATTAAATCATAAAATATCTCGATTTATCAGTTTACAAAAGGGTAAATCCTCTACATGCATACCCACCTCCAAATTCTAAAGTTACTTTACAATTAAACCTAATTAAACCTATGTTTTTCATTGTAATACGACTATTTCATCAACTAAAGATTAACAGGAAAAATATATACTAAATAGGTAGAAAGATAAACACTTGCCTTGGGATGGATTTCTGATTCTCTGATTGAATTTGGTATTTTGTTGATCCTCTCGTCGCGATCTACACTTTGGTGTAACTATTTGTGAGCAATCTCCAACTTTTAACTTTGTTCTCCAATGCGTCTCCTTCCTCCTTGGTTCTCCCTCTCTTTCTCTCTCTTTCTCACTTAGGTTGCGACTGAAATACCACTAACTTTCAATGTTCCTATTTTAATACTATTTTTGTCCATTTAATTAATCAAAACTCCCAAAAGACTAAAAGACCCCTCTGATGTTTCATTTTGGGCTAAAATTCCCTGGACTCCAAATATAACACTCGAGTAGTGTTTTTTGACTATTTCGACCCTTCTGGATACGCTGGCGCACTCAAAATAGTCATTCGAGTTATATAAAAATAGTTTAACTTTTTAACCCCCGAATATATAATAGTGACGTGACTCATATTCGAGTCCCAAATAATTATATCTTAACTGTCGTGTATCTCGTCCCCGGTTATATTATTATTTTCGAAACAATCAATTACGTTAGTTACTACGTAATGTTCAACATAGTTATTACTCAACATGATTTCAACATAATTATTTTCGGTAACTACTAACTCTCGTCAAGCTAGTAATTATTACCATTAAATTATATTAATTATAAATTAGATTTTCTCCCTTAAATTAATTAATCCAAATTCAATAATTGAAATAAAATTCCACAAAATACGGGGTATTACATACTCCCCCTAAAAAGAGAATTTTGTCCCGAAATTCAAAAAAATAAGGCATACCTGGTAAAGCAATTTTGGATACTTTATCAGTACGCAAAACTAACTTTCGAGTAAGGCGCTGAATCACTGTAGCCCTCGCGTCACAGCAAGCTTGTTTAGCTTTATTAACACTTTTTTAGTTATAGGGTCACATCTCAATAATGACACTTCACCTTGCTCCTTCTCGACGACATTCGAATAAGATGAGCATATACATCATTGGCCCCTATTATCTCAATATTATTGGGAGATCGTACCTCACTACGTGTCAACTACTCGTATTTATCTAAACACAAAACTCCCATCTTGAGAGAAACCATATGAACATCTGACTACTCTTTTTAGTTCTTTAAATCTCAATTCCTGGCGATGTAACTCTTATAACAATTAAAAGGTTACCTAAGACAATATGTGGTTATTCCACTTTAGTCATCGGATTCTAACTCTACCAATCCAAAATTATGATTATCCGTTCGCCTCTAAACAACTCGAGGGATATAGTTAAGGTTCTTTGAACAAGACCTCAATAAGTACCTTGTCCACCATAAATAGGTACGAATGCTTACACACAGCTCTACCATTAGAGAATAACTCCTCCCAACTACCATAGTATACTTTACTGACCAGCTATAATTGTTGTGGATATGAAATGACAATAATGAGTCCGAAATTACTTTCATACAGCTCCACTAGTCATTAATCACCTTTTGCCTACTCCCCGGCTATAGGTGATATAACCTTCTTCTAAACGAAATGTTATCCCCACTGTTTCTTGAAATCCCATATTGAAGGTGAGGTTCAAGAATCTCATCTTAGTTCTAAACAATGTCGGGAAGGACCATATACCGTCGCGATTCATCTTTTCAAAGGTATACTAGGCACACTATCTAATATTGTGAATCACCCCAAAGTAATACCAATCGCTTTCTTCTTGGATAACTTGTTTCACACATCTGAAGGAACTCTTGACCTTACCTTGAGGTGGGAAACCCATTAAAGAAATTTTACCGACTTCACTGCCCTCTTCCATTATCGAAATCGTTGGCTTGATACAAAGTTTTCTAGATGAACCTCTTGCTCCAACCGAATTCTATCTATGAGTGGTGCACGTGGAGACTACTCAATATGTCCTGCTAAACATCTACTTCCACTTGTAATTTCTCACATTAAGTGATACCAAATACCATCCTTCTTTCCTCGGCGTATAACGAAAGTTCCAACCCGTGCACTTTTCTCCACGATGTGCACTTCTGGAATTTTTTATACCTTACTAACATCATCATTGTACTTATGCAAAAGTATATCTCAACATTTGTCTAGGTAAAAATCCTCTCTGAATGTTTTCCATAATAGTTAAATTTTACTCTTCTTAAGGAATACCCCTTTTTAAATGTCTTCCCATAGCTTTTCAGCCAAATTCGAGGCTATTATGATTGCACACGTATTTATGGATTATCGTCCTTCTCACATGATGATTAATCCACTTTACTATTTCTACTTCGTTATATTAGTCACTCAAGCATATATTTCACACATTTATTCCGAAGTTCCTTTAACTTGGACGATTCTCACCTCCGCTAACCAAGATGCCCACACAGCCTATAAACCGTGCATACCGGCATAGACATCACATACGCTTCACACATAACACCCAATTATTTATTTCCCCCTGTGCTCACAACGTGGTTACAACACTTGGGTACTCTAAATCACCCTAGAAATTCGGATTTCTATATCCTCCTTAACATCGTTCCACCCTTTAACTCAAGGTGATAAGAAAAAATTTTCAATGCCTCCTCACCTCATAATCGGCTCCACTGTCCTTATATCGTAATTAAACTATTTACAATTATAACTACATACTTTTATAGCGGTTGAGATACCGAACTTATGGACGAATGACGAAACATCTCCCTACTTCCAACCTTACACTAAGTTTCATGCGTGGGATGTCTCATAAAACGACATCCAAACAAGAAACCCCTCGATAAACTACTACCTAGCATTGTCGGTTATCGAAATCCATTGGGCCCTCAGTCCATAACATGTACCCATATCTTCCCATCTCTCGAAATACAAGTCATGTCTCTTTTCGCAATTTCATTTAATCAAAATAAATTTTTGTCAATTACACTATCGCTCCGCATTGGTGGTAATCATGTTCCATAAACCTCGTACACATATAATCGGGACTCTCGAGATTCTTTCCCCAAACATATGAATATAAATCTTAACTCCCACGTCTCTAAAGGATCGGTATGATGATTCTCTCTTCCTATCACTAAGTCTTGAGAACTAAACATGATAATGAGTTAAATCTTCCAGCTCAACAGTAAGCTCAATACACCGAATCATAACAAAAAAGTCCCTACACATCCCTAGATTAAGAATTTCTATACCACTATACTCTTCGAAGTCTCTATAATATATGGTATACATGCGAGCCCTACCCTCTTGCAGGAGAGGCCTCACCAGAATAAAACATACCACACTACGATGGCAACCACGATAAACTTGCGATATCCACCCACTATCGGTCTAATTATTACTATAAAACACTAATCAAGATAATATCATACTCATGTAATACATCACTAAAACAAGTAACCACAATAAGGTATATACCACTATGAATACATCAATTCATCCTTCGTGGATAATGTGACACCCCGCCTAATTAAATACCGGGTGATCAGTCCTTTATTAAATTAAAAATCAAGGTGAGCGGTTGGTTCATTCTTAGCATCACCGTCGCAAAATAAATGTTTCCAATTTAAACACCCTTAATAATTAAGCTAAGCGTCAAAACAATTTAAGGGCTTATTTCCATTTTATTAAATTCCAATACAAAAACCTTTTTAAATAAACAACAGTTTACGAGTCACATAAGTGCTACAGAAAGTAATCAACATAAAAGAATTAATCCATCTAGATTAACCAAACCAATTCAAATAACCATAAATGAAATAATCCTGACAGGAGTTAACTCTCAAAGATTACTAAATTATGGAAATATAAATAAACATAAATCCCTGAAAAATCCAAACGGAATAGGAAATCGGGCGACACATGCCCTAACTAATAAGTACTAAAACAAGAACATAATCAATGAAGAGGTCGTCTAAAATAAGGGCTTGCCACTCCCACATATGATGCAGTATGTCCAATCCAAAGAACCTATGCATGACGCCCCTAAGGCTGGGCACCTGTCATACATACATATATATACAAGAGAGAGAAATGACAGAAGAAGGGTTAGAGCCTGAGTGTAAAACAATTTTAAAATAGTTTAGCAAGTATTTAAAATTCTTACCAACTAATGTAACAACCATGTTAGTATGCGACACTCTCTTGAGACATCTCACCTCTCATCTAGTGTGCACGCCTACCGTATTACTAAATTTCATAAGTCTATCTAACTTATTTCCTATAAGGTTTTATTTCGATATTTAACAAGGTTATGATATTTAGTTTAAAGATCAGTCTCTTCATGATTACTTACGTTACTTAGAATATCACAGTATCGTTAGAAAATTCCGAAACACTTACTATAAGGCTTGGAGCATTTATTCAATAGTTAACTAATTATACACACAATAGAAGATTTACATATATACGTATATATATTAATCACTCATATAATATATATACCATCATTACCCCACATAAAATCTATGGTGTTGGCATACTCTGCTATCAAATCCCCGTATCTCTTATACTAAGGGGAATTACCAGTTCGGAATCACTCTCGAACTGTATTAACACAAAACATACATAATGGAGGCATAGCATAGTTCCAAGTCACAAAGAGGTCATCACATACCCCTCACGTCTCTTAGGAACATCTGAGTATCATTCTCAGATAGATAGCCTTTACCAAGGAATCTTTTGTTCTGGGGTACAAGTCAATATCCCCCATAAAGGTCCCATCGAGATAAATTGTCCAGGTGCAGAAACCTCCATGATAGCAAGTAGCCCGGGTGTGATTATTCACAAATATTGTATTTAATATACGTACACAGTCACACGGTCATATATATAGATATTCACAATTTCCAATTAGGTTCTCCCACTACCCATTAGTAACCGTACTTAGTAAAATTTTACCCAAATATCTTGCATAACGGATTCATCTCTTTTATTCTCAATTATTATCATTTCATACTTACTTCTCATCTCTCGCAGTATTCTCTCTTACTAAATGTAATTTCAGTAGGTACACCCTCTCTAACCTTCTAGTCTAAGTCTTTTACGAGTCTCTGAATTCTTTAGTAAACGTATCCATAACTTCCAATGTGTGACGAAACCCCCCGTTAGCCCACAATTTCATCTCATATTAAATTTCATACAACAGAGTCTATTTAGACCCTACTGGTCCTCCACATGACCCATTATACTCTTTAAATGATATTCGAGGGTTTCTACATATTTTATCCGGATTAAACAAAAAGGGAAAGTATGCAGTTTCCCAGGAGAGGTCGATCAATCGAGGAAAGGGGTCGATCGATCGTTCAGTCGATCGATCGACACTCTTGGGTCGATCGATCGATCAAGCAGGTATTCCGAATTCTTCCATTGTTAACTATGCATTTTCCTCTCCAACCTCAACCAAAACTCCATTAACGATCCCCAAACTCCCAAAAAAAGTTACTAGTGGTCACATACACCTATATACATGATTTCCTACGTGAAACATGAACAAATTCATCAAAGGTATTGAGTTAATGGTGTAATTCATCATAATTATCAAGAACCCTAATTTTTCATTAAACTTCCATTCTTCTAATTCTTTTTCTAGATTTCTAACTCTTAAACCTATATGATTTCTTGGGTAATCCTCTACTTATGTTGAGATTTTCAAAACATATCTATATCCTCTAAAACATGTGATTTAAATTCCCTAAATCATCAAATTGTTTCGTGCAACATATGTTTAACAATCCTATTCTAATATGGATGAAACATTAACTAAATGAAAAGCAAGATATACACTTGCCTGGGATTCGAATGACTGATTTGTTGATGATCAGGATATGGCTCCATTCCTCGTCTTACGATATATGTTTTTGTGGTGGTGGTGCAATCGAATGGGTTCTTAGACTAGAATTTCTTGGAAAGATTTCTACCCACTTCTCTAATGGCGGTTGTCATGTTTTTATGAATGTTAACACTAAAATCTCATCTCTAATGACTGATATAACTTAGGAAAATTCATGGGTTTAATTACCCAAAGATACAAAATGTCCATAAAACCCTCCCGGGATGCCAAATAGGCCTAAAAACGCCCCGAGACCCAAACTAAACGCACGGGTACACTTTCCTAACAGTCTCGACCCTTCGAGACACGTTGGCGCACTCGAAATAATTATACGGGAAAATTATAATTTATTCAGTTTTTATAATAATAATTTAGTCCCGACATGACACACACACGTCCCGACTTAATTTCCATAATTGCCATTTTATTCACTCGTGACAATTTTAATAAATTCAATTATAAATATTACTTTACCCATTATGTAATATTCAACAAAAACCTAAAAATTGCTAACTCTCATCATGATAGTAAATATTTAAAATAAATTTTTGGATTAATATTAAATTAATATCCTATTAAAATTTAATAAATCCTCAGATTTAAAAGCCATAAAAAATACGGGGTATTACATACTCCCCCCTAATAACGGAATTTCATCCCGAAATTCAGAAAATAAGGCATACCTGGTAAAAATAGATCTGGATATTTTTCGCGCATATCTACCTCGTGCTTCCAAGTGGACTCCTCCACATTATGATGCTCCCACTGAACAAGTATAAGTGGAACTACCATCGACCTCAATTTCCTCTCGCCATGGTCTAGGATAGCCACTGGTCTCTCCTAGTAAGAACTATTGGGCTGTAAGTCAATCTTCTCTATCATAATGTGAGTTTGGGCCATATCATCCCAAAGATATCGTCTCAACAACGAGATGTGGAATACATCATGAATACGGTGCAAGTGCTTTGGCAACCCCAATCTGTATGCCACCATCCCAATCCTCTCGATAATGGGAAATAGTCCCATGTATCTCGGAGTTAATTTCCCTTTCTTCCCAAATCTCATTGCCCTTGTCATTGGAGACACACACAGTAATACTTGGTCCCCCACACCAAACTCTCGAAAAGATTGTTTTACATCGGCGTAGCTTTTCTATCGGTCTTGGTCTACCCAAATGCGACTCCTAATAAGCTCGATCCCAACTGAAGTTTCATGAATTACATCTTGTCCGAGCAATTTGTTGTCCCCCACCTCTAGCCAACAAGCGGGAGAACGACAAAGCTTGCCATACAACGCCTCAAATGGCGCCATGCCGATCATGAACTGATAGGAGTTATTATAACTGAACTCAACCAATGGAAGATACGACTCCCAACCTCCTCCAAAATCAAGGACACACATGCGTAGCATATCCTCCATCATCTGATTGGTAAGCTCTGTTTGTCCATCCTTTTGTGGGTGATAAGATGAACTCAATCTCAATTCTATACCCATGGCCTCCTGAAAGCTCACCCAGAAGCACAACACAAAAATCTTGTCTCTATCAGACACAATATTCAGGGGCACCCCATGTAGCCTAACGATCTCGGCAATGAATAACTGTTCATACTGGCCCATGGTGTAGTCTGTCCACACTGGCAGAAAAGGAGCTACCTTAGTCAATCGATAGACTATAACCCATATGGATTCGTGACCCCACTGTGATGTAGGTAACCCAGTAATGAAGTCCATGGAAATACTCTCTCATTTCCACATAGGTATCTCCAACGGCTGGAGTAACCTTGGCGGTCTCTGGTGGTCCACCTTTACCATCTGACAGGTAGAAAATTTGGACACGAACTCTACAATGTCCTTCTTCATCCCACTCCCCCAGTACTTCTGCCTCATATCCTAGTACATCTTCTCCAATCCGGGATGTATCAAAAATCTGGATTCGTACGATTGCATCATCACTAAATGATGTAGCTCTTCTCCCTCTGGGACCACCAATCTACCATTAAACCTCAAACCCCCATCAGAACTCACTTAATAGGACTCACCACCCTCAGCTAAGAGATGCAAAATATTCTCATGGAAAAACGTATATGTTTCTTGTGTCAGTATCACCCTCGTAACAATATCGGGTGTAACTAACATAACAGTGTGACACCCCGCCTAATTCAATATCGGGCGATCACTCCTTTATTAAATTAAAATCAAGGTGAACAGTTGGTTCATTCTTAGCATCACTGTCGTAAAAATAACTTTTTCCAAATTAACACCCTAATTAATTAAGTTAAGTGTCAAAACCATTTTTCAACATTCTGACCAATTTTATTTTTTTAAAGGAAAATTATTTATTTAATTAGTAACAACATTTTCAATAACTAAGAATCATACAACAATTATCCTGGAACATAATCCAAATACTTTAAACATTCAACATCCAAAATCCCAACATTTAAAACTTAATGTAAAACATACATGCTGAATAAATTCCAAAGTAACAGTACTAGAAATAACTGATATACAAATGTCCCAACACAACAGATAAATAGTGGAAAGGGCGACACATGCCCCAATAACTGAGAATCATAGGAGTGGAATCAAGTAAATGAAATCGTCTAAGCAAATGGCCTGCAATTCCCACCTAAGCTGCAGCACAATCCTTCCAAGGGATCCTAAGCAAGATGCCCCTGTGGCTGGGCACCTGTAGTACATACATATATATATACAAGAGAAAGAGAGAGAGAGAGAGAAAACGGGTCAGAGCCCGATAGTGTATATGATTTAAAAATTGTTTAGCAAGTATTTAAATTGATACAGGCCAATGCAACAACTTATTAGTGCGGCACTCTCTTGAGAAATTCTCACCTCTCTTCTAATGTGCACACCTATCGCACTAAACTTCCCAGTGGTCTATCTCATTATATATCACGCTATCCTTTCCCAATGGTTTAACTTATCTTAGTTTATTTGCAGGATTCAAAATTTAATGGTTTAATTGTTTGAAAAGAATATTTCAATTAGTGACCAAAGTTCTCATTCTAACTTTATTAATCAATAAAGTTTTTTAGTGTCATATTATACTTTTTCAAAACAAGTATTTACAACTTGAGTCATCAACCATGTCCTGCATATCAATTCACAGTAGGTAGTTCCAAATTTCAAAATTTCATATATATATTAACTACTCGTAAAATATATATTTCATAACAGCACCCCAAATAAAAACTATGGTGCGGGCATACTCTACTATCCAAACACAATATCACTCATACTAAGGGGAATACAAATTCAGAATCACTCTCGAATTGTATTAACACATACACAAACAATATTAAGGTGAAGCATAGATTCCAAGTCTCTAAGAGGATGGCACATACCTGCGTATCTTAGGACCGTCTGAAATACCCATTTGATAGCCTGTACCAAGGACATCTACCTCCTAGGGTACGAATCAATATCCCCCGTAAGGCACACAGGATAAGATCGTCCCAGCGCGGAAACCTCGGGGATAGCAAGTAGCGTGGGTATGATTTTCACACATAGATAGCATATGCATACACAATCATATAACTATACTAATATTACCACGCCAATATTGGGTATATTCTCAAATCCCATAGTTACAACTTTTATCCATATTATCATATTTTAGTAAACACTTATAACGGTTCGTTTCTAACCTTGATTCGGTATTATTCCAACATACCACACAACTCTCATGGCTTTATTTTCCAAATTATAAAATTCAGTAGGTATACACATTTGTCCCAAAGTAAATCTCTTACATGTCTCTTTCTTTAAATCATAAATTCACCGACCCTTATGTAATTATCCCAAAATACAATCTGTGCCTGACATCAAGGGTCCCAAAATTTATTCACATGTCCTACTGGTCTTCTCTATCTCCCAAAACATTTTATTAATGATGACCAAGAATTATTTCACAATAAATTGAACTTAACTAATTTAGAAAGGGAAATAAGAGTCTGCCAGGAGTGGTCGATCGATCGATCGAAGCTCTGGGCTCGATCGATCGATCAAGCAGGTATTGCGATTTCTGCAGTTTTGCAGTTACGGGTTCTAACATATATCTTCATCCAAATTCAAGTTTTACATTCCCAAACGTCAAAGATTCATACTACTAACATTATATCTTCATATAAGGTAGTTCCAACGTAAAGCATGTGGATTTCTATCATTATACATGGATTAACAGCCCAAAAATTATCATAATTATCAAGAACCCTAGAATTCTCATTAAACATGGTTCTAACAAGTATTTCCATAAATTTCTTCTTATAAACATCATAACTTCATGGGTAATTCCTCTACATGGCAAGGGTTTCCAGAATTATCAATTTATCCATCACTACATGTAATTCCTATCTCAAATCTTTGGTTTTCTTCCATAAAAACTCATTCTAATTATTCCTAAACTAATATGAAAGATGCACCAATGAAATAAGCAAGATAAACACTTGCCTGGGTTTTTGGTGTTCTGATTTGCAGATGATTTTGGTGTGGTTGCGTTCCCCGTCGCGCGATCTACGCGTTGGTGGTGGTGGCGTTGTAAACGGATGGATTTTTAGCCTTGGAAGCTCTCTCCTTCCCTCTCCTATGGCCGTCACTTATCTTTGGTTGTTCTAAACCTAGAAGAAAACCTTAGACATCTGATATACCCCTTGAATTTTCGTGGGTTTAATTCCCCAAAAATGTAAAATGTCTAAAATGCCCTCCCGGGGTACTAATTAGGCCTAAAACGCCCCGAGACCCAAACTAAACCCCCGGGTACACTTTTCTGACTATATCGACCCTTTCGGACGCGTTGGCGCACTCAAAACGACCATACAAACAACTTATAAAATATTCACTTTTATTTATCAATATTTAGTCCCGACGCGACACAGGCGCGTCCCGACTCAAATTTCCAAAATTATCATTTTATTCACTCGTGACATTCAATATAACCAATATTATATATTACTTTGCTCATTAGTAATATTCAACAAATTTTCCCATAATCACTAACTCTCGTCACGTTAATAATTATAACATAATTAATTTCCGGATTTTTATTAAATAATTAACTCACACTAAATTTAGTAAATCCCCAAATTAATATAGCATAAAAATACGGGGTATTACATACTTCCCCCCTAATAACGGAATTTCGTCCCGAAATTCGGAAAATAAGGCATACCTGGTAAGAACAAATCTGGATATCTCTCTCGCATATCGGTCGCGCGCTCCCAAGTGAATTCATCCATATTATGATGCTCCCACTAGAATTACACAAGTGGAACTATCTTCGACCTCAATCTCCTCTCACTATAGTCTAGGATAGCCACCGGTCTCTCCTCGTAAGAGCTGTCAGGCTGTAAGTCTATCTCCTCTATCGCAATGTGAGTATGGGACATATCATCCCGAAGATATCATCTCAACGAAGAGATGTGTAATACATCGTGAATGTGATGCAAATGTTCTGGCAGTCCCAATCTGTATGCTACCAGCCCAATCCTCTCGATGATGGGAAATGGTCCCACGTACCTCGGGGCCAATTTCCCTTTCTTCCCGAACCTCATCACTCCTTTCATTGGAGATACACGCAGTAACACTTGGTCCCCCACATCGGCGTAGCTCTTCTGCCTGTCCTGGGCTACTCGAATGCGACTCCTGATCATCTCAATCCTCGCGGAGGTTTCCTGAATCGCCTCCAGTCCTAGCAACTTGTTATCCCCCACCTCGAGCCAACATGTTGGAGAACGACAAGGCCTGCCATACAAAGCCTCAAATGGAGCCATACCAATCGTAAACTGATAACAGTTATTATAAGCAAACTATACCAGTGGAAGATGTGGCTCCCAACCTCCTCCAAAATCAAGAACACACACGCGTAGCATATCCTCTAACATCTGATTAATACGCTCTGTCTGTCCATCTGTTTGTGGGTGATAAGATGAACTCAACCTCAACTCAATACCCATAGCCTCCTGAAAGCTTTCCCAGAAATGTGACACGAAAATTTTGTCTCTATCTGACACAATATTCAGGGGCGCCCCATGTAATCTGACAACCTCAGCAATGAACAACTGAGCATACTGACCCGTGGTATAGTCTGTCCGCACTGGCAAAAAATAGCCACCTTAGTCAAACGGTCTACAATCACCCAGATAGAATCGTGTCCCCGCTGTGATGTAGGAAACCCTGTAATAAAATCCATGGAAATACTCTCCCATTTCCACGCGGGTACTTCCAATGGCTGAAGCAATCCTGACGGTTTCTGATGGTCCACCTTCACCAGCTGGCAGGTAGAACATTTGGACACGAACTCAACAATGTCCTTCTTCATCCCACTCCACCAGTATTGCCTCCTCATATCCTGGTACATCTTATCTCCTCCAAGATGTACCGCAAATCGGGACCCGTGAGATTGGGTCATCACTGCATGACGTAGTTCTGCCCTTTCTGGAACCACTAACCTTCCATTAAACCTCAAACCCATATCAGAACTAATAGAATAGGACTCAGCACCCTCGACTAAAAGTCGTACAATCTGCTCCTGGAAAAATGGGTATATGGTTTGGGCCTGTATTACCCTCATAACAATCTCGGGTGTGACTGTCATAACAGATACGAAGGAACGGGCAACTGCGTCCTGGTGACCCAACTCCTTCCACTTTGCTTTCGAGACGTTCGCTACCTCATTTACCGGTCTACGGCTCAATGCATCATTAACTACGTTGTCTTTCCCCGGATGATATTGTATGTCAAACTGATAGTCCTTCACAAACTCTAACCATCTGCACTATCGCATATTCAGCTCTCGCTGAGTGAATAGGTACTGCTGTGACTTGTGGTCGGTGAACAAACGGAACTTCTCCCCCAATAAGTAGTGCCTCCATATCCTCAATGAAAAAACGACTGCTGCTAACTCCTGGTCGTGGGTGGGGTAATTCTTCTCATGCAGCTTAAGCTTGCAGGAGGCAAAATCTATAGCCTTCTCCTCCTACTGAAGTACTCCCCCAAGTCCCCGTAAAGAGGCATCGGTGTAAACCAGGTACTCCACACCCGGCTTCGGTAAAGAAAGGACTGGTGCTGAAGTAAGCTTGTCCTTCAGCTCATCAAAAGCCAATTGACAGGCATCATCCCAAACATATGGTACCCCTTTGCGAGTCAGATTCGTCAATGGACCCGCTATTTTGGAGAATCCCCGAATGAATCTCCTGTAGTAACCGGCTAACCCCAAGAAACTACGCACTTCCATCAGTGTTGTGGGTTGTACCCACTCCCTCACCGCTGACACTTTACTCAGTCAACTGCAATCCCCTGCTCAGAAACAACATGGCCCAAGAACTGTACTTCTCGCAACCAGAATCTGTACTTCTTGTACTTAGCATACAACTGATGCTCTCGTAGAGTCTGAAGAACCTACCTCAAATGCTCGGCGTGCTCCTCCTCGGAGTGTGAATAAATCAAGACGTCATCTATGAAGACGATGAAAAACTGATCCAAGAACTCTCTGAATACTCGGTTCATTAAGTCCATGAAAACGGCTGGAGCATTTGTGAGACCAAATGGCATCACTCTGAACTCGTAAGACCCATATCTTGTCAAGAAGGCAGCCTTTGAAACATCCTGCTCTCTAATACGTAGCTGATGGTACCCCACCCTTAGATCTATCTTCGAAAAGAAAGTTGCTCCCCTCAGCTGGTCGAACAAATCATCGATTCGAGGCAAAGGATACTTATTCCGTGTCGTGACCTTGTTCAACTCCCGGTAGTCCACACATAACCTCAATGAACCATCTCTCTTCTTCACAAACAGAACTGGAGCGCCCCAAGGTGAGGTACTCCTGCGAATGAATCCCTGACCTAATAGCTGCTCTATCTGATCTCGTAACTATCGCATCTCCTCCGGAGCCATACGGTATGGAGCGCGTGCTATAGGTCTAGTATCTGGTAATAAGTCCATGACAAAGTCTATCTCTCGACTGGGGGTAGGCATGGTATTTCCTAAAACACATCGGAATACTCACGAACAACTGGAATCGAGTCTAATGGAATCACAACCGCCTTAGAGGTATCCTCCTCTATATAATACAAATGAGCGATCGAACCTCCCTCTGGGCGGGGCATCGCTACTACAAACATCTCTTGCTCCAGAATGGAAAAACAATGCTCCCACCGAAGCAATCAATCATGGCTCTATAAGCTGCGAGACAATCCATACCAATAATAACATCGTGCTCATGCATATCTAAGACTAACATGTCTGCAGGTAATATTAACCTACCAATCTCTACCCCCACTCCCCGGAATATAAAGAAAAGTGAACCATTCCCCAGTGGTGAGTCTACCTAT
The DNA here is from genome assembly GCA_949130495.1 of Sambucus nigra. Lineage (NCBI taxonomy): Eukaryota > Viridiplantae > Streptophyta > Magnoliopsida > Dipsacales > Adoxaceae > Sambucus > Sambucus nigra. Next base: position 245,906,742 of record OX422210.1, read on the forward strand.
GTTACAGTGCTCTCTACTGTGGTTAATAACCCTAAGGTCTTCGCATAATATGTAGCTATAAAACAATGCGTTGTCCCAGTAACAAACAAAATTCGACCCAAAGTTCCATGGATAGGAAACATACCCCAAATCGCGGGTGGTGCCTGTGGGGCTGCTGCCTGGTGGACATTATAGATGTGTTTGTACTGTAACTGCCCCTGCTGCACTAGAGCTACTGGAAAGGTTGGTAGGGCTGGTGCCTGAGCTGGTGTTGGGAGAGCGATTGGAAAAAGTGGCCCCTGTGGCTCATTATGGGCACCCTGCTGCTGTGGGGCCCTAACACCCTCTGGGCAATCCTGGCATTTATGGCCATGCGTGCCACACACAAAACATCGGCCTCTGAAGTTACTCCCCCTCTGACCCTGCTACTGTCGGTGTCGACCTTGCTGACTTGGGACTTTATTCCTCTCTCGAAAGTGCTTCATTTTACCACATTGTTGACTAGAACTGACTCGGTCTTGGGTAGTTTGTTGTTGCAATTTCGGTGTCTTCGCACATTTGTCAGCTTTAGTCACATGCATTTGGTTAACCTCTCTAAGTGTTTTGCCTCCTTTAAGTTGTATGTTGCGTTCTTGGTATTGTAAAACTGCAATGGTAACTGCTTGTGCCACGATACCTGCTAACTCGGCAGTTGATATTCTCTTTGGGGATACATGTGGTGTGAGTCGATCTTGCTCGTTGCCTCCCCTAACAGTTTTAGCTAGTTCTTCTCGACGATCCATCTGAAAATTTAAGTAAATTTGGATAAGTTCATCATTCAAATAAACAAATCGCAGAAGCACGAATTCCCAATGTATAGAGATGAACACAACATTCCTAGTATTTAGGGCTCTATATCAAAGAAAACAACGCTGAAAGCATAATAAGTCGCGCAGATCCTAAAGGACACTAGAACCTGATGCTCTGATACCACCTCTGACACCCCGCCTAATTAAATACCGGGCGATCACTCCTTTATTAAATTAAAATCAAGGTGAACAGTTGGTTCATTCTTAGCATCACTGTCGTAAAAATAACTTTTTCCAAATTAACACCCTAATTAATTAAGCTAAGTGTCAAAACCATTTTTCAACATTATGACCAATTTTATTTTTTTAAAGGAAAATTATTTATTGAATTAGTAACAACATTTTCAATAAGTAAGAATCATACAACAATTATCCTGGAACATAATCCAAATACTTTAAACATTCAACATCCAAAATCCCAACATTTAAAACTTAATGTAAAACATACATGCTGAATAAATCCCAAAGTAACAGTACTAGAAATAACTGAAATACAAATGTCCCAACACAACAAATAAATAGTGGAAAGGGCGACACATGCCCCAATAACTGAGAATCATAGGAGTGGAATCAAGTAAATGAAATCCTCTAAGCAAGTGGCCTGCAACTCCCACCTAAGCTGCAGCACGTTCATTCCAAGGGATCCTAAGCAAGACGCCCATGTGGCTGGGCACCTATAGTACATACATATATATATACAAGAGAGAGAGAGAGAAAAAAAACGGGGCAGAGCCCGATAGTGTATATGATTTAAAAATTGTTTAGCAAGTATTTAAATTGATACAAGCCAATGCAACAACTTATTAGTGCGACACTCTCTTGAGAAATTCTCACCTCTCTTCTAATGTGCACACCTATCGCACTAACCTTCCCAATGGTCAATCTCATTATATATCACGCTATCCTTTCCCAATGGTTTAACTTATCTTAGGTTATTCGCAGGATTCAAAATTTAACGGTTTAATTGTTTGAAAAGAATATTTCAATTAGTGAACAAAGTTCTCATTCTAACTTTATTAATCAATAAAGCTTTTCAGTGTCATATTATACTTTTTGAAAACAAGTATTTACAACTTGAGTCATCAACCATGTCCTACATATCAATTCACAGTAGGTAGTTCCAAATTTCAGAATTTCATATATATATTAACTACTCGTAAAATATATATATCATAACATCACCCCAAATAAAAACTATGGTGCGGGCATACTCTACTATCTAAACCCCATATCACTCATACTAAGGGGAATACAAATTCGGAATCACTCTCGAATTATATTAACACATACACAAACAATATTGAGGCGAAGCATATATTCCAAGTCTCTAAGATGATGGCACATACCTGCGTCTCTTAGGACCGTCTGAACTATCCATTCGATAGCCTGTACCAAGGACATCTACCTCCTAGGGTATGAATCAATATCCCCCATAAGGCACACAGGATAAGATCGTCCCAGCGCAGAAACCTCGGGGATAGCAAGTAGCGTGGGTATGATTTTCACACATAGATAGCATATGCATACACAATCATATACTAATATTACCATTCCAATATTGGGTATATTCTCAAATCCCATAGTTACGACTTTTATCCATATTATCATATTTTAGTAAACACTTATAACGGTTCGTTTCTAACCTTGATTCGGTATTATTCCAACGTACCACACAACTCTCATGGCTTTATTTTCCAAATTATAAAATTCAGTAGGTATACATATTTGTCCCAAAGTAACTCTCTTACGTGTCTCTTTCTTTAAATCATAAATTCACCGACCCTTATGTAATTATCCCAAAATACAATCTTTGCCCGACATCAAGGGTCCCAAAATTTATTCACATGTCCTACTGGTCTTCCCTATCTCCCAAAACATTTTATTAAGGATGCCCAAGAATTATTTCTCAATAAATTTAACTTAACTAATTTAGAAAGGGAAATAGGAGTCTGCTAGGAGTGGTCGATCGATCGAGGTCTGGGGCTCGATCGATCGAACATTCGATCGATCGAAGCTCTGGGCTCGATCGATCGATCAAGCAGGTATTACGATTTCTGCAGTTTTGCAGTTACGGGTTCTAACATATATCTTCATCCAAATTCAAGTTTTACATTCCCAAACGTCCAAAGATTCATACTACTAACATTATATCTTCATATAAGGTAGTTCCAACGTAAAGCATGTGGATTTCTATCATTATACATGGATTAACAACCCAAAAATTATCATAATTATCAAGAACCCTAGAATTCTCTTTAAACATGGTTCTAACAATTATTTCCAGAAATTTCTTCTTATAAACATCATAATTTCATGGGCAATTCCTCTACATGGCAAGGGTTTCCAAAATTATCAATTTATCCATCACTAAATGCAATTCCTATCTCAAATCTTTGGTTTTCTTCCATAAAAACTCATTCTAATTATTCCTAAACTAATATGAAAGATGCACCAACGAAATAAGCAAGATAAACACTTGCCTGGGGTTTTTGGTGTTCTGATTTGCAGAAGCTTTTGGTGTGGTTGCGTTCCCCGTCGTGCGATCTACGCGTTGGTGGTGGTGGCCGTGTAAACGGATGGATTTTTAGCCTTGGATTGCCTTGGAAGCTCTCTCCTTCCCTCTCCTATGGCCGTCACTTGTCTTTGGTTGTTCTAACACTCAAAGACAACCTTAGACATCTGATATACCTCTTGAATTTTCGTGGGTTTAATTCCCCAAAAATGTAGAATGTCTAAAATGCCCTCCCGGGGTACTAATTAGGCCTAAAAATGCTCCGAGACCCAAACTAAACCTCCGGGTACACTTTTCTGACTATCTCTCCCCTTACGGATGCGTTGGCTCACTCAAAACGACCATACGAACGACTTATAAAATATTCACTTTTATTTATCAATATTTAGTCCCAACGCGACTCGGGCGCGTCCCGACTCAAATTTCCAAAATTATCATTTTATTCACTCGTGACATTCAATATAACCAATATTATATATTACTTTGCTCATTAGTAATATTCAACAAATTTTCCCATAATCACTAACTCTCGTCACGTTAATAATTATAACATAATTAATTTCTGGATTTTTATTAAATAATTAACTCACATTAAATGTAGTAAATCCCCAAATTAATATAGCATAAAAATACAGGGTATTACAAACAGATATAAAGGAACAGGCTACCACATTCTGGTGACCCAATACTTTCCACTTCGCTCTTCATACTTCTTTTACACCATCTACCGGTCTATGGCTTAACGCATCAGTAACTACGTTAGCCTTCCCAGGATGGTACTGTATCTCGAACTGATACTCTTTCACAAACTCCAACCACTTGCGCTGACGCATTTTCAACTCTCGCTGAGTGAATAAGTATTGCAGTGACTTTTGTTATGTTAACAAGCAAAAATTATCTACCAACAAGTAATGTTTCCAAATCCGCAATGCAAACACGACCGCTGCAAGCTCTAGGTAGTGCGTGTGGAAATTCTTCACGGGAGGCTTAATCTTGCGGGAGGCGAAAGAAATAGCATCCTCCTCCTGATGAAGTACTCCCCGAGTCCCTGTAAAGATGCGTCAGTGTACACTAAGTACTCCACTCCCGACTTGGGCAAAGTAAGGATTAGCACCGAAGTCAACTTATATTTCAGCTCATCAAAAGCCAATTGACAAGCATCATACCATACATATGCTACTCCTTTGTGAGTCAGATTCTTAAATGGACCCGCTATCTTCAAAAAGCCTTAGATGAACTTCCTGTAGTACCCAAATAAACCCAAGAAACTACGAGCCTTGGTCGGTGTCATGGGTTGTCCCCACTCCCTCACTGCCGACACTTTTCTCGGGTCAACTGATATCCCCAATTCTAACACAACATGGACTAAAAACGGTACCTACAGTAACCAAAATCCTCATTTATCATACTTAGCGTATAGTTTATGCTCTCATAGAGTCTGAAGAACCTACCTTAAGTGCTTGTCATGCTCCTCCTCAGTTCACGAATAAATCCGGATGTCATCTATGAAGACTATGACAAACTGATCCAAGAACTCTCTGAACACTCAGTTCATCAAGTCCATGAATAGGGATAGAGCATTTTTTAGCCTAAATGGCTTGACTCTGAACTCATAGGACCCATATCTCGTCAAGAAAGTAGTCTTTGACACATCCTGCTCCCTAAATCGTAGTTGATGGTATCCCGATCTCAAATCTATCTTCGAAAAGAAGGTTTATCCTCTCAGCTGGTCGAACAGGTTATCGATTCAAGGTAATGGATATTTATTCTGTATTGTGACCTTGTTTAGCTCCCGGTAATCCATGGATAACCTAAGTGAACCATCCCTATTCTTCATAAAAAACACCGGAGCACACCAAGGTGAGGTTCTCCTACGAATGAAGCCCTGGCCTAACAGCTACTCTATCTGATCCTGTAACTCCCTCATCTCCACTGGAGCCACACGGTACAGTGCACGTACTATCGGCCAAGTGTCCAGCATCAAGTCTATGAAAAAATCTATCTATCTCGACTGGGGATAGTCCAGGTATCTTCTGGAATACATCCAAAAACTCATGAAAGACTAGAATCGAATCTAGGGGAATCACAATCTCCTTAAAGGTATCCTCCTTTATGTAATACAAATGGGTGGAAGATCCTCCCTTTGGGCGATCCATCGCCACCAAAACATCTCCTGCCCTGGAATGGCAAAGATAATACTCCTACTGAAATAATATATCATGGCTATGTACGCAACAAGCCAATCCATACTAATAATGACATCATGCTCAATCATATCTAAGACTAGCATGTCTGCTGGTAAAATCAAGCTACTAATCTCTGTACCTACGCCCCGTCATATAAAGAAAATTAAAGACCCATTCCCCAGTGGTGAGTCTACACATGGCACTGTACTCTCTGCAGTGTCTAATAATCCTAAGGCCTGTGCAAAGTGAGTAGCTATAAAATAGTGCGACGCCCCAGTATCAAATAAAACTCAACCCATAGTGCGATGTATAAGAAATGTACCCTCAATCGCGGGTGGCACTTGAGGTGCTGTTACCCGTGGACGTTATAGACACGTCTATACAATAATTTCCCTTGATGAACTGGGGTTGGTGGGATGGCTGGTAGGGCTGGCATATGAGCTAGTGCTGGGAGGGCGACTGGAAAGACTGGCCTCTGCGGCTCATTACGGGCACCCTGCTTCTGTGGGGCCCTATCCCCGTTTGGGCAATCCTGACGCCTATGACCATTCTTTCCATATCCAAATCATATTCCCTTAAAGTTTCCTCCCCTCTTACCCTACTGACCACGACCCTATTGGTTGTTTCTATTCCTCCATTGGCCCTACTAAAAATGTTGTTGGCCCTAATGGCCCTGATATTGACCCTGCGGCTGATGGTTTTGGCCCTGATGGCCATGCTAACTGGATTGACCCTGTCTAAATCCCCAAAATCCTTGACTATAATCACCAGATTGAAATCACTTGGCAGGGTCCCCTTGATGGGAACTTTACTCACTATGACGGTTCTTCCCTTGGGCTGCTGGTGCCCCACCAGTACTACTGCCCCCAGTCCTTCCCTGCTGGCTGGACTCCCCTGTTGGTTTTCTCCCCTGCTGATGGAAGCGGTGATCCTGAGAGTGGAATAAAGTGGCGGTTGAGTACGTAAGTATAAGTACCCAACGATAGATTACCTATGAAGTGCTCATAAATCCTCCAGGCCAATCCATCTAAAAACAACAATATCTTCTTCTCCTCAGTGGGTGCCTCATCCGGCACTATAGTGAGAATTCTAGGGAAATCCTCCTCATATTAAGCAATGGTCATTCTCTCATGCTTGAGATTTAGTAACCTCCTCCTCATCCCAGTCTGCACGGCGAATGAGAAATACTTGCGGTCAAACCGTGCACAATATGACTGAATCGATATGTTGTCCCTCTCTTTTAAGGTAGTGGTGGACTCCCACCACTGCAAAGAGCCCCCTACTAGCTTGAAGGAATCGAGTAACTGTCTCTGCACATCAGTGCACTCTTACATGAAAAGATGCCTCTTGATATCCTTTTTCCATTGGCTGGCGATCACGATGTCCGAACTACTCGAGAACTCTGGGCAGACCCGTTCCCATGCAGTGGGAAGTTGTGCTGGTACTGGCACTACCGACTGAACCTGAGGTGGAGCCTGTTGCACCACCTCTAATGCGACAATCACCGCTTGAGCAACAATAGAGGCTACTTCAGTTGCATTCATGATTCCCTGAGCCGGAGCTGCTGGCTGCTCGGGCTTGGCATTCCTGTCTCGAGATGCACATCTTGGAGGCATTTTAAACGAGAAGGAAGTTTATTAGTCTACAGTTATTATCAAATCTAAAATAGCTGAAGACCTAAGCGTAAACACAAGAATAATACAGTCCTAAACATAGGGTTCTATGTCAAAGACGCTATGTTGGAAGGGAATAAGCCATACAGATCCTAAAGGACACTAGACCCTGATGCTCTGATACCACCTATGACACCTTGCCTCATTAAATACCGGGTTATCAGTCCTTTATTAAATTAAAAATCAAGGAGAACGGTTGGTTCATTCTTAGCATCACTATCACAAAATAAATATTTCCAATTTTAACACCCTAATTAATTAAGCTAAGTGTCAAAACAATTTAAAGTCTTATTTCCATTTTATTAAATTCCAATATAAAAACATTTTTAAATAAACAACAGTTTAAGAGTCACATAAGTGCTACGGATAATAATCGCCACAAAAGAATTAATCCATATAGATTAACCAAACCAAGTCAAATAACCATAAATTAAATCATTCTGACAGGAGTTAACTCTCAAAGAGTACAAAATACTGGAAATATAAATAAACATAAATCTTTGAAAAATATAAACGGAATAGGAAATCGGGTGACACATGCCCTAACTAAGCAGTACTAAAACAAAAACATAATCAATGAAAAGGTCGTCTAAAATAAGGTCCGGCAACTCCCACATAAGGTACAACGTGTCCAATCCAAAGTACCTATGCATGACGCCCCTGTGGTTCGGCACCTATAATACATACATATATATACAAGAGAGAAAAAATGACATAAGACAATCATAGCCCGAGTGTAAAATAGTTCTAAAATAGTTTAGCAAGTATTTAAAATGCTTACTGGCTAATGTAACAACCATGTTAGTATGCGACACTCTCTTGAGACTTCTCACCTCTCATCTAGTGTGCATGCCTACCGCACTACTGAATTTCATAAGTCTATTTAACTTATTTCCCATAAGGTTCTATTTAACTACTGAATTTGAAGATTTAACAAGGTTATGGTATTTAGTTTAAAGTTCAGTCTCTTCATGATTACTTACGTTACTTAAAATACCACAATACCGTTACAAAATTCCTAAACACTTACTATAAGGTTTAGAGCATTTATTCAATACTTAACTAATTATACGCATAGTAGAAGATCTACATATATACGTATATCTATTAATCACTCATATAATATATTTACTATCGGAACCCCACATAAAATCTATGATGCTGGCATAATCTGCTATCAATTCTCCGTATCTCTCGTACTAAGGGAAAATACTAGTTCGGAATCACTCTCAAACTATATTAACACAAAACACACTAAATGGGGGCGAAGCATAGTTCCAAGTCATTAAGAGGTCAGCACATACTCCCCATGTCTCTTGGGGCCGTGTGACTATCATTCTCAGATAGCCTGTACCAAGGAATCCTATGTTCTATGGTACAAGTCAATATACCCCATAAAGGCCCCATCGAGATAAGACTGTCCCGGCGTGGCAACCTCCGTGATAGCAAGTAGCGCGGGTATGATTATTCACAAATATTGTATTCAATATATGTACACATGCACGTGGTCATATATATAGATATTCACATTTTCCAATTAGGTTCGGCCACGACCCATTATTAACCGTACTTAGTAAAAGTTTACCCAATTATCTCGCACAATGGATTCATCTCTTTTATTCTCAATTATAATCATTTCGTACTTAATTATCATCTATCTAAGTATTCTATGTTACTAACTATAATTTCAGTAGGTACACCCTCTTTAACCTTCTGGTCTAAGTCCTTCACGAGTCTCTAAATTCTTTAGTAAACGTACGCATAACTTCCAATGTGTAACGAAACCCCCCGTTAGCCCACAATTTCATCTCATAGTAAATTTCATACAACAGAGTGTATTTAGACCCTACTGGTCCTCCACATGAACCATTATACTCTTTAAATGATATTCAAGGGTTCCTACATGTTTTATCCAGATTAGAAAAAGGGAAAAATATGCAGTTTTCCTGGAGGGGTCGATCGATCGAGGTAAGGGTTTGATCGATCGATTAGTCGATCGATCGACACTCTTGGGTCGATTGATCGATCGATCAAGCAGGTATTCCAAATTCTGCCATTGTTAACTACGGGTTTTCTTCTCCAACCCCAACCAAAACTTCATTAACGATCCCCAAACTCCCAAATTAAATTACTAGTTATTACATATACCTATATACATGATTTACTACGTGAAACATGTACAATTATCAAGAACCCTAATTTTTCATTAAACTTCCATTCTCTTAATTCTTTTTTCGGATTTATTACTTCTAAACCAATATGATTTCATGGGTAATACTCTACATATGTTAAGATTTCCAGAACATATATATTTTCTCTAAAACATGTGATTTAAATTCCCTAGAGCATCAAATTCTTCAATGAAACATATGTTTAACAATCCTATTCTAACATGGATGAAACATTAACTAAAAGAAAATAAAGATAGATACTTTCATGGGATTCGAATGACTGATTTGTTGATGATGAGGATATTGATGCATTCCTCATCTTACGATCTATGTTTGGTGGTGGTGATGCAATCGAATGGGTTCTTGGCCTTGAATTTCTGGCAAAGCTTTCTACCTTCTTCTCTAATGGCCGTTCTTAAGTTTCTGTGATTGTTAACCCTAAAATCTCATCTCTAGTGGTTGATATAACTTCGAAAAATTCGTGGGTTTAATTGCCCAAAAATATAAAATGTCTATACTACCCTCCCGGGATGCCAAATAGGCATAAAAATGCCCCGAGACCCCCGGGTACATTTTTCTGACTCTCTCGACCCTTCCGGACACGTTGGAATACTCGAAATGACTATACGGGAGACTTATAATTTATTAACTTTTTATAATAATAATTTATTCCCAACACGACACAAGCACGTCCCGACTTAATTTCTATAATGGTCATATTATTCACTCGTGACAATTTTAATAAATTAAATTATACATATTACTTTACCCATTAAGTAATATTCAACAAAAAGCCAATAATTACTGACTCTCATCACGCTAGTAAATATTTAAAATAAATTTTTGGATTAATATTAAATTAAAATCCTATTAAAATTTAATAAATCCCCAAATTTAAAAGCCATAAAAAATATGGGGTATTACCGATAACACTAAAGATATCCCTGCTATACCAGGAAAAACATTCACATAATAGTAACATTAACGATATACACATTAAGGTCATCTCACGTGCGAATCTACCAAATATCAAAATATAGGGACTCGTTCGTGTCACATAAAAAATGCCTCATCCTCCGAGGGTAAAACTCATACTTCTACCTTGCCAATCGCCTTGGCCACTCAAATTATTTCCGAACATAACACGCCTATGAGAACCAAAACAAAAACTAGTTTAATCATTTCCCTTTACTAGGCACCATTATTATCCCTTTACTCGCTTTGGGAAAAATCTAACGCATGTGGTTTCACCCTCTGCAAAATACCTCTATGCATAGTCCACTTTGTATCGGTCATACTGACCATATTAGGGTTATCCTTCTCTCAAAATTTGGTAGGCTCGATTTCTGATGGCTACCCCCATTGTTCCCTTAGCTTTGTTGTCCTTAAGGAACGTGCTTCTCGCTTCAATAGTCCTTACCGAATTCACCATCGCTTGGTAAGAATTTAGCTATCCGAATCATTTAAATGGGTCCCCCGATGGTTTCCCCTTGGGGCGTCTCACTAACTGCGCTTCATTCAGTCTTACTCCCCAACTAAATCTTTCGATTCCTATAACTCCATTCATATAGAAGTGTTAACATTTCTATGGACAATGTGTGACACTGTCACCATATGGGTTGGTTGTCCAGCAGGATTCCCTTTATGTGTTGTTAAATTTTCTTACGAGTCAATTTGCCACTTGAAATCGTCTTCTCCATTCGTATCTACTTCATCCAACATAATATTCGTTAAATAATTACATTCATTTTCACACATAGACCTTTGTCCGACCTTCCTATGATGCGTTAAGAATAACATTCACATCTTAACCTGAACATCTGATGAAGGGACTTGCGGTCAAACCGTATACCGTACTTAAGATCCTTCCATTGACACACCATTAAACTTATAAATGTGGTGGTTGACTCCCACCATTATAATTTTGCTTGCACGAGTCAAGAAAATCCTTCCCTAAATTTTCACTCCTCGTTATCCACACTCCCTCGCAAGTCCAAGCCTTTCAATATTTTACCTTCGTTGGTTAACACACAATTTCTTCATTTCTAGATCTTCCACTGATGGTTCTCCTTAATTCTTCATCTGACTCTCTCCCAGTCCTACCACATTGGGTGAGTCTAATTTGGCACCACTTCCTACTTTAGAAGCACATGGAAATCATATGATGCGCCCTAGCCATATTTACATTCCTGGCCTCTCGTGCCATAATAGGTGTGACCTCAACCTCGGTCATCATCCCCAAATATACTCTACAACCTCAAAAAAGCATGCCTCTTGTTGTCCGTCCAATGTCCCTCCTCTATCATACTTCATTGTTCAAATACGCCTGAATGCAAATATGATTCACTAATATATATGCGTGGTTGCAGGAGAACGTTCCATATAATTCAACAATCCTAAACATAGAGCTCTATATCAAATGAAGCAATGCTGGAAGCGTAATAAGCCGCACAGATCCTAAGGAAATTAGTACATGATGCTCTGGTACCACCTGTGACACCCTGCCTAATTAAATACTGGGTGATCAGTCCTTTATTAATTAAATTCCAGAATCTCTAGTTAGTTCAGATAGTGCATCACTATAAAAAATCATTAATTTTATTTAATTAAAACTAACTAACTAATATTTAAAAAGGTTGATGTCGAAATTTTATCTTGTTATTAACCATCATCAAGTAAGGAAATGAATTAAGTAATACTATTCATCCCTAAAGCATAAGGAAAGAACTAGCTGAATTAAAATAAAGAGCTGGAGTAAACCCTTCCGGTCAAAATCCCATACAATAATCAAAAGCCATGAAATAAAAGTATACTAATAGAATAAAACATCTAAATCTATAAATAGAAAATAGGAAGGGACGACATGTCCAACTGAAGTAAATAACTGATGGATAAACATGATTAGACTATGAAGCGTATACTAGCAATGTCTTGTAGCTTCCACATCAGCTATAGCTCAGCAAATGAATGGAATATCTTAAGCTTGGTGTCCCCGTGGCTGAGCACCTAAAAATAAAGGCACAAGAAAAGAGTTTTGCAAAAAAATGGGTCAACGGCCGAGTAGAAAAATATTTTAAATAGATTTTTTTTCACAAATAAGATTTTTTATTAAGTAAGTGAAGAAAAACCCTTCACCATTGGTTTACAGAGGAATTCATGAACAAGAAATAAGAAAATCTGAAATGAATCCCAACAAAAACCTAGATTTAGGACCTTTGTAAGGTCTAGCTTGAAATGCAATTCTTACATCTTCATGGACTAGATCAATAATCTTGGATGATTTCATCTCAACTCCATCATATTCTTTGTTATTTGTCGAGCACCAAATCCTTTAGTAAATGTAGCAAGGTAGAATAACGGAGAGCAAAACCTTTATATTGTTACCTTTAGAATGTAACCACCAGGACATGAGGAACCTTTTGAGAGAGGAGAAATGAAATTTATATCCCATAATACCTGAGAAATGCTTCCATCCTTCTTGATCAAGGCGACTAGACCCAAAAAGGTGATCAAAATCTTCTTCAATCGAAACTGTGCAACATCTGCATTTTGAAGCTAGTAAAATGTGTAGGATTTTTAAACACGGATCCAAAGGAAGAGCCTTACTTAGTAGTCTCCATGTAAATAATGATACTTTTGGAAGCACTATGGGATTCCATATAATTGAAAATGAAAAAAGGTTACAATCTCTATTTCGCACAAGGTCCCAAGAATATTTTAAGGAAAAAACACCATTTGTATTTGGCTTCCAAACAGTTGGATTGTTTAACTTCAAATTATCATGATAGATGTCCAACACTTTCTGCATTCTTATCCATGTTAAGATTGAAAATGAAGGTGATCCGTAAAAATTTTGTTCCTCCAAGGACTTGTATCTTCTATGCATGGAATTTGCCTAGATATTTCCATCTTTATAAAAGGAAGCCCAAAGTTTACATGAGTATGCTTTGACAATATCGATTAGATTTTAACAGACACACCACCTTCTGAGTATGGAAGACACAAATGCTGCTATTGAACCCATTTATGTTTCAATTGTTCTCCTTTAGCTCCCCAAATGAATGTCGCCAAATTCCATTCTAAGCGTTGAATAACCAAAACTGGGGGGGGGGGGGGGGGGGGCTGGGACACATAAAGTATGGAAACACATTGACTGCATTGCTGATCTGAGAAGTGTTAGCCGACCTGTGTGAGAAAGCATTTTTCCAGCCCATTGCGTAACCTTTGGATTGAGTGATGTTGCCAACTTATCAAAAAGAGCTGTTGATTTCTGTCCCCTAAATAGTGGAACTCCCAAGTATTTCATTGGAAGCTTTTTTCCAAAAAACCAGTGGCGGTCTTAATTGTGTTACTTCGAACATTGGGTGTTCTTCCTGGGCATGCAAATGATGATTTACTGTTGTTAATGAGTTGTCCAGTAGTAGTTTCGTACTCCTTCATAAATTCCCTTAGGCGGGTAAGACTCCTTTTGTCACCATTTGTGAAAATGAGACACTCATCAGCAAATGATAATGACAGAGATATTTTGCAACCTTTAAGAGTTGAAAAGCTTTTCACCCTCTGTTGAATAAAAAGTTGAAGTAGTCCCCTTGTCAGAATTTTAGTGACAATGATAAATAGGATCGGTGACAGTGGATCTCCTTGCCTCACTACACATTTTGATTTGAAAAATCGGCATGATTTCCCAATAACACAAATGGAGTACCAACAATATGAAATTGCACGCCACACCATATCAATCCAAATTTTCAAAAATCCAAAAGCAGAAAGGACTTTGGAGATACATAGCCAAGAAACCCTGTCATAAGCTTTTGACATATCCAATTTAATTAAAACATTGGATCCACAAACTTTTTTGTTGAATGTTGACATAAGTTCCTATGCCATCAAAATGTTATCCATGATATTACGCCCTTTGACAAAGCCCGCTTGCGAATTTGAGATAATTTTTGGAAGAAAAATTCCAAACATATTATTCATGATTTTTGTTATTATTTTATTGCAAAAATTACATAAACTAATAGGCCTATAGTCGCTACAAAATTTTGTCTTTGAAATTTTTGGGATGAGAACAATGTTGGTCCATGACCAACTTCTCGAAAGCTCCGTTCCTGTAAAGAACAATAAAATAACATTATGCAAATCAAGTTTAATAGTTTCCCAACAATGTTGAAAAAACCATCAATTATAACCATCTGGGCTTGTCGCGCTATTTTTATCCATTCCAAAAACTGTAGATTTAATTCCATCCATCTCCGGCAACCTTGTAAGAGTATCATTTTCTTCTTAAGATATTATTGAAGGAATGACATTAAAAAGATTAATGTCCACAGGTATATTGGACTTATTAGTAAGAATAGCTTCAAAGTTCTTAAACAATTCCTCCTCGATATTATTTTGGCCAGTAATATCTTCCCCTCTGTCATTTTTAACACTATGAATAAGAAGTTTGGATTTTTTCAACTTAACCATAGTGTGAAAAAAATAGTGCTGGAATCACCCTCAGTAGCCCATTTTACCCTTGCCTTTTGATGCCAAAATTCTTCCGCAATGCTCATTTCTTTGTTGAACCAGGCTTTAGCTTTGAAAAATTCCTACGTATTCATCGGATTAGGATCCACATCATAGGCAATCTCCTTGGAAATTAATAAATTTTTCGTGTTTTTAGCTCTTTGATGGATATTTTTAAAGGAATTAATATTCCACAATTTGAGAACATATTTTAACCTTTTTAGTTTGGTTGCAAATATGTATAAAGGTTCCCCTCTCAAATATCCATGCCAAGAGTCCGAAACTAGTTTATTAAAATCTGCATGATTAGTCCAACCATTAATAAAGAGAAATGGTTAAGGAATACCATCCAAATTCGATTTTAGTCGCAGAAGCAGAGGAGAATGGTCTGAATTTGTTCTATGGATATGCGCTACTAAAGAGATCAAACCGTTATTAAACCATTCAGTGTTACAAAAAGTTTGTCCAACCGAGCTAAAATTCGAGTGGTTCCATCCCTATTATTTGACCATTTTAAAGTCCAGTTCCAACAAACCTGAATGAGAAATACATCCATTGAATTCCTCTAATGCCAAATATAGAAAGTTCTTAAATTGGTTAATTAGCACAAATATTATTCATGTTAACTTAGCGTACTCACTTGATATGCTCACCTCTCATCTAATGTCAATGCCTAAGGAGCCTAACTACCCATACTAGTCATGATACTCTGCCTGACTATACGTAGTATAACCGCTATGCCAGATAAAATATCTAAATAACCCGAAGACAATATATTGATATTATTTAGGAATAGGTTTAAATATGTTTTAACTAATTCTCATAACATTTTTAATTCTCAACTGGTGACCCAATAAGTATATATTATAATAAATCGGATAATATGAAACGCAGAATATGAACTCTGTATACATATATAAAATCTCAATATGTATTCATATAAATATATATAACAATACTGCACTTATGGTTAAGAAATCCCTGGTGCTAGGCATACTCGGGTATCTAATCCGATTGCAACGCTCACGCATGAAGGACAACATGTTCAATCTCTAAGGAACCAATAAAACAACTATGCATATTGGAGGAAAACATAGTTCCAAGTCGATGGGCTACATACATACCTATTCACCCATACAACCGTTAACACTACCGTTCCCACAGATAGCCCGTACCTAGGTTCCATGCTCTAATGGTACGACTCCAAATCCCCCAAAGTCACATAAGATATGGTCGTCCATAATGCATTAACCTACGTTCGATAGCTAGTAGCTAGGTATGTCATACACATAATATTCGAAGTAATAAGCATGCACACAACTTATATAACTTAATAGGCATTCACGCAACCTGATTCCCAAAGTATGCAAGCATTATTATTATTTCTAACACTCATCGCGATTAAGTCTGTTAGAGGGTAGTTTAGATTAGATGGAGGCGTAACCCCTTTTGAGTATAGTAATAAAAAGTTAACTAGCAAAACTATTGATTAACTACAGGACACGCAAACACAACTTAGTGAAGATAAACTCAGTTTATTCTCACAAATCTGTCGTGTATAACTCAAAGGATAATAACGAACTCAGAAGTAACTCCGTTAGAGGGAGAGAGAAGTAAGAACCCTAGATACACCTTGGCAGGCAGCCAAACATACCAACCACCCTCAGAGATATCTGTCGAGTATTAAAAGATTCGTAATAATGACAATAGTGGGTGAGTAAACTCTCTAGTTTTTAATAAATCTCTCTCTGATGTATATTCTCTCTAGTAATAACTTCTGAATTCTCAAAAGAGTCTCTCCTCCTCAGTGGTGGTTGGGGTCCTTAAATAGCCCCTCACACCACTCCCGAGGTAACCCAGTTATTAGAGACTATGAAAGACATCCCTCATACTTTATGTCATAATATTAAATTCCTGATGAACTATTTAGCTCCATGTCATAGACATTAAATGCTAACACATGCCTTTTGCTTAACTACTATATGTCGGGTGGCTGTCGTCACATAGGTATCTCAGCAACTGTCTGATAGCCCCAAATACCACGGTGGTTTACTTAAATACATATTTGACATTGCCTAGTTGGCTAGTGATATCATGTACAGTAGATGTGACATTAAGTAGATGTCTGTTTGGTTCATAACTAAACGTTCGATGGAACTCAAAGCTACTCCGCCCGATGTTCCACGGTAAGGGTCCTTCGGTGTTTTACCAGGTGTATCTAAGATGGTCAGGACAAGCCCCAACACTACCTCACATCTGAATCCTCCAAACCAAGTCCCTATAAAGTTCCCACGATGAGGTAGTTCGGTAGAGCATGAAAGCTCTCACAGGCTCTACCAAGCCTGGTCTCTCACGCGTACCGTTCGACCTCACACAAAATCATTATACTAATTACATCTTTACAATCGTTATAACTCATAGTCAATATAAACAAAAGGTACAAAAAGACTAAATTAATCAACAAGATTAAAGGACGAGATCTCTCGGTCAGTTTCTTCGCTGGAAGATCCCTTTAGGCTGCCACGCTAAGCTACCTTAATCCCCAACATTGTTGTTAATGGAGTGATTATCTATAATCTCAGGATTATCTTCAAGCCCCATCTATATTTTCACCTTCGTGGAGAGATTTTTTGTGGAAATAAGAAATGGCTACATGAAAACTCCCCAATCCGATGAATCTTCTCTATATGAGAAAATTCTGGCATCTTTTCCTTCATTACCAGGAAAAAGTAAAATTTTCCCCAATGTACCTGAGTCGAAGCATTGTGGCTTGTTGGCGGTTGGCGAAGGGCCATCGCGATTTTTTCCTACTACTGAGTTTCAACCGTTTTGTCTTTGGTTTCATGGCTAATTATGGGATTCTCCCAAAACACCTGCTAACATTCTCAAATACCAGTTTTGGCTCTGGGAAAGTGAAATTCTCCCATTTATGGTGAGTTTGTCGTTTGACTACCCCTGTCGTTGTGACTTGTGAAGTTCTCCCTTGTAACGTTTCACCATGTTAAAAAAAAGCAGAAAATTTCTCCCCGATGTAGTTGAGTCAAATTAAACAACGTTTGGACCTGAGGCGAGGGGACATCATAACTTTTTTGAACCGTTGGGACAGCTTCTTCGTTGGGAGTTTATTGAATATGTCTAACAAAAATTCTGGTGCCAAAACTCAAACTTTCTCAGGAAGGAAACCCTTTATATTACTCATGCGTCCCTTCTCAACTGATGTGGGGCTATCTTTTCAACTGTCATGGCACTTCTCGAAGTGCCACGTGTCCATTTGAAATGATTATAAGCGGCTTTGCACGCGTGGTGGGGGGAAAGTCAATAAACGGGTTTTAAAAGGTTTCAAACGTTTATTTTTTCAAAACTCTTCTCTTTCCTTCGTCTCTTTCAAGCTTTCATCTACTTTAGAGAGATAAACACTGCCACCACTCCATTGTTGCCAAGATTTTACCTAGTTTTCTTCTTCCTCTCGTCTTTTACGCCACCACCTGTGGTTGTGCTCCTCTATTTTCATCCCTAACCCTTTTTCACCAAGTTGTTTCTTTCATCGCCACTTACTATGGATTCTTTAAGTGTCTCGAAGGCTACCACCATCGCTGTTCAGCCAAGCTCCACCTCTGCCACCCCTAGCAACACCACTTTGGATGCTGCTCGTCAAGAGCAAATAACTTTTTACTACTGGTGTCCCATCTTTAGCAAAGATGATGAGTTTTCTGATGCATGCAAGACCTGCCATTTTTCAGTCAAGTACGACCCTTTGCTTCTAGGTGATGAAGAAGAAGATTTGTCAAAGTGGGGCTTTCTTCCCCCAGATGGGACTCTACGCTTGAGGTTGGACCGTGGAGACTTCCCTTACTCCTAGATTGATTTTGAGGCACCTGGGGGATCACCACCTCATTTTGCTGCTTGGCATGCACATATGCAGAGCTCTCACACTGAAAATCTTGCCAAGGTTCATCTTCACTGAGCCAGCTGGTTTGGGGAGTTCACTCTTTCCAAGCACAACACTATGCTCCAGTGCTGGTTTCTAGGTGGAATGTTATAACTCACACATTCTTTGCTGCTTAGGGGGAGTTCACCATCTCATTGGAGGATGTTTGTGAGCTACTTGGTTTTGAGCCCATAGGTGAGTTTACATATCATGATGAGGGCTTGGATGTCGAAGAGACTGCTGACTGAGCTGAGCTGAGCTTAATCGAATCTGCCACCATTACACTGGGTCTTCAAATAAGGCTACTTTTACTCCCCTAATTAATTTTTTTTCGAAGCTCCTACTGCGATGTCACTGCTATTACAGGCCAAGGTAAAGCTACATATTTGGAACTACTAGCCTACATCCTTGTGTTGCTTTTGTGTTTCTTTTTTTACTAGGAAACCCAACGACCAGATCAGGAGGGACCTTATAAACATTTTTATCCGTTTGGACAGGGGCTTTAACCTTCCTCTAACTGCCATTGCTTTGGGGTCCCTTTATACTTGGCTAGATCGAACTCACATTGACATGGAACGATCCCTTGGTCATTATAACTTGGGCAATTTTTCCAACACCGTTATCTTAACGGGTTTCCTCTATACCCATTTTCTCGTTATTCCTGCCAAGTCTACTCTTATCCCGTTAGCCAAGGCATTAAACCCCCCACCTCTTATGCTTCTATAAAAAATAGAGCTGAAAGTAGATAATGGGAGTTTTTGACCATTTTAATTCCTTTATCATGAGGTCGTACAACGAATCTACCTTTGCCCATTCTTGGAATTTTTTTCATTCTACAGCTTCAACGGTCACTTTTATTCCAGTTGTAGAAGATCCTTCTCAGGCCGTCGTACTTTTGTTCACTCTTGGATTTCTTCCTTCCTTTACTGAATGGGGATACACTTCTGAACCTTATAACCCCGATAGATGTAGCAGGAAGTTTGCGTTTACTTAGGGTGCTCCTCAACCTATATTTTAAATAAGGAATAAACGGGCTACGTTGGCTGAGGCTCGTACCTTCTACCTTACAACAATAATAGTTGGTGTGACCTCTACTATAGATGGCCGAGTCACCCTTCCAAGTGCCACTAGGAAAGGGGACGTATCTACCTCTTATACCACCAAGTTCCATTTGAGGCAACTGGTCATGATTTGTGAGTTCATACAAAGTCCCCCAAGTATCCCCCAGTCCTTTCTTTCTCTGCCTTGGAGTTGGGTCTCAAAGGCAACTCTATTCTTGGAGTTGAGTTCCCTCTGAGTAAAACTGTTAACGATCATCCCCTAGAGCTACCCCCTTATTGCCCAATGATCCCTACTGCCAGACCTAAACCCAAAACCGTTGTAACCCCCAACCAGTCTACCCCTATAATTGAAGAAGCTTCCGAGGAAGGTCCTTCCCCTCCACCAACCAATAAATCTAGGAAGTCCAAGTGTGGGACTTCCTCAAAATCTAAGTCTCAAACCCAACCCCAAGCTCCTTTGGAGGCATTCCCCATCACTTCCGTTCCTCCTCCCATGTTTGAAGAAATGAGTGAGGAGTTCAGAAGGAGAGTTCAGGTGGAGGTGGAACGAATACATGCTAAGTTTCAACATCGTGCTCCCATCGTTCCCCCTTCTGTTGCCTTCCCCACTATCATGTTTGATCCAACTGAACCAGGGGAAAAGAGGAGGAAGAGTTCAAAGGGTCCTCGAGGTACTGGTGTTACGGGTGCGAGGAAGAAGACTTTTGGTACAAAGTCCCAGAGGAAACAAACTCCCGAGGAAAATCTCTCCCCAGCTACCCTATTTCTACCTCCTCTCCTCCTTCGCCAGTGGTGATATCTTCCCACTATCCCTCTGAATCTGAGGTATGTATGTCTCTTATTGTCCTTACTCACTTTTTTCTAAGGCAATATGCATCTGTTTTAACTCTTAACAACTTTTATGGAGGAGGTTGAAGAAGAAAGACCTAGCCCCCCCGTGAGCCCTTTCGTAGGGGGACATTTTGGTTCTTCTCAGGTCGATGTGACTCCTCCCCATTCCACTATTATTGGGCTTACTTACTCCCATCGTTCGACCTCTCAACGTGCGAAGGATGCTATCGTGGGGGTGATTCCCTGGAGTCTGTAGGCATCTATTCATAACTGGAGACAACTTCCCTGGCCCCTTCTGAATTATCACCTCAGTACGAGGTCCTTCTACCCATATTTTCATCTACGAAAATCACCCCTGAGTTAAAATATTATCAATTACTTATCAGGTTTCATGGCTTTTTCCCATCCCTTTTTTCTATTTAACATGCTAAACTTTAATATTTTGGGATGCCTTAGGTTGAAATGACATCTTTGTTAGCTGACATTCTTCTTCCCACTATGTAGATGAGACCCCTAACTGCATTTCCCTTTTTAATTCCATAACTTAGGTAATTAACGCTTAGAGGTATTTCTCCATTTTTCTATACTTACTTCTCATGTTTAACACTTGGCTTCCTGTTTGCATCTTTCTCCAAGTCTTGCCCCACCCTATTCTCTTGGTGGTCTGCATATTTCCAAGGACAATGTTAATTCTTCTTCCTAGCGTGGTGGTTCTTCTGTACCCACCCATGTTGGGGCATCACTTCGAGGTCCAACGTCTTTTCCTAGTGAAACTCCTATGTTGGTCGTGGTACCTTTTGTCACCGAGGGATCTTTACCGACCGTTAAGGCTTCTTTAGTTGGGGTTTCCATTGAGTCTTCTGAGGAAATAAGCCGTCCCCCAACAGTTTACACCGTTATGGCCTCCGTGGTGACTCCCATTCTTTCCCCCACTACTGCTGAGGTACTTTGCTAGTTTCTCTTCGTTTATTATTGTTTGTCTTTTATTCTTGACAATGTACAAACTGGACTAGTCTCATTTCTCAACCATTCAAACTTCACCTATAATGGAGACTTAGAAGTAAAAATGTTTGTTAAGATTTTCCATAAACTCCACCTATATCGGTGACTTAACAACGAAAATGCTTGTTAACGTTTTCCATAAACTCCACCCATATCGGTGACTTAACAAAGAAAACACTTGTTAAGATTTTTCGTAAACTCCATCTATATCGGTGACTTACCAATGAAAACTCTTTAAGATTTTTCGTAAACTCAACCTATATCGGTGACTTAACAACAAAAATGCTTGTTAAGATTTTTCATAAACTCCACCTATAACGGTAACTTAACTATGAAAACGCTTGTTAAGATTTTTTCTTTAACTCATTGTTTCTTCTACTTGTTCTCAGGTTGCACGGGATAACTCTCCACCAGTTCTTTCGCCCATCACTTCACCCCATCGAGAACTTGTTATCTTAGAATATTCTAGCCACGACGATGATGGTTCCATGACTGGCACTGCTATTGATAGAGATCTAGTTATGAGATCCCTCTGCCTGACTTAGTTCCTGACGCCTTTTGCCTCATCGCCCTTCAACGTTCCCCTCAAATGGCTACTATCCATCGTTTGTTAGTTGAGCAACTTGAAAGCCACCATCCTGAGACTTTTACTATGGATTGCCTGCATTCCAATATCCCCGTGATGAGCTATAAGCTTCAGGGCATGGCGACCGTTGTTGTTGATATTGTCAGCACTCCTACTCCAAACTTTACCAGAGCCCTCCTAAACCAATTCCTAGGATATCTGAGGGAGTTAGGTCATGATGGCTTCCATTTTGACTGTCTTATTGTGCATTTAAAAACATTGAAGAGCCAGTGACTGGATAGTCTGAGGGAGCTACTGCAGAAACATCGCGAGAATCAATTGGCTGAGGAAACTAAGTTGGCTAAGATAAAACCTCTTCTTGAAGCTGTCAACAAAGAGGTGGGGGACATTGAATAATCTTTGAGTCTAGCAAAGATTAAATGAGAGAAACTCCTCATCGAGTGTACACAAGTGCAGACGAGATTGGAGGTTTCTGTTAATGCCCAACAGTCTTGCTTAGCAGCTTCTTCGGGCCTGCATGGAGATTTTTTCTCTGCTCTAGATCTATGGTTCCTCTTAGGTCAATGAATTGTTGTATACATTTTCCATTTCTTCTTCTTATGTAATTCTTGGGCAATAGCTCCCAATTTTGTAATGCTCCAAAGTTTATGAATGAATGAAAAAGATGCATGTTTTTTCTCCATATCCTTTCTTTGTGCTATAACTGTTTTAATATATTATGAAGTTGTAGAATTCTTTCATCTCCACTCAAGTTATAATAAAAAAAACATGTATATTCATAACAATAGTTGGATACAACAGTGGTCCAAACTTAATTGCTTTACACATGATAGACTTTCAACCATTTGTTGTTAATCTTGAATGGCTTGTCTTCTTCATTTTAGAAATTAATTGATAACCTTAATCATGAGCTTCTTTTATAATGAAAGGTCCCCCCCAATTCGCTACAAATTTAGGTAAAGGAAGCCCCCTGATATGCTTCACGGCTTCTTTTAAAATGATGTCTCCCTCTACAAACTTCCTTGGTCTTACCAACTTATTATACGCCCTGGCGAGCTTCTTCGTATACATTTGAAAGTGGTGCATTGCATTATCTCTGTGTTCGTCTAACACTTCCAACTGCACATTTCTATTCTAAGGGAGAATGCTACTTTGCAAGGCATATCAAGTAGAGGGAACTTCTAACTCCACTCAAAGGATTGCCTTGGCCCCGTAAATAAGAGAGGGTGGGGTATACCCTATGGGCTTCCTCTTGGTTGTTCGATAGGCCCACAATACGACTGATATCTCATTATCCCACGATCCTAGGAAATCTTACATTATTTTAGCCAAAATATTAACCAAGGTTTTGTTAGTTTCTTCGACTTGACCATTTCCCTTTGGGTATGCCACCGTTGAAGTATGATGAACAATGGAGTACTTATCTGTGATCATCGTTACCTTTGTATTGATGAATGGGGTTCCGTTATCAGAGAGAATTACCTTTGGAATCCCAAAACAACAAATGATGTATTCTTTGATGAAGTTCCTCACCACCCCTAATGTTGCCCTTCTTAGTGGTATCGCTTCATCCCACTTTATAAAACACTTTGTTTTTACTAGTATCCATATCTTTCCCCTAGAAGAAGGATGTATTTCCCCTACCAAGTCGAACACCCAAGTGTGAAAAGTTTAAGGCATTGCCAGGGAGTGTAGGTCCACCGATGGGGCATGGATCATATTTCCATGAAGTTGGAAAGCTTTACATTTTTGCACGAACTCGGCAGAGTCTTTCTCCATTATTGGCCAATAATACCCCAATGTTATTAACTGGTTATACAAATTTTCCCCTCGTATGTGAGATGGATTGTGTGCCTGTTTGAGGACTTCGACTACTTCTTCCTTCTTGATGGAACGTAATGTCCTAATGAAGTAGTCCCTTCGATAAAGTTTCCCCTCCTGAACGTAGTACCTAGGGTCCTTTCTCTTTAGTCCCATCTCATCAATTTTCTCTATTAGGATAACTCCATCTTTAATAAAGTCAATATAGGGCTACCTCCAGTCTGGTTGAGCTTCAAGTAAATAACATTCAGTTACCTCGAAGAATAACTGGCACTTATTGCACTTTTGTTATAGCTCTGTTGTGTCCTGCTTCATTCTAGGCCAAAAATATCCCTACCTTTGAATTCTCCTATAGAGAGGTATCTCGGTGGTTTCATAGTGCTCTTTATGTGTTTTCTTCAACCTTCGCTCTGTTTCTTCTGGGTTGATGCATCTTGATAACCATACTCCTGCATTCCTGAAGTAAAAGTTTCCCTGGTTTGTAAAGTATTGTGCTAATTTCCTTAGCTCCATCGCTCCTTCTCCAGATTCCAGTTTCTTTCGAATCACTCCCCTCTAGTTCGCGTCCTCCTCCATCGGCATAATTGACCTTACTATCGAAGGAGCTGTTCTTCATTGAATCACGACTACAATTATATCATTCCTCATGACCATTTTTTGGGTGATGGTGGAATAGGCGGTTGGATGGTGATTCATCGTTCGGGGATGTCTCTTAATTTTGGTCCGATGGAACTGGATAAGGAGTCTCTGAATGATTGTTCTGTATGGTGCCAGGCTTAGGTGTTTCAACACGTATTCTCCATTCACTTACTGAATCACCAAGTTCGAATCGCCCTTAATTCAAAGTGAAAGAATTCCCGTTCGAAGATCCTCTAGCAACACCAGTACCAACGCTTCATATTCCGCCTCATTGTTGGAGCAAGAAAAATCCAAGTTATAGGAAAGACAAATATCCTCCATTCCTTTTGAAATAATAACCCTTGCTCCTCCTTTCTTTTCCATCGAATATCCATCAAACTGCATCGTCCATTCTTTATCACTTACATCTAGGTAATTGGCTTGCAAGTCATCTCCTGGAATACTTTCTTTAGGTGGATCAAACGTTCCAAAGGGGAAGATTTCTAATAGGTCAGCGTACGGTTGGCTCTTAATCGCACGAGGAACCACACACTTCAAGTCGTATTCTGAGAGGATGAGGAACCACCTAACTACCAATATAGTTATGTCCAATGAAAACTTAATGGGATCACATCTCGTTACAATATGAATTATAAAATACAACATATAATGTCTAAGTTTTTGTGCTATAAAGACTAAGGCTAAACAATGCCCTTCCAAGCTACTATACCTCGCCTTTGGACCATATATGATTCTACTGAGATACTAGACTGGCCATTCTTCCCCGTTAATCTCTTGTGCCAGCAGAGCTCTAATAGACCTCATGGTGGACGTGAGGTGTAGTTGTAACGCTATTCCTGTCTGTGGGGGAACCATGGTCTGTGGTGAAACGAGTAGCTTCTTCAGCCCATCGAGAGACTCCTGGTGAACATCCTCCCACTTGAATTTTATGTTCTTTAGCAAAAGCTTCATCAACGGGTGCGTCATTTCGATCAATCCAGGCACAAATCTCCTAAGGTAGGAAATTTTACGGAGAAAACTCTTGAGCTCGTTCGTCATTCTTGGAATCGACATCTCTAAGATCTCTCATTGTTTGTCCTAGTCCATCTTCACCCCTTGTCTATCAACCACAAATCCTAGAAACTTTCCACACATTACTCCGAAAATGCACTTTAGTGGGTTCATCTTTAACTTATACTTCCTGCATCGGGCAAACACCTTCCTCAAATTGCTCCAATGGCACTCCTCCTTCCTCGATTTGATGACTAAATCATCCACATAGAATTCCACAAATTTTTGAAATAAGTCATGGAAAATGGACATCATTGTTCTTTGGAATGTAGCCCTAGTATTCTTGAGTCCAAACGCCAGTACTTTGTACATGAAGTTTCCCAATGGGGTTCTAAATGTTGTTTTATCTACGTCTGTGGGGTCCATCTTGATCTGGTTGTACCCTACATACCCATCCATGAAGATTTACATCTCATGACCAACCATTGCATTTATCATGATATCAATGGAGGGTATAGGGAACTCATCCTTGAGGAAAGCACTATTCAAGTCTCTGAAATCCACACAAATCCTTATTTGATTTTTGTCTTTCTTTCCCACCGAAATAATGGTAGACAGCCAAAGTGGGTGTTGTATCGATTTGATAAAACCTTCCACTAGTAAGCATTTAACCTCTTCCTTGATCTTCAAGTTTAGCTAAGGTTTGTACATTCTTGTTGCTTGCGTCACCGGAATGGTTGAAGGAATCACATTCAACTTGTGGCAGTTGACTCCCTTATCCATCCTTTTCATCTCTATTTACTTCCATGCAAAAACTTCTATGAACTCCCGAATCAACTCAACAAGGCCTCTCATTTCGTCTTACTGATATCTTTTGAGATAAAAATAATCTTTGGATACTCCCTTTCTTTCGTTAAGTTCAACTGCTCCAACTCTTGTGCCGGTGGCTTCGGTTGGTCTTCCCTGTAATTTGGTTCTTCGGCAACATCATCCACTAAATCTTGTATGTTGGAGTTGTCTATCACCATACATTTCCCCTGTTGATCTACTAAAAAACACTCATATATCGGGTCAGACTCATCATCAACTTCTTCGGCTGCCCTTTTCACACCATTATAAATGATACTGAAGCGACCCCGAATTTTAATGATTTCAAATTAAAATATAATTTCCTTTTAAATAAATGCGGAAGCGTTGTAACACAGGTGATGGTTCAACTTTCAAAAATAACAACAAGTTTTAATTTCTCAAAACAAATTAAAACATAATTCAAGTCCTAGAATTTGCCTAAATCATAATTAACAATTATCCAAAGTAAGGCGAAACCAATTTTTAGCAAATGACTTGAATAAACCAATTTAACCCAATATTTAATTTAAGTCCCAAATTAAATGAGTGTGATAATTAAACCAAATTTTATCTTGAAATTATCTTAAGCATGGATTCTAAATTATTGTGCAAGATAAAATAAACAATGTCACACTACGCCGAGATGTACGAGGAAAAACCCAAGACGGGAAACAACCTCGGACGGCCCTAGCCACAAGTCCACTAGATACGGAATTACAATTACAAGACAGATAGACTTACAACGACTGACTCGATCCCTCTCAAGCCTCGACGCTCCTTCTCGTAGAAACCTCTTCCTAGCGAACAACCTCGGAACATCACCGTGGTCTCGGAATCCACCGATAGGACTTTATATGGTCACCGTCACCCAAGCATGGAGCCTTTCTCCAAGTGGGTAGAATCTCAACAAAAAGTCTTCTTTGTGATGGGGTGTAGAAGCAAACCCGAAACGTCTCTTTTTCAATTCGGTAGAGAAAACCGGTGCCAAAACTCCAAGTAAAGAATATGAATATAAAAACTTGGAATAAACAACTATTGGGTGTAAACTAGAGTGTGTATGAATTTTTCTTTAAAAATTAACACTCAAAACATGAAAATTTTCCCTAAATAAATTAGCTCTCAAGTTCTCTCTAAGAGATGTCTATGGAATGGAAAAGTTATCTTGGAAAATGTGTTTCCCGCACATAATAATGTATGAAAAAAGTCGGTTGAAAACCAAGTGGAGAAGTGGGGAAAAAACTGCCAAAAATTGCTCAAAACTGTTCCCGCCCTGGCGTCTCGTTCAAACTAAATTGACTCTCGTTCGAACGAGACTTCTAACGAGCGACCAGCCTGGGCTCGTTAGAATCTCGTTAGATACCTCGTTAGAACGAAAACCTCGTTCGAACGACATATCGAACGACTGATCAGTTTAGGGTCGTTGGCAAACTCGTTCGAACGAAACTGGTTCGAACGACAAAACTCGTTCGAACGAAACCTGGTTCGAACGACAAAACTCGTTCGAATGAAATCTGGTTCGAACGAAAAAACTCGTTCGAACGACATTTCTAACGAACGACTAGAAAGTTTGTAAAATTCGATTTTGGTCCAGAAACTTTTATATACTTATTTTAAAGTTCTAATTGATTCTTTCTGAAAATAAAATGCAGTTTTTATTACACCTAACACCCAATACAAATTGTTCCAAGCTCCTATATAAATATAATTACATTCATACCTTGGGAGCATGGAACCTTAGTTGATGACGTAGAAACGAGGCACGCAAACCGGCATTTTGATGAAGCTTTAAATTCTTTGCCGCTATGTCTTCAATACATACTTCATAGGCTTGAGAATATTACAAATAAATACTATCCTATGAATAAATGCTTTTGTCCGGAATTGAGCCAAAACTATATATGGACTCAATTGGAAATTTGTGTCCTTACAAATCTCCCCCTTTGGCTATTCCGGGACAAAAACCAAACAAAAATCCTAAAGGGCCGTCAAGCTCTACTAGATTCGAAACATAACCCGCCCAAACTTGACTCAACCCAAGGATCAGCTTTAGAATAATTCCTTCACACTTAAGCAAACTCATCAAATGCATAGGGAATATCAAAATATTAAATGCAAGTAATTAATTACTCCCCCTAAATTAATTTTCCCCTTTATCAAACACATGACCTACTTAGAAAGACGTCTCCCCCTAAGATAAATCTCCCCCAAACTAGGATACGATAATAATAGGATTAGATACCATTTCTCCCCCTATCATCATTCTTCCCCCTTTTTGTTCAGGAATAGGCAAAGGATAAAGAACTAATAACTAGCATGTTGAAGCTTAAAGTGTAAAGACATGAAAGCATATGGGCAATAAAAGAAAGGCAAAGACAAATAAATATCATATATATAGATACTAAAAATATACCAGTAGAGCACTTGCATATATATATAGATATAAACACACACATAACACAAAATACAATAAGTATGCACACTCGTAAGGCAAAAATGTGTCATATGGAAACGGAAGTGTAGGGGTGTGAACTAGCAACAATTAAATTTAGACCCAAACACTTAATAAACATTCACGGAGTTCTCATTTGATTGCAAACTTTATCACATTTAAATATAACCTCATGTGACAATATAAAGATTGAACTCAATGAACAAACATACACAATGCATACAAGCCTAGCATGATGATGATTCTACAAACCAAATAGAGTCATGACATTAAAGACAACTAGGATAAACAGACATTGTGCAAACCGTTGATATACCATCCAATTCTCCCTCAATGAGCATATATATTCTTTTGTTTTTGAATGAATATCAAACAAACATAGGCCTTGGCAATTGCTTTCTGTTTAATGCCAAATATTCTGTTTTTAGGCTGTTGGATCACGTATTTCTTTTAGATCCAATCAACGGTGGCTTACTATCGCAAAGGATTTAAATCATCCTTTCGGAGCCCTTCCCCGTGCATATATTAATTTATCATGTTTTCATTTTTCACACAAATCTCACATGCAACGGATTTTGACATGCACTAGTCCTCCTAGGTCATAGATATGTAGATGACTAGATTGGTAGGAGAACACCTCAAAAAGCTCAAATATAACATGTGGCATTAAGATTTCAAAAGAGCTCGTGCATGTGTGAATAGAGGCATATAGAAATAGAATCCATTTAATCAATACAAAATCCAACTACTCCATATAAAACATGGTAAAGAACATTTTAAGGATTGAAAATCTAAACCAAAAGTTCTAGCCACGTGGGAGCGTAAATGATGGGATTCAAACACAAATATATGCCACATAAAGTGTGTCAAACAAAAATACACACAAAACAAAATCTTTCTGAGTTTTTAACATTTTTTAATCAAAAATAAATATTTACTCAAAAAGACAAACAAAAATCATTTGTATTTTTCATTAAGCTTAAATGAAATAAATAAAACACAAATGATAAACAAAAATCTTTTTATATTTTTCAATTAATTCAAACACAAAATATAATACAAAAAGATAAACAAGTCATGATTTCTAGCATGGGATATGAAATAAGGCGATGACTAGAAAATGACTAAAACAAGCATACATTTAGCATGTGAATATGACATAAAGTACAAACGCTAAAGTATGCAAACACTAACACATTCATCCTTTAGATTTATCAAGGGAGGAAGGATGTGAAAGTAAATGAGAATCAAAATTCCTATTTTGTAAGGCAACCAAGTCGGATTTCCTAACCCAAATTAATGAAGAATTACTATCTTGGGGTGTAGAAACATTAGCTATCGTGGTTACTTTACTATGGGATTTTCTAGGAATTCGTTTAAGATCTAAACAAAATTTCCTAAGATGACCTTTTCGACCACAATGTGTACAAGTAAGAATATTTTGAAAAGATTTTTCTAAGGAGTGATCATTAAATGCATTCCTAGAAGATTCTCCTAAAACATTGGTTTTGACTTTAGGGTTAAAATCATTACAAGAATTGAAGCCTAAACCAAAAGTGTCATTTTTAATTTGAACCGTTCCTAACATTTTATCTAGTTTTTTCGAACGACACTCCAAATCAAATTTGACATTACTAGAATCTTTTAATTTATTTTCCAATTCTAAAATTTTAGATTCTAGTAAAACATTTCGCTCTTCAAAAGCAAGAAGCTACTTTTTCAAGGATTCCATTAAACCCCTAAGGCTATCTCTTTCGCCTTCTACATAATCAAGCATCTCTTGAAGAGTCCTCACATGTGTCCTAAGGTCTTCTATTAAGGCACTATGATCAATGACCTTGACACTCTTTCTTAAACAAGCTTCTAACTTGAAATTAGTTCTTTTCAAATTAATAGATTCTTTATATAATTCATGAAAAGCATTTTTAAGTTCACTCACATCAACCTCTTCTTCATTTTCACTCTCTTCTCCACTCTCACTATCATTAAAAACAAGGGAATCATGAACAATGACCTTGGAAGTGGCATGTGCTATCGTTTCATCAATCGATGAGTTCTCATTATCACTCACATGACTAGCCATAAAAGCCACAAAATTTTTCTTAGTGGGGGAATCGGGCTTTTCTTCCTTATCACTATCACTAAGGGTTGCATTATATGCAGTGGGTCGTTTACCCTCTTTCCTTAGTTTAGTGGGGCACTCATAAGCTCGATGGCCATAACCTTCACAACCAAAACACATGTTAGACTCGTCCCTATCTAAATTGTCATTACTAGGTTTAGGGATCCTATCGGCTTTAGAAATATTCTCGCTTTTATCATTTTTAGAAGTATCAAATTTCTTGAAATCATTTTTAAATTTATCTTTGTTAAATTTAAGAAATTTTCTAAATTTGCGAGCAAATAAAGCCATATCTTCCGAGTCACTTTCACTATCACTCTCTACTACTTGTTTGACCTCTTTTCGGGCTTTTAAAGCAACACCCTTTTCAATTTTATTTTCAGTTTTAGAGGGAAACATATCTAGTTCATAGGTTTGTAAATCACCTACAAGCTCTTCTAATCTCGTAGAGGCTAAAGTGGGTAAAGAATTTAAAACGGTCACTTTAGGAATAAATCTATCGGGTAGGGACCTCAAAATTTTCTTTACAACACGGTCGTCAGGTATTTTCTCTCCCAAGTTAAAGGATGAATTAACAATATCAGAAAGTCTAGCATAAAATTTATCAAAAGTTTCTTTTTCATCCATTTTGATAGTTTCAAATTGAGTGGTGAGGTTTTGGAGTTTTGAAGCTTTAACGACACTAGTTCCTTCATGAGTTAATTGTAAAATATCCCAAGCTTCTTTAGCGGTTTCACACGTCATAATACGTCGAAATTCATCCGGTGCGACAGCGCTAAATAAGGCATTTAAACCACGGGAATTAAAATTTGCTAGCTTAAACTCATTTTCAGTCCATCTATCGGCGGGTTTGATAGCACGTTCACTTTCAACTAAATAGGTTGGTGGGGAGTACCCGGTAACAACAGACATCCAAACTCTCTCGTCGATAGATTTTAGTGACGATCTCATTTGCGCTTTCCAATACGCGTAGTTTGAACCATCGAAAATAGGAAATTTTGAAAATGGGGAAAAATCCATTTTAGCCAAAAATTAAAAGATCTTAACGAAATAATTTATCGTTTTTGGCTCTGATACCAATTTGAAGCGACCCTTTAATGATTTCAAATTAAAATATAATTTCCTTTTAAATAAATGCGGAAGCGTTGTAACACAGGTGATGGTTCAACTTTCAAAAATAACAACAAGTTTTAATTTCTCAAAACAAATTAAAACACAAATCAAGTCCTAGAATTTGCCTAAATCATAATTAACAATTATCCAAAGTAAGGCGAAACCAATATTTAGCAAATGACTTGAATAAACCAATTTAACCCAATATTTAATTTAAGTCCCAAATTAAATGAGTGTGATAATTAAACCAAATTTTATCTTGAAATTATCCTAAGCATGGATTCTAAATTATTGTGCAAGATAAAATAAACAATGTCACACTACGCCGAGATGTACGAGGAAAAACCCAAGACGGGAAACAACCTCGGACGGCCCTAGCCACAAGTCCACTAAATACGGAATTACAATTACAAGACAGATAGACTTACAACGACTGACTCGATCCCTCTCAAGCCTCGACGCTCCTTCTCGTAGAAACCTCTTCCTAGCGAACAACCTCGGAACATCACCGTGGTCTCGGAATCCACTGATGGGACTTTATATGGTCACCGTCACCCAAGCATGGAGCCTTTCTCCAAGTGGGTAGAATCTCAACAAAAAGTCTTCTTTGTGATGGGGTGTAGAAGCAAACCCGAAACGTCTCTTTTTCAATTCGGTAGAGAAAACCGGTGCCAAAACTCCAAGTAAAGAATATGAATATAGAAACTTGGAATAAACAACTATTGGGTGTAAACTAGAGTGTGTATGAATTTTCTTTAAAAATTAACACTCAAAACATGAACATTTTCCCTAAATAAATTAGCTCTCAAGTTCTCTCTAAGAGATGGCTATGGAATGGAAAAGTTATCTTGGAAAATGTGTTTCCCGCACATAATAATGTATGAAAAAAGTTGGTTGAAAACCAAGTGGAGAAGTGGGGAAAAAACTGCCAAAAACTGCTCAAAACTGTTCCCGCCCTGGCGTCTTGTTCGAACGAACTTGACTCTCGTTCGAACGAGACTTCTAACGAGCGACTAGCCTGGACTCGTTAGAATCTCGTTAGATACCTCGTTAGAACGAAAACCTCGTTTGAACGACATATCGAACGACTGACCAGTTTAGGGTCGTTGGCAAACTGGTTCGAACGAAACTGGTTCGAACGACAAAACTCGTTCGAACGAAACCTGGTTCGAACGACAAAACTCGTTCGAACGACATTTCTAACGAACGACCAGAAAGTTTGTAAAATTCGATTTTGGTCCAGAAACTTTTATATACTTATTTTAAAGTTCTAATTGATTCTTTCTGAAAATAAAATGCAGTTTTTATTACACCTAACACCCAATACAAATTGTTCCAAGCTCCTATATAAATATAATTACATTCATACCTTGGGAGCATGGAACCTTAGTTGATGACGTAGAAACGAGGCACGCAAACTGGCATTTTGATGAAGCTTTAAATTCTTTGCCGCTACGTCTTCAATACATACTTCATAGGCTTGAGAATATTACAAATAAATACTATACTATGAATAAATGTTTTTGTCCGGAATTGAGCCAAAACTATATATGGACTCAATTGGAAATTTGTGTCCTTACAAATACACCACATTTCCCTATTCGATAACAATTTTCTTGCACTGCCTGCTGGTAGCAGCAACTGCCTTCCTTTTCTTCTCTCTGGAAGCCTCAGCAACTCTTCATATTAAAAATTTGCTCATTATGCTTTGTTGTTGGACCTCGTGCTGCATTAAATCCACTCTAGGCTTCAACCTGTCTTTGAGCCATTTTTAAATGTTTTAGGGCTGAGGGACCGCCTGATGGGCTTCTTCGACCATCACTCCTTTACTGCTTGCAACCTCTTTATTTTGATCATTCAAAAGCCACATCCTTTCTCTGATCGAGGGGACCCAACCTCCCTCCATTCTTCTCGTTAGGACCCTGACGTCCTCCGTTAGTTCCATGTAAAAGGCTACATCTACCAGGGTAGTTTCTTCAACATCGAAGGGTCTCTTCATAGATCTAATGGTCACCTTCATTCCCTTAATATTTGCCTTGGCGCATTAGGGATACGTAAAATGAACTATCCCTTGGTTGTGCAACCACACTCTTCCTATCAACAGATGGTAGGAAGTTGCACTCTCTATTACGTGGAATTTTATATGGGAACTCAAATTTACCATCATAATCTCAACGTTCACGTACCCAATGGACTTAGAAGACTGGTTATCATAACTTGAAATCACCAAAGGCATGGGGACTAACCTTTCCTCCAAAATAATAGATGCGTGGAAAGAGTTGATTGTCATGATATCGATGGAAGCTCCCCCATCCATAAGAGCCCTTGCAAAGATAACCCCATTAATGCTGGCAGTCACATATAATGGCCTATTATGAAGGAACCTTACGGCCGTATCTGCGTCACTGAAAGTTATCTTTGATAGAAACCTCTTTACCAACCTGGCCATGGGTCCCTTCCATCTCAACGAAGGGATTACGTTATTCCTTGTAATGTCAAGGACTACCTGGGTTATTTCTAATCTACTCTCGTTTCATATCCCTACTTGGTCGAAGAACGATGTAAACTTTGGGGCTTTTAAAACTGCATTGTATTCTATAACTTAGTCTCCTTCCTCTCGTTCCACGCTATATATGTCATCCACATCTTTAACACTTGCTTCATAGTAATCTAACACAATGTTAGCCATTCCCCTAGTGCAATCTTCTAAAGATTCTTCAAAGTCTTCTTATTTCGCCATTAGTTCCCTTTCTTCTCCCTTTGCCTCCTCGTTGTAGGCCAACACCAAATTAGCTCCATGCGTGGGGAGTGGGTTCTTGTTAACGTTCTGTAGAGGGATTTTTAATATTCCTACATTCACATACTTGTCGATTCTTCTTCTTAGCATGAAACAACTCTCCATTAGATGTTGGATCTTTTGATGAATCTGGAAATATTTAGGATCCGCCTTAGTTGCTGCGTCGGGTTCCCCAACAGGGATGCCCTTTGGTTCGTACACCATTCCTCCTTGGACCATTGTGTTGTAATAGCTGACAACCTTTTGTAATGTACAAGGCAATAGTGATGGGTCTTCTCTGTCTTTCCCTAACTTCCTCTTGTTGTCCCTCTTCACTGCGTTATCCCTATCTTCTCCTTTAGTGTATCCCACGGTTGGGGGCTGGGACCTCCCTCCCATGGTTGTATCGGCTACCTAAACATTATGGGAATCACCATTAGATTTGGTCATACAACCAACGAGATATTCATTGCTGCTTTTAGGAACTCCGCAAAAGTCCCCTCACACATCTCATTAATAAGATTGCAGATGTACTCAGGAAGAAATCCTTTCGGACATATCTACAGAAGTTTGGATTCTTTGGCCTCCTCTCTTACATCTAGGGACCTTTCCTGGAATCTGCGAATGTATGCCACTACATCTTCCCCTGGTCGTTGCTTCTCCCTCCCCAGTTGGGTCAAAGTGAACTTATCTTCTGCAAGAAAGAACATCTGGACAAACAAAACAAGCATCTCCTCCCATGTGGAAACACTATTGGGAGCTAAGTAAGAATACCAAGTATATGCTTTGTCGGTTAAGGATTTAGAAAATTCCCTCAACCTGAGTTTATTGTTATTACAATGCGCCCCCAAGTGTTCAACGAAGCGTTCAAAATGTTCCTTCGGGTTTCCACCCTTTCCTGTGTATATTTAAAAAATAGGAGGAATATAATCTTTTGGGTAGGTATCATTGTTGTATTCCTGGGGGTAAGGCATCCAAAAGTCATCATAGACCGAAGCTACCTCTCTCGTAGATTGCGAGGAGACTTTCATGAATTTAATCATCTCTTTTTGCATCTCTTTCCTCATCTCTTCCATGGGTGATGCCGTTGAAGTGTCCACCAACAGTACCATAGGCTGAGTACCCGTTGCCACTGGAGAAATCATCACAGTTGAAGCCGTTGATACTCCTGGGGTTCCCACTATTGGATTTACAACAGAGGGTATACTTGATGGGATCGTTCCCGTTATGATCGTACTTTATGGGGCCATTGGGGATGCCCCTAGTGTCACAAAGGAGTTGGATTTAAATCCACCCAACATGATTGAAGCTATAGGAGTTTGCAAAAACACATAAAATTTATTCATGAGGAGTGACACCGGGGCTGGTCCCAACCCAGCGCTCATAGAATCCTCTGCCGCTGCTGGGATACCCGTCGCCATTTGGACTGGAGGTATCCATAGTTGATGGGCTCCATCACTTGAAGCTTCCAACTCTCTCGCCTCCTGTTTTTCATTGTGTTGAATGTCATCAAAATTAAGCCTTCGATTAACGTTATCCTGCGCCATACTCCTTGATTAGAAGAATGCCTCCCCAGCAGAGTCGCCAAATGTAAGAGGGTAGTTTAGATTAGATGGAGGCGTAACCCCTTTTGATTATAGTCATGATAAGTTAACTAAAAAAACTATTGATTAACTACAGTACATGCAAACACAACTTAGTGAAGATAAACTCAGTTTAAACTCTCAAATCTCTCGTGTATAACTCAAAGGATAATAACAAACTTAGAAGTAACTCAATTAGAGGAAGAGTGAAGTAAGCACCCTAGATACGCCTTAGCAAGCAGCCAAACACACCAACTACCCTCAGAGATATATGTCGAGTATTAAAAGCTTCGTAATAATGACAATAGTGGGTGAGTAAACTCTCTGGTTTGTAATAAATATCTCTCTGATGTATATTCTCTCTAGTAATAACTTCTGAATTCTCAAAAGAACCTCTCCTCCTGAGGGGTGGTTGGGGTTCTTAAATAGCTCTCCACACCACTCCCGAGGTAACCCAGTCATTAAAGAGTATGAAAGACATCCCTCATACTTTATGTTATAATATTAAATGCTTGATGCACTAGTTAGATCGACATCATAGACATTAAATGCCAAGACACGCCTTTTGCCTAACCACTGTATGTCAGGTGGCTCTCGTCACAAAGGTAGTTCACCAACTATCTGACAACCCCAAATACCATGGTGGTTCACTTAAGTGCAGATTTGACATTGTCTAGTTGGGTAGTGACATCACCTATTGTAGATGTGACACTAAGTAAAGGGTGATGTGCCCAAAGTACACCCTCTTACTTAGAGCAACTAACCTCGGTCAATATCACATCCGAGGTGACCAGAAGCCTATGACAACCATCAACAAGGTCGTCTCTCATAAGGTCGGCCCCATATACATCAACCTTGACAAGTATTTAGCTGAGGTCAGCAAGGTCTCATAGGTCCAGTCATCTATCAACATCATCACCGGCCTCAGCCGACGTTACGTTCGTCAGCCGACATCAACAATGTCTCATGGGCTCAACCATCTGCCAACATCATCATTGGCCCTAGTCGATGCTACATATACCTCATGCCTAACCTCGGCGAGTCCTCCTGGCCGAGGTCATCAACGATATTGACCTTGGACAAAGAAATATCGGGACTTCACCAACCTCGTACTCATCCAGACCGAGGTTGCTACCAATGAAAGACAAGGTCAAGTATTTACGAACACGTGTATGGTTTGGAACACATGGACAAATCTGTTATAATCAAATCATTGCCTCCACGCGAGGGAATATTGAGGTCATCATTATCTACAAAAGTTCATCCTGGTTTCACTCATATACTGGTTAGATATTTTTGTACATGCACATTACATGCTTGGGGGGTACATTACACCCCCCAAGCACTATATATAGAGGTCATCCTCTACCTTGTAAAGGGATCCAAAATACAACCCTAGCTGAAACTCTATTATTTTATATAGTAGAGAGATAAATCTTGAGAGATTGTAGCCATGGCCATTAGTTCCTTCATCTAGTGATATCACTCACACACTCACAGTGGATGTAGGCGAGATTAGCTGAACCACTTACATTTAAGTGCCCATCCCCTTCTCCTCACCCCATTCTATCATACATACATATACTCTTATGCTGCCATTGTTATCACCTGCTTGAGCTTGTCAACACCATACTTGGTGGTGCTAATTACAGCATCATCATTTTGACATCGTCTGTGGGAACGAGAAGATTCATCTCTTCCTGTTTGCAGCTTAACCTCACCGAAAACTCTGGTGGTCAACTATACCTCACCCTTTGCGTGAAACTGTATCACTATTAAAAGAGATCCCTTATGGTATAAAGATCACTAATATTTTCATTGCAAGTTATTTATCCTTAACATATGGCACCGAAGTTACCACCACCTCCTCCATCATCTGGTGTTGGAGGACCTAGTTCCATCCTGGTACCACCCCAGTTCAAAATGGCTGAGGTAGCAGCAACTTTGAGGTCCTTAGCTGCAATGCAACAACCTATGGAGAAGCAATTTTCCCAGCTAAGCCAGAATATAATAAGACCAACCGGGCTCTAATAGGATATGATTACTCCGGCGACAGTTCAACCACATCCTGAGGCTAGGGGACCACCCTAAGCACCACAAAAAGACCAACCTACCCCTCAATGGAGGAGGGATGTTATTGACCCTAGGCGTTTATGCCTGGGGAGGTAAGGAAACCCTTGCCCTGAGGATATGCACATTAACATTCAAGAAGAGGATGCTCCAGAAGACTAATGGGAGCCATATGAGGTTTCAAACAACACAGTACATCCTATACAACAGAGACGCGGTTGTGGAGCAAGACCATATTGTGATGGACGCCAAAGAGGATCAACTTTTAATCGCTTGAGTAGAGGGTCTGCACAGCTGGCTCATAAATGGATGGTGGTGAACGTCGACCTCATCATGGACGACCCCAATATGGTTGAGACTGTGGTCAGGAGGTTAATATCCGACGTTGCGTTGG
Source organism: Sambucus nigra (assembly GCA_949130495.1). NCBI lineage: Eukaryota > Viridiplantae > Streptophyta > Magnoliopsida > Dipsacales > Adoxaceae > Sambucus > Sambucus nigra. The sequence goes on from OX422210.1 coordinate 245,945,836, forward strand.
AGTTGTCGAACCCTCCGTGCACCCCTTGGAGGTGGCTGGGGACAATCTCAGCCAGGTTGACATTACAAAACCACAGAATGACTCCATCTAATGGCTGGAAGAGAAGATAGCGAACCTTATAAAAATTCGAGACCCACTTCAAAGGGGATTCTCAGAGGGCTCCCCATTTGTGGCAAGAATTTTGAACTTCCCAACCTCTTCCAAATTTAAACCACCAATGGTGTCTCTAAAATATGATGGAAGTACTATCCCGGTACATCATATTAAGATGTATCAGTCTATAGAAGACATTTACTCAATCCTAGATGAGATGAGGTTCCGAGCTTTTTCAAGCACCTTGACGGGAGCTGCACACATTTAGTTCACTTCTCTTCCCAAAAATTCTTTTAAGAACTTTAAGGGGTTGGCAGAGCGATTTATACACAACTTATTTTTTAGGGTAAGACCTCAGAAGAAGAAAACCCATCTACTCTACATAAAGCAAGGCTAGAATGAGAGCCTCAAGGACTACATTATAAGAATCAATAAGGAAAAATTGGAGGTTGAAGATTATGAAGAGAATATAGCTATGACTGCCCTTATAGGAGGACTTCAGAAGGGGAAGTTACTTTGGAAGCTTACTGAAGACCCTCTTAAGTCTATGGCCGAGCTATTGGAAACAGCTGGTAGGGTCATGAATGCAGAAGAAGCAATGGCTGTAAAGTATGAGGACGAGAACAGAAGTAGAAACGAAAAATTCAAAGAAAGAATGATGGAGAGAATAGGACTGTAGATGACAAGTTTGCACACTACACTCCTCTAACTGTGATCTGCAAACACATCCTTAATGAAATAAAGAATGATAGGTCCCCGAGATGGCCGAAGAATCTGAAGGCTGCTCCACATAAGAGGAACAAGAATCTGTGGTGTGAGTTCCACCAAGACCATGACCATCTGACCGATACGTGCTTTGCCCTGAAGGATGAGATTGAGAAGATGTTGAATTTTGGAAAGTTCATAAGGTACTTGGATGGAAAAACTTCTAAGGGGGAAGAGAAGACCCTAAAAAGAAGAGAAATGACAGATGTCGGGAGGATGCCCCTGCCAGAAGAGCTGAGGACTCAGATGACGATGATGATGATTACCCAAACCTCCCACTAAAAGATGATAATTTCTTGATAAAGAGAGTTGGTATGATCTCTTTCGGGGTGAGAAACATCTATGGAGGATTAGAAGGGGTAGGTTCGGAGGTCACCGATCGTAAGGCCCATGTGGTAGAGGCCCAGGGTTGCCATCAAAGGGAAGGCACTTGAAAACTTTGTTGCTAAGTTTATCTGGGAAGAGGATAAGATTGATATTGGTCAAGAGGTTATATATGAACCAGACAGTATCGTCTTCCAAGGTCCGAACGAGGTTGAGTCAAGAAAAGCCAAAAAAATCTTGGTGGAGAATGAGGAAGACAGGTACCTCTTTAGGCAAGGGACCCTATCAGAGGGAAATTTCTCTTCAAATGAAGATGTTTAGAACCTCTTCGTTGATGGGTCATCCTGTGACAATGGAAGTGGAGCGGGGCTGATAGTGTTAGCACCAGATGGTACTAACATCGAATATGCATTGAGGTTCAACTTGAAAGCTTCAAACAACGAGTCAGAATATGAGGCATTGATAACAGGTCTCTCCTTAGCAAAAGTCCTTAGTGTTGGTAAACTCCTAGTCCACAGTGACTCAAGGTTGGTCATCAACCAAATCCTGTGAGTTTATGAGGCCAAAGATGAAAGGATGGAAAAATACCTGAAGAAGGTAAGAGTGATGCTAAAAATCTTCAAGGATGTGAAGATGAGGAGGATACCTCAACAAGAAAATAGTTGATCCGTTGCACTTGCAAGGTTGGCCTCGGTAATAAGGACGAACATAAGAAGAACAATACCCGTTGAAATTCAGCTCAGGTCGACCATTGAAGAGGAGGAGGTTGCCAGACCTTGCCTAAATTTGAATATGGGAGTCTCATGGATGGATCCTCTTATCAGGTACATCAGAGATTGAGAACTGCCAGAATCAAAATTAGAAAGGATAAAGTTGAGGTTCAGGGCTACCAAGTTCTCAATTGTAGGAGACGTCTTGTATAAAATGGGGCACCAACTTCCTCTCCTCAGATGCGTCCACCCTTAAGAGGTTCCACACATCTTGCATGATGTGCACGAAGGCTTTTTCTCTAGTCACATAGGAAGAAGACCTCTAGCTAAGAGTATAATCACTCAGGGGTACTATAAGGACACACATTTCCAATTGAGTCCCTTATTATTTTGGCTCAATTCTGAACAAAAATGTTTGAGTCATAGGATAGAATACTTAACCATCCTTTAAGCCTATGAATTACTAGAGTTAAAGACGTAACGACCAAGACTTATAAAGGTTCATCATTGTCGAGTTTCAAGTGCTATATTTCTACGTCATCAACATCATATTCCATAGTCTCCAAAAGGTATGAACGCATTTATATATAAATATGGGAGACTTGGAATATATTTATATTAGGTGTACTTATAGTTTAAACTGATGTTTATTTTCAGAAATTTTCTTTAAAACATTAAAATAAAGTTTATGGGCTAAAATGGAATTTGTAATCTTTTTTTCTCTTCATTCGAAATTATCGTTCGAACGAATTTTTCGTTCAAACGAGAATTTCGTTCAAACGATTTTTGCCAACGACTTGCCACTGGAACTTCGTTAGATAGTTCGTTCGAATGAAATTTCATTCGAACAACATTTCAACGGGTTTAGTTTTTTGTAGTTTTTTGGCACTTTCCCACTACTTTGTCCCACTATTCTTTCACATAATTTAATGACTTCCGGAACTTTTTTTTAACAAGAACTTTTTCCATCTCTTAGTGAGTTTTTGAGAGCTTAATCCTTTCATAAAAATTTCCCTTGGTGTTTGTTAGTCAAATTGAGTTATTCAAAGAACAGAACCAAGTTTACACCCAATTCTTTGTTTTAATCCAAGTATATATATATATATATATATATATATACATCTTGCTTGGAGAGTTTGTTGGGCACCATATTCTTCTCTACCAGAAAAGAGAGTTTGGGTTTTCTTATACATCCCATAAAAGAAGAAGCTTGTTTGTTGCAGCATACCGACTTGGAGAAAGCCTCCTTGTTCGGGTGACGGTGACTAGAAAAAGTCCGATCGGTGGATTCGGAGACAACGATGGAGTTCCGTGGTTATTCACTAGGCAGAGGTAGTTACAAGAAAATGCGTCGGGGCTTGAAGGAGTCGAGTCGAGTATTGTAAGTCATCTTTATTGTAATTGTAAAGTTCGTACTTAGTGAATTTGAGGCTAGGGTCGTCCAAGGTTTTTTCCTCCTACATCGCGACGTAGTGGTTTGTTTATTTTATCTTCTGCAAAATCACCTATAATGCATGCTTAGGTAAAAAGATAAAATTGGTTTAAATCACTACTTACTTAAATTGGTGCTACATAATAATTTGGGTTAATGTTAATTTAATTCAAGTCATTATTTAATTGGATAAAATTTTGTTTGGCCCAATTTGGTAATATTGAAAATCTTTTGTAGGAAATTTTTTAGGACTTGGGTTAAATTACTTTTGTGCTATAGGTTAAATATTCACAAGTTTATTTTAAAGTGAAATTTTTAATTTTGAGAAAATTAAAATCTGGTTTAGTTTAATTTTAATTTTGAAAGAATTAAAATTAAAATATTTTAATTGTGAATATTGTATAGTGTAGTCCCTTTATTTAAACCATCTCGCTTTCGCATCTTTAAAAGGAAATTAAAATTATCTTCTTTTTTTAAGATTTTAAAATTGGGGGCCTCGTGTTCCAACAAGTGGTTTTATAGCATTGATCGATAAAAGCTATCGCTCTTTTCAAATTGGTATCAGAGCCGGAGCACTAATTTATTGCGTCAAAGATCCGTTTTTCGTCTTTTATAGTTTTTGTGCTCCTTGCATTTTTATGTGGTTCATTTTTTTACACACTCTAATTTTTTTTTCTATCTCTCAATGGTATGTCTTGATGATAATTTGTCCTTCTCTAATGATAATGAAGTTTTTGCTATTCAAGAGGAATTTAATGGGATTAATAAGTGTAATGAAAAATTAAGAGAATTAAATTTGAGATTTGCAAAAAGTATTAAATTTCTTGAAAATGAAAATTCTTGTTTTAAAGCTAAAGTTGAATTTTTGCAAACCTCTCTATCTCAAAATGATATTTTTTTTTGTGAAAAGCTCATGGACATAAATTACAATTTTAATATTTTAGAAAAGTCCAAGAGAGAGAGTGATAGTCGAGAAAAAGCTCTTAGGGACATGTCTGCTCACATTGAGGGGGAGAGTGATAACCTTCTAGGAGTTATAAAAAATTTAAAGAAGGAGTTCCGTAAATTTGAGGAGTCTAATTTATTACTTGAGTTCGAAATTTTTAAAATGAAAAATGACTTACTTGACTCGAGTAGTAGTTGTAATGGTTCTAACTCATCTTGTTCAAATACTTTCGTTGCTAAAGCTAAGACCATTGTTTGTTTTAGAGGGTCAACTTTATCCAAGGACTTTAGAAAAGGTCACACCTTAGGTAACATTCCTCGTGTTTACACATGCTGACATTGTGGTAGGAAAGGTCACATTAGGTCATTTTGTTTTGATCTTAAAAGAAGTCCTAGGAAGTCTATGTCTAGAATTTCATTAGTTCACAAATCCCATCATTTTAAATATACATCTATATGGGTTAGGAAATCATTTTTAGACGAGCTAGAAATTAGATTTTTTAATTCTCTTTTCCTTTCACATGAAACCTCCCTTGCTAAATTTAAAGGTTGAATGTGTTATTTTTGTTGTCATACTCTAGATTTGTGTGCTTCATATTATATATCATTACTAAGTGTATGCATGTTTAATAATTTTCTAATCTATGATCCATGCTTAATCTCATGCTAAAATTATGATTCATGTTTATCTTTTGTATTATATTTTTTGTCCATTATAGGTTGAATTTAATGAAAAATAAAAAATGATTTTTGTTTATCATTTGAGTTTTACCCTTTTCGTAATTCATGCTTAATGAAAAATACAAATGATTTTTGTGCATCTTTTCAGTTAATATTTCTATTTTTGGTTAAAAATTTGAAAAACTCAAAAATATTTTATTTTGTGTGTATTTTAGTTTTACACACATTTTGTGGCATATGTTTGTGTTTGAATCCTCATTTCGCTTCCATGTGACTAGAACTTTTGGTTAGAATTTTAATACTTAAAATGTTCTTTTTCATGCTTACATGGCGTAGCTTAAGTTTGACTTGCTTAATGGATCCACTTTTATGTGCCTTTTACACACATGCATGAGCTTTTTGAACCTTAACGTCACATGTTATATTTGAGCTTTGTGAGATGTTCTCCTATCAATCTAGTCATCTACATACTATGACCTAGGAGGACTAGTGATTGTCAAAATCCATTGCACGTGAGATTTGTGTGATATAAAAAATAATATATATAAATGTGTACGGGGAAGGGCTCCGAAAGGAAAAATATTATCCTTTGCGAGTAAGCCACCGTTTGGAATGGACCTAAAAGAAATACGTGGTCCAAAGGCCTAAAAGAAAATATGGCATTATAAGAAAAATAGTTTGCCAAGGTCTAATTTTTTTAGTTGATTTATTCATTCAAAAGAATAATATATATGCTTATTGAGGAGTTTGGATGATATATCAACAGTTTGCACAATGTCCATTTATCCTAGTTGCGCTTTCAATGTCATGACTCTATTGGTTTGTAGAATCATCTACATGCTAGGCTTGTATGCATTGTGTTCGTTTTTTCATTAGTTCACTTTATCCTGTCACATAAAGGCTAAATTCTAGTTGATAAAGTTTTGCAATCAAATGCGAACTACGTGAACACGTTTAAGTGATTGGGTTTTAATTTATTGGTATCTTGTTCACACCCCAACACTTTCGTTTCTATATGACACATTTATGCTATAAGAGTGTGGAAAAACTTATGTCATTTAATTTTGTGTCATTTTGGTGTTTATATCTATATGTGTGTCCTTATGCTTAGTTTGTATCTATTGTGTATACATATATATGATATTTTGTTTAAGTCTTTGCAATGTTTAGCTAGTCCATCTATGCTTTTAATTCATTTCTCGTATCTATCTTGTTGCGAATTTTGTTTCGATATCAAATGCTTAGATTACTACAATCAATTGATATCTTTTGTGCTCACATCATAGTTGATATTCATATCTTTATGAGGATTAGTGGAATTTTAGTTGTGCATGTGCTTTAATGTTCTCATCACCTTATGCACAATTGCATGTTTATCTTGTTATCCCATTCTATTTAGCCCTTGTTTAGTTTAGGGGGTGTATATGCTTTAATTGGAGGAGATAAGTTAATTTTTTATTCTCTAGACTTTGTCTATTCCTGAACAAAAAGGGGGAGAATGATAGGGGAGAAATGGTATCTAATCATATTATTATTGTATCTAAGTTTAGGATATTTAACTTAGGGGGAGTCGCGACCTTCTTAGGTAAATCATAGGTGATAAAGGGGAGAATTAATTAAGGGGGATTCTTTATTTATATTGAATTTATTATTTTAATATTTTAATATTACCTATGCGTTTAATAGTTTGCTTAAGTGTGCAGGAATTCTTCTAACTGATAACTTTCATCGTCGGCAAAGCGTTTAATTCTAAAGTGGTATTTGAGTCAAGCATTGTACTCTTTATTTTGGGTGTGATGTTTTTTAGTTTAGTGAGCTGAACGGCCCTTTAGGATTTTTTTTTTTGTCCCGGAATAGACAAAGGGGGATATTTGTAAGGACACTAATTTCCAATTGAGTCCTTTGATGTTTTGTCTCAATTTCGAGTTGAAGACGTAGCGGCCAACACTTATAAAGGTTCATCATTGCCGAGTTTAAAGTGCTATGCTTCTACATCATATTCCATAGTCTCCAAAAGGTATGAATGCATTTCTATATAAATATAGGGAGAGTTGGAATATGTTTATATTGGGTGTACTTATATTTTAAACTGAGGTTTATTTTCAGAAAGCTTCTTTAAAACTTTAAATAAAGTTTCTGGGCTAAAATGGAATTTTTATGCTTTCGGTCTCTTCGTTAAAAATTGTCGTTCGAACGAGTTTTTGGTTTGAACGAGAATTTCGTTTGAACGAGGTTTGCCAACGACTTGCCACTGGAACTTCCATAGATAGTTCGTTCGAACGAAATGTCGTTCGAATGAGATTTCGGCGGGAGAAATTTTTCTATATAAATATAGGGAGACTTGTAATATGTTTATATTAGGTGTACTTATATTTTAAACTGAGGTTTATTGTCAGAAAGCTTCTTTAAAACTATAAAATAAAGTTTCTGGGCGAAAAATGGATTTTTTAAGCTTTCTGTCTCTTCGTTTGAACGAGTTTTTCATTAGAACGAGAATTTCGTTCAAATGATGTTTGACAACAACTTGCCACTGGAACTTCCTTAGATAGTTCATTCGAACGAAATGTCGTTCGAACGAGATTTCAGCGGGAACAGTTTTTGGCAGTTTTTTGGCACTTTCCCACTACTTTGTCCCACTTTTCTTTCACAAAATTTAATGACTTAGGGAACATTTTTTAACAAGAACTTTTTCCATCTCTTAGTGAGTTTTTGAGAGCTTAATCCTTTCATAAAAATTTCTTTGTTAGTCAAATTGAGTTATTCAAAGAACAAAACCAAGTTTACACCCAATTGTTTGTTTTAATCCAGGTTTCTATCTATCTATCTATCTATCTATCTATATATATATATATATATATATATATATATATATATATATATACTAGTGGATGCCCGTGCCTGAGGGCACGGCGATAAATTTTCCCCCGTGATAAAAAAAAATTGAGAAAAAATAAAAATTAAAAATTAAAAAAAGAAAAAAATATTTAAAAAATAGTTTAAAAAAATGGGGAAAATATTTAATAAAAAAATATAAATTTACATGTATTTATAATAGTATAATAGTATATATATAACAAAAAAAAAGAAAAAAAAATAACTTTTAGCTTGACATTTCATGTATGTGCGTGAAAGAGAAAAATGTCATGCATAAAAAAACTGAACATATTTTGGCAAAATTTTCAAAAACCATGCTCCTTTATTATATATATATATATATTGCTTAGAGAGTTTGTTTGGCGCCGGATTCTTCTCTACCGGAAGAGAGAGTTTGGGTTTGCTTCCACATCCCATAAAAGAAGAAGCTTGTTTGCTGTGGCATACCCACTTGGAGAAAGGCTCCTTGTTCAGGTGACGGTGACTAAAAAAAGTTCGATCGGTGGATTTCGAGACCGCGGTGGAGTTCCGTGGTTATTCGCTAGGCAGAGGTAGTTACAAGAAGAGGCGTCGGGGATTGAAGGAGTCAAGTCGAGTGTTTTAAGCATCTTGCTTGTAATTTTAAATTCCGTACTTAGTGGATTTGTGGCTAGGGTTGTCTGAGGTTTTTTCCCGTTGTGGGTTTTTCCTTGTACATCGCGGTGTAGTGATTTGTTTATTTCATCTTTCGCAAAATCACCTAGAATGCATGCTTAGGTAAAAAGATAAAATTGGTTTAAATCACTACTTACTTAAATCGGTGCTACATAATAATTTGGGTAAATGTTAATTTAATTCAAGTCATTATTTAATTGGATAAAATTTTGTTTGGCCTAATTAGGTAATATTGAAAATATTTTGTAAAGCAAATTTCTAGGACTTGGGTTAAATTACTTTTGGGCTATAAGTTAATTATTCACAAGTTTGTTTTATAGTGCAATTTTTAATTTTGAGAAAATTAAAATACGGTTTAGTTTAATTTTAATTTTGGAAGAATTAAAATTGTAATATTTTAATTGTGAATCTTACATAGTATAGTCCCTTTATTTGAACCATCTCGCTTTCGCATCTTCAAAAGAAAAGTAAAATTATCTTTTTGTTTTAAGATTTTAAAATTGAGGGACTCGTATTCCAATAAGTGGTATCAGAGCATTGATCGAGAAAAGCTATCACTCTTTTCAGGTACTGGTGACCGACCTTGACCAAAGATGTTACTGCGTATGTCAAGAAGTGTGATAAGTGCAAGATATTCTCCACTATCTCTCACGAGCCTCATCAACATATGACGTCAATCACCTCACCTTGGCCATTTGTAGTATGGGTCATTGACTTGGCAGGACCCTTGCCAAGGGCTGCGAACAACTATCGATTCTTAGTAGTGGCAATTGATTACTTTTCCAAATGGGTAGAGGCTGACCCAATAATCACAATTATAGAACATAAGACGTTACAGTTCATCTGGAAGAACATCATATGCATGTATGGTCTTCCAAAAACCCTCATCTCAGACAATGGAACCCAGTTCAATAATGCTTCCTTAGAAAAATACTATAAAAGAGTGGGGATCAAGCAGTTCTTCTCTTCTCTTGGACGACCCCAGGTAAATGGTGAGATCGAGGTCACGAACTGAACAATCCTTGATGGGATAAAGAAGAGGTTGGAAGAGGCCAAAGGGAGACGGACAAAAGAGGTATATGTCGTAGTATGGGCCTACAGGACGACAACAAGGACATCAATGGGAGAGACCCCATTCATGTTAGCCCATGGCTCAGAAGCTGCCATCCCTACAGAGGTAGGACTTCCCACTCATAGAGTTCAGACCTATGATCCTCATAGGAATGGGGGAAGAGATAATACTTTATCTGGATTTAATTGAAGAAGGAAGAGAAGATGCAGAGATTAGACAGGCAGCCTACCAGCAGAGAAATGCGAGGTTCTACAACCAAAGGGTCAAATCAAGGCCTATAGATGTAGGAGACTTAGTCCTAAAGAAAACGTTGCAAAAAGAAAATAAGCTCCACCCAAACTGGCATGGTGTTTACAGAGTATTTGATGAGGTTGTGCCTAGTGTGGGTACATGGATTAAGAATAATGGGCCTGCATGAGTAGCCCAATTGAAGCAGGCCCAAATTCCAGACCCTTTATACCATAACATCAATTCGATTATGACTTGGTCTTTTCCCTTGCTCTCGTAAAGAGGTGTTCCAGGAGAAGATGGGGAACGTGGGGGAGTCCAACACCTCCACTCAATGAAAATAACATGTATATAATAAACCCTAGGTCTGGGGCATAAGACACGCACTGTATTCTCTGTAATCTCTCTTCGAAGTATATAGAAATAATACTGGTTGTACCACCGTGGACATAGGCATTCTTGCTGAACCACGTACATCTCCTGTTGTGTGATAGGCATTTTATATTTCTTACTTGACTTGGTGATTTTGCTTCTCTTATTTATTTGTGTTGAACAATAATTGTCACCATAATTGGCGCCGTCTGTGGGAATCGAACATCTTCCCTTAGAAAGCCCACACCAACAAAGAAGTCTGATATGTCTGATCACAGAAGTAATGCTCATCAGGCAGGAGATATCCAAGAACAACCTGCCCCTCCTAGGATTAGATCTGAAGTTCATCATTCAGATCAGAGAGCTCGCCTAGAAAGGCCAACCTCAGAAGAAAGCCAAGGACCAGCGAGGTCCACACAAATATCCAGGTCGATTGATGCTTATGAGGAGAGGCTCCAAGAGTAAAGGGAGTCTTCTCACAAGCACGAAGCTGAGAATACTCACCTCAAGAGACGGTTAGAAAGATTGGAGATGGAGCTCCATCATGGCACCAGGAGACGTTCATACCGCACTCCTAGCCCTCGGGCGAGCAAGTCTCGCAGCCGAGGAAGGAGACCTAGATGCGAGTCACAGAAAGTTGAGGGAAACGAGTCAGAGGATGACCTACTCGAGCAACTGTGACTAGCTCGCAATCGTAGGAGCCCATCTCGCAGCAATGAGAACATACGAAGTCTGGTCCGAAGGGAGATGGCCCAACGCCCTGCGCATCGCGGTACCAGATCAACCCGAGAACTCGCTAGGAGAGATCTCAAAACTCAGATGAAATCACCTTTCTCGAGGGAAATAGAAGAAGAGGAAGCCCCCAAGAAGTTTGTTATTCCAAGGTTCAAGATCTATGATGGTAAAACTGATCCCATTGATCACGTCAGGCAGTACAGGCGGGCCATGACCCTTTGGAACCATCGAGACGCACTGATGTGCCAAATTTTTCCCTAAAGCCTGCATGACGTGGTGCAGAAATGGTTTGAAAGGCTCCCCCATAGGTCCATCAGAAGCTTTAAGTCTCTGGCCGAGCTCTTTACGACACGCTTCATTACTAATAGCTTCCACCCCAAAAGGATGGACGCTTTGCTAATAATGAAAAAGATGCCTCAAGAGACCCTCTGAGACTACGCTAAGAGGTACTGGGAGTTATTCAAAGAGGTCGAGGACTGCTCGGAGAAAGTGGAAGTAGCCTCTTTCAAAATTGGGCTACCCAGTGCTTCCCTCCTGTACCAGTCCCTGACCAAGAAAGAGGCCATGACTATCGACGACCTAATGGCTCGCATCGAGAAGTATGCGAAGGTGGAGGATGTGACCCGCTTCAGCATAGGGGAAAACGGTCGAGCTAAGCTCACTGCAAAAGGCAATGATAAGACTGATAGCCATAAGAAAGGGGGAAAGAACGGGGGCAAGAATGGCTCCAAGAACGGAAGCGGCAACAATGTTACAAAAGCATTTCAGGCGGTCAACACTGTCTTAAGAGAACCAATTTACAAAATTCTCGTAAAAATCAAAGACGAGCCATTTATTAAGTGGCCCAGAAAGATGGGAGGAGATCCCTCGAAGAGAAATAATGCACTGAGATACGCTTTTCACAAAGAAGGAGGACATAAAACCGAGCATTGTAAGGCTCTTAAGTCCCACCTCGAAGAGCTGGCTCAGTCCGGGCATCTGAACGAATTCGTGGAAAAGAAGGTAGAAAAAGTTGCTGCCCATAGAGAAGTAAGGCCAGACAACATACTTAAAGACGATTCCGACCATGAATTCACAGTAATTCATGGGGCATCTGACGTGAAGAAGATTCAAGGAAATTCAGCTCGAATGGAGGTAAAAAAGCTTACAGCAGTGATGCAAGCTTTTCAGATCGATCCAGCAAAGACACAGTCAGGAAAGTGTCTATGAGGAGATGACGTCGAATATAGTAAGCATATCATATCTACAGATGAAGATCTGGTCGGAGTGAGAACCCCACATCATGATGATTTAATCATTACTCTCAGGATAGCAAACTATGACGTCGACAAGTTGCTCGTCGGCCACGGAAGATCGTCTGAGGTAATATATCTCGACTTGTTCAGAAAATTGAAATTAAGCGTCGCCAACTTGAAGAAAGCTATTGTCCCTTTAGTTGGCTTCGCTGGAAAGATAACTATGCCCTTGAGAAAGATCGTGCTGCCAGTAAGGGCATGAAATGTTTCTAAAATGATCGAGTTTCTAGTGGTCGACATTGTCTCGCCATACCAGGCTATCCTCGACAGAGGGTGGCTACACGCAATGAAGGCAGTCTCCTCGACCTACCATCAGAAGCTCAAGTATATGACCAAGCGAGGAGTAATAAAGATCCATAGTGATCATGCGATGGCAAGAAGATGCTTCATATCAGCCATCCTCCCAAGACCAAAAAAGAAGGCCGACAAGCCTAGCGAGAAAGTTGAAGAACGGGAAGGTCTAATACCTTCGAAATATAAATTAAAATAAGAGAGGCCCAGAGTAGAGGAGACCAGGATCCTCCCCTCCGAATGGGTCATCACGGACCTGGAGGAAGTCACAGTTAGAGGTAACAACGATGACAGGGTTTTCTTGATTGGAGCTTCCCTCACAGATCAGGTACAGAAGGAGTTGACGGCTGTGCTGAGAAGCAATGTTGATGTTTTCTTATTGGAACCATACAAGCTGTCTGGGACTGATCCTAGTGTGGTTTGTCATCAGCTAAATGTCAACCCCACCTTCAAACCGATCATACAAAAAGCATGGCAAACTGCTCCCGAGAAGGAAAAGGCCGTGGAAAAACAAGTTGAAAAACTGCTGGATGCAGGATCCATTCGGGAAATTCAATTCCCTAAATGGTTATCCAACCCAGTAGTAGTCCCAAAGAAAAATGAGAAATGGAGAGTCTGCATCGACTTCACTGACCTTAACAGGGCATGCCCTAAGGACCGCTTCCCTCTCCCAAAAATCGATCAGTTAGTGGACGCCACAGCAGCCCATGAGAGGATGAGTTTTCTAGACGCATACTCAGGATACCATCAGATCCCTCTGTATGCTACAGACTAGGACAAGACAGCATTTATCACCATCGTTGGATTATACTGTTTCAAAGTCATGCCCTTCGGGCTCAAAAATGCAGGGGAAACCTACCAGCGGCTGGTCACCAAGATGTTCAAAGATCAAATGGGAGACACCATGGAGGTTTACATCGACGATATTCTCGTCAAAAGAAGGAAGAAAGAAGACCACCTCTCAGACCTATCAAGAACCTTCGAAATCCTCTGGAAGTACCAAATGAAACTTAATGTGAGCAAGTGTTATTTTGGTGTCCAGTCAGGAAATTTTATTGGGTACTTGGTCACTAAGAGAGGCATCGAAGCTAATCCAAACCAGATTGATGCAATAAGTAGGGTAAAACCTCCTTGCACCATTCGTGACATACATAAGCTCATCGGCATGCTCGCTGCCCTGAACTATTTTATCTCTAAGTCCTCCGAGAAGTGTAAACCATTCTTCCAGCTCCTAAAAGGAAACAAAACGGTAAAATGGAATCAAGATTGCTCGCGAGAATTGGACGAGCTCAAGGCCTACATTAGCTCCTCACCACTGCTCGTCATACCACAGGATACAGATTTCTTACACTTATACCTCGTTGTTTCCAACCACACTGTCAGTTCTACACTGATGTGCGAAAAATGATAATTCAGCACCCCATTTATTACGCGAGCTAGACCTTATTAGAGGCCGAGCATCGGTACCTACCACTGGAGAGACTCGCCTTTGCACTTGTAGTTGCCTCGAGGAAGTTAAAGAACTACTTTGAAGCTCACACTATCATCATCCTTACATGCACCCCATTAATGCAATCCCGAGGAAGGCAGATTTGTCGGGCAGACTATCTAAATGGTCAGTCGAGCTCGGGCGATTTGACATCCAATTTTAACTAATGAATGCAATCAAGGGGAAGATCCTTGCTGATTTCATAGCAGAATTCACAGGCGAGCAGCCTCTCGACCAACTTTAACCCGTAAAGAAATGAATAATCAGACGACTGGGAAAATTTTGAAATTTTTTATTGATGGAGCCTCAAATTCAAAGGGGGCAAGGGTAGGCATCGTGCTTATCACACTAGAAAATGCAATCCTTGAACAAGGAATTAGGCTTGGATTTGAAGCCTCCAATAATGAAGCACAATATGAGGCCCTAATAGACGGCCTCTAGAAGGCACACGCTTTGGGGACAAGGCAGTTGCAGGTGTTCGGCGACTCACAACTAGTCTCCAATCAGATAAGGGGAGACTACAATGCGAAATATTAAAGAATGGCAGCCTACCTCGCCTTAGCAAAAAGTTTGTTAGCCAACTTCGAAGAAGTCAATGTCCAGTAGTTTCCCAAAGGACATAACAACTATGTTGACGCCCTAGCAGCCCTGAGTTCAGCAATCGATTCTGACCTAAAAAGAACAATCCCCATTGATTTCCTCGCTCATCCGAGCATTAGCCATGATAGCGAGCTACCAAGCATACAGCAGGTGCTCCAAATTGAGTCAGCGCCGAGCTGGATGGACCCACTGAGGGACTATTTGAAGTGCGGCACACTTCTAGATGGTAAGAAGACCGCTCACAAGATAAGAGTCAAAGGTGCTCTCTTTCACTTATCTCCGGAGGTAAGCTATATAAGAGATCATTTTTCGGTCCCTACCTTTAATGTGTGCACCCGAGGGATGTCGAAAAAATCCTCCGTAAACTCCGTACGGGAATCTGTGGAAGCCATATTAGGGGAAGGTCATTGGCTTTTCGAGCAATGAACTAAGGTTATTGGTGGCCATATATGCAAAGAGACTTTGCGATGTATGTTCGCAAATGTGAGAAATGCCAACTCCACGCTCCCATAATCCATCAACCCGCCAGTGACCTAAAGTCTCTTTCCATCCCATGGCCATTCGCCCAATAAGGAATGGACATCGTAGGACCTCTCCCTACCACTGCCAGTAATCGCAAGTATCTTTTGACCATGGAATCAGACACCATTTTAGCTTGGTGGCCTATCCTCAGAGTAACAACCAAGCTGAGGCTTCCAACAAAGTGATGATCGATGGGCTAAAGAAACGATTAGAAGGAGCCAAGGGCGCATGGGTAAATGAACTACTGCATATCCTGTGGGCCTATTGTACTACCCCACGGTGAGCAACGGGGGAAACCCCATTCTCACTAACATATGGAATGGAAGCACTCATCCCATTGGAAGCAGGCTTACCC
Organism: Sambucus nigra; assembly: GCA_949130495.1. Taxonomy (NCBI): domain Eukaryota; kingdom Viridiplantae; phylum Streptophyta; class Magnoliopsida; order Dipsacales; family Adoxaceae; genus Sambucus; species Sambucus nigra. Next base: position 245,961,273 of record OX422210.1, read on the forward strand.
ACTATGAGGTCCACCCTCATCGACCAAGGCCAGAATGATGCAGCATTACTCGCTGAGCTTGACCTAGCCGACGAACGCCGAGAGCTTGCCCTAGTAAAACTAGCAAGCTATCAGCAACAACTCGTAAAGCACTATAATAAGAAGGTCAATCCAAGGGCATTCCGAGTTGGGGATTATATCCTAAGGAAAGTCTTGGGCAGCGCAGTAAAACCATCGGACGGAAAGTTAGGGCCAAACTGGGAAGGACCATTTAAGATAATAAGAGATGATCTGCAAGGATCCTATCACTTAGAAATGTTGAAGGGCAGAGAGATACCTCGAGCATGGAATACCGCTAATCTTAAGAAATTCTATTTCTAGATTCTTCTTTTGCATTGTACTTATGAGAATGGAAAATCATTTCCTTATCATTAATAAAAGTTATTTGGCATTTGCATTCTACGAAGTGTCAGTTAACTAGTACATGAACTTCATAACTCACACACCCTTTCCAAGTGATAGGCACATTAATCATCAAGCTATAGCAGGGAAATCACCCTCCTCAGGTTTTCATTATGAAACACGAAAAACCTCTTAGCATTGCCCTTGGCAATATATGAAGCCCACAGGAGATCCTTAGGCAATATGGTCAATTCAAAATTGACTGCCAAACAATGTTTGGTTAATAAAATCCTAATCGGATGAAGCATCCACCACCAGGTGTGTCCTCGCCAATTGCCCCGCTTAGGCCTAAGGAAGTGTGACAACACGACCTAAAAGGTAAAGTGGGGGAAAATGGTATCTTATAAGCATACTGGACTAGAAGGACACTTACTCGACAATACAAATCTAGTCGGCCAAGAGAGGCCCAAGGTTATTAAGAAAAATCTAAGAAGGATGGAAAATATAAAACAATTGTTGAGTCAGAAAACTCGCCCAGAACATAAATTTTATATTAGTTCATCACATTTATAGCAAATACAATACATGCTCAGTCGGCGAGCTCGCCCAAATCATCAAAATTACATCGATTTATTACATATATACAGGGTTATTGCTGGAAAAAATGTTGATGAGTTCAAGGCCTCTGAATGAGATAATCAGCCACTTGAGCTCTTCGACCATCGTCAGGATGTGGGACCAATTCTTCCTCGACTTCATTTGCACCCGCCTCCAGTAGGTGCCGAGGGATGGCATCAATAGGGATCCATTGTTCATTTCTCCGGAAGGGGTTAGGTAGTAGAGTAGAAGGAGAGATCTCATGACTATACCAAAGCATTGAGTTCCTTGGGACTTGTAGCTCCTTTAGAGCACTCAACCATCCTCAGATAAAGGAGAGCTTTTCAAACTCTTTTAGCCTCGTCGAAGCATCTAGCCAACCTTGGTCGTAACGGTCAGCCCATAGTTGTCGAGGTCCTCTCCTAAATAAATTCCTTAGCCGAGTAACGTCCCTTTGGAGCCCAGCAGCAATCATGTATTCTCGTTGAACATCCCCTCGAAGCTCTTCCATTTACCTAGCTGAACCCCTTTCATTTCTACTGGCTCGTGGCACGGTCGACGGGGCAGAGCCTTGCAGCACCGAAGGAACATCGCTTGGTCCAGCCCCAGCTCGTGAAGAGGAGGAGCCTCGCAACACTACAGGAGCGATGCTCAGTGCATGCTCCCTGAGTTGTGAGACTTCCTTCCTCAAAGCCTCATTCTCCTACTGAAGAATTTCTCCAACTGGATTGATCTCAAAAGCATCTAGAAGCCTTGCTCTTAGAGTATTCACCTCTTCCTGGATTGAGGCTCCGACCTCTTCTAACTCTTGGAGCCTGTCTTTCAGTTTCACGACGAGCTCGGTCTGCTCTATGAAACGCTTTTTCCTCAATCGCAGTGATTTATAAATCCTCACAAAGGTATGGTGAACGTCAGAGCTTACATTAGGATCGATCATTCTTCCCAATTGAGAAGTGGCTTGTGATAGTCATCCACATCAACCAACTATAGGGCATAAAGAAGCGGTACAGAAAAAATAAATCAGTGCAATGGGGAAAGAAATCCTTTTCAGTTCATTAATAAGGATCAGAGTACATCGAGTAGCAGAAACGAAAATTACAAGCAAAGATACAAAAGAAACCCTAAGGGTAAAATCATCTAGCAACCTCAGGCTGCTCAGAAAATGTTGGCTACTTCCCCTTGTCAGTAGCAGTGGAAGCACCTCCCTCAGTAGGGATAACCTCTGTCGCCTAAGCAGGAGGAGCATCAGCAAGAACTGTTTAGGAGGCAGGATCAACTCCTTCAGTAACTAGGGCAGGGAATTCATCCACAATTGGCTTTGGACCTGGGTCATGCTCGTCAAATAATGGAGAGGTAAAATCGACACCAACAGTTATGAGGGCCTTGTTCTAACCTTTCTTAAAGTTCAGACGACTGATGTAGCCTATCTGAACCTCGGCATCTTCGTATGCAGCAGCCCACCCGGAGTTATATGAGTCCTCCTTGATGGTGGCTGCCTGAGACTCTTTCTCCTTCAGCTGCTCGATCACCACCTTGTTCTCCTTTACCATGGTCAACTTGCTTGAGCAAACCAGGTCATAGGATCGCCTCAGCTCATTCAGATCTTTAATTTTCATATCCCTCTCTCAGTTGGAATTAGCGAGGTCTAGGTCAAAAGAAGCTCGGGCAGCATCAGCAGTCTTCAGACTTGCCTCCAGTTGTGTGCCCCTCACTTTCAAGGAAACATTCTACTTCTCCAGCTATCGGTTCCTTCTCACCAGCTCATTGTGAGAGTAATAGAGCACGGAGAAGTCAGTCATAAACTGCAAATAAAAGAAGATATCAGGAGAAGGAAACAGCTAAAATTTGTTAAAGCATTAGAGAAAGGAAAAGTTCTTACTAAGGCTAGCCTCTGACTAGCTTGTAGAGCCAATTCATCAGACCCTATCACCTTTTGGCGATCTGCAGGAAGAACTACCCTCTCAAGTAGCGCAGGGGCCAATTGAGGAGAAATGGCAACTGAGGCCCCTCAAGCAATGCATACACAAGAATTAAGGCTTGACCATCCTTCGTCCTCAACTCCATTTTTCTCCTCTCTTCCTCCCCCTCCTTCTCCTTCTCCATCCTCTTCTTCTCCTCCACCATTTTATTTTCTTATATATTCTTCCTTTCCTCTTACTTTTTCCTCTCTCTCTCTCATCCGTTCTTCTTCTTTCCTCTTCCTCTCCTGCTCCTGTGCAGTAGACCGAGAGCCAGTAGCAACAGACCCAGTGCTGGACTTCTGCTTTTTTGACCTCTGAGCGAGGAGCACATGATCATCATCATCTTCGTCCTGAATTAAATTTTTCCTTGGAGGAAGCATCTCCTCGCTAGAACTGCTAGACGTGCTCGAAGGTTCTCGAACTTTAAAAACCTCTTCTGAATTAGAGGAACTATCACCACTGGGGCTCCCCGCACCAAAATTATCTTCAGCACCGCCTACGATGTCACTCTCAGAACTTCCCTCCTCCTCGTCCAACTGAATAGGATCAGCAGCAGTCTCTTCAGAGGTATCAAACTCGGGAATACTATCTACTGGCTTCTCTATAAAGCTAGAACCAATGTTTTTATACTCAAGAAAGAAAGCAACAGACTGTGGATGCTCGCCGTTAGCTAGGGGCTCCCTGATATTCCAAGCTTTGACCAACTCAGAAAGACAAACCTCGTTGAGAGTAGGTTCCAAGTTCTTCGACCTCGCTGAAGAAAAAATAGGAAAAAGTCAGAAAGATCACACATTAATAAAGAAATTGAAAGAACAGAGCAAAAACTACCTATATACTCCTCCCCGTAAAAGGGAAAGTAAACCTATCGGACCTCGACCCCTCAGTCCAAGGGGGAGAACTCCCAATTTCTAGTAAGAAAGCCGTCTTGCCAATAGTCCTTGTGGGAATCAGGTAGGTTTACTACCAACACCTTGTCAGGACTCCTGGCTTTGAGATAGAGAACGCCAAAACTAGTTCGAGAAAAGGAATAGCAAAAATAAACTTCGGTGAGCCCTAATTTGGTTCCATAGAGCTGATTTATTCTATGAACGCCATTGATTATCTTCCACACATTAGGCAGACACTCTGAAGGAACAATGTTGAAATAACCAAAGAAGTGCAAGAATAGATTATTTGGAGGAAAATTAAGCCCCCCTTGGGAAATCAACAAAACATGAATCTAATGGGCACCCTCTACCTCTCTAATATTTCTAAGAGGAGAGGCGCATTCAATCTCTACCCACTCCGGGATATTGTAAAACTTTCTAAACTCAGACACTGACCTATTACCAATCTTTGCCATTTGAAAACCCTAAAACTAAAAATTCAAAGAAAACACAAAGAGAAAGCATGAGAGACTTACAAAATGGAAGTTTGACTTGAACGATGAGGAATCACAAGTCCAAGTGATGAAAAAGATCGAAAGAAAAAATAATGAAGAACGAGAGAAGAGAACGTGAATCGCTAGAGCTCACAGAAAATTGAAGAATACTGAGAAGCTTGAAATGGCGATTGTGAAATGACTGCTCTGAATAACTTTTGAATGTTACTAATCATAGTGCGCAGAACACGAAGCAAGTGCCGCCTAATTCAATCCTCAAACTTTGGGAAGAGTTGCACGATGTACAAAGAAGCCATTATGACAAATCATTTAAATTTATTGAGCCCAAAATTGTGGCTCAACAAACATAGGGGCAATTGTGGGTACACAAATTAAGAATAATGGGCCTGGATGAGTAGCCCAATTGAAGAAGTCCCAAAGTCCAGACCCTCCATACCATAACATTAATTAGGTTATGACTTGATCTTTTCCCATGCTCTCGTAAAGAGGTATTCCAGGAGAAGATGGGGAATGTGGGGGAGTCCAAAACCTCCACTCCTTGAAAATAACATTTATATAAAAATCCTAGGTCTGGGGCATTAGACACGCACTGTATTCTATGTAATCTCTCTCAGGAGTATATAAAAATAATATTGACTGTACCATCGTGGACGTAGGCATTCTTGTTGAACCACGTACATCTCCTGTTGTGTGATTCGCATTTTATATTTCTTATTTTACTTGGTGATTGCGCTTCTCTTATTTATTTGTATTGAACAATAATTGTCACTACACCTAGTACCTATCGGCTAGAAAATCTCGAAGGGGAACCTTTCTCCAATCCTTAGAATAAGGACCACTTGAAGAAATATCACATATGATGTTATAGTTTTTTCTTTGTAATACATGTATCATTTTATGAAGACGGTGTTAACGAAAAGAGCAATGTTGTGCTGATACTTTTGTTATATTCTTAACCATCATTAGTTTGGTTAAAATATGAGGTGAAACATCATTATATGGTGACCTCAGACCTTAAACATCATTATTTTGGTGAAAATTATTAGGGTAAACATCATTATATGGTGACCTCAGACCTTAAACATCATTAGTTTGGTGAAAATTATGAGGTAAACATCATTATATGGTGACTTAAGACCTTAAACATCATTAGTTTGGTGAAAATTATGAGGTAAACATCATTATATGGTGACCTCAGACCTTAAACATCATTACTTATGTGAAAATTATGAGGTAAGCATCATTATATGGTGACCTCAGACCTTAAACATCATTAGTTTGGTGAAAATTATGAGGTAAACATCATTATGTGGTGACCTTAGACCTTAAACATCATTAACATCATTATTTGGTGACCTTAGACCTTAAACATCATTAGTTTGGTGAAAATTATGAGGTAAGCATCATTATATGGTGACCTCATACCTTAAACATCATTAGTTTGGTGAAAATTATGAGGTAAACATCATTATATGGTGACCTCAGACCTTAAACATCATTAGTTTGGTGAATGTTATAAGGTAAACATCATAATTTGGCGACCTCGGACCTTTAACATCATTAGTTTTGTGAAAATTATGAGGTAAAACATCATAATTTGGTCACCTCGGACCTTAAACATCATTAGTTTGGTGGAATTTATGATGTAAACATCATTATATGGTGACCTCAGACCTTAAACATTATTATTCTGATGAAAATTATGAGGTAAACATCATTATATGGTGACCTCAGACCATAAACATCAATAGTTTGGTGAAAAATATGAGGTAAACATTATAAGAGGGTAATCTCAGACCTTAAACAACATTCAAGAGGCAAGCCATTCAAGCATTACATCGAAAGAAGCAATCGAATCTGTAGAAGGTGGGATTAATTATTATTATTAAAATAACATTCCAGAGTTACAAATTAGATATACTAAGATGCCATTAGAGTTCATAAAAGCTAAGAGGTACAGACAAGAAAGGAAATAAAAATTACAACTCTTAAAAAAGCTTCACAAGAAAAGGCCTAAGTCTTGGCAGCTGTAGTCATCTCATCATGGACAACTTTTGTCACCTCAGCTCCATCACCCTGAGGATTAGCATCTTCAGTCTCAGTGTTCTCTAGCGGGGCAGTCTTAGCTGGAGCAACATTGACTTCCTTAACTTCTTACAAGTCCTGAGGAAACCAGGGATCACCAAAGCCAAGACCCTCAAAGTGTGACGCAACCATACTACCTGACTCTTTCTCCTTAGAGGCTACCCATTTGGCAGTTGCTTTGATACCTCTTTCAAGGTATTCAAAGTCGAAACTGACAAACTCATCAGACACTTTATAATCTTCAATGATCTTCCTACAGCATCCTCTAAAGTATCCTTGACTAGAGCATCCACCTTAGTCTGAAGGGAATCATCTTTAGGCTTCTGAGCTACGTCGTGGTCCTTCTTGAGCTTAGCCATTTCCATGTCCCTCTGTTGGACAACCCCATTCATCTTGTCAACCTCCTTCAGCTCTTCCTTTATATTGTCAACCTCTGCATTCAAAGAGGCTTGGACCTTCTAAGCCTCTTGACCCTTCTCTATGAGGGGCATCTTCTTTAAGGTCCAACAAACAGAATGATGTAAGGACAGGAGACGCTACAGTAGAAGGTCAGATGTATGAACATATGATCTATGATTTCTAAAAGAGACGAGGTTACACTTGAGGAAAGAAAATGAACAAAAACTAATGCCTGAATTGATCTGTGGAGAGTAAATTCGACCAGCAATGGGACGTCCAAGGAGCGTAAGGAGCACTTATCCTCGTCATTCATTACTGCGCCGATAGTGTCGGCAGCCTTAAATCTATAACTAATGAGGCTATCACTGATCTTCAACTGAGCAATACGAGTATCCAAGGCATCGTCTGTAGAGATGGGAATGGCACGATCCCCTCTCTAAGTATTTCCCGGCCTCTGGGGCTCCGGGTTAGTTGTGGTCTTTATCTTCTTTATAACATTAACCTTCGATGTGCCGATGTTCTTTTGGGTGGTAGCAGGGGGTACATTTTTTCCACCCCTATTTTTCATCATCTTCACAAGGCATGGAGCATACATTTCCCAAAGGTCGTCTAATATACCCTCAGGGTATTCTACAAAAAAAAAGTATGTAAATTAGTATGTCAGAGGCATAAAAAATCAGAGGTATAACGCAAAAAATAAGACTTGCGAAGCTCGTCATAGTACCACCCCCAAGCCTTTCTGATGTTCATTCATTAGAAGACGACCCTGCTCGCCTTGATTGCGAATATCCTCACTTTTTTTGTGGTTGTCCTGGCTAAGTACAGGGTGGGATTTAGCAACAAGAGACAACTTCCCCCACCTCTGAGGTGTCCTTAAAACCAACGTTCTACAGGTCGCATATGGACCTAACACCCATTCCCCGGAGGCAAAGAAATATCGAGGTTTCCAGTTATGGTTTAAATTTTGGTGTACCAACAAAAATTTCTTCTTTGATTTCCAAGCTAACAAGTGGTAATAGCTATGGTAGTTTTTGGTATAGGAGGGAACATCACACCTAGTGAAAACTCTGACTGGAAGGTTTGAGTGGTGGATAACCCTCTAAAGGATGATACCCCCAATTATAACCCTCAAGGCATTGGGGGATAATTGGGAAAGGGCTAGGTTTATATGGGAAAGTATACCTCTCATTGGAGGGTGGATAGGAAGACAGAAACCCAACTTGAAAATCTTCTCATGGACAGAGATCTCTCCTTCTCTGCCGTCAAAATACCTCTTATCCCTTAGAGGTTTCCTAAGGGAGATGGAACAGTGTATGGAGTAGAGGTGCCTAAAGTTAAGAAGGTCCTACTCACTGATGGATCTCTCAATTTTGGCCGCCTCATATGTATCTATATCACTCTCCTAACTATCATCATCATCTCCAGCAGCATCGGCCTGAGCAGGTGAAGGGACACCACTAGGAAACCTCTGAGCAAATTCAACACCGATGGAAGTCGACAGAGGAATGGCATCAATTATGGGAGGAATGGCCACACTTGGCCCTTTGATTTCAACATCTGAAGACCTACGCGAGGTTTTATCACCCTGCTAAGATAAGGCATGGCTCAAAACTTTGACCTCATCAGGGACTTCACCCTTCTTGGGAGTGTAATCCATAGCCTCTTGAAAAGAGTCTACATACATGGGGTCCGAGAAGGATGACTCAGACACAGACATTGTTGTTGGGTCTGTAGGAACCTCTATAGCCTCAATAGGATCGATCGGCTAAGGGTAGATAACCCTCAGAGGTGGAGGAAAGATGGGTTTGAGAGGAAAGGCCTCAGCCCTATGAGCTTCCTCTTGGGCTAGATCTATTTGCCTTATTTTTTCCAAAGGTCTTATCACGAAGATATAGGAACTCTTATGTGAGTTGGTACAAGGGTCTGAGCATAAGTGAGATGACACTACACTTGACTCAAAACCAAAAATAGGGAAACAACTTAGACAATCTAAATAAAGGATACAACTTGGAATTTGTAAGGTTTTCAAAGGAAGAACATCAAGAACAATCAAGAATAATGTCACCATAGAGGGCGACCGGAGATTCACCGAAAACATAAAGAAGGAATTTTTTTACCAAGGCAACCTCGGAGCTACCTATAAGAATCCCAAAGCCACTCAAACCGCTATTGAACTAGCCACACAACCAACAATACATGTGGAAACCCTCATCGAAAAGTGCAAAAGCTCACCGGAATTTTAAAAATGACTATACAGTAACCAGAAATGAAAAAGAAAGGTTTAAAAAAATATATGCCTAGTCACGAACGAGGGAATATGATGGCAAAAAGCAAAGGAAACCCTCAAATGGAAGCCAACTATGGAGATTTGATGTTGCAGCTGTAGAGAGAGCTCAAATAGGAAAAAGAAATAAAGAAAGAGAAGAAGGAAAGATAAAGGGTTTTTAAACCCACTTAATGATGAGGCGCAAGTTTTGATGGCCCATAATTACCCCGGGAAGCCTAAAAAGAAGGACAAAATCACATTAACTTGGGGAACACGTTTCACTTCAGCAAGTGATATGTGTCAAGAAAGTAGTGGCATATAGAGAAATCTGGCCTCGGCCTAAACTACATCCCCCTAGTCATCTAATTACATAGAAGACTAAGGGATAGGGGGTGATTGATGTGCCCAAAGTACACCCTCTTACTCAGAGCAACTAACCTCTGTCAGTCTCACACTCGAGGTGACTAGAAGCCTACGACAACCATCAGGAAGGTCATCTATGATAAGGTTGGCCCCACATACATCAACCTCGGTAAGTCATTAGCCGAGGTAAGCAAGGTCACATGGGTCTAGTCACCTGTCAACGTCATCATCGGCCTCAGTCGATGTTCCATTCATCAGTCAACATCAACAATGTCTCATGGGCTAAACCATCTACCAACATCATCATCGACCCTAGCCGACGCTACAGCTACCTCATACCTAACCTCAACAAGTCCTCCTAGGAGAGATCATCATGGATATTAACCTCGAACAAATCAATAGTCGAACAAAGTAATAGTGATGGAATATTGAGCTCATCATTATCTACCAAAGTTTAGCCAGGTGTCACTCCCATACTGGTTAGATATTCTTGTACATGCACATTGCATGCTTGGGGGGTACATTACACCCCCCCAAGCATTATATATAGAGGTCATTCTCTACCTTGTAAAGGGATAAAAATACAACCCTAGCTAAAACTCTGTTATTTTACTCAGTAGAGAGAGAAAGATTGAGGGATTATATCCATGGACGTTAGTGCTTTCATCTAGTGATATCACTCACACACTCACAGTGGACGTAGGCCAGATTGGCTGAACCACTTACACTCAAGTGTTCATCCCCTTCTCATCACCCCATTCTATCATATATACATATACTCTTGTGCTGCCATTATTATCACCTGCTTGAGCTTGTTAACACCATACTTGGTGGTGCTATTTACAGCATCATCAGAGGGCTATTTGGTTCATAACTAAATTCCCGATGGAACTCAAAGCTTCTTCGCCCGAGGTTCCACGGTCAGGGTCCTTCGGTGTTTTACTAGGTGTATCTAAGATGGCCAGGACAAGCCCCAACGGTGCCTGACTCTCAATCCTCCAAACTAAGACCCTCTAAAGTTCCCACTACGAGGTCGTTCGATAGATCATGAAAGCTCACCTAGGCCCTACCAAGCCTGGTCTCTCGCGAGTACTGTTCGACCTCACACAAAATCATTATACTCATTACATCTTCACAATCGTTATAGCTCATAATCAATATAAACAAAAGATATAGCAAGACTAAATTAATTAATAGGACTAAAGGATGAGCTCTCTCGATCAATTTCTTCACTAGAAGGTCCCTCTGGGCTGCCACGCTGAGTTGCCACATTGAGTTGCCTTAATCCCAAACACTATTGTTAATGGGGGGATTATCTCTAATCTCAAGATTATCTTCAAGCCCCCTCTACATAGTCATATAATTCCTCTCTCGAACATACATACTCTCCCAGGTTCTATAAATTCTCTATATCCCAAGAACAATCACACTCCCAACTCACTAAAAATTTGGAATTTACATTACTCGTTACTCCCATGGGTTATTTCTGTGACTTGGCTAAACCTAGGATGATTTTAAACTTTATCATACCTAAAAACTACATTCTAGAATTTCATTAGAAGTCCATGGATTCTTGTTCAAACGAGGTCATTCTAACGAACTCCTCACTTCAAACGAACTCAAAATCTTGTTAGATGACTCGTTGGAATTCTCGTTCGAACGACCTAGGCAGGTCTTCGAACGAGAATTTCGAATTGGCCCTGTTCTTCCCCAAAATCATTTTTTCGAACTTTCCAACTTTCAATTTCAACTCAAAACTCAACCAACTTCGAATTGTAGGTTTCTAAACTATTCTTAATCAAAATTGGGCACTTTATAATACAATTTAAAGGTCAAATCCTCATATACTCAAAGGGGATCTAAATAGTTTACTCAATTTCTAAAAATTCTCTTTATAATGAACCCATCATCTTTTTAATCAATCAAAACCCTCAATTTAATTCGTGATTAAAGCATAAAATCTCCTGATTTAACAGTTTACAAAAGGGTAAATCCTCTATATGGATACCCACCTCCAAATTCTAAAGTTTCTTTACAATTAAACCTAATTAAACTCAAGTTTTTCATTGTAATATGACTATTTCATCAACTATATATTAATAGGAACAATATATGCTAAATAGGTTGAAAGATAAACACTTGCCTCGGGATGGATTTCTGATTCTATGATTGAATTTGGTATGTGCTTGATCATCTCGTCGCGATCTACACTTTGGTGTAACTATTTGTGAGAACTCTCAAACTTTTGGCTTTGTTATCCAATGGGTCTCCTTCCTCCTTGGTTCTCCCTCTCTTTCTCTCTCTTTATCACGTAGGTTGCAATTGACAGACCACTAACTCTCAATGCTCCAATTTTAATCCAATATTGGTACATTTAATTACTGAAAAATCCCAAATACTAAAATACCCCTATGGGATGTCATTTTAGGCTAAAATCCCAAGTAGTGTTTTCTAACTATTTCGACCCTTCAGAACACGCTGGCGCACTCAAAATAGTCATTTGAGTTATATAAAAATAATTTACCTTTTTAACCCCCAAATATATAATAGTGACGCGACTTATACGCATGTCCCAAATAATTACTTCTTAACTGTCGTGTATCTCGTCCCCGACCATATCATTATTTTCCAAAACCATGTATTACGTTACTTACTACGTAATGCTCAACATAAATATTACTCAACATGTTTTCAACATAATTATTTTCGATAACTACTAACTCTCGTCACGCTAGTAATTATTACCATTAAATTGGATTTATTATCAATTAAATTTTCACCCTTAAATTAATTAATCCAAATTCCATAATTAAAATAAAATTACACAAAATACGGGGTATTATACACTCCGCCTATTCTAATCTTCGGTGATTTTTCCATTATTAAATTAAAGAGGAATCATTAATGGTGTCATTCTTAGCATCACTGTCGAAATCCAATTTATTTTACTAATACCCTAATGGCCCAGTGTCAAAATTTTAATGTTAATATTAACATGCAAAGAATTTAAATTAAATAATTGAAATTCACCATTCCAATAAATATAGCAATAATGATAAAGCAATGAGATGAATAAATATGCCTAGAAGAACAATCCAGACAAAATCAAAATACAACCATCCATAATAAAAATAAATCCAACACGGAAATAAAATGGAAGTACAATGACTCTTTAATAATAACCAACTAGGAATGGGCGACATGCCCGACTGGGATAGATAAAATGAGGAATAAGAACTGATAAATGTTGAGGCATCTACTACCAAGGTACCGCAACTTCCACAATAGTTACAACACGTGAAATAAAGGAACTCCTAAGCCTGACTGGGCACCTAATTTGTTTTTACAAAAAATGGATTTGTAACGAGTCAGAGCCCAAGTAAAACAGTTTGAAAATATTTTCCAAGTACTTAAAATGTAATAAAGAGAAAATATTGTTTGCATTTTAATTTTTTGTACTCTCACTTGAGATTCTCACCTCTCAACTAGTGTGAATTCCTAATGTACTCTTCTAGCCCACCTAGTTATGTTACCCCTGCCTAACACGTTTGGCTTAAGCCTTCCCCATCTAATTGTTCACTGTGCCCACCTGTATTTCCCATACAATACGATACTAAATTTCAAATCCCCTTTTTATTTATTAAGAGTCGCCAATTAATTATTGAGTTCACACATACTGAGATCAATTTAGATATCACTATCTATAGTATCTACTAAAACACCCGTAGTAGAATAAATCACATGTATATATATATATATATATATATAACAAAGTAGAAAACTTATGTATGTCACAAGTTGAAACTATGATGTCATCTTTATGAATTTTTCTGCACTACCTATTTTGCCCCTTATAAATTTGAATTCCCCCTCTTTTGACACACTCCAACTTATTCCCCCTTCTCTTCAAAATTCATAATTGAGGTTAGATTAGTAAAATGATCTCATACTCTTCTCCAACCACGAGCCTATCAATCTTGAGCCAGATATCCGGTTATATAACATATACCTCGAGCCTCTCACTATACAAGGCTCTCTCAATATATTTTACCTCGGCCTCTCTGTCTATACAAGGCTCAAGAGAGTAAATGGAGCAAACCTTTACATTATTCTGTAAAAGGATCAAACTTTGGTAGACGCATCTCTGTCTGACAGAGGTAGCGAGGTAAAGTGTGGCTCTCTCCCACTATAAAAATTATTTTTTCTGTAAATGGAGCAAAGTGTGGTAAAGTGTGTCTCTCTCCCACTACAAATAATATTTTTTTCTATAAATGGAGCAAACTGTGGTAAACTCTGGCTCTCTCACTACATTTACCTCGGTGTCTCTGTCTTTACTTATGTGGTAAATGGATATTGCTAAATGGAAAAGTTTTAGGTAAGTTATTTGTGCTTTGCGACACTCTGAATGATTAAAATGTCTAAGCTATGTGATGAGTTGCACATATTTTTTTTAGATCTATCCATAAAATTGATGATTTTCACATTTTTGCACATATCTAAGGTATGTGATGATTGACATATAATTCACATCAACCGAAAATTATGAAGAGATCCTTCAATCTCTTCCATTCATTTTCGTCGGCAATGACTTTTCTCTAGGAACTGATCACAGGAGAATAATACAGCAGTAGAGCTAGTATTGCGAAAACTTCATCAAATTCCTTGACAACGTCGGAGTCCTTGACAACGTCACTCTTCCCTTCAGATGTATTGGAACGGCATGCATATTCCTCCCTGGAGAACAAGACAGCCTGAAAATGGTGTTGGTTTCGTCGTCGTCGCAACCAGCGGCACCTGAAAATGGTGTTGGTTTCGACGCGGTTTTTGATTTCAAAACATCACCTATGGGTTTTTGATTTCAAAACCCTGACATCTGTACTTTTTTGTATTAGGGGTTTTGATTTTAAAACATAACTCATGGATCTTTGATTTCAAAACCCTAACATCTGTATTTTTTTGCTCGGACAAACCCCAACATCTTTAATTACTATTCTGTTCTTTTGTTGGTATATTTTTCTCCTACGCCGTTATGTTGCCCTCTAATCAGTATTCGGTGATTGCTGCAGTTATTTCATTTTTTGAGGTTGGATTTTGAGTTTGGATTCGATTACCTTCACAGGTATGTTTTTTTTTCTTTTCTTCCAAGTGGGTATTAGGTCCTCACTCCTTCATTTGGTCTTGGTAAAAGTTATGGGAATATTGGTAAAGTGAAAAAATGGAGGAAGATTATTCTTGAGTTGATTTCTTTATTATTTTTGCTCAAACTTCAAACAGTGAAATAATGGTAATGTGAGAAAATAGAGCTGGATTTGAACCTAAAAATCCCAACGACTTTTCCTTTAAGATCATTAGCTTTCTTTAGGTGGGTTTACATGCTGAGTTTTTTTTTTTTAATTTTATCAACCACCTGTGATCCTCTTTAGTATTAGGAGGAAGATTCATAGAGTGACCAACTATTTAAAGTCAATTTTTATATTTGATCCGATATCTATTTTCTGGCCATTTTTATAATTTTTGTACTCTTTATATTATTTTTATTTTTTATTTTTTTAAGTTTTTAAATTTTATTAAATTTTGTATCATAATTTTTTAAGATTTCTGTTTTCAATACAGAATTTGATAGAGGTTCGATTTTCATCTTTTTATATAGTGGTAAGTTGTGATGTTTTTATTATGTTTGTAGGCTTTTTTGCCCTATATTATAGATTTGAGTTTTTGTTGAATGTAATTGTTTAAAGAGGTTCACACTAGGCATCACCACCAACTCCAAGAGATAACAACCTAATTCGGAGGTATTCGATTTTTTATTTCTTTGTTTTGATCTTACTGTGAGTGTGTTGATAAGTTAACTTTTATTTTAATTTTTATTGTGGTTTTGGAAGTGACGTGAAGATATAATTTCTTTTTGGATACTATTAACAAATAATACATGAGGATATGATATAAAGTTAACTTTTAGTCCTCTGTTTGATTTTTTTAATCGTAGTTTTGAGCTTTTAATTTATATGATGTTAATTTATTGGGCTTTCAAGTTTTATTTTATCTTTTTTTATGTGAATTTAAAATTTTATTGTTGTTACGATTTTTTTTTTATTTTGATTCATTCTCAATTTTATCCAGTGTGTCTGGTAATAGTTGTAAGTACTTTTTACGAAAATATTATTTTTTTTGAATTATTTTTATATTATGACTATTTAAATGAACACTTTCTAGGAACATATACTTTAAGGAAAATGACATGTACCCCAAGTGTTTACACCAAAAGTGGTTTACCAAGTGCATTAAACTGTTGTACCTGCAGTAGTGTACAATAGTTTAATGCACTTGGTAAACTGCTTTTGGTGTAAAAACTTGGTACGCATATCATTGTCCATATTTTAAACTATAAATTATTTCCATCAGAATTATTTTAGCACATGGCTCAAGGGTGCTATATTATCAATCAAAGGGGGTACTTGGATCGAGGCCCAAGGCAAGTGGATAAAGCCACCTAAAGGGGCGTGCATTTAAAAGAACGTAAGTGGCAAAGAGTAAAAGTTATAATTATACATGCTTATAATATGGTTGATGATATTAAATTGTATACAAAAGGATATATTTGAAGTAGGTATTATATCATTTAACACTTCCAAAGAGAAGAAGTGATTCGATAGTTCACTGTCCAAAAGGACAGTAGTTACACTGCTCAAGGTTTTAAAACGAGGCCCACTGAAAGTGATAGAACAAACAAATATTAAATATCAAATATATATATATATATATATATATATATACACACAAAAAAAGGATCTCATGCATACCCTCCATGCGGACCATTTTCTGAAAATAGTAAAATAATAATTTTGTGCTAATTTTTTTATGGTTTTTAAACATTTTAGTAGGTCCATGAAAAAAATATAATCTCAAAATGAATGGTGTTGCTATTTTAAAAAAATCAGTCAAACTTTGTCAGCTTTTAAGTTGTTAAAAACTGACAAAGTTTGACCGATTTTTTTAAAATAGCAAAAAATATTTTTATATTTTTTTTCTTTTTATTTTTTAAAGGTGTTTTTTTTTTAAAAAAAATTGCTTTCTAAGGACTGGGTTTTATCACGGGGGCAAATTAATCGTCGTGCCCTCGGTAATATATTAAATATAATATTTATATTTTGTTGTCCTAAAATTTAATATAATATAATATCAAACGATGTTGTCTTGAAATTTAGGTTTGGTGGGTGGGGTTTTAAGTAGTTATTTTGAGACACGTTTTGATGTGTTTTTATAATGCAGGTATCCTAGCAAGGGTATCCGGGAAAAATTACATTTTGTTTTCTTGGCAAAACGAAATTTTTGCCTTGCTGCGAATACGTACCTTGAATTTTTTTTCCATTTTTTTATTATCAGTGATATACCCATATACACCATCGGCCAGGCCGAGGGCGCCTTGCACCTAGACGGGGTTAGGATAACCAGTATCAAACGACCCTCCAACGGGCCGAATCCTCATCAGGCCCAGACGACCCTTCAAGGAGCCGACTCCTCATCATGGTCTAGACGACCCTTAAAGGGGCCGACCCCTCATCATGGCCTAGACGAACCTCCAAGGGGTCGACCCCCCATCAGGACCAGATGACCCTCCAAGAGGCCGACCCCTCAACAGGCCCAGACGACCCCTCAAGGGGTCGACCCCGCATCAGGACCAGATGACCCTCCAAGGGGCCGACCCCTCATCAGGCCCAGATGACCCTCCGAGGGTGTGATAGTACGAGGCCCAAATTAGGCGAGACTCACCACCAGAGGGAACTTTGCCCTCGGCCTCGTATGACAGGCCAAGGGTGACATCATCACAGCACGTGGTTTGGGAGACCCGTGGAATAGTGCGCTTGAGGCTCATATGGCACGTGGAAGACCTTTATAACAATATTACCCCCTCACGTGAGGGAATATTATGTCATCATTTGGCATCTATAAGTGTCAACAGGAGATTGGCTAGATCATCATTCACATGTACCATGCATACTTGGGGGGTACACTACACCCCCCAAGACCTATATATACTTGTCACCTACAACCCTACAGGGGAATGGGTCGATCGATAATTTTTTAACCCTAGTAAAAACTCTGCTTGTACACAAATTAGAGAGAGAAAGTGAGCTTATGTGGATTGTATCGAAGGCCATTAGTGCCCATACTTAGTGGATCACACACTCACAGTGGATGTAGGTCTAATTGGCTGAACCACTATACATCATTATCTTTTTCCTATTATACTCACCTCCTTATATATACTTATACATAAACATCTCTATGGCTGCCATTGTTGTTACTGTCTGAGCTCATCATCACTTACCTTGTGGTGCTAGATTTCAGCATCATCAGTTTGGCGTCGTCTGTGGGAACGAGAAGACATCTCTTCCTTTGTACAGCTTGACCTCACTGGGCACTATGGTGGTGAACCAGTTCTCCCCCTGAGAGGAGATGTTTCACCATTGAAAGAGACCCACTAAGGTTCTCAAGCTCACCAGTCTTTTCTTCAGTTCATCTTTTCATAGCTCAAACACATGGCACCGGAGATGAAGCCCTTATACTTTTGACTCATTTGAGTCTAGACTGTATAAGAGCTCATCTAGTTTGGAAATTGTGACAAAATTGTGTCCATCCTAGAAACCAAAGAGCCTCAGATATTGTTTTGCTTCTTCTCCTATTCATCTTGTAATGATCCTGAAACTATAGCCATCACTCACACACTTAGAACTTATTTTTTGCATATCATATTGCACCTTTATGTGTATTAATGTGGTGAGTGTGTTTAAATCCCTCAATTTGATTTTTATTAATTTTTTGGGAATTTTAAACATCTTTTAATTAAGGTTTTATTAAACTAAAACTTGATTTAAAAAGTTTTGGGGTTAATATCCAAATATGTTTTGTTGTGGTTTTTGGCCTTAAGTTACTCTGAGTAGAAACCAAAAGCGCCAGAGACTCTAGGGTTGGCTTTGTAATTAGTTTTGGACGCGCGTTTGTATTCGTTCTATGGCCAACACTTGATACTCCCTGATTGGCCTGGATTGTGTTTCTTTATAGAGACATTAGTTGAGAATGTTATCAGCCCTTGGATCAAATGTTATCGATGGCCTGCATGTTGTTTTGGTGAATCCCCGCGTAATCCCCTAAGCCAATCACAACCTGTTTAATCCACCGCCTATTGTGAGCCCTTGTATTGAAGTCAAAGAAGCTTGACTCAATCACAGTCGTCTGTTTTGATTGAACGTCTGGAACCTTATCCTCTTGCTATTTAAAGGACTCTCATCTCAGCCTTCGAAAGCTTTTGTCATTTTGAAAATTCTCAGAGAAAGAATAGAGAGAGAGAGAGAAGAAAGAGAAGAGAGAGAGAGAAACCAAAGAGTCAAGTTAGAAACCCTAATTTCGTCTAAAATTTCTCCAACCTAAACCACTTACCTCTCCAAAAAACACCATAACCAAATAAACACCATCTTTAGTGTTTCTTGAGTTTATGAGAGTTAGAGTTGAGTGATCTTGGGTTGCTGTAACCTTGTGTTCATAAAATCTTATTTCCAACTTAGACACCTGCTCAGATCTTGTTTCTGATTCAATAGAAATCATAGATCTGAAGTTTTTCATGTCATAATACACTTAGTTGCATTTTATTTTTCATCTTGAGAAGTACATTGTTGATTGTTTTCTGTTAAAACATTTTATTACTTCAGAATCAAAATAAATGTTTTATAGTTTCTGTTTTTACAAAACTTAACCTGACCTAGTTGGATTCACACTTAGAGGGTTTTCAATCTCCTAAATATTTTCAAAAGAGATTGAGAAAGGTCTTGATCGATTTCTTAAGCAAGATCTCCGTGGAATCTGGGTTATATTGAAAGGTCAAAAGGTTTTTGGTTTTGTAAGAAAGAAAAATAACAAACTCACTGCATATAGACTTTATATGTAATTTGTATAGGACTGTTTGGAAATCTAAGTGTGTGTTAGTTCATGCATGTGAATAGGATTCACTACACAAACACTTAACACACTACATACACTGAAAGTGTTGGCTATAAGATTTGGTGAACATAAGTCGACGTAACGTGCTGAAACAAAGGAAGAGTTGACAAACTGAGAAGACTACATCAACAATCAAGATATGCAGAAAAGTTTAAGGACGCCAGAGGGTACAATCCTGAACTTGTATAGATTTGTTATTGTGTGCATGTTAGTTAAATAGATTGTAACTCACATATTTGTTTTAGTGAATTTTTTTGTGTTACTCCGTAGAGGGAGTCGTGGATGTTTCCTCAAGGGTGAGGTTTTACCACGTTAAAAATCCTGAGTATTGATATTTCTACATCTTCTCATCCCATTCTGATGTGTGCTGAGTTTAAAATATTTTAAACTGTTTACTAAAACTTGTTATCAAATCTTGTCCTAATCTCGTACATAATTTTGTTAACACATCTTGTGTTCAAAATCAGTTTGATTTAAGTAAAGATTTTCTTCAACAAACTTTTCGGAGTTGCTTAAATAGTTTATTTGCAATAAACGGTTTTAGCAACGTTATTTTCAATTGGTATCAGAGCTTTTGGTGAACTTATTTCAAAAAGATCCCGAGTTTCTGAAACTGTTTTCTCAAAATCAATCATGGACGAGAAAAATGAAAGATATGGTAACTTGATCAGACCTCCAGTCTTTGATGGAACCAATTTTTCTTAGTGGAAAGTAAGGATGATTTCTTTCATTCAAGGAACTTTGGGAGATGATGTCTGGGACATTATTGAAAATGGATACTCTTATCCTACTAAACCAGCCACTGAAGGAAGTAATGAGAGGGTTAAGAAAATATTAAGTGAGTTTACTCAAGAAGAGAAACAAGTTTCTCGCAACAATAATAAAGGAAATAATGCCATATTTATGTCCATAAATGACATGAGTTCAAGAGAATCTCATCTTGTACCACTTCTAAGGAAGCATGGGATACCTTGATTACTGCCCATGAAGGAGACTCTAGGGTTAAGGCTGCTAAAACCCAGATGTTAATTCAATAGTATAATTCTTTAATCATGTCTGAATCTGAGTCTTTTGATGACTTCTATATGAACCTGACTGATATTGTCACTAAACTGCATGCTAATGGTATAACTTATGATAGACAAGAAATTGTGTCTAAAATTCTGAGATCATTACCACAGAAATTTGACAATAAAAGATATGCTATTGAGGAAATGTGTGATATAAATCTCACTCCTGAATTACTCAGTAGTAAATTAAGAACTGTGGAAATAGAATTAGAGTTTAAGAAACAATTGACCCACACTCATAGGAAACATACCAATTCCAATCTTAGCTTTACTTATAAGATGATTAAGCCTGAGTTAAACACTCCTAGTAATGATTCTGATGAGGACTGTGACTTAGAAAGTCTAGATAATCAGATTGCCCTAATGTCAAAACAATTTAAGAAAATTGTTAAATTTAGAAACAGTATTGCAAATAGACAGGGCAAGTCTAATTATTCAACTCCTTCAAATCACAAGTCCCATGAGAAACCTCATGACAAACAGAACAAGGACAACACAAGACCTCACAGAGACCTCAAGAAGACTGAATGCTATAGATGTGGTAAACTAGGACACATTGCTCAAGACTGTAGAGTTAATTTAAATACCCAAAACAAACACTCTAGAGCCAACATCTACAAAACATGGGATGACTCAAGTGACTCTGAAAATGAGGAACCTGAGACATCTGATGGTTTTGATCCCTGTTTATCCTTCTTTGCCAAAATCATATATAATGATGATATGCATGTGCTTGATAGTGAGGATGAGTCTAGTAATTCTAGCTCTGTTGCCTTGAATCATACTTTAACTGGTTTAGATGCTTTACTTACTGAGAACATTAATACTTCTTCCTCGGGGTGTGTGAGTCAAAGGGGAATCGATACTGCTGATGTCAATGGGTGCGTGAGTTTAAGAAATGAAACCTTAGGGGCCACTTCACACACCTCACTTAGTGACTCAGACAATGAAGATCTCCCAGATATACACACTCTATATTCTAAAACTCTAAAGAAAAGCACTAGACTAGAAAAGATTGTGAAAGATCTTACCAAAAAGCTAGAGGATCTAAGCCTGATGGTAAAACTGAACGATGAAGAGTATACTACTCAATGCATGTCTCATGAAAGTGAAATCAAAGTGTTTGATGAAAAACTGAAAACTTTGACTGAAGCTAATGAAATTCTGGAGAAAAATACAAAGGGACATTATTAGAATTGGAACAAACCAAAGAAAAGACAGCAACTGTGTTCAAAAAATTTATGAAATTTGAAAACAATTCTAAATGTTTTGAGGAATTCGTTGTTGATTCTAAAACCAATTCTGATGATCGAACTGGTATAGGGTTTTGCCCCAATTTGAAGACACAAATAAAACATGTTGAACCTATCAAATTTGTGTCAGGAGGCAAAAGACCTATTGAAACATGTCCAGACTTTCATTCACTAAACTGAATTTGATCATCAAAACACTAAAACTGGAGATGCAAGTTGCTCTAAGCATGAAAGTTTACCAAAGGAAAAATATGTCTGCCCCCCAATTAGGAAAAGTGAACCTGCTTTCAAACCTGTGCTACCTTGGAATAAAATTCAGCCTCAAAATTTCTCAAAACCTTTGTTTAGAGACTTTCCTAAGGTAAACCCCATTCTGAGCAATCTTTATTGCTCCTATTGTGATATATACGGACATTCTTTCGATGATTTCTATGCTAGGAGACTGATTAAGCCTATCTACAATACTTCCATGTATCAAAACTTTAACTATTCTAGGAGGAGTCGTAACAATTATGTCCTTCCCAGGCCACCAGACAAAAACTCCAACTATAGGAATAGAAAGAATAAACCTAAAAGGACATTTACTAGAAGGAATCCCAGAAACTTTTCTAAATCAAATGCTCAGGTGTTTAAATTTACTCAAAAGCATGCGCAAAATGTTTTTCAACAAAAATCTAATGCTCGTAAATTTTATCAAATGAGAACAAACAAGCGTAAACAGAAAACCAGATCAATTTGGGTTAGAAAAGATGATCTAGTACCCCAGATGAAGTGTAATATTGTTATTTCTGCCTTAAAAGCTGAACTTACATCTTCTGGTTGGTATTTGGATTCTGGATGTTCCAAGCATATGACAGGTGATGATACAAAACTTTTAAATAAAACTCACTTTGATGGTGGAAAAGTTGTTTTTGGTGATGGAGTATCATCCCAGATCATAGGCAAAGGAACTCTTAAAGAAAAAGGACTTCCTGTTCTTGAAAATGTTCTCTTAGTTAAAGGTCTTAAGGCTAATTTACTTAGCATATCGCAATTTTGTGACTCAAACCATACTGTTACCTTTTCAAAGAACAATTGCAAGATTTTAAATGAAAAGGGAGAATGCGTAATTACAGGATTCAGGATTCCTGACAATTGTTATACTGTCATGACTAGTTCTGAAATCTGTAATGTTGCCAGAATGGATGTTAAATCTGCGTTCCTTAATGGAATACTTGCCGAGGAAACCTATGTAGAACAACCTAAAGGGTTCATTGACCCTAATTATCCTAATCATGTATTTCGGTTGAAAAAGGCTTTATATGGTCTTAAGCAAGCTCTTAAAGATTGGTATGAGCGCCTGTCCAGTTTTCTACTGGATAAAGGTTTCAAAAGAGGTGGAAATGACCAAACCTTATTTGTCAAACATTTTGACAAACACATTCCTATCGCTCAAGTCTATGTAGACGATATCATATTTGGATCCACTTCTACCTCAGAAGTAAAATCTTTTGTTGAAATTATGAGTAAGGAATTTCAGATGTCCCTTATGGGGGAGTTACAGTTCTTCCTAGGTCTCCAAGTCAAACAACAACCAGATGGATTGTTTCTTTCGCAGACTAAGTACGCATTAGAGATAGTTAAGAAATTTGGCCTCGAGAATGCTAAAAGTGCTAAAACGCCTATGAGTACTACAGAAAAATTGTCAAAAGATGAAAATGGAAAATCTGTAGATCCTACTTTATATCGTAGTATGATTGGCACATTACTCTATCTGACTGCCTCGCGTCCTGATATCATGTATGCTGTGTGTGTTTGGGCGCGCTATCAAAACAACCCCAAAGAGAGCCATTTAAACTCTATTAAACGGATAATTAAATATGTTAAAGGCACTCTAAATTTAAGAATTTGGTACACGAATGACACACCGAGCACTATTATTGGGTACACTGATGCTGATTTGGCTGGTTGTACTGATGATAGTAAAAGCACTTCAGGCGCATGTTGTTATATTAGTAATAACTTGGTAGGATGGAGTAGTAAAAAACAAAACTGCACATCTCTCTCGACTGCTGAATCTGAATACATAGCCGCTGGTAGCTGTTGTGCCCAATTATTGTGGCTTAAACAAATGCTAAGTGATTATGGTATTCTAGAACCCACACTTCATCTCTATTGTGATAATCAAAGCGCGATTAATATTTCTAAGAACCCGGTTCAACACTCGCGAACTAAGCACATTAAAATAAGACATCACTTTATTCGTGAATTAGTTGAAACCAAGGAATTAGAAATCAATTATCTTCCTACTAATCTACAACTTGCAGATTTGTTTACCAAACCTCTTGATTATAATAGGTTCATTTCTTTACGTAAATCTATTGGTATGGTTTGTGTCGAGTAAATACCTGTTATATTTTCCAAGTTCCTTCCCTTTGTCCATTTGAGAAAAAATGGGGGAGAAATTTGAGTCTATCTCTGCATATACTAAACAGCTTGATCTTAGTAATTCTTTGCAAGTATTCTTCTTGTACAGTCATTCTCTATTGTAATAATAGGATGTTAAACTGTATATAGTTGAGTTATGTAATTTTTGCTTTATAGGATTTGGGTAGATAGAACTTTTATAGGAATAGGTTTTTCTTATTTGTTGTCGCCCTACGAGTTCTAGATGACTCAAAGGAGATTTTGTCTCATATTTCGAAAGGGGGAGATTGAAGCCCTTATACTTTTGACTCATTTGAGTCTAGACTGTATAAGAGCTCATCTAGTTTGGAAATTGTGACAAAATTGTGTCCATCCTAGAAACCAAAGAGCCTCAGAGATTGTTTTGCTCCTTCTCCTATTCATCTTGTAATGATCCTGAGACTATAGCCATCACTCACACACTTAGAACTTATTTTTTGCATATCATATTGCACCTTTATGTGTATTAATGTGGTGAGTGTGTTTAAATCCCTCAATTTGATTTTTATTAATTTTTTGGGAATTTTAAACATCTTTTAATTAAGGTTTTATTAAACTAAAACTTGATTTAAAAAGTTTTGGGGTTAATATCCAAATATGTTTTGTTGTGGTTTTTGGCCTTAAGTTACTCTGGGTAGAAACCAAAAGCGCCAGGGACTCCAAGGTTGGCTCTGTAATTAGTTTTGGACGCGCGTTTGTATTCGTTCTATGGCCAACACTTGTTGCTCCATGATTGGCCTGGCTTGTGTTTCTTTACAGAGACATTAGTTGAGAATGTTATCATCCCTTGGATCAAATGTTATCGATGGCCTACATGTTGTTTTGGTGATTCCCCGTGTAATCCCCTAAGCCAATCACAGCCTGTTTAATCCACCGCCTGTTGTGAGCCCTTGGATTGAAGTCAAAGAAGCTTGACTCAATCACAGTCGTCTGTTTTGATTGAACGTCTGGAACCTTCTCCTCTTGCTATTTAAAGGACTCTCATCTCAGCCTTCGAAAGCTTTTGTCATTTTGAAAATTCTCAGAGAAAGAATAGAGAGAGAGAGAGAAGAAAGAGAAGAGAGAGAGAGAAACCAGAGAGTCAAGTTAGAAACCCTAACTTCGTCTAAAACTTCTCCAACCTAAACCACTTACCTCTCCAAAAAACACCATAACCAAATAAACACCATCTTTAGTGTTTCTTGAGTTTATGAGAGTTCGAGTTGAGTGATCTTGGGTTGCTGTAACCTTGTGTTCATAAAATCTTATTTCCAACTTAGACACCTACTCAAATCTTGTTTCTGATTCAATAGAAATCATAGATCTGAAGTTTTTCATGTCATAATACACTTAGTTGCATTTTATTTCTCATATTGAGAAGTACATTGTTGATTGTTTTCTGTTAAAACATTTTATTACTTCAGAATCAACAATAAATGTTTTATAGTTTCTGTTTTTACAAAACTTAACCTGACCTAGTTGGATTCGCACTTGGAGGGTTTTCAATCTCCTAAATATTTTCAAAAGAGATTGAGAAAGGTCTTGAACGATTTCTTAAGGAAGATCTCCGTGGAATCTGGGTTATATTGAAAGGTCAAAAGGTTTTTGGTTTTGTAAGAAAGAAAAATAACAAACTCACTGCATATAGACTTTATATGTAATTTGTATAGAACTGTTTGTAAATCGAAGTGTGTGTGAGTTCATGCATGTGAATAGGATTCACTACACAAACACTTAACACACTACATACACTGAAAGTGTTGGCTATAAGATTTGGTGAACATAAGTCGACGTAACGTGCTGAAACAAAGGAAGAGTTGACAAACTGAGAAGACTACATCAACAATCAAGATCTGCAGAAAAGTTTAAGGACGCCAGAGGGTACAATCATGAACTTGTATAGATTTGTTATTGTGTGCATGTTAGTTAAATAGATTGTAACTCACATATTTGTTTTAGTGAATTTTTTTGTGTTACTCCGTAGAGGGAGTCGTGGATGTTTCCTCAAGGGTGAGGTTTTACCACGTTAAAAATCCTGAGTATTGATATTTCTACATCTTCTCATCCCATTCTGATGTGTGCTGAGTTTAAAATATTTTAAACTGTTTACTAAAACTTGTTATCAAATCTTGTCCTAATCTCGTACATAATTTTGTTAACACATCTTGTGTTCAAAATCAGTTTGATTTAAGTAAAGAGTTTCTTCAACAAACTTTTAGGAGTTGCTTAAATAGTTTATGTGCAATAAACGGCTTTAGCAACGCTATTTTCAAGAGATTCCACCACCACCTCTTTCTCCATCGGATAGTGGAGTAGGACCCAGTTCCAGTCAGCCACCACCTCAGTCTGAGATGGCTAATGTGGCGACAGCCTTGAAGTCTCTGGCAGCAAGCCAGCAGATCATACAGGAGTAGTTCACAGCTCTAAGCTAGAACATACTAAGACCACCAGGGGTCTCACCTGAGATGATTACCTCGACCGCGGCTCCAGAGAATCGTGAGTCCAGGGGACCACCCCAAGCACCACGCAAAGACCTACCATCCCCTCAGTGGCGGAGGGATGTTGCTGACCCCCGACGTCTATGCCTGGGGAGGTAAGGAAACTCTTTCCCTGAGGACAGGTATGATGATCTGGAGGGGGATGAGGCCCCTATAGAATGCTGGGAGCCGTGTGAGGTCTCCAACAATACTGTACGACCTCTCCAGGAGAGCAGAAGGAAGTGTGGAAGGAAAAATCCTAAGAATAGCCCGAGAGGTTCTGCTTTCGATCGCTTGAGAAGGGGGTCGGCCGTTGAGAGGCTGGGCCCAGTAAATGACCTGTGAGAAAAATTGTCCAGATCAAGTAGTTCTACGAGGTCCGAAAGGGAGGAAGCGGATGGACGACCCCAAGGACGAGACGTCGGCCAGTGGGAAGTAAATAGCCGACACAGGCCTACCGCAGAAGAACCCTCCATCCACCTCAAAGAGTCGGCAGGGGGTAACATCGGCCAAGACGACCCTACGAGGCCATGGAATGACTCGATCCAGTTACTGGGGGATAAAATTGGTGATATACTGAAGAGCCGGGACCCTCTTTAGAGAAGATACTCCATAGGCTCACCCTTTGTGGCAAAGATAGTCAACTTCCCTACACCATCAAAGTTCAAGCCACCTGTGGTCACCCCAAGATATGACGGGAGTACCAACCCTGTCCACCATATTGAGATGTATCAATCAGCGATAGACATATACTATATCTCAGATGGGATGAGGTGTTGTGCCTTCTCTGGTACTCTGACCGGGGCTGCACATGTCTGATATATGTCTCTTCCAAAAAAATCCATTCAAAACTTTAAGCAGTTGGAAGACCGGTTCATCCACAACTTTTTCTTTGGGGTGAGGCCACAGAAGAAGACCACACACCTGCTATATGTTAAGCAGGGGAAGAACGAGAGTCTAAGAGACTACATAGCCAGATTCAACAAAGAAAAGTTAGAGGTGGAAGACTATGAGGAGAGCATAGCCATGACCGCCCTCATTAGAGGACTCCAGAAAAGGGAGCTGCTATGGAAGCTTGCTGAAGACCCTCCGAGGACGATGGATGAATTGCTATCGACAGCAGGAAGGTTGATGAACGCCGAAGAGGCGATGGCTGTAAAATACGAAGATGAAAAAGGAGGAACTAGTGGGGGTACGTACCATAAGAAGAACAAAGAGGGGAAGAAGAGGTTAACGGACGATAAGTTCGCTGATTACACCCCTCTAACGGTCAGCTGTGAACATATTCTCAATGGGATAAAGAGTGATCGGTCCCTGAAGTGGCCTGAGAAGTTGAGGGCAGCTCCCAATAAGAGGAACAAAAACTTGTGGTGCGAATTTCACTAAGATATTGGCCATGTGACAGATAAATGCTTTTCTCTGAAAGATGAGATTGAAAAAATGTTAAAAGAAGGGAAGCTGAGGAAGTACGTTGATAAGAGTGCCTTCAAGAGGGGCCGAGGGGATGACCCCAAAAAGAAGAGAGGTTATCCATGTAGAGAAGGTCTTCCAAAAAGAGGGGACGACCCCTCTGATGATGAGGACGACCCTGTCCTACCTCCGAGAGATGATCATGACCCTGTCAAGAGACTTAATATGATCTCTCTCGATGTGGGGATGATCTCTGGGGGACTAGCAGGGATAGGATCAGAGGTCGCAGATAGGATGGCCCATGTAGCTGAAGCCAAGGCAGTGACGAAGACATTACACTTAACCTCTCTGGAGGCAAAGTCAGAAAAGAGGAAGAAGGTCGATATGGATACTCTAATAGTTGGGTTATAAAGAATAGACTTCAAAGGCCTCTTAGCCCCGCATGATGACCCTCTCGTCATCACTACTAGGGTGCACGGATGTGAGGTGCCAAGGATCTTAGTAAATGGGGGTAGTTCTGTAGATATGATGTTTTGGTCGTGCTTCAAGGCCTTGGGTCTCAGTCGTGCTAGACTCGTCCCATACCATCACCCATTGATTGGGTTCAGTGGAGAAAAGGTTCATCCCCTTGGATTGTATGAGGACGATGTCAGGATGGGGGACGAGTGGCCGAGATGGCTTACCAAGAAGGCCAGCTTCTTCGTAATGGATGAACATGTCTTCTCGGCCTACAACATTATACTGGGAAGGGTATCCCTGAAGGGGTTTGAAGTTGTATCGTCTATGGTCCATCAGATGATTAAATTTCCAACCCCTTACGGGGTAGGGGAAGTTCAGGGAGACCAGATGACAGCACGGGAATGTTATTACAACTCCACCGAAGAAAGAGAGGCACACAAGAAGGCTATAACCACTTATAATATTGATACCCTAGACCCGAGAGACGAGACAAAACTGAAGAAAGGAGAGGCCATGGAAGAGGTAGAATCCATCATCCTCAATGAGGATGACCCAGAAAAAACCTTCCAAGTTAGCAAGTCTCTGAAGCCAAATATCAAGGAAGACCTTACTAAACTATTGAGGAGAAGACATAGCGTCTTTGCATGGATTCATGCAGATATGGTGGGGATCGACCCTGAAATCATGTGCCACAAGCTCAACGTGAAAGAGGGTGCAAAGCCGGTAAATCAGAAGAGGAGAATTTACTCTAGAGAAAAGTATGTGGTCATAAGGGATGAGGTTAAAAAATTAGAAGATGCTGAGTTTAACAAAAAGGTGATCTATCCTGAATGGCTGTCCAACGCAATCATTTTCCCAAAAGCCTACGGGAAGTGGCGAATGTGTGTAGACTTCACCGACCTCAATAAGCATTATCCTAAAGACATCTTCCCTATCCCACGCATTGATCAGATGGTAGACGCTACCATAGGCCATGAACTAATGTGTTTCATAGATGCCTACTCAGGTTACAACCAGATCTTTATGAGCCCTGGTGACTCGGAGAAAACCTCTTTTATTACTAACAAGGGGACATACAGTTATAGGGTCATGCCCTTTTGCCTGAAGAATGCAGGGGCAACATATCAGTGCCTTGTAAATAAAATGTTTGAAGACCAAATTAGGAAGTCTATGGAGGTCTATGTAGATGATATGCTGACTAAGAGTTTGAAGGCAGAGGATCATGTAGCTGACCTTGAGAGGACCTTTAATACATTGGATAAGTGACGAATGAAGCTCAACCCGGCCAAGTGTGTCTTTGGGGTTGGAGTAGGGAAATTCTTGGGGTTCATCGTGAATCAAAGAGGCATTGAGGCCAACCCTGAGAAAATAAAGGCCCTCCTAGAAATGAAGACCCCAAAGACCATTAAAGACGTTCAGAGGCTCATGGGGCGAGTGGCTGCTTTGAATAGGTTCATGTCTAGAGCTACAGACAAGTGTTTACCATTCTTCAAAATTCTCAAAAAGGCCTTCGAATGGAGTGAAGAGTGTGATGAGTCTTTCAAGGAGTTAAATTCATACCTAGGGTCTCCCTTGCTGTTATCGCGACCAGTGCAGGGCGAACAACTACATATGTACTTAGCTGTCTCAGAATCAGCCATCAGCACAGCCATTATAAGAGACGAGGATGGGGTACAGAAGCCTGTATATTTCAATAGTAAGGCACTCCAGGGGGAAGAACAAAGATACCCACGAATGGAGAAGTTACCCTATGCCTTGATCCATGCATCAAGAAAGATGAAGCCATACTTCCAGTCCCATATAATGGTCATCCTCACTGACTTTCCTCTTAGGTAGGTCTTAGACAAGCCAGATATATCAGGGAGGCTAATGGCCTGGAATATAGAGTTGGGGGAGTTTGACATTGTGTATCAACCTAGGATGGCCATTAAGGGGCAAGCGTTGGAAGATTTCATGGCTGAATTTACTTGGGAAGATGATAAAGCTGAAGATGAGAGCCTCGAGAAGACAGATGCCCTACAAAGCCCACTTACTGACACACCCGCAGATAAGGCTGAGATAAGCACTGCCAGAGGAAAAGTGGCTGAAAACAAAGAGGGGAGATACCTCTTCAGACAGGGGTACCTCCCCAAGGGAAATTTCTCAGAAGAACAAACTGTGTGGAGCCTCTTCATTAACGGGTCCTCCTACGACAGCGGAAGTGGAGCTGAACTGATAATATCAGCCCCCGATGGCATAAACATTGAATAAGCCCTGAGGTTCGACTTCAAAGCCTCCAACAACGAGTCTGAATATGAGGCCTTGATAGCAGGCCTCTTCTTGGCCAAGTCTCTTAGTGTCGGCCAGATTTTGGTCCATAGTGACTCAAGACTAGTAGTGAATCAGATATTAGGAGCCTATAAGGCCAAGGATAAGCGGATGGCCAAGTACCTTGAAAGAGTGAGGTCACTATTGAAGAGTTTCAGAGAAGTAAAATTGAAGAGGATACCTAGGCTCGATAATGGCCGAGCTGATGCACTTTCTAGGTTGGCCTCGGTAACTAGAAAAGATGTCAGGAGGTCAGTCCCAGTGGAAATTTTGCTTCGACTAACTATTGAAGATGCTGAGGGAACAATTGGCACTTGCTTGAATGTTTCCAAGGAAGATTCATGGATGAACCCTCTGATCAGATACATTAAAGAGGGGGAGATGCTAGAAGCAAGGAAAGAAAGGAAGAAGCTGAGACACAGAGCTGCAAAATTCACTGTCATCAGAGACACCTTATACAAAAAGGGGTTTTTGCTCCCCTTACTTAGGTGTGTGCACCCATCTAAAGTCCCACGCATTTTGTAAGACGTGCACGAGGGATCATGTTCAAGCCACATTGGAGGAAGATCTTTAGCGAAGAGGGTGGTCACCAGGGTTACTGGTGACTGACCTTGGGGAAAGATGATACGACATATGTAAAAAAGTATGACAAATGTCAAAGATTTGCCACCATCCCTCACCAACCCCATCAGCCTCTTACTTCCATTACTTCCCCATGGCCATTCGCAGTGTGGGGGATTAACCTGGTAGGACACTTGCCTAGGGTCGTCAATAACTATCGGTTCCTCATCGTAGCCATTGACTATTTTTCAAAATGGGTGGAGGCAGAGCCAATGGTAACGATCGCAGAGCAGAAGACCTTCCAGTTTATATGGAAAAATATTATTTGCAGATATGGTCTCCCCAACACCCTCATCTCGGATAACAGGACTCAATTCAAGAATACATATCTAGAGAAGTACTATGAAAGGGTGAGTATCAAACAGTTCTTCTCTACCCCAGACTGACCTCAGGCCAATGGGCAAACGGAACTTACAAATAGGACAATTTTAGATGGGATCAAGAAGAGACTTGAGGAGGCAAAAGGAAGATGGGTGGAGGAGTTATATGCTGTACTGTGGGCCTACAGGACGATGGCAAAGACCTCTACCGAAGAAACCCCATTCATGATAGCTTATGGCTCAGAAGCCATCATCCCCACCGAGATTGGGTTTCCTACTCACAGGGTCCAAATGTATGACCCCGAGAGAAATATGGAAGAAAGGAGACTTGACTTAGGCCTGATTGAGGAAAAGAGGGAAGACACCGAGATAAGGCAAGCTGCTTACCAGCAGAGGACTGTGAGGTTTTACAACCAAAGGGTGAAGCAGAGGCCAATTGCAATGGGGGACTTAGTCCTCAAAAAGACTTGGCTGAAGCCCAACAAGATCCATCCAAATTGGCATGGCCCGTATAGGGTCATCGATGAAGTTGTCCCTAGGACCTATAGACTAGAAAACCTAGAAGGGGAACCCTTTTCCAACCCCTAGAATGCAGATCATTTGAAGAAATACTATCAGTAGTGTTGTAATGTCCTATCGGACCACAATTGTAATGGGTGTTGCTCCAACAGAACATATGAAATGATAATGAGAAATATCAGTGTTTCCCCTCATCTTGCGTTTGTCCGTTCTAGTAAGGCTGGGATCATCTTTGGATAACCACCCTCGGCTATAGTGAGGGTCAATGGTGGGGACGACCCCTCCTTTTCCCTCAAGAAAGACGAGGGAGGACTTGAAAACCATTAATTTGGTAAAAATAACCCTCGACTATAGTGAGGGTCAATGGTGGGGACGACCCCACCTTTGCCCTCAAGAAAGACGACGGAGGACTTAAAAACCATTAAATCGGTGGTAAACCACCCTCGTCTATAATGGGGGTCAATGGTGGGGACGACCCTTCCTTTTCCCTCAGGAAAGATGAGGGAGGACTTCAAAACCGTTAAGTTGGTAAAAAAAAACGTCGGTTATAGTGAGGGTCAATGGTGGGGACAACCCCACCTTTGCCCTCAAGAAAGACGAGGGAGGACTTAAAAACCATTAAGTTGGAAAAAACAACCCTCGGCTATAATGAGGGTCAATGATGGGAACGACCCCACCTTTGCCCTCAAGAAAGACGAGGGAGGACTTAAAAACCATTAAGTTGGTAAAAACAACCCTCGGCTATAATGAGGGTCAATGGTGGGGACGACCCCACCTTTGCCCTCAAGAAAGGCGAGGGAGGACTTAAAAACCATTAGGTTGGTTAAAAACCACCCTCGGCTGTAATAAGTGTCAATGCTGGGGACGACCCCTCATTCACCCTCAAGAAAGAAGAGGGGGACTTGATTAAAAACCATTAGGTTGGTTGAAAGCCACCCTCGGCTATAATGAGGGTTAATTCTGGGGATGACCCCTCATTCACCCTCGAACAAAGACGAGGGAGGACTTGATTAAAAACCATTTGGTTGGTTAAAAACCACCCTCGGCTGTAATGAGGGTCAATGCTGGGGACGACCCCTCATTCACCCTCAAGAAAGACGAGGGGGAACTTGATTAAAAACCATTAGGTTGGTTGAAAACCATTCTCGGCTATAATGAGGGTCAATGCTGGGGACGACCCCTCATTCACCCTCAAGAAAGATGAGGGGGGACTTTATTAAAAACCATTAGGTTGGTTAAAAACCACCCTCGGCTGTAATGAGGGTCAATGTTGGGGACGACCCCTCATTAAACCTCAAGAAAGACGAGGGAGGACATAATTTAAAAAACCATTAGGTTGGTTAAAAACCACCCTTGGCTATAATGAGGGTCAATGCTGGGGACGACCCCTCATTCACCCTCAAGAAAGACGAGGGAGGGGTTAGTGATATTTTTAACTTAAAAACATCATAATGCAAGTCCTACGAAGTACAGAAGACAAACAGAGGCATTATATTACAAAATGAAGATGTTTGTCCGACAAAAGAGTACAAAAATATTGATTACATGAAGAGGGTATGGGCTATAGACAGCCACGCTATTAAGCAACGTCGGAGGGCAATGTTTCAACATTAATGATGGGGGTTTCCTCGATGACTAAGACAGGCCGATCCTCAGATGTACTGATGCCCTCGGCATGCACTTGAGACTCCACCTGAGCCAAAACCTCAGCAATCAGGGGGTCGTCCAGTTGGACTGCTTTAATAGAGGGGCGAACAGATGATACTGCATCAGCGAACTTAAGGATGACCCATTGATAGGCCGTCCTTATCCCTCTCTCTAAGTATTCAAGATCGAAGCCTTAAAACTCATCTGAGAGTTTGTAGGCCTCCACATCATTGGCTTCGGCTTTCTGTACATCCCCCTCAAGATCAGTCTTGAACTGAACCCCCAAGTTGATCAAGGCCTCGTCCTTCTCATTTATAAGCAAGTCCTTGGCCTTCAAGTCTGCATCGTGCTGCTTCATCAGCTCATCCAAGACCCTAGCATGTTCGGTCCTGGCACTCTCTAGTTCAGCCCTTGCAGTCTCCAGCTCTGTTTGTAGATCAGCCTCGTGCTGAATGGACCTCTCGGGTTCATGAAATTTTTATTGTTTTTCAGCCATCCACTTAGTGGCCGAGGTAAAGGCATAGACAGACTGCACAGAAAAAAGACACTTGTTAAGAGGCCGAGGAAATAGTTGGTGAAAAATTCAATTAAGGAGATAAAATAAAAACAAATACCTGAGCCAGTGTGTGCAGACCATAGTCATACACCTTAACCGGGGGGATCTTGGACAATAATTCATAGTCGGCGGTCGAGGGGGTAGAAAACATATAAGCCTTGGCCGCCCTCAGGTTGGCAATCAGGGAAGATGGCTCGGCCTTCAAAAATGTCAAGTTTTGGGACCAAAAGGCCCCCATGCTGGAGGAAGAGCCAGTCCCCTTCGAGGCCTCCACCCTTTCCCTCGTCCTCAAATCAGGCCGAGGGTCGGTAGGAACTTCAGGACCTTTTCTTTTATGGCTATTAGTAGTCAGCTCAACAAGTGTCGGCCCCACGACCTTTGTCTTTCTCCGAACCTACTGAGGCTATTTGCCTTTCTTCTTGCCGAGACTAGACAGTAAACTTAGGGGAGTCATTTCCCAGAGATGGTCAGAGATACCTGCAGGATAACCTAAAAAGAAGATGACACATCAGAGAGATGCAGAGGTAAAGATGAAACACTTGGCAAAAAATGAAATATTGGGCAAAAAATAATAGGAACACAAATAGCTCTGTCAAGGGGCCGACCCTCAGACCAGCTTCTTTAAGGAACCGAGGGGTCATCAGATCTTCAAACTTTGCAAGTTCACCCTCTTTCCCTCGCTCTCTTAGATACTCTATTATATCCTTTTCATCCAGGCTAAGGCCGGGGTCTGACCTAGCCTTCATAGAGGGGTTAAACCATCTCCTTGGAACCCTCGGATCATCGTCCAAAGGTTGAGCCTCAGCAGTAAATTCCCATTCCCCAGATATGAAGAAAAATCTCTTCTTCCTGTCGTGGTTAGAAGTTTTTCCCATGTGGAGGAGTTTCTTATCAGACTTCCTCGCCCCTAGATGATAGTACCCAGGTTGTTTGGACGAGAAAATGATATTATAACAACACAAAAACACATCATCTGAAGGCTCGTCAGTGAAGGTATTCTTCCACAAAGAAACATAGTCGAGGATCGTCCTCTAGGAATTGGGAGGAAGCTGAGAGGGGACAATGCCGAGGGCCGACAAGATATTGACTATGGCAGGGTGCAGAGGGAACCTAACACTAACCTTAAATATTTGTTCATACATTGCTATCTTCCCCTCGTCCCCTTCAAAGACTCTCTCAGACTCAATGGGGACCCTCATACTTATGCTGAGAGGCACACCAAATGTATGCCTCCACAACAGGAGGTCACGATCCCTAACTGAGGAAATATAGGCTGAAGAGTGGGAGGTGTAAACTGGGTCAGCGTCTGAGTCCTCACCATTATCCTCAGTCCCCTCTCCCTCGGCCTCATCACCTGTCAGGGGTCCATGAGGAAAGGCCATCTGGACGGCATGAGGGGATAAAGTTGTCAGAGGGATAGCCTTGGAAGGGAACATCCCCTCGGCCTATCTACTTGGGCTTAGATCAGACGTCTCTCTCCTCCCAGAAGGCCCAGTGCCAATTGGTGACGACGCTCTCTCATCCATCTCTCCTGAATGACCCTCGGTTGGACGACATGACGAGCCATAAGACTCAGATGGTTTTATTGTGGCTAGAGGAACGGGAAAAATGGGTCATACCAAATAAGGGTCAGCCCCTCAACTTCTCTCCTCCTTTTCCTCTATTCGTCTAATCTCTACGAAGAACTTTTCTCTCAGGGATGGAAACTCCTCAGCTAAACTGTAAAGCCTCCTAAGCATTAAGGGGAAGACCTTACACTTGGAAGAATTTAGCTAACCTAATTACAAACAAGTTGGCAGTTGACTAAGTTGGACTTTTGGATAGAAACTAAGTAAAGTAAAAGTTTTAACCAAGAACACTCAAGAACAAGCCACCGAAGAAGAACGCCGGAAAGTATGAAATAGCTAAAGAAAAATCTAGTCCTACAGACCTAAAGCAGTCAAAATGTTAAAAAGCAATGGAATGTAAAGAGGGAACTGGCTAAGAAGGATTACCTGAGAAAGGACGACGAGGCTTGATGCAGAAGTTACAAAAATGGCTATGGTTATGGAGCTGTGGAAAATCTAGAGAGAGAGAGAGAGAGAGAGCTTAGGCGCGAAGAAGAAAAAGAAGAAGAAGAAGAAGAAGAAAGGGAATAACTTCAAAAAATCTATTTAAATACCTTGCTAATGAGTGGGCCCATTAACCAATGCAGAGCACAGCCCACGAGGAGGGCATCATTAGGGAAAAAAGTCCCAAGCAATGTGTAACCTCCACGCCTATAAAATTGGAATGATAGTGGATAAAAAATTGACAGGTGTCACATCAACTTGATAGGTGTCATTCATCTAACTAACCATAAACTCATCTCAAAAGCAACACTATCCCTCAGGCATCTTAACATCATCTATGGCTAAGGGCTGGGGGGTGATTGATATACCCATATATACCCTTGGCCAGGATGAGGGAGCCTTTCACCTAGACGGGGTCAGGATAACCAGTATCAAATGACCCCCAAAGAGCCGACCCATCATCAGGACCAAAGGACCCTTCAAAGGGTCGACCCCTCATCATGGTCCAAACGACCATCCAAAGGGCCGACCCCTCATCAGGCCCAGATGACCCTTCAAGGGGCCGACCCCTCATCATGGTCCAGACGACCCTCCAAGGGACCGACCCCTCATCAGGTCCAGACGACCCTCCAAGGGGCCGACCCCTCATCAGGCCCAAACGAACCTAATGGGCTGACCCCTCATCATGGTCCAGATGACCCTTCAAGGGGCCGACCCCTCATCATGGCCAAGATGACCCTCCAAGGGGCCGACCCCCCATCAGGCCCAGACGACCCTCCAAGGGGCCGACCCCTCATCATGCCCAGATGACCCTCCAAGGGGACAACCCCTCATCAGGCACGGATGAACCTCCAAGGGCACGATAGTACGAGGCCCAAATTAGGCGAGACTCACCACCAGAGGGAACTTTACCCTCGGCCTCGTATCACAGGCTGATGGTGACATCATCACAGTGCGTAGTTTGGGAGATGCGTGGAACAGTGCGCGTGAGGCTTATATGGCACGTGGAAGACCGTTATAACAATATCACCCCCTCACGTGAGGGAATATTATGTCATCATTTGGCATCTACATGTGTCAACAGGAGATTGGCTAGATCATCATTCACATGCACCATGCATACCCTAAGACCTATATATACATGTCACCTACAACCCTACAGGGGGATGGATGGATCGATAATGGTAACCCTAGTAAAAACTCTGCTTGTGCACACAGTAAAGAGATAAAGTGAGCTTATGTGCATTATATCCAAGGCCATTAGTACCCATACTTAGTCGATCACACACTCACAGTGGATGTAGGCCTAATTGGCTGAACCACTATAGATCATTGTCTTATTCCTCTTATAATCACCTCCTTCAATATACTTATACATATACATCTCTATGGATGCCATTGCTGTTACTGTTTGAGCTCATCATCACTTACCTGATGGTGCTAGATTTCAGCATCATCAATCAGCGTGCCTTCAGGCACGGTCATACCTTAGTGTATATATATATACGTATACATATACGACATCCCATGGTGGAGACATGCGATGCGGGCATACTCTGCTATCAAGTCCTGGTACACCACCTACTAAATAAATACTTGGGCTTGGATATTACCCTCGAACCATAAATCAAATCACACATATTGGAGACAAACATAGTACTAATTCTATGGGTTATGCAAACACCAAACATGCCCATTTAACCA
The DNA here is from genome assembly GCA_949130495.1 of Sambucus nigra. Taxonomy (NCBI): domain Eukaryota; kingdom Viridiplantae; phylum Streptophyta; class Magnoliopsida; order Dipsacales; family Adoxaceae; genus Sambucus; species Sambucus nigra. Next base: position 245,999,520 of record OX422210.1, read on the forward strand.
TCTAAACTACCATACACTCAGATAAACCGTACCTAGGTTCTATGTCCTGGCGTAGAAGTGAAAATCCCCCCAGTGGCCTCATCAGGATAACATTGTCCACGACGCGAAAACCTCTCGTAATTGCAAGTAGCCTAGGTATGTTTACACATAAGAATTCACACAATAGGCATTCACACAACCTATGTATAAATATATATAACACTAGTATATGTATACAATCAACCTATAATATATGTCTCATACGTAGTATATATAACTTCCGAATATCCTACTTATTATTAATTTACCATTATACTACACCTCATATTTTCCCGAGTGTTTTCCCATCAATCGAAGAGTTCTAACCACCCCATATAATTATTTTAGTAGTCGTACTATCCATCTACTGCTAGTCCAGCCTTAGATTTACTACTACACTCCGTTACCCAATCTAATTCTCGTGGTATTATTTAATATCAAATGAGACCCCATGGCTCACTCGTATTCCCCATGACCCATTCCAATTCTCGCAATGTCAATTAATATTAGAATATACCCCATAATTGTTAGTCTTAATGCTCTGTTATTGGGAAAAATTCAACCCCCTAACATCTTAAAATTTTAGAAAACCAAGGCCAACATTGTCAAGTCCCCCGAACCGGTTTGAGTGTACAAGCGAACCGCTTTGGGTGTACCTCCGAATCGGTTTGAGGGGTAAACCGAATTGATTCGAGGTACCAAGCATTTCAACTTCTTTACTGTTACGATTTTCCACCTTTGTTAACCCTTAAAACCTCCATGATTCAACCCTAAACTCCCAGCAAAGTATACCAAACATTATACTAACACATATCCATGATTTCTAATGTAAATGAATCTATAAATAATTAATAAAATCCTTTAAATTGAAATAATTCAACAATAACTTTCAGAAAACCCTAGATTATCATCTTTGTTCAAGAATATCAATAGGAACTCATATTTCTTCACATATTCATACTACAATTTTGTCAGATTCATTATACATGCATAAGGGATTATACCTAACGTGATTCCTACCCAAGAACCCGGTTTAAGTCTTCCAAACTTAACACAAATATTCATTTTTTCATAATATCAATCATCCTCCATTAACATGGATGTGATATCTATTTAGAATTTAGCAAGATAAGTACTTGCCTCAGTTAGTAGGTCTGAACCTCTACTTGAAAATGGCAGGGTTGGGTTACTCTCCTCCCTATCTAGGCAACGGTGGTGGTGGTGCAATAATGGTGTGGGAAGGCCTAGGGACTCTTCTTCTTCCTCCTCCAGTTGCCTCTCTTTGATTTTGTAAATTATAACCCTAGAAAACTAAACCTACCAATTCATATACACTTAGTAATTTCGTAGGTCTTTTTACCTCAAAAATCTAAAGACCAAAATACCCTCCCGAGGTACCGGGATGGCCTAAAAATTCCCCGGGACCCAAACTAAACCCCTGAGTACACTACTTTGACTATTTCGACCCTTTTAGACACACTGGCTCACTCAAAATGACCATTCGAATAATTCAAAATTAAATAACATTTTATTTCATAAAATTAAGTTTTGACACAACTAACTCATGTGTCCCGACTAGATTTATCGTAACTGCCGTATTTCTCACTCATAACAAGTCATAATACCTTCTTATGAATTTATTACCCATTCACTAAGTAATATTCAATATAAATAACTATTAACCCTTGTCTCTCTTATTAATATTTATTTTAATCCGGATTAATTTTCACATTTTAAATTTAATTAATCCCAATATAAAAATCATTAAAATTATGGGGTGTTACATACTTCCCCCTAATAATGAAATTTCATCCCGAAATTCAAAAAAAGGAATACCTGAAATCAACTACTCTGGATGTTTATCATGTATGTCATCCTCGCACTCCTAAGCAAACTCGTTGGCATTATGATGCCCCCACTGAACACGTACAAGTGGAACTACCTTCGACGTCAATATCTTGTCTATATAGTCTAGGATATCAACTGGCCTCTCCTCATATGAAATATCAGGTTGCAAATTGATCTCCTCCAAGGAAATGTGAGTGTGAGATAACTCGTCCTAGAGATATCGCCTCGGCGAAGAAATGTGGAATACATCATGAATCCGATGCAAATGCTCCGATAACCTGAGTCTATATGCTATTAGAACAATCCTCTCAATGATAGGGGATAAACGTAGTAGCACCTGGTCCCCCACATGAAATTCTAAGAAGAACTTCTTGGCATAGACATAAATCTTATATTTCTCCTGGTCAATGCATATACGAATCTGAATCAACTCAATTTTGGCTGACATATCCAGAATTAACTTTGGTCCAAGTAGCTTGTTATCCCCCAGCTCCAACCAACAAGCAAGTGAACAATAAGGCCTACCGCACAATGCCTCAAATGGTGCCCTGACAATCATAAACTAGTAGGATTTATTATATGGAAACTCCACCAGTGGAAGATACTTCTCCTAACCCCCTTTAAAATCAAGGATATATTTTCATATCATATCTTCCAAGGTCTGATTCGTCCTCTCCATTTGCCTGTCCATTTACGGGTGATAGGCCATACTCAATCGTAACTCGATACCCATGGCCTCCTGAAAATTCTCTCAAAATATAGAAACAAAAATCTTGTCCCTATTGGACACAATATCAAGTGGCACCCCATGTAATCTCACTATCTCAACGATAAAAATATGGGCATACTGTCCCGTAGTATATTCCGTCCGGACTGGAAGAAAGTGAGATACCTTGGTCAACTGATCCACTATCTCCCAAATAAAATCATGACCCATTTGTGAAGTAGGCAACCCATTATTAATATCCATGGAAATGATCTCCCATTTCCACATCGGAATATCTAATGGCTGCAGAACCACTTTTGAATTTTGATGATCCACCTTCACCAACTGACAAGTGGTACACCTCGAGAAAAAATGAGAAGTATCTCTCTTCTCCCACTCCACCAATACTGGGATCTCATATATTGGTTCATCTTTCCCTTCTAGGATGTACCGCAAATTGTGAACCATGCGACACTGCCATTACCGCGTGCCACAAGTCCTCCCCCTCCGGGATAATCAACCCTCCATTGAAACATAAACCTCCCTCTGAAATCATGGAGTACGACTCGTCTACCCCATCTAAAAGTTATCTAACCTGACAAAATGAATCCACTGCCTATGCCTGTACCACCCTCGTGACAATCTAGGGGGTAACGGTCATAATCGATATAAATGATTTGGCAACTGAATCCTGATGTCCTAAATCCTTCCATTTTTCCTTCTAAACATCATCTACAACCCTCACTGGCTTGCATCTCAATGGGTCTTCCATGATGTTAGCCTTCCTCGGGTGATATTGGATGTCAAATTGATAAGCTTTCACAAATTCAAGACACCTACGTTGACTCATATTCAGTTCTCTCTGAGTGAAAAATTCTATAGCAACTTATGATCTATGAATAAGCAAAATCTCTTCCATAAAAGGTAATGTCTCCAAATCCGTAGCGCAAACACGACTGCCTGAAACGTACGACGTGTGATAATTGATTAAATTTAAAATAATTCGCAAGTTTCCATGTAACCCTTATTTAATTAGAGTCTACTTTTAAATCAAATAATTTCAGCCCCTAAACATGCATCTATGGTGCGTGTGTCAACCCATAAACAAATAAATTATGCGAAACAAGTTTCAGGAAAAATCCCCGCAGGTCAAAACCTTTTATTTCACTATAATAAGTAAATCGCAACTTACACGGATTACAATATAATACAGTGACACACGAATACCCGCAAGCAACGATCGGTGTCATCAACAATGAATCCACATGCAGAGAACCCACATGAACCTCAGTCCAATCAACAAAGGAAGAACCACAACACTCCTCAATGACACGCATCCATAAAACTTTATAGAGACTCTCGCGGCAATAACACGCAGTCCTCAGTTGCAAAGATCTCCCCACAAAGATGAACAAACTCAAAGTTGTGTTCTTGGGTTTCAAAAAAGAATTCACAAAGATATGACAATGATATATGAATCAAAACATGAGTTTGGGAACTCAAAGAGGTGAAGACTAGAGCAAATAGAACTCTCAAACACGTCTCTCCAAGTCTTGCAAAACAGCTCCCCCGAAGTTGGTATTTATAGGGAAACAAATGAAGAGTTCCACATTTTTAAAACTCTGAAATTCTATCCAGTGTACAGGTACCCCGAATCGGTTCAGGTCTCCAGCGAACCGGTTCGCCCCTCGAATCAGTTCGGACCTCGGTTCGGAAAAAATCGTTGGTCAAGGGGCTTAAAACACTTAGCATTTTTCCCAAGTCTTTTTCTTGGAAATCTCTCCATTTTCAAACGGTCATAACATGTTCACCGTAGCTCGGATTGAGGTGTCGTTTCTTCTAGTATCTTCATTACGAAAATCTCTTCAAATTTCCACCGATCCTCTGGATGGTGACTGTAAAATTACCACATTGCCCTTAAACTTCTCTATCGTGCCTTGTTTCACTGTTTTGACTTCCTTGCGTACCACTTGCATTATGAGCCTAAAATCATGGAACGTGAAGTCGTTGAGGCAGATGAGGGACACATTAATGGAGATAATGCATGTTTGATTCCCAGAATTCAGATTGAGGCCGTCGCGTGAGATCGTGTAGAGACGTGCCAAATGTAACGGCGTACGAGATATACAAATGTAAGATAACGGATATGAGAAATATGTCCTTACAAATCTCCCCTTATGTCTATCTGGTACATACATAAAAAATCTGAATTATCAAATAATAAATTTGCCTATACAAATCTACCCTTCCATGAACCCAAAACTGGAAAGATACAAATGAATAATTCTTCATCGTGTGATCATCTTCAAAACTTTCAAAGCTTTTCTCATTAGGGTGTGCAATTGAGTGAACATTAATGTACAACCTACACACATGAGATAAAGCAAATACCAAGTGACGTATCGAGTTTGAAATGAGATAAACATGGATAACAATTTATGATGAATGTATAAGTCAAATCTCAAAAAATCCCCCAAAATTCAAACTCCCTCATAATATGATAATTCTTTCTACCCCTTTTTATGATGTCCCCAAATAGACAAAACAAAATAATTAATCAAATAAGCAAAATCAGGGTGTCATGGTATACAAATCAAGGCATCAATCAAATGGCAAACGTGCTCTTGCAAGGAGATGCTCAAAAAAATCTTCGCAAACTATTTTTGATTTTTCAAAATTTTCATAAAAAACAAAAAAAAATAGATACCATTTGAAAAAAAAATATGATACAAAAATCACACCATGGATTTAGACTCAAACAACCAAGTCATGGAAACGGAATGAATGGGTGTGAACACATTCGATAGGTAAATCAACTCAATCAATCATATGTGCACGATGCATATGTGTACCCCTATTGAATGATCATCAAAAGTATCCTTAGGTGAAATTTTTTTTTGAATTTAAATGACATTGTCTTATGCAAATCAACAAATCAAAGAAAAGTGATTTACACCCCAATAACCTCCAAAACTATTTAGCGCTTTTTCAAGAATTTCAAGGACATGCAAACCCATTTTAATTCTCCAACCAAACTCCCTCATATATATTTTCTTTTAGAGTTAATCTAAATTCTCAAACTTTGGAGAATTGGTGTAAAAACCTGAATGGCCCATAATTTGGCATGAATTTCTTTTTATTGCCTTTAAATTTTTCGGGCTCTTTTAAAACTCTTTGGACCTCGGATAATAAAATTCTTCCATTTTTTAGGTCCTATTTAATGGTGGCTTAGTATTCACAAAGGATAAATGAACCTTTCACAGCCCTTCCCCGTTTTCAAATAAAGCACACACACTCACAAAACGGTTCTTATATGCACAATTTTCTTCTCAAAATTTATCGCGCTTGGTTCGTTTTAAGGACAGGATTTAAGTGAAAACACCCAACCAACATGTGATAAGACAAGCACAATAATCAAACAAATGCAATAAAGGAAACATGAGTCACACATGTAGGAAGTAACACTTAATTACATCTTAATGACTCCAAACATTATAAAGCACAAGGATGAATTGACCTATTGTCTCAAAACATTATCAAATAGTCATATGAAAATAATGGAATGATGTTGTGACTCGGTCATCCTAAGTGTTCATCCATAAACGGTGCAAACAAAATACAAAAATCTTTTTGGATTTTCTCAAAATTTTATCAAAATAAAATCATTTTGTATTTTTCAAAAATTTTCAAAAACAAAAATTTATACAAAAAGTACATGTCACAACGCTAGCAAAAATATATCAAAAAACACAACTAGCGTATGACAACATGCAAACACAATCATCTATATGATATGGCAAGAGAAGAATCATGTGCAAGTAAACGTGAATCACTATTCTAAAATCTAGCGTATCCAAAAGTGATTTCCTAACCCAAATGGATGCAATACGTCGACACGAGGTTTTGGGAACCAACAAAACACTGGACTTAAACTTCCCAGGACATTTTCCAAGATCAAAACAAAAATGCCTAAGGTGACCTTTCCTACCACAATGTGTGTAAGAGGGTAGTTTAGATAAGATGGAGGCGTAACCCCTTTTGAGTATGGTGATGACAAGGTTAGTCAGTAAACACTAGTGATTTAGTCACAAGCACAAAGAACAGTTTGGAATTCATGGAACCCAGTTTATACTCACAAATCTCTCGTGTATAACTCTCAATATAATAAAGAACTCAGAAATAACTTAGCTAGAGGGAGAGAGAAGTAAGCACCCTAGATACACCTTGGTAGGCAGGCAAAACACACTAAACACTCTCGAGAATCTCTGTCATGTATTAAAAGCTTCGTAATAAATGACAAATGGTGGGTGGCATAACTCTCTGGTTTTTTCAATAACTCTCTCTAGTAAATAATTTCTCAAAACTCTCAGAGGGATATATCCAAAAGAACTCTTTTTAGAACTTTTTGATCGATGCCCTTCCTTGGAGGTGGTTGAGGCCTTAAATAGCCCCCACACCACTCCCGAGGTAGCTAAGTCATTTTAATGCCTGTGAAAGACCTCCCTCATACCTTATGTCACCAACATTAAATACCTGATGCACTAGTTGTCTCTACGTCATAAACATTAAATGCCAAGACATGCCTTTTGCCTAACCACTGTGTGTCAGGGGGCTGTTGCCACAGAGGTTGCTTACCCACCGTCTGACAGCCCCAAATACCACGGTGGTTTACTCAAGTGCAGACTTGACGTTGTCTAGCTGGCTAGTGACATCACCTACAGTAGATGGGACATAAAGTAGAGGGATGTTTGGTTCACAGCAAAGCTCCCGATGGAACTCGAAGCTACTTTGCTCTAGGTTCCACGGTGAAGATCTTTCGGTGTTTTACCAGGTGTATCTAAGATGGTCAGGACAAGCCCCAACGGTGCCCTACTTCTCAATCCTCCAAACCAAGTCCCTCTAAAGTTCCCACGGTGAGGTTGTTCGATAGAGCATGAAAGCTCTCCCAGGCCCTGCCAAGCCTGGTCTCTCGCGAGTACCGTTCGACCTCACACTCATTCATTATTCTCGTTACAACATTACAGTCGTTACAACTCGTAGTCAATATAAACAAAGCTATAATATGATAAAGTAACAATAAGCTAAAGTACGAGTTGCCACGCTTGAGTTGCCACGCTGGGCTGCCTCACCAAGCTGCCACGCTGAGCTGCCTCACCAAGATGCCACGCTTGAGTTGCCACGATAGGCTTATCCTCAGGACACTGTTGCCAATTGGTGGATTATCCTTAATCCCAGGATTACCTTCAGGCCCCCTATACATTTGCCCCTTCGTGGAGGGATTTGTTGTGGGAACAAGAAGTGCCTCCACGAAAACTTCTCAATCCGATGAACCTTCTCTGTCTGGCCTGCTAATTTTTCCTAATGCCGAGCCTCAACCGTTCTAGCTTGAATATCTGAAATATTCCCGAAGGACCTGCTAATATTCTCCCAGTAATGTTCGAAAAAGAGAAAAATTATCCCCGATGTAACTGAGTCATAACTAAACAACGTTTGAGCTTCTGACGAGGGGACATCGTGGCTTTGTTGAACCATTGGGACATTTTTCTCGTGGGTGGTTTATTGGATATGTCAGGGAAAATCTTGGCGCCCAAAACTCAATCTTGCTTAGGAAGGTAACGATGGCTGTTCCCTAGGTGCCACTTCATTAATGGTGGTGGTTCCCTAGGTGTCACTTCATTAATGACGTAGCGTTGCCTTTTCCATTGTCAGAACACTTCCCGAAGTGCCACGTGTACATTTGAAATGATTGCAGGCGGCCTCGCACGTGCAATGGTGGGAAACTTAAACGACGAACTTAAAAATTAAACGGCTAAATCCCCCAAACACTTAAAACCTTTCTTTCTCTTACTTTTCCACTACCTTCTTCAAATTTCCTTCGCTTTTTAGAGAGAGAAAGAGAGAGCTTCCATTGTTGAGCATCCGAAACCTCCATTGTTGTTTAAGCTTGTGCCTTCCTTTTCTTTCTCTCATCTTCTACGCCACCTCCTGTGGTTGCTCTCCTCCATTGTCGTGCTCAAGCTCCGCTTACTCAAGGCTTTTTTTTTGCTCTAACACTCTGTCATGGCGTCTCCAAGTTACCCCACCATTTCTTCAACCAGTGCGCCGCCTGCTACCGCTGTTGCTACCACTTTGGACGCTGTCCATCGTGAACAGTTAAGGTTTTATCGTCGCTCTCCCATTTTTGGCATGGATGATAGCTTTGCTGCTGCCTGCAAGACGGTCAACTTTGAATGCAAGTTTGAGACCTTAATGCTGGGTGATGAGGACGAAGAACCCTCGAAGTGGGGCTTTCTTCCACCAGAGGGAACTCTCAGGTTTCGTCTGGAGCGAGGGGACTTCCAATGGTCCCAAATTGATTTCGAAGCACCAGGGGGGTCTCCTGCCCATTTTGCTGCTTGGAACTCTCACATGGTGAGTTCCCATGGTGATATTCTGAGTAAGATTGGCCTTCAACGGGCCAAATGGTTTGGTGAGTTTACTCTCTCCAAAAATAATGCTGCTCTCCCCATTCTTGTTTCTCGTTGGAACGTGACGACTCACACATTCATCGCTGCGTGGGGCGAGTTTACGATAACCCTAGAAGATGTCTGCGAGCTCCTGGGGCTCGAAGCAATAGGTCATGAGCCTTATACCGATGAGCCTCTCGACGCCCAAGAGATTGCTGACCGTTTGGCGTTGGACTGAATATGCCGAAGTTGCATCGGTTCTTTAAAAAAAGCTACCTTCACTCCGCTGATTAACTACTTCTTCAAGGGTTCTAGTGAAGGTAGTTCTTCAACTTCAACGGATGCCCCTGGTCAAGGTACTTCGTTAGAGCTCCCTTCCTACATCCTTGTGATTCTTTCCCGTTTTCTTTTGACGGGAAAACCAAATGATCATCCCTGAAGGGACCTTATCAACATATCCCTTCGTTTGGCCTGGGGCATCAAACTTCCTTTGGCTGCAATTGACTTAGGGTCCCTCTACACCTGGCTCGACAGAACATTGTTCGACATGGAACGATCTCTTGGCCGTTATAACCTGGCCAATTTTGCCAACAGCGTCCTTCTAACCGGCTTTCTTTACGTGTGCTTTCCTGTTGTAGCGGCCAAGGCTAACCGACCTCCTTCTGGGGAAACCATTCTGCCCCCACACTCTTATATTTATCACAAGAGGCAGAGCCGAAAAGAGCTGATCGCCTCAATTGACCGTTTTGAGGACTTTGTTATGAGGCCTTAAGGAGAGGACGTCTTTGTTCATACTTGTGATTTCTTCCAGCACGAATCCAGGGTGGTTCAGTTGGGAGTAGACATTGAAGATCCCCAGTTAGCCGTGGTGCTTCTCCTTTCTCCAGGTTATCTGTCGTCCTACACCGAGTGGGGATATTCCAGCGAACATTATAACCCCAATCGGTGCAGTCGTCAATTTGGGTTTGATCAGGGGGCTCCTCGCTCAGTTTTCCAATCTTCAAACCCATAGGTTAGCTTTAGCGAGGCATGTTCCTTATTTTCCTCCACTGCTGCGTGGAGGATAAGTGAATCAATGGCTGGGCGAGTCACCATTCCCTCCAACAAAAGGCAAGGGAGTGTGACCGGTCTATTTTCCACGAAGTTCTGGCCGAAACAACTGGCTAACATTGCTGAGTTCATAGATGGCGAGCCCGTGTACCCTTCAGTTCTGTCGTTTTCTGCGTTGGAGCTGGGACTTAAAGGCAACTCCGTTCTGGGGATTGAGTTCCCTCTAAGCAAAACCCCTAAGAGGCCTATCGAAGAGCTTCCTCCGTTATGCCCCATGACTCCTACTGCCATACCCAAAGCAAAAAGTGCTGGGGTATCTAGGAAGACTTCTCCTTCGACTGGAGCCACTGCTGGTGAAGGGTTTCGTAGCCATCGACCAAGAAGGCCAAGAGTCGGGTGGCTTCCACAAAAAAATCAAAGTTAAAATCCCAGACTCCTGTGGCAGCCCTTCCCATTGCCTCCGTTCCTCCTCCCATATCTCCTCAAAGGGCCGAGAGGTTAAGGAGGGAGGTGCAGGCTGAGGTAGATCGGGTAAATGCAGAGTTTCAATAGCGCGTTGTCGTCGTTCCTCCTTCGGTTGATTTCCCTACAATCGTCGTCGATCCCATTGAGCCAGCTGCAAGGAGGAGGAAAAGTTTGAAGGTTCCTCAAGCTATTAGCAGTGATGTGACAAGGTCAAGGAGGAAGACTTTAGGCACCAAGTCCTAGAGGAAGCAGGCTCCCACGGTGCAAGCTTCACATTCTTCTTCCCGATCTGAGGTATGTACACTTATCTTGTTCTCTTTTCCTCTTTAGTTAGAGCAAGCTGCATTTGCTTATATATATTGTTCTTAATTACTTTGGTGCAGGGACTTAAAGAAATGGGGCCTCGTTCTCCTAGTCCCCCAAGTCCCCCCATAAGCCGTTTCGTGGGTGGTCGCTGTGGGGCCCTCTCATCCGATACTACCCCACCCCGTTCGCCAATGACCAGGCTTACTTACGCCCGTCGTTCAATCTCACGACGGGGGAGGGAGGCAGCTATGGAGGGTGAGGTTATAGAGCCCATGGATGTCTCTTCACCACCAGAGACAACACAATCCGAGACAACTACCTCAGTCCCCTCTGGCTCACTGGCTTCCTCTGAGGTTGCTCTCCCTATTGTTCTGGCTGCTGCAAGTGACCCTGAGGTAATGATTTCATTCTTAATTTGTCTGATCTGGCATTCCGTCTCTTTCACCCCATTCTGTGTGCTGAATTTGGGATGTTGGTTGCTCTAGATCGAAGTGTCCTCGCTGCTAGCAAACATTCTTCGCCCAACGGTGATGGCGAGACCTCTGACCACAGTGCCCCTTTTCAATGTTCTGACTGAGTTAAGTAATACTTGGATACATTTCGCTCTTTTTCTGTACTTGTTCCTCTTTACTAACATTGGTTTTTATATTGTAGCTTTCCCCTAATCTTTCACCACCCTCATCTATTCCCAATGAGCCCCTTACGCTTGCCTTGGTACCTTATGTGGGCGAGGGAACTCTGCTGATAGTTGAGGTGTCTGCGGCCAGAGGCCCCGTTGAGGCTGATGAGGTAACAAGTCCCCTCCCAATGGTTCCTGCCCCTGTTGTGATTCAGGTACTTTCTTAATTCTCTGCATAAACTCCACCGTATGTTAGGGTGGTGTGTTTTTTTTGCATAACTCCATCTTATAATGGTGACTTAACAACGAAAACACTTGTTAAGATTTTTATATAATCTCCACCTTATAACGGTGTCTTAACAACGAAAACGCTTGTTAAGATTTTTATATAATCTCCACCTTATAACGGTGACTTAAAAACGAAAACTTTTGTTAAGATTTTTATATAATCTCCACCTTATAACGGTGACTTAACAACGAAAACGTTTGTTAAGATTTTTATATAATCTCCACCTTATAACGGTGACTTAACAACGAAAACGCTTGTTAAGATTTTTATATAATCTCCACCTTATAACGGTGACTTAACAACGAAAACGCTTGTTAAGATTTTTATATAATCTCCACCTTACAACGGTGACTTAACAACGAAAACGATTTTTATATAATCTCCACCTTATAACGGTGACTTAACAATGAAAACGCTTGTTAAGATTTTTTTATATAATCTCCACCTTATAACGGTGACTTAACAACGAAAATGCTTGTTAAGATTTTTTTTATATAATCTCACTGTTCCTTATATCTCTTCTCAGGTTGCTCGGGAGGATTCCTCACCAGCTCTTTCTCTTATGGGCACACCTCGTCAGGGACCTGCTATTTCGAAAGAATCTGATCATGATGACCAAGGTTCAACGACTGGTGTTGAGGCAGAAAGTGAATCTGGGTGCGAATTCCCTCTTCCTGACTTAACTCCTCCTGCCTTTTGCCTAATGGTGCTTCATAATTCTCCCCAAATGCCTGTGAGCCATCGCTTGGTGATTGAGCAGTTGGTGAACCATCACCCCGAGACCTTCACCGTGGACTGCCTACGGTCTAATATTCCCGTGATGAGTCATCGACTGCAAGGCATGGCGATCGTTGTTGCTGAGATTGCCAATACTCCCACTTCCAGTGTCACCCGAGCCCTCATTAATCAGTTTCTGGGTTTTCTGAAGGAATTGGGTCGTGACGGTTTTCGTTTCGACTGGCTTATAACGTATTTGAAAACTTTGAAGAGTCAGCAGCTGATCGGCTAGAGGGAACTACTGAGAAAGCACCAGGAGGACCAACGGGCTGAGGAGGTTAAGTTAGCTGAGCTGACACCTCTTTTGGATTCAGCGGATGAAGAAATAAAGACTGCCGAAGAGGCTCTGCGTTTGGCGAAGCTAAAACAGGAGAGAGTTCTTATTGAACGCGCACAGGTGCAAACTAGGCTAGAGGTTGCTGTCAATGCTCAAAGCTCCTTTACGTCAGCTTCTTCGGGCCTTCCTGGGGATTTTTTCTCTTCCCCGGACCTATGGTTTCTTTTAGGGTAGTAAACTCATGTATATATTTTCTTTCTTCGTCCATTTATGTAATTCTTGGGCAATAGTTCCCAATTTTTTGTAATGCTCTCTTGTTTAATGAATGAAAGAATGTATATTTTCCAGTTTTATCTTTGAGTTATGACTGCTTTCATATCAAATGTCTTACTTCACTTCATCAATAAAACTTGTATATTCATAATCAAAGACTAAATACATCGATGGTACAAACTTAATTGTTTACACATGATAGACTTTCAACCATTTATTGTTAATTTTGAATGGCTTATCTTCCTCCAACTTATAAATTAAGCAATAACCTGAATCATGAGCTTCCTTCACGACGAAAGGTCCCTCCCAATTGGCTACGAACTTTAGCAGAGGAAGTCCCCTAATGTGTTTCACCGCTGCTTTCAAAACAAGATCTCCCTCCACGAACCTCCTTGGTCTTACCAAGTTGTCATATGCCGTAGAGAGATACTTTGTATACATTTGAAAATGTTGCATCGCGTTGTCTCTGTGTTCATCCAATGCCTCCAACTGCACATGCCTGTTCTGAGGAAGTATGCTACTTCGCAAGGCGTATCGAGCAGAGGGAACTTCCAACTCCACTGGAAGGATTGCCTCAGCCCCGTAGACAAGGGAGAACGGAGTGTAGCCTGTGGGCTTCCTCTTCGTCGTTCGATAGGCCCACAACGCTGCTGGTATCTTATCATCCCACGATCCTGGAAAGTCCTCCATCATTTTAGCCAAGATATTAACCAGAGTTTTGTTAGTTGCTTCGGCTTGTCCATTCCCCTTCGGGTATGCCACCGTTGAAGTGTGATGAACAATGGAGTACTTGTCTGTGAGCATCGTTACTTCTGAGTTGACGAAGGGAGTCCCATTATTTGAGAGAATAACCTTTGGGATCCCAAAACAGCAAATGATATACTCTTTGATGAAGTTACTCACTACCCCAGTCGTTGCCCTTCTGAGTGGTATTGCTTCAGCCCATTTTGTAAAGCACTCCGTTGCTACCAGTATCCATATCTTGCCCCTCGATGAAGGATGTATCGCCCTCACGAGGTCGAATGCCCAAGTGTGGAAAGGATAAGGCGTTGCCAGAGAGTGTAATTCCATCGATGGGGCATGGATCATATTTCCATGAAGTTGGCAAGCTTTGCATTTTCGAACAAATTCGGCAGAGTCTTTCTCCATCGTTGGCCAATAATACCCCAACATCATCAGATGTTCATATAACTTGGCCCCTCCTTTGTGAGCTGGGTCATGGGCTTGTTTGAGGACCTCAGTTGCTTCTTCCTTTGTGATGCAACACAGTGGCCTGTTGAAGTACCCCTTTCGATAAACCTGCCCCTCCTGGATATAGAACCTTGGGGCCCATCGCTTCAGTCCTATCGCATCCATTTTCTCCGTTGGGACAATCTATCTTGAATAAAGTCAATATAGGGTTGCCTCCAGTCCATTTGGGCTTCGATGAAATGGCACTCAGCTGTTTCGAAAAATAGCTGACACTTATCACAATTCCGTTGTAGTTCTGCCGCATCTTGTTTCATTTTAGGCCAAAAATACCCTCCTCTATGAATTCTCCTATAAAGAGGTATCTCAGTTGTTTCGCAGTGCTCCTCATGTGTTTTCTTCAACCTCCGCTCTGCTTCCTCTGGCCCAATGCATCTTGATAACCATCCCCCTGCATTTCTAAAGTAAAGATTTCCCTGGTTTGTAAAGTATTGGGCTAACTCTCTTAGTCCCATAGCTCCTTCGCCAGACTCCAGTTGCTTCCTGATCTCTCCTCTCCAATCCGCGTCTCCCTCCATCGATAGTATTGACTGCACCACCGAAGGAGCTGTTCTTCGTTGGATCGTAACGATAGTCGTATCGCTCCTCATGACCATCTTTTGAGCAATAGTGGCATAAGCGTCTAGATGACGGTTCATCGTTCTGGGGTGTCTTCTGATTTTGGTCCGATGGAACTGGCTGAGGAGCCTTTGAATGATCGTTGTGTACGGTGCCAAACTCATGTGCTTTAACGCATATTCTCCGTTAACTTGTTGAATCACTAAGTTCGAGTCACCCTTGATGCAGAGTGAACGAATTCCCCTTCGAAGAGCCTCCAGCAACCCTAGCACTAATGCTTCGTATTCTGCTTCGTTATTGGAGCAAGGGAAATCTAGTTTGTAGAAAAGGCAAATCTCCTCCGTTCCTTTTGAAAGGATGACCCCTGCCCCTCCTTTTTTCTCTGCCGAAGACCCATCAAACTGCATCGTCCATTCCTCATCGGTTGCATCCAGATAGTTGGCTTGTAAGTCGTCTCCCAGAATGTCTTCTTTAGGTGGTTCAAACGTTCCTGATGGAAAGATTGCCAATAGATCATCATATGCCTGGATCTTGATAGCACGAGGAACCACACACTTGAAATCATATTCGGAGAGAATAAGGAACCACCTAGCTGCCCTGCCAATCAAGATAGTTCTAGCCAACAAATACTTAATAGGATCACATCTAGTTATAATATGAATTGTAAAAGACAGCATATAATGTCTAAGTTTTTGTGCTACAAAGACTAAGGCCAAACAATGCCTTTCTAGGCTGCTATATCTAATCTCTGGCCCATGTATGATCATACTGAGGTAATACACTGGCCGTTCTTGCCCGTCAATCTCTTGTGCCAGCAAAGCTCCAACGGACCTTGTAGTGGAGGTGAGGTACAGCTGCAACGGTACTCCTGCCTATATAGGAACCATGATTTGTGGTGAAACGAGCAGCTTCTTCAACTCATCGAGAGACTCCAGGTGATCCTTTTCCCACCTGAACTTTGTGTTCTTTCGCAGCAGCTGCATCAACGGGTGTGTTACCTCGGCCAATCCTGGTACAAATCTTCTGAGGTAGGAGACTTTGCCGAGGAAACTTTTTAGCTCCTTCGTCGTTCTTGGGCACAGCATCTCTAAGATCGCGTGTTGTTTATCCTGGTCCATCTCCACCCCTTGTCGATCAACCACAAAGCCTAGAAACTTCCCGCTTGTTACTCCAAAGATGCACTTCAATGGGTTCATCCTTAATTTATACTTCCTACATCGAGTAAACACCTTCTTTAAGTCGTTTAGGTGGGACTCCTCCTTCTTCGATTTGATGACAAAATCATCCACATAGAATTCTACAAATTTGTGGAAGAAATCATGAAAAATGGCCATCATTGTTCTTTGATAAGTAGCTCCCGCGTTCTTAAGTCCAAACGGCATTACTTTGTACATGAAATTGCCCAACGGGGTTCTGAATGCCGTTTTCTCTACGTCCGCGGGGTCCATCTTGATCTGGTTGTACCCTACGTACCCATCCATGAAGCTATACATCTCATGCCCAGCCGTGGCATCTATCAAGATATCAATGGAGGGTAGAGGGAACTCATCTTTGGGGCAAGCCCTGTTCAAATCTCTAAAATCCACACAGATCCTTATTTGACTCTTGTCCTTCTTCCCTACTGGCATAATGCTAGATAGCCAAAGGGGATACTGTATTGGTTTGATGAATCCTGCTGCCAACAAACACTGAACCTCTTCCTTAATCTTCAAGTACAACTCAGGTTTATAAGTCCTTGTTGCCTGCTTCACCGAGATGGGTGAAGGCATCACGTTCAGCTTGTGGCAGCTCACTTCCTCATCTAGCCCTTCCATTTCGGTATACTTCCATGCAAAGACATCTATGAACTCCCGGATTAGCCCAACCAAGGCTTCTTATTTCTCCTTACCAAGATCCTTCGCGATGAAGATGGGCCTTGGGTCTTCCCCTTCTCCTGCCAGGTTCAACTACTCCAACTCTTGTGCCTGGGGTTTTGGTTGATTTTCCATGTAGTCTGGTTCTTCGGCGACCTCCTCCACGAACACCTGTATGTTGGAGTTGTCTATCACCATACACTGTCCCTGTTGATCCACCAAGAAACACTCATATAATGGGTCATCCCCATCCTTGGTCTCTTCGGCCGCCCGTTCACATCGTTATAAATGGTATATCACCTTCCCCTCTTCAGTCACCACCTTCTTGCATTTCATGTTGGTAGCTGTTGCCACGGCCTTCCTTTTCATCTCTCTCGAAGCTTCAGCAATTCTCCCCCCTGAAAAGCGACTTAGCACGCTTTGCCGTTGGACCTCATGCTCCACAGGATCCATTCTAAGCCTTACTTTGTTTTTGAGCTGCTCCATGGTGCTTTGGGGTCGAGGGATCACCTGATGGGTTTCTTCGGCCCTCACCCCTTCGTTACTCGCGGCTTCTTTACTTTGCTCGTTTAGGGGTACCATTCTATCTTTGATCGAGGGAACCCATGCCCCCTCCATTCTTCTCGTTAGGACTTGAGCATCCTCCTCCAACTCCGTATAAAAGGCCGCATCTACAAAGTGAGCTTCCTCGATAGCAAAAGGCCTTTTTGTAGCCCTAATGGTCACTTCTGTTTCTTTGACATTCGCCTTGGCGCATTGATGATATGTTGAAGGAACTAAACCTTGATTGTGCATCCACACTCTTCCTATTAGTAAATGATAGGAAGTTTCACTTTCTATTACATGGAACTTGATGTGGGAACTCAGATTTCCCATTACAATTCCCACATTCACATACCCAATGGATTTGGAAGATTGGTTGTCATACCCTGAGATTACCAGAGGCATGGGGACCAACCTTTCTTCTGGGATATCAGCTGCGTGGAAGGAGTTGATCGGCATAATGTTGATGGAAGCGCCCCCATCCATAAGCGTTCTTGCAAAACTAACCCCATTGATACTGGCCGTCACATACAAGGGCCTGTTATGAGGGAACCTTACAGCTCTATCTGCATCACTGAAGGTCACCTCTGATAGGAACTTTTTCACCAGCCTCACCATTGGTCCCCTCCATTTCAACGAGGGAACCGAGTCCTTCTTCGCGATGTCTAGGATTGCCTGAGTTATTTCCAGTCTGCTCTCTTTTGGTATCCCCACTTGATCGAAGAACCAAGCGAATTTTGGGGATTTTGAAACTGCGCTGTATTCAACGATTGCCTCCATTTCCTCGCCCTCAACGTTGTATACGTCTTCCACGTCTTTAGCGCTTGCTTCATCGTAGGCTAAAACTACGTTAGCCATTCCTGTGGTACAATGTTCCAGAGTTTCTTCGAATTCCCTTTGCTTTATTGTTGACCTTCCTCCTTCTCTTTCCGCCTCATCGTCGTAGGCCATCACCAAGTTGGCCCCATGCGCTAGAAGTGGGTTGTTGTTAACGTTCTGTGGGGGGATCTACAGTGTCCCTGCCTTCATGTACTTATCAATGATTCTTCTCAGTGTGAAGCAGCTCTCTGTCGGGCGCTGGATCTTTCGATGAACCTGACAATACCTAGGATCCGCTTTCGTTGCGTCATCGGGTTCTTCCGAAGGAATGCCTTTTGGTAGGTAGACCGTTCCACCTTGGACCATGGCGTTGTAACAACTCACCGCCTCTTCTATCGTGCATGGTAACGGTGGTGGGTCTTCCCTATCCCTTCCGAACTTCCTTTTATTGTCCTTCTTCGCCGCCTTACCCCCGTCTGTTCCTTCGGTGTATCCCACTCATGGGGGTTAAGGCCTTCGTCCCCCAGGTTGTATCGGCTGCCTGAATATCATAGGCACCGCCACCGGGTTTGGTCGTACGACCAATGAGATGTTATTTACAGATTTTAAGAACGCCGAAAAAGTTACCTTGCGCGTCTCATTGATAAGATGGCAGATGTACTCCGGGAGTAGTCCTTCGGCACAGATTTGTAATAGTTTGGACTCCTTGGCCTCCTCTCTCACATCCAGAGACCTTTCCCTGAACCTCCGAACGTATGCCACCACGTCTTCTCCTGGTCGTTGCTTCTCTCTCACTAGTTGGGTCAGAGTGAATTCATCCTCTGCTAGAAAGAACTTTTGGACAAACAGCACGTGCATCTCTTCCCACGTGGAAACAATTTTAGGGGCCAAATGAGAATACCACGTGTATGCTTTATCGGTTAGGGATTTGGAAAACTCCCTCAACCTGAGCTTCTTGTTGTTGCAATGCGCCCCCAGGTGCTCAATAAAACGTTTAATGTGCTCTTTCGGATTCCCACCCTTCCCTATGTATTTTTCAAAGATGGGGGGAATATAATCCCTCGGGTAAGGCTCATCATTGTATTCCTGAGGATAAGGTGTCCTAAAGTCGTCATAGACTGAAGCTACCTAGCCTATAGACTGTGAGGAAGCCTGCACAAATTTTAACATCTCCTTTTGCATTTCTCTCCTCATTTCCTCCATGGGCGATGGGGCAACGACCAATGGGGGTGTTGGCTGAATGACCGTTATATTTGGAGCCATTGTTACGGCTGGCGCCGTTGATACTCTGGAGATTCCCACCACCGGATTCACGACGGAGGGTATGCCTGCCGGGGCTGCTCCCGTTGTACCTGCGCCTGGTGGAACCGTTGGAGCTGCCCCTGGTGTTACGAAGGAATTGGCTTCGAGTCCTCCCAGCACCGTTGAAGCTGCAGGAGTTTGCTAAAACTCATAGAACTTGCTCATGAGGAGGTTTATTTGGGCAGGTCCCAGCCCAACGCTCGTGGAAGCCTGCGTCACTCCTGGAGCGCCTGTTGTTGTCTGAACTTGGGGCATTTCTATTCGAGGAGCTCCGCTCCTTAAAGCCTCCAATTCTACCGCTGCTTGCTCTTCACTATGTTGGATATCATCAAAGTTGAGCCTTCGATTAACGTTATCTTACGCCATACTCCTTCCTTAGAAGAATGCCTCCCCAGCGGAGTCGCCAAATGTAAGAGGGTAGTTTAGATAAGATGGAGGCGTACCCCCTTTTGAGTATGGTGATGACAAGGTTAGTCAGTAAACACTAGTGATTTAGCCACAAGACACAAAGAACAGTTTGGAATGCATGGAACCCAGTTTATACTCACAAATCTCTCGTGTATAACTCTCAATATAATAAAGAACTCGAAAATAACTTAGCTAGAGGGAGAGAGAAGTAAGCACCCTAGATACACCTTGGTAGGCAGGCAAAACACACTAAACACTCTCGAGAATCTCTGTCATGTATTAAAAGCTTCGTAATAAATGACAAATGGTGGGTGGCATAACTCTCTGGTTTTTTCAATAACTCTCTCTAGTAAATAATTTCTCAAAACTCTCAGAGGGATATATCCAAAAGAACTCTTTTTAGAACTTTTTGATCGATGCCCTTCCTTGGAGGTGGTTGAGGCCTTAAATAGCCCCCACACCACCCCCGAGGTAGCTAAGTCATTTTAATGCCTGTGAAAGACCTCCCTCATACCTTATGTCACCAACATTAAATACCTGATGCACTAGTTGTCTCTACGTCATAAACATTAAATGCCAAGACATGCCTTTTGCCTAACCATTGTGTGTCAGGGGGCTGTTGCCACAGAGGTTGCTTACCCACCGTCTGACAGCCCCAAATACCACGGTGGTTTACTCAAGTGCAGACTTGACGTTGTCTAGCTGGCTAGTGACATCACCTACAGTAGATGGGACATAAAGTAGAGGGATGTTTGGTTCACAGCAAAGCTCCCGATGGAACTCGAAGCTACTTTGCTCTAGGTTCCACGGTGAAGATCTTTCGGTGTTTTACCAGGTGTATCTAAGATGGTCAGGACAAGCCCCAACGGTGCCCTACTTCTCAATCCTCCAAACTAAGTCCCTCTAAAGTTGCCACGGTGAGGTTGTTCGATAGAGCATGAAAGCTCTCCCAGGCCCTGCCAAGCCTGGTCTCTCGCGAGTACCGTTCGACCTCACACTCATTCATTATTCTCGTTACAACATTACAGTCGTTACAACTCGTAGTCAATATAAACAAAGCTATAATATGACAAAGTAACAATAAGCTAAAGTACGAGTTGCCACGCTTGAGTTGCTACGCTGGGCTGCCTCACCAAGCTGCCACGCTGAGCTGCCTCACCAAGATGCCACGCTTGAGTTGCCACGCTAGGCTTATCCTCAGGACACTGTTGCCAATTGGTGGATTATCCCTAATCACAGGATTACCTTCAGGCCCCCTCTACAATGTGAACATGTGTAAACGAGTGGAATGAAACCTATGGGTTGATCTTTTCTAA
This sequence comes from Sambucus nigra, assembly GCA_949130495.1. Taxonomy (NCBI): domain Eukaryota; kingdom Viridiplantae; phylum Streptophyta; class Magnoliopsida; order Dipsacales; family Adoxaceae; genus Sambucus; species Sambucus nigra. The sequence continues at coordinate 246,020,641 of OX422210.1, forward strand.
CATCCTTTGGAACGGTTGACCCTGTAAAACAAATAATGGGTTTGGAGTTAGCACTAGAAGCATGAGAACAAGATGAGCCATTACCATCACTAACAAACCTACTTGAATCGTTTAAATCATTTTTTTACTTCAAAATATTTTATTCAAGCAACAAATTAGACTCTTCGAAAGACAGAGATATCATTTTCAAATTTTCAATAATTATAAAAGCGTATCTCTATCTCCCTCAATCGAAGCAAACTTTTCCCTAAGAGTATCTTCACATGCCACAAACTCATTGATTAAAATATTTTTGTCATATTTGGCACAAACACAAACCATCGAATTTTTAAGGTCCTCCAATTCTTTTTCGAAAAATAGGACCCTATCATCACTCTCCTTCTTGGACAATTTTAACGAAACAAAGTAATGGTACAAGGAAAAAAAAATTCATGATAAAAATTCTTTGATTTTGACCCATTTGCAAAAGATCCATCGTGGATTTAAAACGAGAATTTTCTTTTTACAAAACTTTAACTCTTTTGCAAAGTTTCAAATTCAAACTTTTTAAATTTTCAGCATGGTCTTGAACTTTTTCAGAAAGGCTCCTCATTAAACGGGCGTTCCATTGAAAAAATTGCGATTTTTCACAAAACTGATTTTTCTAAAAAAATCAATATCACACAATTATGCGGAAAAATGAATATGCAGTAAATTAGCGCAAACTGCTTTGATACCAATTTGAAAACGTCAGTAGATAAATTTTATCAGAAATAAATCCTCGAAAAATCAGGATCACGCGATAAATTAGCGTAACCCTCTCTGATACCAATTGACGATGTGAGAAGTCAAATTATATCAAAAAAATAAATCCTTGAAAAATCAGGATCACGCAATAAATTAGCGTAACCCTCTCTGATACCAATTTGACGACGTGAGAAGTCAAATGGTATAAAAAAAATAAATCCTTGAAAAATCAGGATCACGCAATAAATTAGCGTAACCTTCTCTGATACCAATTTGAAAAGTGCGACGTGTGATAATTGATTAAATTTTAAATAATTAGCAAGTTTCCATGTAACCCTTATTTAATTAGAGTCTGCTTTTAAATCAAATAAATTCAGCCCCTAAACATGCATCTACGGTGCGTGTGTCAACCCATAAACAAATAAAGTATGCAAAACAAGTTTAAGGAAAAATTCTCGCAGGGCAAAACCTTTTATTTCACTATAAAAAGTAAATTGCAACTTACATGGATTACAATGAAATACAGTGACACGCGAATACCCGTAGGCATCTTTTGGTGTCGTCAACAATGAATCCACACGCAGTAAACCCACATGAACCTCAGTCTAATCAACAAAGGAAGAACCGCAGCACTCCTCAATGACACACAACCATAAAACTTTATAGAGACTCTCTCAGCAATAACATGCAGTCCTCGGTTGCAAAGATCTCCTCACAAAGATGAACAAACTCAAAGTTGTGTTCCTGGGTTTCAACAAAGAATTCACAAAGATATGACAATGATATGTGAATCAAAACATGAGTTTGGGAACTTAGAAAGGTGAAGACTAGAGCAAATAGAACTCTAAAAAATGTCTCTCCAAGTCTTGCAAAACAACTTCCCCGAAGTTGGTATTTATAGGGAAATAAATAAAGAGTTCCACATTTTTAAGACTCTGAATTCTATCCAGCGTACAGGTACCTCGAACCGGTTCGGGACTCCTACGAACCGATTCGCCCGCCAAATCGATTCGGCCCTCGGTTCGGGAAAAATCCCTAGTCAAGGGGCTTAAAACACTTAGCATTTTTCCCAAGTCTTTTTCTTAGAAATCTCTCCATTTTCAAACGGTCATAACTTGTTCATCATAGCTCGGATTGAGGTGCCGTTTTTTCCAGCATCTTCGTTGCGGCAAGCTCTTAAACTTTTCAATTGACCGGTCCTCTGGGCAATGGCTATAAAATTACCAAATTTCCCTTGAACTTCCCTATCATGCCTTGTTTCACTATTTTGACTTCTCTTGCGTACCACTTCCATTACGATCCTAAAATCATGGAACGTGAAGTCTTTGAGGAAGATGAGGGACACATTAATGGAGATAATGCATGCTTGATTCCTAAAATTGGGATTGAGGCCGTCATGTGAGATCGTGTAGAGACGTGCCAAATGTAACTATGTACGACATATACAAATGTAACATAACGGACACTGCCACTAACTATAAATCGTGGGTGGGGTAATTACTCTCATGTGGATTAAGCTCGTGGGAAGTTTAAGCTATAGCCTAGTCCTACTATTGTAACACACCCCCAAATACCTATAGGGACGCATCAGTAAACAAAATACTCTACTCCTACCCTGGGAAGTGAGAGTATGGGTGTTGAAGTCAACTTGTCCTTAAGCTCCTCAAATGCCAACTGACAAGCGTCATCCTATACAAACAGTATTCCTTTGCGGGTCAAGTTACTCAACGGATCCGTAATCTTTGAAAATACCCGAATAAATTATCTGTAGTTTCCATCTAATCCCAAGAAACTACGCACCTCCATCAGTGTCGTGGGTTGTCATAACTGCCTCACTACTGAGACTTTACTAGGATCCACAGATATCCCCCTGAAAGATACGATATGACCCAAAAACTGAACCTCCCACAGTAAAAACCCACATTTCTCCAATTTAGCGTACAACTAGTGTTCGTGTAGTGTATGCAAAACATGACGCAAGTGCTCGGCATGCTCCTCCTCGGTCTGAGAATAAACCAAGATGTCATCAATAAAGACAATGAAAAACTGACCCAAGAACTCTCTGAACACCCTATTCATCAAGTCCATAAGCATAGTTGGCGCATTGGTTAGGTAGAATGGCATAACCCAAAACTTATAAGACCAATATCTCGTTAGAAAGGTAGTCTTAAATACATCCTTCTCCCCAATGCGGAACTGGTGATATCCCAACCTCAATTCTATCTTAGAGAAGTAGGATTCTCCTCTTAACTGGTCAAATAATTCATTGATTATGAGTAAAATATACTTATTCCGTATCATTGCTTTATTCAACTCCTAGTAATCCACACACAGTTATAAGGATCCATCCATTTTCTTCACAAAAAACACTAGATCACCCCAAGGACAAGTACTCCTACGAATAAAACCTTGTCCCAAAAGCTGATTAATCTCATCCCGTAGCTTTCTCATCTCCATAGGATCCATACGATAAGGCACACGAGATATCATTCGAGTGCCTAACACTAAATCAATAGCAAACTCTATCTCTCTCCTAGAAGGCAATCGTTGTATCTCCCGAAACACATCGGCGAACTCACACACAACTAGGATCAAATCTAGGTAAATAGATACTCCCTGAGAGGTATCATCCTCTATATAATACAAATAAGTCTACGATCCTCTTTCAGGACGATACATCTACATTAAGAACATCACCTGGCCCGGAATTGCAAACACTATGCTCTACTATAATAGTCAATCATGACCTTATACACTGTTGGCCAATCCATGCAAATAATGGTGTCATAATCCGTCATGTATAACACCAATATATCGGCGTGCAAAATAAGTCTCCCAATATCTACACTCACACCCCAATAGATAAAGAATATAAATGTCTAGCTACCCAGTGGAGAGTCTACACACATGACTATACTATTGGTTGTGTCTAACAACCCTGTGGCTCGTGCAAATCTAGTGGATATAAACGAATACGAAGCCCTAGTGTTAAATAAAATGCACCCCAAAGTCCAATTTATAAGAGACAAACCCTCAACTTTAGGTGGATCTTTTGGACCTGCGTCTTGGTTGACGTTATACACATGCCCCTACTGTAACTATCCCTGTTGAGGTGGGGCTGTGAGGACGACTGATGTTATAGGCAATGCTGGCACGGGTGCTGGTGCTGGGAGGGCGGTGGGGGAAATAGGACCTTGGGGTCCAAGCGAGCACCTTAGTGCTGTTGATTTGTGCCCTTATCAGGGAAATCTTAACACTTGTGTCTATTCTTTCCTCATATGAAACACTTGCCGGTGAAATTTCCTCCCCTCTGGCCTTACTGGCCACTACCACCTCTCCCCTGGCACTGTTAAAAATGTTGTTGCCTTGGCTAGCCCTGCCTAAATCCACCATGTCCCTTCTTATAATACCCCGAATGAAAACTTTAAGAATAATTTTTCTTTCATTGTTCGTAGCATAGCGTTAGGCTAGTGGCGTATCCCGTTACAAAGCATCACCCACTGAGAAGACGAACCGAACTCAAAGCATATCCAAGTTTGAAGACTTCCCGACATCCCGAAAGGTATAAAATGAATTTAGAGTTTAAATTATTTCATGAAATTATATTTGGGATGGCTGGTTTTAATAAAAAAAAAATAACGAACAAGACTTTTCCTTTGTGAAAACTTTTTTTTTCTAATTCTAGAGGCGGAGTTTTACAAATTAATATCTTAACATTTGGGTCATTCAAACGACATTTAATATCGTGCAAAGCTGCATCAAATGACATGTGCATGTCGCTCAAACGACTTAGGCATCTCGTTCGAATGAGATGGCAATATCGTTCGAACGATAATACATCTCGTTCGAACGATCCTCCACCTTAAGGTTGTTATAAATACCTGTTTCGTGAATTAATTTTTTAAGAATTTTGCAAAAGACATTTATGCATATCAGAAACTAAAGTTCTTCGAGTTTTAGTGTTCCAAAACACTGTTTAATTCACAAAAATGCATAACTGAATATTATTCTTGTGAATTAGTTTAGAACAGTAGAATGCTTTGTATCCATTTGTATCGATTTTCGTGTAGAGGCACTCCATTGCTGATTTGTGATACTTGCGAGGAATTCACAATTGACAAAGGCTGAGGTTGGGCTGACCACTGGGTGTTAATTGGGAGTACTTGAGTGTTCCTGACTGAAGATAGAACTACGTGTTCTTGTGGGTTTTCTGTGATTAATCCACTACATATTTCATTGTGTACTTTGTAAGTTACGATTTACTATTCATAGTGAAATAAAGGTTTTTCCCTTTGGTTTTTTTCCCAGAAACTTGGCCTTGTCATATTTGCATGTTTGATTTATCTATTTTATCACATAGTTGCATGATTAGGATAAACAAGATAAAATTGTTTTAAAAATATGCTTTCGCATAATTAAAATTGGTGTTGTAATTTTTTGTTAACATATCCCTTTTCAAGTGTCCTCGCATTCTCAAATTGGTATCAGAGCTTTTTAAGCAAGCATACCTTCCCAAATTGGTATCACGGGGGGTTATGCTAATTTATTGCGTTTGATCTTGTTTAACGCTATTTGGGTGATTGTGTTTTCATCACTCCACTTTGTGATTTACTCTTAATGGATTCTCCTTGTTTTAACGATATAAATAGTTTGAATTGGACGTTTACAAAAAAAAAATTGGAAAAAGAAAATTCTCATTTTAAATCTTCTATGGATCTTTTGTAAACGGTTCAAAATTAAAGAGATTTTTATCGTGAGAAATTTGTTGCTTTAGACCATGACTTTATTACTTTAAAATTGTCCAAAAAGGAGAGTGATGATAGAGTTCTATTTTTAGAAGAAAAAAATCAAGGACTTTAAAATTCCAGGGTTTGTATTTGTGAGAAAGATGTTAAAAATATTTTAATCGATGAATTTGTGGCATGGGAAGAGACTCTTAGGGATAACTATTCATATATGAAGAGAGAACGTGATAACATTCTAGGAATAATTGAAAATTTAGAGAAGGATTCATTAAACTTGGAAAAGTCTAATTATTTGGTTAAGTAAAAAATTTTGGAGTTGAAAAATGATTTGACAAACTCGGGTGGTGTTGGTAGCAATGGTAGTGGATCGTCATGATCTAGTGCTTTCGTTGTCCAAGCCAAGGCTATTGTTGGTTTTAAAGGGTCAACTAATTTTAAGGATGTTATAAAAGGTCAACCGATAGGTATCATTCCTGCCATTTATAAATTTTCACACTATGGTAGCAAAGGTCACCTTAGGCATTTTTTTTTATCTTCGAAGAGGTCCTAGGAAGTTGAAGTCTAGTGTACCATTGGTTCTCGAAACCCCTATTCGCAGTTTCACACCTATTTGGGTTAGGAATCTTGTTTGGAGGCACTAGATGGTAGACTAGTTTATTCTCATTTGATTGTGCATGATTCTTCTCTTGCTATATCATATAGATGATTGTTCTTACAAGTTTTTCATACGCTAGTTGTGCTTCATGATATATTTTTTCTAGTGTTATGCGATGTATACTTTTTGTATTGTATTTTTCCTTTATTTAGTCATATTTGAAAAATACAAAAATATTTTTGGTTTTATATATTATTTTGAAAAATGCAAAAAGTGTTTTAGTTCTTTGTGTGTTTTAGTTTTACATATTTGGTGTGGCATATTGGTGTGTCTGAACCGAATTCACTATTCAATTTCCATGTGTCTAGTACATTTGATTATGACTTTGGATGCTTATATTGTTCTTAACCATGTTTACGGAGTAGTTTTGAACTTCCCTTACTTTATGGATTCGACTTTGTATATGTCTATACATACACGCACAAGCTTATTGGATTTTGACTTCATGATGTACATTTGAGATTGGTGAGATGCTCTCATATCAATCTTGTCATCTACATGTTTATTTTACTATGGAGGATTTGTGCATGTATGAACCGTTGCCCGTGAGGATTTTTTTTAATATTGAAAAAATAATGAGTGCACAAAAAAGGGTTGCGAGAGTACAAATTTTACTCGTCGTGAAAGCCATCGTTTGAAAAGAGCTCGAAAAAATTAAAAGGCAATAAAAATATAAATATCCCCAAAAGAGGTCAATTTGTTTTTTTTTTGATAAACTCATTCAAAATAATATAAAAGAATTATTTTGAGGGAGTTTGGTTAGAAATATCAACAGGTTTTCACAATGACAATGTATCCTAGTTAAGCTTATTTTGTCATGACACTATTGATTTGTATAGTCATTAAAATTCTAGACTTCTGTGCATTGTGTTTGTTTTATTAAATTAATTTCAACTTTATTTGTCACTTGAGGCTAAATCTTAGTTTTATAATGTTTTGCGGTCTGTTAGAACTTCTTGAACTTATTTGAGTGTTTTGGTTAAAATTCTTTTGTTTCTAGTTCAAGCCCATTCATTCCACCACTCACGTTTGGATACATCGATACTATGCTAGTGTGTATGACTTATGTATTTTGTGTCGTGATTTCCAGTCGTCTATACCTATATATGCGTACATAATTTGCATTGATATATTTCACATATGTTATATATGGTATGTTTGTTATATTTGTTGTATTTATTTTTTATTAAAAAATTGAAAATTTTCGAAAAGAGTTCCTGTTTATTATCCTTTGAGATGATCATTACACATGCATGATTTAGATCTTTAGTGATGATATCTTTTCTTAGTCTTGATGATCCGTATTTCATGTTTATATGACTTTGTCTATTTATCAATTTCGATAAAAACAAAGGGGGAGAGCAAATTAAAATGGAGTTTTTGATGAGTTGGAATTATGGGCGAGTATTTATATATGATTTAAATTGTTTCAAACTCGATGCATCACGAAGGTATATGTTTGTTATCTCATGTTTGTAGGTAACTATTTTTCGAATTTTAAGACACGCGGATGAAGACAATGTTTGAATAAAGGGAAGAAGATGAAGTTTGAGTCAAAGAGACTTATGCCATTCCCTTCTAGGGTTGGGAAGGGTGTTAGTAATTTTTGTAATTTCTAATAGGATATTTTGATTTTAATTTGGTGTTCGGTCATTGTGTTCATGTTGTACCGGAATAGCCAAAGGTGGAGGTTTGTAAGAACAATTTTTCTATCGTTGTTCATAGTATAACACTAGGCTAGTTTGGCGTATCCCGTTACAAATCATCACGCACTGAGAAAATAAATCTAACACAAAGCATCTCCAAGTTTGAAGACATGCCGACATCCCGAAAGGTATAAAATGAATTTAGAGTTTAAATTAATTCATGAAATTATATTTGGGATGACAGGTTTTGATTAAATATAACGGACATCATATTTCCTTTGTGAAAACAATATTTTTCTGAGTTTGGAGGCGAGGTTTTACAAATTAATATTTTGACGTTTAGGTCGTTCAAACCACATTTAATGTCGCGTCAAGCTGCATTAAACGACATATTTATGTCTCGCAAATAACATAGGCATCTTGTTCGAATTATATGGCTATATATTTCAAACGACAATACATCTCGTTCGAGTAAGACGCCGCCTTAAGGTTGTTATAAATACCTGTTCCGTGAATCAGTTTTTAAAGACTTTTGTACAAGACATTTCTGCATATCAGCAACAAAAGTTCTTCGAGTTTTTGTGTTCCAAAACACTATTTAATTAACAACAAAGCATACTTGAATATGATTCTTGTAAATTAGTTTAGAACCTTAGAAATTTTTTTGTCCATTTGCAACCACCTTGGTGGAGAGGCACTCCATTGTTGATTTGTGATACCTGCGGGGAATTCACTCCTGACAAAGGATGAAGCTGGGATGATGATTAAGTGTCAATTGGAAGTACTTATGAGTGTTCTTGGCTGAAGACACAAATACGTGTTCTTGTGGGTTTGCTGCGGTTAATCCATTACAGATTTCATTATGTACTTTGTAAGTTACGATTTACGGTTCATAGTGAAATAAAGGTTTTTCCCTTAGGGTTTTTTCCTGTAACTTGGAATTTTCATATTTGCATGTTGGATTTATCTGTTTTATCACATAATTGCATGATTAGGAAAAATAAGATAAAATCGATTTAAAAATTTGCTTTCGCATAATTAAAATTGGTGTTGCAATTTTTTGTTGAAATCACCCTTTGTGAGTTTCCTCACATTCTCAAATAGGTTGCAGAGATTTTTAAGTGAACATACTTTTTTAAATTGGTATCAGAGCTTTTTGAGCGAACATACCTTCTCAGAAATGCTTAGAAGCATCCCCTTGGTAAAAACCCTGCTACCCCATGTTCTAACCTGTTGGATGGACTCTCCTGAATGTTTGCTTCCCTTAACATGAAAGCTATGGTCCTAGCAGTGCAATAGAGCATAATTCAACACATCCATATATATCTTTAAAATGGGATTACCCAAAAAATTGTGTCAGATCCTCCAGGTAAGACCACCCATAAACAATTGAATCTTATTCTCTTTCATACTCACCTCCTCGGGGAAAAGGTTTGTCAGGCTAGTAAATTCCTCCTCGTACTCCGCTACTGCTCCCCTCATGTGACACATCAAATAATTTTTTCCTCATCTCAGTCTCGACGGCGTATGAGGAGTATTTACAATCAAACCGCTCCCAGAACTCCTGAATCGTTAAGGATTTTCTCTCCTTATACGGTTGTAATGGACTCCCACCACTGAAAGGTTACCCCCACTAGCTTAAAGATAGCTAGTATCTGTCTATGGATGTCTGTACACTCATACATCCTCAAATGCCTCTAGATATCCTTCTTCTATTGTCACACTACAACTACATCGGAGCTCTCCTAAAACTCTAGAGGATGAGCCTTCTAAAAGGAATATCAGACTCACTGCCAGGAAAAAGGAAATGAGTGTGCAGGAGTTAGAGCAACAACCTGAGGCTGGGGTGTCACCTGTGGTGCCTACTGAGCAAACATAGTCAAGGCCTCATTAATCGCCTGTTCCATAATGCAGGCAACCTCAGTAACATTCATAATCTCTGGGGACTGAGATAGTTGCGACTCGAGATGTGCCTATGAGGTGGTGCACGTCGAGGAGGTATCTGAAATGAAAAATAATTTTCTATCAGTCCACAATTCAATATGTCTAAAAATAGTCGAAGGTGTAATTGCGTAGTAAAGAATACAATTGTCCAAATAGTAGGGCTCTACATCAAGGAATGCTACACTGAAAATCATAGTAGGCGGCAAAGATCCTATAGACACTAAAACCTGAATCTTTGATACCATCTGTGAGACCCTGCCTATTCCGATCCTGGGTGATCAGTCCATTATTAAATTGAACAGGAATCATTAATGGTGTCATTTTTAGCATCATGTCAAAATCTAATTTATTTTATTAATACCTTAATGGCCCGGTGTCAAAATTTTAATCTTATTATTAACATGTAAAGAATTTAAATTAAATAATTCACATTCACCATGACAATAAACATAGCAATAATGATAAAACAATGAGATGAATAAATAAGCATGGGATAACACTCAAAACAAAATCAAAATACAACCATCCATAATAAAAAAAAAATACAACAAAGAAGTAAAATGAAAGTACAATGCCTCTTTAATAATAAACAACTAGGAATGGGCGACAAGCCCGACTGAGATAGATAAAATGAGGAATACGAACTGATAACTGTGGAGGTGTCTACTACCAAGGTCCTGCAACTTCGACAATAGCTGCAACACATTAAATAAAGGAGCTCCTAATTCGGCGTCCTTTCAGTTGGGCACCTAAAATGTTTTGATAAAAAATAGATTTACAACAGGCAGAGCCCAGGTAAAATAGTTTGAAAATATTTTGTAAGTACTTAAAATGCAATAAAGAGCAGATATTGTATACATGTTAATTTTTCGTTCTCTCACTTGAGATTATCACCTCTAAATTAGTGTGCACGCCTAACGTACTCTTCTAACCCACCTAGTTATGCCACCCTGCCTAACTAGTTTGACTTCAGCCTTTCCCCGTCTAATTGTTCACTGTGCCCACCCGTATTGCCCATACAATACGATACTAAATTTCAAATTCCATTTTTATTTATTAAGAGTCACCAATTAATTATTGAGTTCACACATAGTGAGATAAATTTAAATATCACTATCTATAGTATCTACTAAATAATTGTACTAGAATAAATCACACTTATATATATATGAAGTTCTGGTACATCATGTACTAAATAAGGACATCAGTTCGGATCACCCTCAAACCATAAATCAAATCACACATATTGGAGGCGAACATCGTTCCAAGTCTATGGGTCATCCACACACAAAACGTGCCAATTTGACCGTCGAAACTACAATACACTCCGATAGCCCGTACCTAAGTTCTATGTCCTAGGGTACAAGTCAAAATCCCCCCAATGGGCTTATCAAGATAAGGTTGTTGATGACATGAAAACCTCCCATGATAGCAAGTTTCCTAGGCATGTTTACACATAAGAATTCACACAATAGGCATTCACACAGCCTATGTATAAATGTATATAACACCAGTATAGGTATACAATCAACCTATAAAAAATATCTCATAAGTAGTATATATAACACCCGAATATCCTACGTATTATTAATTTACCAATATACTACACCTCATATTTTCTCGAGTGTTTTCCCATCACTCGAAGAGTTCTAACCACCTCATATGATTATTTCAGTAGTTATAATATCCCTCTACTGCTGGTCTGGCCTTAGGTTCACTCGTACTCTCCGTGACACATTGTAATTCTCGTGGTATTATTTAATATTAAATGAGACCCCATGGTTCACTCGTATTCTCCGTGACCCATTCCTATTCTTTTGATCAATTAATATTATAATATACCCCATAAAGATTAGTCTTATTTATCTTTAATTGGGAAAACATCCAACCCTAACCTCTTAAAATTTAAGCAAACTAAGGCTAGGATTGTCAGGTCCCCTGAACTGATTTCAGTGTATAAGCAAACCGGCTTGGTGTACCTTTAAACCGGTTTGAGGATTCTGTCGAATCGATTCGAGGTACCTGGAATTTCATCTTCTTCGCTGTTATGATTTTCCACCACTCTTAACCCTAAAAACCTCCATGATATAACCACAAACTCCCAACAAAGTATACCAAACATTATACTAACACATATCCACGATTTCTAACGTAAATGAATATCTAACTCATTAAGAAAATCCTTGAACTATAATTAATTCAACTCTAAATTTCACAAACCGTAGATTATCATCATAATTCAAGAACATCAACAGGAGCTCAGATTTCTTCACATATTCATACTATATGAACGGGCGGAAAAAGTGTGTTCGTGTGAGGACACAATCTATGTGTGTTTCACCGCCGCGATACAAAAGAACCTAAGCTAAAACTACACTTGACAAGGAAGCACAGCGGTAAGTCGGGTATCGTAAGAAATCCACTGGGAGTGATTGAATTTTAGATTTTAATTGCTAATTACTTCTGGAATAAAAGTGTAAAATAAATAAATGAAAAGGTGATGGGTGGTTATGGTGACAAAAGAAAAGAGAAGTTAACGCTAAATTAAAGGAAAGAGAGGATCGGGATTGCATACACGCATTCACGGGCTAAACAACTACTAATTAGAATTTCGATTCGAAAACATTTAATCGATCATTTACAATTAAGCATAAACATCACACAATAAGGAATTTAACCCAAAGTTGCGAGATTAAACATTTAATGGAAAATGGTCACACGCGGATTAAATTCGGATTATCGCTATAAACACTAACATTGCGTGACAAAGAAAGTTAAACGCATAATAATCCGACTTTAATACATGCGGTTTCAATTAAATGCAATTTTACCCAAAACCTAATTTTCGAGGTCCAAACCCGTAAATGGCGTAACGAAATCGCGACCCTATTTATCTAAGGGAAATACATGAATTAAACTAAATTAACAAAACAATAAACTAATTAAGCAAGAAATAGATCAAGTAAACTAATTAACAAAGCATGAAAATTATCTAGAAAGCAAGAATTAATGGAAAACAAGCTATATTAAAGGAGAGGGTAATGAAAAGTCAACTTACAAACCAATTAGATTGTCAATCCAAAGAGAAATGAAGAAGAACCATCCAAAACCCTCAAAACCCTAACTATTCTAACCTAAAATCCTGTATGTACTGATATATCGTCTTATTACAACAAAATTGGCTTATATAGTAAGTTGGAATAAAAATAAAGAAGAAAGAAAAGAAGGCAAAATATCTACAGAAAACAGAGCATCGATCGATCGACCCCTTTGGTCGATCGATCGACCAAGGAAAAAATTCGGCAAATTTGAATGGTCGATCGATCGACCAAATGGGTCGATCTATCGATCAAGCAGGGTAGAATGCAGCAGCCTACTGCATTCCTCTCTTCCTCTTCTCTTCTCCTCTTTTTCTTTCCTTGTTTTTCCTCCTCTGAAATCGCCATAATTTCTTCGTTATGAATCGGAATCGCGCACCGTTCGCGGCCATGCGAAGCTAGCGAGGAGGGCTACAACTTCCGTGAGATGTCGGTCCAGGTACCCAAGCTGTGAAAAAACTAAAATGCCCTTGCGCGTGCGATTGTGTACGGAACTTCACCGGAATGCGTCCGAACTTCATACTAAGCATCCAAATACCTACAAAAGCTCAATTAACCCCTAAAAAACATGTTAACATAGAAATACGAGGTTATCTGGTTAACGAGCATAAGTATAGGGATTAAGATACCCGAGGGGGCTAATAACGCGTAGGTTAACAGGTGAAATATGCAATATTTGCATCGTATCACACCCCCTAACTTACACATTGCTAGTCCCTAGCAATGAAATAGGAAACAACAAGAACTACAAGCAAACCAAAAGCAGGAGAAAGTACAAAAGTATGGTATAAAAGCATAAGGCCTCTTTCGCGGGCGATTCAATTGCATTTAGCATATGCAATAAGCCGTTAAACCCCTAGGTTACCCTAGTTGACGAGTGTCGTCTCGTGAGGGTTTTCAGGGATGAAACCCACAAACATCATATGGTTTCCTCAAAATATGCCCAAACCAACATGCAACAAACTCAACAACAACGAAAAAGATTTCAAACATGTTATTAGCATATTGAACGAATTCAAGAAAAAGTCTGTTGTTATTAACAAGTTGAATGCACCTCATAGAATTGAAACTTTAAAAGTGGGAGGGGGGGAGCATATGCAAAAGTGTGATTTGGCGAAAAACTTAAATAAACCGGATAAACATAAAGCAAGCATATATTCGATCCTCACGGGCATTACACTCAACAAATGAAATCACTCGAAACGGGAGGTAATACACGGGACATGCGGGCATAAAGAGTAAATGTAAATGGAAACTAGGCCGCACACATATCACAAATGAAGAACGCTATATAGGAAATGAAAAATTGTAATCTCAATGAAAGGATACCGCACATCAAAAGAGGCGAAATGCATTTTCACAGATTATCAAAACTATTATGACTTTTAAATTAAATGCACCCTAAGATCACATAGGAATTTATAGGGTTGTAATGTAGGTTTGGGGTTAAGGTACGAAATGAATGTGTGTATGTACGAATTCAAAGTGTTCGGGATGAAAACTCGGGATAATGAAAAAATGCGGGAAATATCAAAAATTGGAAAACAAGTTCCAAAAAGGCATTAAATATATCATCGGGGAGAGTAATCAAAGCTTATTGAACTATATACAACATATACAAACTTCTCTTTCTTTTCTTTTCTTCTTTTTCTCACTTTTTCCTTTTTTTGTTTTCTTTTGCTTTTTGCTTTCTCTTTTTCACTCTTTTTCTTTCTTTTTCTTTTCACACTCTCATATGCTTAAATTGCAACCACACTGCAATAACATCATTCAATAACAAGTATCATTGCAAACAAAGGTATGGAAAGTGTATGTATGGGCTAAAACTCCAATGCGGAGTTGGTTATGGGAATGGGGTTATGAAATGAAAGGCTATATTTTGGCTCAAAGGGGTTGACTAAGGAAAAATATAAGGTGAGGTCAAGGCTAATGTGGGTGATATAACAAAGAGGGCCTATGATCATTTCCAAAAGTTTACACAATTCTCGAGTCAAAACAATATATGAAAATCATGCTCATGTAACACATTTCAAGTATGAACTCAATTAATGAACGGTCAAATGAAAGAATAGTGAGATTACCAACGAATTCAACATTTTCAATGAGAAAAGAATAGTGTATAACACTCACAAATGATGAAAGGTACAAAGCTTACTCGGTGTAAGTATATACAATGCAACAAAATATTCCCGAGTTATAAAAATCTTAAACCAAATCAATATGACAAGGAAAGTGCATATGCTCATTGGATAAAGTTTAATTCATGAAGTTATTCACAATATCAATGAATTGAGGACTAAAATCCAATAACTTCTAAAATCGAGAACATGCATCATTGAGTTGTCTATTGGATTGGGAAATTATTGAAATTTATCACTGAAAACAAGGCAAAATGCCCAACAAAGGAGAAAAAAGAAAGAAAATATTTTTGAAAATTTTCAAATTTTTCACAAAAAGGCATACTTAGTAACTAAATGTGAGCAAATACATGGACTACACATGAAATGGATAGAATATCCTACACCCCCTAACTTAAATGTTGCGTTGTCCTCAATGCGCATTAAGAACACAACACAAAGAGAGGAAAAGAACGATATTACCCAAAATTGGAGAGATCTCCATAAGCACGAGTCCAATGAAATCTACAAAACAAGTTAGTACTGAGCATAGCAAAAACAAATAACAAAAAGTTTACTAATTACACTAGACTAAATTAAAAGGAAAGAAAAATAGGAAATAAAGAAAATTAAAAAGCTAATTATTTACAACCTACTATTTAGTTGAGGGTCTAAATATACACTAGAAGTCTAAATAGTTGAGGGTCCACCCAAAAAGGGATTTGACTTTGAAAGATCAACGGTGGACCCTCCAAAGCGAACATGCCACCCAGAAAATAAGAATTCCGTTTGAAGAACGGAAGGCACGTGGGTGGTGAAAAAGGTGAACCACGCCAATTTGAAATTTTTGGGGGACGATGGGGGATTTGGATAACAAGGGAGATAAGAACACTAGAGGACCAAGAAAAATCGATTCATCTCCCAAAGGTTTTTCAAATGGAATGGGAGATGGTGAACACATGAGGATAACATCCATCGAAAATAAGTCTGGTAAAGAGTCCTCATCGGTAAAAAGTGTAGAAGTTTTAATTTCTACCGACTCATAGGAATCAACCGGTAATTCTAATGGTTCGATCACGGAAAACGAATATGGTGATGAAACAAATTCAATCTCAATCGACTCATCGTCGGAAGGAGATTGAATTTCGGGGGAGAAAGATGCACACTCGATGAGAAATTTTTCGAAAAATTTAGGTGAAACACAAGTTTCCACCTCCTCGTTGTTTTGTGCATAAGAATTCATCTCATCGCAAAGTGCACCAAGTCTCATTCCAGCATCATTTAGGCTTTCCAAACCTTGGGAGTAAAGAAGCAAAGTCTCTTCCAAAGTAGGCTTCCTCGGCTCAAGAGCCTCGGACTCCTCATTTGGTTGAAACTCGTCTTCGAAAGTAATGAAATAAGAATCGTCATTGGATTCGAATAATGAATCCAACTCAAGCTCCCAATAACGATTTTCATTCCGATATATATTTTCAAGTCTTTCATTTTCAAGAAAATCTTGAAAATGGAAAACTTGAAAACTATCCCCAAAGTATGAATCATTAGAATAACCGTAATAACTATAATAGTAGGACATGATTACCTCGTTGTTTGTAGATGGAGAATCCGAGCAAGAAAGTGAGCAACCTCGAATCAAAGTTTCTTAGCGCTCAAATATGTTATCCTGCAAAAAAGGTTAAAACAAAGAATACAAATACAAAAGGAAAAATACTACGAAATAATAAAACAATTACTATCTAAAATACACTCCCCGGCAACGGCGCCATTTTGTGACCGGGCGGAAAAAGTGTGTTCGTGTGAGGACACAATCGTTGTGTGTTTCGCCGCCGCGATACAAAAGAATCTAAGCTACAACTACACTTGATAAGCAAGCACAGCGGTAAGTCGGGTATCGTAAGAAATCCACAGGGAGTGATTAAATTTTAGATTTTAATTGTTTAATTACTTCTGGAATAAAAGTGTAAAATAAATAAATGAAAAGGTGATGGGTGGTTATGGTGACAAAAGAAAAGAGAAGTTAACGCTAAAATAAAGTAAAGCGAGGATTGGGATCGCATATATGCATTCACGGTCTAAACAACTACTAATTAGAATTTCGATTCGAAAACATTTAATCAATCATTTACAATTAAGCATAAACATCACACAATAAGGAATTTAACCCAAAGTTGCGAGATTAAACATTTAACGGAAAATGGTCACACGCGGATTAAATTCGGATTATCACTATAAACACTAACGTTGCGTGACGAAGAAAGTTAAACGCATAATAATCCGACTTTAATACACACGGTTTTAATTAAATGCAATTTTACCAAAAACCTAATTTTCGAGGTCCAAACCCGTAAATGGCGTAACGAAATCCCGACCCTATTTATCTAAGGGAAATACATGAATTAAACTAAATTAACAAAACAATAAACTAATTAAGCAAGAAATAAATCAAGTAAACTAATTAACAAAGCATGAAAATTATCTAGAAAGCAAGAATTAATGGAAAACAAGCTATATTAAAGGAGAGGGTAACGAAAAGTCAACTTACAAACTAATTAGATTGTCAATCCAAAGAGATATGAAGAAGAACCATCCAAAACCCTCAAAACCCTAACTATTCTAACCTAAAATCGTGTATGTACTGATATATCGTCTTATTACAACAAAATTGGCTTATATAGTAAGTTGGAATAAAAATAAAGAAGAAAGAAAAGAAGGCAAAATATCTGCAGAAAACAGAGCATCGATCGATCGACCAAGGCAAAAATTCGGAAAATTTGAATGGTCGATCGATCGATCAACAAGGGCAGAATGCAGCAGCCCACTGCATTCCTCTCTTCCTCTTCTCTTCTCCTCTTTTGCTTTCCTTGTTTTTCCTCCGCTGAAATCGCCGTAACTTCTTCGTTATGAATTGAAATCGTGCACCGTTCACGGCCACGCGAGGCTAGCGAGTAGGGCTACAACTTCCATGAGATGTCGTGCCAGGTACCCAAGCTGTGAAAAGACTAAAATGCCCTTGCGCGTGCGATTGTGTACGGAACTTCACCGGAATGCGTTTGAACTTCATACTAAGCATCCAAATACCTACAAAAGCTCAATTAACCCCTGCAAAACAAGTTAACATAGAAATCCGAGGTTGTCTGGTTAACGAGCATAAATATAGGGATTAAGATACCCGAGGGGGCTAATAACGCGTAGGTTAACAGGTGAAATACGCAATATTTGCGTCGTATCACTAGAATTTTGTTAGATCCATTCTACATTCATAAGGGATTATACCTAACATAATTCTTACCCAAAAACCTGGTTTAAGTCTTCTAAATTTAACATCAATATTCATTTTTTCATACTATCAATCATCCTACACTAACATGGATGTTATATCTATTTAGAATATAGCAAGATAAGTACTTTCCTCAGTTAGTTGGTCTGAATCTGTGCAATAAATGGTAGATTTGGGTTCCTCTCCTCCCGATCTACGCAACGGTGGTGGTGGTAGTGCAAGAATGGTGTATGAAGGCCTATGGACTCTTCTTCTTCCTCCTTTAGTTGCCTCTCTTTGCTTTTGTAACTTCTAACCCTAGAAAACTTAACCTACCAGCTGATATACACTTAGGAATTTCGTAGGTCTTTTTACTTCAAAAATCTAACTGAGCGAAATACCCTTCCGGGTTCCAGGTTGGCCTAAAAATGCCTTGGGACCAAAACTAAACCCCCGAGTTCACTTTTTTGACAATTTTGACACTTCCGAACACACTGGCCACACTCGAAATTACCATTCGAATTATCCAAAATCAAATTACAGTTTATTTCATTAAATTAAGTTCGTACACGACTGACACGCTCATCCCGACTAGATTTATTTTAACTGTCGTATTTCTCACTCACGACAAGTCATAATACTTTTTTATCAATTTATTACTCATTCACTAAGTAATATTAAATATAAATTAATATTAATCCGTGTCTCACTAAGTAATATTTATTTTAATCCAGATTAATTTTCCCATTTTAAATTTAATTAATCCCAACAAATCCAAATGTAAAATCATTAAAATTACGGGGTGTTATATGTTTATGTAAAGAAGATATGATTAATCTGTAAGACTAGGTCCATGTTGGGTACCCAGGTGAAAGTCCCCAAGATTAGGGATTCTGTATTGAGGTCCCCAAGATTGATGTGGAGGTAACCACCAAATGATCTTAGTTAATTTGAAGGACCTTGATGTCGAGGTATTGGAATGTTAGGTTCCATATCCACATGTTGAGATTTGGGACAATAAGAATACTCACCATTCGATTGCCAATTCTATATATATCTATTTGGGAAGAAGGTGGATGTTGAACTGCTAGAACCGATTGAGAGGGTAACTGATGCTTACCTTTTCGAATTGGGTTTTATTCAATTTTGATCTAAAAGGAATTAAGTAATAACGTCATCGACTGTGGGAAGAGGAGTGTGGTGAAGAATCAAACTGCGAAGAGCACAAAGTCACTACGTTAATACATTAAAATTTCTACTCTCGATAAGAAATTGAATCCGAAAAGGGAGTGATGTGTAATGGTTCAATGTGAGCAAGTTAGTCCCATAAATCACTCACCACCTCATAAAATTCTTGAATGATACGATCACCTTGTAAAAAATCTTAAACATCATTTTTCAGTTGATATTTTTGCAAACAATTCTATATATTATATGGTTTATTTAAGTGATCCTATATTTCCTTTGCCATTGAAAACTTTGCCAACTAAATAACAATAGAGAGGTTGACAAAATGACCCATCTAGGTAAAAATATTCGAATTGGTCAATTACTACTTACTAAAGTCTATATGGTATTATAGTTTAATGGTTTTAGTGGGATTTTTGATGGACTCGTCAAGGTATTTCCAAAGTCCATTGCCCAGGACAAAGTTTTTCATCATATCAATCAAATACCCATAATTGGATCCTTTCAACTCAAAATCGAAAGCTTAAACAGATTCACTATTAAATTTGAGCACAATGAACATATAAGGAAGAATGTCCAAGAAAGGTGGAGAGATTTAAAAGAGATATGATGAAGGAAGAAATAATATAGTTGATGAGTAAGTCTGACCACAAGAGTCCTTTAGAGTCGCCTAAAAGTTTTCTTAACTAAACAAAAAGGTCAAGTATTAAATCAAAATGTCATAAAACCCAAGGAACTAGGTTGATCCATGTATAAACTGGGGTAAAATAGTGTGAATCAAGGAGGAAAAATAGGGAAAGGAAAACATAACAGAAAACACTATACACTCGATTGAGTGTAAGGGTGATTGTGTTAGTTTTTTGTGCAATTGAAATTGAAACTTTGACCTTTTCTTGTGTTTTCCAGTAAAAGGGATTTAAATTTTAAATTGGGAACATAATTAGGGAAGAATGAATAAAATATAGAAGCTGATGTGCTCTATTTGTTTAACAAAACTGAAAAATAATAATAAAAAATAGAGGGAGATGATCATTGAAAAAAATATGGAGGAAGATGGCTTCTCAATAAAATAAAGGAATAAATAATAGAAGACAAAATGAGTTATGATTTCGATAACTGGGTAGGTTTTCTCCTATTGTGTTAGTAAGTAATAGTAACACTTGTCTTCGATAGTTATTCTATGAATGAACTGTATATTACAACTAGAGAAATCAAGTTACATTACATAACGATGAAAATGGGAGGTATGGGATCTCATATAAAATTAAAGACAACCAAGGAAATGAGGTGTGGATGTAAAGTTGTGGAGGTGGGATGTAGGATGTTGATAAAGGGTGTAAATAAATTAACTTTGTTGGTGAGAGAGATGGCTAATGGATGCCATGTTTAACATGGTTAATAAAGACTATTAACTAATTGTAAAAAGTGTGAGATTACAGCTAATTTTTTTTGTAAATTAAGATGCATGACTAAAAATCTACTGAAAATAATTTTTTTAGGGAGTCAACACAAGATGAAATTTTGTGGCCTAAAGAACTCCTAAATAAGGCCCACCATACAGATTAAAATGTTAGAAAAAAAATCATGAATTCATATTCAAGGTAATATATATAAATGATAAATTATAACCAAAGCCTCTTAATTTTATGTGGGAAGTCCACACAATAAATTTTGTGTGTATATCTATAAGTAAATTTCATAACAACCTTTAAATAGAATAGGGGTGTCCGATAATACCAAATTGGGGTAATAGTTTGGGTGGTTTAGTCCAACACTAGTTTGTCAATACACCTACGTATTATTTAAACTAAAATTTATTCTTATCTTTTATTTCGTTTGCTTTATTTCACAAGTTTTAATATTAAATCTCTCTTAAGAATTACATCCATTTGACATTAAAATTTTGTATTTGGAACGTTGTCGATGAGATTACCAATAGGTATTCATGAATGATATCCCATAATGTTTAAAATAAGAAAATATCTTAAAATATATGTTTGTTTAATATGAAATTTATATATTTGGATCCTTTAAATAAGATTTACCAATAGGGATCCGTGAAGAATAAATAACTTTAAACATTCAGGATTTTATTTATTTATTTTCCAACATCTAACGTAAAGAATCGGTCAAATATATTAATAAAAATATATCTATTTGAAACGTTATCGACGTTATCTATAAAAATAAATCAAGGAAGGATAGCTATTTCAAACGTTTCAAAATTTATTAAAGATAAATTTCTTAATTTAAAATTTATAATTGATAAATTTATCAATGCAAAATGCACCAATGATAAATTTACGAATGAAAAATTTAACCCTACACCAATGAAATACTACAATTTATTTTTGAAATTTCAATAATATGTTTATCACTAAAAAAATATTGATGGTAAATGTCACACTACACTACTGAACCATTGTAACTTAAGCATTGTAAGCCTAACATGCCACACTGTCAAATTTATCAATGAGATAAGTTTGTGTCGAAGCCGCCACCATTGCAAGTGGTATCGTCATTAAAAGGCATCACATTTAAAGCATCTTAAGGGGTTGCGTGAAGTATATATCAATGATAAATATATCACTTATGCACTTACATTAAAATAGTGAAAACTTATGACTTGTTGTCAATAAACCTCGCACGGTTGAATTTAGAAATGAAAAATGCATCATTGTGAAATTATATTGAGAACCTATTAATAGATCTCGTTGGCAGTTTTCTAGATATATAAATTTAATGTCAAATGGACTTTTATTTTTAGATATAGTTAATTTTAAAGGTGAAAACCCACCGTGGATTAAAATGAAAATTTTAAACTTTAAATTACTTTTACTTCATGGATCTTTTTTATAGATTCCGTGGTGAGAGTTTTAGGAAAAAAAATTCTTGTAAATTGAATTTATATTTAGAGAGACATTTAATGTCATAATTTATAAAATACATAACATCATAATGGAAATAGAATTCGAAAAACTTCAAAATTTCCTATACTTCATGAATATCTTTTGATAATAGATCTCATAAAGAGTTTTCTGGATATGAAAATTAAAGGGAAAGAGAGTTGCAAGTTAGGTTTTTTTATTTTCATGGTGATATGTTACCTAACTCTTAGAAATTAACTATTTGGACAAGTTGAGAATTTTTTTGCGAATAAGTTTGTAAACAATATATCTGCATAATCATTTTATAATTTTTTGTCATCTCTATTGTGACCATCCCAGACCTGGACAGGGCATTAGTGTTCCACACAATGCTCTCCTCCATAGTGGAAATTAGGACAAAAATGATACAAGTAGTCATCGTTGGAGATGTGAGGTGTGTGAATATGTTAGGACACAAATTTTCAATTCAGTCCATATGTAGTTTTGTCTTAATTTCGGACAAAACCAATTGAGTCATAAGATAGAAGTTTGCTCCTATCAAGCCTATGACGTTTGAACAAGTTGAAGATTTCGCGGCCGAGATTTTAAAGCTTCATCATTACCGAGTATCTAATGCCATGTGTCACGTCATCAACATTTGAGGATTCCATGTCTCCAAAAGGTATGAATGCGTATAATATATAGGGAGACTTGGAATATTTTTGTGGGTGTTATTTTTTTCTAAACGACCTTTGATTTTTAGAAATTTGTATAAAGAGTTTTGGGTTTAAAATGAAATTTTAATATTTTTTAATGTTTAGAAAAGTCATTTGAACGAATTTTTCTCGTTCAAATGAGTTCATTCGAATGACATTTCAAATGAGGATTACAACGACTTTGTGTTAAAACTCTCTGAATTCTCATTAGTAAAATTCGTTCGAACAAGATTTTGGTTTTCCTTCTAATGACATTTCAGTGTTTAACTCCTTAGATTGTCGTTGGAACGACGTCGTTGGAACGACTTGAGCAGTTTTTCTGACAATTTATTATAAAACTTCCCACTTGCCCACTTGTTTTCCCACTTCTTTTTCTTGAATAACTAAGTGCAAAAAATACTTTTTCATTCCCTCCAAGAAAAAGAGAGAGCAACATTCTTGAGAGAAAAATAGCTCTTTTTTGTGTTTATGATTTTAATGGATTAAAATTGTTCAAAAACACATATACACACATATGTTAGTTTAATTCCAAGCTTCCATATATATAGTGAAAGGCACCATGTGTGGTTGACGGTCTCTACACTTCGATTGGTGGACTCCAAAACTGCGATGAATGTTGTGGTTATTTGCTAGACGAAGGTATTTTCAAGGAGAAGCGTCAGGGCTTGAAGAGATTCAAGTCTAGTGTTGTAAGTCTTTTTGTCTTGTAATTGTAAAACCAAATCTAATGAATTTGTTAGGCTAGGGCCGTTTGAGGTTTTTGCCGTTGTGGGTTTTCCTCGTACATCGCCGTGTAGTGAGATTGTTTGTTTTATCTTGTTTAACTAACCTATAACGCATGCTTAGGTTAAAAGGATAAAAATTGGTTTAACTCGCAATATTTCTTAATTTGCTGCTAAAATATATTTGGGTAGATTAATTTAATCAAAGTCGACTAATTTTAATTTGATAAAATTTGTGTTAACCTTGTTTGGCCTATATCGCAAATTTGAATAAATCTTTGTTAGGCTACTTTGAAGACTTGGGTTGAATTAACTTTTTGATAAATGTATAATTCACAAATTTGACTTTGTTGAAGTTTAATTTCGAAGAAATTAAAATTTGAAGTTTTTTTTTTTTTAAATTTGAATTGAAATTTTAGTTTGGAATTTAATTTAACCATCACGTAAATTTAAAGAATTTAAAATTGAGGGGCCTTGTGTTCCAACAGAATATGTAGACGTCAGAGTCTCCAACCAATTTTACTCAAATAAAGAAAAAAGGTAGCTACCTCCAAGGGGATGGCATAAAAGAAAACTAGTGCATGGAAAACCAAATAAGTTATGGGTTCAGAGATTGTTTTACTACGTGGGGAGTTATTAGGCACCCACTCATCCCTTTCCTTCTCCCATGGGCTATAAAATTCTTTCCTTCTCCTAAATGCTTGAACATGTGTATATGTGTAAAATGTATCGTGTGTGAGACGTGCGTAAAGTAGAAGTATATATGAATGTGCAATGATGTGTAAGTGTGTGAGAAACGAAGTCATCATATCCACATCACCGAAAGGATGACCTCTAAAGAGATAAACTAACGAAACATGAATAAATATACTATGAGAATGTATAAATTAGATAAAATATGAGCGTCATCCCAAAAAGCATAGTTTTGTTATGAAAGAATTAATAGACATATATGGAACCTCTAAAGAGGTAATAAGAATAAGAAAACTAACTACATGAGTAAAACATGCTAAATACATGAATAAAATGCTAATATATGGGCAGTAAACTAAGTAAAGTGAATAAGAAAATACTTGAATCCCAAAATGACTTTGGGATGCCTACGTAGCCAAAAATGATGTCAAATTCTCCATAGTATGAGATAAGACTAAGGTTGGGGCCTAGTCCATAATCCTAATCTAGAGTATCTCTTTTTATTTATGAAAAATGATTGTGAACATATGCGGAAAAGTGAGATAACTATAATTTGAGAATTATGTTGTAAACTCCCTTTTTTAGGTTTTTTAGTTTAGACAAATAAATTTAAAAATATATAGGTAGTAAAAGGGGAGGATTGGTGTGGAAAATGATTAAAACAAGATAGACATATACTAACAGCACCAAAACATTCAAAATGGCATTTATTAGTCAAATGAAAAAAAAATTATACCTTCAAGCATTTTTGGATTTTTTTTAGTACTTTTGTAGGTTGAATTTTGATGGTCGATGATGGTGGCGGAGTTGTGGTTGAAAGTGAGGTCAAGGGGATGAAAAGGAATGTTGAGAGAATATGGTGAAAGTAATGTATGCTAATTTTGAGGAAAGTTGTCGCACTAAAAATGATGTTGAGGTCCATCTCAAATGAAGTCAAGGTTTACTTATATAGGAAAATCCTAACAAAATTAAAAGACAAGTGTTCCTCGGGATATGCCAGCTGACATGGTCAGTACCCTAGTTACCTGAAGTGTTTTTGACGAAGTAAAGCTCAGCCTGCTAGCAAGCAGGTGAGGTTTCGTGAATCATAAGTTCGATTTATGCACGATCAGGACTGTTGAAAAGAGGATTCATATCTCTATAATTTTTTGATGGGGGGATCCCTATTTTGAGAGTTAACCAAAGTTAAACAGGACTTGGAAAAATCTTGATTGTTCTCTAATTTGGGTTTATATAAGGAATGGGGGTATGAGATTGAGGGTAATTTGTTTAGACCTTTTATACGAATGTTGGGGGTATTAGGATGGGGTGTCTACAGATTCCATTGATGCGATAGCTTAGGATAAGAGAAACACCATTGAAACATAATCAATCAATGGAGGTTTTGAATGTTGAGTTTTTATGTGTCGTAATTTAGTTGAGGATTATAAGCTTCGGCTTTGATAGTAAGTGCTTGATTTTGAGGGTGGAGGTTTGATTCTGAGTACCTTAAGGGGTGTATGTGAGGGTTGTATCCCAATAAATAGATAGGGTCTGATTTTGAAGGTTTGGAGAGAATATGCAAATGATGGGCCTGGATTTATTTTGAGGGCCTAAAGGGTATGATGGATATGGCCTGGTTCTAACGGATTTAAAATGTATATGAGGAATGTATACTAATTTTGAAGACGAGAGATGTGTGATTATTATATAATGTGGCCTAATCCATAGGATGTGTTATAAGGATTTAGTCTTGATTTTGAGGGCCTAGAATGTTTATAATGTGGCTTAATTCTGAGGGTCAAGGTATATTTTGAGAATCTAAGGAGTGTGTGTGACTAATACATGTATTACGACATAATTATGAAGACCAAGTTTTTTCTGAGGACCTAAGGAGTACGTGTAACCAATATGCGGATCGCAACATAATCTTTAGGTCCAATGGATATTATGAGAACCTATGGAGTGTATGCAACCAATACGGAGTTCATGACCTAATTCAGAGGAACAATGTCTATTCTGAGGACCAAAGAAGTGTGTGCGACTAATATGGGAATCACGATCTAATTTTAAGGGACAAGGTTTATTCTAAGGACCTAAGGAGTGTATGCAACCAATACGGCGATCACGGCCTAATTACGAGAGATAAGATCTATTTTGAGAGCCTAAGGAGTGTATGCGACCAATATAAGGATCATAGACTAAATATGAGGGTGAAGTTATATTATGAAGACCTAAGGAGTGTGTGAGCCATATACAACGATTGTGGCCTAATTTTGAGGGCCACGGTCTGAGGACCTAGGGAGTGTGTGTGACCAATACTAGGATTGCAGCCTAATTCTGAGGGCTATTATCTATTTTGAACACCTAAAGAGTGCATAATGGATTTAGAAGGGATATGTGATGATATGAGAATTTGTTTGATAGATTTAAATATTTTTGAGGCCTATATAATCATGAATTTGATGATTTTTCAATGAAATGTTTGTGTTTTAAATTTATTTTGAGGTTTTGTGATTTTTTGGGAAATTTTGAGACTTCTGGAATTTTTGAAGAACTTTTGTAATGAAATTAGAGGGGGCTCTTGCTGGTAGGGCCTAACCTTTACCTTTCAACTAGTTGTGGAATTCTAGGGGTTTAGACAAATTGCCAAGGTGTACCTGCCGGCAGGCAGACTCGGGGAGGTGCCGACTTATAGGCACCATAGTCCTTATAAAAAGGAAGTGAATGCTACCCTCATTCCTCACCCCTAACTCTTAAACCCTTTCTAGAAAAAAAAAAAGATTTTTGTGAGTGTTTTGCGAGATTTTTCTGAAGAAATATCCTTTGTAAAGCAAAGCATGTTGAAGATTGGACCAACATTGAGTTTGTGACTCGCGGGTGGTGCAGGAGAATGCATATCATGATTCTAGGCCGGTGGAGGATGAGTAGGTTCTTTTGAGGGAGCCTTAAATGCATCATTAAGATTTTATGTATGTATTATCCCACTTGATAAATTAATTAAATTATGTATGGATTATAGAATTACTGGTTATTGGTTGATTATAAAAAGAACAAGATTAAGCTCCTAGTCCCTAATTTCTATTACTACCTTTAGAATTAATAAAAAAGAAATAGATGCTGAAGGGACCGATTGGATGAACATAAGATGTAGATCATTAACTTCCTTATTGCCTCGTTCAAATGACTGACAGGGTCGTTCTAACGTCAAACTATTGTCATTCGAACGAGTCGTTAGAACGACATAGCATGCCAGCCAATCGAACGTTAGCCTCCAGAATCTTGTTCTAGCTCTTGGGCCAGACATTCTGGATGGACACAAAGGATGTGTATATATATTAGGATTATGGATTTTGTCTTGGGAATAAAGGAAAGAAACATGGGGAAACAATCCCACAAAGATAGTCTGCTAGTTATGCTGTTAACCATAGAACCATCGATCATGCCTCCATGTCAGCTCTTGGAGCTTGATGATTTTAAGTGTAGCAGATGGAACATTTTATATATGGTTTGTGGACTTGTCAAGGAGACACGAGAAGGGTTTTTGGGTAATAAGCCTACACATTATTATTATCTTCTCCACTTCTCTCAAAAACTCTCAACCTTCTCTATCTTCCTCCGAGAACTAACCTCCTCCGAGAACTAATTATATGTGATTCCCGAGCATAGGGATTTATTTGTCTATTAAGACTTAGAATACATTGTGTTCTCATCGAGCAATAAAATATAGCTCGTTATATATTTATAGCACCAAGTACTTGGGATAGTTAGGGCGCCATGCTTCATGTTACATTTTTAGGGACATGAGAGTGGACGAGTAAACTTGAATGTCATAATACGTAGATTGTGGGAAAGTACATAGTAGGTATCGAAGGCCTTACGGACCTCAACAACCGACTAGGTTAGATAGTAGTGTATCCGGGGGGTTCCTTGTTTGGATTTCGCTTTGCAAGACATCCCACGCATGAAACTAGCAAACGTCGAGAGTCGGAGAGAAGTTTGGTCGATAGTACATAAGTTTTGTATGTTGGTTATTGTACCTATAGGAGAATATATTTGAGAGTTGATAATTCTTTTATAACTTAAGTCCAATAGATTAGCTTGGCCTTAGTATTTTTTCGGAATAGATGAATGATGCCATTGAAGGATGGTTTAAGTCATGACTAGTGGGGTGGTTGAGTGTACCCCTACCACATCAGCATACCGAGTGTGCAAGAATTGAGGTAAGAAAATTTTATGTCATTTGTATAATGATGCGTGAGGCATAAGGTGTATGGACTCCCTAAGTGATTGAATCAGGTAGTGGATTATGATTACCATGTGAATTCGATAACATGTAGTCGGGTAAGACGAAGCTTATCCACGAAGTTTTGTCGGAGACTTACGTTTCAAAATGAAATTGAAATTTATTCAAGAGAGTATAAAAGGTATCAGAATACAAACAACAGTGGTGATGGGTTACGAAGTAGGTTAATATTGCAAGGATAGTCTTGGAGTGGGTCACCTGACGGATTCAAAAATGGTGGACAATTCGAAACCGGTAGGGGCTCCTTCCACTAGAGAATGGAAGAGTATCCCCAAGGATCTTCTCATGTAGCTGAGATGGTGAGATTATAGGTACTAAGATGCGATTGAGTACGACCGAATACCCATAGAGGGATGGTCAGGATAAGCGGTCTAATCAGATGCGGGAGAGAAAATTTTATATGGACCCTGAGATCTTAGAGGAGGACGGAAGCAGTACCTTCCACTAGTGGAGTTTGTGTCCAAATAACTCCTATAAGTTCACGTTCGGGCAGAGTGCTAGTAGAAGTATGGCACGGTAAACTTTGTTGTGGTCCTACTTGAAAATTGAAGGTGGGAGACCAGTTATGATCATAAATGTCAGAGAAGAATCGATATTATCCTATATATTGTGTGTGAAATATATATTTCACAGCGAATTTACTTGTAAATACGACACGAGATGAAGTCGTATGTATATGAAAAAAGGATAAATCTACTAAGGCGCAAATAGTAGAAGGTTAGATAGTGAATATGTAAAATAAAGTTGAAGTAGTGAAACTTAAGCAGAAAGGCTTGGGCAAGAGCCTATATGATAGGGTAACCTGGAGTTTAAAGCAAACACATGTGTAGTGTTCATTATTAAGGATATTCGATAGCTTACTATATGGGTGGTATGGAGTAGCTTATTTGTGAGCGCTGGGATGCGATGCGCAATATTTTTACAGCGTTGTCTGTACCTGGTATACTTTTTTCTGAATTTCGGGACGAATTTCCATTGTAAGGGGGGAAGTATGTAATACCCCATACTTTTGACGATTTAAATAATTATGTGATTAGTTATTATTATGGGAATAAATATGCAATTAATTATTGTTGTTGGATTAATTAAATTAAAATGTGAGAAATTAATTTATTATTAATTCGGATTAAAACAATGATTAACTAGCATGCCAAGGGTTAATACTTATCATTGAGAATTATTGAATATTACTGTGTGATATGTAATTTGGAATTATGATATTTTACAAATTGTCGGAAGTGAGAAATATGGCAGTTTGGTTATCTAAGTCTGTCACGTGTGTGAGTCGTGTCGGGACTAATTGAATGGAATAAAAAGAGAATTTATTTTTATTAACTCATATGGTCATTTCGAGTGCACTATTGAGTCCGTAAGGGTCGAGATAGTCAAAATAGTATACTCGGGTATTTAGTTTGGGTCCCGGGGTGATTTTAGGCCTAACCGGCACCCCGAGAGGGCATTATGGTAAATTGTATTTTTGGGCTAAATTAATGGACGAAAATTGGGATTTATCATATCATCCAAGAAAGTTCATTAGGGTTAAGAAGTGACAGGAAGTTAGAACGGCCATGGAGGGTGTGAGGGAGAACCAAATTCCAAGAGAAAAGACTCATTTGGCATCACCTTACACAACCGTGACCACCAACGCGTAGAGCGAGAAGAGAGGAACGCGTATGTACCAACATCATCAAGGGATCAGACCGTCATATTCGAGGCAACTGTTTATTACTTTCTTTCTTTTAGCAATAATCATGCTCATGTTAGTATAGGTGGATTTAATCATGATTTATATGTTAATTGGATGAAAATTGGAGATTTAAATTATGATTAAGGATTGGTTTAATTAGTGGCTGAATTTCCTTCATGTATGTAGAGGATTAATCACAGAATTTGATTATATACTGATGAACGAATCTGGGTTTATTAGGTTCTTTAATTGGAAATTTGGAAACTAGGGTTCATATGAATTATGTTGGGGATTTTATATATTTATGATGATTTATGACGAATTAATGATCCTAGGAGGTTAGGAATGATTTATAACCTCTTAGGTGTTGATGGGTATTGATGATGAGTTGTTGGGAATCAAATCTTAGAGGTTTTTACGTTTAAAAATGGTGAAAACGCTGAAATTTGGTGAAGAAGACGAATAGTGGAATCTCGCGCGATCTCGCGTGAAGTGGTTCAAACAAGATGAGAATCTCGCGCGAAGTGGTTCGAACGACATTGGAACTCATTCGAACGACATGTCATTATGGGTTGAATGACATGTCATTCTGGTTTAAACCACAGGGTGAATTTCTGGGATTTTACTTAGAGACCAGTTTGGAGTTTATTGGTTTATTGGAGTGAGAGAAACTACCAAATAATAAATTCAAATAAGAAGAAATTTTGGGAAAAGTATGTGGGAATTAATACTTTAATTATTTCGATATAGAGAGAATGTACCTTGGAGATTACGAGAGAGATAGTAATCTAATTATTTATACTATACGTAGTAATGAGGTTAAAATATGTATGAAGAGTATATATGTAGGTTGGAGAAATACCTATAATAGGATGTGTGTATGCCTATTATATTATATTATTATTAAGAGCACTAATGGGTGATAACCCGGGGGTGCAAGAACCTTATAGTTAAGAGCACTAATGAGTGATTACTCGGGGGTGCAGAAACTCCATTATTAAGTGTACTAATGGGTGATAACCCGGGGGTACAAAGATGATTATTGTTTGGTGCACTAATGGGTGATAACCCGGGGGTGCTAAATTATTATTGATAGGTGCATTAATGGGTGCTAACCCGGGGATGCAATATTCTATTGTTAGGCGCACTAATGGGTGATAACCCGGGGGTGCTGAATTATTATTGATAGGTGCATTAATGAGTGCTAACCCGGGGATGCATGATTTTCTGGAGATATGCACTAATGGGTCTTAGTCGGGGGTTCAGAATTAGTATATATATATATATATATATATATGGGCTTGTGAATATTACTACTGTGTGAAATTAGTAGACTTGGTAATAATAATAATAATTATTACATTGCACCAAGCAGTCTTAACTTGAGGGTGCAGGATTAGTGTATATATATTGGGATGATGAGACTATATATATGTATGAGTGTACTTGGGTAACTTTCTACTTTGTGAGACTAGTAGATAAAATGAAAATGAGAAGTAAAATGATCTTAGTGAATAAAAGATTCAAACGATGTATAATGAAACTTAGTATGTGAGATAAACTATCTGAAAAGCGTATTGTATGGGCGATACAGGAATACTACTAGTGAGCGTAGTTAGTATTAGTATGATTTCTGACTAGTTATACTGGGAGGTATAATTAGGGGAGATTAGATGTACATTAGGCGTGCACAATAGATGAGAGGTGAGAAACTCATGCGAGAGTTGGATAACTAACATGCGTATTAGACTTGTTTTAAGAACAAGTTTTAAAAACTTGCTAAAATATTTTTACACATCAGGCTCTGACCCGTTTCTTGTATCTCTTCTCTTTTTTGCTATATACATATATATGTATTATATCAGGTGCTGAGCCACAAGAGTATCAGCTTTAGAGATTTGGATTGCTTGACGTGCTGCAGCTGTTGTGGAAGTTGTAGGTCCTTGCAGTAGACGCATCTATCATTTCCATTCAGTTTCATCTAGACTTCTTATTTAGGGCATATGTCTCCCACTTCTAGTTCTTTCATCAGAGATATTGTATTCAGTTTATTGTATGGTTTGGAGTTTTGAACTTGGAGGTTTTATCCAGTCTTATTTATTTCAGTACTTGATTCATGTTCAGTATTTATTTACATTCCTATGTGTGGTGAATGGTTTATATTTTAAGATGGAAAGAAATGGATTTACTTGGTTTTGTTAAATTGGAAATGTTTTGACCCCTAGCTTAATTTTATATCAGGTGATTAATATGTTAAAAAGTTTTTCAACAGTGATGCTGAGAATGAACCAACTGAATATCCTGTTTTAAATTGGTAGAGGACTGATCACCCTATATTTAATTAGGTGGGGTGTCACATATCAGCCAATGATGATGAGTTGGTTTGGTGAAAAATGCTAATTACAGTCGTTTCCCACAGATGGCGCCAATTTGTTGATGTAAAAAACTAGATTTGATCTAATTATTTTAATCAAAGATAATATGAATAAGTAAATATAAGACAATGAATTTTTAAAGTGGTTCAGCCTTAAGGAAATGGACTACATCCACTGTTTTTGTATTGCTGACTGTTTGCTCAGAATTCTTGACAAGTGCTTTTCTCAAAAAATTCCGATCCCCTCTAATGAGGAAGTTACAATATATTTAAAGCCTTGAGGTTGTACATGTCAAAGGACAATGCGATGTTATATAGTAAACATATACATCTGTATGATAATAATGAGCATTTAATGCTTAGTCGCCTCTTTGATTATCATGATTTGAGTGTTCTGTACACTAAGTAGCTCGGACCGCTTAAGCTGCTCGGAATGCTAAGTAGCTCGGGGCCTATGAGTAGCTCGGAGAGTCTAAGTTGATCGGTACGTTTGAGCTATTCTGAATGTATGAGTTGCTCGTGGCACTTGAGTAGCTCGGTGGTAGTGAGTTGATCGATATAAGTATTTGTAATTGCCACGTTGGTTGACACGTGTCTTCAAATGATGGGCCATGTCAGCAGACTAAATTTGGTATCAACAATGTGTCACTTCATATTTTCACCAAATTGATGATGTTAAAGTTCTAAGGTCACCAAGTTAATGATGTTTCCCCTCATATTTTCACCAAATTAATGATGTTAAAGGTTTGAAGTCACCAAGTTAATGATGTTTCACCCCATACTTTCACCAAATTAATGATGTTAAAGGTCTGAGGTCACCAAGTTAATGATATTTCACCTCATATTTTCACTAACTTAATGATGTTAAAGGTTTGAGGTGATCAAGTTAATGATGTTTTGCCTCATATTTTCACCAAATTAATGATGTTAAAGGTTTAAGGTCACAAAGTTAATGATATTCACCTCATATTTTCACAAACTTAATGATGTTAAAGGTTTGAGGTCATCAAATCAATGATGTTTCACCTCATATTTTCACCAACTAAATGATATTTAAAACATATACATTGTAACAAAAGTATCAGCACAACATTGTTATCTTTTCATTAACATTCTCTGTATAAATTGATACATCTATTACACAAAGATAAGAACAATTACAACATCATAAGTAATATTTCTTTAAGTGATCGGCATGCCAAGGGTTGGACAAAGTCTCACCTTCAAGATTTTTTAGCCGATAAGTACTCGATACGACCTCATCAATGGCCCTTTAAGGACCATGCCAGTTGGGATGTAGCTTATTAGTTTTCTTCCACGTCTTTTTCCTGACCAGATCTCCCACAGCTATCGGCCTTAACTTTACCCTTTCATTATTGAACCTCATAGTTCTCTGATGATAGGATGCATGTCTTATCTCTGCATCTTCTCTTCTTTCCTCGATCAAATTAAGATCAAGTCTTCTCTCTTCCCCATTCATCTGAGGCTCATATGTTTGGACTCTATGAGTGGGGAGCCCTATCTCTGTTAGGATGACAACCTCTGAGCCATGGGCTAGGATAATGGGGTTTCCCCTATAGGTGTCCTCACTGTCATCCTGTAAGCCCAAAGCATAGCATATACCCCCTTTATCCATCTTCCTTTGGCCTCTTCCAGCCTTTTTTTATCCCATCAAGGATTGTTCGATTTGTGACCTTGGTCTGACCGTTTGCCTGGGGTCAGCTAGGAGAAGAGAAGAACTGCTCGATCCCTACCTTTTTGCAGTATTTTTCTAAGGAAACATTATTGAATTGGGTTCCATTATCTGAGATGAAGGTGTTTGAAAGGTCATACCTGCATATGATGTTCTTCCAGATGAACTAGAAAGTCTTCTTCTCAGTGATTGTGATCATTGGCTCGGCCTCTACCCATTTGGAGAAATAATCGATTGTCAATATTAATAACCGATAGTTATTTATAGCTCTTGGAAAGGGTCCTACCAAATCAGTGCCGCATACTCCAAACGGCCAAGGGGAACTGATAGAAGTTATAGGTTTATGTGGATGATGGGGAATGGTGGAGAACCTCTGACACTTATCACATTTCCTTACATATGCAACTGCATCTTTAGCCAAGGTCGGCCACCAGTACCCCTGCGTGATTTTCCTCTTAGACAACGACCTCCTTCCTATGTGGCTTGAACAATATCCCTCATGCACATCATGCAAGATGTGTGGGACCTCTAAAGGGTGGACACATCCGAGGAGAGGGAGTAGGAATCCCTTTTTATACAAGACATCTCCTACAATAGATAATTTAGCATCTCTGAACTTTAGTTGTATCCTTTCTAACTTTGACTCTTGTAGTTCTACCGCTCTGATATATTTGATAAGAGCGTCCATCCACGAGGCCCCCAAACTTAGATTTAAGCAAGGTTTAGCAACCTCTTATTCTTTGATGGTCATCTTGAGCAGAATCTCAACTCGTACTGTTCTCCTTACGTCTATTCTTATTATTGAGGCTAACCTCATGAGCACATCAGCTCGGCTGTTTTCTAGTTGAGGTATCCTCTTCATCTTTACTTCCTTAAAGGTTTCTAGCATCGATGTCACCCTCTTCAGGTATCTAGCCATCCTTTCATCTTTGGCTTCATATACACTCAGGATTTGGTTCACGACTAATCTTGAGTCACTATGTATTAGGAACTGGACAATACTGAGGGCTTTTTCCAAAGAGAGACCTGCTATTAATGCCTTATACTCTAACTAGTTATTGGAATCTTTAAAGTTTAACCCTAGTGCATACTCAACATCTGTACCATTTGGTGCTGATACTATCATCCTTGCTCCACTTTCTCTTTCACAGGACGACCCATCAACGAAGAGATTCCAGATGGTTTCATTTAAAGAGAAGTTACTCTCTCATAAGGCCCCCTACTTGAAGTGGTATCTCTCTTCATCAGTCTCAATTATTCTTTGTATGATAGTACTTTTCTCATCTTCATCCTAATTTTAGACGACATTTCTCTCTACTATCTCATCTGCATCTTTATGATTCTTCACAACCTCGACTTCATCCTAAGTAAATTCGGACCCTAAATCTGCGAGAGCTTTCCCCTTGATGTTAACCCTATATTGATAAACAACATCATACTCCCCCAACTAAATTTCCCAGGTCATTAGCCTTCCTAACTTCTTAGTCTTATGGAGGACCAGTCTGAGTAGGGAATCGGTGAGGACAATCACGGAGCGATCCTGGAAGTATGGCTTCATTTTCCTGGAAGCATGTATTAAAGCATAGGCTAACTTTTCCATCCGGGGGTATTTCTACTCAGACCATTGGAGTGCTTTGCTATTGAAGTACACTAGTCTTTGCATTCCATCTTCTTCTGTTACTATTGCAGCACTCATGGCTGACTCTGAAATAGCTAAATATACATATAGTTTCTCACCCTGAATTGGCCGATATAATAGTAGAGGGGATCCGAGGTGGGACTTCATCTCCTTAAAATCTTTGCTACATTCCACATTCCATTCGAAGGATTTTTTAAGAATTTTGAAAAAGGAATACATTTATCCATAACTTTAGAGACGAACCTGTTAAGTGCAACTACTCATCTGGTTAGCCTCTGAATGTCTTTGATGGTTCTCGGTGTCTTCATTTCCAACAAAGTCTTGATCTTCTCATGTTTAACCTCTATACCCCTTTGGTTGAATATGAAGCCCAAAAAGTTTCCATCTCCGACCCCAAAGACACACCTGACCGAGTTGAGCTCCATTATGTATTTGTCCATGGTATCAAAAGTTCTTTCAATGTCGGCCTTCAGACGCTTTGTCATCATGTCATTAACATAAACCTCCATGGATTATCATATATGATCCCCTAACATCTTATTTACAAGACATTGGTATATAGCCCCTGCATTCTTTAGACCGAAGTGCATGACCTTGTAGCAATAGGTTCCCTTGTCTCTAATGAAGGCTATCTTTTCTGAGTCAACCGAGTCCATAAAGATATGATTATACCCGGAATATGCATCCATGAAGCTCAAGAGCGCATGTTACGTTGTGGCATCCACCATCTGATCTATACGAGGCAGGGGAAAACTATCCTTTAGGCAAGACTTATTTAAATCGGTGCATTCTACACACATCCTCCACTTCACATTAGCTTTAGGCACTATAACGGCGTTAGACAGCCACTCAGGGTATATAACGTCTCTGATAAACTAGGCCTCTTCAAGCTTTCGAACCTCGTCTCTGATGAATTCTAAATTTTCTCTTGATTATATCTTTCTGCTCTTCTTGATGGGCATGGCATCCTCTATAATATTGAGTTTATGACATATAATTTTAGGATCAATTCCTGGCATGTCTGCACGGCTCCAGGAAAAAAATACTATGTCTCTTTCTTAACAACTTCACTAGCTCCTCCTTGATCTTAGGCTTTAGGGATTTTCTGACTTGGATGGTTTTTTCTGACTCGTCCTCATTAAGGACGCTGGATTCTACCTCTTTCACAGCCTCTCCCTTTTTAAGCTTTGTTTCATCTCTAGGGTCAAGGGTGTCAATGTTGTAAGTGGTTGTTTCCCTTTTACAAGCCTCTCTCTCTCTCTTCTACAGAGTTGAAGTAGCGTTCGCGTGCCGATGTTTGGTCACCCTGCACTTCCCCTACCCATAGGGGGTTGAGAATTTTAGCATCTGGTGGACCATTGAAGGCACGACCTAAAATTCCCCAAGGGCCACTCGTCCCATGATGAGGTTATAGGCTAAGAAGACATTTTCATCCATCACAAAGAAATTTATTTTTTCGGTCAACCTCTTTGGCCATTTATCTCCCATTCTCACGTCCATCTCATGCATACCCAATGGGTAGAACTTCTCACCATTGAATCCAATTAAGGGATTATGATAAGGGACAATCCTAGCTCTATTGAGGCCCAAGCTTTTGAAACGGGTCAAGAACATAACGTCTACAGAACTACCCCTATCAACAAGGATCCTCTGAGTCACCCCCTACTAGTCCTCTATAGATAGTGTTCACACCAAAAGAGATCATACTGACTCTCTTTATCGGGACATTGTCATCCTTTTGTCAGAGGTCGGGGTCATCTCCATCATCATCTGAGGCATCAGATCTTCTAGCAGGGGCATCTTATCAAAATTTATGATTTCTTTTCTTTTTAGGGTCGTATCTTCCCCCTTTAGAAGCTCCACTGTCCACATACTTTCTGAGCTTTCCGAACTTCAACATTTTTTCGATCTCATGCTTCAGAGCGGAACACTTCTCGGTCAAATGGTCATGATCTTGATGAAACTCACACCATAAGTTTTTATTTCTCTTATGTGGAGGAGCTCTCAGCTTCGTTGACCATCTCAGAGATCTATCATTCTTTATTTCATTGAGGATGTGTTCACAGCTAGTTAGAGGAGTGTAGTCTAAAAATTTATCATCTGCAGCTCTTTTCTAACCATCTTTGTTTTTCTTCAATATTTTCCTCCGTCGATGCTCCTCTTTTTATCCTCATATTTTGCAGCCATATCTTCCTATGCATTCATGACCTTTCCAGTTGTTTCCAATAACTCAACCATTGATTTAGGAGGATCCTCATCTAGTTTCCGTAAGACCTTTCCCTTTCGCAGACCCCTATCTATACTCTCTTCGTAATCTTCTACCTCTAACTTTTCCTTGTTGAACCTGGCGATGTAGTCTCTGAGGCTTTCATTCTTCCATTGCTTGACATAAAGCAGGTGGGTTGTCTTTTTCTGAGGTATTACTCCAAAATATAAATTTTGAATAAACCGCTCAGTCAACTATTTATAGTTTGCTATGCAATTTTTAGGAAGAGAGGTGAACCATATATGCGATGCCCCTTTCAAAGTACTCGAGAAAGCTCGGCACCTCATCTCATCAGAGATAGAATAGATGTCAGCAGCAGACTGATACATATCAATATGGTGGACTGGGTTAGTACTTCCATCATACTTGGGTGTTACCACGGGAGGTTTGAATATGGACGAGGTTGGAAAACTAACAATCCTTGCCACAAAAGGTGAACCCTCTGTATACCCCTTCTGCAAGGGGTCTCGACTTTTTAAGAGATCCCCAATTTTGTTTTGTAGCCTTGGAATAGAGTCATTCCATGGTTTGGCAACGTCAGGTTGGCCGAGGTTATCCCCATCCACCTCCAAAGGGTGAATTGAGGGTTCCCCCGCTGCTACACAACGTCGACTGTTGACCTCCCCCTGACCATAGTCTCAGTCATGTAGGGGTCGACCATTAAGGGAACGACAGTCACCTCCTTCTCTTCTAGATCCATCGAGACATCTTGATATGGACAGGCTTTCCCTCAAATCATTAACTGGGTCGATCCTTTCAAAGGCTGACCCTCTACTTAAGCGATCAAAAGATGATCCTCTTTGGCATGCCTCACAATCTCGTCTCTCACACTGGCCTCGGCTCTGACGACCTCTGCTCCACTGAACAGGCCTTACTGTGCTGTCTAAGATCTTATACAACTCCCAACAGTCTGTCGGATCATCCTCTGCCCCAACGTCATTGTACCTATCCTCGGGGCAAGGGTTTCCTTGCCTCCCCGGGGGTAAATGCTTAGGGTCAGCAACATCCCTCCTCCGT
This sequence comes from Sambucus nigra, assembly GCA_949130495.1. Taxonomy (NCBI): domain Eukaryota; kingdom Viridiplantae; phylum Streptophyta; class Magnoliopsida; order Dipsacales; family Adoxaceae; genus Sambucus; species Sambucus nigra. The sequence goes on from OX422210.1 coordinate 246,059,975, forward strand.
TGAGGAGCAGGTAGGTCCTTTCGTGGTGTCTGGGGTGGTCCTATGGCCTCGTGATATGGCTGAGAAGTTATCGAACTAATCACCTCTGATGAGACCCCAGGTGGTCACATTATTATGTTTTTGCTAAGCTGGGCAAATTTCTTCAGCTTTGCTTGTTGATTTGTTGTTAAGGACTTCAAGGCTACTTCCACCTCAGCCATTTTGGATAGGGGTGGTGCCTGGCTAAAATAGGGAACTCCAACACCAAATAGTCGGGGTAACTCTGGTGCCATAGAAAAAGACTAGAGAACTTTCAAATGAAAACACTAGAGAGCTTGATACCTTTAAGGATCTCTTTCAATGGTGAAACAACTCCAGACGACGGGGGAGGACTGGTGTACCACCAGAATTTCCGGCGAGGCCAATCTTCAAGAAGGAAGAGATGTATATATTCTCATTCCCATAGATGGTGCCAAAATGATGATGCTATAAACAGCACCAACAAATGAGTTGTTGATAAGCTCAAGCTAGTAAGAACAATGGCAACATAAGAGTATATATCTAGTAGAAGGAGGTGAGGATAAGAGAATAAACACTAGTATATAAGTGGTTCAGCCTATTTGGCCTACATCCACTCTAAGTGTGTGAGTAAGAATCACTAAAATGAGGGCACCGATGGCTTGTGATATAATATCTCACTTTCTCTCTCTACTCTGTATACTAATAGAATTTTTGCTAGGTTTATATTTTTGGATCCCCCTCCAAGGTAGGAGAAGATAGGTATTTATAGTCCTTGGGGGGTGTAGTGTACCCCCCAAGCATGCCAGGAGCATGTGTGGGTTGAATACACCAATTACAGGTGGACATCTAACTGGACCACATGTAAGGAATGATGACCAAATATTCCCTCATGTGAGGGGAATAATTTGGCTATAACTTATGTGCTCACGTGTTCCAATTCTTCCATGTGCTTGCGTGTGCTCGGACTTGTGATATTATCTATTATAATCTCATCCTGGCTGAGTACGAGGTTGTGGAAGTACAATAATGCTTTGTCCTGTCAATCATCAACATGATCTTGGCCTGGGAGACTGGTCGAGGTTAGGCATGGGGTAGGATGTAACAACCACTTAGACATGATACGATGTTGGTGATTGTTTGAGCTCATAAGATGTTGTTGGCCTCGACTGTTGGCTAGCCGAGGTTGGTCAATGAGGAGCCGACCTTGCAGAAGATAAGTTTTTTTATGGTTGTTACAAGCTTCCTGTCAACTCGGCTATGAGACAGGTTGAGGTTAGTGACCCAGAGTATGAGGGTATGCTTTGGGAATATTAATAACCCCTAGACCTTAGTCTTCTATGTGAGTATGTGACTGAGGGGTATAAGAGTCAAGTTAATAAAGTGATGTTTTGGTATCTTAGGTTTGGAGTGGTTCCTTGGACACATGTCATTCACTGAAGTGACTAGCGTTTTCCCAAAGATATGATAGTTTTGGCGGCACCTTTGGGTTTCCTAGTGTAATGATGAGGATATTGGAAATTGCGCCCCATCATTGAGAAGGTTTAAAATATCTCTATTTCCTCATTTATTTTTCTTCTCCTCACTTCTCCCTCCAAGGTTTTCTTTGCTGCAAAAATCTTACAAACCATCCCTAGCCAAAGCTTGATCACTTCTCTGGTTTTTTGCACATCTTGGTCTTGTAATCCTTTACTCTTCTCTCTCTTTTGACTCTTGCTCTGCCCTTTCTAGGTATATTTGCACATTGGTTCATTTTTTGTTGGGTTTTTTTCTTTTTCGGTGACCTTTACCTATTTTGGTGAGTGTTTCCACCACTTTCAAGTCATTGTAGGCTTAGGGTTGCAGTGGTTGGGTAGCACTAGGGCCATATGAGGCTACTCTGAGGTTGTTTTAGCCACGAACCTCCCTCTTTTAGGATTTTTGATAACTTTTCGGTCATATTCTCCGGTGACCTAACATAGGGTGTTCTTGGTGTTCTTATTTGAAACCTTTCAGTTTCCAACCTTTGATATTTATTTTAGGTAGCATAAGTTGTGTATATGTTTGCAGTTTGAGTTTTTTCGACAAGTGTAGTGTCGTCTGCCATATTCTTAAACCTTTGTAAAAGCTTGCTGAAGAGTTTCCAACTCTGAGTGAGAAGACCTTTAAAAAGATTAGACATATAGAACTAGCCCAAGAAAAAGCTCATAGGGAAGAGGCCTTTCCCCCTAGACCCATATTTCCTCCACCTTTGAAGGTCATATACCTTGGGCCTACTGAACCTACCGAAGTTCCTGAGCCAATGTCTGAGTCAGTTTCTTCAGACCCTATGTCCACCTCTGAGGCTAATGAATCCATAGACTCTTTACAAGAGGGTATGGATTATTCTCCCAAGGGGAGTGGGATCTCTAAAGAAGTAGAGGTTTTTGATAATTACTTGTCTCACTGAGATGCTAACACCTCTAGTAAGTCTCCCTCCATAGAGATATTAAAACCTAGTGTAGATTTCAATGCCCCTATTGAGGCAATTCCTTTAACAGCTTTTCCTAGAGCCCCATATAAATCCCATACACACACCGTTGAGGGCTAGGATGATGATGATGATGAAGGGGGTGTACTTGACACTTCTAAGGTTGATTGTCCTGATACTTCTATTACTGAGTACGATATTCTTGTGTTCAGACATCTGTATGGCATTCCTTTATCCATTACTTTAAGGAAACCCCTAAAGGATGAGAGGTCATTTAACGGACGGTAGGGAGAGAGCTCGGCATCTATGAGCAGATGTTCAAACTCAGCTTTCTTCTTCTAAGCCTCCCTTTTATCTGAGATGTCGTCTCTCATATCAACCTTTCTCCTTCTCAACTTTACCCCAACACTTGGAGGGTCTTAGTTGGGGCTATCGTTCTTTGGAAGGTGGTTCATAATACAAACCTTCTAGTTAGGGTATTCTTAGTTGGCTACATACCCTCGTTCGTTAAGAATCATCCTGGCTACTATCACTTTGTATCCAGGAAGTCTGAGAAAAAGATGTTGTTGGTGACCCAAACCTCTAACCACAATTGTAATCCTCGGCTCTTCTTTTCCTCAGGGGCTTGGGAGTTTGGCCCTAATGAGGCTGGTGGAATTTCTGTTCTAGGGACTCCTCTTTGGTGGGCAAAGGTCTCCGTCTTAGCTAAAATCGATCCTGGATTGATGCAGGAGAACTACAAAGGCGTTGAGGACCTTCATAGTCTGGGTAAAGATGGTAACCTCATCAAATACGATCTAAACAGGTCTTGGGAGTATCCCCTTTTCCGATCTTCGTAAGTATTCTAGAACAAAACTTTTTAAGCCAAGTATAGTCTCATACTTTACAAGTGTCTGATCTTCTGACTCCTATTTGTATTTTTGCAGACATACGGAGGGAATTTCTGAACACATTTGGAGTATCTACCCCAAGCATCACAAAATTGCTAGAGAAGGGTGGTGGAAATATTATGCCAGCCCCTGCCCAAATAAAAAAGGGGAAGGATGTTGCAGACACTTTAAAGAAGAGGAAGGCGCCTGCAGACCTTCCCGCATGATGCCTAGCAAGGCCCAAAATACTGAGCATGGTATCCCCATTTCCTCAAATGATGCTTTAGTTGATCATCTTTCTAATCTGAAGATTAGTGATAGCCTCATTGGCTACAGTGCCCGAGCTTCTGATGCCCTCGGCCATGTAATGATCGAGGATGATAAACACTTTTTACAATCAATGGATATCCCTTTATTAGCTGAGTTTGCAGTCCATGGGGTGGCTCAAGTATTTATTGTCCAATTTTGTTACCTATTATCTTATCCATTCATTATTAATAATGTGTCTGAATCTTCTTTTTCCAGAGTGCTCTCTCTCTTCATCGTCTGGTCGACTATACATTTAAGGGATTCTGAGAAGCTTGAGGAGGATCTTAAGAAGGATATTAATGATTTGAAGAAAAGTATGAAGGCCAAGGGTGATGAGATCTCCTGAATGGAAACTGATCATTCCAATGCTCTGAAGGCCAAGGATGATAACCTTCAGTCCAAGTTTGATGTTGCTGTTAAGGCTGCTATGGAAAATGCCTCAGAGTCAATAATCAAGGAGAATCAAAACGCTGATGAATTTGTTAGCTTCATCCTTGAGTACCTAGAGATAGGCATCAAGGCAACCAGTCGATGGGGTGCCATAAAGTAAGAAATTTCTGGCATTCTGTCAACTGAGGACTTTATTGGCCTCGGTTGTGGCAATGACAAGCTTGTTAAGGCCCTACAAGAGGTTGAGGAGGGTGGCCCAGTTGAGACGAGTCAGCTTGAGGTGACTGAGGCCGAGGATGGTGGGCATCATGATGATGAGGTTGAAATTACCAATCAAGTCTCAGAGTCAAACAACCCTGTTGCTGGTGGGTTGGTTGAAGCCGAGGATAAAGTTGAACACTGAGCGTTTCCTCTACATGTCTGAACTTTTTGTGAAGCTTTTTATGTAACTTCTATTTTATGAATTGTGACCTCTTCCTTTAGAATGATATAATATCTCTTGGTTCTAATGAATGAAATTCCATTTCCTTCACGTGTGTTGCTTTCCTTTACTTGTTGTTTTGCAAAAAAATGATGTTAAAATGTCTGAGGTCACCAAGTTAATGATGTTTCACCTCATAATTTCACCAACTAAATGATGTTAAAGGTATGAGGTCACCAAGTTAATGATGTTTCACCTCATAATTCACCAAATTATTGATGTTGAAAGGTCTGAGGTCACCAAGTTAATGATGTTTCACCGCATATTTTCACCAAATTAAGGAAGTTAAAGGTCTGATGTCACCAAGTTAATGATGTTTCACCTCATAATTTCACCTACTAAATGATGTTAAAGGTCTGAGATCACCAAGTTAATGATGTTTCACCTCATATTTCACTAAATTAATGATGTTAAAAGGTATGAGGTCATCAAGTTAATGATGTTTCACCTCATATTTTCTCCAAATTAATGACGTTAAAGGTCTGAGGTCACCAAGTTAATGATGTTTCACCTCATAATTTCACCAACTAAATGATGTTAAAGGTCTGAGGTCACCAAGTTAATGATGTTTCACCTCATAGTTTCACCAACTAAATTATGTTAAAGGTCTGAGGTCACTAAGTTAATGATGTTTCACCTCATAATTCACAAAATTAATGATGTTAAAAGATCTGAGGTGACCAAGTTAATGATGTTTCACCTCATATTTTCATCAAGTAAATGATGTTAAAGGGATGAGGTCACCAAGTTAATGATGTTTCACCTCATAATTCACCAATTTAATGATGTTAAAAGGTCTGAGGTAAAAAATTTAATGATGTTTCACCTCATATTTTCACCAAATTGATGATGTTAAAGGTCTGAGGTCACCAGAGTCTTCGACGAGGCCAAGCTTCAAGAAGGAAGAGATATATAGCTCCTTGTTCCCAAAGACGACACCAAAATGATGATGCTATAAACATCACCACCAAATGATGTGTTGATAAGATCAATCTAGTAAGAATAATGGCAACACAAGAGTATATATCTAGTAGAAGGAGGTTAGGAGAAGAGAAGAAACACTGGTATATAAGTTGTTCAGCCTATTTGTCCTACATCCACTCTGAGTGTGTGAGTAAGAATCACAAAATTAGGGACCTAATGACCTGTGACAATCTCTCATTTCCTCTCTCTACTGTGTATACAAACAGAGTTTCTACTAGGGTTGTATTTTTTAGATCCCCCTCCAAAGTAGGTGAAGATAGGTATTTATAGTGCTTGGGGATGTAGTGTACCCCCAAGCATGCTAGGAGCATGTCTGGGTTGAATACACTAATCACGGGTGGACACCTGGTTGGGCCACATGTAAGGAATGATGACAAAATATTCCCCCATGTGAGGGGAATGATTTGGTTATAACTGATTTGCTAAAATGTTCTAAGTCTTCCGTGTGCTTGCGTGTGCTGGACTTGTGATATTATCTATTATAATCTTGTCCTGGCTGAGTACGAGGTTGTGGAAGTCCGATAATGCTTTGTCCTGTCAATCATCAACACAACCTCGAACTAGGAGACTGGCCTTGGTTAGGCATGGGGTAGGATGTAATGTCGTATCAGGAAGGTTACAATGTTGGCGATAGCTTGAGATCATAAGATGATATTGTCCTCGGGTGCTGGACAGTCGAGGTTGGTCAATGAGGAGCCGACCTTGCAAAAGATGACCTTTTTTATAGCTGTTGTAAGCTTCCCGTCAACTCGAATGTGAGACAGGCCGAGGTTAGTGACCCTGAGTACGGGGGTACACTTTGGGCATATCAATTACTCAAGGCATATATGATTTTACCATATTTCTAAATCATTTTATTATTTCAAAGTGTATAAGGCTAATTCAGAGCATAAGTATGGTAAACTAACCCAAACCCTATGATTTAATCGTGTGGATGTGTATCTCTTGGGAATGTCAAGAAATCATTTATTGAAGGTTGGGATTACATCCTAATTGACTAGATAAAATATTCAAGTGGGGGATGATGTAGCGGTAAGAAGGATAAAAACTTTTTTAGGTATGATAAGGTATGTGGCGGGTTATTCAGGACTGCAAGCTTCTTTTTAGGACTTTACACAGGGATAGTACATTTTGTACCGAATTCCACCTAGATAGATATTTTTAAATCTCATGAAACATTGAAATGGGTCCAAGCCCAGTCTAAGGAAATTTCAATTTTGGGAGTACCTAACACTTATGCTGAGGTAGGAACCAAGGTAATTGGAATTAAGCACAAAATTATGTCTCTAGGTTCGATATCCCAAAGGTTCTTTAAGTAGTTTGTATTATAATCCTAAGGACAAGAAGTTCATTATTAACACGATGTCAAGTTCTTGAAAAAATAATATATGATAAATAACATACCCAAGCATAATCTAGCATTATAAATTATTACAAAGGAAGAAAAGATTACTGGTGTTGCAGGGCCATTAGTAAATGAAGGAATATGAACTAATATTGATAATACATTACCTTATGGTAGTGGGAGTGTTACTGAGGATCGTGATTCACGTGTCACTTATACTGGAACACAGTGGAGCCATGTTGTAGTGGGAGGCATTAAAAACAATCTCGATAAGTTATTATTTTGGTTTAACATAAATTGTATCCTAATAACTATAACGAGGGATTCCAAGACAAAATATTTTAGCTTTGACTTATGGTTGTGGATTTCGAAATCGATTCGATGTATTAAAATAAAGTTTGGTGTCTTATATACTTTCTTTTGGGATAAAACCCATTGTGTGCAATTGAAGCTATAAAAGGAAATAATGGATATATGGGAATGTGTAAACCTTCAGGCAAGGCTTGTTGCAAAAAGTTTACTAAAAAGATAGGGGATTTACTATGAGTAAATATTCTCTCCAATAGCCATGATGGAGTCTATCGCGATTCTTTTTCATAGAAAGAAGTCAAGTAAGAAAAATGCACGATCTTAAGAGATCCATTTATGGAATTAAGCAAGAATCATTACTGTAGGACATCCAATTTGATCAAGAATTTAATTATTTTAGTTTTTATTCATAGAATGGATATAACTTTTGTCTATAATAAGTATGATAGGAACATGGTGGTATTTTTGTTACATTGTGTGGATGATTTTCTCCTAATCGGAAATGAGGTGGGTTTATTATCTTACATGAGGGTGTGATTGTCCAAGTAATTGGATAATAAGAATTTATGACAAGACAATTACATCGTAGGAATCAAGCTTTTGCTAGATCACGGATATATAGGATGTTAGGCTTATCCCAAGACACTTATATCAAATGTTATACTCATAAAGTTTAGCATGTTAAATTCCAAGAAAAGGTTTATCTTTTTTGGACATGAAACTTGTCTATCTAGTTATTTGATTAAATAGAGGATATGAGGAATATAACTAATGTTTTGATTGTGGGAAGCCTCATGAATGCTATGATGTTTATAGTCTAGTTCATTCACAATTCATGGACTAGGATTTTCAGTTAGATAAAGTTTATGAGGATTCCACTTCTATAAACGTATTAAATTCTGGGATGAGTAGCCATTAGATGGAGGAGTATGATGCAATCATGTATTATTAATTGTACTATGGAAAATGCTGGTGTTTAAAATTGGTATGATGATTAGGATAAGTTTTAGCTTAGCAATACCAATTATTATCAACCACAGACAATAAAGGAAAGTTATAATCTAGAGGGAGATGAGAGATAAAGAACGAGACAAAGGTTTTTTACCTGGTTCATCCCAGTAAGGTGCCTAGATCCATGGGTGCAATATTATTAAGTATTAGGGTTTGAGTACAAGCCTCTCAGGAACTCTCTAAGGTTTAAGGGTAAACCGTTTTTCAGTTATTTTAACTGCATTGTGTAGAGAGATATTTATATTAATAGGGACAAGAAGATGTGGAATAACTTTATACATTTGGTATTTACACCTTTACACTACAATTAATAGTTGTGTATTTATTCACATGCATGTGAATGGCTATTATTGAGATCCTCGCGTATGTTTTTTCACTTGGATGTTTGTTCTTATTCTTGGGGGTGGACGATTATCGTGTTGGATAAAGGGGATGATTAGGTTGGACACTTCTATCTATTGGCCTCGGCCCACTAATTATAATGGCATGTGCCACGTTGTTATTAATCCACTTGGCATTATTATTTTAGGTTACAATAAACACCCCCAATACTTCGTTCTTGATTGGTGTGATTAGTGACTGAAAGAATAGAGTATTGTCCATTAGGATTTGTTCATCTTTATGGAAATGTACGATTTCATTCCTTTCGCATGTGGCAATTTTGTAAATAATAGCAAAAATTTCAAACTATCTAGGGGGTTCGCTGCTCATTTTATTTATTGGGAATAAACATGATATCGAAAGGTGAATCAATAGTACGTTAAATCATTTCACTCCTTATAACTCAGGGGACATCACTGAGTCCTATAAAATGTCAGTTCCCTCCCTTGTTCTTCTTATCTTGAATTTTAAACTCTTTGCTTCCCTATCAAGCTTTTTCTTTCGCCATTTGTGGGAGTTGTTGTTGTTTCTTTTTCACTGTAAGAACCCTTCTCCTATTTGATTTTCTTTATTCTTTGTCAAAAATGGTGTATATTGTTGATAAAAGTTCCTTGGAGGTATTTAGGGATACCTATAGGATTCCATATTGGGTAAAAATAGAGTTGCTAACAGGCCCTTATGACCTATGTGCGTTGGAGGAAGGTCATTGATTCCCACTATTTTTATTTCTATTTTGTCAGTATTTTAGTGTGGTCCCAGTCCAAGTGGATCCAAATACCTGGGGAGTATTAATGGAGTAAACCGTCTTAATGAGCGGTTTGGGACCAATATAAGAGTTAATGAGTTAATTACTGTTATAGTTGGGTAACCAAAAATGAGAATATTTATCTCTTGAACACAATATTCTCTAACATATCCCTAGTAGTAAATTTGTTGATTCCAATAAGGATTACTAGGATCATAGGTTGATAGTGAAAGACTGGTAGTTTTCTCCTCTTCCTAAGGGTGAGGAATAAAATGTGTCCCATTACCCTCGGGAGGGTGAGGATATAGGTCGACATTTGCACTTTCTTGTATAATTTTTAGCTTTTTGGTCTTCCCCCTAATTTTATTATTAACTGCATTTTTATCTTTCTATTTTTCAGAGTAGAAGAAGAAAGATATACCTCGTGTGAGTCTCAAAGTTAACTTTGCTGATATAAAGACTATTTGGTGCATCCAACAGAGGATATGTAAAGCTCATACTCATTTTTCCTTTGCACTCGACTGCCATATCTCAATCACTTCTTTTGTTGATCACTGAATCAAATACATTCCATAAGCCCCCATCAATTTAGAAGGCCCAACTTCTCCGTCTTTGCCTGCTGAGTTTGAATCCCCACCATAAGCATAAGGGAAATTTTCTATCGGGGTAACTTACTCATCTTTTGAATCCTTATACCTTGCTCTCATGCCGATCGACATCTCTTTACTGAAAATGGTTAAGAGGATGATTCCCAACCTTCTTTTTAGATCCAAGTCCCCTCCTTCGGTCAAGAATAAGTCTGATGCAGAAGGATCTAAGAGTCCCATTATAGTTAAATATTCTCCTGTGAAAAAACAAGATCCCTAGCTTAAGAGGCTGAAGAGGGGTCTTGACCCCAATTTAAATGGTCAAGACGACAAGGGCCAAGGTAGTGACCAATCAGTTGCTATTAACCCAATACTTGCTCTCGGATTAATTAAAGCGAGGGTTCTTCTAACTAATGAGGATGAACTTCTTATCTTCGTCTGGTCAGTTTGTTTGAGCATGTCAACTAAAATTTGGATATAGTAAGTGTCACTTAATATTTATCTGTTGCCATGTGTCACTATTATTTTCTTCTAATATTTCTGAATCTTTATTTTTGTAGCTTTTGGTTGACTTCGACCAATTATAAAGAAGGGGTGACCAGTAAAGGGAGTCCTCTATAGATATGGATGAATATTTCAAAGGCATGCGTGAATCCCTGAAGGTTGTCGATAAGTACCATGAGGGTGGGAAGACCAATGACGAGAAATAGGTGGGAGATGCTGTGAAGATTGCCAACCAGACTGTGAAGGCTGCGAAGGCGGCTGAGAAGGTGAAAGAGGATGCCAAGGGATAAGTTGTTGAGCTAAAGGCTAAGGACAAAAAGGATAAAAAGGATGCTTATACCCAAGGGTGTCATAAGGCATTATCCACTATAGATATTAAAGTGGAGTATTTGAAAAAGTCCTCCCTAAAAGAATGTTGGGATGCACTCCTAACCTAGGTCGGCACTATTGTTGCTTTGGATCTCTTACTCTGGCATAATCCAGGCACTCCTATTAGATTGAGGAGGAAGTTAATGATGGAAAGGGGATCGATGAGTCGTATGGGCCTCAGTAGAAGATGGTGGTGGTTGTCTAAACAAAGAAGGAGTTGACCAAGGATAAGGAGAAGGTGTAATATATAGAAGTCGTTGTATTTTTGCTTCATGACTTTTTGATGTAGTTAATCTCTTTCTCTACTTAAAATACTAATCATAGTTTTAATAAAATTTCTCCTGTTTCCACTCATGAATATTTTACTATTTAGTGCATCCTTTTTATGTCCCTACTTATATAATATCATATCCCTTTCAGTTTAACTCCAGAAAGAATAGCTTAGTTGCTATTGAAAGTGAACTTTATGGAGGAGTAGATAGTAATTTAGAGCTGGTTATGTAGATTCAGATGAAGAAGAGATAGGGGAATTGCTCAGCCTAAATGTTTCTGACTAGTCTAAGGATGCATATCTTCACATGCGAAGGTTATATCATTAAGTTGTGGCGACTAACGCTTCTTTCCAGTTAGTTCTCCAAATATGAGAAAAAGTTTGCCAATGTTTGGAGTGATAAATGATTTGATAACAAGTTACAAGAATTGTTCTTAGCGTACTCCAAGAAAGGGTTTGTCCTACAGTCTGATGTGAAGTGTGATCGAGAGGTAGTCAATCTCTTGGAACATGAAAATAATTTATTGAGGGATGAATCGAAGGGCATTAAGAAGACCACCACCGCTAATCAGAGTAAAAGAGATTAATTCTAGGAGAAAGAAAATCCTCAGTTGATGAAGGAAAATAAATCAAAGGGAGGTCAATCTTATCGACAGATGGTTGTTTCCCATCCATCAATAAAAGAGGAGAGAACCAAAAATACGGTAGTCGAATAAGAAAACCTTATTAAGAATCAGTCGGCTACTATTAAGAAGTTAAATGAGAATAGAGGTCACCTCACTAATCCTTTTCACAAATAACCTCACACCATATAGATGAATGGTTATGATGAGACATTGTCACAGTTGGGCAATGAACTCAAGCAAGACCATAGAGAAGGTTATAAGTGGGGTTGGATAAGTGCTCTTACTGTGACTAAGATGCGAAAGGAAGATAAACTTTGGTACTAGCATGACCCTAGATGTTTGGCCCGACCTACTCCTCCATTCAAGTTGGTTATTTTTTGGATCTCGATGGATGAAACCCTAATTAATTTATTATAAAATGTCTTAGGGATTACGGTCTACACAAAGATAATGTCCTTAGTTGAACTTTGCATCTAGTGTAGAGAGTTAGTTCTAGCAAACAATTAAGGCTTAGGGACTTGAGCACGAGTTCTTCCTTCTGCACTGAATGTTCCTTCTGATGGGATGGAGAAGGTTTTAGGAAAGCGTCTAGTTGACTAAACAATTTATATTCTTTATTGTTGAATAGTCTCATGTAATGATATAGTGAGACTTGGAATAGTTGAATAAAATTTTTAATTGCCTTATTGTGGGATTATGGCCTACCAGTAGTTTAGTATTATGATTATGTGGTCAGCAATAAGACAACTAATCTTCCTTACTGGTTACCATTTTGGACGAACTCATGCGTCTTGCCTTAGTTTTAGTAACGTGCCTTTGTTTGCGGTTGTTCAACTGGATCTTGCCATTTTGACTAAGTACTTGTGTTAGTTACCATTGGAGACCAAACGTTTTATGAGGTTTTGTTAACTCAGCCTGGTAAAACTTCTTATTCTTGACACTAGGGAGTCATACATAATGTTTTATATTTGGGACTTCTTTTTCTTGACCTTGGGGGGTCTTACATGAAGTTTTATGATTAGAACTTCTCTTTCATTGATTGCCAAAGACGAAGTCATACGTGAAGTTTTAATTTTAATTTTTGGAATTTAGTTTTTCCTAATTATTTGAAGATTTCTTAGCGCATATCCACTCCCATAAAATATAAATATAAAAAGGAAGAAACTTTATATGAAACATGAAAATCTTTATTGATAATTGAGAAATAAGTTACAGGAAATAACAAAGGATTACATTTTATTGGATCACTGATATTTTTCCTCAGATGCTTGGCATTCCATAGGTTCTTGAACTCTTCTCATTTTAGAGTTTCAAGTCGGTAAGTGCATGATTGTTCGACTGAATAAATACGAGATGAACCATACCACTTTGGTTCTAATTTGTTTCCTTTTGAGAGAACCTTCTTCAATACGCAGTATCCTTTTTTGAGATTGCTCAATTTAAATCTCCCACTGTAGAATCGGGCAGTTCATTACTAATACGCTGTCATATGCAGTGCAAAAGTTTCTATAACGTCCTTAACCAAGTCCAAACTTCTCATGAGATCACTTATCGAAGAATTAAAATTGAGTACTCTATCACTGGGCAGACCTATTTCTATAGGGACTAACTCCTCTATCCCGCATGTTAACATGTAATGGGTTCACCATTGGATGTCCTCGGCATGGTTCTATAATCCCATAACACGTTTTGTAGTTCATTGCTCTAGTTTCCCTTGGCATCATCCAACCTTTTATTCATTCCATTGAACAGAGTTTTATTTGTCACCTCTATTTGCCCATTGAATTGTTGGTGTTCAGGAGAGGAATGTAACTTTTTGATTTTGGATTGGATACAGTAATCTTCGAACTCTTGGTTGTCAAATTGGTGAATGATTAAGGCATATTGCATGGCATATCGGTCAATAATGTTTTTCCATATAATTTGGAAGACATTCTCATAGGGTATGTCCACTAGAGGTTCAGCCTCCTCCTACATGGTGAAGTAATCTATTGCAATGACCAAATATTTGAATCTTCCCCTTGTCTTTGGTAGTGGGCCGACCAGGTTAATTTACAAAATGACAAAGGGATATGCCTTATGGATGGTAGCATATCTTTGGAATTTTTAGCAATGCCTTGCATAAGTTGCACAATCTTCTTTCATGGTTGGCCCATAATAACACTAAATTGCTACTCGCCTAACTAACAATCAGCGTGTTGAATGAGCTTCGCATAATGCTTCCCAAATTTGGAACCTCAGCTGGATGGATGAACCTACGCAATGAAATGATGAATCCTTTTTTATATAAAAGTCCTCCCTCTATAAATATATTTGATCGCTTTGAATCTTAGATTCTTGGCCTCGTTTAGATCGACTGACAAGATACCCTTCTCCCTTATCAATGTACTCCTTTATCAGATCCAGCCACGAGGGGCCTAACTTCAGTTTAATCATATTGAGTGTATCATCAACAATGCTTCAATTAACAAGGATTTCTATTGGAATGTTTTTTCTCAGTTCAGTTTTGGTCGTAAAAGAGAGCCGAGTAAGTGCATCTGCTCGGGCATTATCAGCCCCTTGAATTCTGATTATTTTAACCACTAGAAATTTAGATATCCTATCTTAGGCTTATCAAGGTAATTTGTTATGAAATCTCCTTTGACTTCATAGACTCCTAGCATTTGGTTTACAATCAGTTAGGAGTCGATGTATGCCTTTATCTGCTCGACACCCAAAGAAAGTGCTATTTAAAATCGGCTATTAGTGCCTCATACTTTTCTTTGTTGTTTGAAGATTTGAACTGGAACTTGAGATCATATCCAACGTCCATCTCATCTGGTGTATTAGTTATTAGTCCTACCCTACTGCCGGGTCACATGACGATCCATCCATGTACATCTTCCAAACGGGTGATTCTTCTTTAAATTTCCCTTCAACCAAGATGCCATAATTAAATATCTTTTGACTTTGCTCAAGGTAGTGGGTGACTAATTCTCTCTTAACTGATGTCTTTGGTATATCTTCCTCCTAGTTGGCTATACTTGTCATGGATCTATCTTTCGCTGAAGTCTTCTCAGTTGGTTGAACTTTTTAGCTCTTTGTTGGAGAAGTCTTCTCGACTAGATTTACTACTAAGTTGTCTTCCGTAAAGTCTGCTCAATAGGGTTTTCTTCATAAGTGAAATCTGTTATGAAATTTGCCACTTCTTGGCCTTTTACCACAATTCTAGGTTCATAATTTATATCATACTCTCTTAGCTCCACATCCCAATACATTAATCTTCCTCATTTATTTGGTTTATGAATGGCTTTGCGCAAGGGAAAGTTCGTGTTGACCACAATGGTATATGCCTTGAATTATAGCTTTATTCTTTGACAGGCTTCAATGAGGGCTAAGTCTAGATTTCCCAGTCATGGGTAATGAATTTTGGCTCCTTGGTAAGCCTTGCTGGTGTAGTAAATTGATTTATGTGCCCCATTTTCTAATACAATAGGTGTCGAGCTAACTGTCGACTCATACATTGCCAGGTACAAGTAAAGATTCTCCCGTATGAGAGGTCTTGAGAGTAATGGTAGAGTTCCCAAGTAATTCTTCAACTCTAGGAAGTCATTTTCATATTCTTCATTCCGCTCAAAAGTCTTGTCATAAGAACCCAAAAATGTCTATTTTATACCCCAAATATGTGCATTTTAGTCGCTCAATCTAAATAAAATTGGCCTTGTATTGGTATTTATCTATATCGTAGGTTAATATGAAGCCGCGGCATCAAATCGTGCTAATTCGGCATAATTGCGACAAAGTAGCGGTCAAATGTGCTAAATGAAGAAATCAAAGCGACTGTAAAGTTCAAGACCACTTTTGAGCCTACCCTAGACCGATCCTAGTTCTGTAACCCTAACCTAGCTCAGACATGGACTAAACCTACCCCGAACCCAATGTGTGTCATGTTTGTACTTTTATAAATTTTTAGATTGTTCTTTTAAGTCGTTTGCATTTTTAGGATTTATATTAGATTTATTTATAATTTTTTGGAGTTATTTTCTATTTTTATTTATTCCTTTTTATTTGGTATAATTTTATTTTTATTAGTTTTTAGTTTTTATTTTATTAGGATTAGTTTTTAGGAGTTTTATTTTTAGTTTCATTAGATTTTATATTTTTGTTAGAACTTTAGTGTTTATTTTTATTAGATTTTTAGTCTTTATTTTTATTTCTTTTATTTTATTATTAGAGTTTTTTATTTATATAAATTAGGATTTTATTTTTATATTTAAAATTTTTTTAGTTTTAATTTTAGTTAGATAGTATTAATTTTATTAGGCTTTAAATAGTTTACATTTTATTTTATTTTTTATTTTTTTAAGGTACAAACCACCACCCTCTCACTCACCCTCACACACACACCTATCCTACACCTTCACACACGCAATAACACTACCCCACTTCATCTTCTTCCCTCATCACCCACCACCCATTTCTCTCTTCTAAACCCCCCTTTAACTAACCTTACACCATTAAAACTCTACCACCATAACCCATTACCATCTCATCCAAAACTTAAATCAAAAAACAATCTTATACCAACCTCTGCCAAACACAAACTCCCACCATCAACCCTAATCCAACAAAATCCGAAACAAAATAATCCACAACCTCAGTTCACCTTCCAACCTACGTCATACCCGAAACCCGACCCCTGTTAGCTCAACCCACCTCGCCGGAGATAAACCTAACCAAACAAAAACCCATTACTGTGACACCCCGCTTAATAAAATACCGGTGATCAAACCTATACCAAATTAAAACAGGAGTCTCCTATTGTTCATTTTCAGCATCACAATTGAAAACACATTCAATTACTGATAACTTATTAGGCTGGCGTCAAAATTTAATACGAACAAATCTTTTTTTAACCAAACCAACTAAATAAAACAATCACAACAGTTTATTTACAACAAGTGAACTGAAATGAACTAAAGGAACACTCGGTACAACATAATACAACCAAATTGAATGCCGCACTAAAAAGGTGGTAAAAGAATAAATAAATATGATTGGGCTATCGGCCCGAATGTTACTACAATACTTCCTATCTATATCACAAGGATAAAAGCGTCTAAGATAAACCTGCATGCATCCACAGCTGCTACAACGAACGTCTGACTCGAAGGGATCATCATCCAGGCATCCCTGTGTCTGGACACCTAATGTATAGATATATAAAAAGAGAGGGGAAAATAGAGAAACGGATCAAAGCCCGAGTTTTGAAAATATTTAGCAAGTGCATAAATGTCATATTTTTAAAATATGAAATCTCTCATATTTAAATTGGTATCTCACTCTCGTGAGATACACCTCACCCTTCTTCTAATGGTGCACACCTATCGCATACCTGTTAAAAAACATAGTCAAGCTACCCCGCCTAACTAATCTATTTCACCCATCTTATAAAAGTCCTCATAAACCCGAGTACTAAGGACTAAACTTCTCCCCATTCCCAACATTGCGCTATGTTTCGTGCATGGGGTGTCTCGCGAAGAGAAATCCAAATAAGGAACCCCCCCCCCCCCCCCACACACACAATACACTACAACCTGACAATGTTGATCGTCGAGATCCATTAGGCCCTCAATACACAACACATTTTATAAAAAATCGTATATATATATATATATATATATAGTTCTCACTAGAACCTATGATTCATAATCATATAAATCCAGATATAAATCTATTGGAAGGGGAATAGCTCTTATTCATTATTTTCACTTTAGAAAAGTTTACTTTATATGATATCTCATATTCATATACAAGAAATATACTATACTCAAGAAGTATAATTATACCTACCACAATCATAAGTATAATAACCATCCCATCGAGCTATAACTCGATGATGCAGTCTCATAGTGCCTATCCGCATCCGGGTTTACTCAATAATCCACGGTACCATGTCAGACTCACTCATGGTCATGGTAAAATACACAACGGTGGAGGCGGTTATATTCCCTCCTGAAAGTGGAATAAAACTATCGCACTCGTATACGGGACGATATGACCTGGGGATATACTTTCCCTTCTCCTCAAGCTAAGGGATTCATCAACATCGCACAACCTCCATTGATATCACTAAAGAAAATATATAATATGGCTATCCATCCCTATGCCCGGGGAAGCATGTGGAACCAACCTCTAAGATACAAATATACCATTCACATACATATATATTTATTTACGTATCATCTATATATATACAGTAACGATACCCGTATAGAATATATATCACTTCTCAATATATATGGCTATAATTATCAAACTCTTATAGCGATAGCCGATAACCTCGAATGTTCCCAATCGTAATAACATATATAATCCCAAATATACCAATTCATAACAATCAAATGAGTATACTATCGACTTATTTTGGTTCCATAGGTATCACATCACCTATAATAAAAGTCGTCAATAAACATACCGGATAGTCGCTCAATCCTCGTTAGCCCATATCCTAGATGCCATCCTAATCGTATCTTAGGATTTTCTCAAATGAATTCCGCCCATATTTGTTCTAGACGCATAAGTATCTTTACACACTTACCAAAGACCTCTCTCTTGAATGTTCCTCAACCCGAACATTCACTAGGTTCGTCCCTCGAATTGTACACTAAATTAACCCGAGGTCCCTCTTTCATATCAACGTTTACTTACCCTCAATACCATCATCTAGGAGTCCTAATAGCATAACTAGAATCCCATATAATTATCTACAATTTTAATTTAACTCCCCCCAAACTCAGAGAAGGAAAACTGCCAATTTCAACCAAGGAGAATCAATTCGCCCCAAAATGTGAATCGATCCAGGCTAGCGAATTGATTCATGTTTTATCTGAATCTATTCGAAAAGTTCCCTATAAGCAGGTCCTCATATGCAAATCGATTCAGTCTCAATTCGAATCGATTCGGCATGAGACAGTCTTATGGGTCCCCTTTTGCAAATCGATTTGGTCTAGTCCCGAATCGATTCTCCCTGTTCCGAGGGCACTGTTTGGGCGATTTCATCTTCTCCAAAATACCCAAATATCAACCCAAACTCCATTTTATGGTTTTTAACCTCAACCAACATCAATTTAATCATCCTAACACTGATTTCTAACTAAGACATCAATTTATTTGTCGTATTAAATAATTTCTCTTAGATTTAAACTCTAAAACAATTAAAGCCCTAATTTTATCATTTCTAACCATTTATACACTCCATTATCGTGGTTTTAACACTATAAATCATTAAGAGTTTACAATACATCAATTTGTAAACTTAAAATCAAATTTCCCAAATTTATTTCAAGGATTCTAACCCAAACGTATATAGTTTACCAACTATAATATGAGATACACACACTCAATTGAATAAGGCAAGTAAACACTTGCCATGTGGATAAAATCCGACGACCTCGAATTGAATTCCGTGGAGTTTGTCCCGAAATCTCCTTTCTCTTCCGCTTTTTCCTTCTTCTTTCTTTTTCTCTTCTTTCTCTCTTTTATTTCTTCTCTATCTCTATCTCTCGTTCCTTATAAGAGATAAATAAGGGCTTGTTCCTTATGAACCCAAAAATGACTCGTTTACTCAATTGCGAGTCCCCACTAGTCCAAAAGTCCCCGAAACCTAAACGCTACCCCCGGATACTCTATTCTGACTATCTTGGCCATTTTGAAACTAGCCATGCACTCAAAATATCCATTGGAGTCACTTAACTAAAATTCACTAATTAAACCCAACACATCTCACTACCATGTTTTTTCGAATAAAATATTATCCTTCGTCTCTTTACCCAATTGCGGCATGAAATAAATATAATCCAACTCATATAATTAGTCCCGTAAGAAAATCTATTCCATGTAACTATTAATCTGACACCATCAAACTAATAGTTACTACTCACTTTAAATTCTCAATTTATCACATTATACTCATAAATTCCAAAACTTATTATTCACAGAAATTCCTGAAATTTCCAAATTCCGCTCACTTGTGTAATTTAAATATCCATAAAAGTACGGGGTATTACAATCTTCCCCCCCCCCCCCCTTACAATGGAATTTCATCCCCGAAATTTGGATACGATGGGTACTACCAGCCTAGGATCGCTAGTCACAATACATCCTAGTGCACAAAAGTCAAATGTTACTAACTCAATGGCACTCTACCATACACTCATTCACGGTACCCACCTATCTCAAGGCTTATACTCTAATTCACTAACTTAACAACAAGCTTAACTAAATCTCTACATGTTAAAATACTACCCCAGTCGTAAGGTTAACTCTAACAACGACAAGTCACACCTAGTGGTTCTATGACCGTATATAAAGAAAATGAGCCTACAATCGTCGCTCTAACGTATCGACTTTATCAGAATCCCGCTACTCTAAGCGTCCACTCATCTACAACAGGACATTGAATTTTCCTCAAAACGAAAACTACACTAGCGCTTGACTATTCCCGTCAGTCTTCTCGCTTATCTTAGGTGTACTAGCTCTTGTTGAACCTACATAATTGGGTTATCGCGTGCCTCCTACGACGTTCAATCCAACCCATAACTTCTCCAAAGCATATTCTTCAGTTCTATATACTACACCCCTTCTATTTTAGACGATCTATAAATCCAACTTACCAAGGTGCCCATACACTTTTTAACTCGTGTTTCTGCACACTCTCTAAAAAATGGGCTTCGTTTCCTCGTCCTGGTACTAACGTCTGGGTACTCTCATCCCTAATTAATCCAGATTCAATTCTTACTATATGTGGAAATATAATCCTTCTCAAGGTCAACCCACCAATCTTCTCATGGTTAACTCACTACAGCCTTCCTAAAATAGCGCCACACGCCTCACTAGCCTTATTTACTAACAACCCTAAGATCGATGTGTTTCTTACACACGTAGAATGAGTACTATTCTAATTATATCCCTAGTGACCAAGACCTCTCTCAACTTTCGACATTTCCTCGGTTTCATGCTTGGGATGTCTCGTAAAGCGAAATCTAAACAAGGAACCCTCCCATTACACTACTTCCTCGCATCGTCAGTCATTGAGATATAACGGCCTAAGTCACAGCATCGGGACATTCTAAATCCTACCTCGCTAACCTACTAATGTACTTATACCACTATGTCCTTCCATCTTGGCGAGATGGAAAGTCTAACTAATCGGAGCGCCTACACTCTGCTAAAGTGTTACAAACATCATACACAAAACGTATTTCATCTAAATTTTCCTTCTATTCTTGGCCTGGCTATAAGCCTCAACCCGACTTCCTTTACCTTGCCTCACCCACATACTTACGGTGAAAGAAACATTTCTAGTGATTTTGACTCTCACATAATTTCATCAAAACCAACAACCTAGCATATAATAACATCTCTCCACTCCCAACATCGTTAAGGTTCATGCGTGGAGTGTCTCGCAAGTGAAATCCAAATAAGGAACCCCTACGATACACTATTATTTAACTTTGTTGGTCGTGGAGTTATGTAAATGTAAAACATGTAAAATACTAAATCCTGCATACCTCATATCATATCCATAAGATCCCCATGCACTAAAGTCATGCTAGTGAAACATATACCCACCGAAGTTCTATGTAAACATATAATAAAGGCAAGCTCAACCCGTATCCAAGTGAGATCTCACAAAAACAACCAGTTCCACCATGGAACCGCAGATACGATAGTCTTACAATCATTAGACTTTTATTTCTCTGATCATCCACAAATACATTACACTTATAATAGTACCATACTCGTATAACACACAAAAAATGAGTAGTACAAACCAAATATAAGCTCAAAATACCAACACCCATTTTTCGAAGAAAATGAAGGAATTAGAACCCCTCTATCGCGGAAAAACTTATTGATATACCCTCTATAATATTACCGATACCACCACAAAGATCGAATTACACACACAAATCCAGGGTTAACAAAATACAGCGACTCTATCTAGCCGCATAAAGTATACCTCCTTCATCTTAGGTAAAACTCATAATAATAACTTCACCAATTTCCCCTAATTTCTCCAATTGGTTTCCTAACATAGTACACTTGCCTTGACCGAACCAAAACTACTTTCATCAATGCCCCATCTCGGCACCCTATTCTTGTTCTTTAACTTCTATTGGCCAAGGACTAACCGTGTGGTTCTAGGCTCCACACCATCACATTCCTCATCTCTGGCCTCCTTGACCATGTTAAGGTTTTCAGTATCTTAGACTCTATAGCCTCGATCCTGACAATCACCTTCGTAGTTCCCTCAGCTCCTCCGACTAAAAGGAAATATGTTACCGACCTGAACTGCGTTATTTCACTGAATCCCTGGGTGAATGTCCACCTATGGTGTTTTATGAACACAAATTCTACATAAGTGTTAGAAACACTTACTAGAGAGCCTATCATTCCATTGAAGTACTCTTTCTTCATTGTACCTACCTTAATTCGTCACAAGCTTCACTTATCCATGTAAATCTTTATTCACTATCGGCCTCTGACCGATCTTCATGTGAATAATTTAGGAACTGCATTTTCTTCATTTCTGACAAACCAAAGGAACTAATGGTTAAAACCATTCGTAAGATCCCTCTATGAGAAAAACATCATGCTCCCCCAAATATGGTGAACTATCGTTCACACCATTTCAACATTGATCCCACGAGTGAAAAAAATTTCCTCAAATTTTAACATATGGGTATTTCCATACCCTCCTCTAAGCCAAAGATTTTGAGCCCTATAGTTCCACTGAATAACACTACACTGCCTCCCCATCCTCAAACTTCAACACATGGTCCTTATCAAAGACCCTTTAAAACTTTTTCCCAATTTACTTCACTGGGTAATCAAGTTTAGCACCACTCTATACCACAACGGTACATAGATAATTATAACTACTATACTTTAGTAGTCGTTGCAGCAATCCTTGACAATACCACAAGGGGATTGACCTCAACTACGGTCCTCATCCTCGATTTCAACTTATAGCTCCAACAAAGCCTCGCCTCTTGCTGCCCTCACAATGGTCGTCCTCGATCGCCTTTCATCGATTATCCAACAAAACGAGTGCGCAAAAGATTTACTATAATCTTACATAATGTCAGGAGAATAAATTCTCACAATAGGAACCAACAATCCCAATCATAAGGCTCTATATCAAATAGAAAGCAACACTGAAAGCGTAGTACGTCTGCACAGATTCCTAAGTACACTAAAACCTGATGCTCAGATACCATCTGTGACACCTCACCTAATAAAATACCGAGTGATTAATCCTATACCAAATTAAAACATGAGTATCACATGGCTCATTCTCAGCATCACTATCGAAAACCAATTTAATTACTAATAACTTATAAGGCTAGCATCAAAATTTTATATTAACTAATCTTTTTTTAACCAAACCAACTAAATAAAACAATGACAACAATTTATATACAACAACTGAACTGAAATGAACTAACTGAACACTCAGTACAACATAATACAACCAAATCGAATGCTTCACTAAAAAGGCGGTAAAAAAATAAATGAATACAGTGGGGCTATAGGCCCGACTATTACTACAATTCTTCCTATCTAGATCACAAGGATATAAGCGTCTAAGATAAACCTGCATGCATCCACAGCTGCTGTTACGAACGTCTGACTCGAACGGATCATCATCCAGGCGTCCCTGAGTCTGGACACCTAATGTATACATATATAGCAAGAGAGGGGAAATAGATAAATGGGCCAGAGCCCGAGTTTTGAAAATATCTAGCAAGTGCATAAATTTTATATTTTTAAAATATGAAATCTCACATATTTAAATTGGTATCGCACTTTTATGAGATACACCTCACCCCTCTTCTAATAGTGCACACCTATCGCATACCTTTTAAACAACCTAGTCAAGTTCCCTGCCTAACTAATTTGTTTCACCCATCTTCTAAAAGTCCTCATAAACCCGGGTACTAAGGACTAAACTTATCCCCATTACCAACATTGCACTACGTTCGTGCATGGGGTGTCTCGCGAAGCGAAATCCAAACAAGGAGCCCCCCCCCCCCCCCGATACACTACTACCTGACAATGTTGATCGTCGAGACCCATTAGACCCTCAATACACAAAACATTTTATAAAAAGTCGTATATATATATATATAGTTCTCACTAAAACCTATGACTTATATTCAGATAAATCGGGATATGAATCTAGAGGAAGGGGAATAGTTCTTATTCATTATTTTCACTTTACACAAGTTTACTTTATATGATATATCATCTCCATATACAAGCAATATACTATACGCAACAAGTATAATTATATCTATCATAATCATAAGTATAATAACTATCCCACCGAGCTATAACTCGAGGTTGCAGTCTCATAGTGCATATCTGTATCCGGGTTTACTCAATAGGCCACGGTACCAAGACAGACTCACTCATGGTTATGGTAAAATACACAACGGTGGAGGCGGTCATATTCCCTGTTGAAAGTGGAATAAAACTATCGCACTCTTATGCGGGATGATATGACCTGGGGATATACTCTCCCTACTCCTCAAGTCGGGGTATTCACCCACATCGTGCAACCTCCCTGCCAAGTGGTTATTAGGTTAGGCTTGTAGTGATTAGATGGTTTTGGGATTGTTGTAGATTACTCCGAGGTTGTTTCAACCACAAATTCCCTTCTTTAGGTTTACTGGTGACCCTCCGTTCATCTTCTCCGGCGACCTAGTTCTTGGTGTTCTTCATTTGAGACTTCCCAACTTTCCCTTTTTGATCTTTAGTTTGGGTTCTTTTATGTTGTGTACCTGTTTGTGGTTTGAGTACTTCCCTTTTTAAGTGTAGTGTCGTCTCACTTATGCTCAGACCCTTGTACAAACTTATAAGAGAGTTCCCCTCACTTCGTGAGAAGACCTTTGAGAAAATTAGGCAAATAGAGCTATCACAAGAGAAAACTCGTAGGGCTTAGGCCTTTCCCCTCAAACCCATCTTTCCCGCACCCCTGAAGGTTATATACCCTGAGGCAGCCGATCCTACTGAGCTTGCAGAGGTTCTTGAAGGTCCTGCACCAATGTCTGAGTCTGAGTTATCTTCCTTGGACCCCATGTCAACCTCTGAAGTAGGAGGATCTATAAACTCTTTTGAAGAGTGTATGGACTATTCTCCTAGATAGGGTGAGGTTCCTGAGGAAGCCTAGGTTTCAAGCCATGCCTCGTCTCACTAAGGTGCTATCACTTCGCATAGGTCCTCTGATGTTGAAATCTTAGAGGCAAGTGTGGCACTTCCACCTCCCATTGATGTCATTCCCTTGTCGTCTTCCACTGGGGGCCGAATTTGCCCAGAGGTTTCCTGAGGGTGCTCCAACACCTTCCTAGGCCGACATTGCTGGGGATGGTGATGATGATGTGGAGAGTGATCTCAATACATCTGAGGCGGCTGACTATGAGAGCAACATCAGCGAATAAGACATCCTTACTTTGAGGCACCTTTATTCCATAAATTCTTCTATCATCCTTAGGAAACCTCTGAGGGATGAGAGGGCCTTTGATGGCCGAGACGGGGAGATTTGTGTTTATGAGAAGATGTTTAAGTTGGTATTTTATCTTCCTATCCACTCGTCCATAAGAGATAAACTCTCCCATATAAATCTTTCCCCTTCCTAACTTTCCCCCAATGCCTGAAGGGTTATGATTGGGGACATCGTCCTTTGGAGGGTTATCCACCATTCAGACCATCCATTAAGAGTTTTCACTGGTTTCTACGTTCCCTCATCATCCAAAAACCACCCTAGATATTACCACTTCTTAGCCAGGAGATCAGAGAAGAAAATGATCTTGGTTACCCAAACTTCGAATCATAATTGGAAACCTCGATATTTCTTTATTTTCGGGTCATGGGAATTTAGTCCAAATGAGACATCTGGAATGTCGATTCCAAGTAATATTCCTAGATGGGGGAAGGTCTCCCTTGCTGCCAAGGCCGACCCTAGACATAGCTAGGATAATTATAAAAATGTTGAAGACCTTCGCAGTCAGGGCAAGAAGGGTCGTCTTGTTAAATATGAACATCTAATGACCCCCTACTACCTATCTCAGACAGGTTTGGGGGTGGTACCTTGGAAGAGCTTCACAAGTCTTGATTTTTTTACACAGGTTATACCTCTTATGTTTTATATCTCTGACTGACTAACTCAGAGACTTGTCTTTTGCAGAGATCCCAATAGGCATATCATACGACCTTTGGGAAATGTCTTCTCCTGGTCTCATGAAGCTAATGGAAAAAAAGTTTGGCAAAAATGTACCCCCACCTGCCATTTAGAAGAACGTCGGCACCTCCAATGCCGATGATAATAAAAAGAGGAAGTCTACGGCTGACCCAGAGCATATGAGGAAGAGTAAGGCTCAGTCTAGGGATCGTGCTATCCCTATCTCTACAGACCATTCCTTAGCTGCTCATCTTTCTCAACTTAAGATCAGTGACAGCTTGATCGGTCATAGTCTGAAGGTTATTCATGCTATCGGCACAATAATGACTGAAGAGGACAAGCATTTTTTACGCACGTTGGATGTCTCGTTGTTGGCCAAGTTTGCTCTCCATAAGTCAATTCAGGTACCAGTTTTTGTTCATTTGATCATTTATTAAGAAGTGTAATTATAGCTCATATATTCTTACATTTGACCTTCTTCTGTAGGGTGTCTTGTCTTTCCATCACTTTGTTGACTGGACTCTAAAGAAGATTCCCCTTATAGAGAAGGGTCAAGAAGCTGAGAAGGTTCATGACTCTTTGAACTCAGAGGTTAAAAAGATGAAGGGAGTTGTCAAGTAGAGGGGCAATGACATATTTAAGCTCAAGAAGGACCATGACGTAGCCCTGAAGGCCAAGGAAGATGCGCTTTAGTCTAAGGTTGATGCTGCAGTCAAGGCTGCCTTAGAAGATGCTGCTGAGAAGGCCATCGAATACTACAAGGTCTCTAATGAATTTTTCATCTTTGGTTTTGAATATCTTGAAAGAGGTATCAAAGCAAATTGAAAATGGGCATCCACCAAGGAGAAAGAGTCTAGAATCTTGACTACTTCAGACTTTGTGGGTCTCGGTTTTGGAGATTCACAGTTTGCTCAGGCCTTGTAGGAAGTTAAGGAGGCTGATACTGATCCAACCGAGACTTCTCCCCTAGAGATCACTGAGACTAAAGATGCTTCCCATCATGATGAAGGAGCTGAGGTGACAAACGTCGGCCATGATGAAATGACTAGAGCTACAGAGACATAGGCCCTTTTCTCGTGAAGCTTTTAAAAGTTATAATTTTGATTTCTCTTTTGTCTGTAACTCTTAAATTTTGTGAACTCTGATAGCCTCTTGATGCTCCTGACTTGTAACTCTGAATCTTTTTAATGATAATCGTTAGTCCAATATTCTTCAGATTCCATTACTTCTTACAATGTTATGCTTGAAATTTGTCTTACCTCATGAATTTTCAACAAAGTAATGATGTTTAAGGTCTAAGGTCACCAAATTGTGATGTTTCAACTCATAAATTTTCACCAAAATAATCATGATTAAGGTCTGAGGTCACCAAATTAGGATGTTTACCCTCATAAATTTCCATCAAACTAATGATGTTTAAGGTCTGAGGTCAGCAAACTATGATGTTTCACCGCGTAAAATTTCACCAAACTAATGATGTTTAAGGTATAAGATCACCAAACTATGATGTTTCACCTCATAAATTTTCACCAAACTACTGACGTTTAAGGTCTGAGGTCACCAAATTGTAACAACCCATGACTTTAGAGACTGAGAAATTAAATTTTTGGGAAAATAAAATTGAATTAAATTGGAGAATTCTAAAATTTAGAATTGAGGTCCAAAAATAGAGGACATTTTAAAGTATTCCGGATGATGATTTTGAGGATACCATCGATCCCGAAAGGATCGAGATAGTCAAATTGACTATCATTGGGTTTTATTTCGGCTTCGAAATATTTTTTAAGCCAGTTTGACTCGAATTGTAGTAAAAGAGCCATTTAAAGTGTGTATTAACATTTAAAATTTGGGACTTATGTTTTAAGGTTTAAGAGGCTTACGGATTAAGCCTTCTCAATTAGAGCAAGAGAGAAAGAGAAAGGAAGAAAGAAAAAAGGGGAAAAGAAGAGAGAGAGAGGAAGAAAAGCTTGGAGATTTCCGGACCAAACGCAACATCGAGGATGATTCAACCTCTATAAATATGAGGCAAGTGTTTAATCTTGCTAAATAAGTTATTTGTGTATTTGATTTCTTAATTTGTGGGTTAAAGAATTGGTTTTTGGGTATTAATATCAAAATCTAATTTTTGGTTTAAATCTTGAAATTGAAGACTGTAATTGGGTTTAAAGGATATAAATGGATGAGATTAGATGTAGGATGAGTTTTGAGGTCTAAAAACATGTTGGGGTTGAATATTAAGTGTTGGAGGAGGTATAAAACAAAATTTGGAAATTTTGGGTTTGTAGAAAATCAGCCATTTTCGTGGCTTTTTGAACTAGACAAATCGATCCCCCCCCCCCCCCACCGAATCGATTCGCCAGGTTTCAGAAGCCCCAGGTCTTTACGGACAAATCGATTCGCCCCTAGCGAATCTATTCGGTAGGTGACAGACACTAAGGTCCTTTGGACCGAATCGATTCGGATTGGGCCGAATCGATTCGCTGTTGGGCCGAATCGATTCGGAGACAGGGCATTTTGAGAAATTTTATTTGTGGTGATTTAAACCCTTTTTGGTTGGGTTTGTTGATTTGGGGTCTTCTCAAATGATGTAAGAGAGATGTTCTGGAGACACATAAGGGGTTTTTCACATATTATGATTTTGGGACTCCTTGGAATAATTAGGGAGAACTATATCCATGTACGTATTAGAGTTTTGTATAGAGATTGTGGGGATACCTCGTTAGAGTTGAGAATCCTAATTATAAATCCAAAGTAATTATAGATACGATAGGAGGTTTAGAACTCCTAGAGGGAGAGTTGAGAAGGCATGTTGGGAAATTATAGGCCGATATTCATATTGAATCCTTATAGCGATAGGATTCTATTAAGTTATAATTGGGGACAAACGAGAGAGAGGGGTCACGAACCCCTAGAAATGTTTAAATTAAGGAACAATTGGTAATGCGATAGGAGTAAGGGTTCACGAGAACAATTGAACCTTAGCCAAAACTTGGGAATGATTGGATCGTACTATCAACTATAATACGAGGTAGTATAATTCTTGTTAGGATAATTTATTTATGATTGTGTGGAAATGATCATTGGGATTCCCATACTTGAAATAAAGTTGGGCTAAGTTGAGGTTTATAGACTATTGTTATGTATATATACATCGATAGTCGAAACTAGTATTGGAGATATATGGAATGTGTAGTGATTAGTACCTACACTAAACTTTGGGTGATAACCCTAACGTTGAGTATATGTGTATATATATACATATGACTTTGGGAGACTATTCATCATAGAAAAATAATGATTAAATATGTTTCAAGTGAGGGATTGTATTCTCATATCGAGGTAAATTAAATGAGTTTATGGTGACGGCTTGTATATTGAGGATTATGTATATTTATAGCCAAGTTTATATCTCGTATGCATATGAACGAGAATTATTTGTATATATGGATATGTGGATATATGTATATATACTTATATAGATATGAGTATATGGGCGTATTTATGTTGTGGATATACATGGTATGGATATTTAAACCTTATGTGATGGTTTATTTATATGATTGGATCATATGGATTTATATATATTGTGCATGTGAATGATATATATACTTATGTGGTTAAGCATACCCTGCTCATGCTATCATTGGAAAGTTTCTTCACAGAGGGTGAGCATCCTGGCTAGAAAAGCAGGGTGTGGATATTCCCCAGGTCATAGTTGTCCAGTGTGTTATTATATGATTTATATTTTTGGGATGAGACGTGGTGGGTATGTTTTGTCTCATTGCCGGTTACGAGCTATGACCGCTTTCCGGGACATCGTGTGTGTGAGTTTACCACGAGATGGGTGTCGTTTAGTCCCACCATGGTGGCCCCAGTTTTGCTACGTGAGCCAGGATTTGGGAAGATGATGGAATGATGCAGTTTTATCGGTGATATATATAGCCGGGTATATTATGTGGATGGCCATTGTACATCATATGTGGTATGTACACTTGGTCATGGGAATGGATGGTTGTATATATGTATATGGTTATAATAAAATGCATATATATTTATATATCCTATAGATGAAAGGATATGGAATTTTTGTGGAGTGCATCTTGGATGATTATGGTGTACCAGATTGATGGGTGTATCGCATTTAAGGAATATTTCGGTTACATCATCCCAAGGATATTATTAGAGTTTGTAGTTGTATTAATATTGTAGTCTAAAATTTAGTACTACTAGTAGTAGTAGTAGTAGTAGTATATGGTATGTATGGAATTATGGATCTCTAGGATCGACGTTGACAAGGAGTAGTGTAATGGGGTGGGTCCTTGTTTGGATTTCGCTTTGCGAGACACCCCACGCACGAAACGCAGCGCAGCGTTGAAATTGGAGGGAAGTTTTGCTAGTAATAATTTTGTACCCCTATTAATTGGAAATTAAATCATATGTTTCAACCCAAATGTATATGGGTAACTATTAAGAATTATAATTGGTTAAATTATAAATCGGAATCCATTAAGCCTATTATGGCATAAATGTTTGTAAACATAATCGAGTAGGATTAGAAAAGGGGTGGATTCTTGGGTTAGGATAGGAAGGGAAATCTCGTGGGAATAGGCGGGGCCTATGTTAAGTTAGGTTGTCCATATAATTGGGGTAATTTAACTAAAATTTCAGGACGCGAATAGTGCGCGCCATTAGATGAGAAGTGAGTTGGGGTTCCACGAGAGTGCGATTCCACTTTAATTATGAAGTAAGTGCACCGATATTTATTATGAACGGTTAACACACTTGCTAAATATTTTTCACACTCGGGCTCTGACCCGTTTACTTATCTCTCCTGCCTGTATATATATATATATATATATATATATATATATATACTATTACAGGTGTCCTACCGCATGGATGTCCAATGACCTTCTATTCAGAGTCTTGGGAGCCGTGACAGGTGCGGACTGTTGCGGGATGAATCTTGTAGTCGCTTCCTACTTCTTTAAAAATCTAGGTAGGATTCATGTTGTATATCGGGTTTATACCCAAGGGATAATTATAGATGTGCATATTTACTTCATTTCAGTCATTGTATTTGCTGTGACCCGACAGCTTATTCGGGTTTACTTCCTTGTGGTATATTTCAGTTGTAGTTATTTATTTCATTTTATTCTAGCATCTCATTTCTCATAGTTCTTTCATTCATCTTTCTTCCCTTTATTAGTAGTGTTAGTTTGTTGTTTCTTGCATATTTTATTTAATTTTAACATCTCGCTTATATGATATTGGGTAGTTAGTCCTATATTATGTAGTACCGACAGTTGATGTTGAGACTGAACCATCTGAAACTCCTTATTTAATGTAGTATAGGGCTAGCCACACGTTATTATTTTAAGTGGTGTGTTATAAATGGTATGAGGGCATCAGGTTCTAGAGTCTTTAGGATCTGTGCGAGTTTTCTGCGTTCTTATGTTAACGTTCTTGATATAAAGCCCTACTATTAGGATTGTTGTGTTCACTATGCTTATCCTCTTCTGTGAAGCATATTCTCTTGATCGACATTCTGATAACAGTTCCTCTCATTTTAGACGTCACATAGATTATTTCGTCTAGGATACGACCAGATTAGAGAACTCTAGGAGTGGTTCAGGGTATCCTATAGGTGGTTGAGTAAGAAAGGAAATTTCTTAAATGGCGAATCTTGGACTTAATAAGGTAAGTTTGAGCAGAGGTATATAGTGTAGTCCTTGGGAGGTTTAGATTGAGAAAACCGTCAACTTTCGTTAGGAAACCTCGTATTAGTGACTCTTACCGATGTGAGCTAGGTGGAGTTGTCCCAATATCGGGAGTATCGCCTTCTGGGATGAGGGAGAAAGAATTTGGAGACTCAGTTTCGTTGCGTCGAACTGAGGGAGTTTTAGGTAGTTACAATCACGTTTTGTCCTTCAATATGGTTAGGAAGGAGTGTGCATGAATGGCGCCTTTTGAGAAAATACCGTCTCGAAAGGAGACAATAGGTAGTTTTGATATTGAACTTCGGAATTAGGAATTGTCGAGGTTGTTGGGTAGTGATGTTAAGGTTAATTGTCTTATGGATAGGGTAGGGCGTGTAATCACAGTGTCCCAATGAGGGAAGGACTTATTTTGAAAGATGGTTTGGTGTGATATGTAGGAACGGTATAACTGAGAGGTTCAAAGTTTGGTAGATTTATTTTGAGCGGAGAATTTAGCCCATAGTTGTGCTTGTCTTAAGAACTAGGTAGTGGTTAGAAGTATTGTTATTGTTAAGGCCTCGTGTCCTAAACACAAGGTGTTTGTTTGGCGTGTCGAAAGACGCGGAATTTATTTATATTATATTGTTATATAGGCCCTCGGGAAATATCTAATATATAAAAAAAATTATATAAAATCTTAACCCTAGTTCAACAAATCTCAATTCCCTACCTAGCTACACAGTAGTGTATTGGGAGGGTTCCTTGTTTGGATTTCGCTTGCGAGACCTCCCCCGAACGAAGGTGGTTAGTGTTAGGAATTGAGAAGAGTTCAACCATTGGGAATTTTTAAACTTTTATATAATTAATATGTTATTATAAATTATATTGGTGATAGTCATATTTCGATTGGAGGCTAATGGAACCTGATTAAAATTCTACGAGTGGAAGCTCGGGTACAGGGTGTATGGGCACCCCGGAGTAGTTAATTTGTTCTAATAATCTATATAGTTCGACGTGAGAACTAGAAAGGATTCGGTATAGTGATCCTAAGGGTTGATGTAAGGACTAGAAGAGATTGAGGTCCTAAGCACATCTTAAATTTCGCGGACGAAATTTTTATAAGGGAGGAAGTATGTAACAACCCATGACTTTGGAGACTGAGAAATTAAATTTTTGGGAAAATAAAATTTAATTAAATTGGAGAATTCTAAAATTTGGAATTTAGGTCCAAAAATAGAGGACATTTTAAAGTATTTGGGATGATGATTTCGAGGTTACCATCGATCCCGGAAGGGTCGAGATAGTCAAATTGACTATCATTGGGTTTTATTTCGGATCCGGAATATTTTTAAGCCTGTTCGACTTGAATTGTAGTTAACGAGTCATTTAACGTGTGTATTAACATTTAAAATTTGGGACTTATGTTTTATGGTTTAAGAGGCTTACGGATTAAGCCTTCTCAATTAGAGCAAGAGAGAAAGAGAAAGGAAGAAAGAAAGAAGGAGAAAAGAAGAGAAAGAAAGGAAGAAAAGCTTGGAGATTTCCGGCCCAAACGCAACATCGAGGATGATTCAACCTCTACAAATATGAGGCAAGTGCTAAATAAGTTATTTTTGTATTTGATTTCATAATTTGTGGATTAAAGAATTGGTTTTTGGGTATTAATATCAAAACCTAATTTTTGGTTTAAATCTTGAAATTGAATATTGTAATTGGGTTTAATGGATATAAATGGATGAGATTAGATGTAGGATGAGTTTTGAGGTCTAAAAACATGATGGGGTTGAATATTAAGTGTTGGAGGAGGTTTAATACAAAATTTGGAAATTTTGGGTTTGTAGAAAATCAGCCATTTTGTGGCTTTCTGAACTGGCTGAATCGATTCGCCCCCACCGAATCGATTTGCCAGGTTGCAGAAGCCCCAGGTCTTTAGGGACGAATCGATTCACCCCTAGCGAATCGATTCGGTAGGTGACATACTCTCAGGTCCTTTGGACCGAATCGATTTGGATTGGGCCGAATCGATTCGCTGTTGGGCCGAATCGATTCGGAGACAGGGCATTTTGAGAAATTTTCTTTGTGGTGATTTCAAACCCTTTCTGGTTGGGTTTGTTGATTTGGAGTCTTCTCAAATGATGTAAGAGAGATGTTTTGGAGACACATAAGGGGTTTCTAACATATTATGATTTTAGGACTCCTTGGAATAATTGGGGAGAACTATATCCATGTATGTATTAGAGTTATGTATAGAGATTGTGGGGATACCACATTAGGGTTGAGAATCCTAATTATAAATCCAAAGTAATTATAGATACGATAGGAGGTTTAGAACTCCTAGAGGGAGAGTTAAGAACGTATGTTGGGAAATTATAGGTCGATATTCATATTGAGTCCTTATAGCGATAGGATTCTATTAAGTTATAATTGGGGACTAACGAGAGAGAGGGGTCATGAACCCTTAGAAATGTTTAAATTAAGGAAAAATTGGTAATGCGATAGGAGTAAGGGTTCACGAGAACAATTGAACCTTAGCCAAAACTTGGGAATGATTGGATCGTACTATCAACTAGAATACGAGGTAGCATAATTCTAGTTAGGATAGTTTATTTATGATTGTGTGGAAATGATCATTGGGATTTCCATACTTGAAATAAAGTTGGGCTAAGTTGAGGTTTATAGACTATTTTTATGTATATATACATCGATAGTCGAAACTAGTATTGGAGATATATGGAATGTGTAGTGAATAGTACCTACACTAAACTTTGGGTGATAACCCTAATGTTGAGTGTATGTGTATATATATACATATGATTTTGGGAGACTATTCATCATAGAAAAAAAATGATTGAATATGTTTCAAGTGAGGGATTGTATTCACATATCGAGGTAAATTAAATGAGTTTGTGGTGACGGCTTGTATATTGAGGATTATGTATAATTATAGCCAAGTTTATATCTCGTATGCATACGAACGAGAATTAGTTGTATATATGGATATGTGGATATATGTATATATACTTATATAGATATGAGTATATGGGCGTATTTATGTTGTGGATATACATGGTATGGATATTTAAACCTTATGTGATGGTCTATTTATATGATTGGATCATATGGATGTATATATGTTGTGCATGTGAATAATATATATACTTATGTGGTTAAGCATACCTCACTCATGCTATCATTGGGAAGTTTCCGCGCAGAGGGTGAGCATCCTGTCTAGAAAAGCAAGGTGTGGATATGCCCCAGGTCATAGTCGTCCCGTGTGTTATTATATGATTTATATTTTTGGGATGAGACGTGGTGGGTATGTTTCGTCTCATTTTCGGTTAGGATCTATGACCGCTTCCCGGGACGTCATGTGTGTGAGTTTACCACGAGATGTGTGTCATTTAGTCCCACCATGGTGGCCCCATTTTTGCTACGTGAGCTAGGCACTGGGAAGATGATGGCATGATGCAGTTTTATCGGTGATATATATAGCCGGGTATATTATGTGGATGGCCATTGTACATCATATGTGGTATGTACATTTGGCCATGGGAATGGATGGTTGTATATATGTATATGGTTAAAATAAATTGCATATATATATATATATTTATATATCCTATAGATGAAAGGATATGGAATCTTTGTGAAGTACATCTTGGATGATTATGGTGTACCAGATTGATGGGGGTTGATGTGTCGCATTTAAGGTATATTTCGGTTACATCATCCCAAGGATATTATTAGAGTTTGTAGTAGTAGTAGTAGTAGTAGTAGTAGTAGTAGTAGTAGTAGTAGTAGTAGTAGTAGTAGTATTATATGGTATGTATGGCATTATGGATCTCTAGGATCGACGTTGACAAGGAGTACTGTAACAGGGTGGTTCCTGTTTTGGATTTCGCTTTGCGAGACACCCCACGCACGAAACGCAGCGCAACGTTGAAATTGGAGGGAAGTTTTGCTAGTAATAATTTTGTATGCCTATCAATTGGAAATTAAATCATATGTTTCAACCCAAATGTATATGGGTAACTATTAATAATTATAATTGGTTAAATTATAAATCGGAATCCATTAAGCCTATTATGGCATAATTGTTTGTAAACATAATCGAGTAGGATTAGAAAATGGGTGGATTCTTGGGTTAGGATAGGAAGGGAAATCTCGTGGGAATAGGCGGGGCCTATGTTAAGTTAGGTTGTTCATATAATTGGGGTAATTTAACTAAAATTTCAGGACGCGAATAGTGCGCGCCATTAGATGAGAAGTGAGTTGGGGTTCCACGAGAGTGCGATTCCACTTTAATTATGAAGTAAGTGCACCGATATTTATTATGAACGGTTAACACACTTGCTAAATATTTTTCACACTCGGGCTCTGACCCATTTACTTCTCTCTCCTGCCTGTATATATATATATATACTATTACAGGTGTCCTACCGCATGGATGCCGGATGACCTTCTATCTAGAGTCTTGGGAGTCGTGACAGGTGCGGACTGTTGCGGGATGAATCTTGTAGTTGCTTCCTACTTCTTTAAAAATCTAGGTAGGATTCATGTTGTATATCAGGTTTATACCTAAGGGATAATTTTAGATGTGCATATTTACTTCATTTCAGTCATTGTATTTGCTGTGACCCGACAACTTATTCGTTTTTACTTCCTTGTGGTATATTTCAGTTGCAGTTATTTATTTCATTTTATTCTAGCATTTCATTTCTCATAGTTCTTTCATTCATCTTTCTTTCCTTTATTAGTAGTGTTAGTTTGTTGT
Source organism: Sambucus nigra (assembly GCA_949130495.1). Taxonomy (NCBI): domain Eukaryota; kingdom Viridiplantae; phylum Streptophyta; class Magnoliopsida; order Dipsacales; family Adoxaceae; genus Sambucus; species Sambucus nigra. The sequence continues at coordinate 246,096,302 of OX422210.1, forward strand.
CTGTTGCATATTTTATTTAATTTTAACATCTCGCTTATATGATATCGGGTAGTTAGTCCTATATTATGTAGTACCGACAGTTGATGTTGAGACTGGACCATCTGAAACTCCTGATTTAATATAGTATAGGACTGGCCACCCGTTATTATTTTAAGCGGGGTGTTACACAAATTATGATGTTTACCCTCATAAATTTCACCAAATAATGATGTTTTAAGGTCTGAGGTCACCAAATTATGATGTTTGCCCTCTTAAATTCACTAACTTAATGATGTTTATGGTATGGGGTCACCAAATTATGATGTTTACTCTAAATTTTCACCAATATAATGATGTTTTAGAATTGAGGTCACCATATTATGATGTTTACCCTCATAAATTTCACCAAATAATGATGTTTTAAGGTCTGAGGTCACCAAATTATGATATTTGCCCTCTTAAATTAACCAACTTAATGATGTTTAAGGTTCATGGTCACCAAATTATGATGTTTCACCTCATAAGTTTTTACCAAACTAATGATGTTTAAGGTCTGAGATCACCAAATTATGATGTTTGCCCTCTTAAATTTTCACCAAACTAATGATGTTTAAGGTCTAAGGTCACCAAACTATGATGTTTGCCCTCTTAAATTCACCGAATTAATGGTGTTTAAGGTATGAGGTCACCAAATTATGATGTTTAAACACAATATAATAGTATTAGCACAATATTGTTATATTTTCATTGACATCCGTCGTATAAACTGGTACATGCGTTACAAAAAGAAAGAACTGCAACATCATAAGTAATATTTCTTTAAGTGATCGGCATTTCAAGGGTTAGAGAAGGGTTCTCCTTCAAGTTTTTCTATTCGATAGGTACCAGGCACAACCTCATCAACTACCCTATAGGGTCCATGCCATTTTGGATGGAGTTTATTAGCCTTTTACCATGTCTTCTTTAGGACTAGGTATCCCATTGCTATAGGCCTTGATTTCACCATTTGATTGTAGAATTTCATAGTTCTCTGCTGGTATGTTGTCTGTCTTATCTCTGCATCCTCTCTTATTTCCTCGATCAAATCAAGATCAATTCTTATCTCTTCCCCATTCCTTTGAGGGTCATAGGTCTGAACTCTATGAGTGGGAAGTCCTACCTCTATTGGGAGCATAAATGGAGTTTTTCCTTTTGGCATCCTTGTTGTCATCCTGTAAGCCCATAACACTAAATATACCTCCTCTATCCATCTTCCTTTGGCCTCTTTCAACCTTTTTTTATCCCATTAGGGATTTTTTGATTTGTGACCTCGATCTGGTCATTTTCTAGGGGTCAGCCAGGAAAAGAGAAGAACTGCTCGATCCCTACTCTATCCCAGTATTTTTCTAAGGAAACATTCTTGAAATGGGTTCCATTATCTGAGATGAGGGTGTTTGGAAGACCATACCTTCATATGATGTTTTTCTATATGAACTGAAAGGTCTTCTGCTTAGTAATTATGATCATTGGCTCAGCCTCTACCCATTTGGAGAAGTAATCAATTTCCATTATTAAGAATCGATGGTTGTTCGCAGCTCTTGGAAAGGGCCCAACCAAGTCAATGCCCCATATTGTGAATGGACAAGGGGAGCTGATAGAAGTAAGAGGTTGTTGTGGACAATGATGGATGCTGGGGAATCTCTAACACTTGTCACACTACTTTACATAAACAGCTGCATCTTTGGCCAAGGTCAGCCACCAGTACCCTTGAGTGATTATCCTCTTAGCTAAATGCCTTCCCCCTATGTGGCTGGAACAAGATCCATAAAAACATCGTGCAAGGTGTGTTGAACCTATAAAGGGTGGTCACATATGAAGAGAGGGAGTAAGAACCCCTTCTTATATAAGACATCTCCTACAATTGAGAATTTGGTATTTTTGAACCTCAGCTTTCTTCCTTTTGACTTTAACTCTGGTAGGTTTCCCTCTCTAATGTATATGATAAGCGGATCCATTCAGGAGGCTCCCATATTCAAGTTGAGGCAAGGTCTGGTAACTTCTTCTTCTTCACTGGCTGGTTTGAGCTAAATCTCAACGGGTACTGTTCCTTTTATGTTTGTCCTTGTTACTGAGGCCAACCTTGCGAGTGCATCTGCTCGGCAGTTGTCTAGTTGGGGTATTCTCTTTATTTATACTTCCTTAAAGATTTCTAGCATCGTTTTCACCCTCTTAAGGTATTTGGCCATCCTTTCATCTTTGGCCTTATACACTCCCAGGATTTGGATGACGACCAACCTTGAGTCACTATGGACTAGGAGTTCACCAACCCTAAGGGCTTTTTCCAAGGAGAGACCTACTATTATCGCCTCATACTCTGACTCGTTGTTCGAAGCTTTCAAGTTGAACCTTAGTGCATATTCAATATCGCTACCATATGATGCAGACACTATCAGCCTTGCTCCACTTCCACTTTCACAGGACGACCCATCAATGAAGAGGTTCCAAGAAACTTGATTTGAAGATAATCTTCCATCTTATAGGGTCCCTTTCTTAAAGAGGTACCTGTCTTCCTCATTCTCAATTATTCTTTTCCTGGATTTTCTTAACTCAACCTCGTACAGATCTTGGAAGACGTTTTTATTTGGTCCATCTGCAGCTTCTTGACTAATCTCAGCCTCATCCTCTTCCCAGGTAAACTCGGCTACAAATTTTATGAGTGACTGCCCCTTGATGGCAACCCTAGGTTAATAAACAATGTCATATTTCCCCAACTCAATGGCCTGGGTCACCAGCCTGCCTGACTTCTCTGGCTTGTTAAGGACCTGTCTGATTGGGGAATCAGTGAGGATGACCATAGAGTGGGCTTGGAAGTATGGCTTCATTTTCCTAGAAGCGTGTAACAAAGCATAGGCTAATTTTTCAAACCGAGTGTACTTATGTTCAGACCCTTGAAAATCTTTACTATTGAAGTATACTGGCCTCTGAACTCCATCATATTCTCTTACTATTGCTTCACTAATGGCTGACTCTGAGATAGCAATATATACATATAACTTCTCACCCAGAATGGGCCGAGACAGGAGTAGAGGGGATTCGATGTAGGACTTGATCTCCTTAAAAGCTTTGTCGCATTCCTTATCCCATTCGAAGGGCTTTCTAAGCACTTTGAAAAAAGGAGGAAACTTGTCTATAGCTCTCAAGATGAACCTGTTGAGTGCAATAACTCTTTCGATTAGCCTCTGAACGTATTTGATGGTTCTGGATGTCTTTATTTCATGCAAAGCCTTGATATTCTTAGGGTTAGCCTCTATTCCCATTTGGTTGACAATGAATCCCAAAAAATTTCCTGTTCCTACCCCGAAGACACATTTGGCCGATTTGAGCTTCATTCTGTATTTTTCCATAGTGTCAAAATTTCTTTCAAGGTCGACAACAAGAGTGTCAGCCTTCAGACTCTTCATCAGCATGTCATCCACATACACTTCCATGGACTTACCTATTTGATCCTCGAATATCTTATTTATAAGACATTGGTAAGTATCCCCTGCATTCTTCATCCCAAAGAGCATGACCTTGTAGCAATAGGCATTCTTGTTTGTGATGAATGATGTCTTCTTTGAGTCTTTCGAATTCATGAAGATTTGATTATACTCAGAATATGCATCCATGAAGCTCATGTACTACTATGGCATCCACCATCCGATCAATATGAGGCAGGGGAAAGTGTCTTTTATGCAAGACTTGTTTAAATCAGTGAAATCTACACACATCTTCCATTTCCCATTTGTTTTTGGCACAATGACAGCATTAGATAACCACTCAGGGTATATGATCTCTCTGCTGAACTTGGCCTCATCAAGATTTCTAACCTCTTCTCTGATGACATTATAATTCTCTCCTGAGTATACTCTTCTTCTCTGTTTGATGGGCTTGGCTTCTTCTACGACATTGAGTTTATAGCACATAATCTCAGGATCAATACCTGGCATGTCTGCATGGCTCCAGGAAAAAACACTTTGTCTCTTCCTTAGAAACTCCACCAGTTCTTCCTTGATCTCAGTTCTTAGGTCTTTGTTGATTCGGATGGTTTTTTTGGCTCATCCTCATTGAGGATGATGGATTCTACCTCTTTTGTGGCCTCTCCCTTCTTGAGCTTTATTTAATCTCTAGGATCAAGTGTGTCGATGTTGTACGTGGTTGTTTCCCTCTTATAAGCCTCTTTCTCTTCTACAGATTTGAAGTAGAATTCATGTGACGATGTTTGGTCCCCTTGAACTTCCCCTACACCATAGGGGGTCAAGAATTTTATCATTTGGTGGACCATTAACGGCACGGCCTCAAATTCCTTGAGGTCTACTCATCCTATTATAAGGTTGTAAGATGATAATACATTTTCATCCATCACAAAGAAATTAATTTTTCTGGTCAACCTCTTAGGCTATTCGTCTCCCATTCTAACATCCATCTCATACATACCTAATGGGTGAACCTTTTCACCGCTAAAGTCGATCAAGGGATGATGATAAGGGACAAGCCTAGATCTACTGAGGGCTAAGCTCTTAAAATAAGGAAAAAACATAACGTTTGTAGAAATACCCCCATCAATGAGGATTCTCTGAACTTCACATTCATGCACCCTTGTGGTGATTACTAGAGGGTCATCGTGAGAAGCTAAGATACATTTAAAATCAAGTCTTGAGAAGCCAACTATGAGGTTGTCCATATCTACCTTCTTTATCTTCTCATGTTTAACCTCTATGAAGGCCTAGTTCATAACTTCAATCTTAGCCACTACCTTGACCTCTGCCACGTGGGCCTTATGATCAGCTACCTCTGAACCCCTTTCTTGTCCTCCACATATGGTGTTCACACCAAAATAAATCATACCGACTCTCTTCACTGGGATATTGTCATCTTTTAGTGGGAGTTCAGAATCATCATCATCATCATTATCTGAGTCTTCAGCTCTTCTAATAGGGTCATCTTCCTGGCATCTGTCATTTCTCTTCCTTTTGCGGTCTTCTCTTCCCCCTTAGGATTTCTACCATCCACATACTTTCTAAACTTTCCAGACTTCAACATTTTCTCAATCTCATCCTTTAGGGGGAAATACTTGTCAATGGGATGGTCATGATCTTGGTGTAACTCACACCATAGATTCTTGTTCCTCATATGTGGAGGAGCCTTCATCTTTTTCGTCCATCTTAGAGACTTGTCATTCTTTATTTCATTGAATATGTGTTCACAGCTTATAATTAGAGGAGTGTAGTGTGCAAACTTGACATTCGCAGCCCTCTTCTTTCCATCATTCTTCCTTTGAAATTTCCCACTGATGCTTCCATTATCATCCTCATACTTTTCAACCATTTCTTCATTTGCGTTCATGACCCTTTCAGCTATTGCTAAGAGCTCATCCATAGACTTAGGAGGGTCTTCAGCAAGCTTCTAGAGTAACTTACCCTTCTGAAGTCCTCCTATAAGGGCTATCATTACTATACTCTCTTCATAATCTTCAACCTCCAACTTTTCCTTATTGAACCTCGCGATGTAGTCTCTAAGGCTTTCATTCTTGCCTTGCTTTACATAGAGCAGATGGGTTGTCTTCTTTTAAGTTCATACCCCAAAAAAAAAGTTACATATAAATAGCTCGGCCAAACCCTTAATATTCTCAACTATTTTTTTAGGAAGAGAAGTGAACAAAAAATGTGCAGCTCGCGTTAAAGTTCTTGAGAAAGATCGGCACCTCATCTCATCAGCGATTGAATAAATTTCAGTTGCAGACTAATACATCTCAATATGATGCAATGGGTTGGTACTTCCATCGTACTTGGGAGACACCATTGGGTGTTGAAATTTGGTAGGGGTTGGGAAGTTGACAATTCTTGCCACAAATGGTGAGCCCTCTGAAAACCCCCTCTATAATGTGTCTTGACTTTTTATGAGGTTCCATATCTTCTCCTCTAGCCTTTGGATGGAACCATTCCACAGTGAGGCAACATCGTCCTAGCCGAGGTTATCCCCAACCACCTCCAAAAGGTGAACTGAGGGTTCCCCAGCAGCAGTACAACATCAGTTGTTGACCTCCCCCTGACCACAGTCTCGGACATGTGGGGGTCGACCATGATGAGGCCGATGTTCACCACCTCCTCTTCGTGAACCAGTTATTCTCCTTGACCTGGATAGCCTCTGCCTCAGATCATTAACTGGGTCGAGCCTTTTAAAGGCCGACCCTCTACTTAGGCGATAAAAAGTGGACCCTCTTTTTTGTTCACCACCCTCTCTCCTTTGACATTAACCTTGACTCTACTGTATAGGACGTATAGTGTTGTTTGAGACCTCATATGGATCCCAACAGTCTGCTGGTGCATCCTCTGCCTCAATGTTATCATACCCATCCTCATGGCAAGGGTTTCCTTGCCTCCCCAGGTGTAAACACCTTGGGTCAGTAACATTCCTCCTCCGTTGAGAAGTAGGTTGATCTTTTCGTGGTGCTTGGGGTGGTCCCCTAGCCTCAGGATGTGGTTGAGCAGCTATCAGAGTAATTATCTCCGGTGAGACCCCAAGTGTTCTTATTATATTCTGGCTTAGCTGGGAAAATTACACCTGCATTGCTTGCTGCACTGTAGCTAAGGACTTCAAGGCTTCTACCACCTCAGCCATCTCGGACTGGAGAGATACCTAGCTAGAACTAGGACCTCCAACGCCAGATGGTGGAGGATGTGGTGGTAAATCCGATGCCATATGATAAGACTAGAGAGCTTACAATGAAAATATTAGAGAGCTTGGTACCTTAAAGGACCTCTTTCAATGGTGACACAGCTTCACACGAAGGGTGAGGCCTGGTTCACCACCAGAGTCTTCGGTGAGGTTAAGCTGCAAAAAAGAAGAGATGAATCCTCTCGTTCCCATAGACGGCGCAAAAATGATGATCCTGTAAATAGCACCACCAAGTAGGGTATTGTCAAGCTCAAGCTCATGATAACAATGGCAACATAAGAGTGTACATATAGTAGAATGAGGTGAGGAGAAGGAGATGAACACTAGTATATAAGTGGTTCAGCCAATCTGACCTACGTCCACTGTGAGTGTGTGAGTAATATCACTAGATGAAGGCACTAATGGCCATAGATAAAATCTCTCAAGCCTTCTCTCTCTACTGTGTAAACCAATAGAATTTCAGCTAGGGTTGCAATTATAGATCTTTTTATGAGGTAGAAGATGACCTCTATATATAGTTTTTGAGGGGTGTAATGTACCCCCTAAGCATGCAATGAGCATGTGCATGAGGATCGAACCCGTATGAGAATGACAGCAGACTGATTTTATTTAAATAATGATGAACTCAATATTCCCTCACGTGAGGGGAATGATTCGGTTATAACCGATTTGTCCACATGTTCCAAACGTTACATGTGCTTATAAATGCTCGACCCTGTGTCCTTGACTAATGTAACCTCGGCTTGGATGAGTACGAGGTTGGTGAAGGTCGACAGTGTTTCTTTGTCTTGTCTCTAACTATGATGATCTCGGCCAGGAGGGTTAGCCAAGGTTAGGTATGAGGTATTTGTAACATCAGTTTAGGTCGATGATGATGTTGGCATTTGATTGAGCCCATGAGATTTTGATGACATGGAATGATGGCCAGCCGAGGTTGGTGTATGAGGGGATGACCTTACAAAATATGACCTTACTGACGTTTTTCATAAGCTTATTGTCAACTAGGCTGTGAGACATGAGGCCGAGGTTAATGGCCCTGAGTACGAGGGTGCACTTCGGGCATATCAGATATCACTAGAGAAAATATATAATCTGGTTGTCCATCCCTATGCCAGGGGAAGCCTAGGGAACCAGCCTCTAAGATACAAATATACCATTCACATACAGATATATTTATTTTTGTATCATATCATATATATACAGTAAAGACTCCCGTATATAATATATATCACTTATTAATAAATATGGATATAATTTCCAAACTCTTATAGAGATAGCCAATAACCCCGAATATTCCCATTATTAATAGCATATAAGTATTCTTTTACTTAATATATAACTCGCACCTTAATCACCTTTAAGGATATATATATATATATATATATATATATATATATATAATCCCGAATATACCAATTCGTAACAATCAAATAACTATACTATCGACTTATTTTGGTTCCATAATATCGCATAACCTATAGTAATAGTCGTCAATAGATGTATAGAATAGTCGCTCAATCCTCGATAGCCCATATCCTAGATTCCATCCTAATCACATCCTAGGATTTGTTCAAATGCATTCAGTCCATATTCGTTCTAGCGGCATAAGTATCTCTACACATTTGCCGAAGGCCTCTCTCTCGAATGTTGCTCGACCCAGACATTCACCATGTCCGTCCCTCGGATTGTACACTAAATTAACCTGAGGTTCCCTCTTTCATCTCAAGGTTTACTCGCCCTCAAAACCATCGTCTAGGAGTCCTAATATCATAACTAGAATCCCCTATAATTATCTCCAATTGCAATTTAACTCCCCCTAAACTCAAGGAAGGAAACCTTCCAATTTCAATAAAGGTAAATAGATTTGCCCTAAAATGCGAATCGATTCGGGCTAGCGAATCGATTCGGTTTCCATCCGAATCGATTCGTAAAGTGCTCTGCAAGAAGGTTCTCAAAGGCGAATCGATTCGATCTCAATCTGAATTGATTCTGCCTGAGATAGTCTTGCAAGTCCCCTTATACGAATCAATTCGGTCTAGACCCGAATCGATTCTCCCTATTAGGAGGGAACTGTTTGGGCGATTTCATCTTCTCCAAAATACCCAAATACTACCCCAAACTCCATTTTATGGTTTCTAACCTCAACCAACATCAATGTAATCATCGTAATAATGATTTCAAACTAACACATCAATTTATTTGTGGTATTAAACCATTTCTCTTAGATTTAAACCCTAAAACCATTAAAGCCCCTGTTTTATCATTTCTAACCATTAATACACTCCATTATCTTTGTTTTAAAACCAGAAATCATTAAGAGTTTACAATACATCAATTTGTAAACTTAAAACTCAAATTTCCCAATTTTTTTGAGGGTTTTAACCTAAAAATTATATAGTTTACCAACTATAATATGAGATACCCACACTCAATTGAATAAAGCAAGTAAACACTGGCCTCGTGGATAAAATTCGACGACCTCGAGTCGAATCCCGCGGAGTTTGGCCCGGAATCCCCTTTATCTTCCTGTATTCCCTTCTTCTTTCTCTTTCTCTTCTTTCTCTCTTTTCTTTCTTCTCTTTCTCTCTCTCTCCCATGACTTATAAGAGAAAAATAAGGGCTTGTCCCTTATAAACCCAAAAATGACTCGTTTACGGAATTACGAGTCCCCACTAGTCCAAAAGTCCTCGAAACCTAAACGCTACCCCCCGGATACTCTATTCTAACTATCTCGGCCATTCCAAAACCAACGGTGCACTCGAAATCTCCATCTGAGTCACTTAACTAAAATTCACTAATTAAACCCAACATATCTCACTAAGCATATTTTTCCAAATAAAATATTATCCTTCGTCTCTTTATCCAACTGAGATATGAAATAAAAATAATCCAACTCATATACTTATTCCCGTAAGAAAATCTAATCCATGTATATATTAATCCGACACCAACAAAATAATATTTACTACTCACTTTAAATTCTCAATTTATCACATTATACGCATAAATACCAAAAATTATTATTCACAGAAATTCCTTAAATTTCCAAATTACGCCCACTTATGTAATTTAAATATCCATAAAAGTGCAGGGTATTACAATTACCCGAATCAACTCCGAACCTAGCGACCCACGAACCCCCCCTAAACCGAACATGAAAATCCAACTGAACCCGTCGCCTACTAGACCAATTCAAATTGAAAACCCAATAGCCAAAATCCCTAACCCGATCATCCACGATTGTAACCACCCGACACAGCAAACTCCCAAACCCGATTTCTACATGCTTAAAAGCTAAAAACCAAATACCAAAGTAAAAACCCCACATGTTTTAAAACCCACTTATCTTCCTTTTCCCAAAATACCCCAACTCCCCAATTATCCTCATAACAAATACGATTTTTATTACCTCACCCCTTTGCCATGCACATGTTCTCTCATTACCCCTCTCACATTCCTCATGTCCACTAAATTCCCAAATAATCCCTAGCCTCACTGCACCTATAAATTGAAGACATGGTTCCATTGAAGAAGGATCTCCAATTTAGTTTTAGCAAATATCTGAATATAGGGATGTGTGGTGAAATTTATCTCTTAGATGAATTCTACTCTACCCTTCTAAGGTGAGTTTTTGCATTTTTAGCAAATTTCTCAACCTAAAGTGATGATGTAGAATTTATATCCTTGAATGAGTTCTAATGTACAATTTTATAATTATAGGATTTGTATTTTTAGCAAATATTTTTCATTATTTAAGTGTCCATTATGAATTCATCCATTATCCGTTGTATATATTATAGTTTAGTTTTATTTCTCTTTATTTTGTAATTTTTATTTTAGAATCAATAAATACATCAGTGAGTGATTGTAATTGAGAGAATTTTGGGATTGTAATTGAAGATTTAATTACAATTCAAGGCTAAAATGGTTTAATCTATTCCTCTTTAACTACTCTCACATTAATCGTTGCATGCTTTTTAAGTATTTACTTTTATTTTTGGATAATGATTAATGAGGGAAAGTCTCCCATTCATGGGATGAATTTTGAAGCCCTCGTGAGTCCAATTTAGTTAGTTTGCTTTTTAGCACAATTTTATTTATCTCATTTTTTTTAAATTATCTTTTACATCTTATTTAGTACTTTAAAACTTCGTATAGTTAGTTAATTAATAATCCCTTGAAATATTTATAAAAAAATAAATATAAAAAGCTAAAAATAAAAAAAGCATAATAAATTAAATAAACAAACGAATTACGTGCCTCTCTTATATGTTTCTTCCTTATATTTGGATTGATAGCTCACTTACTACTATATTCTAGTTTTTTATGTAATTTTGTAGGTATTTGAGATTTTTTATTAATGGAGCTTTTACACAATGACAAATACCAAAAAGTTCACTTTATCATCTTCCTTATCACCTTGAAAAAAGGTAGACAACTATCTTTAGCCCGTGAGACAAATATATTGAGTGTTGCTACTCTACTAGTCATTCTTTGAATTTCCTTATTATTTATAGGGTACTGCATATTTATCAAAGATTGGATTTTATTTGGGTTGGCTACAACACCTCACTGATTTACTATGAAGCTGAGGAGCATTCCTTCTTTTATGTCGAACACACATTTGATCGGATATAGCTTCATCTGGTGTTTTTCCAATTGGTTAAATATTTATCCCAAGTTTTTGATGTGATTGGTTACTTTCTTTCCGTTGGTGAGCATGTTATCCACATATACCTCCATATTTTTGTCGATGTGTTCTTCAAAAACCGCGTTCACTAGCCTTTGGTATGATTTTCTAACATTTTTAGCCCGAAAGGCAAAACATTGTAGAAGTAAGTATCGCGACTAGTGATGTACGAGATTTTTTCCTTGTCTTGTGGTTTAATTTTAATTTGGTTATACCTTGAATATGCATCCATGAAGCGACCAGTTGATCAATCCTTGATAGGGGGTAATGGTCTTTCGGACAAGCTTTGTTCAAATACATGAAGTCAACACGAATACACCATGTATTATTCTATTTTTTTTTTACCATGACCACATTTCCCAACCAATCGGGGTTTCTGGCGTCTTTAATGAATTTTATCTTCTTCAAATTTTTTACTTCTTCCTATATATCCATGTTCTTCTCGGGGCTGATGACATGTTGCTTCGGTGGGATCAAATTTGCATATTCGATAATGTTGAGTTCACATCATATGAGTTCTAGGTCAATATATTCATGTCTCCAAGAGAATACGTTCTTTTGCGGGTTGAGTAAATTGATTAGGTCTTTTCTAACGGGCGGGTTTAAAGATGAACCGACATGTGTTGTCCTTTCTGGGTGCTTGTCATCCAAGATAATGGTCTTTACTTCTTCAACAATTTGTTCTTTAACAAATTCAACCTCCTCGCGAGGATCCATGGTCTCTATCTAATAATTAGTAATAAGTTTCATCATTTTTCTTAGTCGTCTGAGGTGTAATAACATTCCCGGGCTTTAATTTGGTTCCATATGACAATGTTGACCCCATAATGTGTAGGAAAATTCATGATTAGTGTACGATGCAGGGCACAACTTCAAACTTTTTTAGGCTAACCTTTCCAAGAAGAATGTTTTAGGATGAGTTGACATTCTTATCTAGGATGAAGAAACTAAAATTACCAGTTCAATGGGCTGGCTAAGTGCCAATTATAACCTCCAGGTTGACAGTTCCTAAGGGATACACTCTTTCTCCAGATAAATCGATAAGCGGTATGTGTTACGGCACAAGTTTGTTATCTCCCAGTCCTAATACCTTGAAGCATCCATAGATTAGCACGTCAGTTGAGTTCCTATTATCGACCAATACTCTAGCTAAGCTTCCTTCGTGTACCAGCATCGTGATGACTAGAGGTTCATCATGGGGATAATGTACTCTTAATAGGTCATCTTTGGAGAATCCCGTTAAGAAACTTCCTTTGTTTACTTTCCTTGGCCAATTATCAACAATGCCAAACAAGTTCATCAGTGGAATGTAAGATCATGCTTTGGTTTTATTAAGATACACTTTTCTCTCAGTTAATTCATCACCTCTGTTAGGGTCACTAGCTGCAATGAAATCACAACCAAAAGATATCATAATCACCTCACTTACACGTTCTTTAGGTCTTTTGGGCAAATTTAAGTTCTCCTCTACATCATCATATCGACCCCTTTTCTTATCATCTCCTCTTTTATGGGGGGGGGGGGGGGGGGGTTTCAATCATCTCTGGGATTCTTGCACTCTTAAGGGATCTGATATAACTTCTATATCAACAAATTTGGAGATTTTTCCTCTCCTCATTAGGCTTTCTATCTCATTCTTCGAGGCAAATCAACTCTCCATGTTATTCCCTCGATATTTGTGGAATTTATAATACTTAAATTTATCCATCCAGCTTGAAGGAGACTTCAATATTCTTGGGCTATTTTAAGTCCTTGCTTCCTCAGATCTCCTGTAAAATATGATGCACACCAATAGTGAAAGGGGTGTACTCAGAATACTTCTTGGGTTTTTCCTCCTTCTTGTCCTTCTGCTCTTTCTTCTCGAATCCCTTATTGTTGTCAACCTTGGTGTTATGAGATTATTTCACAGCTATGGCATCCTCGACATTCATAATCTTGCCTGCTTTAGCCAATAATTTAATTATGGTTTTTGAAGGATCTTGGGATAAAGCACAATATAATTTCTCGAGGAGTAATCCACTCATAAATGTAGTGATCGCCTCTTTTTTCGTACTCAGCGACCTCTAATTTTTTGCTACTAAACCGAGTGATACACTCTCCTATAGTTTTTCCTTCTCTCTGGTGAACACTTAGCAAATGAGCTAACCTCTTGAATTTTTTGGCTCCAAATCATAAATTGTTGATGAACAAATCAGCTAGCTATAAGAAGATGGAGATTTGTCCTCGTGATAATTTAATGTAGCAGATCTAGGTTGATCCAGCAATATTAGTAGAGAATTCCCTGTAACGCTTATCATCGGGAACTGAGTAGATGTTAGCGTTAGTGTAATATTTTTCCACATGTGGTTTAAACTTGGCAGGTGATGATACCAGAGATATCGCCACTTAAACTTGTATGGAGCTCAATATAACAATCTATAGTAATGGAGTTAAGAGTGTAATAAAGTAAATATAAAAGGATATGAGGGGAAAAGGAGAACATGATCATATAAGTGGTTCAGACATTGTCCTACTCTACTATGGAGGTCATTGTGTGTTTTATATTAAATAAAGGAGCTTTAATGGCTCAAAATATAACTCTATAGCACTTTATCTCTCTAAGATTAGTTTGACAGAGCTTGGGCTAGGGTTATGGAATTCGATCCCCTAAAAGGAAGAAGATAATGGATAATTATAGCCTTAGGGGTGCACAATCTACTCCCAAGAATGTAATAAGCATGCACAAGATGAAATAATAAACTATAACCATCCACTTATCCCTGGCCCACACATGTCATGATGATGAAATATACCCTCATGTGATTATGAAGATCTTGTTATAACAGTTTGTCCACATGGGATAGTGACCCACAGTCCTTGTGTGTTCTGCCAGGTGTCAAGGGTTGACCATCATGGATCTAACCGAGCCAAGTCGTTAGGTTATTTTTCTAAGGGGATGACCCTCAGAGTGTTGAGTAGGGTCTGGGTTTACATATGAGCCTCGACCCTTTTTCTCATGGATGAGGCTGAGGAGATATATAAGAGAACTGGGATCACTAATGCATCATACGTTTGGAGTAGTGGCCAAGGACGCGTCCACTTGAGTTGGGGATTTTGTCGAGTCATGCCATATTTATTTCCCTTGATCAGAGGCCAAGGTCGACCTTAGCCGGGGGTAGATCTAATGTGGAGGAGACCACACTTTGGTATATCAATCCCCCCTAGCCTTTAGCCTTCAATGTGAGTGGAAGGTTAAGGGCTATAGTCTCTTGTCCCCCTATGAGAGTGTCTCTTTTTCATCTAAGGCTGCTCAGGAAGTGAACCTGTTTGGCTGAGTATACAGATGTCATTTCAATTTCCTTGTGTGGAGTGTTTTGAACTGGACACTTGCCAGTATGTGCGTGAGTTGGCAAGCTTGCCGAGGTAGAACGATTGTAGGCCTAGTAATTTATGTCCTGGTAAGTTTTTCCCTCATGATTTGTCTCTTGGTTAATTGCGCCTAATCATTATCTGGTTTAAATACTAAAAATTGAACCATTTATCTTTCTTCTCCATACTCTTTCTCGCTCAAGCACACTTATTCAACCTTCAATATTTCCTCTCTCTCTCGCGCCTCATTCCATTCCACTTCAGGTGATCTTTTAGGATCTCTCTAGCTTTTCAAGTCTTTATCATCACTTAAATAACATCCCCGTGCTTTTAGCTAGGGCTTTCTTTTATTGGTTGGCTTTTTTAAACATTTTCATTTTTTGGCCATTTTTTTGTTTTCCAGAAACCTATCCAAATGGTTATAGGATTAGTTTTTGGTGGTTTTATTAACGTTTATGGGGCTAGGGGTTTTTTAAGGACGTTTCTAGGTGCTTTGTCGCCCTATTTTCCTACTCTGATTTTTACTAGCATAAATCCAATCATCTTTTCCTATGATTTATTTCAGTGTTCTTGGTGTTCCTGGGTGAAAACCCTTTAACATCCCCCTTTTGATCCAAAATTCCACTATAGTCAAACCCTTGGGTGTTTAAATTATTGTACGAGCTTTTAGATCAATACCCCCAACTTAGTGATAATACTCTTATGGAGATAAGGAAATTTAAGGCATAGGTTGAGGCAGATGGGAAAGTAGGAGTCAACCTTAGACATCTAATCTTTGTAATCCCCCTAGGTGTCATCCCTACTTCAATATTTGAGGTTAGTGGTGATGAGATGTATGATCACTCATCTCAAGTGTCCCAATCATCTTCGCCTTCTGAGGGTTATAAAAATTTATCTTCCAATGTTTCTGAGAAGGCTGACTCATTTGAGGTGGCTCTTCGCATCCCCACTTCTTGTACGACTGAGTTTGATACAACTGAGTCTTCACACAACCACTAATCATCTTCTTCCCAGGACTTTAACGAGCATATGGTAAACATTGCAACACCTCCTATGGTTATTCCCTTGGCATTCATGATCGAGGTAGAGTTTAATGAGAGGTTCCCATGTGAGGCCTCGATTGCTGAGGTTCTCGTCGGTGATGATTTTGATTCCGAGGTAAGGGAACCAATTAATATTTCTTACGCCCTGACTTTTCCTTCCACCGTTGGAGAGTCTGACTTTATTTTATAGAGGCAACTGTATGGAATTAAGTAAGACATTAACACGAGAGTAAAAAATGAGGATGAGAGAGCCTTTAATGGGCAAGAGCGCAAGATAACTGTTTACGACTAGATGTTTACGGTCGAATTTCATCTTCCCATACATCCCATCGTACGATCCATCCTTACCAGTGTGGGGCTTGCTCTTACCCAGTTGGAACCAAATTTTAGGAGAACTATACTCTGACTTCATCTCTTTATGGAAGTCAAAGTATGAAGATGACCCTTCAGTTAGCATCTTCAAAACATGTTGTTATACCCTTTTGGTCACAATCTATACGGAGCTTGAACATGAATAATGAAGGGCCCCTAATGGGGTCGGACTAAGAGAAGGAGATCGTCTCAGATATTAATCTACTCGGCCCACTACTAGACAACTGTCACTCTCAACTGGAATGTTTTCTCACACCATATGCACGTCCTCTTATAAACACTTAAGAAGATTCCCCATAAGTCACGTGGTGTATGAGAACGTGGTTGTTATGAATATGTTATCCAGACGCACCCTTTTTCTAGCATCAACATGAGATCCAAGGAAATGAGTTTGTTATTTTTTATAAGCACATGTAAGAGAGTGTAACTTCCTGCCCTAGAAAGACAGTCCACCTATCTATTAAAAGATTCTCCAAAAATTACCTATAAATAAGGAATTAATCCACCTAAAAAAGGGGACTCTCACTCTCATTTTCTCTCATCTACCTAATCATTGAACCATCATAAAAACCTTATTTGTAATCCTAAATAGTGTAACAAAAGTTGGGCAACCCCGTGGATGTAGGTTTCCTTTACGGGTAGAACCACATAAAATATGTCTTATTCTCATAACCTCACATCCCCATTCTCCATTATTGATTATCTTTTTTGTTGATTAATCTGTTATTTTTTATCTCAAATTTTGGACATTAACTCATGTTATAATATATCATCAACCAGGGCCCAACCTGTATATTACCATCTGCGCAAGGAAGACCGATAATAAACTCCTCCACATTAATCAGACCTTGAACCATCATAAGAAGCCGAGGTACTTCTTTGCCTCTGGGGATTGGGAGTTTATGGCCGACACTGTTCGTCATGACTCTGAGATGATGGTTCCTCGATCTTGGGAAAATAACTATATGTTCGCCAAGTTGGACCCTGGCCTCAGCGTTGATGATAGGACGAGCGTTAAATTTTTTAGGCACCAAAGGAAGGATGGGGGTCTGACCGAGTTTGAAGAAGTGATGACCCCTTCCTTCCTAAAAAGGAAGTTATGGGGTTTGACCCCCTCGATGAGTTAGGTAAGCTTTCCATATTTTTTTATTTATAACTATTTCCTCATCTCTGAATATTTTCACTAACCATTATCTTTTATTTTTACAGATTATCCTCCTAACACCCCAGACCACATCTAGAATATGATGGACCCCGATCTCTAAGCAGCTCTGAGCAGGAAGGTCAGTAAGCAACCCAGTAATACTTCCTTAAAGAAAACAACAACTTGTGGCCCAGGCCATGTCGAGGTTGGGAATAAGAATAGGGAATCAAGCAATGGGCGGACGTTCCCCAGCAACAAGAGATGAGGCCAAGGATCCATTCTTCTGATATGAGCCCGACTCCTAACTCCCACAGATCCAGTGACACTACCATTACAGCTCGTTACGGCCAACTCAAGGTAAGCTCTAACTCTCTCATCACCAGTGGTGTGAGATCAAAAGCGATCATCATTTCCTTCCCCTCTGAGTCTTTTAAACTTTTTTTAGAGTCAATGGAGTGCCATAAATCTCTTTACCATATGGCCCAAATATGAATTTCAGTCGACTTTACTTTTATCCAAATATTTATGATTTTTTAAATTCTTACCTCATCTCCTAGTAACTTATGTATTATGTGTTTTTCCATTCCATGTGCACCTTTGGTCATCCTACTTAGTGGATGACTGAAAAACTTCCTCGGGAGTAAAAGGCGGAGAGGGACCTTCAGGCCGAGAGAGACCTGAAGGACAATGTAAAGCCCATGAGGGTTGACCATAAAAATGGCCTTGTCAATTTGAAGAAAGACTATGATGAGGATATTGATGCTCTGAGGAAGGAGCATGATGCGACGCTATAGGCTCTGACAACCAACCACTCGATCGCAATAGTATAGGCCATCATGAAATCCAAGGTCGAGGTCATACAGGCCTTTTAGAATTCTAGAGGAGTTTGGAGACTTTGACTGCCAGTACCTTGTAAGAGGTGAAAAAATGGCGTGTCGGTGGGCTATTTTGAAGTTTCCTGGGTTGTCTCCTCTATTTGGCCAGACTTACAGGCCTTTGATTTGGTAGACCCTCTGCTTAAGACGGTGTTGAAAACTGTTGAAGCGACGACCACAATCGAGAGCTCGATTTTGATTATAGAGGAGGTTTCTAGACGAGTCTCATATGACTCCTTCTACCCCGGGAGATGAGTCCGACATTAATGACTCGAGTGTTTAGGGTGATTTTATGTGACCTATACCCCCACCCCCTTGTAATTGTATCTATGAAAACTTTTGTAAATCTTGTCTGTAATATTAACATTTCCAATATTTTATCTGTGTAATAATTATTTCCATTAATGAAGATCATTATTTTTGTCGAGTCTTGTGTCGTATTGTTGATGATATCTTTACCATATGAATGATTTTAACAATAACTTCTCTCTCATAGTATGTGAGGTTGTAAGGACGATATTTAATTCACCACATTGTGATGTTTAAATTAACAATAATTAAATGACTTTCAATTTGAAATCACAAAATCAATGATGTTAATATAAGTACAATTTCATCATTTTTAGGAGTTCATGTACGATTCTCGTCTCTTCATACAATTTCGTCTTCGCCGAGGGAGTTTTAAATCTGAGATCACCACATTATGATTTTCAAATTAACCATAAGTAAATGATTTTTAATTTTAAACCAGCATATTAATGATGTTAATATAAGTCCCCTCTCATCGTTTTTGGGAGTGTATGGACTAGTCTCGTCTCTTTATACACTATCATCTTCATTAAGGGATTTTTGACTCTGATATCACCAATTTTTTATGTTCAAATTAACCATAATTAAATGACATATACAAATTTTTTTTTCTGTTTTCACCACCCAAGTTATGTTGTCACACTATTCTCCATTCTAAGTGTTATTGAGAGTTCATGGACGAGACGAGTTTCTCGTGGTCTCTCGTATCACCGAGAGTGAGTCAAAACTAATTCACCATAAGAATGATGTTTTTTAGTTTAGAGAAATTGAAAACACACATTCGATAATTGAAAACAAAGATATGAGGAGACACTTGCACTTTTTTATTCATTACTTTAAAATATTCCAAATACACACAATTTCTTCACATAAAGAGGATGACACACAAATGACTCTCAGGTCTATTATTAATATATCTTCCAATGATCTTCTTGCTATATATTGGATAAATTCTCTCCTTCTAGGTTCTCCAGTCTCTAGGTTTCAGGGACGACCTCTTCAGCGACTTTATACAGGCCTTGCCAGTTCAGATGTAATTTGTTCGTCCTTTGCCAATCCCTTTTTTTAACACAAAATCTCCCACAGTAATCAGCCTTATTTTAACCCTCTAGTTATAGGATTTGGCTACCCTCTATTGATATGGTGCCAGTTTGACCTCGGCGTCCTCTTGGCCAAGCCTCCTCTCCTCATTGTTGGTCTCAGGGTTATAAATATGTACTCTATGACTGGGAAGACCAAACTCTGTGGGGATTAATTCCTCTGACCCATAAGCTATCATGAATGGTGTATCCCCTATTAGTGTACTCTTTGTCATCCTAAAAGCCTATAAGACTCCATGTAACTCGTCCGTCCAAAGACCCTTGGAATTTTTCAACATCTTCTTAATTCCATATAATGTCGTCATATTAGTGGCCTCGATCTGGTCGTTGTCTTGGGGTCGGCCCAACGCTGAGTAGAACTGCTTGATGTCAAACCTTTTGCAATATGCCTCTAAGGACTTGTTTTTTAACTACTTTCCATTGTCAGAAATTAAGGTGGGGCAGACCATACCTGCAAATGCTATTACTCCGGATGAACTTAAAGGTCTTCACTTTAGTAATGGAAATCATGGCCTCGGCCTCGACCCACTTTGAGAAGTAATTAATAGCTACAATAAGATACCTATAATTTCATACAACCTTAGGTATATGTCCCACCAGGTTGAACCCCCAAACTGCAAACGGTCAGGGGGTTGTGATGGTTGGTGAAGGATAATGAGGTTGATGGGGAATTCAACTATATCTCTAACACTTATCACATTTCTTTACATGCTCGACTGTGTCTTTTACAATAGACGACCACCAGTAACCATGACTCATAATACTTTTTTCCATGGATTGTCCCCTTATATGACTTGAACATGACCCCTTGTGCACATCTAGTATGATGTATTCCACTTCAGTGGGGTGAACACATCGGAGCAAAGGAAGTAGGAAGACTTTTTGTATAGGACGTACCCTATAGTAGTGAATTTTATCGCTCTGTACCATAAATTTTTTTGCCGTCCTTTGTATCTAGGAGCTCCCCATCCCTGATATATTTGATGAGAGGATCCATCTATAACTCTTTGAGATTTAAATTTAAGCAAAAATCAATCCTTTTGTTGTCATCATCAATAATGGGCTTGTATAGGATTTCAACTGGGACGTTCCTTCTTATCTCCATTCTGATAATAGAGGCTAGTCTTCCTAGAGCATCGACTCAATTATTCTCCAATCGATGGATCCTCTTCACTTTAACTTCCCTAATATTATCCCTCGCCTTTCTAACTCTCATCAAGTACTTGGCCATATTTTCTTCCTTTTCCACATAATTTCCCAACACTTGGGAGTCACTATGTATGACCATTAGACATACATTCATTGCTTCAACGAGGGAGAGCTCTGATAGAAAAGCCACATACTCTGACTCATTATTCGATGCTATAAAACTTAATCTCATGGAATATTCGATATGTGTTCCATTAGGGGCCGAGATTATAAATTCGGCCCCACTTCCATTTTCACAAGATAAACTATCCACGAAAAGACTCTATACTTAGCCTTCTTTTGAGAAAGTCCCCTTTATCAATACATCTTTTTTAAACAGAAAATATTTTTCTGTAACATCGGCTTGCTTCTTGTTGGCCGACAGTTGACCTTCCATAATTATGTCTGGTACCATTGTATTCTCTTCTATTAAGGTATTGGCTTCGGCCCAGGTGACTTTTTCCACAAAATTAACCAACTCATTATTCTTGATTACATTCCTTTACCGATATATGATATCAAACTCCCTAACTCATTGACTAATCCATCAGCCTACCCGATTTCTCAGGTTTATGGATGACTTTCCTCAAAGGAGTGTTAGTGAGTACCACCATAAAGTGAGCTTAGAACTAGGGTCTTTTTTCTGAAGGCATGGATCAAAGCATATACTAGTTTCTCCATCTTGGGATACTTGATCTCGGGCCCTTTAAGATCCTTTCTATTTAAATAGATAAGGTTTGTAACCCGCTCATCATCTCATATAATTATAGCGCTGATGGCTGATTCAGATACCGCTAAATATAAAAATAGCTTCTCCCCCTTAATCGAGTGAGACAACATCACAAGGGTTTCAAATAGGTTTTCAAAGCTTGAAAATCCTTCTCACATTCATTGTCCTAGACGAATGCCTTTCTTAATATCTTAAAAAATGACAAAAACTTATCTATGGCCCTAGAGACGAAGTGGTTGAGAGCAACAACTCTTCCTATCAACCTCTAAATGACCTTTATTGTTTTTGGTGTCTTCATATCAATCAATTCCATGATATTTTTTGGGGTTACCTTAATCCCCCTTTGGTTGACTATGAAGTTGAGGAAATTTTTTATGCCAATGTCAAACATGCACTTTTTAAATTTAACATCATCTTGTAGAAATCCATGGTGTCGAACGTCCTCTCAAGGTTGTCCATGTGATCCTTGGCCTTGCGGAACTTTATTAGCATATCATCAACATAAGCATCCATAGTTTTCCCAATCTAATCTTTGAACATTTTAATGATCAACCTCTGGTAGGTTTCCCCCTCTTAAGTCCGAATGGCATGACCTTATAGATGTAGGTTCCTTTATCCTTGATTAAGGAAGTCTTATCGATGTCATCTTCATGCATAAAAAATTGATTATATCTCGAATAATCATTTATGAAGCTTATCAGTTCGTGCCCAGCCATGGCATCCAGAATTTGATCTATTCAGGGTAAACGTAAGCTATCTTTGGGGAAATCCTTATTTAAATCCGTGAAATCTACACACATAATCCATTTTCCATTATCTTTCGTCATAATCACATCATTAGATAGCCAGTCCAGGTGGTGTACTTCGCGAGTAAGCTCGACTGATTGGATCTTTTTAACCTCGTCCTGGATAACCTCATACTTGTCTCTAGCGTATGTCCTCCTCCTCTACTTCACTGGCTTGGCATCCTTATCAATGTTTAGCCGATGGAAAATAATTTTGGGGGTCAATCCCTAGCATATCCCCATGGCTCCATGAGAAGATGCTTTGTATCTTCCTCATTACATCTACTAACCTTTATTTTACCTCTCTCTTTAATGATGAGACAATTCATAAGTTTTTTTCTAGCTGTAAGGACACAATTCTCCAATTGAATCCATTGTTGTTTTGGCTCAATTCCGGACAAAAACGTTTATGTCATAGGATAGTCTCCAATGTACCTATTCAAGCCTATGATGTGTTTAGTTGAAGACGTAGTGTCCAATAGTATAAAGCATCATCAAATGACGTGTTTCAAGTGCCTTGTTTCTACGTCACCAACATAGTTCCAATTGCTCCTAAGGTATGAATGCATTTGAATATATATATAAGAGCTTGGAACAATTTATTATTGGGTGAATTTTATATTAAATTGTTATTTTATTTTCGGATAGATTTTATTAAAGCTTTAAAATAAAGTATAAAAAGTTTTTGGGCTAAATCTTAACTTTTTCAGCTTTCTGGAAGTTCGTTCGAATTGTCGTTCGAACGAGTTTTTCGTTCGAACGAGAATGTCATTCGAACGAGTTTGCCAATGAGTTCCCCAAAAGGCCACTAGAATGTTGTTCGAAGTATCGTTCGAACGAGAATGATGGTTCGAATGAGATGTCCAACGATATTTCTAACGAGTTCACATTGGAGCTTCGTTAGAAGGCTTATTCGAACGAGACTATGTTCGAAAAAAAATCTCGTTCGAACGAGTTTTGGCGGGAATAATTATTTGGGAGTTTTGAGAAGTTTTTTCCCACTTTCCCACTTCTTTTCCCACTAACCATTTTCTTGAATATCAAAGTGCGGGAACCAAGTTTTTCAACTTAACTTTTTCATACCATTCCAACTCCAAGAGAGAGTTTTGAGAGATCAACTTTCTAAGAAAAAATTCATTGTTTAAAGTGTTAATTTTTCAAGAAAATCTTTAAAACACATTTGTTTACACCCAATGTTTGTTTAATCCAAGTTTATATATATATATATATATATATATATATATATATATATATAAATCTTTATTGGAGAGTTTATTTGGCACCGATTTATCTCTACACCTTGAAGAAGAGAAGTTTTGGGGTTGCTTCTACATCCCTCAAAGAAGAAGTTTTCTGTTTTGCTGCGGCATTCTCACATGGTGAAAGGCACCATGTGTGGTTGATGGTGTACCTATTGTCTCATTGGTGAAGTCTAAGATTTCGGTGGAGCTCCGGGGTTGTCTACTAGGTGGAGGTGTTTACAAGAAGACACGTCAAGGCTTGAAAGGGGTTGAGTCGAGGAAGTAAGTCATTTGTCTTGTAATTTGCAAAACCATACTTAGTGGACTTAGGTCTAGGGCCGTCCAAGGTTTTTTCCCATTGTGGGTTTTTCCTCGTACATCGCGGCGTAGTGATTCATTATTTATTGTATCTTGCAAAATCACCTAGAACGCATGTTTAGGTAAAAAGATAAAATTTGGTTTGTTCACTACTTGTTTAATTTGGTGCTAAATAAATATTGGGTAATGTGCATTTAATTAAAGTCATTAACTTAATGTGTTAAAATTTGGTTTGGCCTAACTTGATTAAATGAAAAATGTGGGTACCCGAAATTTAGAACCATGGGTCCGGACGAGTAGCCCAGTCCTGACGGCCCAAAGTCCGGGCCCCTCATCTCTTATTGATCCGGTCTCCCCTACGTTCCCACAATCGGAAGTTACACGGGAGATGGAAAACGCGGAGAAACCCATCACCTCCACTTACCTACATGTACATGTATATATTAAACCCTAGGTCCGGGGCAAAAAGACAAGTGGTATTCTCTATAATCACTCTCCGGAGTATATAGAAATAATATCGACTGCACCACCATGGACGTAGGCACATCTTTGCTGAACCACGTACATCCTTTGTTGTGTGATTGACATCTTATATTCCTTATTCTTTTCTTGATAATTTCTTCTCTCGTATTTATTTGTGTTGCATAATAATTACATCCACAATTGGCGCCGTCTGTGGGAAGCGTTCATCTTTCCCTGAGAAGAGCTCACGTCAAGAAAGGAGTTTAAGATGTCTAGCTACAGCAGCAATGCTCCCCAAGCAGGAGATATTCTAGAGCCACCTACTCCTCGCAGGATTAGGTCTGAAGTCCGACGTTCAGATCAGAGAGCTCGCCTAGAAAGACCAGCCTCAGAAGAAAGTTAGGGAGTAGCGAGGTCCACGCAAATATCTAAGTTGATTGATGTGTACGAGGCAAGGCTCCACGAGAAGAGGGAGTCTTCTTGCACATATGAGGCTGAGAATGCTCTCTTTAAAAGAAGACTGTAAAGACTGGAGAAGGAGCTTCGTCCTCATAACAGGAGACGCCCATATCGCACTCCTAGCCCTCAGGCGAACAAATCTCGCAGCCGAGGAAGGAGCCCTATGCGATAATCTCAAAGGGACAAAAAAGGAGAGTCAGACAACCACCTCCGCGAACATCTGCAAAGAGCTCGCCGCTACCAGAGCCCTTCTCGCAGCGACGAAAACATACGAAACAAGGTCCGCAAGGAGATGGACCAGCATCCCGCTCACCACGGAACAAGATCAACCAGAGAACTCGTGAGGCAAGCTTTCAAAACCCAGATGAAGTCACCTTTCACAAGAGAAATCGAAGAGGAGGAAGCTCCCAAGAAATTTGCCATTCCAAGGTTCAAGATTTACGATGAAAAAACCAATCCCATCGATCACGTCAGGCAATACCGATAGGCCATGACCCTCTGGAGTCACCGAGATGCCCTGATGTGTCGCATTTTTCCCTCGAGCCTTCATGATGTAGCACAGAAGTGGTTCGAAAGGCTCCCCCACCGCTTGATCAAGAATTTCAAATCCCTAGCCGAAATTTTTACGGCTCGATTCATTACCAGTAGCTCCCATCCCAAAAGGATGGGTGCTCTATTGATAATTAAGAGAACGCCTTAAGAGACCCTCCGAGAATACACGAAGAGGTACTGGGAGTTATTCAATGAGATCGAGGACTGCGCGAAGGAAGTGGCAGTGGCCTCCTTCAAAATTGGGCTCCCTAGTTCTTCCCTCCTCTACTAGTCCCTGACGAAGAAGGAAGCTATGACTATTGACGACCTAATGGACTGAATCAAGAAACACGCAAAGGTGGAAGATGTCACCCGCCCTAATATAGGAGAAAACGGTCTAGCTAAGATCACTACCAAGGTAGGCGAGAAAACTGAGAACCAGAGGAAAGGAGGAAAGAACGGAGGCAAAAATGGCTCCAAGAACGGAGGGAACCATGACGCGTCGAAAGCATTCCAGGCGGTCAACACCGTCTTCAAAGAACCAATTTACAAGGTTCTCGTGAAGATCAAGGATGAGACATTCATCAAGTGGCCCAGGAAGATGGGAGGAGATCCCTCGAAGAGGAACAATGCGTTGAGATGCACTTTTCACAAAGAGGGAGGACACAAGACCGAGCACTGCAAAGCTCTTAAGTCTCACCTCGAAGAGTTGGCCCAGTCCGGGCACTTGAATGACTTTGTGGAAAAAAGGGCAGAGAAAGTGACGGCCAATAGAGAGGTGAGACCCGACAACGTACTGGAGGATGATGCTGGACACGAGTTCGCAGTAATCCACGAAGTATCTGACGTCAAGGAGATACAAGGGAACTCAGCTCGAATGGAGATGAAAAAACTTACAGCGGTAATGCAGGCTTTTCAAATCGATCCAGCAAAGTCACAGTTGGGAAAGCGTCGACGAGCATAGGACGTCAACTATAACAAGCATATTGTTTTCACGGATGAAGATTTGATGGGAGTAAGGACCCCACATCATGATGCCATGGTCATTACACTAATGATATCCAACTTTGACATCGATAAGTTACTCGTCGATCAAGGAAGCTCATCCGAAGTAATGTACCTCGACCTATTCAGGAAATTGAAGTTGAGCGTCGCCGACCTAAAGGAAGCTATTGTTCCTTTGGTCGGCTTCGCTGGAAAAATGACCATGCCCCTAGGCAAGATAGTGATGCCAATTCGTGATGGGAACGTCTCCAAAATGATTGAGTTTTTGTTAGTTGACATCGAATCACCGTGCCAGGCCATCCTCGGCAAAGGATGGCTTCTTGCAATGAAGGCGGTCTCCTCGACCTACCATTAGAAGCTCAAGTATGTAACCGAGCGAGGAGTAATGGAGATCCACGGCGACCAAGCGATGGCGAGGAAGTGCTTCATAGCAGCGATCCGACCAAAGCTAGAGAAGAAGGCTGGTCAACTCAGCGAGAAAGTTGAAGAAGGTGTGATACCTTCTAAATAGCAATTAAAGTATGGAAGACCTGAAGTAGAGGAGACTAGGCTCCTCCCCTCCGAGCGTGTCATCGAGGACCTGGTAGAAGTTATATTCGAAGTTGCTGACAGTAGCAGAGTCTTCTTTATTGGAGCATCTCTCACCGACCAAGAATAAAAGGAGTTGACGACCTTGCTGAAAGACAACGTAGATGTTTTAGTATGGGAACCATACGAGCTTCCTGGCATTGATCCTGATATGGTCTGTCATCAGCTTCACGTAGACCCCACATTCAAGCCAGTCATGCAGAAGGCACGGAGAACTGCACCCGAGAAGGCTAAAGCGGTCGAGAAGGAAGTCAAAAAACTGTTGGATGCATGATCCATACAGGAAGTGCAATTCCCCAAGTGGTTGTCCAACCCAGTAGTAGTCCCTAAGAATAATGGGAAGTGGAGAGTTTGCATCGACTTCACTGACCTTAACAAAGCATGCCATAAGGATAGTTTCCCCCTCCCAAAGATAGACCAACTAGTAGATGCCACTGTAGCTCACAAGCGAATGAGTTTCCTGGATGCATACTCAAGATATCACCATATCCCCTTGTATGCCCCAGACCAGGACAAAATGGCATTCATCACGACAGTTGGGTTATATTGCTACAAGGTCAAGCCATTTGGGCTCAAGAATGCGGGGGCAACCTATCAGCGGTTGGTCACAAAAATGTTCAAGGATCAAATGGGAGACACAATGGAGGTCTACATCGATGACATGCTCGTTAAGAGCAAGAAGAAGGGAAATCACCTCTCAGACCTGTCAAAGACCTTCGAAATCCTCAGGAAGTACCGAATGAAGCTTAATGCGAGCAAGTGTTCCTTCGGTGTCCAGTCAGGAAAATTTCTTAGATACTTGGTCAGTAAGAGAGGCATAAAATCCAATCCAGACCAGATCGATGAAATCAACAGGGTACAACCCCCTCGAACAATCCGGGACGTGCAGAAGCTCAGTGGAATGCTCGCTGCCTTAAATCGCTTCATTTCCAAATCCTTCGAGAAGTGCAAGCCTTTTTTCCACCTTCTAAAAGGGAGTAAACCGATATAATGAGCCTAGATTGCTCGCGGGCATTGGACGAGCTCAAATCCTACCTAAGCACTCCACCGTTTCTGGTCATACCACAGCAAACAGATTCTTTGTACCTGTACCTCTCGGTATCCAATCACACTGTCAGCTCCGCGCTAATATGCAAGGTTGCAGGGATCCAACACCCCATTTATTACGCGAGCAAGACCTTATTAGACGCCGAGAAAGGTACCTACCATTGGAGAAGCTCGCATTTGCCCTAGTAATAGCCTCGAGGAAGCTGAAGCATTATTTCGAAGCTCATACTATCATCGTCCTTACATCGCACCCCCTTAAGGCGGTCCTAAGGAAAGCAGATTTGTCAGGCAGATTGTCTAAGTGGTCAGTCGAGCTCGGCCGATTTGACATCCAATTTCAACCAAGGATAGCTATTAAGGGTCACATCCTTGCTGATTTCATAGACGAATTCACAGGCGAAGAACTCCCCGACCAACCTCAACCAACAAAGCAAAAGGAGAACCAAACAACAGTGGAAATCTGGAAACTCTTTGTTGATGGAGCCTCCAACTCAAAAGGGGCAGGGGTAGGCATTGTCCTCATCACTCCAGAAAACACAATCCTCAAACAAGGAATCAGGCTTGAATTTGCAGCCTCCAACAGTGAAGCAGAATACAAAGCCCTAATAGCCTGTCTCCAAAAGGCGTAAGCCCTGGGAGCAAAACGTTTACAGGTGTTCGGCAATTCTCAACTAGTCTCCAATCAGATAAGTGGAGATTACAACGTGAAGGATGAAAGAATGGCAGCCTACCTCGCCCTGGTGAGAAAACTAATGACGAGCTTTGAGGAGATCAACATCCAGCAGTTTCCCAGAGGGCAAAACAGTCATGCCGACGCCTTAGCAGCCCTAAGTTCGGCAGTCGATTCTTTCCTTAAAAGGATTATTCCCGTCGATTTCCTTATTTGTCCGAGCATTAATCACAACAGCAAGCTGCCAAACGTGGAACAAATACTCCAGGTGGGATCAGCCCCCAGTTGGATGGACCCCTTAAAAGACTATTTAAAGGAGGGCACGCTCCCAGAGGACAAGAAAACTGCTCACCAGATAAGAGTCAAAGCTGCTCGCTTTCACTTATCCACAGGAGGTAACTTGTATAAGAAGTCCTTCTCCGGTCCCTACCCTAGATGCGTCCACCCAGGCTATGTCGAGCAAGTGCTGCGCGAGATTCACGAAGGAATCTATGGAAGTCATGTCGGAGGAAGGTCTCTAGCCTTTTGAGCAATGAAGGAAGGCTATTGGTGGCCATATATGCAAAAGGACTCCGCAGTATATGTCTGCAAATGCCTGAAATGGCAACTCCATGCTCCTATGGTCCACCAACCCGCCAGCGACCTAAAATCCCAAACCAGCCCATGGCCCTTCGCCCAATGGGGAATGGACATCGTGGGACCACTACCCACCGCTGCCGGCAATCGTAAATACCTGTTGGTTGCAACTGACTACTTCACCAAATGGATCGAGGCAGAACCATTGGCAAACATCCGAGACGCTGACATGATAAGGTTCATATGGAGGAATATAATCACTCGATTCGGAATCCCCAGAACCATCATCACTGATAATGGAACACAATTCGAGAGTGGCCCCTTTCAGGACTTCTGTAATGAACACGGGATCAGGCACAACTTTAGTTCGGT
Organism: Sambucus nigra; assembly: GCA_949130495.1. Lineage (NCBI taxonomy): Eukaryota > Viridiplantae > Streptophyta > Magnoliopsida > Dipsacales > Adoxaceae > Sambucus > Sambucus nigra. The sequence goes on from OX422210.1 coordinate 246,125,830, forward strand.
GGCCTACCCTCAAAGAAATGGGCAAGCAGAATCTTCCAACAAAACTGTGATCGATGGATTGAAGAAGAGATTAGAGCAAGCCAAAGGAGCATGGGAAACCGAGCTACCCCATATCCTATGGGCTTACCGAACAACTCCTCGGCGAGCAATAAGAGAAATCCCATTTTCGCTAACATATGGCAGGGAAGCAGTCATCCAACTAGAAGCGGGTTTGCCAACAATGAGATCCGACCTTATCGACCAAGGCCAGAATGATAAGGCATTGCTCGCTGAAATCGACCTCGTAGACGAGCGTAGAGAACTTGCCCTAGTGAAGCTCGCAAGCTATCAGCAACAGCTCGCAAAGCACTACCACAAAAGGGTTAACCCGAGAAGATTCCAAGTTGGGGACTATGTTCTAAGGAAAGTCTTGGGAAACACAGTAAAATCATCAGACGGCAAGCTAGGCCCAAACTGGGAAGGACCCTTTAAAGTAACTAAAGACGACCTGCAAGGTGCCTATCATTTGGAAATGGTGGAGGGCAGAGAGATACCACGAGCATGTAACACAGCTAATCTCAAGAAATTCTATTTTTAGATTCTCAAGGAATTCTATTGTTGAATCTTTTTCTTGTATTTGTTATGTGAAAGGACAGTTCATTTCCCTTATTATTAATGAAATGAGTAACAGTTGCATTTTATCACACATCTTTTCCAAATCACAGGCACGATGGTCGATATAGCAGGGGAATACCCCTCCTCAGGTCATCGTCATGAAACACGAGAGACCTCTTAGCATTGCCCCTGACAATATATAAAGCCCTGCAGAGGATTCTTAGGCAATACGATCAGATTTTATACTGGCCATCAAACCTACTTTGGTTGAGCAAAATCCTTATCGGATGAAGACATCCAATACCAGGTGTGTCCTCTCCAATTGCCCTACTTAGGCCTAAGGGAGTGTGACGACACAACCTAAAAGGTAAAATGGGGCATAATGGTATTTTGGTATTATACTGGACTGGGAGGACACTTGCATGACAAAACAAAAAGGATTATGAAGCAGCAAGAATATAAAAAGATTGGATGAACACGTTTAGTCGGGAAAATTGCCCAAAACATGAACTTTTCATTAATCTTTTATATTTACAACAATGATAATACATGTTTAGTCGGCGAAGCTCGCCCAAAGCATTTACATTATCAAAAAAGATAAAAGAATAACAACTTGCAAAATCTCAAGAAGGTGGAAGCCTCCGAACAAGATAATCTGCCACTCTAGCTCTTCGTCCGTCATTAGGAGCGGGGACTAGCTCTTCCACAACCTCATTTGCGTCCAACTCCAATAGTTGTCGAGGAATAGCATCAATGGGGTTCCATCGATCATCCCTCCTGAATGGGTTGGGCATCAGAGTGGAGGAGGACATCTCGTGACGATACCATAACACCGAGTTCCTGGGGACCTGAAGCTCTTTCAAGGCACTTAACCACCCTCTGATGAAATAAAGTTCCTCGAACTCAGATAGTCTTGTTGGAGCATCTAGCCAGCCTTGATCATAACCGTCAGCCCACGCTTGCCTAGGACCTCTCTTGAATAAGTGTCGCAGTCGGGTAACGTCCCTTTGAAGCCCAACAGTAATTACATATGCTCGTCGGACATCATCGCGGAGCTCTTCCATCTCCTTATAACGCTGTTCTTCTGCTTCCCTGTTCCTGCCCCTGGTGCTCCTACCAGCTCGCGGGAGGGGAGGACGAGTGGAACCTAGCAGGAGTATATCCAGCTCGCGATGACGAGGAGCCTTGCAGAACCGTTGAAACAGTGCTCGGCGCATACTCTCTAAGTTGTAAGACTTCCCTCCTCAGGTTTTCATTCTCCTGCTGCAGGAACTCCCCAACTTAATTGATCTCGGTGGCCTCTAGTAACCTTGCTCTCAGTACATTGACTTCCTCTTGCAATTAGGCACCAATGCCTTCCATATCCTGGAGCCTGTCCTTTAGCTTAGCCACTAGCTCGAACTGTTCTTTATACTTTTGATTCCTTGACCTAAGAGATTTGCAAAGCCTAACAAAGGCCTGACGAACCTGAGGACTGGCATTGGGACCAAGAGTCATTCCCAATTGAGATGTGGGAGGAATATACTCTTCTACATCAGTCAACTACAAGACATAAAAGGGCAATGGAGAGAAAAATCAATCAATGCACTGGAAAAAGAAGCCTTTTAATTTCATTGATAAAAGTCAAGTACATCGAGCAGAAATTGAAAAAATTACAAGCAAAAGTACAAAAATAGTCCTAAAAGAAGATTAACTAGCAACCTCAGGATGCCCAGAGGTGGCTGGCTGCTTCCCCTTGTCAGCAGCAGCAGAGGCATCCCCATCTACAGGGATGCCCTCAGTCGCCTGGGCAGGACAAGCACCAGCAGGAATCGTCTGAGAGGCAAGATCAATACCCTCAATGGCTGGGCAGGGGCTTCTTCGTCCACAGTTGGCCTCGGACCCGGGTCATGCTCGTCGAACAGAGGAGATTCATCATCAACACCAACAGCTAAGAGGGACTTGTTCTAGCCCTTCTTGAAGTTAAAACGGCTGATGTAGCCTATCTGAACCTCGGCGTCTTCGTAAGCAGCAGTCCACCCGGAGTTATATGAATCCTCCTTGATGGTGTCTACCTAGGACTCTTTCTCCTTTAACTGCTCAGTCAGAACCTTGTTCTCCTCCTCGACCTCCAGCTTGATTGAGCAGACTAGGTCATAGGCCTGCCTCACCTCGCTCAGCTCCTTAACCGCCGCATCCCTCTCTCGATTAGAATTGTTGAGGGCCAGATCAGAAGAAGCTCAGGCGGCGTCAGCAGTCTTTAAATCAGCCTCCAACTGAGAACCCCTGACTTCCAGAGAGGACTTCTGCTGCTCCAACTCGCCATTCATTCTCACCAACTCATCGCGAGAACGATAGAGCACGACGAAGTCGGTCACAAACTACCAAAAATAAAGAAGAGATCAAGAAGGAGAAATAACTAAAACTTGTTAAAGAATTGAAAATGGAGGGGATCTTACCAAGGCTAGCCTCTGGCTAGCTTGTAGGGCCAATTGATTAGACCCCAGCGCCCTCTGGCGATCTGGAGGAAGAACTGCCCTCTCCAGCAGCGCAGGTGCCAGCTGAGGAAAAATGGCAACTGAGGCCCCCTCGGGCAAAGTAGACACCGGGACCAAGGCTTGCCCAACCTTCATCCTTGACTCCATCTTTCTCCTCTCTTCCTCTTTCTCCTTCTCCATTCTCTTCTTCTCCTCCATCCTCTTATTTTCCTCCACCTTCTTTCTTTCCTCCTCCTTTTTTCTCTCCCTCTCTCTCACCTGCTCTTCCTCTCTCCTCTTCCTCTCTTGCTCCCGAGTAGAAGACCGATAACCAGTAGCCACGGCCCCAGAAGCAGACTTTTGTTTCTTTGACCTCTGTGCAAGAAGCACGTGGTCCTCATCATCATCATCTCCAATTAAGTTCTTCCTTGGAGGCATCTCTTCACCTGAACTGCTGGAAGTGCTCGACAATTCTCGAGCTTCAGAATCCTCCCCACAGTCAGAGGAACTACTACTGTCAGAGCTCCCTTCACCCAAATTACTCGCAGTTCCAGCAGGCTCACTCTCAGAGATGATCTCCTCTTCGTCCAACTAGATAGGCTCAGCAGTAGTCTCTCCAAAAGAATCAAACTTTAGTACATTATCCACAGGCCGTGCTATGAAGCTGGAGCCTACATTCTTATACTCGAGAAAAAAGGCAGCAGACCTGGGATGCTCGCCGTCGCCCAGGGGCTCCCTGATATTCCAAGCTTTCACCAACTCCGAGATACGAACCTCGCTGAGAGCAGGCTCCAAATTCTTTGACCTTGCTGTGGAAGAAAAAGTAAATTGGGGTTAGAAAGGTCACAAATCAGCAAAGGTTGAAACAACAGTACAATATCTACCTATATATTCTTCCCCGTAAAAAGGAACAGTGAACCTCTCAGACCTCGACCCTTCAAACTGGGGAGGGAACTGCCAATTCCTAATGAAGAAACCCTTTTGCCAGTAGTCCTTATGGGAATCAGGTAGGTTTACTACCAATACCTTATCAGGTCTTCTAGCTTTGAGGTATAAGACACCTGAACTAGTTCGATAAAATGAATAACAGAAACAGATCTCGGTAAGTCCTAACCTAGTACCATCCAACTGATTTATTCTATGAATGCCATTTACTATTTTCCACACATTGGGCGAGCATTGTGAAGGAATAATATTGAAATAGCCGAAGAAATGCAAAAATAAATCATTAGGGGGAAAAGTAAGTCCCCCCTGGGAAAGAACTAAAACATGGATCCAGTGGGAATCCTCTATATCCCTAACGTTCCTAGGAGGGGAGGCACAACACTCAATATCTACCCACTCAGGGATATTGTAGAACTTCCTAAATTCAGAGATTGACCTATTTCCAATCTTCGCCATTGAAAAAATCAAGAAAAGCTACAAACCAAAGAGAAAGTGCAAAGAAAAGGCACGAGAAACTTACAAAACAGAGGATCGGCTCAAGTGATGAAGAAGCACGAGCTCAAGATGACTAAGAAGCAAGGGGAATGGGGATTGAGAGAAGAAGGTACGAGGCGCTAGATTTCTCAGAAGAAAGAATAGTACTGGAAGGGCTGAAGCGACGGAAGAAAAAGTGGCTATCCCAATAAGCCTTCAATTCTAATCATAGCGCACAATAAGCGAAGCGGGTGCCGCCAAATCAACTTCACAGTTTTCAAAGAATCGCAAATCAGCCATAATGGCTGATCATTTAAATCCATTGAAGCCATAAACATAGACCAATAAATTTAGGGGCAATTGTGGGTACCCGAAATTTAAAACCATGGGCCCGGACGAGTAGCCTAGTCCTGACGGTCCAAAGTCCGGGCCCCTCATCTCTTATTGATCCGGTCTCCCCCACGTTCCAACAATCGGAAGTTACACGGTAGATGGAAAACGTGGAGAAACCCATCACCTCCACTTACCTACATGTACATGTATATATTAAACCCTAGGTCCGGGGCAAAAGGACAAGTGGTATTCTCTGTAATCACTCTCCGGAGTATATAGAAATAATATCGACTGCACCACCGTGGACGTAGGCACATCTTTGCTGAACCACGTACATCCTTTGTTGTGTGATTGGCATCTTATATTCCTTATTCTTTTCTTGATAATTGCTTCTCTCGTATTTATTTGTGTTGCATAATAATTGCATCCACAAAAAATATGACTTAGGCAAATTTCTAGGACTTGGGTTAATTAATTTTGTTCAAGTGAAATTAACATTAGTGTGTGTGTGTGTGTGTGTGTTACACCTTATTTCACTTGGTTTAATTTTACTTAGAAGGGATTAAAATTTGTTGTTTTTGTGTGAACCATCTCGCTTCCGCATCTATAAAAGGAAATAATTTTTGATAGGATTTTAAAATTGGGGGCCTCGCACACCTTCAAATTGGTATCAGAGCCAAAACTATAATTTATTTTGTAAAGATCCTTCAAATATTTTTGGCTAAAATGGAATTTTCTCCATTTTCAAAATTTGCTATTTTCGATGGTTCTAATTACGCATATTGGAAAGCGCGAATGAAATCGGAACTTAAATCTATCGACAAGAGAGTTTGGATGTCTGATATTAATGGGTGTTCCCCACCTACACATTTAGTAGATAATGAGCGTGTCCCAAAAGCCGCCGATAGATGGAGTGAGAACGAATTTAAACTTTCTAATTTTAATTTCCGTGGTTTAAATGCCTTGTTTAGCGTGGTCACACCGGATGAATTTCGACGCATTATGACGTGTGAAACCGCTAAAGAATCATGGGATATTTTACAACTCACTCATGAAGGTACAAGTGTCGTTAAAGCTTCAAAACTCCAAAACCTCACCACTCAATTTGAAATCATCAAAATGAAAAAAAAAAAACTTTTGATGAATTTTATGCTAGACTTTCAGATATTGTTAATTCATCTTTCAATTTGGGAGAGAAAATACCCGACAACCGAGTAGTAAAAAAAAATTTAAGGTCCCTACCCAATAGATTTATTCCAAAAGTGACCATTTTAAATTCTTTACCAACTTTAGCCTCTACGAAATTAGAAGAGCTCATAGGTGATTTACAAACCTATGAACTGGACATATTTTTCTCTAAATCTGAAGAGAAAATTAAAAAGGGCATCTCTTTAAAAGCCCGAAAAGGGGATAAATAAGTAGTAGAGAGCGAGAGTGATAGTGACTTAGAAGACATGGCCTTGTTTGCTTGGAAATTTCAAAAATTTCTTGAATTTAACAAAGATAAATTTAAAAATGATTTTAAGAAATTTGAAACTTTTAAGCATGACAAAGCCGAAAAGATCGCTAAAACTCCTAAAGAAAATTCAAATAGGGACGAGTCAGATAAGTGTTTTGGTTGTGAAGGGTATGGCTATAGGGTTTTTGAATGCCCCGCTAAACTAAGGAGATAGGGTAAGCAACCTATTTCATATAATGCGACCCTTAGTGATAGTGATAAGGAAGAGGGACCTGATTCCCCCACTAAGCCCAACTTGTGGCTTTTATGGCTAGTCATGTGAGCACTGATAGTGATTATTCTCATGAAGATATTCAAACACATAACACTTCCGTGGTCAAAGTTTATAATTCCCTTATTTTTTATGGTAGTGAGAGTGAAAGAGAGAGAGAGAGAGAGAGAGAGAGAGAGAGAGAGAGAGAGAGAGAGAAAGAGTGATAATGATGAGGTTTATGTGAGTGAAATTCAAAATGCTTTTTAAGAATTATATAAAGAATCTATTACATTAAAAAGAGAAAATTTGAAGTTAGAAGCTTGTTTAAAAGAGTGTGTCAAGTTCGTTGATGATAGTGTGTTAGTGGAAGACCTTAGAACACGTGAGAGGACTCTTCGAGAGAATCTTGAGTATATAGAAGGCGAGAGAGATAGCCTTGGAGGTTCAATGGAATCTATGAAAAAGGATCTTCTCGAGTTTGAAGAGAGAAATGTTTGATTAGAGTCTAGAATTTTAGAATTAGAAAATAATTTAAAAGACTCTAGAAATGTCATATTTTATTTGGAGTATAGGTCCGAAAAACTAGATAAAATCTTAGACATGGTCCAAATAAAATATGACACTTGTGGTTTAGGCTTCGATACTTGTAATGAACCATCTCATAAAGCCAAAACCCATGTTTTAGGAGAATCGCCTAGGAAAGCCTTTAGAGATCAATCCTTAGGTACCAATTTTCGACATGTTTTTACTTATGCGCATTATGGTCGAAAAGGTCATCTTAGGAAATTTTGTTTTGATATTAAATGAGGTCCTAGAAAATCCCAATGTAAGGCAACCAAGGTAGTCAATATTCCTACACCCCGAGATTGTCATTCGTCATTAGTTTGGGTTAGGAGATCCGACTTGGTCGCTTTACAAGATAGGTATTTGATTCTCATTTACTTTCACATGCTTCCTCCCTTGCAAATCTAAAGGTTGAATGTGTTAATTTTGTTTGCATTCTTTAGCTTTTGTACTTCATGCTATATTATCATGCTAAATGTATGCTTGTTTAATCATTGTCTTGTCTATGCTCCATGCTTAATCACATGCTAGAATAATGATTTGTGTTTATCTTTTGCATTATACTTCTTTCATTTTAGGTTGAATTAAATAAAAAAATACAAAAAGATTTTTATTTATCATTTGTGTTTTATTTGTTTAGTAATTTAGGCTTAATGAAAAATATAAATGATTTCATTTGTCTTTTGAGTATATATTTTTATTTTTGGTTAAAATTTTCAGAAACTCAAAAAAAAATTGTGTGTGTATTTTAGTTTGACACACTTTATGTGGCATATACTTGTGATTGAATCCCATCTTTTACGCTCTCATGTGGATAGAACTTTTGGTTTAGATTGTCAATCCTTATTATGTTATTTACCATGCCTACATGGAGTAGTTGGATTTTGTGTTGTTTAAATGGATTCTATTTTTATATGCCTCAATTCACACATGCTCGAGCTCTTTTGAAATTTAACTTCATATGTATATTTGAGCTTTGTGAGGTGTTATCCTACCAATCTAGTCATCTACATAATTGAGACCTTGGAGGACTAGTGCATATCAAAATCCGTTGCACGTGAGATTTGTGAGAAATAAAAATATTATATATAATTGTGCACGGGGAAGGGATCCGAAAGGATTAATAATCCTTTGCGAATAGTAAGCCACCATTTGAAATGGACCTAAAAGAAATACGTGGTCCAAAGGTCTAAAAGAAAATATGGCATTAAAAAGAAAAATAATTGCCATGGCCTATGTTTAATTGAAATTATCATTCAAATGAATAATATATGCTTATTGGGGGAGATTGGATGGTCTATCAACGGTTTGCACAATGTCCATTTATCCTAGTTGCATTTTCAATGTCATGACTCTATTGGTTTGTAGAATCATCAACGTGTTAGGATTGTATGCATTGTGTATGTTTTTTCATTGAGTTCAATTTATATTGTCACATGATATTATATTCAAATGTGATGAAGTTTGCAATCAATTGAGAACTTCGTGAACACGTTATAAGTTTTTGGATCTAAATTTAATTGTTACTAGTTCACACCCCTACACTTCCATTTCTATATGACACATTGCTGCCATACGAGTGTGAAAAGCTTATTTTATTTTGTGTGTTTATATTTATATATACTTGCAGGAGAATTATTGGTATATTTAGTCTATGTATATATATCATATTTTTTTCTTTTCCTTGATTTCTAGTCCATCTATGATTTAATTCATAATTGTTATCTATGTAATTGCATTCCTTATTGATATCACATGATTAATATTTCATGTATCATATTGGTATCATTTTATTGCATCTTAGTTGGTATACTTTATTAATTGTTGGATTAGTTATGCGTTTTGTTGCCCATGTGCTTTAATGTTCTCATCACTTTATGCATCATGTTTAAATTAGTTTTATCCTTAGTCTATTCCTGAACAAAAAGGGCGAGAATGATAGGGGGAGAAATGGTATCTAATCCTATTGTTATCGTATCTTAGTGTAGGGAGATATATCTTGGGGGAGACGTCTTTCTAAGTAGTTGTTTTGATAAAGGTGAGAATTAATTTAGGGGGGTAATTATTTTAATTGCATTTAATATATTGATATTTCATATGCGTTTAATTGTTTGCTTAAGTGTGCAGGAATTATTCTAAGCGACAACTTTCATCGGCAAAGATTTTGATCCTTGGGTCTTGAGTCAAGTATTGGGGTGGGATGTGTGTGTCTTGTAGAGCTTGACGGCCCTTTAGGATATTCGTTTGGTTTTTGTCCCAAAATAGCTAAAGGGGGAGATTTGTAAGGACACAATTCTCCAATTGAGTCCATTGTTATTTTGGATCAATTCCGAAAAAAAATGTTTATATCATAGGATAGTGTTCAATGTACCTATTCAAGCCTATGATGTGTTTAGTTAAATACGTAGCAGCCAGGAGTATAAAGCTTCATCAAATACCATGTTTCAAGTGCCTTGTTTCTACGTCACCAACATAGTTCCAATTGATCCTAAGGTATGAATGCATTTGAATATATATATAGGAGCTTGGAACAATTTATTATTGGCTGAATTTTATATTAAACTGTTATTTTATTTTTAGAAATATTTTATTAAAACTTTAAAATAAAGTATATAAAGTTTCTGGGCTAAATCTCAATTTTTTCAACTTTCTGAAAGTTTGTTCGAACGAGTTTTTCATTCGAACGAGAATGTCGTTTGAACGTTTTTGCCAACGAGTTCCCCAAAAGGCCACTGGAATGCCGTTCGAAGTATCTTTCGAACAAGAATGATGGTTCGAATGAGATGTCCAACACGATTTCTAACGAGTTCACACTAGAACTTCGTTAGAAGGCTCGTTCGAACGAGACTTCGTTCGAACGAGTTTTGGCGGGAACAGTTATTTGGCGGTTTTAAGTAGTTTTTTCCCACTTTCCCACTTCTTTTCCCACTAACCTTTTTCCTGAATATCTAAGTGCGGGAACCATGTTTTTCAACTTAGCTTTTTCATACCATTCCAACTCCAAGAGAGAGTTTTGAGAGTTCAACTTTCTAAGAAAAAGTTCATTGTTTAAAGTGTTAATTTTTTAAGAAAATCTTTAAAACACTTTTGTTTACACCTAATGTTTAGTTAATCCAAGTTTACATCTATGTATATATACATCTTGCTTGGAGAGTTTATTTGGCACCGGTTTATCTCTACACCTTGAAGAAGAGAATTTTTGGGTTTGCTTCTACATCCCTCAAAGAACAAGTTATCTGTTTTACTGTGGCATTCTCACATGGTGAAAGGCACCTTGTGTGGTTGATGGTGTACCTATTATCTCATTGGTGAAGTCCAAGATTCTGGTGGAGCCCCGGGGTTGTCTACTAGGCGGAGGTGTTTACAAGAAGACGTGTCAAGGCTTGAAAGGAGTCGAGTCGAGGATGTAAGTCATCTGTCTTGTAATTTGTAAAACCATACTTAGTGGACTTAAGGCTAGGGTCGTCCGAGGTTTTTTCGCATTATGGGTTTTTCCTCGTACATCGCGGCATAGTGATTCATTGTTTATTTTATCCTGCAAAATCACCTAGAACGCATGTTTAGGTAAAAAGATAAAATTTGGTTTATTCATTACTTGTTTAATTTGGTGCTAAATAAATATTGGGTAATTTGTATTTAATTCAAGTCATTAACTTAATGTGTTAAAATTATTTTTGGCCTAACTTGATTAAATTAAAAATATGACTTAGACAGATTTCTAGGACTTGGGTTAATTAATTGTGTTTAAGTGATATTAACATTAGTGTGTGTGTTACACCTTATTTCACTTGGTTTAATTTTATTTAGAAGAAATTAAAATTTATTGTTTTTGTGTGAACCATCTCCCTTCCGCGTCAATTAAAGGAAATAATTTTTTATAATATTTTAAAATGCATTCATACATTAGGAGCAATTGGAACTATATTGGTGACATAGAAATAAGGCACTTGAAACACAGAATTTGATGAAGCTTTATCTTCTTCGCCGCTACGTCTTCAACTAAACACATCATAGGCTTGAATAGGTACATTGAACACTATCCTATGACATAAACGTTTTTGTCCGGAATTGAACCAAAACAACAATGGACTCAATTAGAGAATTGTGTCCTTACAAATCTCCCCCTTTGGCTATTTCGGGACAAAAACTAAACAAAAATACTAAACGGTCATCAAGCTCTACAAGACACAAACATCCCACCCCAATACTTGACTCAAGACCCAAGGATTAAAATCTTTTCCGGTGAAAGTTGTCGCTTAGAATAATTCCTGCACACTTAAGCAAACAATTAAATGCATAGGGAATATCAATATATTAAATGCAATTAAAATAATTACTCCCCCTAAATTAATTCTCCCCTTTATCAAAACAACTACTTAGAAAGACGTCTCCCCCTAAGATAAATCTCCCTAAACTAAGATACGATAACAATAGGACTAGATACCATTTCTCCCCTATCACCAGCTCATCCTCTTTGAGGATGATGGATTCTACCTCCTTTATGGCCCCACATTTATTCAATTTTCTCCCATCCTTTGGGTCAAGAGTGTCAATATGGTAGGAGGTTGTGAGCTTCATTTTATTCCTCTGAGATGAAGTAACATTCTCTCACTTCAAACTGGTCACCTTGAACTTCTCCTACCCATAAGGAGTTAGGAATTTTACCATATGGTGAACTGTAGAAGATACCACTTTTAATTCTTTGAGTTCTACTCTATCGAGAATGATATTGCATAAGGAAGCTCTCTCTTTATTAGGCACATTGACCATGTACTCAGACAAACATCCATCTAAAAAAACTTAGTGCGCTCACCTTCTCTCCACTGAAACCTATCATTGGCTGATGATACAGAACTAACCTCTTCTTGATGAGTTTTAATCCCTTGAAGCAGTCCCAAAACAACACATCGACTGAGTTACTATCATCCACTAGTATTCGAGACACGTCGTAACCGTAAACTCTCGTGCTGATGACCATAGGTTCATTATGAGGGGACAAAATTCCCTTAAAATCCATTCGTAATAAGCCTATCACCAAGGTATCCATATCTACTTTCTTTAGTTTTCTTTGTTTCGTCTTTATAGTAGTCGAGTTAACACTCAGTCTTTTAGTTGCAAATTTAGCTTCTACAATGTGTGCCTTATGGTCATTTGGCTCTGTTCCTTAACCATTCATCCCCCCAATGATTATTTTAACGAAGAACTAAATCACGTGCATGCGTCCCTTAGGCTCAAGGATCTTAGGTGGGATATATAGGTTATCCCTATTATTGTCTGATTCTTCATCTTTCTTATCAGTCTATCGTCTTGACCTCTCGTCTTTCGTCCCACTGTGCTTCTTCTTGGCATAATCTTTGGCCCCACTCTAATTAACATACTTATGGAGTTTTTCTTGCTTTAAAATCTTCTCAATTTCATCTTTGAGAGCAAAACATGTGTCCGTCATATGGTCGTGGTCTTGGTGGAAATAGCACCATTTGTTTTCATCCCTCTTAAGACAAGGGGACTTGAGCTTTTTAGGATACCTACTTGATCCTTCATCCTTAATTTCTTTTAGGATTAGGTTGGGACTTACCATCAATGGAGTATAAATGTAAAACTCATCATTGTCTGACCTTTTCTTTTCGTCTTTTCCTTTCGATTTATGAGACTTGCTCCCACTTGTTTATTTCTCATATTTTCCTTTGGTCGCCATGGCCTCCTTAGCGATCATGACTCTCCCAGTCATGTCCAGACATTCTGCCACGGACTTGGGAGGATCCTCAGTCATCTTCTAGAGTAACTTTCCATTTAACATCCCACTCATGAGGGTTGTGATAACAATATTTTCCTCATAGTCCTCCACTTCAAGCTTTTCCTTGTTGAATCGAGTATAGTCTTTTAACATCTCATTCTTTCCTTATTTCACATACAAGAGATAAGTCGCTTTATTCGGGGGCTTCATGCCGAAATAAAAGTTATGAATGAATTTCTCGGTCAACTACTTAAAGTTCTCGATTGAGTTCTTAGAAATAGACGTATACCACATATTGGTCGCACCTATAAGGGTGTCGAATAAGTCTCATAATCTCATCTCATCTCATCTGAGATATAGTAAATATTGGATGTTGATTGATACATTTTAATGTGGTGTATCGAATTCGTACTGCCATCATATTTTGGAGTTACAATAGGAGGCTTGAACTTAGATGGAGTGGGGAAGTTTGCTATCTTAGCTACGAAGGGAGATCTTTCAATGTAGCCCATGTGGATTGGGTCTCAGCTTTTCAAAAAATCATTAATCTTATCCTCTAACCTCTGAATTTAGCTATTCGACGACTTTTCCATTGCCACTTCATTATCTCATCTACCCTCTTTTTCGGTTGGATCAAGCACTTATTCTCGTCCAGTATTCCTCTAATAATTGTTCGCTTCCTTTTATTCTTTTTCTTGGCCTTGCTCAGGCCGACAGTCTCCATGTACACCATTATCCCTAGGGGCACCGATACTATGAGATTGAGAGAGTTGGTCACGTAGTCTCCTATAGGGTCGAGACGGTCAAAGGTTGAGCCCTCACTAAGTCTGTCAAAGTTTAAAGTTTTGCATTAACCTTGCATATTTCTCATGCAGATTGGTGTTGAGTGAACTATGTCTCTAGAAACCTCATATGATTTCTAATAATCATCCTCATCACAATCCTAATCATCTAGATCCGTTTTCCCCAGGCAAAGACTCCTGGGGTATGACGTGTCTCTCCACATCTACTGTAATTATACCTATTTTGTGGGAACAAGGGTGGTCCCCCATCACTGCATCTACAACATCCCTAAAGGTCGAAGTGATGATCTCTACCCCTATGCCTGGAGTCCGGGTCATCGTGGTTTGGCTCAAAGCCATAAATTATTCTTGCATCTTTTTTTAGTTGGCCACTAGTGAACACAGTGTCGTTGCCACATCAACCATTTCTGACTAGGGTGGTGCTTGGTTAGAGTTGGGTCCAACGTCTAGATAAAGATTGGAACCCATATCTCCAGTAAGAGTATGGATGAACTAGATGAGCTAAAAGAAGCTTGAAGGATCCGAATATAACTCTTCCAATAGTGATTCAGGTCCAACAATGGTGGAGTTGGATCACTACCATAGATTCAAGTAAGAGCTAAGCTATAAATGAGAGGAAGAAGATAAAACCTCGCTTCCCATAGACGAAGCCAAAATGATGATACTAGAGATATCACCACTTAAAATTATATGGATCTCAACCTAACAATCTATAGTAACGGAGATAAGAGTGAAGAAAAGTAAAAATTAAAGGAGTTGAGGGGAAGAGGAGAACACGATCATATAAGTGGTTAAGCCACTGGCCTACTCCACCATGCAGATGTTTATGTGTTTTATATTAAGCAAAAGAGCTCTTATAGCTCAAAATACAACTCTCTCAAACTTCTTCTCTATAAGATGAGTTTGACAGAGATTAGGGTAGGGTTCTAGAATTCAATCCCCTTTAAGGAAGAAGGTGATGGATATTTCTAGCCTTGGGGGTGCACAGTGTACCCCCCAAATCATGTAATAAACAGGCACGGGATGAAGCAACTAATTATAACTATCCACCTGTCCCTAGCGCATACATGTCATAATGATGAAATATTCCGTCATATGCGCATGAATATTGTTATAACATTTTATCCACATGGGATAGTGACCCATAGTCCAAGTGCGTTCTGCCATATGTCATGGGTCAGCCATCATGGACCTCGTCGAGTCAAGTTGTCGAGTTAGTCTTCTAAGGGGATGAGGCTCAGAGTGCTTAGTTGGTTATGGGTCTGGATATGATCTTCGACCGTCTTTCTTATGGATGAGGCTAAGGAGACATATAATAGAACTAGGATCACTGATGTGTCATACATTTTGAGTAGTGGCCAAGGATGAGGTCACTTGAGGTGGGGCTTTAGTAGATTCGTCCCACTTTTGTTTCCCTTGATGAACGACCAAGGTCGGCCTTGGATGGGTTGAGATCTGTTGAGGACGAGACCACACTTATTTATATAAGTAGGTGTATGGTAGTTCACAATCTTTAAAATAAAGGGTGATCCCTTCCCAAACCTCCCGTGGAAGGGAATATTGGATTTGGCTATTCCTCCCAAACTATCTTCCAACAGTTGAATTGGTTACTTGTAGGGATTCTCGTATGGCTCGAATTTATTTAGGACAATTTTAGCCACTCGACCATGGGTTTTTATTGAGCTATCTTCCTGATAAGTTTGTTCGGCACGTATGGATCCTCATACGCTGGTTCTCGAACTGACAGGTCCTTTTAAACGATCTCGTGATCAGGAGGACTCTCTATGGTTATGACCCATC
This sequence comes from Sambucus nigra, assembly GCA_949130495.1. NCBI lineage: Eukaryota > Viridiplantae > Streptophyta > Magnoliopsida > Dipsacales > Adoxaceae > Sambucus > Sambucus nigra. The sequence continues at coordinate 246,141,245 of OX422210.1, forward strand.
GCTGCTCGGGCACCCAAATGATCAAATGTTGAACCCCTACTCAACTTGTCTAGGGCACTTGGCCTTTCCTGAGAGAACGATTTCCCGTTAGAATAATCAGTGGATCTTAAGGATGAGGTAGTTTCGGGATGATAGGTTCCATAATTAGTTAATCTTGAGTGCCTCGATTCGCTTCTTTCATATCTCCCTAACGAGTTTAGAGGCTAATTACTCCCAGAAGGTACCAAAGGCAACATTTCTCCCCTTGTGGTGGGGACAAGTACGGGCCTAGTTTAAAGCATCCGAGTCAGTTGTTTTACTATCTTTTTCATAGATTCTTGATTTTTGGCTATGCTCATTAAAATCCCTGTAGGTCCCCTATACGAGGAGGGACAGAGGGAAATTAAGATGTTGCCCATGGCCTGGCTACCCTCGAGATTGTTTACCATTTATCATGACTCACCAGTAAGTGATTGAAAAAATTACTTTTGGATGGAAAATATGTAGGAAACAATAATAGCTTGTCGATTTCCCATAGACGGTGCCAATTTGTTTATGTCTAAAATTGGTATGATGATTAGGATAAGTCTTATCTTAGTTACACCAATTATTATTAACCATAAACAATGAAGCAAAGTTATAAGCTATAGAGGGATGAGATACAAATAACGAAACAAATGTTTTTTACATAGTTCAGCCTAGTAAGGTGCCTACGTCCATGGGTACAATGTCACTATGTATAAGGGTTGAGTACAAGCCTCTCAGGAACTCTCTAGGATTTAAAGATAAATTATTTTTTGGTTGTTTTAGCTAAGATGTGTAGTGACATATTTATATTAATAGGGAGAAGAAGAGGTGGAATACCTTTATTCATTTGGTATTTATACCATTATACTACAATTAACAAGTGTGTAATTATTCACGTGCATGTGCATGGTAACTAATGATATTCTCACGTGTGTTTGTTCACCTAACTGATTGTTCATATTCTTGAAGGTGGTTGACTATTCTACCGACCAAAGGTTATGATTAGGCTGACCACTTCTATCTATTGGCTTGGGCCCATTTATTATGATGACAGGTGCCATGTTGTTATTGATCCACTTGGCATTTTTATTTTAGGTTACAAAAGGAGCCAAATGTGTTGCAAAATTATATTCAAGAAAGGAGGTTCTATGAATATGGAAATTCATAAAGGACATCAAAGTGGTTCTTCTTTTAAAAGGGACCAAGACCATTAAGGAGTAAGGCACATAAGATTGTATATTTCACTTGTTATGAGAAATCGTACAAAATAGTGATCACTTGTATAATCTTTATACATCAAGTACTTTGTCCAATATGTACATGGATTGTGTGTTATGTGTTTAGACACGTGGATTTAAGACTCAATAATAGATTATTTGTATTTTTATTCTTAAAATCATGTTTACGATGTTTATTTACTCTTTAGTCATAAAGGTTCATCATAAACCATTTCAAATAGAAAACCATGAATATAGTAATGATTTATATTTGTTTGTAAATATATCGTAATGTCGATTAATTATGCTCAGTGGGAATTTGGGTGTGGGCACAGAAGATCAGAATTTTGGTTCTATCATGATTTAACAGTTCACAAAACCTAGATAAGAGGGTTCACATCCCATCGTTAAGGCTTCAAGTACAATCTTAGTAGTTTATTTTGACTATGGGAACCTGTCTAATGGTCCAGAAACTTTTTCGATAGTTTAAGAAAGATTATATCAGTACTTCAAGAAAATATTTAATATGATCAAGGATGAAATTCGAATATTGATTCTAACTTGATAAGACTTTCACAACATCATGGTTTATATAGTGTGCAAAAATTTGTAATCTCGAGGGATATAAGGATCGAAGTATACACATCATTTTTTCTTTGATTTGTTGATGGGTACGATTCAGTTTTATACTGGGCAAATAAACCCTTTAAGTTGGGCAGTGATCATGTTTTGGAGGAATTCGCATCCAGAAAGTATCCTAAAATGTGATACCCACGTGATAAGCCTATAAGTTTTTACTTTACCACTAAACCCGAGTGGTGGATTTAATAATCTGGTAGAGATGTCAAATAAGTTAAGTTTGAGGTCAAGGAATGTTTATAATATATTAGTAAATATAAATTAGAGGAAAATTGTTTTCACCAAGCGGGCATTGTGTGCTTTATAAAGGGCATCATATTATGTTTTATTGAATTATGGAAACATTAGGCCTTTCTACTATGGTGATTTTGAGTAATTAAAATTGTAGTGCAGTCGGGATCATTTAGAGAAATTAATAATGATTAAATGGAAAAGGAAATAAATTACAGGATAATAATTTAGAATTTATTTTATCTATTTGGAAGTCAGTTTTATTTATTAGCCTTGGGTCCCTGATGTAGTCCTTATTTATTTGTGAGCCTTATTTTGTTAGTTTTCTCTTATACCCTTAGCTATTCTTAAGACCTTTTAAGTATGAGGCTTAGGTAGCACTCTTATAAGTCTTAAGACTTAGTCTACCACGAAATTGAGGTGAGAGGTTGAGAAAATTGGCTAAGAGTGGGTTAGAGGAGAGAGGAAAATGGAGTATTATAGAGAGGACAATAAAAAAAATTCTCTAGAAATTCTTCAAGATATTCAATGGATAGAGAATACCACTCTTCTTCTCACATCAAAGGATCATATATTGGAAGACAAAGGGCTATTTAGATCAGAATCTACATCAACTCGTCTCCACTTCTTAAATTGGAGATCCTCAAACTTATGGACTCACAAACCCTAGTTTTAATGTATAGAATTTTCAACGCTTTTGGTTAGTTTCGATTCACCTAAGATGGATCAAGAAACTTGAGAAAATATTTTTCAAAGTCCAGTACCTTAAAATCTCCTATCTCCTAGTCACTGAACAGAAAAATAATTTATTACTAAAAAATCATACATCTCGGCTAACTAGATCTGTAGCACTCTCAAAACTGAATGGTAATTCTCGTAAAAACAATCTAAGAGTTCAAGGATACATGCGAAGAGGTCATGGAAATACAGAAGAGGATGCCACTATAATTATAGCCCATGATGAAATACAAACTTCAAGCCCATCTAAAAGTGAAATGATCACAATAATAACAAGAACTAATAGGGAAACGCACCTTATACACAATATATTTGTGCTAGATTTAACCATATTGGACATTGAACATAAAATTAATGTTTGTCCAAGAAAGTGGTGAAATAATATAATGCCTAAAAAAATTTGAAACAAATGTTATGGAAATTACTGAAGACCATTGGATGATAGAGAGAAACACCATGTAAATTCCATAACACCATTAGAAAATTGATGATACATAACTCAATATTGATGAACTTTAAGATAAGGATGTAACTCCATTAATTAGACATTTGATTCCATGATTGGTGCCCCATATCTTTGCAAATATTAATCAAATAATTTTAACATAATTAAAATTTAATTTTACCAACCGTATAATATTTGCAAAGATAACGGTAAAAACCACATTATTTATTAAAATATCAATTTAAACAAAAACATAAAGAGACAATGAATAAGCCGCAATATTTAAAAAACAATAAGTTATTTTTTACTTAATATTTAATATTGTAAAAGTTTCAACCATAGTTGCACCTGCTAAAACTATTAAAGGATCCAAAGCGTTGTGTTGTCCCATATTCCCACCCAATTATATACATTGATTTATATAAAACAAATTCTAAAGAATTTTTCTTAGTTTTATGGGCATCAAAATACATGGGTACCAAATTAAAATAAACAGTGATTAGTAATTTTGCATTAGTTCTAGTGTTGGAAGCCAAAATTTTACTCTAGCAAACATTCTTTTTTATTATTCGGGAGGTTATGCTATACAACATTTATTGTGTTAAACAAGCACTTCGTCATGAGTATGACGCACCATGGTTCAATTAAGCGATATTACACAATGACCTATTTAATGATTTAAAAAGTTTGATATTTATAATTTTAATTAACTCCTATCTTTACTATTTTTATCAAAAGTATATATATACGGTGTTTATGATTCACCCTATATTAAACCATTAACAAATATAATATGATTTTTTTTATGAGGCACTCTTTCCGCCATTAGTGGGAGGGAAGAGCGTACCTGAAGTACAAATTATTCTAGAAGAACGGTTTGTTCATGAAGAACAACAAGAATTATCATGAAATACTTTCATTTTATCTTATCAAATCCCCACGTATCACTCAATGGGAAAAGGAATTCAAAATAATATTTAAGATTCAGTCACATGGAGTAGCTGCAAATATGCTTGTCACAATCATTGTCCCAGTAGGATATAATAAATTTGGTAGAAAAAAAATTATTCCACGCTTAGAAGAATAAAAAAGCTATAGGTCCCAAACACTTGCCTCCCAAATAGTCGAGGTCAAATAAAATCATACCCAAATAACGTTTAGGAAGATGTTATACGTAATGCTTAAGAAGAGTTTATGAAAAAAAGATCCACTTTCTCTAAAATTCCAAAAGAGGTTATTGTCTATGCAGAGACGCAAGTCTCTGAAGTGACTATAAAACCTCTGAAGTAGGCAAATGTACCTAATGACAATAAGATCTCTATATTTTATACACATATAAGAGAAAATTGGGATCGCAAAATATGACCATCGAGGACATATTATATATGTTGTAGCTACAAAAACCAATGGACATTTATAATATAAATCCACATTTTTTAATTGAATGTCGACAAAGAATATATTGACCAAAATGAGAAAATTCCATGATGACATAATTCGAGTCTCTTAATTAGGGGTGGACAAAAAAAAGACCGACCCGAATGGACCGATTGGACCGAACCGGACCGAACCGAAAATTAAGGTTATTTTGAAACCGGTCCGAAAATCGGTTCACAAAAATTAAAAACCGATTAAATCGGTCTGGTCCGTGGTCCACTATATTAAAAGACCGATTTGGACCGGACCGGACCGATTCCTATATATATATAATAAAAATAATGTTATTGTGTTTCTTATGTATAGTTTTTGAATTAATGTATATAACTTATGAATTTAATTGGAACATTTTATATATGTATAGACATTTTTTTATTTGGGAAAAAAAAAACCATGTAAATATCACTTGGAGTTTCGAGTATTATTTTTTTGTATATATATTTGTGAGAAAAATAGATAAAAACATTCATAAAATGTACATATATATAAAATAGGGTCAGGACCGAATTTTACCCTGGACCGGACCGAAAAAGCCTGGACCGAATTAGTAGGTTAACCGAATTAATCGGTCCGGTCTCGGTCCAAAAAAATTAAGGACCGAATATTCGGTCCGGTCCAAAAAATAGGCAAAACCCGGACCGGACCGGACCGTGCCCACCCCTACTCTTAATGTACGTGGTATATTTGGTCGTATAGTAGAAAACCCATGAGAAGTTAAATCTGAAGGTTACAAATGGGTGTTTATTAGAAAGAAAAGTAAGAAACTTGCCAAAAGTGCACAACTTATGGCATAAAATTTCCTCTAGAAAACCCAGATTGATTAAATACAAATTGTAAGACCCAATATTTCTAAGTATTAAAATTTAATTAATTTGGTTATTTTAAATTGCATGCGTGATGTAATTTAAATGGATTAAATATTATGTGATTGACTACAATATTAATCGGGAGATAATGATTAATGCTTATGAATAAATTAATAAGAGACTAGTTAATAATTATTTTATGTCATAAAAAGTGATGGTGACATAATAGTATTTTATCTCAACTGGGAGTCGTGTGTTGACAATTTGAGGTCGAGATGGGAATTTATTTTAGAGCAACTAAGATGGTGCTTTCGAGGTCACGGTCGAAATAGTCGGAATAGTGTACCCGGGGGTAGTAATTGGGTCCCGGGCCCTTTTAGTCATAATTGAGCCCACACGGGCGTGTTCGGGTCATTTAGGCTTGGTCCGTTAGCCTAATTTCAGAACTAGGGATTATAAACGTAACTATAATTTATTAGGGAAATATCTAAACACATTTAAAACCCTAAGGAATATATAGGAGGCCATTAGAGAGGAGAAAAAGAGAGTTCTTGGAGATTTTACACTTTCTTGCATCGTACTTACCACTAGAGCACAATCGAAAGGAAAGGAAGGCATCCTCATCACACACAACACGAAATCATACCTGCAAGTACGAAGGTAAGTGTTTATCTAACATATTTTAAAGAGGTTATAATACGCATCGTAAAATTGATGATATCTAGCATGAACATGTGTTTTTGTGATCAAATAATGGAATTAATTCACATATTATTTGGAATAAACATTATAGACATAATTTCTTGGTTTCGAAATACAAAATCTGATAATTGTGATGATATGAGGAAATTATTTTTGGGTTTTATGAACAACGTGCATGCAAAAGAGAAAACTACGATTTTTGTAGAAAAACCATTGATGAATTCTTGAAAGTTATGGTTTAATTTTAATGATTGAGATTATTAGAACTTTCTTATATACTCATATTTGATGTTGGGACAAATTATATGGGTTCTTGGGCATGATTCATGGGGGTTGTGTGGGTCAAAAATGGTGGAAACCCGTAACAGGGAAGAAGATGGACAATCAGGGGTTTCAAACCAGTTCGGCTATCCCCCAGAACCGGTTTGGCCTCGTAATGGGGGTGACCTGTTATCCCCAAAATTTATTTGTTTAAACTTTTAAGAGATTAATTGCGAGAAAAATTTGGGATAAGTTTAATATTTGTATAGGAACTTAGGTCAGGTTAGCAGGTACGTGATTAAAGTATGACTATCCTTAATGAGGCTTAACCGATTGAGTAACATACTGGGAATTTACGATTTAGGTTAAAAGAAGAGGAAATGATAACCTAAGACTTAAATTAGTAGTATAGAGATGTATAACTACTGAATTAACATATGGGACGTATGGAACGTTTAAGTAATGAGTAATGCCCAGAAAACATAGAATAAATATTATGTGATAATTATTCGTACATTGAGTATTCATGAGAAATAATTACTACGTATGGGATATATTATAGGTAGTGTGTATATTTATGTTGATGATGTATACATGTAAGTTGTCTGAATACCTATGATATGATATGACTTGTTATGTGTGTAAACATAACTACGCTTCCTGCTATCATGGGAGGTTCCGTGCAGAGGGTGATCCTAACTTATCGATTCAAGCGAGGTCTGGATTTATTCCCCAGAACATAGAAGTTAGGGTGTCTTATTATGTTTTGTGTATTAGTGGGACCGGCGTGTCATTTAGGTATGTTAGGTAAGTGCATATTCTAAAGGTTTATAACTATGTTCGCCTCCATCGTGTGTTATTTGATTTTGGGTTCGAGGAGACATTCTGAACATGTAGTCCTTGATTTGGTACTAGAGGTATGGACATGATAGAAGAGTATGCAAACATCACGGGAGTCATTTTGGGGGATTCTATAGTTATTTCTATTATATATGTGATAAATATATATACAAGTGTGATATATCTACTTAGGTGTGAGTAGAACCGATAAATTGTACATATCTAAAAGTAATTTAAGTAGAGAGACTTAAATAAATAATTTAATAATAATACGCGAATAATATTAATTATTGATATTGTGGTAGTGTGTCGTATGTGTAAAATGTGGGATCTAGACCTGTTGTGGTTAGTTAGATACATTATCTACTGGGCTGGGTAGCATAGCTAGGTAGGAAACGTTAGGTGTTCACTTTAGATAGGAGGTGAGGAACTCAAGGGAGTGCATATTGTAATAACATGAGTATTTAATAACTGATTTAAACCCTTACAAAGTGTTTTCAAATGGTTTTTCTTGGGCTCTGACCCATGTTAAATCTATTTTTCAAAACCTTTTAGGTGTCTATCCACATGGACGCCAAGCTTGAGGATTCTTTCCACGGATGCGTAGCTGCAGCACTTGAGGATGCTTGCAGGAGTTGATGTAGACGCTTCAATTATTCATTCATAATCTAGGAGTTTCATTACGTATTTCATTTGGTCATGTTGCCGCTTCACACTTTTTATTATATCAGTTTATTTAATAGACTTTGGGGATTCAGTTTATTATTCCAGACCTCTATTTGGATTTGTTATGGTAACTGATGGTTTATTCGGTATTATTTATTCAGTTATTTATCATGTGTTGGATTCAAATATTTATATTGTGGATGGTTTGTTACTTTATTTATTTTTTCGCATGTTGTCACTATAATGAAAGATCAAATTTAACACCGTTTAATTTAACTTAAGTGGTTAGTAAATTAAAAAAAAATGACAGTGATGCTAAGAATGAATCAATTGAGATTCTTGCTTGTTTTACTAAAGGACTCATCAATCGTGGTTAAAATAGGTGGGTTTTTACAGATGGTATAAGAGCATTAGTAACTAGTGTCCATAGGACCTATATGACTTATTATGATTTCAGTGTAGCATTTTTTAACATAGATCCTTATTAATATGACTGTTTTATTCATGATTACGTATTTGAGATTGCGTTCGTCTACTGTTATATTTGTATTCATTGTGAACTCATAAAATTCAATTTGTTTTCAAATGCCACCCAAAAGAGCATGATCGACAAGAGCATCGGTGAGAGATGATGAGAGAGAGGCTCAGCTAGAGACATAGGCACCCCATCCATAGCCATCGCATGGGACAGTGTCAGCAGTACTATTATGGCACTTGTAGTTAACGCCGCTATGAATTTCATGGATCACCATTTTCCTCAGGTTCAGTAGCTACTACAGCCAGTGGTACCGGTTGTCCAGGACCAACCGGGTCCCCCAGATTGTCAAAGAGTGAGGGAGGCATTTTAAAAGGGCCACCCATACGAGTTCCAGGGTAGCTCAGACGTGATTTTGGCAAGCCAGTGGAAGTAAGATATTTAGTCCCACCTGCATATAGTTGACTGTAATGATGTGAAGAAGAAGATGTTGGAAACGTTTAGGCTTGTTGGAGCAGCGTTGCAATGGTAGGAGTCAGTTACTAATAGTGAGGAGAGGGACACGATGTCCATTACTGAGTTTTGGGTGCAATTTGATCGCATGTATTTTTTACTAGCCATTGAGACTGAGATGTGTAAGAGGTTCAATGAGGTGACTCAGGGTGACCTCTCAGTAGCTAAGTGCGGGGAGGAGTTCACTCGTTTGGATAATTTTATGCCAAATGAGGTGAACAGTGAAGAGAAGAAGAAGCTGAAGTTTATTGATAGACTAGCCTGGATGATCAGACAACATTTGATTGGGAACCCCGCATTGATAACATATACTGATATTGTCAATGCTGCACTTTTACATTGGTAGGATCATCACTTCCATTTGAAGGGAAGTAATAGAGGGGTTGAGTCGAGCCAGTAGGGAAAAGGAGGTGGGAGCAGAGCTAGTGGAGCACTGTAACAACAAGAATAGTCAAGTAGGCACCAGAGGCAGGATTCCCGACAGGGGGATGATGCCAAGAGATTTAGATGTGGGGTTATCGACCTGATGGAGGTTTCGAGAAAGACCATCAGGGTCCTCAGTGGTAGCAGGTTCGTTAGGGCCATAAAGGCTAAAGGAATAATGTGGGAGGCTATCAGGTCCAAGACCATCAGGGCCAATAACATGGCCAGAAGCGTCAGGGCCATTAGGGTTAGAGGCAGAGAGACTTCCCTATCCAGTGCTTTATTTGTGGACAAATATACCACAAGAGGAGAGACTACCCACACCAGGTTAGAGCACCATAGCAACAGGGTGCCCAGCAGGGGCAACAAGTGCAAATATAACCTGCAGCACCAGCCCCATCGACCCCATCACAGTAGGGGCAATTACAGTATGAAAGTGTCTATATTGTTCGAGATGCAGTCATACAACAGGCCCTACTGGCCCCACCGACAGTAGAGGGTATGTCTCTTATTCATAGGCTTGATGGTAGGATTTTATTTGATACGAGGGAATCACACTCTTTCATAACAATCACATTCACAAGAATTTCTAGTCTATTAGAGATAGCCGGTAGTCTCGTTATGTGTGTAGAGTCACCATTGGGTTGTGGCTATCTTATACACTCGATCTGTAAGGGTGTGGATATTGATGTGGGGAGATTACGTTTAGCTGCCAAACTTTTCGTGTTAGATATGGAGGGATATGATGTCATTTTGGGTATGGAGTGGTTAAATTAATGGTGTATTGTTTCCAGAGGACTATTGTGTTCTCAATTCCAGGTAAAAAGATGTTCTTAGTGGAGATTCCTATTCCTGATGGAGGGTTGAGCACACATTTGTATTACATTAAGGAGGAGACCTCAAAAGAGTTGGTTGTCTCTCTAGACTTGATTCCAGTGGTGAAGGAGTTTAAGGATGTGTTCTAGGAGATACCCGGGCTGCCGCCTAGCTTAAAAATTAAGTTCATTATTGACCTAACATCGAGTATGAGGCCTATAACCCGAGCACCTTATCGCATGGCCCCATCTCAAATGAGGGAGTTGAGGGGGAATATTCATTAGCTCCTGGAGAAGGGTTTCATCAGACGGAGTACATCACCGCGAGGTGCGTCGATGTTGTTCGTCAAGAAGAGGGATGGATCCCTTCAGTTATGTATCGATTATAGGTAGCTAAACAAGGTCATGATCAAAGACAAGTACCCACTGCCTCAGATCAATGATATGTTCGACCAATTGAGATGAGAATATCACTTCTCCAAGAGAGATTTAAGGTCCGGATATCATCAATAGTTCGTTAGAGAGGATGATGTTCCTAAGACTGATTTTTTGACACGGTATGGGTCATACGAGTTTAAGGTGATTCCATTTGGGCTCACCAATGAGCCAGTAGCGTTCATGGATCTTATGAACCATGCTTTCAAAGAGGTCCTTGATCAGTTCATGATCGTGTTCATCGACAATATTCTGGTTTACTCTCGTTCGGAGGAGGAGCATGTCGAGCATCTACGGATGGTTTTATAGATACTACAGGAGCACCAGTTGTACGCCAAATTTGATAAGTGTGCGTTTTGGATTCGAGAGGTGAAATTTTTGGGCTATATTATGTCTGATAAGGGTAGTACATTTGATCCGAGCAAGGTTTCGATGGTGACGGAGTGGGAACAATCCACGACACTGACCGAGGTTCGTAGTTTTCTGGGGCTAGCCGAATACTATATACAATTCATTTTAGATTTCTCGAAGATTGTGGGCTTGTGGATGAATTTGACACACAAGGGGGTGATATTTATTTGGGACGACCATTGTCAGTTAGCTTTCAATAAGCTAAAGGTCAAATTGACCTCAAAACTCGTACTTGCACTATTTAGGGAGGAGTGGAGTACCAGGTTTACATAAATTGTACATATCTAAAAGTAATTTAAGTAGAGAGACTTAAATAAATGACTCACTAATAATACCCTGATAATATTAATTATTGATATTATGGCAGTGTTTCATATGTGTAATACGAGGGAGCTAGACTTGTTGTGGTTAGTTAGATATGTTATCTAGTGGGTTGGGTATCATAGCTAGGTAGAAAATGTTATGTGTGCATTTTAGATGAGAGGTAAGGAACTCAAGGGAGTGTATGTTGTACTAACGTATATATCTAATAACTTATTTAAACTGTGATTTAAACACTTGCAAAAAAATTTCAAACGGTTTCACTTGGGCTCTACCCGTGACAAATCTATTTAAAAACCTTTAAGGTGTCTAGCCACAGGGATGCCAAGCTTGAAGATTCATTCTAGGGATGCGTAGCTGCAGCACTTATGGAGGCTTGCAGAAGTTGATGTAGACGCTTTAGTTATTCATTCCTAGTTTAGGAGTTTCGTTCAGTATTTCATTTGGGCGTGTTTCCCCTTCAGACTATTTATTATTTCATTTTATTTATTAGACTTTGGGGATTCAATTTATTATTTCAGACTTGTATTTTGTTTTGTTATAGGAACCGATGGTGTATTCGGTATTATTTATGGTGTGTTAGATTCAGTTTGTTACTTTATTTATTTTTCCATGTGTTATCATTATAATGAAAGATAGAATTTAACATTGGTTTAATTTAACATAAGTGGTTAGTAAATTAAAAAAATTTCGACAGTGATTCTAAGAATGAACCAAATGAGATTCTTGTTTGTTTTAATAAAGGGTTAATCACCCATGGTTAAAATAGGTGGGGTTTCACACACATATACCGCTTCTTTACGGCTATAAATACTTTTCAGATATCCGAGTAACATATAAGTTTTTAAAATATATTATATATGAGACTCGTGAATATTATGACTACTTATTTATACTAGACTTAGACATATAATACGTATGAAAATTTCAGAAGGAATTTCTTTGCTTGAAGCAATGATAAGGAGTGCATACTTAAATACACTAGGATGTTCATTGTATAACACGCAATCTAGATGGATATATGTACAACTGTCTTATGAAATACTTTTCTAAGAAAGGGTATGAAAACAATCATATATGTCAACATGCCATTATAAAAATATTGTTAAAGGATTTGCTCCTAAAGGGCTTAATTGAAATGCAAAATACCTAGATAAGGAATTCGAAATTAAATGACCTTGGGGTATTATTTATTGTCTCGGTCTGCAGATCGAGAATACTTTTGACAAAATAACAATCAATAAATTAAATGCATTGAAAAGTCTTGCAATATTTTAGTATATGTTAAGAACACCATTTTGTATGCCCATGGTCTCCGATCTTTGGATATTATAATATCCATATCATCCTCAATCGGATGACAAATATATATTTGGTCCAGGAGTACTATATTAGTATGTTGTTATTGCATCAATAAATTTAGTCCTGAAGTAACATACATATTGGTTATTAGTATATTATTATACATAACACAATACCAGACATAATAATTGCAGTCAATTTCTTTGCAAGAAATAATTATCATTGACTTGTCAGGAATGGAACTAATATCAATCATATTATGTGATATTTTTATATCTAATCATCTGTGTATTGTTAGTTATATAGATGCACATTATCTTTGTGATCATCACAAGGAATGATTAAAGCACTTATGACTACCACTGCCTATGAAGAAAATGGTTCATGCATAGCTCAAATTCAATGAGGCTTACATCGACGGAGACATTACCAACACATTTTAATTTTTCTACATACATAAACTATAGAAATAAAGTCTAATAGATCTAATAAAGTGACATGCTAACCAGCAAAGTTCAACTTTAGAAGAAAAATGAGATTAAAGTAACAACCTATCAAATATATTCACTAAGTCAAAATAACATTTCATAAGATTGTATGAGATATGAATGCATCAACTTAATCATTAGAGAAATGCCATAATCAGGGAGAGTATCCAGTTATGGGGAACATTTTATCGAGGGGAGAATTAAAGAGCATTATATTTTGGTCATATGTGCACTCTACTTTTTTCCTTTGACTAGGTTTTTTCCCATTGAATTTTCTTAGTAAATATTTGAACGAGGCAATACTAAATGTGTCCAACTCAGATTCAATGATCACAAAAAATTTACTCTTTTTCCTTCACTTTGGGTTTTCCCCACTAGATTTTTCTTGGTAAGGTTTTAATGAGACAACAATTATTGAATGGTGAATATGGTATACATCTAGGGGGAGTGTTAGAAAATGTGTATTTTAGTGTGGATGTCCACAAAAATTCCATGTATATATCAATTGGAATATCTCAACATGTCCTATAAATAGATTGATACCCATTGCGTTAATAGACACTTTATAAATGAAATATTATATTTTCTCTAAATTTTCTCTGTCACTTTATTTTATAACAAAACCTTTATTTTCATGTATTTCTTTAAAATATTGATTTATTCTTTTTAATAATTATCCACACATGTTCTTTCTCTTCCTTTGTTTTCATATTCTTGTTCTCTCTCTCTCTCTCTCTCTATATATATATATATATATATATATATATATATATATATATATATATATATATATTGATGGGTCCCTGTGTCCTAATTTTTTATATTTTCCGTGTTAGCGCATTCGTGTCGGATCTGACACAACATTCATGTTCGTGTCCATGCTTCTAATAATGTAACCAATTTGGGGATAAGGGACCTTATTGATGAACTGTTTACTACTCTAGATTAAATGGCCTATAATTTTCAAATTGGGGGTTTATCAACAAATCATAAAAACTTATTTTTTACGAACTGATTTTTGTTATTATTATATCCACAGTCCAAAATTTTGGCCCTAAAATGTTATCCACATATTAGGAGCTCAAAGTGGTTTTCTCATAGTGCTATACATCTCAAGGAAGAACTAAAAAATGGCATCAACTATTGTACAATTGGACAGTGATTCCCAACTTAGGAAATCAAATGACAGAGGGCCTTTGTTTTCACCTTTTGATCGAATTGAAATGAGGAGTATCCAAGATTAACATTAAGAGGTAATCTTTGTTGTTTATATTTCGAAAAATAGTATGGATACATAATTTGCCAAGACTCGCTATCATTATTGAACATTATCTAGTTCATAATCTCCACCAATGATACATGATCACGTGTCAAATGTTACTAGTTTCACACAATTTTCAATAAAAGAGTCACTAGAGATTACTCCTCCAACATATGTCCAATGAAGATAAGGAGATCCACATAATTTGACCATGGGAAATTATGTGGGGTACCTGCCAACCTTGGAACTTTACTAAAGTTCATGGACAGATATTCTTTTGAAATGGCCAATTTCAAAGATGCCGAACTTGATCAAACTTCAAATGATTTTTTAAGTTGCCCATATATGATGAAAGAAACTTAGGCAGCATTATACGGGAAAGTAGCTACAAAAAGGAAACAGCAAAAGAAAAAAGAAGAAAGCAAAAGGATTTATTGCACTATGTTCAATTTGGGTCCACAAACCAACTCATCTTGTGCATAAGCTGTGGCTTGCATTTGCTGCTAACAAAAAAATATCTTCACGTTTTGGATTGACAATCCAGCAGGAACACACATTGTTCTGATTTTGATGTACCCACCAGGTGTAATATACAAAACTTTTGGTAGATTTATCATAATAGATGCAATACAATTCAACTATCAACATTACTATCGACATAAGAAAACAATTCTATTTATTTCCCGGTCGAGGGACTGTTCTGTCTGATTAGTTCACTTTGCCTAATTTTCTCTATGTTTGTTATGCCTTATCTGGGGTAACGCTATGTTCCATTAAATTTATTTAGTAGAAATTTTCATATTCCCGATGACACTCACAGATTAAATAAAAACCACATTCTAAAAGATATTTAAAAAATAATAAATAGGGATCAGTTTGGAGAAAGAGATTTCCTATAAGTGGTCATTGCTCGGCCAGAATGGACACAATCTTGTCACGATTTTAAACCGCGATAATTTTACAATTTGTCACAGCCTTTGACCGTAACAAATGCTGCCAGACTTTTCACGGTTGTGTCGGGGGTAAAAACGTTGACAAATTAAAATTGTCTCGATTTTTTACCGGGACAAATATGAGGCAAGATTTGTAACGGTCCTAAACCGTGACAAAATTCGATACACTTTCACATATTTTGCAAAGTTTCAAAATAATCCGCAATCAACTTTCATTTTAAAAATATTTTACAAGGTTGTTTTCTTTGGTAAAAAAACGATATGGCACCATTGAAGTGGGGCCCATTAAGGGTTAATCGTACTATTTAGAGTAAAAATTCTATATTTATAGTAATGTTACACTTACCAAAATTTCTTACTATATTTTTTACATGTTTGTATTTTTTATCTTTTAGTCAAATGTAAAAGCACTCCGTAAGAAAATGCAATAAATTGTTTTAGTAAAGTACTCTTAGCTCCTTCTCTTGTAGAAATCTACACTTAAGTGGACCTAATAGTAAATTATCCTTAAATGAATAAAAATTGTCAACAAGAGATCTGATTGTAAATTATCTTAAATTTTTTAATTTTATACTATTTATGAAATTACTGGTATCTCAAACTTGACCCACGTCCTCTAGCTTTGTGGAATTGCTCTAGATGGTAGAGTGTTTATCTCTGCCGTTCATATTTATCGACAATGAAGTTTATTAAGTGTGATTGTGTTTTAATTTAGAAATATGATGTAGCTCAACTTTAGGTGTATATTTTTCAATGAATAGCTAAAGTTTACAAATTCTATTGTGTAGAGTGATTTAACAATTCCTTTTTTAGTTTTTTTGAGTCTCATAATCACAAAAAACGGTCTTGTAATCGTCTATCTTCCTTTTCACATAGAATAACACTTTTGTCCTAGTTGTTACAATAGAACCGGTAACTAAAAAAACAAAAATATGGAGTGATTACAAATAAATATTTAAATGTGGAAATAAATATATGTGATCCTTTCCTTTTTTATACCCTAAATTATAGTATTAGCAACAAGGATAAGTTAATCAATATATTTCCTCACATTTAAATAAGATTTGTTTTCAACCATTGATAGCATATAAGTCAATTTTTTATTATAAAGTTCAAAAGTCAAATAACAACTCTTTATTTGGAGCGAAAGGATATTATATATAGATAGAGAGAGCCACTTGGCCTTTTCTGAAATTCTTTTAGCTATCCACTTTCAAGTGCAAGTTGTTTGGCACTGAAAATGAAAGCTAGTTGGCATTTTCTGAAATTGTCAAGTTATCTTTATAATAAAAGAGCACAATTAACCCGATTACATAAAATAAAGCATCAATAAATCTAAACTCTTGTTGGATTGGCAAAAGTTCATCTCCATTCGAGTATAAGAGTAAGAAAATCACTGCTCTAATGCCTTTGCACAAAGGCAGATTGGATTTCAACAGGAAAAATCTTCAAGCCCTTGGCAGAATGCCGTGGGTACTTATAATTGCTTAATTATAGTCTTTCTGACTTTATTCATAAGGTAAAGGATAAAGTGGAAATGTGAAAATTGATTATTGTCCATAAGGTAAAGAATTGATAGAGTGAAAAGGATTAAATGGACAGTTAAACAATCTAAAAAGGTTTAATCCATAATTAAGACAAAGATGTGTTTATAAAAAGTTTTCAAAAAAAATAAAAAGTATTTTCTAACACAGTATTTACGTGTGTTGAAAGAATGATTTTCTGGGAGACACCCACTTCTTCAATTCAACGGGAACATAAAATCTCGTAATCCAGAAGTTCATTATTATTCAAATACACCAAGGAAAATGGGAAAAAGATACACTTTCCAGTAATTTGACAGTTAATCAGAACATCGAGAACTGTTGTGCATCTAATAAAATTTAGCACTTTATCTCTCCTTCTAATGTCAGTATCACTTACATAAAGATGTACATAGAAACACACAGCACCAATTAAAACAAAGATACCTATTCGTAATGTTACAACAAAGATAAAACTGACTTCTATTTAATCTTCTCAGAGAGTTTTCTCCTACCGCAAGGGAAACCATTGAGAAATTTCTCCTTTGGTAATTTGCCCAATATTTGATGGCAGGTGAATCAACTTTGCTCTTCAGGCTCTCTCTTGGAAAGTGAGGGACCTAGACATAGCTGCAGGGTTAGCCTGCAAAACCGGAGATGATGTGTTTACATGACTTTTCTCATCACCCTTCGTTTGGAAGGCCTTAAAAAACCCTCCTCCCTTGCTGATGGAATCATTTTTAATCCCAAGGGTTTCCCATATAGAACTCTTTGCAGCCTCATCAGGGTCATCAATTCTTAGAGTTTTCGGTACCAAAATAGACCTCTCCAGATCTTTCTGGTCCACTCCCTCCTTCCCCATAAAATAACTCGGCTTAATCAAATCCCCATCTCTTGTACGCTTTCCTAAAATAGGAGTTGATGGTGACACCCAAGGAATACTCCAACCACCCGGGACACTACAATTCCAGTACGGTGAAGGGAAAAATGGGACCGGAATTCCTGAAGGACAAACGGGTGGAATTGGAACTACTGAATTCCAAGGATAAGGCCAAGGGTAAAATGGCATTGCCGGCTCTTGAATTCCGCTTCTCCCTCCTTCAGCCATTGAATTTGAAGTTGGCACAAAAGATGTGCTAGAACAATTATCACCGTTTTCTCTCCCCTTGCAAGAGACCGGGATTCCTTCTTCGAGTCTATAAAACCCGTTTCGGGTTGATTTTTTCTCCTCCAGATTCAGAACACAAGCCATGGGTTCGCCCAAAGGTGGGTCTGAGTTGAAGGACAGGATTGTGCCGTTGGTTTTGAATGTGGGGTGATGAATAATTCCATTTGGGGCATCAATTCGAGCTGCTTCGAGGGCTTCGGAGATGGTGACGTGATTAAAGTGTGAGGCCACATTTTTGTTTTTACGACGACCAGCGCCAACTGGCACGTTCCTCATGGTACCCCCGGCGGTCCAGTATCTCTGACAGCTCTTGCAGAAATGACGTGGTTGATTAATGTTGTAATTGTTGTAGTAACAAAACTTTGTGTCCATGCTATTGCACCGAGGACATGGGAGAATCGTGTCAGGCTTCTTTAGTGTTTTCAGTTGCGAGTTATTTGTATCAGTCTGATCATTTTCGGTCTCCGGAGGTTTTAATGTCGCAGCTTCTTCGCCAATAGAGGGAGTTTTAGGGTTTCCATCTGACTCCGGAGATCCTTTTGAGTTTATCAAATTTTCTGTTGTATCACTTTGTTTTTCCGCTAAATGATCCTGGTATTTGAGCATGAATTTCCATAAGCACCATATAAAAGTAGCATGGCAGTAAGAGTTCCAGTCTAATGTCACATAGTAGTGGTGGATTACTCAGATATATGTTTTAAGGGAAAATATTAATTCTTCAACCAAAACTTTTGACATGATAACTCAGCATGAATTTCATTTGTTCTGAATGGACGAATTTCAAAACGGAATTATATTTGAATGAATAAAATTCCAGTTGTGAAACTCAAATGGAGCTGCTCTTAATTTTACCATATATCTCTCAATGAAACTGCTAATATGGGACAACCTCCTTGTACCAACTTCCTTTGCACAAGGATTTGGTTCAAAATCATGGTTCTTCTGTCATACTGATACTCTCTATTTCTGACAGTAAACCCACAGTTGGAAGTCAGACATCTGATAGAAGAATTGACTTCAATTTGATTAATACCCAAAATCAAAACTCATTTCAATATCAAGGAGAAAAGTAAGTCAAGACTCTTAAAAAATGAATTGTTATTTCAAAATCTCCCAAAAATGTCCTGAATTTTATGCAAAATGAATATAGGGTTGGGAGTAAAACGCTTGAAAAAATATAGTTATAATTCCAAGCAGATATACCAAACTCGCACCCAGATGAACACTAAAAAATGTAAATGTAAGTGTAATTGCTAATTAAATTGATACATAGGTACTAGCTATAAATTTTGTATGTGTCATCTGCAAAACCCAAAAGCAGGCTATAAAAGTTTTTTAATTAAAAGTTGATGATAACAACCAGTGAATATATTAAGAAGAATTTATAAACCCGCAGGGGAAAGAAAGACGTTACAAGTTTTTTTTAATTATCAATAGAGTGGCAAGTGCTTGACCTTTTGCACAGGGAATAATCAGTTGTTCACGTCTAACCAAAGTTTACCAAAATATTTTCAAAAACCTAATTAGAGAAGTAAACTTCTCCGAATGTTTGTGTGTGGAAACGTATTGCATCCAATTCTAGGTCAAAAGAACTTTTTGAAAATTCCCTTTTCTTCTCCCTCCCTCTCTCATTGACAAGTAAAGAACTTTAGGAAAATCTTACTAAGTAAGAACCAGTAACACTGAATTACTTCAATATTAGTGAACCAATACACTAAAATTTGAATGAAACATGATAAGCTGAGGCTCACAGAGATTATAAAAGGCCGAAGTTAAGTCCATTACAGTCAAAATCACTACGGTTCACTAAACAAATTCCTGAGATAAAAGACAAACCCAACTGACAGGCATGAAAAGTTTAGGCCTTGAAGTAAAAATAGTTATCTAATTACTTAAAACACGTTAGTGTTAAGCTCCTTGTGGGTGACAAAATTTATGCTAATAATCCAGACCATTTGAAGGAATGGAGAAAGTAAAAGCAACCAATATAGGGTTTTATGGTAACTATGTATTTTTCATCTTACCTTGTTCTCAATTTCCTCTTCTTCATAATTTTGTTTCCGTTGTTGTAGTGTACTCACTATTTTGTTTTCCAAACAAGTAGTATTGGGCTTCATCAAACTACCCTCTTGCTGAGAAGTAATATTTTGAAGCGCAACAGCTCCACAACACTCTACAGAGTCCCCGGGCAAGACAATATTTTTCCCAAAGAGCTTGATCCCCGGATCCATCACTTTTCCCGGTGGTGTTATGCTATGTGGTTTAGTTTATTGTAATATGGACTAGTAGAGTTATAAAAGTCTCGGGGGGTGGAAGATTTTGATCCAGTTTTAACTGAGAATGATGGGGGATGTGGATGCCAGGTCAGCACAAGAATTATTTTCTCAGCCACAAGTTTTATGGTGGTCTTCCTATCTTTCATACTTAGATTCTTTGCTGCACGGAAAGCTGGTGCACCCGCTTTTAGATCTCTCTCTGTAGAGTAACCCAAGACATCCCTAACTGTTGGTGGCAGAATGTTATTGGTCGTGTTGGAGGAAGTTTGTACTTGGGCTACTTCATTCAGTTATTATAAGCCATGGTTTTCAGACACAACTTTATTAACTTGCACAACCTTGCCCCATTAATTTTGTAAAGGCTGCTTTTACTCCCGCATATAGAGTTAACATATTTGGTGTGTCACCTTTCTACTACTAATAGAGAATTAAGTTAAATATCATATTTTTTTTTCTATTTAAGATAATCTTTTACAAATTTATAAATCAAGTTTATGTGCTATATTATCATTTATTTGTGTGGTTCCTTTAGAGTTAAGAGTTCATTTTTTTTCCGCATCAGTGTCATCATTTTTCATGATGCTTTTTAGTATAGAGACTAAATTTATAAAATTATGAGGACTCTCATATTTTTATACACTTTGAGAATTATGAAGACATTTCTTCAAAACTCCATTCTATTAATCCTTGCTCGATCTTAAGAATATTGAAATTCAAATACAAATTAATACGGGTGTGACATTAGTGTGTCGCACTAAATACATTTATTGTGTGTGTTAGCATGCAATTATTCTTTTGTAAATGGTACTTCTATGACAACAACAAAATTGACACATAATGAGTAATTTTTTATTGTATTGTATTGTATTGTATTATATTGTATATAGTAATGTATAAAAATAATGTACAAATAATAATAATGGTAAGAGCATACATATGCTCATTTACTTTAAGGGTTTTGAGAGTAAAGATAAAAGAATTTAGAGGTCTTAGTTCTACCCCATGGTTAAATGTTTTCTTTCATTATATAATATTTTAATTTAATCTCAAGGTTTTGAGATACTGCCAAATAAAATGATGAGATATATTTTTTCTACAAAAATATATTTTAGAAAATGCATCATTCTGTAATTAGAAAACTTGATTCACAAATTGAAATAAGTTTTTATTAGTTTCACTCTTTTCACAGCAACAAATCTCACTTTCATTGCGCGCTAATATTTTAAGCAAAACTTGACAAAGTATGTCTGCTTCTACGAATTTCATTCACAAGTGTCTTATTAAAGAAAAGCATTGTTTTAATTCAACGAAGAAATCTTTGCAACCCATGAAGCTATGAATAGTTGCCTCCCAAAATCACGGGAGAACTTTGCATCCTGTGTTCACCGTTTGTTTACTCTAATAAAGCTTGGATTCTCTGCAGTGAGTAACGCGACATTGTCAGCGAGGCCACCATGTTTGGGATTTGGAGATCTCTAGTAGTTGAATTGCATTGGAATTGTGCAAATCCACCTTGTGTCAATATCTTTTGTGATAGAATGTGTGATGATTTATATGTGTTGACTATAAGTACCTAGGGGTCTATGAACTTATTCCACAAACTTGAAGTTGTCTATATAAGTGAATCTTTTCTCTATAAGAAAATTAATGTTCTAAAGTTTACATACTCGATTTTATCAAGAAAAAAATAAATCAAATTTCTAAGATAGGTAAGCATTCTTTACGTGTAAAAAATCTTTGCCAGATTTTAAGAGAAAACTTTGAAGACTTTTACATGTTCTTCAATACCGTAACTAGGATTGATATCTAGGACCTTCTATTTTGAGGAGCTTGATATAATTTAATGGAGTTTTGGGGGTTTCAATACCGTAACTAGGATGATGATGTCATCTGGGACCATCGATGGCAGTCAATTGATCGACCATCACTATTTGGCTCATGGTTGGTTTATATCTTATATTGGATTGTTTTTTGGAAATTAGAAATAGTTTAGAATAGCTTTGAGGTTCTTTATCCATGTAGTAAGTTGTGAATAATATTGGTTGAAGCCTTGAAATTGATATTGGAATTGAATACCGAACTTTATGAAAATTAGTAAAGTAAGAGATTTTGGTTAAGACTTAGTGACCTTTGTATGCTAGGGGTTTGCTATTCTTGGATGTTATGTGAAGCATACCCAGTCTTGAGTTCTCGTGGTATTACGTACTAGAGGGGATATCTTTATGGCAAATGTGTGATATTGATTGGTACCCCAGTGATGAGATGAGTTTTACCCCGATTATTTTACCCGAACACTACGTGATTATTTTAAAGGTGTTATCTCGTGGTGATAACACTAGGGGACTCTTTCATATATCATTGGGTATGGGGATCTATGATTGGTTTGAAGGCGTAGTGATTATTCTTGGTCGATGTTTTGGGGTTCTTGGGTTGGGACAACCTGTAACTCTACCTAGTATAACGTGAGAGTTCCCTAAAGGCATTAATGTAGGTATTCATTATGTAAGGGCTTGAATGGAGCCTGGCTGGGACCATACTTATGATGAAAGTGAACTTTATGACTATCCTTATTTATATACTTATACACTTGTGATATTTAGTGTAGAGTTATTTGGGATCCATTAGTTATATTCAATGGATATGAATAAGAGTTAATCATAAGATCACTTGGGCTTAGATGTGGATGCATGAGATATCGAGGGTTGTTTGGGTTGGGATAAACATAAAAATAACTAAAAGACAAGAGGAAGATGTGTATTAATATGGTAGCCAAATTCAATTGTAATCTTATTCTACTTAGACTTATTGTTAACATTGTTGTTAACTTTACTTTTCAGGACCTATGTCGTCATTCTCACCTTAACCCTGATCTTTCAATTTTCATTTCCTCACTTACTGTTGATTTTAGGATGTAGGTGTCGGGTCTATGCGCCCATAATCTTTATTAGTATTTATATTATGTTGAGATGGATTTATGTTGTAGTTTTATTTTTAGATGTTAGGATTATGTTGAGATAGATTTACTATTATGTTAGACTTTAGTTATGTCAGTGATGGTATCAAATGTTGTTGGGCTTCCACTTCTTTATTGTTTCAGTTGTTTACTTTACGTACATTACTTTATTATCAGTTGCTTAGAATGGTACTCAATCGTATCGACTCCTGTATTATTTATTTTAGATTTGTTCAACCTATTATTAGATTTTATGGGGTGTCATATTTTTCTAGGTTCATTTTTATAGGATTTTTTCTTAGTAAATACGATAAAAATACTATTTTTTCCCCCTAAAGCAAACAACTCCATAACGAGAAAAGCTATAATGTTGTTAGAGTCCATAACGATCATGGATAAAAGTTTGATGGAACTCCTATTCCTATATGGTGTAGTGATGTGGAGATACACCATGATTTTTTTCACAAAAACACCTCCACATAAAGGGATTATTGGGAGAAATAATTAAACTATCCAAAAATATGTACATGTTGATAATGATAGGAAAGGGTGTGGCTAAAATATTTTGGAGGAAGGCTATTAACATGGGTTGTGACACCATAAATGGAGTTTATATAAGTTATGGTAGTTGTAAGACCCCTATGAGATTTGAAAAGTTAAGAAGCCCACACTCAAGATTTTTAGATACTTTGAGAAAGTGACATATACACAAGGAACGTGAGTATTTGGCTGAGCTTGACTCTATGAGTGATTTTGGCATTTTTCTCGTCTAGTTTGTTAATAGTCATTCCTACAATGTGTATAATTGTATATATGAAAAAAGGATTCAATTAACATTGTCATCAGTGATAATACCTCCCTTCAATTTAATAAGGGTGATTGGGAAGATACTTATTTCATGTTTTCGTATGTTGAGGAATAAAGGGAAAAAGAAATGGTTGAATTTAAAGAGGTGCCCGCACCACCCCAAGTGGTTATAGAAGTGGGCGATACATCTCGTAGGATTAAAAAGGATTGTGATGCCTCTAAATTCATTACAAGTACGTTTGTTGGATTAAATACCCATTATCAACTCTAAAATGAAGTTAACTATCTTTTTTTATACTTCTACACTTAAACCTAAGAATGTAAAAAAAACCTTATTAGATGAATATTGGGTCATTATCATGCAAGATAAATTAGAACAATTTGAAAAACAAGATGTTTGGAATCTAGTTCATGTTCCTAAGGAAGCTAACATTATTAGTACTAATTATATTTTCAAAAATAAGTGTGATGAAAATGGTACCTTGTTAAAAAATAAGGATAGGCTAGTGGCTCAAGGATACACCCAAATTTAAGGTTCTTTTCCCCCAGTTTTTAGGATATCATTGATTCATCTACTCTTAGCTATATATTGCCATTTGGACTTCAAGCTCCATAAAATTTATGTAAAGAATGCACTATAAAATGATAATAGACAATATTAATTATATGTGTCACAGCTAAAAGGATTTGATGTCCTTAAGTTTTTCACGCACGTCTATCGCCTTAAGAAGAATTTGCATGGCCTTTGTCAATATAATAGAGTTTGGTACAAGATATTCACGCATCCTTAGTGGTTTAAGTTTTAAACATAGTGTGTGTGAATGAGAATTTATTATTTTAGTCTCGTGGTAAATACATAATGGAAGCCCAAGTCTATGTAGAAAATATTATTTTTCCTCCACTAGTGAAGACCTGTATCATAACTTTGGTTTTCTTATAAAAAGGGACTTTGATATGATCATGGAACTCAATTTCTTCCTTCATCTCTATGTGTGTTAAATGTACAGTCTAATCTTTATTTCATAAACAAAATGTGATAAAGACCTTGTGAAAAAGTTTGACTTTGACTCTTTAAAGCATAGGCGTACTTCCATAAGCGTGTCAAAAATATTAGAAATGAGGACAACTAGAAGGATGTGTGTGAGATGTTACATCGCAACACGATAAGTAGTTTTCTGTACCTTACGTCTAGTCATCTCGACATATCCTTTATGGTGATATTTTTTCCTCACTAACAATCTTTCCTTAAAAAGTCACATTTTTAAATAGTCAAATGAATTATTTAATATATTTCAGAGACAACAAACTTTGGTCTTTGGTACCCATGGTATGCCAATATTTTATTAATATCTTATTCCGATGCAAATGGGGTGAGTGATGCGAAGGGTATAAAGGCACCTCTAATGGTTTCTTCCATGTCAAAAGTTGTTTGGCCTCATGGAATGCCGATAAGAAAAGTCGTATGTTATTGTCCATTATCAAAGAGGAAAATATTATGGTGGGTAGCTATTGTACTCAATGACATCGGATGAAATGAATGTTGAAAATTATAGTACCAATCAAGACTGAATGACTATATCTCGTAATGATACTAGAGTTATTGTTATTTTTATAAATTCCATTCAAGATTCATTCACAATACATATTGACATTTTTCATCACTCTATTAGATATATTCTTGAGGACAAGGTTGTGTCATTGAAGTACGTTTGAACTAAGAATCAATTAAAAAATATCTAAAACCTCTTGATTATTCTAAATTTCAGTGTATAAGATCCTCATTCAGTGTTTTCATTGTTTATTGGTTGTTTAGTAATCTGTATAGGATTTTGGTATTTATCCTCATACTTGATATATATCCCATGATGTGTTTATTTCATTTTATTGTATTTCTTCCCATGGAAATATTTATATGATACTATAGGAGGGTAGTTATTCATGTGTTCATTTTACGGAGTTTACCCCTCACGAATCGAGGCGTCACGCATTTAAGATGAGCATGAACCAGAGTTCATTAAAATATGAGAGATAAATAAGATAAATGTAGACATTGGATACATATTTTTACGTGGTTCAGAAAAACCTATGTTCATGGTGGTTCTTCGGTGTTCTCATTCATTTATGTTGTTTTTAGTTATGATGTTGTTACAAGTGGGGGATGGTGAAAATTTTCACCATTTCAGAATGGGTATGATACACATAATGATATTCTCTATACAATTATTTCTTTCTCTCTTCTCTCTAGATGATATAAGAACCCCCACCCCCATTTATATCTTAACTCCTTCCTTTTATTGTAGTGTGTGGGTTTTTATATTGAGTTTTTAGTGATGGGTGATAGTTGGGCCACACGTTTATAATTACACATCACTATTGTGGAATTTTAAAATTATAACCCACTTTTATAAAATCTTAAGTTTATACCCCTCCTAAAAATCCTATGCGTGCTTGTGTATTCTCATAGCGAGTGTACGCGTGCAAAACAAATGCCTCCAAAAGATTAGGGTTCTTAATGTCTTTGGGAATGTTGAAATCTTTTATGTTCTTAAATTCTCCTCTATTTCACGATTCTTTTAAAATTTCTAATGTTCAAGGAGCTTGAGTTGTGCTTTGTCTTTGAAGATCTTCATAGATTATGAGATATCTAGGTCGGTCTTTGAAGCTTTTACACTCTTCATTACTTTTTTATTTTTCTTGATCTTTGAGGATTTATGAGATCTTGGTTGGTCTTCGAGTGTTGTGAATTCTTCTATTGTGTTTGATTACAAATTTTTGGTTGTCATCTTATTTTTTGTGTCAAATCGATTATTGAAGGTGGTTTCGCCCACTGAAGTCCTTAAATTATTGAAATTTGGTTGTCCTGCAATGATCCTCTTGTTCATGTTATTTCCTTAATGTCTTGTTCTTTCTTTTCATATATTTATCCGATTCAAAGGTTTGGAAAACATTATGTAAGATGTAACATGTGTGGCCCTCAATATATTCCTTACGTGAAATTCATGTTTTAGAATATGATGATAATTTCATGATGAGACAAAAATATTAGTACCGAATATCCATATTATGAAACGTCGTAGTAATCTAGAAGTTTTTTTTAAAATGTGGTTATATCCATGGATTTTGTTCATCAGACTAGGATAATCATTTACACCACGGGAGGCACATCAAAGCTTGTAGGACAAAAACATAAATTTTATTAGTGAGGATATCATCCATGTAAAGAAAATATTTAAAATTCTTGATATTGGGGTAATTCCCATCGATTGTATATTCTGACACAATACCATATGAAATAACTCCTAAAAATCAAGTGACATAAGAATTTACCTCATGGTTTTCAATTATAATGAAGTTTAATACTTTCAATGGTTCATGAATATCCTTCCTCACTAGTGTTTAGGCGATGTTCTGCCTCTCTTCGACTAGTGTTATTCATGATGTTATGCCCTTACGTTTCTAACTTGTGTTATATGTGGGGGTTGTAATTTTCTTCCTCAGGTGAATGTACTAATGAGTCTGTTGTCTTCCTATGTGAGTATACAAGTGATTGTGCCTTTTTTAGTTGTGGTTATGCCATCCTCATAAGTGATTGTTCTTGCAAGCATGAATTCACTTTAATTGTGCCTTTCTTAGTTGTGGTTATGTCATTATCACAAGTGATTGAACATGTGATTGTGCCTTTCTTGACCGTGGTTATGCCATTCTCAATTATGATTGTGCATGGGATTATGCCTTTCTCTGTTATGATTGTACATGGGATTATGCCTTTCCCAACTATAATTATGCCTTTTTCAACAGTAATTTTATGTGGGGTTATGCATTTTTAGATTATTCCCTTCTCAATTGTTATTATACATGGGTTATGCATTTCCAAATTGTGATTGTACATGGGGTTATTATAATGCCTCGTAAAATTCATAAATAGATTGATCAGGTTTAATACAAAGATCACGGGAATCAAAAACATTTGATAACATTCTCAGCATAACGAATCAAATAAAACAAAGTAAGCAGATCCAACACAATAACATAAAATGTTGAACCAAGTAAGCATACTTGATACCATTCCACTGACAAAGAATGAAATCTAACTCTGAAATATAAATTGTATCTTTGTAGTACAAGAACAACTCTGTATGAATTCTCCAAAAATAATATTGCATCTCGCACAAATGTCTGACTCAAGAAATATAAAAATCATACATATAGTGAAGCTTGAAATAGAAATAACTACATCAGAATAAAGAAGTAAGTGCTCAACCACTACATCCAAGGAAAGATGGAATGAACTGAAACTAGTGTTGTAGAAATCCTCTAACTAATAGATTAAGGTTATGGCAGCCACTACAGCCAAGAACTATAAAAAAATAGTTCACTAACGAGAATGAAACCTAGTAAGTCTAAAGTGAGTGAGAATTGAACTAAATTTAGGCCTAAATAATACTAATGCATCTTCCTCCCATATTAAGTGTATTTTAAGTTATTTAAGTTATCCAACCCAAACAAGCTAAAATAAGCATGTGGTTCTACTCCCAAACCTTAATGAGTCTAATGTGATATATATTTATGTTTTAATAAGTATTCCTTACTTTATCATCCCTAAGTTCATCTCTTAAATTAATAATAATTTATCCCATGGTAATCTCTTACACTTATAGAAACTCACTTACTAATCATAATATCAATAACAGTCTATAGTTATGATTTTAAAAGTGTCTTAAATTCATCAGTCTCAACTAAATCTCATGAAACTGAATTAATATATAAGTCTCTAATATATTCATTACATTATTCCTAACTCGCAAGTTTATGGTTATACATCGCTAGTATAATTTATAATCTGGTACAACCAGTTTAAAGTAATGCAACACGGAATCATGCAATCCAGAATTTCTGTGAGTGTACACAAATCACATCAAATCACATGGATTATGCACAAGCCCAAAAATACAAGTACGAAGGCTTATCATTAATGCTTTAGAGGATCGCTCGTGTCGTACTAGGTATAGTTATTGGTTGTCCCAAGCCTATAACCTCAAAGTAACAATAAGGGATAATCACTATGCATTCCCATCATATCTCACGGCATCCATACCCAAGGCTATATGATAGATCTATCCCATTTATCCCCCTCAGCAACACGGGTATGTCAATAGTATGACCATGGTAAATAGGAACTATGTATAAACCACCTCATCGTTGGTAATACCACGCATTGTAAACGTCCTACGTGCCCCATCAAAATCCCTCCTAATACGCCACCCATGAGCACTCATAGACCATGGAATTCTTGCACATAAATCAAGTAAACAAGCACAAACATACGCAACTAGGTCAAATAAACAAGTATAATCCCAATTAAACTGGGTTATACATAATATCTCTTATTTTTCCAAGTCAATACACATGTTAACTATAATTTTTATAATAGTATACTAGACAAACGCCTAGGGATTCGAAGTCCAGGTCTCGCCTCACACCTAATAATCATACGAATAATTTTAAATACATAGTCACCCTAGTTTATGTGTTACAAATATATTCTAGACTATCCTAGGATTTACACAATCCCTAAACATCTCTTCTTATCATAAACTATCACAACTATTAACCTGACAATCAGGGATCCTAAATTAGGTTTCATCTCCCACCTATTACTTACATAATCATTCCAAATTAGTCGCTATCCTACTTGAGGGTAACAACTACATCTTCACTTCATATGTGATAAACGTTATCACTAAGCATTACTCAACTTATAAAACTTCCAATAAAGTCTTAAGGTTGTTAAACTAGGTGTCTGTAGACATCCCATTATATTACCCTCTAAACTCTCCTTAGGCCCCTAGCACCTCCTGTCACCACTACCAACCCAAGTCATACCCCGGGTACTGACCTAGAGGTTATCGGACGCTCCCAGGCTCCATTTGACCAAAAAGTCAAAATCTTCATCTCGATCGAGACTAAATGAATATTTAAAACGCACTGAATCCCCTTTCCAATGGTCCGTCCCGTGCACGATTCTGACTTACATTGACGACGAACGACCCATTTTTCCCAAAACCCGACCAGGAGCCCACCAAGAGCTCCTGGGCTCCGTTTAACCAAAGTCAACTCTTCAGATCGATAGAGACTGAATGAATATTCAAAGGGCATTAAAACCCCTTTCTAACGGGCTGCCCCGTGCACAATTCTGACTTACGGTACGGACAAACGATCCATTTTATTCCTAGAGATCATCGAATGATTTCAGGTCCCGGTTGACCGAAGTCAACTCCCAAAATCGGGTCAAACTCTTTGGAATGTAGAAGTACATATCCTAACAAGTCCAACGGTCTGCCCCGTATACGATTCTGACTTACCATACGGACGAACGATCAGTTTGGGTCTGAAGTTTTCCCTTCCAAAGGATCGACAAGCGCTTCAGAGCCACATTTGACCCAAAGTCAACTCCCGCACCTGGGAACGGTCCAAAGGACTTTCGAAGGTATCTGAATTACCTTTTCAACCGTTTCCCTATGTGCGATTCAGATCAACGGTTTGCTCTCTATGACCAATTTTTTGAAGGATCTTGAAAGAGACTATCAAACGGTAGGTTCCAGACCATGCCTATCAGCAGTGTGCCTAAACGCGCCTGTCGATTGGCAGGACCAGGGATATGTTGATAATCAATGCCCTGGGCCAATAAAAAGTAGGTCCTGACCTCATTGCAAAGGGAGCCCGAAAATCTGAAATACCTCACTCTCAGCGAATCAAGAAAACCTCTCAAAGTCAGCGTGATTTCCACATCCAAATCCCTTTCCAACCTTCACTTTTCAGCATCCTTTTCATCAAACTTTGTGAATTAACTACCCTTCATCATCGTCCAAGTGCAAGGGATGCTATCCAAGGTTCTATATCAATCTCAAGATCTTCAAGAAGGTCCTATTTTCTCAATTCTCTCTTTAAATTCGCATTAACTTGTTTTATAACTTAACACTTTTATTCTCTCATCTCACATATCCTACTATACTTTTTATTTAGTATTATTGCACATATCTTATTTTCATATAAATAAAAACTCAAAAAATAAGAAAAAGAGGGTTTCCTCATAAATTCCATACGGGAATTCTCACATTTTTCTCACACTTTTCTCACAACTAAAACATTTTTTTACACACACACACACACACACACAAACACACACACACACACACACACACACACACATAAGAGACATCCCCGATTTGCATTTGAACTACGTGGACTTTGATGCCTCTATAGGCTACGTAGGCGTCTCGGAGTAATGCCCGTGACTCGAGTCCTTTTCCTACTTTTTTCTCACTTTCAATTTTCTCTATATTCTTGAAACTCAATTCTCTTAATTTCTATATATATACATGTATTTGTTCTTAGTGGCGTATTATTCCATGTGCGTTATCGTTACGTTATAACGATCAACGCGAGGATAATCACACAAATCCTAAATTCTAATATTATTCTTAAGAACATTCCTATGGATGATTCACTTTATCTCTTCCATAATGCAAGTCGATGATTCCTATCTCCACTACGTATACACATGCACACAGATCACGGGGAAATAAAGGAAAATAACAACATCCCATGAGAGACCGTAAGGGCGGAATGGGTGCCTAACACCTTCTCATTTCGTAACTTAGCCTCCGGACACTTCTTCGCATCATTTTGGTTTCGTATGTATCACTATGTCTTTGGATGTTGTCCTTCGGGATGGCTCCCTTTTCTTTTGTCTATTTTGAGTAAAATAGACTGGCAACTCCATCTCTCTACATTTTTCACCTCATCACCAACGTCAGCCGAAGCGCTCCCGAGAGGGACGTGCGGGACCTAGGATCCTCCTCTCTCACCCTCCACGAGGATCGAGGGATGGCCACAGTGGCGACTTCACTGGGGATTTTATTTTGAGGGCTAGACTCCATTTATATGGATGTTATGCTCGTTTATATTTTCCCCCATTTTGCATGTTCCCCTTTTCCATGTGTACCCAATACTTATGCTTCTATTCACACACATGTAAAAAATTTCTCCATGTACACTTCGCACCACGTGCACCT
This sequence comes from Sambucus nigra, assembly GCA_949130495.1. Lineage (NCBI taxonomy): Eukaryota > Viridiplantae > Streptophyta > Magnoliopsida > Dipsacales > Adoxaceae > Sambucus > Sambucus nigra. Next base: position 246,173,432 of record OX422210.1, read on the forward strand.
AGGATCACATATATCCATATGTTGCACGCATCACCCGTCCATACTTGGTGTACCATTGGTACATGTACTTTGCTCCCTATTTGGCATAATCAGGAAAGACATTCTCATCACAAGATATTAATAAGAGAAAAGTACATGTACCATTGGTACATGTACTTTTCTCTTGGTGTACCATTGGTACATGTACTTTGCTCCCTATTTGGCATAATTAGGAAAGACATTCTCATCACAAGATATTAATAAGAGAATCATGCATGATTCACACGATATCACCAAAGAGCATTGTGATTGACCAAATTTTGTCCAGTAACTGGAGGTCACTTCGTAATGGGCGCTGGTCCGGCAGGGCGTAGTTAGCCTAAGCGATATGACTTTCACCTTCCATTGGACAAGTACCTTCGACATCTATATCTAACGGTTCCTTCGCATCGTACCGCTTGACCAAAGTCATGACGGGAGGTATATCGCAGGGAACTCGTTCATGTACGCTGAGTATATCGAATTCGCTCTCACGTGTATCGTCCCCATGAGGTATATAGTGAGGAAATTCATGTACACTCAGGTCTATCAAATGGCTTGTCCACACACTGATTTCCCTCAAAAGCAAGACGTATATCATGGTAGTCACGCCAAATAGGGGAACCCTTTCCGATTCACCCAACTAACTGCATACCCGCATATAGGTGTCAAGCCTAGGACACACTTATTAGATTGTCGGTTTCAACCCGAAACTCTGCCAAAATTTCGGGTCGGCCTGTTGCCCAAATTTTTGCGCATTTTGAAAATGGGACCTTGCCCATGAGCCTGGTCACAAGTCCAGCCATAGATTTACATATGTTACAAACCCAACTTTTCCAGGCTCGGGTACCGTCCGGCATTTCTTTTTTCATTTAGGAGAATTTAATACAAGTGAGAACGTAATAATTACAATAATCATGCTGAGACCTGTCTCCCAAAAACATTTCTCCTTTCTTTATAAAAAAAAATCCAAAAACATTTATCCCTTCTTTATAAAAAAAAAATCCAAAAACATTTCTCCTTTGTTTATAAAAAAAATCCAAAAACATTTTTCTGTTCTTTCTTAAAAATCCAAAAGTTTTTTGTTCTTCAATCTCAAAAAAAATATTTTAATTCTTTTTCTCAAAAATAAATTCCATTTTACGCCTTATCAGGTCGATCTCACGCCCTTGGCTCGGCTCTCTATTGGCTTTGGTCTTCAGTCAAATCACCCTGGAGTTCTATTCGTTCCCCTGCTACCTCTTTCGAGTCCGGTATCCATCCGCTTCCCATGGAAAACACAGATCGGATACCAGTTGTGCAGCCAGATCTGACGGCAGTGCCAGTTGAGATCGTGTCCAAGATTGACAACCTTCAGACTTAGGTTAGAGAGATGCAACGAAACCAGGTTCCCATTCCTCAAGAGCTCGAGGCACTATTCCCTCGCGCTATGGGCCCACCCGATCTTGTCTGGGTTCCTGAAGAGTATCAGCACGCTCCACGTGTCCCTCATGTTAATGGGCCACCGCCTACCCAGCTTCCTATGTCGAATCTTACCCAGCCTGGGGCTAACTTGCCTATGATCATTGATCCTAAATAGAAAGAGTTGAACAAAGTCAAAGAAGATCTCAAGATGCTAACTAAGAAGTTGGACCAAGTCAGAATCTATGGGAATTACATGGACTACACCCACATGTCTCCTTATCCTAAGGCGAGGTTTCCCGAGAAGTTCAAGATGCCAATATCAAGAAATTCAGAGAAAGTGGACCACCGATTGTTCATATTCGCAGTTCTCACCATGCCATAACTCTCCTAGGGGTTTCTGAAGAAGTGATGGCCTAATTATTTCAGCAAACTTTAAAGGATATTACCCTCCCATGGTTTTTGTCTCCCGAGGAGTCTAGAATCCATAGCTGGGAGGATGTAGCCCGTGAATTCATGTCCAGTACAAGTGTAACAAAGAGCTTAAGGTCACCCGCCGTGATTTAGAGCTGCTCAAACAGAGCTCTGGGGAATTAGTCAGTAACTTTATAGACCGATGGAGGTAAAAAGTAGCTACCATGACCAATCGACCATTTGAGGAAGAATAAGTCAACATAGTGAAGAAGAATTTCTTACCCCATGTCCAAGCAACCATGGGAGGACAATACTATCCCCATTTCTGAGATCTCGGAGAAGCAGAAGTAGAAATCCAAGAAGGTCTTGCTAAGGCAGAGGTTGAACCAAAGAAATTGTCCGGAAAGTTCACTCCCTGAAAATATGATAAACCTGTCAGTGCTGAGATTTCAACCATCAACAACATCTCTCAACCAACCACTTCATGGGCCCCAGAAAGTCGCCATGTCCCAGTTTGAAAGGAATACATCGAGATCCATGGTCTCCTCTCAAAAGTTTATCGGGCCTTGTTAAGCCGAAACCTTATCAAACCCTTAGATCCCTGTCGACTGTCTAATCCACTACCAAGAAACTTCAAGGAAAATGCCCATTGCGCCTTTCACCAAACTATTGGCCATAACACCGACCAATGATTTCACCTCCGAAACATAATCCAAGGTCTAATTGACCGGGGTACCATTTCCCCACCAACCAATCCTAAGCCAAACACTACTCATAACCCACTCCCAAATCATGCCAATGCCATCTTCCTAAAAGAGAACCCATAATTTGATCCTTCAACTCAAATCACAGCCATATACTATCCTAAACCTCTCCAAACTTGCCCATATTTCCTCCTACACACTATTTGCCTCGCTGGTCAAGCACTTTCACTCTTTACTAGAGCATGCATCGCCGTCCGTACCCGTTCCAAAAATGGAAGTATGGAATTATCAGAAGTGTTAAACCAACTCTTGGAGTTCGGGATGAAATTGCCCTCACAAATGATCATTGATTGCCAAAGGTTTAGTACACTATTCTTGGAAGGACATAAATGGGCCCAAGAGTTAGACAATTGGGTGGTACCGACCGATGAAGTTAGCCTGGATGATGTTGTCCATATCATAGAAGAATTATTCAGACAAACCAATGATATTTGCAGCATAACTGAGTTACTTGGTACTCTAAAGCTATAAGGATGCCTGGTCCCTTCACCTTTACATATCTCCACAGAATTGGAGGACTTGTACGAAGAAGCCATTGAAGTTGTGGAATGCATCGACTTCACATGGAAAGACATAATTGTTGCCACCGGATGGTAGGGAAGAATTTGAAAATTCGAATGAAAATCAAGTTTTCAAGAAAACTAGCCCAGTAGCCGACATATGCGGGGTGATATGGTTTCAAGAACTCCTTGGAGAAATAAACAAGATGGCAGAACAACTCGAGATTGACGAGGAAACGGGGTTCTTGTTCTTCCCTTCTTCAGTAAACCACATGACTAGATCAGGAAGGCATTACCAGATCCCAAGCTCACTACCCGCAAATGACAAAGGGAAGGGCGTTAAAAACCTTCCTATCCTAGAGATAACCCTCGAGGAGAGTAAGATCCTCAATCAACTGAAGAAAACTCAAGCTAACATCACCCTACAGGGGCTTTTCATGTCTTCCCAACTACACATAAATGCTTTGATTAAGATTCTCATCGGACCCACAGTTCCTCCTTCCACCATACTAAAAAAAGTGGTAAATCTAGTCGGATCCCTAACCTCCACCGGAATGCTATCCTTTTTCGAAGAAGAAATCCCCAAAATTGGGCCAAACCACAATCATGCACTAAACATCTCCGTCGAAGTTATGGGGAAGATCGTACCACTCTCTCTTATCGATAATGGATCCTCCTTGAATGTCTGTCCATTAAGAACCTTCAAATTCTTAGGACTGAAGGAAGGAGACCTCGCTCCAACCTCCGCTGATGTACGTGCCTACGATAATACCTATCGGGAGGTGATGGGATCCATAAAACTTATAATAAGGGTTGGCCCTATAAACCCCGTCGTTGAATTCCAAGTTATTGACATTCCATATTATTTCAACCTATTACTCGAACGACCTTGACTCCACAATATCAAAGGTGTGTCTACCACACTCCATCAAAAATTAAAGTTGTTCGCTGACGGACGATTCATTACCATTTTGGGCGACGACGATAATGCTGAGGATGCAAGGACCATTAATCCAATCCTTGAGATACAACACGGGTCAAATGATATGCTCCTATTAGGATTTTGAGTTGAGGCACTCCTACTCCCGACAGGGGATGATTTCAAAGAAAGGGTTTGTCAAGAATATAACCCTCATAGCAATGTCAATGTGATTTAGATGTTCAAAAACATGCACTTTATGCCCGGACTAGGGCTAGGGCAAAGACAACAAGGGATACTTGATCCCATTAAACTGAAGAAAGCTTTACCTCCTTGTGGTTTAGGGTATCAACCATCAGAATAAGAGCTCAAAATGATCCGTCAGTATCGACCTAAGAGAAGCCTAGACTGCGTCCAAACCATCCCAGGTGACTCCTTGAATGGATGATTCATCAAAGAGGGTGAATACTTCCCCTTTTGCGACTTTCCAGAACCATGGTATGACCATACAGAAAAGAAGATGAATCTTAGAATGGAGATCTTTTTTCAAAACAGCTACCCATGGGTCGAAAGTTCCTAACACAGTGTACAACCGCTCATCAAAGATACCGAAGATTCTGAGGGAAAGTGACTCTGAGGACTTGTTCAACTTACAAACATTGGCGCTGACACTCTGCATGGTTCACTCAAACACTACATCACTAGATCCATCCCATCTGATTAAAGCTGCTGATGCACCTCTCCTCAACTGGCATGCTGCGCCGATTCTACCTGTTAAAATCCCACCTAACCCCAATGTTTAACCCATTTCCTATTCTTTTGTCTATCCTTGATCAAATTTAATAGAGACCTCCTTTGGTGAGGTTCTCAATGTTATTTTTTCCTATCAATGAAATAAATGAAGATTTTGAGTATCTTGTTATACCTTACATTAACTGTTTAGATTCTAATCAAACTTTTGATGATGATGATTTCGCAAATGAACAATTCTTTACTCATCTAAATAAGGTTAATAATAAACAACATAATCGCATTCAAGTTAATGAAGAAGAGACTGTTGTTATTAACCTCGGTTCATGAGCATGCATAACTCGAAGAATTATTGAACGAATTTGTGGATATCTTCGCATGGTCCTATGATGATATGTCTGACATTGATCCTGAAATAGCTCAACATGAGATCCCCACTCTTCCGTATTACAAGACGGTTAAACAAAAGTTGAAAAAGTTCTGCACCGAATGATCGCTCAAGGTCAAAGAGGAAGTATCCAAACAATTGAATGTGGGTTTCATTCATGTGATCGAATACCCCACATGGCTAGCCAACATAGTGCGTGTGCCAAAATCAGAAGGGAAAGTTCAGATGTGTGTAAACTACAGGGACTTGAACAAAGCCTCTCCAAAAGATGATTACCCATTACGTAATATTGACATGATTGTGGACATTATAACCAGTGATGCTCTCAAGTCATTCGTCAATGGGTTTTCCGGCTACAACCAAATCAAAATGCACCCAAATCATCAAGAAAAGACCGAGTTCATCACCCCATGGGGAACCTTTTGCTACACTGTTATGCCATTTGGTCTCAAGAATGTCGGGGCTACCTACCAGAGGGCTGCCACAACCATCCAGCACGATCTGATTCATAAAGAAGTTGAGGTCTATGTTGATGGTATGCTTATCAAATCCAAGATTAGAGAAGGACATGTCCCCTCTCTTCGAATGTTCTTCGAATGACTGCGACAATATCAGATGAGACTCAATCCACAGAAATACGTCTTCGGGGTTACAAATGGAAAACTCTTGGGATTCATGGTCAGTGAGAAAGGGATAGAAGCAGATCCTGCCAAGTTGAAAGCCATACTTGAGATGCCACCTCTCCGAATGAAAAAAGAAGTTCGAGGTTTCCTTGGGAAAATGTAATGCATCAGCCTGTTCATCAGCCAGTTAACCTCCATCTGCGAACCCATTTTCAAACTACTCCGAAAGGATTCAACCAAGGTTTTGAATGAGGCCTGCCAAGAATCTTTTGATCGAATCAAGCAATATTTAACCCAACCCCCAGTACTTATTCCACCACAGCCTGCTCTCCCTTTGATCCTATACCTAACCATAACCGACACTAGAGCTGGGGATTTACTAGCCCAATACCTTGAAGATTCCCGCAAAGAAAGATCCATCTATTATGCCAGTCACAAATTGGTCGGGTACGAAGTCAACTACAGTGCTTTGGGAAAAGCATGTGTCACCCGAAAGTTGCGACACTATATGCTCGCTCTCCCCAAGTGCTGATGGCAAAATTGCTGGATTATTTTTGGGTCATCTCATTAGAGGCGACCACATAATTTTTAAACTTAATCCCTTTTAAATCAGATTTAATGACTCCACGGAATGGTGGACTGGGCACAAGCCTAGCATAAGACATGTTCAGATCCGGGGTTGCCTGAGATAGGAGCTAGGGATATTGGAATCAAGAACAAATGTATGTCTCTTTGTAGGTTACCCAAAAGGATTCAAGGGTGGTTGATTTCATTATACTAAGGACCAAAGAGTATTTTTTAGCACACATGTTTGGCACTTATAGTAAGATTATATAATAGACCATAAAACCAAGAGCATTAATATCTTGCAAGAGATAATAGGGAAACACCAAGTAATTGCTTTTCAATCACCCGTACAGGATGAAATACAACCTGGTATTGATAGTACACTTCTTAGAGGTAGTGGGAGTATTATTGATGATTATGATAGATATGTCACTTATACTTGACTACAAGTGGCACCACTTTGTAGTGGGAGACGTAAGCATCTTTATGTTAGGTTGGTGGATTTGGGTGAACACTTCTGTGAGATCCCAAGGGAACACAAACCGAATCTCGAGAACTACGTCAAGGCACTCTAGGATAAGGACTCCGATCTTTGTCTAAAGTTAATGAATACCAAGATGGAATTTATGTATTTGAATTATGTTTGGGAGCTTGTAGACTTTTTAGATGGGATAAAAACCATTGGATGCTAGTGGATCTATAAGAATAAAAGTGGTGTGAATGGGAAGGTGTAAACCTGCAAGGCAAGGCTTTTTATGAAAGGGTTTACTCAGAAAGAGGGGATAGACTACGAAAAGACCTTCTCACCGGTAGCCATGCTTAAGTCTATCTGGATTCTTTTATCCATATTGGATCATATCAATCTCGATATTTGGAAAATGGATGTTAAGACTGCATTCTTGAATGGTAGTCCCGATGAGTGCATTTATATGATGCAATCGGAAGGATTCATAGTAAATGGTTAGGAAAGTAAAGTGTTAAAGCTTAAGATATCAATTTATGAATTTAAGTAAGCATTAAGGTCTTGGAACTTCTGGTTTGACTTCGCAATCAAATCTTATGGTTTTGATTAATTTTCGAATGAAACTTGTGTGTATAATAATCTTGACGGAAACATGGTGGTATTTTTAGTATTATATGTCGATGATACTCTCCTAATTGGGAAAAATGTGTGTGTATTGTCTAGTATAAGAGTGTGGTTTTATAGTCAGATCGATATGAAGGACTTAGGAGAAACCAATCAAATCTTTAGAATCAAGCTTGTGAGTGATAAAAAATATAAGATGTTGGACTTATCCCAAGCCACTTATATCGATGATGTGCTAAAATAGTGCGACATGAAAGATACCAAGAAAAAATTTCTTTCTTTCAAGCATGGAATCTCTTTATCTAAGGTTAGTCCCCTAATACACCTGATTATATAGAGGGGATCAGGAATATAGCCTATGCTTTAGTATTGGGCAACCTCATGTATGTTATGTTGTGTAAAAGAGTGAATATATTCTTTGTCGTTGGCATGGACAGTAGATTTCAGTCTAACCTAGGTAAGGAGCATTAAAGTGCAACAAAATGCATTCTCAAGTACCTAAAAAGTACTAGAGATTATGTGTTAGTTTACTCGATGGATAGTTTACTACACATTGAATACAAGGACTTGGATTTTTAATCGGATAAAGATTCAAGGAAGATGATCTCGGGATATATGTTTACCCAATGAGGTAGAACCATAATTTATAGGAGTTCAAGCTATCATGTATTGTGATTCCACAATGGAAGCTGAATATTATGCATTTTCAGAGGTAGAAAAGGAGGCGAATTGGCTCTGGAACTTCATAGAAAATAATATTAAATGCTCACCTTATATGCAAGAACATGTAGAAAGGCGATGTCATCGTGACCAAGATTGCATCTCAAAATAACCTGGCAGATACTTTTAGAAAGAGCTGACCAGCTAAGGCTTTTGAGAGTCGTATAAAGGGAATGGATGTTAGATGCATATGCATATGTCTTTAAGACTAAGTGGGATAATTTTGGGGTTTTATTATTAAAACCATGGGTTGATACCAAAATTATCCATCTACGTTGGTAAATCATAAATGGACACCTGTCTCCTTACGTGGCAACAATTTTAATCATAAATCACTTAATTAGTAATCAAGGTAGTTGCTCGACTCGAAGTCTGACTAACTTGAAGAATGCAAACCATTAAGGTAAATGAATAGACATCACATGGGAAGGAGCTAAGGGTCAAACAACACATTCACGACTATCAACCATCACATTCATTATGTACGTGTATAAATGTTTGAATATATAAAGGTATTCTAACCCTTGATCTCTGGGTCACTATAAATACACTGTATTACTTTCACAAAAGGAAAGATAGAACAGATTCTAGGTTATTCTTGTTGTAGCAAGAGTACCTAACTTTTTGTAATCAATAAAATCAATACAATAACAGTGGATGTAGGATTTTCTTCACAGCCAAACCACTCTAAAAATTCTTTGTCTCTTGTGTGATTATTTCATCATGTATTATATTTTATCTTTGATTATAAAATTAAATCTAGTCCATTTTTTAACATCAACAGATTGGCGTCGTCTGTGGGAACGTGTGTTCATTATTGTTCTCTATCACGTACGTCTTTATCTAAGGGAAATGAATGACCCGAAGAGTAGTACCAGAAATGAAGGCAATATTACCATCCCATCTGCTCTGCCTAAATCATTCAACTTAAATGGAATTCATCCAAGTATTTCCAAGGGTCAGGATGCCATGCATAAAACCATGAGATAATTGGCTCAATCATTACAAGTTAGGTCTTCATCTCTTTCTAGGAAAAATACGGCTCCATCCCCTAAGGAGAGAAATGCCACTTCCGCATCCTAGAATGAGCTGACATACCTATTCTAGGTCTTCACTCTATAGGTCTTATCATTTGGGAGTAAGGTCATCACTCAAATCCACATAATTCAATGACGACCATTCGTTCTCTATTGAAAAGCCAAACATTTTAGGATGGTTGAGCAGAGATTCACCTTTCGGTAGTTTGGGACCCCGAGAAAATAGGAATCATCACAAGGAGTTATCCAGACCAGATGAACATTGAGTCGAACATCGTGTAGGATCAGTCAGTTCCAAGTCTAGTGTCTAATGATCTGTGTAACCAAACAAACTTCTCATAAAGAGAGCTAAGTACAAACACGTGGTCGAGACGATCGAGCTACTTCAAATAAATCTAATATAGGAAATCCTTCACGAAAAGGATCGATCTAATAATTAAAAGACCGGTTGGGAGAAATGGCCAAGGAAAAGAAACTATTGCATCAAAATTTTGTCAAGGGGTTTCCATTCATCCAGGCAATTATTGATTTCCCAACTCCATGGCTACCCCCAAATATGATAATAAAACTAAACCAGTTTTACACATTGAGCAATATCAGGCTACATCTGACATATATTTTGTTCGTGATGAAATGAGATGCAGTACTTTTTCAAGAACCATCACTGACTCAACCCAACTATGGTACAATAACTTTCCCCAAGGACAAATTGCTATTTTTAATCAACTTACAGAGTTGTTCATCAGCAACTTATGTTTTGCTTCAAGACAATCAATAGAGTAGATCATCTCCTAAGTGTCAGACAGTGAACAAGAGGACCACCAGAGAATACATAACTCATATTAGTAACGACATAGAAGTGGTTGAGTATGAGTAAAAGACAAACATCATCGCTTTAATGAGTGCATTACTTATAGAAAAGTTATGTTATGCCTTGGCAAACGATCCTCCTAAAACCATGAAAGAGCTCATAGTTAAGGCTAGAAAAATAATGAATGCCGAGGAAGCAATGGCTACAAAGCAAATCCCATCAACCAAACCGAAAAAGAAGGAGCACAAGCAGAAAAAAGAAGATAAGCCCAAAAAATATGAAGCATATACTCCCTTGACGGTCAGTATCCACCATATCCTGGAGGAAATTAGGAACAATAAAGATCTGAAGTGGACTGAGAAGCTGAGGGAACCCCCCAATAAGAGAGATAAATCCAAATATTGTGAACTCCACAAGGATCATGGACACACGACCGATCATTATTTAAAGAACGAATTTGAATCCCTTATTTGTCGAGGAAAGCTGAGAAAATTTGTTGATCGACATGAAAGAAGATAAATAGAAGGAAGTCTAAATTCTCCTCACAACCCTAGGGATAACTGGAAGCGAGTCCATAAAGATGGTTATGAAGATGTCCCTGACCTACCAAAGAAGCCAAAGAAACCTGAAATTGAGGTAACCATGATAAGTTTTGGTTATTTTGATTGTCATGTTATCACAGGTGGAAATGCAGGAGGAGGAGATAAAACTGTAGAGAGAACATCTTATCTGAATGAAATACAAGCCTACTCCTATATACAACATATTAATTTGAATGATGATGATTAACCCAGGAAAGTAAACATAGAAAAACTGGTCATCGACTTTTCTAAAAAGATCTCTATAGAGTACTGTATCCTCATGATGATCCACTGGTCGTTAAGTTTAGAATACAGGATTCCATCAAAGACAGGGTTATATTAGACAATGGAAGTTCATCTGATATTATGTTTTATCCTTATTTTCAGAGTTTGGGATTAACTCTTAGCCAATTGGAACCATACCACTGACCTTTGATTGGCTTTTTAGGGGAAAAAAGATACCCCCTAGGATCAGTCAAGTTAGAAGTGTTATTCAGAACATGGTTGACGAGCCTCACCAAAAATATACATTTCTTTGTTATGGAAAAAAATGTTCAGTCTGCTTATAATGTGATCCTCGGCGGGGTTGGACTAAAGAAATTTGAAACTATACCATCCACAGTCCAGTAATGTTTAATGTTCCTTACTCACTTCAGGGTTGGTGTTGTGAAGGGTGATCTGAAGGTATCCAGAGAATGTTATTATTCTTCAGCTGAGTAGGAAGATTTTGTTGATTTGAAGAACAAGACCACCACTTACCAAGTAGACGCCCAACAATGATTCATAAATTGATACTTTGGATCCTCGAGATGAAATAGATCTATTCGAAGGAAATATTGTAGAACCACCCAGATTGGCTCCACTCCTCAAACAAGAATTGGTTAAGTTCTTAAGGGAACGAATAAATGTTTTCGCTTGGAGTCATGATGATATGCCATGGATTGATCCCAATTTCCTCTTTCATGAACTCAACATTAATAAGGATGCCAAGTCGATCAAGAAAAGGCATAGGGTGTTCAGTCTTGAGAAGAACTAGGCCATTCAGGAGGAGGTTGAAAAGCTGCAAAAATCACAATTCATTGAAGATGTCAAATATTCATCATGGTTGGCAAATGTTGTGATGGTAAAAAAGAAGAAGAATAAGTGGCGAATGTGTGTAGACTTGAATGATCTTAATAAATCTTGCCCAAAGGACCATTTTCCTTTTCCCAGAATTGTTCAGTTAGTAGATGCCACAACTGAACATGAGTTGTTAAGTTTCATGGACGCTTATTCCGACTATAAACAAATCAAAATGAAACCAGCGGACAGAGAAAGAACTTATTTCATTACCAACCGAGGTTCTTATTGCTATAACGTAATGCTTTTGGGCTTAAAAATGCTGGAGAAATGTACCAAAGGTTGGTCAATAAGGTGTTTGAAGAAACGATTGGGAAAAATATGGAGGTGTATGTAGATGATATGCTGACTAAAAGCAAGAAAGCTTCAGATCATATCAAGGACCTTAATCAAACTTTCGACCAACTGGAAAAACATCAAATGAAACTCAATCCGACAAAGTGCATAATCAGTGTGGAAGAAGGAACGTTCCTCATCTTTATTATAAACCAAAGAGGAATCGAAGCAAATCATTCTAAAACCAAGGCCCTGATAGAAATACAATCGCCAACCGGCAAAAACGATGTTAAAAAACTTACTAGTAGGGTAGCTGCTATAAACCGGTTTATTTCGCGAGCAACAAATAGGTTTTTACCATTCTTGAAGGTTATTAGAAATACCTTCGAGTGGAATGAAGAGTGATAATAAGCATTTCAAGAATTGAAGAAGTATCTGGGATCTCCACTATTGTTGTCCTAACCAACCTTGGGATCGAAGAAGTATCTAAAGTCTGCAGTTAGCTAGACATTAGTTTGGTTGGAGAATGGGATCCAAAAACCAATTTACTATAGCAACAAAGGATCCAGTGGAGCCAAAATTAGGTACACTAGACTTATCTATCATTCAAGCCTACAGGCGAATAAAGCCTTATTTTTAAGCACATACCATATTAGTGTACACTGATTTACGTCTTCGGTAAGCATTTCACAAACTTGAAAAGTCAGGCAAGTTGATGTCCTGGTCAATAGAACTGGGAGAGTACAACATCATTTATGAGCCCTAATCATCATTTAAAGGGAAAGCTTTGGAATATTTCATTACAAAATTTACATATCTAGAGATTATCGACCAACCAAACTTGCCTACCGAGCAGACTCTTCGGAAGAGAGCTCTGCTCAAAAGCAATCCAAAGTCATAGTTGATCATCCATAATCATCCATTGCTCAAGATATGGCTCAAAAGTATGCAGAATAAATTAAAAAAATATTCCACTATGGCGTTCTGTCTACAGAAAGCTTTAGGAGCAAAATTCCATTATGGAACTTATATGTGGATGGATCTTCGTGCGCAGCTGGAAGTGGAGCAGGGATCATACATAGCACCCCTGATAATATCAACGTGGAATATGCTCTTAAGTTTCAATTCAAAGCATCAAATAATGAAGTAAAGTACGAGTCTTTGATCGCTCGACTTGAGTTAACCCAATTATTAGGTGCCGAGGAAGTAGTGGCGCACAGTGATTCCCAATTAATTGTCAACCAAGTGCTTGATATATATGGAGTCAAGGGATATTTGATGGATAGATACTTGACTAAGGTAATAGAAGTCATTTCCAAATTTCCTGGCGTACAAATGAACACAATACCAAGGATAACTAAAGCCCGAGATGACGCACTTACTTGGTTGGCTTCAGTAATAAGAATAAAAATCAAGAGAGGCATTCAATTGAGATCTTGTCAACCCAGAGCATAGATGAGGATCCAATGATAAATTTTATTATTGTAGATTTGGGACCTTCCTGGATGGATCCAATTAGAGATTACATCGAAGAAGGTACCAACTGATCCAAAAGAGGCAAAAAATCTTTGGTACAAAGGAGTCAGATATGTGTTAGAGAAAGGAGTATTATACAAAAGGGGATTTACTATTTACTTATTATGATGTGTCCATCCATTGGAAGTTGGTGATTTGATCAAGAAAGTTCATGAAGGTTTTTGCAGATCTCATTCAGCTGGTCGGTCATTAGTTAAAACAACATGGAGGGGTATTACTAGCCAACTCTGAGGGCAGATTATAGGTCCTTCGTAAGAAAATATGATAAGTGCCAGAGGTTTGCTACAGTTCACAAAACACCAAGAGCTACTTTAATACCAATCATTTCTCCTTGGCTATTAGACATTTAGGGAATTGACTTGGTCAGTCGACTATCGACTAACGAAGGTAGGTTCAAGTAATTGGTAGTAGCTGTTGATTATTTTACAAAATGGGTCGAAGTAGAGCCATTGATAGAGATGCCTTACGAGAAGTTATACCAATTCATTTGGAAGAACATCATATGCAGGTATGACATGCCTTATGCCTTCATTACTGACCATGGCACCCAATTCGATAATGATGAATTTGAAGCATATTGTGTTCAATCTAAGAACCAAAAGCTTCACTCTGGCCCAGGGCATCCACAAAGCAATGTTCAGACAGAAGTGGAAAATAAAACCTTGCTTAATGGATTGAGGAAGATACTTAATGCGACTAAGGGTAACTGGATTAATGAATTTCACTCTTAGTCTCATTTTCGACCAACAAACGACAAAAACTACACAACTCAAATACTTAATCAGGTTGAAATTCTCAAATTTGAGATGCACCAATAGCTTAATAAGAAGTTTGAGATGCACCAATAGCCTAACAAGCAATCGTGTTTTTCCCGACCAAGCTATTACTTTAGGCATAACGTCGTATTAACAAGTCACAAAAAAGAAGTCTTACCTGACCAAGTTAAACACAAGAATATATACATATATATTCCTAAAACACTTCGTCGCCACTAGTAAATTACTTCATGTATGACTTCGTCTTTGACAGGCCAAGAACAAGAAGTTTGTAAAACTTTGTATACAACCCGAGAAGTTAAAAATAAGTTTTACCAGACTAGTTTAAATGCAAGAAAACACGTATGCATTCCTAAATACACGAATACACACATAAATTCCTCATACACTTGGTCGCCACTGATAGATGATACTATAACTTCGACTCATAAAACTATTTATAGTTTAATCTAAGTGCATTGGTAGAATATAAGGCCCTATAATCACCGTTTAATAACTTATCATTACACAAATAGATTTGTCGGCTAACTTATTAACTAATTATAAGTTGACAACAAAAAATCAAATATTTTTATTCAAATATTTAATGTTACATTTAAGATTGGGTGAATACAAAAAATAGAAGAGTTATTCAGCTGGACGTCTCCCTTGTGCTTTGGTCATTTCAGAAGAAACCTGTTGCACTCTCTCCATCCCATTAGGAGGATCATCCAAGGTATAGTGGGAATTTATGTAATTAAAATCTCTCAGCATTTTCCTGTTTCTACTGTTCGATTTATTGATCAGATGAGGAGGACGAATTATCTCATGCACATCATGAAGGCCGTAATCACCCAGATATTGGGTGACTAAACACTAAGGAATGGCATCCGGAGGGATCTATGATATGTCTAAATGGAGGCTTGCCACAATCCAATAAACTAGGATTGCTCTAATACCATAACTCGTTGTTTTTGTCATACTTTAGTAAGGTAAGCAAGTTGGTCCATCCCCATCTATAACCTTCACGGTTACTTTATGAAAGATGATCACCTACATGGCTTAGGGACCCATTATAACCTTCCATCCAAATCTCCCCGGGCTGCTTATGAAATTGAAAAGTTAACCTTTATACTTGATGCTGGAGTTTCTTCATAACATCATTATTGATTTTCAACTGAGCAGTTTGGTCTGCGATAGCCTTATCCTTAGCTTCTATTTGAAGAGACAAGTTGTCAATGACCCGACTCTTTGCTTTTAACTGCCTAGCTTGGTCGACTAGAGTTTTCCTAGTTCTCTCCTCTCCTCAGTTATCCGAGAATCCATCCTCTGTTTAAAATTTTTTCCTGGTCTGGTTTATTGCAATGCTTCAAGTTCTTCCACTAACCTGACATTCTCTATTTCTAAGAAAGAAGCACCTTCATTAATACCACTGGTGGACTATTTCTTTAGGTTGTCTAGCTCATTTCTGAGTCGATTATTTTCCTCTTTAAGCAATTTGCCTATCTCTCGAGCATCATTAATCTCTCAATTCAATAAGAATTCATTTTATCTATACATGGAGCCATACTCTTCAAATTTCTTACGCTTTATACTTAGCTTTATAGTCGACATGTAGTAAAGCTTTAGCATGACTATGATCATCCTGAAGATTCTCAATTATTTCATAATAGACCGCATTATTAGCTATAATTTTGTTCCATAAGTAATGATGATGAAGTTGTGATTCTTTAACTAGATCGGATGCATCTTGGCCGAGTAACCCTGCCAGATCTTCTTTAGACATATGAGTATGCCCAGCTTCCAGAAGATTTAAACTCTGAAGCAGTTCGGATTCAACATAAATTAAAGATTTTTTTCTAGCATCAATCTAATAATCACAAGTGTAAGAATGCAAAGACAACACACCAGATGTATAACAAAACACAATTAATCAAAAGAAGATCCTTTCATTAATAAAGAGGGGATTACAAAGATGTGCTCCCATTACAAAATGGGGAAGATAGAGCAAGAAATTTGATAACAAGAAAAATAAACAACAAAGGTGTTACAACTTCTCCTTGTCCTTCACATTAAATTCAGAAGGAAACTTAGTAGGAATAGAGATTTCACCAACCGGCTCTTAGATAGACCCAACAGGTGGTAGAGAAGATTCACCTGATCTTTCTTCAATGTCAAATTCTTCCTCCAAATTTTGAGGAGTGCCTAGATCATGCCTCTGGAATAGATCAGAATCTTCTACAATTCCTTCCTCCTTAAGAGACTCCAACCAACCATCCTTGAAAGATCTTTTCCTGACATATTCAATTTGGGCAGACACATCTAATAATGCCTTCTCCCAGCCCTTATCAAAGGAGGTTTCCTTTATCTTCTTGATTGTGGCCTTCTCAACTGCTAAGTCGTTAACCAACTTTGTTGATTTCTCCTCAGATACATTCAGAAGAGTCTCATGTAACACCCCATTATTTTATGCATTTAATATCTAGTTAATTCGGGAATTCTAAATTACTTATGTGTCGTAATTTTAATTGAATTAATTATGGTAATATTTATTTAAATATTAATCGGGGAGTGAATGATTAATATTTAAGGAAATTTAATTACTAAGTGAATATTAATATTTTATTCACGTCATTTCGGGTATTAGTGACGAGGTATGTACTTATATCAGCTGGGAGTTGGTATAGACTAATTTGGGTGTGAGATAAGGATTTTCATAAATTAATTCGGATGCTAATTCTGAGTGTACGATTGAGTCTGGATGGGCTTAGATAGTCCAAAAAGTATACCCGGGGATAGTAAACGGGTCACGGGATATTTTTAAGCATAGTCGAGCCCACACGGGGGCATTTGGGTCACTTGGGCATAGCGGGAGAGCAAACCCTAAGGAGCAGTTAAAGGCACTAGGAACCTATTTGGGGCACAAAGGAAATAGCCAAAAGGGGAAAGTTCATCATCAACATTTAGAATCACAACTTCGAATCAGACCGTACGAAACCATAAGGCAAGTGGTTAACTTGCTGTAGCATTAAATTGTATTTCGATTCATATTTATGTGATGTGGGAATCCAAAATTCGTTTTGGGGTAAAGAGGGTACAAAGATGGGGTTTTTGTAATTCAATCTCCTGATTAGAAATTCTTATAGAGATTCATGTATAATCTTATATTTTTGTACAACTGATCAGATGTGAAAGCCTAGACTAATTATGAATAAAATTGAGTTAATAATTAGTTGTTGAGACGGGCTAACGATTAACACAGGTTTCTCCCCAATTTCGAAAAATAGTAGAGAACGGGAAATTAATTCATTTTGGGGACTTTATGGGGGTTCCTAATGATGTTCTTGATGTGTTATTTTGATGTTAAGACCTGGGTTGAAATGTAGAGGGAGTTGGAGGATTAAGGTTTTCGTCCATGGCAGAAACAGGGTCTCGGAGAAGACGAAGATTTGTTAGATCGATCGATCGATGGTTGGGGATCGATCGATCGATGGTCGGGGATTTTTGGCAGTTCGGCCAGTTTTAATATATAAGGGGAATTTAATTAAAATTTCTTTCCCATAACTTATTTAATGAGAAATAAATATAGGACATAGATTCTAATAAATTATGAGGGGAAAATGATTGGGATTTGAGGGAATTTATGTGTGGCACACTATGGTTAAATTTTGGGAAAAATATTCCAAAATAATTAAATACGGATCATGTGGGAGAGTCCGGGAATATTGGTTGAGCAATACCCAAGTGTTAAATTAATTTAGGTGGAAAGCTAATTAATTTGGAGTCGGGGATTTAAACTCAAGTATTATCTTATTTGGGCCATGAGGGCGAGTCCGAGTATATTGATTGGGCGACACCAAAAGTAATTTATTTAATTAATGTGAAAATTAATTAATAATCAGAGTTGGTGCATAAACTCATAATAATTTGTATAGGCTTGTGTTACGGACTTAGTACACGGTATAGCCGGGTTATTTTATATATATATATGGTGTGAGATAGTATATATATATTGTGTGTGCATTAATATCAGTGGCTACATATTAGTATTCTATATACTCTAGTGCTATATGGGGGAGGTTGCGCGTAGAGAATGAATCCCCTAGCTTGAGGAATAGGGCGAGTATATCCCCAGGTCATAGCGTCCACTATATGGGTGAGGGGCATCTCACTTTCAAGGAAGGAATATGACCGCCTCCAATATTTATGTTATTTACCAAGTTAGTGAGCGATTCTGACTTGGGGTAACTAGGTTGTGTGCATACACCTAGTGGAATAACACTTTAGAGAATATACATCCAGTGAGTTATTACTCGGGAGGATGTTCAGTATTAATTACTATTTCAACATATGTGTGATTATTATAATATGACTATACGTATATAATGGGATGAATAATTATATACGAGTAATTTAATACAGGCCAGGAATTGTATTATATGTATAACGAGTGTGAAAGTTATATGAATTTAATAAGGGAATGATTAATTAAGTTAATGTTGATAATAACTTAGAAATCATAATTATTGCATACTAGGTTATAGTGGTGTGGTTTCAAGGGATTACATCGGTTATCTAGTTTGGGGACAAATAACTAGGGAAATTAATTATGGCGTTAGTAGTGCACATATTAGAGGAGGGGTGAGGATATCCTAAAGGGAGTGAGATACTAACTAAAATATGAATACCATGCATACATACTTATTACTGCAAGTTAATTATTTGTTAAATGTTTTCCAAATGATTTGGGTTCTAACCCTTGCTATAAATGTTTTTAAAAACCTTTTAGGTGTTCAGCCATAGGGGCGCCAGTCTTGATTCATTCCAAATCTTCGTTGCTGCAGCATATGTGGATGTTGTGGGAGTTTGATAGATGCCTCATTTCTTTCTATTTCTAGCACAGAGATTTCTATCAGTTACTCGAGCATGCGCTCAAAACATTATTTAGTTTTTGTCAGACTTGTTAAGATTTATCTTTATGTGTCTTTACTTTTGTTGGTTTGGAACCGGTGGTGTATTCGGTCTGTTTATTTAAATTGGTGGATTTCAGTTAATTATGGTTGTTTAACTTATTTTGTTTCCGCATGAGTACTTCATTAAATTAATGAAAGATAAAATTTGGCACCAGTCTAATTTTCTCACTTAGGTGGATAGTAATTAAAAAAGGCGACCGTGATGCTAAGAACAAACCAACTGAGAAACCTGTTCTAATCTAATTTAGGACTGATCACCCGGGGTTATTTAAGCGGGGTGTCACAGATGGTATCACCCTAAGGAGCAGCTAAAGGCACTAGGAACCAATTTGGGGCACAAAGGAAATAGCCAAAAGGGGAAAGTTCATCATCAACCTTGAGAAAAATAACTCTTAATCAGACCCTATGAAACCATAAGGCAAGTGGTTAACTTGTTGTAGCATTAAATTGTGTTTCGATTTATATTTATGTGATGTGGGAATCAAAAATTCATTTTGGGGTAACGAGGGTACAAAGATGGGGTTTTTGTAATTCAATCTCCTGATTAGAAATTCTTATAAAGATTCATGTATAATATGAGATTTGTGTATAACTGATCAGATGTGAAAGCCCAGACTAATTATGAATGAAATTGAGATAATAATTAGGTGTTGAGACGGGCTAACGATTAACAAGGGTTTCTCCCCAATTCAAAAAAATAGTAGAGAACGGGAAATTAATTCGTTTTGGGGAATTTATGGGGGTTCCTAATGATGTTCTTGATGTTTTATTTTGATGTTAAGACCTGGGTTGAACTGTAGATGGAGTTGGAGGATTAATGTTTTTGTCCATGGCAGAAACAGGGTCTCGGAGAAGACGACGACCTGTTCGATTGATCGATCGATGGTCGGGAATTTTTGGCAGTTCGAGCAGTTTTAATATATAAGGGAAATTTAATTAAAATTTCTTTCCCATAACTTATTTAATGAGAAATAAATATATGACATACATTCTAAACAATTATGAGGGAAAACTGATTGGGATTTGAGGGAATTTATGTGTGGCACACTATGGTTAAATTTTGGGGAAAATATTTCGAAATAATTAAACACGGATCAAGTGGGCGAGTCCGGGTATATTGGTTGAGGAATACCAAGGTGTTAAATTAATTTAGGTTGAAAGCTAATTAATTTGGTGCAGGGGATTTAAACTTGGATATTATCTTATTTGGGCCACTGTAATACCCCATACTTTTAAAGATTTATAAATTACACTGTGGATGTAATTTGGTAATTTGAAGAATTATTATGAATAGTAATTTTGGGATTAATGAGTGAAATTAAATAAATCCAATGTAATAAAGTGAATAGTAAATATTAGTTTTCAAGTGTCGGACTAATATTTACATGGATTATATTTTCTTACGAGACTAAGTATATGAGTGGATTATTTTTTTAATTACATGTCGCAGTTGGGTTAAGTGACAAAGGAAAATATTTTAAATTGAAAAACACACGTAATGAACGTGTTGGGTCAAAATAGTGAATTTTAGTTAAGTGACTTGGATGTAGATGTCGACTCCGCCGTTGGGTTCGGAATGGCCGAGATAGTCAAACTAGAGTACCTGAGGGTAGTATTTGGGTTCCGGGCATTTTTCGACTAGTAGGGACTCGTAAACGAGTACACGAGTCATTTAACAATTGGGTATACACCCAATTTTGGATTTAAAAAGGGGAAAACCCTTATTTACCCCAAATATCATCCCTAAGGTAGAGAGAGATAAGAGAGAAAGAAGAGAAGAAAGAAGAAGAAAGAAGAGAGAAGAAAAGAAGAGATTTTGGGCCAAAATTCGCGGGATTGGACTCGGGGTCGTCGGATTTAATCCACGAGGCTAGTGTTTAACTTGCTTTATGATTAAGTGAGTTAATTTATAATATTGTAGTTGATATATAACTAAAGGTTTTTGGGTTGAAATTTCGTGGATCAAATGGGTTTCGAAAGATTAAAACGGATATAACTCGATTAATAGCCAATTTGAGAAACTTGGAATTTATTGAAATTAATTGTTGAAAATGGTTTCTAGGATGATTGGAATCATTTCTATATGTGTATTTATGGTTTTTTGAGGTTGAATGATGATGAGAGAGGAGATAAAAAACTTGGAGATGCTTTAATGGTGGTTTGGATTTTTGGAGAAGAAGGTGAATAGGGACTAATGTCACTTCTGGGCTGTTTCGGCTAGGAAGACAGCCTATTCAGCTCTCGATCAAAACACGAAAGTTGTAGACATTTTCAATAACGTCGCGTGGGCGCTAACCTCGTGTTTTTTTTTATTTTGTTTCTAATTGATATGATTTTTCTAAGAAAGCTGTTGTAGGGTTAATCATTAACTCGGAAATCAAACCGAAAATTGGAAAAATAAAGGCTAGAATTGTTTGGAGATAAATATTTGGGGTTCCTAAAAATAGTGTGGGGACTTCTAAATATTTTTTTTCAGTAAGGCTTGTACTTTGAGTTAGTTGAAAGTAAAATCCAAGATTTACCCAAATAGGGGTGTTCGTGAGGAATAATACTTAAAGACATATTTATGTGTGATTTGAATATTAAATAAGGGAATACGTATTGGGGTATTGTTTTAATTGTGTGACGGCTTATATTATTGCGAATGATAATGTTCGAGGTTATTGGCTATCGTTATAAGAGTTTGGAAATTATAGCCATAGTATATTGAGAAGGGATATAAATAATATATATACGATGTCGTTAAAGTATATATTATGAGACGAATGAATATATCGGGGTTGTTGATATTATCATTGTGGAGTGAAAAAAGCTCGGAGAATAAAATATTGGTGATTAGTAAAAAAAATTGATAAATGCGTAGGATATTCGAGATATAAATATACTACGTATGGGGATTATTACATGGGTGGTGTGTATGCCCTGATGTTATTATATACATGGGTTAAATAATTACCTATGGGGGAATTATGTATAGGTGAGATAAATACCTATCATTATAATATGCTTGTGTGAATACCTAACTGGTGATATATTTATATAGGTGGAATGTGTACCTATATTATTATTTATTATGTGTATGACATACCTACAACACTTGCTATCACGGGAGATTGACGTTCGAAAGAGGACAATCTTATCTTGTGTTGCCTTCGGGCGGATTTAGATTTGGTACCTCATGAACATAGGACTATGAATGGCTTATTTATGATTTGATAAGTCTGCTGGCTATGGGAGCGTTGGTATGTGCGTGACCCGTAGGTATGTGAACTATGTTCGCCTCCAATATGTGTGATTTGTGTTGATACAATTCCTGAGTGATGTGGAACATGTGATCCTTTAGTACGAGATGTACTTGGATTGGATAGCAGAGTATGTGTGCACCGCTATTATGTCTATGGGTTCCAGATATGGATATATGTATTGTGATTAACATATATGTGTAATTGAGATAATCCACGGATGCTTAGTAAATCAGAATGACTAAGCCACTTATATTATAGTTCGGTGGATGATTAATATACTTGTTGTGTATAGTATATTGTTTATATATATGATATGAGATATCATATAATCTAACCTTGCATAAAGTGAAAAGAATGAATAAAGTGTGATATTACTTCCGGTAAATGAATATCCGGAATTATATGAACATGAGTCTTAGGTTCTGATGAGAACTATTAATAAATACGGGATGGTATAAATATGGTATGTACTGAAGGCCTAATGGATCCCGATGATCAACATTGTCACGTAGTAGTGTATCGGGGGGTTTCCTTGTTTGGATTTCGCTTCGCGAGACACCCCACGCACGAACGTAATGTTGGGAATGGGGAGACGTTTGTCCTTAGTACTCGAATTGATGAGGATTATTACAAGATAGGTAATTACATTAGTTAGGCAGGGTAGCTTAACTAGGTTGTTTAAAAAGGTATGCGATAGTTGTGCACTGTTAGAAGAGGGGTGAGGTGTATCTCATGTGAGAGCGATACCAGTTTAAATATGAGAAATAACATATTTTTAAAATATGAATTTTAAGCACTTGCTAAAATGTTTTCAAAACCCGGACTCCGACCCGTTTCTCTATTTTCCCCTCTTGCTATATCTATATATATATATAGGTGTCCAGACACAGGGATGCCTGGATGATGATGATTCTTTCGAGTAAGACGTTTGCTGCAGTAGCTGTGGATGCAAGCAGGTTTATATTAGATGCATCTATCATTGAGATCTAGATAGGAGGTATTGTAGAGACATTCGGGCTTATGGCCCAACTATACTCATTTATTCTTTTATCTCCTTTTAGTGCGGCATTCGATTTGGTTATATTATTCTACCGAGTGTTCGGTTATCTTAATTTATTTCATTTCAGTTGCTGCACATAAACTGTTTTAATTGTTTTATTTGAATGGTTTGGTTAAAAAGATTAGTTAAATAAAAAAATAATTTGACGCTGGCCTAATAGGATATTACTAATTAAATTGGTTTTGGACAGTGATGTATAGGGATGATATGCCTATATGTATATATATGGATTTGTGAATATTTCTATCGTGTGAGACTTGTAGATATGGTATTAACAATAAATACTTTGCACCACGTCGTCTTAATAAAAGGGTGCAAGATTTGTGTAAATATATAGAGATGAGGAGACTATATATATATGAGCATACGCCTTGAGATGGTTGGAATATAGTGGGAGACCATTGTGTTAGGCTATATTTAAATTTGGTTAAACTAGGATGTAATGTATATACCGATCCTAGAGTAGTGGTACAAGCTATATCCGAATTTCGAGGACGAAATTCTGTTGTAAGGGGGGAAGTATGTAATACCCCGCACTTTTAAAGGTATTTAAATTACACTGTCAATTTAATTTGGTAATTTGAGGAATTATTATGAATAGTAATTCTGGGATTAATGGGTGAAATTAAATAAATTCAATATTATAAAGTGAATAGTAAATATTAGTTTTCGAGTGACAGATTAATAGTTAGGTGGAGTATATTTCGAGACTAAGTATATGAGTAGATTATTTTTATTACATGTCGCAGTTGGGTAAAGCGACAAAGGAAAATATTTTAAATTGGAAACCACGCGTATTGAACGTGTTGTGTAAAAATAGTGAATTTTAGTTAAGTGACTCGGATGGAGATTTCGACTCCGCCATTGGGTTCGGAATGGCCGAGATAGTCAAAATAGAGTACTCGAGGATAGTATTTGGGTTCCAGGCGTTTTCCGACTAGTAGGGACTCGTAAATGAGTACATGAGTCATTTAACAATTGGGTATACACCCAATTTTGGATTTAATAAGGGGAAAGCCCTTCTTTCCCCCAAATATCATCCATAAGGGAGAGAGAGAGAGAAGAGAGAAATAAGAAGAAAGAAAAGAGAACAAAAGAAGAGATTTCAGGCCAAAATTCGCGGGATTCGACACGGGGTCGTCGGATTTAATCTACAAGGCAAGTGTTTAACTTTCTTTATGATTAAGTGTGTTAATTTTTCATATTGTATTTGGTATATAACTAAAGATTTTTGGGTTGAAATTTCATGGATCAAACGGGTTTTCGGAAGATTAAAACGGATATAACTCGATTAATAGCCAATTTGAGAAACTTGGAATTTATTGAAATTAATTTTTTGAAAATGGTTTCTAGGATGATTAGAACCATTTATATATGTGTATTTATGGTTGTTTGAGGTTGAATGATGATGAGAGAGGATATAAAAAACTTGGAGATGCTTTAATGGTGGTTTGGATTTTTTGAGAAGAAGGTGAATAGTGACCAGTGTCACTTCTGGACTATTCCGGCTAGGAAGACAGCCTATTCAACTCTCGATCAAATCACCAAACTTGTATATCTTTTCAGTACGGTCACGTGGGCGCCGACCTCGTATTTTCATGATTTGTTTTTCAAATTGATATGATTTTTCTAAGAAAGCAGTTGTAGGGTTAATCATTAACTCAGAAAATCAAACCGAAAATTGGAAAAATAAAGGCTAGAATTGTTTGGAGATAAATATTTGGGGTTCCTAAAAATAGTGTGGGGACTTCTAAATATTTTTTTTTAGTAAGGCGTGTACTTTGGGTTAGTTCAAAGTAAAATCCAAGATTTACCCAAATAGGGGTGTTCGTGAGGAATAATACTTAAAGACATATTTAGGTGTGATTTGAATATTAAATAAGGGAATACCTATTGGGGAATTTTTTATAATTGTGTGACGACTTATATTATTGTGAATGATAATGTTCGAGGTTATTGGCTATCGTTATAAGAGTTTGGAAATTATAGCAATAGTATATTGAGAAGGGATATAAATAATATATATATGATGTCGTTAAAGTATATATATTATGAGACGAATGAATATATCGGGGTTGTTGATATTATCATTGTGCGGTGAGAAAAGCTCATAAAATAAAATATTGGAGATTAGTAAAAAAAATTGATAAATGGGTAGGATATTCGAGATATAAATATACTAAGTATGGGGATTATTACATGGGTGGTGCGTATGCCCCGATGTTATTATATACATGGGTCAAATAATTACCTGTGGGGAATTTATATATAGGTGAGATAAAATACCTATCATTATAATATGCTTGTGTGAATACCTAACTGGTGATATATTTATATAGGTGGAATGTGTACCTATATTATTGTTTATTATGTGTATGACATACCTACCATACTTGCTATCACGGGAGGTTGACGTTCGAAAGAGGACAGTATTATCCTATGTTGCCTTCGGGGGGATTTAGATTTGGTACCTCAAGAACATAGGACTGTGAAGGGTTTATTTGTGAGTTGATAAGCCTGCTAGATATGGGAGGGTAGGTATGTGCGTGACCCATAGGTATGTGAACTATGTTCGCCTCCAATATGTGTGATTTGTATTGATACAATTCTCGAGTGACGTCGAACATGTGATGCTTTAGTACGAGATGTACTTGGATTGGATAGCAGATTATGTGTGCACCGCTGTTATGGCTATGGGTGCCGGATATGGATATATGTATTGTGATTAACATATATGTGTAATTGAGATAATCAACGGATGCTTAGTAAATGAGAATGACTAAGCCACTTATATTATAGTTCGGTGGATGATTAATATACTTGTTGTGTATAGTATATTGTTTATATATATGATATGAGATATCATATAATCTAACCTTGCATAAAGTGAAAAGAATGAATAAAGTGTGATATTACTTCCGGTAAATGAATATCCGGAATTATATGAACATGAATCTTAGGTTCTAATGAGAACAATTAATAAATACGGGATGGTATAAATATGGTATGTACTGAAGGCCTAATGGATCCCGATGATCAACATTATCACGTAGTAGTGTATCGGGGGGTTTCCTTGTTTGGATTTCGCTTCGCGAGACACCCCACGCACGAACGTAATGTTGGGAATGGGGAGACGTTTAGTCCTTAGTACTCGAATTGATGAGGATTATTACAAGATAGGTAATTACATTAGTTAGGCAGGGTAGCTTAACTAGGTTGTTTAAAAAGGTATGCGATAGTTGTGCACTGTTAGAAGAGGGGTGAGGTGTATCTCATGTGAGAGCGATACCAGTTTAAATATGAGAAATAACATATTTTTAAAATATGGATTTTAAGCACTTGCTAAAATGTTTTCAAAACCCGGATTCCGACCCGTTTCTCTATTTTCCCCTCTTGCTATATATATATATATAGGTGTCCAAACACAGGGACGCCTGGATGATGATTCTTTCGAGTCAGATGTTTGCTGCAGTAGCTGTGGATGCAAGCAGGTTTATATTAGACGCTTCTATCATTGAGATCTATATAGAAGGTACTGTAGAAACATTCAGGCTTATGACCCAACTATACTCATTTATTCTTTTATCGCCTTTTAGTGTGGCGTTCGATTTGGTTGTATTATTGTACCGAGTGTTCGGTTATTTTAATTTATTTCATTTCAGTTGCTGCATATCAACTGTTGTAATTGTTTTATTTGAATGGGTTGGTTAAAAAGATTAGTTAAATAAAAAAAATTGACGCCGGCCTAATATAATATTTGTAATTAAATTGGTTTTCGATAGTGATGCTAAGAATGAACCATACGAGACTCCTATTTTAATTTGATATGGGAGTGATCGCCCAGTATTTTATTAGGTGGGGTGTCATAGACACGAGGGCGAGTCCGAGTATATTGATTGGGCGACACCAAAAGTAATTTATTTAATTAATGTGCAAATTAATTAATAATCAGAGTTGGGACATAAACCCATAATAATTTGTATTTTCTTGTGTTACGGACTTAGTGCACGTTATAGTCGGGTTATTTTATTTAAGTAGATATATATATGGTGTGTGATAGTATATATATATATATATATATATATATATATATGGTGTGTGCATTAATATCAGTGGCTAGATATTATTATTCTATATAATCTAGTGCTATCAGGGGAGGTTGCGCGTAGAGGATGAATCCCCTAGCTTGAGGAGTAGGGCGAGTATATCCCGAGGTCATAGCGTCCATTATATGGGTGAGGGGCATCTCATATTTAGGGAAGGAATATGACTGCCTCTAATATTTAAGTTATTTACCAAGTTAGTGAGCGATTCTGACTTGGGGTAACTAGGTTGTGTGAATACACCTAGTGGAATAGAACTTTAGAGAATATACATCCAGTGAGTTATTACTCGGGAGGATGTTCAGTATTAATTACTATTTCAACATATGTGTGATTATTGTAATATGACTATACGTATATAATGGGATGAATAATTATATACTAGTAATTTAATACAGGCCATGAATTGTATTATATGTATAACGGGCGTGAAAGTTATATGAATTTAAAAAGGGAATGCTTAATTAAGTCAATATTGATAATAACATAGAAATCATAATTATTGCATACTCGGTTAGAGTAGGGTGGTTGCAAGGGATTACATCGGTTATCTAGTTTCGGGATAAATAACTAGGGAAATTAATTAAGGCGTTAGTAGTGCACAAATTAGAGGAGGGTGAGGATATTCTAAAGGGAGTGAGACACTAACTAAAATATGAAGAGCATGCATACATACTTATTACTGCAAGTTAATCATTTGTTAAATGTTTTCCAAATGATTTGGGTTCTAACCCTTGCTATAAATATTTTAAAAAACCTTTTAGGTGTCCAGCCACAGGGGCGCCAGTCTTGATTCATTCCAGGTCTTCGTTGCTGCAACATATATGGATGTTGTGGGAGTTTGATAGATGACTCATTTCTTTCTATTTCTAGCATATATATTTCTATCAGTTACTTGAGCATGTCCCTCATAACATTATTTAGTTTATGTCAGACTTGTTGAGATTTATCTTTATCTGTCTTTACTTTTGTTGGTTTGGAACCGATGGTTTATTCGATCAGTTTATTTAAATTGCGTGTGGTGGATTTCAGTTAATTGTGATTGTTTAACTTATTTTGTTTTCGCATGAGTACTTCATTAAATTAATGAGAGATAAAATTTGGCACCAGTCTAATTTTCTCACTTAGGTGGATAGTAATTAAAAAGGTGACATTGATGCTAAGAATGATTTAACTGAGAAACCTATTCTAATCTTATTTAGGACTGATCACCCGGGATTAATTAGGCGGGGTGTCACAGATGGTATCACCCTAAGGAGCAGTTAAAGGCACTAGAAACCAATTTAAGGGACAAAGGAAATAGCCAAAAGGGGAAAGTTCATCATCAACCTTGAGAAAAAAAACTCTGAATCAGACCCTATGAAACCATAAGGCAAGTGGTTAACTTGCTGTAGCATTAAATTGTATTTTGATTCATATTTATGTGATGTGGGAATCAAAAATTCGTTTTGGGGTAAAGAGGGTACAAAGATGGGGTTTTTGTAATTCAATCTCCTGATTAGAAATTCTTATAGAGATTCATGTATAATATGAGATTTGTGTATAACTGATCAGATGTGAAAGCCCAGACTAATTATGAACGAAATTGAGATAATAATTAAGTGTTGAGACGGACTAACGATTAACACGGGTTCCTCCCCAATTTCGAAAAATAGTAGAGAACGGGAAATTAATTCGTTTTGGGGACTTTATGGGGGTTCCTAATGATGTTCTTGATGTGTTATTTTGATGTTAAGACCCGGGTTGAACTGTAGATGGAGTTGGAGGATTAATGTTTTTGTCCATGGCAGAAACAGGGTCTCGGAGAAGACGACGACCTATTCGATCAATCGATCGATGGTCGGGGATTTTTGGTAGTTCGAGAAGTTTTAATATATAAGGGGAATTTAATCAAAATTTCTTTCCAATAACTTATTTAATGAGAAATAAATATAGGACATACATTCTAATCAATTAGGAGGGAAAAATGATTGGGATTTGAGGAAATTTATGTGTGGCACACTATGGTTAAATTTTGGGAAAAATATTCCAAAATAATTAAATACGTATCGAGTGGGCGAGTCGGGGTATATTGGTTGGGCAATACGAAGGTGTTAAATTAATTTTGGTTGAAAGATAATTAATTTGGAGTAGGGGATTTAAACTCGGATATTATCTTATTTAGGGCATGAGGGCGAGTCCGAGTATATTGATTGGGCGACACCAAAAGTAATTTATTTAATTAATGTGCAAATTAATGAATAATCAGAGTTGGGCCATAAACCCATAATAATTTATAGATGCTTGTGTTACGGACTTAGTGCACGGTATTGCCGGGTTATTTTATTTATGTTTATATATACATATATATACGGTGTGCGATAATGTATATATATATGGTGTGTGTGTTAATATCAGTGGCTAGATACTATTATTCTATATACTCTTGTGCTATCAGGGGAGGTTGCGGGTAGAGGATGAATCCCCTAGCCTGAGGAGTAGGCCGAGTATATCCCCAGGTCATCGCGTCCATTATATGGGTGAGGGGCATCTCACTTTCAGGGAAGGAATATGATCGCCTCCAATATTTATGTTATTTACCAAGTTAGTGAGCGATTCTGACTTGGGGTAACTAGGTTGTGTGAATACACCT
Source organism: Sambucus nigra (assembly GCA_949130495.1). Taxonomy (NCBI): domain Eukaryota; kingdom Viridiplantae; phylum Streptophyta; class Magnoliopsida; order Dipsacales; family Adoxaceae; genus Sambucus; species Sambucus nigra. The sequence continues at coordinate 246,203,711 of OX422210.1, forward strand.
AGTGGAATAGAACTTTAGAGAATATACATCCAGTGAGTTATTACTCGGGAGGATGTTCTGTATTAATTAATATTTCAACATGTGTGTGATTGTTGTAATATGACTATACGTATATAATGGGATGAATAATTATATACGAGTAATTTAATACAGGCCTGGAATTGTATTATATGTATAACGGGTGTGAAATTTATATGAATTTAAGAAGGGAATGATTAATTAAGTTAATGTTTATAATAACATAGAAATCATAATTATTGCATACTCGGTTATAGTGGGGTGGTTGCAAGGGATTACATCGGTTATCTAGTTTTGGGATAAATAACTAGGGAAATTAATTAAGGTGTTAGTAGTGCACATATTAGAGGAGGGGTGAGAATATCCTCAAGGGAGTGCGACACTAACTAAAATATGAAGAGCATGAATACATACTTATTACTGCAAGTTAATCGTTTGCTAAATGTTTTCCAAATGATTTGGGTTCTAAACCTTGCTATAAATATTTTAAAAAACCTTTTAGGTGTCCAGCCACAGGGATGCCAGTCTTGATTCATTCCAGGTCTTCGTTGCTGCAGCATATGTGGATGTTGCGGGAGTTTGATAGATGCCTCATTTATTTCTATTTCTAGCATAGAGATTTATGTTAGTTACTCGAGCATGTCGCTCACAACATTATATAGTTTATGTCAGACTTGTTGAGATTTATCTTTATCTGTCTTTACTTTTGTTGGTTTGGAACCGATGGTTTATTCGGTCAGGTTATTTAAATTGTGAATGGTGGATTTCAGTTAATTGTGATTGTTTAACTTATTTTGTTTCCGCATGAGTACTTCATTAAATTAATGAAAGATAAAATTTGGCACCAGTCTAATTTTCTCACTTAGGTGGATAGTAATTAAAAAGGCTACAGTGATGCTAAGAATGAACCAACCGAGAAACCTGTTCTAATCTAATTTAGGACTGATCACCCGAGGTTAATTAGGCAGGGTGTCACATCTCATTATCCATTAGTTTGTCCTCATACATCTTGACCTTATCTGCTGCTGTCTTTAAATTGGATTCATAACTCTTCAGTTTCTCCTCAGCAGTATTAGCCCTGTTATTGGTTAGATTTAAATCATTTTTCCAAATTTTTGCTTAGACTCCAACGCTTATCTTAAAGTTTCTAAAGATTTCCTTAGACCTTCAAAGGCCTCTTCCACTTCTCCTCTAGATGGACACATTTAATAGTCCTTCTCCATCATTTGGTTGAAATCCACCAGAAACTATACAAAGGAAAAATATCCAACATAACAAACGAACCGAGTCGATAAAGCAAGTAATAAGGGACAAGGATTACTGTAATACCCTTCCTCGATTAATTATTTAAATTATACATGGGGTATATATAAAGAGGAATTTATAGCAATTATAATAAAGAAAATTAGTGGATTATTGTATACGTTATAAGATTATTGGCTATTAATTAATTAATAGATATATGCTTTTACTTAAGTTGTTAGTTGCTGTGACCAAGTGTAAAAACAAAGAAAAGAAGATAAGGCCCAAAACCTAATATCCTATTTATATTATGATTCCCCGAATTAGTGAGAAGGGAATACATTTATATATAGGGTGTATTAACAGAGGGTTTTGGTTTATAAAGCTTCCACCTTTTCGTTTGAGTTGAGTTATGTCAGTTTGGTGTGAGGTAAGGAAATACATGGACACAAATTAAGGAACTCGTAGTGCTACCATTTTACTGACTAAAGGGGGGCGTCGTTAGAACGTCGTTCGAACGACTGACGGTTGTCATTTGAACGACATCGAACGTTGCTTGAACAATGTCAATCATACGTCAAACCAACTGCTGTGTACTTACACTGTCAAGTGTTCATGGACCAAAAATCATTTCGGCCAGCTCGAGGGCATGACCTGCTAATCGAGTCAAATGCAGCACAGATAAATCCATTGGTTTTTATTTGGGTTCTATCTCAGACAAAGAGATGTGGGATGTAATTTTGTTGTCTGCCATTTTGTTGTCATGATTAGAACCATAGATTAAACTCGGATGGTTAGGATTTAACCAAGGAAGTGTGTAGATGACTTAGGGTTTGTTTTGGTTACGTATATATTAGAGAAATGGGGTGGGGTGTCTTATACAGAGAAACCACTTTCATTTCCCCTTACGAAGTCACCATTTTCACCTCCATCCCTCTACTGTCTTTCGATAATTTCTTTAAGTGTGGTGGCTACCACTCCAAATGCTCAATGGCCATGGTTGAGATCTAAGGTATGAAGTATATAGAAGGGTTGCTGGGAGTTGTAATGAATTGTTACTGTTGGGGGTTTTGATGAATGTTGAGGAAATGCTATTAAAAGAAGATATATTTTTATAATGGAGTTTTTGTAGAGGGTTTAAATGAAATTTCTTGGAGCTAAACTTGGTGGTGTAAGACAACCCTTTTAAATCCACCTTTGGAGGCGGGGGGTTGTCACCTTAATTAATTCTTCCATGCCTTCCAAGGATTTGGACTTCATTGAGGTGGGATAATCTACTCCTTATATTGGGCTTATGCGTATATTGTAGTCTTGTAACTATTAAGAGTAGGATCATCATGAATAATTTTGGGTTTGTTATAATATGAAAATGGATATTTTATGGTAATAAAAATGTGAAAAATACTGTTGTGAATATTTTCTTAATAAATATGAAAATAGGTATTTTATGAAATAAAAATACAAGAAACATTAGTTTGGAACATTTCTAGTAAAAAGAAATAATATACATTTTTATGAAATAAAAAATGTAAGGAATGTCATTTTGGTGTATTTCTATTAAAAAGAAAATAATGGACATTTTCATGAAATAAAAATGTGGAATGGTATTAATGTTGTTAAAATATTTATGAAATAAATATATGCCAAGTTCGGGTAAAATGGATACTTTATGAATAAAAGTAAATTTGAGGGTTATTTGTGTGTTAAAATTGTTAAAGAGAAAAATATAAAAGTTGGGCAACAATGTGATATTAAACAAGTGTTAAAATGGCTAAAGTGTTTAAATGTTAAGTTGGAGATTTAATAACCCTTTGATGTAAATACACTTATGAGAAGACTACATTGCAAGTTTGGCAAATAAAGGGGTAAATTGGTAATTTACTTAAAGTGGAACATTTTTATGGAAAAAAAATGTGAAAGAATGTCTTTATATTATTGTGTGTGTAAAAATGAATTAAGTCCTAAGCATGAATGAATTTGATATAAATCATCTGTGTGTGAATAAGGGACTTAAAAGAAGAAAGAAACAATTTTCCAAGTGTTAATGGAAAGACGGCGGTTAAATCTGGGTTTTCAGCCTCGGTCGAGTTAAAGGTAAAGAAGTGGAATAATGTGGTCATGTGTAAAATATTAAACACATTCATAAGGAACTCGAATGACACCGAGATAAAGCAATAAGGGCCCGAAGCCCTTAGGTGAAAAGTCCTAAACCACTTACTAGAGCATATGGTGCGCATAATATGCGGTGTGGAGCCCGTGAAAGTATGCCGTATTGGAAGATTCCAAGAAAAAGCTAAATGAAATGTGGAACACAAATCGAGAAATGGGTTGTACGATAAATGTGTAAATACAACCTAACTTGAATGAATGAAATAAATATGCCGATAAAGGCTAAATGGACAAGTTAATGCGTAAACCTACTAATGTCCATAAAAGAATGAAAAAGGGTAAAGAAAATGGATAAATGGGTGGTTAAGCAACCTAAATGGCGAAAAACATATTTAATACAAGAATGAATTGTGAAAAATGGATTTTCAAAGAATAAAAAAGTATTTTCTAACACGGGGATTGTGTGTATAGAAATGGATATTTTCAATGAAATACTAAAGGATCTTTAGATGAATAAAAGGATAAATTCTGGTAAAGGAATGGTTTTGCCAAATTAAGTGTAAAGGTTTCAAGTGTAGAACCAGAAGTGTTGAATAAAGTGGGAAATTTCAAATACGAACAATGAAAACCTTTAATAAGATTAAGGTCAATTAATCTAGGCAAATGAGGTTTTCGAAAATAAATTGATTAATGTGTTGGAACATGTATTTTTCAAAGGCATACATATGTTGATATTTACATATTTTTGCATGCATGTGGTTGTAGCGTGTAAGTATTCCTTTCTACCGTTCGTTTCTATACTGCTTTTATAAATCCCACCGGGCTTAATCTCACATCCCCGCTTTGTTATGGCAGGTTGGGCGGTGTTTCATATTTTGAGGGTTTTATACAAGTAATTGTACTTTATTTAATTTATATTAGTAGCTCTGCTTACTTGGACTTGGGGTGATCCCCATGGGTCCCACACGTAGCTATCTTGAAACTAGAATCGCATGCTAAACCAGTCAAATGCTAGTTAAAATAAAATTGGGTTAGCAACAATATATAAGTTGGTTCATTGCACTTCAAACCTAACGTCCAATTCGGATTGGGTTGACTCGCGATAAATCCATACATCTGGCTCACGTTGTTACAATTACCAAGGCTAAACTTTGGAAATCTCTTTCTAGCAAACTCAATCGAGGCATGGGAGCAGTAGCTACTCTATCTTCTGGAAGGGTCCCAACCTTAATCATATTTCTGGCCAGACCATAACTAACAACAACAGAGGATGAGCTAGTGACCTCCAAATTAGATTGATATTTTTTTACCAACTCCCGTTAGTCGACAATAGTTGTTTGAGTTTCTTTTCCAGGAAAACCTCTTTTTTAATTCTTGTAGTGATATGCAACAGTATCAATTTTCTCAGTAGTGATGACCTGAGGTAATTTTTTAGCAACTAAGTTGTCTTCTCAGCCATAGTGGACTTCTTAGCAGCAACAACTTTAATAGTTTTTTTATATTCCTTTTGGCAGTAGGAGACAAAGCTCCATTCATCAAATTAGGGATTTTCCTTTTGTCCATACTTGCTACATGTGAAGTAGAGATAGACGAGATCTCTAATGATTCAAAAGAAGAAAAATTACTTTAATCCTTCTCAACTCTAGTAGACTCCTCAGCCGAAAAAGTGGGAACTGGTTCCTCTTCTAAATTAATGGGAATTAAAGTTACTGTAGTGGTTGGCCTAGTAATAAAAGAAGTAAGTGAGTTTCTATATTGCAGTAGGTAGGAGGTTTCTCTAGGGTGATCCTCACCAATTCTTTAATGGATGCTCCATAAAAATTTCAACTCTTGAAGATTGACGTCCCTTTCCTTAGGGAACTTTTTCTTTCTCTCAACTATACAAAACAAGACAAGAAACATTAGTTAACATATTATCAAATAGTTGGTCAGCAAGAAAGAAAAAATATAATATCAAAGCCACCAACCTATGTCATGTACTCCTCGAGGACACCTGGGCCCGTTATACACCTTTTCTCTTTGAAGGGGGCATGTTGCCAGTTCTTTACTATTACTCCATCATCAAAGTAGTCTTTATTGGAATCTGGTAAATTGACTACTAAGGCTTTGTTGATAAACGTAGTTTTCAGGTAATAGGGGTTGTCACTAGTAGCCCACTTGTAGAAAAATATCAAATGAGGGATACCCACATGGGTTTTATATATCTGGTTAAGCCTATTAATCCAATTTACTATTCTCCATGTATTGGGGCTACCCTAGTAGGAACAACATCAAAATATTCACAAAATTCCATGAAGAAACAATTAATGGGAAAGGTAATACCATATTCAGCTGTAAATAATGAGGGAATCCAGTGACCCTCTGGTAGTGATAAAACATCAACTGGTGGTATAGGCATTTTGATGTCTACCCAATCAGGGATAGTTCCTTCTTGCTTAAATTTTTCTAAAGAGTCCCCATGATCAATATATACCATGATTAAACTAAGAAAGAAATCAAAGGAAAGGGAGGAAGAAATCTTATAGAGAAAGTAGTAGAAGAACCAAGGGAGAGAATGGGCGCAAAAAGAAATCTTGAAGACGAAAATCTTGAGGATAAAAGATAGAGTTCTAATGTTTTAAATTGCGTGGTACGAAAATCAGCCAAAGTCTCATCTCTTATAGCTTGCATAGAAAACAGGGAAAATAATTATTAACTTTATATACGATTGAAATTTTGACGGATGCATAGTGTTGAAGATGGAAAATTACGGATACTTTGACGATTCACTAAAATTCTAACAATTCATAAAATTGCCATTACATGATCAAATGATGAAAAATTCTACAAGTCCTATAGGTCGGCCGGTGACCAAGACCACAAAGATTATCGAGTAACTTCGTTTGTGTCATACTTCATCCGTTCAATAAAATATCAACAATAAAGTATTGGGGGCGTCTATTGATACAAAAAATTATCTATCTTCATGGGCAAGTTAGGAATGGACACATGTCTCCTTATGTGGCAGTAGTCTTAGTCATCAATCACTTGATTGACAATCAAGGTAGTTGCTTGGTTGGAAGTCCGACCAACCTGAATATTCTAGACCATCAAGGTAGATGAATATACATCACATGGAAAGGAGCCAAGGGTCATCTAACATACACTCATGAATATCAAACATCACATTCATTATGTATGAGTGTAAATGCTTGAATATATAAAGACATTCTAACCCTTGATCTTCGGGTCACTATAAATACATTGTATTCCTTTTACAAAAGTAAAGACAAAATGAATTATAGGTTATTATTCTTATAGCAAGAGTACCTAACTTTCTGTAATTACTATAATCAGTACAATAACAGTGGACATAGGTTTTTCTTCGCAGTTGAACAACTCTAAAAACTCTTTATCTCTTGTGTGTTTATTTCATCACGTGTTATATGATGATACTAAAATCGTTACCATCAATTCAGTGTGATAAGATAGATCAAACCAATACTATAATGGTGTAAGAATAAGTATGTAAATACAGAAAGAGATGAGGTAAGGGAGAAGATAACACCATATATAAGTGTTTTGGCCAGAGCTTATGTCCACTATGCAGTGTGAATGGTGGTTTTCACTTAAATAAGGGCACTAATGGCCTGTAAATACAACACTCAAGCTTTTCTCTCTCTAGGATTTTCAGTTCCATAGTTTCTTCTCTCTCTACTCCATTTTTTAAGTGTTTTTCGATTGCTTCCTTAGCTCTCTGGAGATTTACATCTTAGGGAAACTTGCTTTTCCCTTCCTCGTTATCTTTTCACCATTTTAGGTATTTTTGTATTTGTTTTACTTTTTGATACGACGCAAATATTGCGTATTTCACCCGTTAACGTACGACTCATTAGCCCCCCTGGGTATCTTAATCCCTATACTTATGCTCGTTAACCAGACAACCTCGAATTTCTATGTTAACATGTTTTGAAGGAATTAATTGAGCTTTTGTAGGTGTTTCGATGCTTAGTATGAAGTTTGGACGCTTTTCGGAAATGTTTTATCGACTTTTGCAGCTTCGTGGGCATTTTAGTAATTTCAGCATTTGGGTTTGAGTCCCGAGCTCTTCATGGAAGTTGAAGCCCTTTGATTTCTCTTCGCGTGGCCGCTGACGGTGCATGATTCCGAGTTGTAATGATGGAGTTATGGCATTTTTAGGTTGGTTTTGACTTAAAAAGTACACTCAAGGCCACATTCAAGGAAATTTTTGTCATTTCATATTTTAGTTTTTTGGCCCAATGTCTTATTGGATGTTGTATTCCTCTGATTTATCTTCGTGTAGCCTCCGACCGTGACTAATTCCGAGCTATAACGAAGAAATGGCATTATTTTCCGTAAAACAGGTCAAACCTGCAGAGTTGCAGACCTGTAGGTGCGAATCGATTCGGAATTTTTCCAAATCGATTCGTCCCTACAGAAAGTACGCAAAACTCTATTTTTGAGTGGGTTTTTGGTGGGGTATTTATGTCAAAACATTTCTATTAAGTGGGGGGTTCATTTTACATTATGGGAGATCAGATTTAGGTTGGTTTTTTAAGGGTTTTGGAGAGTTTGGCTTGGATTCTTCTTGGTTTGACACCCAATTGGGTTGTAAGTAAAACTATTCATCATCCTCTTCCTTAATATAGTTTGTATTTCATTAATTCTTGCTTTCTAGTTAGTTTACATGCTTTCAAATTAGTTTATTGTTGTTATTTATTGCTTTAATTAGTTTAGTTGTTGTTTAAAGTAGTTTAATCCATGTATTGTCCGTAGATAACGGGCTGGGATTGCATTTTCGACATTAATGGGCGTCGAGCTCCGAAAGTTAGGTTTTGGGTAAAATTGTATTTAATTGAAACCGTGTGTATTAAAGTTGGATTGTTATGCGTTTAACTTTATTTGTCACGCAACTTTAGTGTTTATAGCGACAATCCGAATTTAATCCGTGTGTGACCATTTTTGATTAAATGTTTAATCTCGCAACTTTTGGTTAAATTCCTTATTGTGTGATGTTTATGCTTAATTGAAAATGCTCGATTAAATGTTTTCGAACAGAAATTCTAATTATTAGTTGTTTAGCCTATGGTGGGGATGGGATCCCGACTCTCGTTTTATTAATTATAGTATAGTGCTAACTTCTTACTTTTTCTCTTTTGTCACCATTCCCAACCATCACCTTTTCATTTATTTATTTTACACTTTTATTCTTGATGTTTTAAAGCAATTAACATCTAACATTCAATCACTCCCTGTGGATTTCTTACGATACCCGACTTACCGCTGTGCTTTCTTGTCAAGTTCAGTCGTAGTTTAGGTTTTTGTATTGAGTCGTCGAACCGATAACAATGATTTGCGTATTACACGACGCACGGTTTGCGCTCGATCAAAATGGCGCCGTTGCCGGAGAGTGTGTTTTAGATTGTAATTGTTTTATTATTTCGTAGTATTTTTTCTTTTGTATTTGTATTCTTTGTTTTAACCTTTTTTGTAGGATAGCATATTTGAGCGCTAAGAAACTTTGATTCGCGGTTGCTCACTTTCTTGCTCAGATTCTCCATCTACAAGTAACGAGGTAATCATGTCTTTCTTTTATAGTTATTACGGTTATTCTAATGATTCATACTTTGGGGATAGTTTTCAAGTATTTCATTTTCAATTTTTCTTGAAAATGAAAGACTTGAAAACATTTATCGCAATGAAAATCGTTATTAGGAGTTTGAGTTGGATTCATATTTTGAAACCAATGACGATTTTTATTCCGATGATTTAGAAGATGAGATTTTACCAAATGAGGAGTCCGAAGCTTTTGAGACGAGGAAGCCTACTTTGGAAGAAACTTTTCTTCTTTTCCTTCAAAGTGCGAATAACGCTATTAGTGATGAATTGGGATTTGAAGCACTTTGCGATGAGATCGATTCTTTTGTGCAAAATAATGAGGAGGTGGAAACTAGTGTTTCACCTAAATTTTTCGAAGAATTTCTCATTTGTGTGCATCTCTCTCCCCCAAAATTCAATCTCCTTCTGACGATATGTTGACGGAGATTGAATTTATTTCATTACCATATACGTTTTCCGTCATTGAACCATTAGAATTACCGGTCGATTCCTATGAGTCGGAAGAAACTTTTAAAACTTCTACACTTTTTGCCGATGAGGACTCCTTACCGGACTTATTTTTTATGGATGTTATCCCCACGTGTGCACCATCTCCAATTCCATTTGAAAAATCTTTGGGAGATGAGTCGATTTTTCTTGGACCTCAAGTGTACCTTTCCCCTTTATTATCCAAATCCCCCATCGTTTGCCCAACATTTCAAATTGGCGATGGTTCACTTTTTTCACCAACCACATGCCTTCCGTTGTTCAAACGGAATTCCTATTTTTCGGGAGGCATGTTCACTTTGAAGGGTCCACCATTGATCTTTCAAAGTCAAATCCCTTTTTGGGTGGACCCTAAACTATTTAGACTTTTAGTGTATAGTTATTGTGAAGCCTAAATAGTAGGTTGTAAATAGTTAGCTTTTTAATTTTCTTTCCTTTTAAGTTAGTCTAGTGTAATTAGTTAACTTTTTGTTATTTATTTTTTCTATGCTCGGTACTAACTTGTTTTGTAGATTTCTTTGGACTCGTGCTTATGGAGATCGCTCCAATTTTGGGTAATATCGTTCTTTTCCTCTCTTTGTGTTGTGTTCTTAATGCGCATTGAGGACAATGCAACATTTAAGTTAGGGGGTGTAGGATATTCTATCCATTTCATGTGTAGTCCATTGATTTGCTTACTTGTTAGTTACTTAGTATGCCCTTTTTGTAAAAAATTGAAAATTTTCAAAAATATTTTCTTTCTTTTTTATCCTTTGTTGGGTATTTTGCCTTTGTTTCCAATGATAAATTTTAATAATTATCCGATCCGATTGACAACTCAATGATGCATGTTCTCGATTTTAGAAGTTATTAGACTTTAGTCCTCAAATTATTGATATTATGAATAACTTCATGAATTAAACTTTATCCCATGAGCATATGCACTTTCCTTGTCATATTGATTTGGTTTAAGATTTTTATAACTCGGGAATATTTTGTTTCATTGTATATACTTACATCGAGTAAGCTTTGTACCTTTCATCGTTTGTGAGTGTTATACACTATTCTTTTCTCATTCAAAACGTTGAATTCGTTGGTAATCTCACTAATCTTTCATTTGACCATTCATTAATTGAGTTCATACTTGAAATGTGTTACTTGATCATGATTTTCATATATTATTTTGACTCGAGAATTGCGTAAACTTTATGAAATGATCATAGGCCATCTTTGTTATATCATCCATATTAGCCTTGACCTCACCTTATATGTTTACCCTCGTTAACCCCTTTGAGCCTAAATATAGCCTTTCATTTTATAACCCAAATTCCCATAACCAACTCCCAATTGGAGTTTTAATCCATGCATACACTTTCCATACCTTTGTTTGGAATGTTACTTGGGATTGAATGTTGTTGTTATGATGTCGATTGCAATTTGGGCATATGAGAGTTTGAAAAGTAAATAAAAGAGAAGTGAAGAAAAAGAGTGAAAAAGAGAAAGCAAAAAGCAAAAGAAAAACAAAAGAGAAACATGAGAAAAAGAAGAAAAGAAAGAAAAAGTAAGTTGTAAATATTGTGTATATTGTTCAATAAGCTTTGATTACTCTCCAATTGTTATATCTAATGCTTGTTTGGAAGTTACTTTCCATTTTTGATATTGCCCGCATCCTTCCCATTATTCCAAGTTTTCATCTCCGAACACTTTGAATCCATACATATACCTTTCATTTCGTACCTTAACCCCAAACCTACATTACAACCCTATAAAGTCCTATGTGATCTTAGAATGAATTTATATTAAAAGTTTAAATAGTTTTGATAATCTGTGAAAATGCATTTCGCCACTTTTAGTGTGCGGTATCCTTTCATTGAGATTACAGTTTTTCATTTTATTTATAGAGTTCTTCATTTGTGACATGTGTGCGACCTAGTTTCCATTTACATTTACTCTTTATGCCCACATATTCCGTGTGTTACCTCCCGTTCCGAGTGAATTCATTTGATGAGCGTAATGCCCGTGAGGATTGAATATATGCTTGCTTTATATTTATCTGGGTTATTTAAGTTTTTACCAAATCGTATTTTGCATTTGCTCTCCCCCTCCCACTTTTAAAGTTTCAATTCTATGAGGTGCATTCTATAATGTTAATGATTCGGACTTTTGTGTGAATTCATTCACTTTGCTAATAATGCATATGAAATCTTTTTTGTTGTTATTGAGTTTTTCGCATGTTGGGTTGGGCATATTTTGAGGAAACCATGTGATGTTTGTGGGTATCATCCCTGAAAACCCTCACGAGACGACACTCGTCCACTAGGGTAACCTAGGGGTTTAACGACTTATTGCATATGCTAAATGCAATCGTTTGCCCACGAAAGTGGCCTTATCCTTTCTTATCCGATTTTTGTACTTGTATCCTGCTTTTGGTTTGCTTTGTAGTTCTTGTTGTTTCCTATTTCATTGCTAGGGACTAACAATGTGTAAGTTAGGGGGTGTGATACGACGCAAATATTGCGTATTTCACCCGTTAACCTACGCCTTATTAGCCCCCTTGGGTATCTTAATCCCTATACTTATGCTCGTTAACCAGACAACCTCGAATTTCTATGTTAACATGTTTTTAAGGGGTTAATTGAGCTTTTGTAGGTGTTTCGATGCTTAGTATGAAGTTTGGACGCATTCTGGAAATGTTTCATCGACTTTTGCAGCTTCGGGGGAATTTTAGTAATTTCAGCATTCGGGTTTGAATCCCGAGCTCTTCACGGAAGTTGAAGCCCTTTTATTTCTCTTCGCGTGGCCGCCGACGGTGCATGATTCCGAGTTGTAATGATGGAGTTATGGCATTTTTAGGATGGTTTTGACTTAAAAAGTACACTCAAGGTCACATTCAAGGACATTTTTGTCATTTCATATTTTGGTTTTTTGGCCTAATGTCTTCTTGAATGTTGTATTCCTCTGAGTTATCTTCACGTATCCTCTGACCGTGCCTAATTCTGAGCTATAACGACTAAATGGCATCATTTTCCGTAAAACAGGTCAAAGCTGCAGAATTGCAGACCAATAGGTACGAATCGATTCAGAATTTTTCCAAATCGATTCGGCCCTACATAAAGTACGCAAAACTCTATTTTTAAGTGGGTTTTTGGTGGGGTATTTATGGCAAAACATTTCTATTAAGTGTGGGGTTCATTTTACATTATGGGAGATCAGTTTAGGTTGGTTTTTTAAGGGTTTTGAGGATTTTGGAGAGTTTGGCTTGGATTCTTCTTGGTTTGACACCCAATTGGGTTGTAAGTTACACTATTCATCATCCTCTTCCTTAATATAGTTTGTATTTCATTAATTCTTTCTTTCTATGTAGTTTACATGCTTTCAAATTAGTTTATTGTTGTTATTTATTGCTTTAATTAGTTTAGTTGTTGTTTAAAGTAGTTTAATCCATGTATTGTCCGTAGATAATGGGTTGGGATTGCATTTCCGCCATTAATGGGCGTCGAGCTCCGAAAGTTAGGTTTTGGGTAAAATTGTATTTAATTGAAACCGTGTGTATTAAAGTTGGATTGTTATGCGTTTAACTTTATCTGTCACGCAACTTTAGTGTTTAGAGCGACAATCCGAATTTAATCCGTGTGTGACCATTTTTGATTAAATGTTTAATCTCGCAACATTGGGTTAAATTCCTTATTGTGTGATATTTATGCTTAATTGAAAATGCTCGATTAAATGTTTTCGAGCCGAAATTCTAATTATTAGTTGTTTAGCCCATGGTGGGGATGCGATCCCGACTCTCGTTTTATTAATTATAGTACAGTGCTAACTTCTTACTTTTTCTCTTTTGTCACCATTCCCAACCATCACCTTTTCATTTATTTATTTTACACTTTTATTCCTGAAGTAATTAAACAATTAAAATATAAAATTTAATCACTCCCTGTGGATTTCTTACGATACCCGACTTACCGCTGTGCTTGCTTGTCAAGTGTAGTTGAAGTTTAGGTTTTTGCATCGCGGCGGCGAAACACACAACGATTGTGTCCTCACACAAACACACTTTTACCGCTCGATCACTTTTCCAACTAGTTTATTAGTTTTTCAACGACTGTATTGGTCTTTAGTTAGGTGGTTTTTCTTCTGAAGAGGTTGAGTGGGGAGTTGAGAGAGTGATTTTGAGGGTTTATTGGTGGCTTTAGGGTTTTTTTCCCTTCCTGTATTACCCTCATTAGGCTACTCCGATGGGTCACCAGTCATCTTCTCCAGTGTGCCACTTATTCTGTGTGACACCTCGACTAATTAAATAGCGGGTAGCTACTCCTTTATTCAAATTAATACAAAATGTCAAGTTGGTTCAGTTCGTAGCATCACTGTCGAAAAACATTTTAAGAATTACTAGCCACCTAATATTTAAAAAGTGAGTTGTCAATTTTAATTGAATTAGATTAATATACAACCAATTTAAATTATGAAATACTGATACCACAATCACATCACAGTCGCAATAGAATAACAATGTAATAAACTGAATCTGGAGGAATACTCCTCACAACAATCCGAATACTGAAATAAACCAAATACAAAGCCTGACTCATTAATTAATTACATTCAAAACTGAAATGAAACTGAATGAATAAACTATCTATAAGAGAAAAGGGGCGACATGCCCTACTAATAAGTGAGTCGGAAGTGGAATCAAAATGAAGAGTGGAGGCGTCTCTAATCAAGGTCCTGTAACTTCCACAGCAGCTACAGCACGTCCCTGGAATGGAAGTCCTAGGCTTGGTGTCCTTGTGGCTGGGCACCTAAAATATTTTTACAAGAAAATAGATTTGAAAGCAAACAGGTCAGAGCCCAATTGTGAAAATAGTTTAAAGTACAGCGAGTGTTTAATATCATTAAACAGTGAATATAAAATACATGATAGTGCGTGCACTCACATGAGTTCCTCACCTCTCAACTAATTATGCACTCCTATCATACCCGTACCCATTCTAGTTATTTCACTATCTAACTAGTCCAATACACCACCTAACATTACTATACTATTCACGGTTCAATTCCCGACATCTTAATATAAACAGAAAAATTTTACTTTTTTATTTCTCGAAATTAATCATAATAATTACTAAGACTTTTCCATCTTTATCTCTACTAAAATGTTACGATCATTCACACTTACAATTATAATGACAGTTCATTTCAATTAACAGTATATTAATCTCATCATAAATATAAAATACTGTCACCCCGAGACTAAGCTGCGGTGCACACATACTTTGCTATCGAATCCCGGTACATCACGTACATAAGGACCACGTATTCCGAATCTCTCAGGAATCATTTCAATAAGCAACAATCACACATAATGGAGGCGAACATAATTCACATCACATGGGTCACGCACATACCTACATTCCCATGATCAGCTGACTTATTGACTCCTCAATAAGCCATTCTCTGACCTATGTCCTTGAGGTAAAAATCTAAATCCCCCCGTAGGCACACAAAGATTAGATGGCCCTGATCGAACGTCGACCTCCCGTGATAGCATATATGGTAGGTATGTTATACATTGATAAATACATATACTAAGTATTCACACATCGTAGATATCTTATAATATTAATAGTGGTATATGTCACATTCCTATAACGTATTAAATGTTGCACGTTTACAAGTTCCCGATTTATATACATTAAAGTTGTCAACTCTTCTCACGTCGCAAATCCAAATACTTACAACCTAACCCGTAGAAGTCACCCGGTCTATTATATAATTCTAAGTTTTTAAATCCTCGACGAACTCCAATCTCACAACTATACCCACTAATCAAAGGGGAAGGATAACACTCAATTAAATAAGCCTATAAAAACTCGAAACCAAAATCGGGCTAAAAAGACCATTATGTGAACTCGTTAGAAGTCACTGAAATCTCATTCAAACGAGGTCGTTTGAATGAATGGATTTTAACGAACTACCAACTCGTTAGAAAGGGCACTGGAATCACGTTAAAAACTCATTCGAACGAGGTCGTTCAAACGACCTGGGTTGGTCTTCTAACGAGATTGCAGAAAATGTCCAGAATTTCCCACTTCGTTTTTCTTCATTTTTCTCTTCTCTAAATCCATCCTAAGGTCATCCCAATTATGTTTTAATGATTTTAAACTATTCTAAGGCACCCTAGATCACTCCTTACCGTATTTTTGGGGTCAAATCTTACTAATCAACATGCAATAATCATAAATCCCCAATTCTTGACCCAAACCCTATAAACTAGAACCCATAATTTATTCTCATATGAAAACTCCTTATTAATCCATTTTCAAATCATCAAAAGTTATGTTTTGTGTATTGAATTCATCCATAAGAATTGTACATGAAATTCCTATCTCAAAATCATAAGTTTCACAATAATCCCATTGGTTTTCATCAAAACTTCCTAGGCAATTAAAGTTTCTACACTAAACATGGAGGAAATATTCAATGAAATTAATAACATTAAATCACTTACCTTAGATTTGTTCTTCAGATTTGTTGTCGGTGTTTCAAGGTTGATTCTTCCCTCTTTCTGGTCACAATCCCTTCCAAAAATGATGGTGGGGAGATGGTTTGGTTTAGAACCTCCTTTAACCTCTCTTTTAACTTCTCTCAAAAACCTCCGTAGCCCACTCTCTTACTTTTGGATGATAATGGCCTTAGTGGCCCTAATAATAATATCTAATTTAACACTAAAATTCGTGGGTTTTAAACCCTTAATTTAAGTTACCAAAATACCCTTCTGGGTTGCCGGTTTGGCCTAAAAATGCCCCGGGACCCAAACTAAACCCCAAGCTAGTGTTTACTGACTATCTCGACCCATCCGAAAACGTTGGCGAACTAGAAAAGTTCATAGGGATAACATAAAAATAAAATACTTTTAAATCCATTATATTGGGTCCTGACACAACTCACACGCGCGTCCCAACTAAATTTTGGAAACTGCCGTATTTTCAACTCACGACATTTTTAATAAATCCAATGATCACATTTTACCATCATCACTCAGTAATATTAAACAACATATTGATAACCAAATACTAACTCTCGTCCCGCTAGCATTTAAATCCGAATAAATTTTCCAATTAATTATCCCAAATTAATTTATTAAATCCCAGAATTAAAGGTAATTCCATTTAATTATCCTCATAATTAAAAGCCATAAAAATACGGGGTATTACATACTCCCCCCTAATAACGGAATTTTGTACCAAAATTCAAAAAAGTAAGGCATAGCTGGGAAAATTAGGTATCCTTCAGTACTCAAACAAAATATAAGGGAAGGCCCAATAACTAAAGCCCTCGCTTCACAACAAGCTTGTTTAATAGTCTTGATACTTAATTAGATTACACTACAATAGATGCACTTCACGTTGTGCTCTTACTAAACAACATTCGAATAAAAATAGCCTATACATCATTGGCCGCATTATTTCAGTATAATTTTGAGTCCACACTTCACTACGCATTAACTCCTGCGTATATCAAAACACCAAGCTCCCACTCTGGAGGAAATCAATAACACATATGACTACTCTTGCCCATTCGTTGAATCTCTATTCCCAACGTTGTGACTTTTACACAAGGGAAAACCACTTCAGCCGGTTGGTGTTAAACAAATATTTGTAAGCACCTTGTCCACTATAAATAGATACAGGTGCTTTCCCCCAACTCTACCATTGGGAAATATCTTCTCCCTATTATTACAATATACCTCACTTACTAGTTATACCCGATTTGGAATTGAAAAGATCGCGATGAATCCAAAATTTCTTTCATACAATCCACCAGTCGTCAATCACCTTGCGCCTACATCTCGGGCTATAGGTGATACAACCCTTAGAACGAAGCTTCATCTCCACTACTTCTTGCCACCCCACCTTGAAGGTCAATTTTGGGGATCTCCTATTGGTTCTGAATAATACTGCGCAGGACCACGTACTGGCGTGTTCACTATCTAATAGTGTAAATCACCCAAGTATACAACCATTTCTCTCCTTCTGGACAACCTGTCCCACACCTTCGAAGGAGTTCGTTAAATCTATAAGTTGGCAACTCCTCAAGGAAATTTACCAACTTGACTCTTCCATCCCTGTAATCACTCCAACCGTTCTACTACTTAATACTCCCCTTTCAATGCCGACTTTCACGTATAATTTCTTCTTGTTAAGTGATACTCACTAACCCTCTTCTCCTTTCGACGTATACCAAAAGTTTCAACCCTTACACTTTTCACCACTTTGTGTATATCTGGACTCTTTATACCTTATTGACATCCTCATTCTATCTACTCTTGAGTCACCCTCAACATTCGATTGGTCGGAACTCTAATCCAAATTGTCCATAATAATTAAATCTTTTCTTCCTCAAGAGATATCCCCTTATTAAATGGCTTTCCACTGCCTTTTTACTAAATTCGGCCGTGCTACTCTAATTACACATGATATTCATTAACACATTCTCTTACGACGCTTAATTCCATAAGTAATAATTTCACCCATCTATATCCCTTATTCCGGAGATTATTACATTAGTAAACCAAGATGCTACACCCTTTGACACCCCTTATAACCCAATCATATGTTTTAAACATCATATACACTTCATACGTATCCCAAACTCTTTCTTGCCGCTTTAACGTGGCTATACCACTTGGGTGTTCTAAATCACCTTTGAATTTGAAATCCTAATCCTTCTTAACTTCAATGCATCCTTAAACACGCCGTGACAAAACCAACATTATCAGTACTTACATCGTAATTCACTAACAACTGGCTCTACTGGCCTTACATCATAATTTACCCCTTGTTACTGCCAGTTATAACTACTTACTTCCATAATGATTGAGGTATCCAATTCATGTACGGATGGTCAAACATCTCCCTACTACCAACCTTATGCTAAGTTTCATGCGTGGGATGTCTCACAAAGCGAAATCCAAACAAGGAACCCCCCTATACACTACTACCTACCATTGTCGATCATCGGGATCCGTTAAGCCCTCACTCCATAACATGTACCCCTATATTCTCGTATCTTAACAACCAAGTTACATCTCCTTCCGCAATTACGCTTAAACAAGGAACTCCTTCTGAAAGACACTTTCTCTTGACATTGATGGAAAATATTCCATATACCATATGTAAATATAATTGGGGCTCTCAAAATCCCGTCCCCAGACACACAACTAGGAGTATAAACTGTCAAATCTCTAAAGGGTGATAAAACAATGCACTCTTCTTATTACGACATCCTGAGCGTTAATTATAATAACCAGCTAAACATTTTCACTGACTAGTAAACCAATTACATACGAATCATATCATTTAAATCCCCACGCATACTGGGATTAAATATACGAGACCATTATGCCCTTTTGAAATCAAAACAATATTTATATATATATACATATGTACAAAAGTACAATTGCGAGCCCGGACCTCTCACAAATGGGGCCTCAACATAACCAAAACATTCTAACCCAAGGTAGTAACCACTACACCAAAATGGACAAATTGTCACCTTTCAGCCGGCCAGCCTTGTCAAGGTCATTGACCGTGACAAAAAAACACACGT
The DNA here is from genome assembly GCA_949130495.1 of Sambucus nigra. Lineage (NCBI taxonomy): Eukaryota > Viridiplantae > Streptophyta > Magnoliopsida > Dipsacales > Adoxaceae > Sambucus > Sambucus nigra. The sequence goes on from OX422210.1 coordinate 246,222,773, forward strand.
TTTATGTCACGGTCATTGACCTTGACACGACCGTGACAACTAATTGTCACGGTCAATGACCTTGACACGACCGTGACAACTTTTCCAGCAAAAACCCTTTCCCCCTTCTTTTTTCCCTCCCACCGTTCCCTCCCCCTCTCTCTCTCTCTCTCTCTCTCTCTCTTCCATTTATATATATATTTGTCTGTATATTTATGTGTGTATGTGTATATATATATGTGTGTATGTGTGTGCATGTGTGGGGGGTGGGGCAGGGTGGGGCGGGGTTGGGCAGGGTGGTGGAGGGGGTGGTGGAGGGGGGCAGGGGGTGGGGCGGGGTGGGGCAGGGTGGGGGAGGGGGTGGTGGAGGGGGCAGGGGGTGGGGTGGGGTAGGGTGCGGTGTGTGTGTGTGTGTGTGGTGGTGTGTTTTGGGTGAGGGGGCAGGGGGTGGGGTAGGGTGGGGTGTGTGTGTGTGTGTGGTGGTGTGTGGTGGGGGAGGGGGTGGTGGTGGTGGTGTGTGGTGTTATGGCCGAAAAACACAACCCAAACTTTCCCTAAGATTTAGAAAGGATTAAAATGTAATTTTTAAAGAGTTAAAAATGTGTATATATTCAATTAAAAATACCCCTAAATAATTTTCAGTTAAGAAAAAAATCATAAAAAAAATTTTCACACATTATTATCTCAAAATATCATTTTTCATAATTTTAGCATTAGTAAACATAGGATAAAAATATCTGATTAATTCCTAGGTTAAATTAAATTAAATTAATTTTAGTGCTTAAATATTATTAAATGGTTTTGAATTTTTTAAATATTATTAAATGGTTTTTAAGTGTGGGAATGGGTGTGTAGTGTAGTGGATTCCACCATATTCTGTTATGTCTTCTTTACTAACTAGAATCTTGTTGCAGATAGGATTCCCTTTAGGGTCTTATGTCTTGAATTAATCTGAAGTTGGATCTCAACTAATATTGTTTGGTACAACTCTCCAAACTAGTTGAACACTTGATAGTATAGACAAAAAAAATACTAAGAGAGCCGTCTATCAAAAGGGGTTTAAGCATCATCAGGTGGTGTGTGGTGGGGGAGGGGGTATAAACAATTAAAAAAATGGGCGTATGCCGCCTATTTGTGAGCATATGATATTCTTTAGTAAAAGGCGAAATAAATAATTGATAATAGTTGGATAATAATTGGATAATAATTTATTTTTGTATTTGAATTATCCCATGAATTTATTTTTGTATTTGAATTATCCCATGAATTTATTTTTGTATTTGAATTAACCCATTATATGAAACATACTTGAAATTAAATATAGTGCGCATAGATACTAGCATTCTAGTTCTTATGCGTACGCATTCAATAACCCTTAGACCCGTTCGAGAGTCATTACCCCTGTAATGAGATCTCTCGAATTGTCCCGTTTGGACAGTTTGAGACTGTATAATTTCTGTATAATATTCTTATTGGCTTAAAGTTGTTACTTTTGGAGGAAGTTCTGCAGTCGTATCTTAATGTTCTCTGGGTACATACTAGATTGACAAGTGTGACTGTTATTTTAATTGACCAATTGAAATAACACTCACACCTGCCAATCTACGTCGTGTACTTGGAGAACTAAGGGGATATGCTGTCGAATTTTTTTCAAATCGTAACAATGTGCATGAGTTGTTAAGTATATTACAGAAAAATGCATTCTTGAATGGGATAGGACCACATACCCTTTAATAGGATAATTAAATGATGGGATAATTAAATAAAACATACTATAAATCTAAGTTTTGTTTACCTTTAATAGGTGTTTAGTTGTGGTAGCTGTGATGGGATATCCGAAATACAAAGAGTGGATGGGTGAGACTAATAGAATGGGGGATGTGTTTCGCAGAGGTGCTAACGAATTTGTGAAATATGCAAAGAGATGTCGTAATGATGAAGAGTTTCCGTGTCCGTGTGCTAGGTGTAAGAATGGTAAGGTGTTTGAGTGGAAAACAGTTGAACTACATTTGTTAAGATCGGGTATGCAAGATAGTTATCAATTTTGGAGTTTTCACGGTGAATTGAAAGTTCCTTTTGTCCCTGACCAACCTTCACAACATCCTTCAACAAGTAGAATAGATAAAGAAGGGGACGACGTAGATCATAATATATTAGAGGATTTAGTTGATGATGCGTACGAAGTTTATGAAGCTGAGGAGAATGAGGTTACTGATGATGTAGAAGATTGAAGTGCTCGTGAAGATAATACGATAAAACTTGACGATGACTACCAAAGTTTAAAATTTAAGGCGACCTAACCGTTATACTCTGGCTGTGAGAAAGATCAAACAACTTTACTGCATACTATACCGAAAGGAGTATGAAAATCTCGATCGTTGTCTGGTATGCGATGAACCTAGATATGTCCAATCTACTAGTAAGGAAGGCACAAGCTCAAAAGTGCCTCAAAAAGTATTGAAATATTTTCCCGTTGGGCCTAGATTAAAGCGATTTTTCACAGTACCATGGATTGCAGAGGCAATGACTTGGCATGCTAGGGCAGAAGTAAGGGGTAATATCATGCGTCATCCTATTGATTCTACTGCCTGGCGGAGGATGAATTATGAGTATCCCAATTTTGCTCGAGAACAACGCAACATTCGTTTGGCTATATGAACAGATGGTTTCAATCCATTTGGAAATCTAAGCACCAATCAGAGTGTATGGCCAGTGATCCTAGCCCCACTCAACCTCCCTCCTTCACAGTGTATGAGACCTGAATTTTCGATGATGGATTTATTGATACCTGGGCCAAAGGCACCAAGTGAAGACATTGATATCTACCTAGCTCCTTTGGTAGAAGAATTAAATGAGTTGTGGGAAGAGGGTGTGCAATCATTTGACTCTTTTAGAAAAGAAGAGTTTACGCTGAAAGCTATGTTGATGTGGGCAATTCATGATTTTCCATCTTATGGGACATTATCCGGATGTGTAGTACATGGTTATTTGGGGTGTCCTATTTGTGGAGAGGAGACTGAATCTCTTCGTCTATCCTCCAGCTTAAAAAATGTATACCATTTCCACAGGAGGTTTTTACCCCCAGCTCATAGTTTCAGATTTGAGAAAGCTTCCAATTTTTTATTGGGCGGAGTTGAACATAGGCTACCGCCGAGATAACTTTTGGGTTCAGAAATTGAAAGTAAATCTTCTGAATGTGGCCCAAATATGCCAGCATTCTTTGACAACTTTTGGGTTCAGACAACAAGTGAACGAAGCGATTTGTGTATTGGAGAAGTACTTTCCCCCAGCATTCTTTGACATAAGTGTTCACTTGTTGGTACACCTATGCGACGAGGCACTTCTTTGTGGTCCAGTTAGATATCGGTGGATGTATCCGTTTGAAAGATTGATGAAAGTTTTTAAAGATTACGTCAAGAATACGCGATATATTGCAGGATCAATTGCAGAGGAATACATCACCGTGGAGTCATCAATATATACTCGGGAATATATGACTGACTCTACCAGCGTTGATGACACTGATGAATTCCTCGATGATGGTGGTAATGTGATGGGAAAACGAGTGAAATTAACGAGTTTGCAACATGAACAAGTAGCTCGTTATCTATTTGACACACATGAAGATGTCGAAGAATGGAAAAAGTAAGTTTCGAATATTATAATGTTTAACATTATTTTAGATTATTTTATACATGATTAATTTTGTAATATGCAGTAAATATGAAGCCTGTGAGAACAATAAAAGACGAAAAACAGTGGTACAATCAGACAGTGAATTTAGGCTATGGTTGACACAAGAGGTAATTACAATGAAAACAGTCGTTATATAACGTTACATTACACTAAAATTTTACCACTAATATAATTAATTTATCTATATTCTCAGCTCCTAAAGATGGGTGATGCGACATCAAGGCTTGCTCGTCTAGCCACTGGACCCTTGTTCGTGGCACAAGAGTATAAAAAATATCGATTGAACGGTTACATTTTCGGCGCTAAAGTGTACGAGGAAAGTACAAATGTACAGAACTCGGGAATTTCATACAAGGCTCTTACTTTCTTTCGAGCGAGCGCAAAAGATAAAAACCTCGTTGAAGCTGAAATGACTTACTATGGTGTAATCCAAAATATATTTGAATTGGATTATATAAGCTTCAAAGAGGTTGTATTTTACTGTGAATGGGTAAGAGTTGAGGATACAAATGCTTCTAAAGTTGATCCTGTCACCAATTTGATCATGGTTGACTTGTCCAAGTTGAAGAGCAACGACCACGTGAGCGATGAGCCGTTTGTTTCTGCATTTCAAAAGGTTAAGCAAGTGTTTTACTCGGAGTATATCAACAACGAGCCGTGGTCAATTGTCCAACACGCGCCAAGGCGTCTAAATTGTAGTGTGGATGACTTGGCTGCTCCTACCGAATATCAATCCATTTTTTATGATAACCCGAATTTGAAACAATTTTTCAATTTGTAATAAATATTTCAATTTGTACCGAAACATCCATTTTTAATGCTTTTACTTGATCTGCACTTTATCATTTTCACTCTTGTGTAGTGTGCGTGTGTGGAGAGGAGATTAATACATAAATATTCCAACTACATCTAAGTTTTGTTTATACTAATCCATGAATATACGCTTCTTACCTTTAATAGGTGATTAGTACATAGTTATTTGGGGTGTCCTATTTGTGGAGAGGAGACTGAATCTCTTCGTCTATCCGAACACTAAGAAATGCCATAATCCTATGGAGCGATGCTCTGCAAATTCCTCCCAACCGTTATGTAGCCAAACATCACCGGTTGAAGTTGTCAATTCCACTTTCCATACCCCACCACTTTCCATACCCCATTCAAAGGTGGAGTTGACAACTTCAACTGCTGATTTTTGGCTACACAACGGTTGGAAGGAATTTGCAACGCATACCTCCATAGGATTATGGTATTTCTTAGTGTTTAGATATGAAGAGAATTATAATTGACACGATTGCCCGGGGTACATTAGTTGGAAGGAGGTGCCATATGAGCTCAAGTTAGCTGTTTGAGTAACACTACAGGTAATGTATTTATATTTATGTCAATTTCGATTTCGATTTCAATTACGATTTATATTTATCTATATTTGAGGGGCAGATACTAATTTTACTTTATTTCAATTCAGGGGACAGGGAGTGGCCCTAAGGGTAGGCCACATATGCTCTATACTTATGTGGCTATTCGAACGAGAAGGGAAGGATAAGGAGGTGTTCCCGAGCGTCGCGGTACAAAATCTCTTTTCCATGCAAATAGTTTGTAGATTTGAGATAAAATGATGGTGATGTTGTTTCTTTTTAAATAGTTTCTTATTAGAATATATATTTGCATTATCTTTAGTTTGTTCGGATATATGATGTTTGGAACAGGTATAACGTTGCTATAACAGGTACAAATATACTGCTGGGTAGTGGCAGTGGCCATACTGCCCAGCAGTTTTTTTTTTAATTCTGCACAGAATTGTTACGGTCATTGACCGTGACACGTCCGTGACAAAATTGACACGGACGTGTCACGGTCAATGATCGTGACAATTTTTTTAAAAAGGGCCACGGCTTTGTCACGGTTTAAAACCGTGACAAACGTGTCACGGTCATTGACCTTGACACGACCGTGACACAAAACGCGAGTTTTTTGTCAAGGTCAATGACCGTGACACGACCGTGACAAAAAAAGTTGTCTCGCCTAGAAATGTCACGGTCATTGACCTTGACAAGGTGAATTTGTCAAGGTCAATGACCTTGACAAATGGGCAGATTTGGTGTAGTGAACTCCGATAAACTTGTAATACCAGCACACTATCGGTACAATTATATATAGAACCACAATTATGATAATATCATACTCGTATAATACAGCACTAAAATGAGTAATTTTAATAAATCATATACTGCTATCAATATACCCATTCATCCTATACGGATAATAATAAAAGTAACCCCACACTATCAGGGAAAAATGTTCACATAAATAATAAAATTGCCGATACTCACTAAACTCGACTCTCAAGCAGAAATGATAATAACAACAATAACCATTCTAGAAACTCGGTTCATATCACAAACAACATGCAACATCATCTGAGGATATAACTCCTACTTCTATCCTGAAAATCGTCCTGGCTACTCAAATGGTTTCTGGACTTAATACACCTGTTCGTACCACACCGAATATTTCAATAACTGTTGCCCTTGCCAGGCATAATACCTTTATCCCTACACTTGCACCGGGAAACATTTATAACGCATGGGTTTTCACTCCCCACAAAGTACCTCTACACATACTCCACTTATTTTCGGTCACCCTGACCATGTTAAGGTGGTCCTTCTCTCGGACGTTGGTAGTCTCGGCTCTGATGACTACCTCCATTGTTCCCTTAGCTTGATGGACCTAAGGAACACACTACTAGTTTCCACCTCTCTTACTAAAATTACCATCGCTCGGTAATAATTCAGCTATCCGAATCATTTTAACGGGTTCCCCGTTGGATCTTCTCCTTGTGGTGTTTCTTGAACACCATTTCCCAGTCTTACTCTATAGAAATTCCTCGATTTTTGTATCTCCCCATCCAAGGAAACATTTACCTCCAAATTTACACCACGCGATATTATTACTATCTGCATTGACCGTCCAAGCAGAATTCCCCAGAAGAGCTAACAATTCCTCTTGTATGTAAATTCTCCCTTTAACATCCTCTTATCCATTCCACCTACTCCACCCGGTGTAAGGTTCGCTACATCATTAAATTACTCCTCACAAGGTGACCTCTGTCCGTCCCTCTTATGTGAGTTCAGAATAACATTCGCCTTTCAACCTGAACATCTGATGAAGGAACTTATGGTCAAACCATACGTGTACGCCTTCTCTCGACGTCACATTCCACTTCTAAGTGTGGTGATTGTCTCTCACCATTGAAACTCCGCTCTCACGAGCCAAGAAAATTTACCCCAAATTTTCACTCCCAATGGGCATACCCCGACGTATGTCCAAGCCTTTGGATATATTACGTTCGTTTGGCTAGCACACGCCATCTCCACATTTCGAGTATTTCCACTGCTGGTTCTCTTTAATGTTTCACCTACTCTTTCTCTCCCATTCCAACCTTGTTGGGTGAGACTAATTTGACCCCACTCCTACTATAGTTGTATCTGGAAGTCACAAATCGCTCCTTTGCCGTCTATACCGTCCTGGACTTCCGTGCCATAATATGGGTGACTTCAACGACAATCATCCTTCTTTAATAAATTTAATAACCTCAATTGATCCTTGCCTCCTGCTGTTCACCCAACCGTCTTCTCCTGACGTACTACATTGTTTGGCGCACGAACACACCCGATGGCAAATAAGATTCACTGAGAACGTGAGAATTATGTGTGATAATTTATTAACTTCGCAAATTTCTAATTTGACACACTTATTTAATTTCAGCCCCTAATCATGCATCTAAAGTGCTAGTGTCAACCCATAAACAAATAAAGCAAGATACACAAAGTTAAGGAAAAATCCCCGAAGGGCAAAACCTTTTATTTCTAGAACTTTGAAGAATTTACAAGACCATTAACTTAAATACAACCTGATAATCGCCCACAAGTGTAACGCACGGTGTCTTCGTCAAACCTTCAAAGCAACAACTAGAAACAGTGTCGGCTGGAATCTCCCGCAGGAACTCCAGGTGGTCAGTAATGAAGAAAAGAGACGGCTTCTCCACAAGGGTTGAACAATAACAAAATTGTGTTCTAGGGTTCCAAAAGATTCACAAAAGTAATTGGGATTTTTGTGTGCGAATCAAAAAGATGTTTGGCACATCAAAAATTGAAGTCTTGTTGTGTTTGAACTCTTAAAAATGTTTTCTCAAAGACTTTAAAAAAATATACCATCGAAATATTTATATATATAGGAAATATGAGATGGTGGTTAAAAAATACACGGAACTGTTCGAACTTATCCCAGGCGGACCGGTCCGGCTTGGGGGAGGATCGGTCCGACCTCGGATCATTTTTTTAAATTTTGGTTTCTTCGGTTCGCAATCGATCCGTGGTCTACTGGAAAAAGCAAGGCGAATCGGTCCGGGTAGAGGGCGGATCGGTCCGGTATAGAGGCGGACCGATCCGGCTTCCCAGAAAAGTAAAAAACTTTTAAAAACCTCATTTTTCTTGAAAAAACTTACTTCTTATTTTTATAAAAAAACATTTTATAAAAATTTCCCAATACTAAATATGAACTTTAAGGAACGTAAAAACAAAATTTTACCAATTTCATTCTCGCAGAGGCTATGATGTTGAAGATTCTTTGATATTAGGATCCATTGATGTAGATGCGATCTTAAATTTCTTCAACGGTGTAACGGCGTATGACATACAAATTGATGATGGACAAAAATGTCCTTACATTCACTATCATATATATCGAAGTAGGAGAATGAAACCTCACCAAAGAAATCAACAACCCTAAACATAGGGCTCTATATCAAAGAAAGCTACGGTGGAAGCATAATAACCCGCACAGATCCTAAAGGACACTAGAACCTGATGCTCTGATACCACCTGTGACACCCCGACTAATTAAATACCGAGTTGCTACTCCTTTATTGAAATTAATACAAAATGTCAAGTTGGTTCAGTTCGTAGCATCACTGTTGAAAAACATTTTAAGAATTACTAGCCACCTAATATTTAAAAAGTGAGTTGTCAATTTTAATTGAATTAGATTGACATAAAACCAATTTAAATTATGAAATACTGATACCACAATCACATCACAGTCCTAATAGAATAAAAATGTAATAAACTGAATCTAGAGGAATACTCCTCACAACAATCCGAATACTGAAATAAACCAACTACAAAGCCTGAATCATTAATTAATTACATTCAAAACTGAAATGAAACTGAATGAATAAACTGTATATAAGAGAAAAGGGGCGACATGCCCTACTAATAAGTGAGTCGAAAGTGGAATCAAAATGAAGAGTGGAGGCCTCTCTAATCAAGGTCCTGTAACTTCCGCAGCAGCTACAGCATGTCCCTGGAATGGAAGTCCTAGGCTTGGTGTCCTTGTGGCTGGGCACCTAAAAGATTTTTACAAGAAAACAGATTTGAAAGCAAACGGGTCAGAGCCCGATTGTGAAAATAGTTTAAAGTACAGGAAGTGTTTAATATCATTAAATCGTGAATATAAAATACATGATAGTGCGTGCACTCACATAAGTTCCTCACCTCTCAACTAATTGTGCACTCCTATCGTACCCGTACCCATTCTAGTTATTTCACTATCTAACTAGTCCAATACACCACCTAACATTACAATACTATTCACGGTTCAATTCCCAACATCTTAATATAAACATAAAATTTTACTTTTTTATTTCTCGGAATAAATCACAATATTTACTAAGACTTTTCCATCTTTATCTCTAGTAAAATATTACGATCATTCACACTTACAATTATAATGACAGTTCATTTCAATTAACAGTATATTAATATCATCATAAATATACAATACTGGCACCCCGAGAATAAGCTACGGTGCACACATACTTTGCTATCGAATCCCGGTACATCACGTACATAAGGACCACGTATTCCGAATCTCTCAGGAATCGTTTCAATAAACAACAATCACACATAATAGAGGCGAACATAGCTCACATCACATGGGTCACGTACATACCTACGCTCCCATGATCAGCTGACTTATTGACTTCTCAATAATCCATTCTCTGACCTATGTCCTCGAGGTACCAATCTAAATCCCCCCGTAGGCACACAAATATTAGATGGCCCTGATCGAACGTTAACCTCCCGTGATAGCAAGTATGGTAGGTATGTTATACACACATAAATACATATACTAAATATTCACACATCTTAGATATCTTATAATATTAATAGAGGTATATGTCACATTCCTATATCGTCATTAAATGTTGCATGTTTACAAGTCCCCGATTTATATACATTGAAGTTGTCAACTCTTCTCACGTCGCAAATCCAAATACTTACAACCTAACCCGTAGAAGTCACCCGGTCTATTATATAATTCTAAGTTTTTAAATCCTCGACGAACTCCAATCTCACAACTATACCCACTAATCACAAGGGAAGGATAACACGCAATTAAATAAGCCTACGAAAAACTCAAAACCAAAATCGGGGCTAAAAAGACCATTCTATGAACTCGTTAGAAGTCACTGAAATCTCGTTTGAACGAGGTCGTTCGAACGAATGGCTTCGAAGGAACTACCAACTCGTTAGAAAGGGCACTGGAATCTCATTAGAAACTCGTTCAAACGAGGTCATTCGAATGACCTGGGTTGGTCTTCTAACGAGATTGCAGAAAAAGCCCAGAATTTCCCCACTTCGTTTTTCTTCATTTTTCTCTTCTCTAAATCCATCCTAAGGTCATCCCAATTATGTTTTAACGATTTTAAACTATTCTAAGGCACCCTAGATCACTCCTTAACATATATTTGGGGTCAAATATTACTAATCAACATGCAATAATCATAAATCCCCAATTCTTGCCACAAACCCTATGAACCAGAACCCAGAATTTAATTTCATATGAAGACTCCTTATTAATCCATTTTCAAATCATCAAAAGTTATGTTTTGTGTATTGAATTTGTCCATAAGCATTATACATGCAATTCCTATCTCAAAATCATAAGTTTCACAATAATCCCATTGGTTTTCATCAAAACTTACTAGGCAATTAAAGTTTCTACACCAAACATGGAGGAAATATTCAATGAAATTAATAACATGAAATCACTTGCCTTAGATTTGTTATTTAGATTTGTTGTCGGTGCTTCAACGTTGATTCTTCCCTCTTTTTGGTCACAATCCCTTCCAAAAATGATGGTGGCGAGATGGTTTGGTTTAGAACCTCCTTTAACCTCTCTTCTAACTTCTCTCAAAAACCTCCGTAGCCAACTCTCTTACTTTTGGCTGATAATGGACTTAGTGGAACTTATAATAATATATATTTTAACACTAAAATTCGTGGGTTTTAAACCCTTAATTTCTAAAGTTACCAAAATACCCTTCGGGGTTACCGGTTTGACCTAAAAATGCTCCGGGACCCAAACTAAACCCCCGGCTAGTGTTTCCTGACTATCTCGACCCTTCCGGACATGTTGGCACACTCAAAAAGCTCACATGGATGACATAAAAATAAAATACTTTTAAATTCTTTATATTGGGTCCTGACACGACTGACACGCGCGTCCCAACTAAATTTTCGAAACTGCCGTACTTTCAACTCACGACATTTTTAATAAGTCCAATGATCACATAATACCATCATCACTCGGTAATATTCAAGAACATATTAATAACCAAATACTAACTCTCATCCCGCTAGCATTTAAATCCGAATAAATTTTCCAATTAATTATCCCAAATTAATTTAATAAATCCCAGAATTAAAAGTAATTCCATTTAATTAACCTCATAATTAAAAGCCATAAAAATAGGGGGTATTACATTCTGTTCTTGAATGATCCTAATCCCAACTATTCATATTCGTGAATTTAGATCCTTTAGTTAAATATAGTCAAACCTTTAATTGTTTGCCATTTTCCAATCTTTTCCATCAAGTTGAGCGCCATCCTCTGGATGTTGAGGAAGCTGTACGAGCTAGCTGAAGATTTCCATTCTCTCAGAGAGAGGTTCTTCAGAGATATTCGATAACACGAGTACAAGGAGGCTGCCAAGTGTAGGACCGAAGACTTCCCTCTTTGTCCTATCTATCATATACCTCTTGTAATAATTCGTCCTCCAACAATAGAAATTAGTGACTTCACACTATACCAAAATTACTGTATTATCACAATCATTGACCGTGACAAGTTCGTTAGACTTGTCATGGTACTGTCATGGTCTTTGACATTGACAAGGTTTGTCATGGTTAAAGATCGTGACAAACCCTAAAATAACTGTCACTGTCAATGATGAAAAATCTAGGTAAAATTTAAAAAACAACTGCAGGGCAGTTTGGCCACTGCCACTGCCCCATAAGTATATTTGTACTTGTTATAGAAAAATTGTACCTGTTTAAACAACATATATCCAAATAAAATAGAAATAATTCACCAAATCATTCCATATATAATTCAATATCCAAATAAAATAATAATAAAATCCATATCCAAACGAAAATGTAACAACTCCAAACAATTCAAATATAATGCAAGTGTCGAAATAAAAATAAATACAAATAATGTCACGCCATACTGTCTCGGTAGGTTTGAGGAGGAAGGAAGGCCACACGATATACGTATTCAGACACCCCTCAGTATGCATCACGCCGCATTGTTCGCGCAACCACAGTGCGTAGTTCTCCATCGTGGTTAACACTTGCGTCACGAGCACCTTGGCCTCGATGTTTTGAAGGATACGTACAGGAACTGACATACTTGAGTCGATATTCGGTTCCCTCAACACCCTCGCTATCCACTGGACATCACATATGTCGTGTAAAAACACGTTCGGCCAACCGATTGTTGACATGGGTGACTAGACGGGAGCCAAGTACAAGACTGGATCATCAAACGGTGAGTCTGCGCGTATCGGAGATAAAGAAGTGATGTTCGCATCCTCTTCCTCCTACACCTTCTCCTTTCCCTTTAACTTTTTTCCCAACCGACGCTTCATGAATGCGTACATATTTAGGACCGTCGCTTCGAACCTTGATAGCTTCGCATCATGCGTGTCCACCTGACGAGCCAACCCAGTGTTGCTCGTCTCCATTCCGATGATCCTTGATTTTCCCACCCACGAGCTCACCCCTTTTCCTCCCATTGTGATCAGTGCCAAGCACTTGGATGAGTGTGTCCATGGACAAAGATTCCTTGTCAGCACACTTCCTTAAGCTTTGCCTGAAACGACAAAAAGCACACAATTAGTCAAATAAGTAAATAAAAAATTTATAACGTAATTCACAAAAATTAAACTTTCAGATTACTTACAATCGTGGACGCGATGCTCGGGGACAACTCCTTATCCTTCCCTTCTTCGTTCGAATTTCCACATAGGCATCGAGCCCATGTGGCCTACCCATAGGGCCACTCCCCGTCTGCTAAAATAAAATATTGTAAAATTAGTAACGATGCAAAGTAAAATAATGAAGAATAACATATTTCTATAATTATAGAAAAATAAAAAGTTACCATACTATGCTCCACCTCGGCGTAAGACATCCGGCCGGAGTAGTGCACGCCCGTCTTTTTCGCTCGGTTTTCCCTTCCCGATTGGCGAGATGCTAATTTTTGCTCATCGATATCATTCCCGATGAACGTTTTCCACTTTACTAATGCAATCGTCTCCTTCGTCGGGATAGTCTCACGCAGTTTGAGAATGGATTCTTGGAACTTCCCAAAGTATCGGGCCCACAAATTCTTCTTCTATGTCATGTGTTGCTCCCTCAATTGCTCCAACATAGAATCACGGAGTTCTGAGAGCAGGCTGAATTGTTCCTGTCAAACAAATACAAAGTAAGTTTTAGTTGAGAGTAAATATAAATATAAATATAGATATAAATTGAAATTGAAATTGAAATCGAAATCTAAATATAAATATAAATATAAATATAAATATAAATATAAATATAAATATAAATATAAATATAAATATAAATATAAATATAAATATAAATATAAATATAAATATAAATATAAATATAAATACATTACCTCTAGTGCCGCCCAAATAGCTAACTTGAGCTGATTTGGAACGTCCCTCCAATTGGTGTACCCCGGGTCAATAATCATCTTCACCAGCTCGAGGGATATGGCTAATATGTTCGTCTTGTTCTCAACGGCCATTCCCAATTTTACCCATTTGGGGAGCCTAGGGGCTGATGATCCCTCGTCGTCCACTACCGTCGAGCCCTGAAGAAGACATCGTCATTATCATCATCATCATCATCATCCTTACCTTAATCCCTGAAGGAGACATTTTCTGCAAAAAAAATATCGTTATTAGTAAAAATCCAAATGAATTAGAAGAATACAAACACACCTGCACACACACACACACCTGAAGAATACATACAAATGTTTTCTGTAGGCATGCCAATCTCGAATGGGTCGTGACACGAAGTAATTTTAGAAAAAAGTTAAAAACTCCCCCCACCCCCCACCCACCCACACATCTGCACACACACCCACACACACACACACACACACACACCCCACATATATATATACAAAGGAAAGAGATAAAAAGAGAAAATGATCAAGTACAAATGAATTAAAAGCACTAAACTGATGTTCGATAATAATAAACCACTAGAATAATACAACCACTCGACATGAATTTTAATTAATGCTTAAGAACGAAATCTAAATATTACATGCACTAAACTGATCAAGTACAAATGAATTAAAAGCATTAAAATATTGTCCGATAATTAGAATACTTATTACAAATCTAAAAATTGTTTCAACTTCGGGTTGTCATAGAAAATGGATTGATATTCGGTAGGAGCAGCCAAGTAATCCACACTACTGTTTAGACCATTTAGCGCATGTAGGACGATTGACCACGGCTCGTTATTTATATACTCCGAGTAAAACATTTGTTTGACCTTTTGAAATGCACAAATAGATGGCTCATTGCTCACATGTTAGTTTCTCTTCAACTAGGACAAGTCAACCATGATCAAATTGGTGCCGGGGTCAACTTTACAAGCATTTTTATCCTCAACTCATACCCAATGACATTAAAATACAACTTTTTTTGAAGCTTACATAGTCCAATTCAAATATATTTTGAATTTCACCATAGTAAGTCATTTCAGCTTCAACGAGGTTCTTATCTTTTGCACTCGCTCGAAAGAAAGTAAGAGCCTTGTATGAAATGCAAGTGTTCTTTACATTTGTACTTTCTTCATACAACCTTGCGATGAATACATAACCATTCAATCGATACTTTTTGTACTCTTGTACCATGAACAAGGGTCCAGTGGCTAGATGAGCAAGCCTTGATGTCGCATCACCCGTCTTTAAGATATGATAATATAGATAAATTAATTATGTTAGTTGTAAAGTTTCATTGCAATGTCACATTTAATAACAACCATTTTAATTATAATTACGTCATGTGACAACGACAACATAAATTCATTGTCTGATTGTGCCATTGTTTTTCATCTTTTATTGTTCTCACAGGATTCATATTTTCTGCAAAAAATTAATGTGATGAATGTATTACAAAATTAATCATGTATAAAATAATCTAAAATAATGTAAAACTTAAAATAATTTAAACTTACTTTTTCCATTCTAAGACAGCTTCATGTGTGTCAAATAGATAACGATCTACTTGTTCATGTTGCAAACTCATTAATTTCACTCGTTTTTCCATCACATGACCACCCTCATCGAAAAACTCCTCAATGTCATCAACAAAGGTCGATTCAGGCATATATTCTCGAGTGTAGATTGATGACTACACGGTGATGTATTTTTATACAATTGATCATGCAATGTATCGTGTATTCTTGATGTAATCTATGAAAGCTTTCATCAATCATTCAAACGGATACATCCACTGATATCTAACTAGATCGAAAAGAAGTGCCTTGTCGCATAGGTGCACTAACAAGTGAACACTTATGTCAAAGAATGATGGGGGAAAGTACTTATCCAACCCACAAATCGCTTCGATCACCGCCAATTTTGCGGCCACTATGTGTTCTCGATTGACTACATTCTCACACAAAAGTGAGAAGAAAATACTAATTCGCATAATAACCCTCCGCAAATCCTAGTGTTTGGAGAAATAGTGCTTAAATAATAGAGGAAGCAGTTGCATGATCACATGTCAATCGTGGGACTTACACTTATGTAAATCATGGGTAGCATAATTCACAATCCTTTGCAAGTTGGACGAAAAATAAGATGGAACCTTCAAATTATATATTGTGTCTAAAGGGCATTCCTTTCCCTACTCGTCAAAGTAAATGCACCAGGGGGAATTATTTTCCTTCCCCTACTATCTTATTTTAACCATAGTTGTGGCTTACGTTTTAACGATTTAAAGTCTTCTCGTGCAATTTCTCCATCCTTCGAATGACTCCCCCCAAGGCATATGCCCATAATATGTTCAATGATGTTATTCTCTGTGTGCATCACATCCAATACATGGAGCATCGGGTTATTCTTCCAATAAGGCAAGCCAAATAAAATTGACCTCCTAAGTCATGCCTTTCTTGTCTCAATTTACGGTCTTCTTATGCCTGACATTATTAAATTTAATATTCTTACCTTGCATATTAAGGCCACAATCACAACATTTACTTTCAATTTCTGAACCTGAAATTTTTCTCGACGGTAGCCTATGTTCAACCCCGCCCAATAAAAAATTGAAACCTTTATCAAATCTGAAACTATGAGCGATAGGTAAAAACCTCCTATGGCAATGGTTTACATTTTTTGAGCTAGTGGGGAGACGAAGAGATTCAGTCTCCTCTCTACAAATAGGACACCCTAAATAACCATGTACTACACAATTGGATAATGTCCCATAAGCTGTAAAATCATGAATTTCCCACATCAACATAGTTTTCAGCGTATCCTCTTCTCTTCTAAAAGTTTCAAATGCTTGCACAACCTCTTTCCACAACTCATTTAATTCCTCTACCAAAGGAGCCAGGTAGACATCGATGTCATCACTTGGTGCCTTTGGCCCAGGTATCAACAAAGATAGCATAAAAAATTCAGGAGTCATACACTATGAAGAAGGGAGGTTTAGTGGGGCTAGGATCACTAGCCATACACTCTGATTGGTGCTTAGATTTTCAAATGGCTTGAAACCATCTATTGATATAGACAAATGAATGTTTCGCTATTCTCGAGAAAAATCAAGATACTCATGACCAACTTTCTACAAAACGAGGGTCGTGACCGAGATGTGGAGGCCAAGCCTTAAGCCTTAGAAGCCAAGGCGGGCCTTAGGCATAAAAAGGCGTGAAAAGGCATTTACTCCTTTTTTTTAATATATTTTAATATTTTTTAACTATGACAATGCTATTAAAAGTACTAAAATGGTACATACCTTAATAATATGTGTAAGTATTTGTAAATTAAAATACTATTGTTTTTAAAATACTAAAAAAAATAAAAAAAATCGCATTTTTTCACGCCTTACTTGAAAAAAACTCTCGTTTTTTCACGCCTTACTCTAAAAAAATGCGCATTTTTTCACGCATTATCCCCAAAAATGTTGAGCATCGTTGATCACGCCTTAATCCAAGCCTAGGATAAAACTTGATGTATCTAAAAAGCATCACGCCTAGGCGCGCCTTAGCACCGCCTAGGCTCATTTTTTAGAACACTGCTCATAATTCATCCTCCTCCAAGCTGTACAACCAATAGGATAACGCATGGGATTATCTATCCCCTACTTTTTCCCTAGCATGTCAAGTCATTGCCTCCGCTATCTATGGTACTGTGAAAAGCCGCTTTAATCTAGACCCAATGGGAAAACATTTGAACACTTTATGAGACACTTTTTATCTTATTCCTTCCTTTCCAGTAGATTAGACATATCTCGGTTCATTGCATACCGAACACCGATCGTGATTTCCATACTCCTTTAGTTATAGTATGCAGTCATACACACAAGCATGAATAGACTTATACTTCATTCCCAAACCTTTCAAACTATTCTTCAAAATAAGATAGCTACTTGGAAGCGTATTCTCCTTGGGCAGGAAACCCTTCACCCAATTCCGAATTCATGTCATGCTATTGCCAAAAAAACCGTATTGGGTCTTGAAACTATGCAAACCAATTGTGGCATGTAAAGTTGTTTGATCTTTCTCACTGACAGAGTATAATGGTTGGGTCGCCTTAAATTTTAAACCTTGGTAGTCATCCTTGCTGTTTATCCTCATCTCTTCATGAGCACCTGAACCTTGTACATCGTCAGTGACCTCATTCACTTCCACTTCATGAACTTCGTACGTGTAATCAACTAAATGCTTTAAGATATTATGATCTACTTCATCCCCTTCTATATCTATCTTACTTGTTGAAGGTTGTTGTGAAGGTTGCTCGGGGATAAAAGGAACTTTCAATTCCTCGTGAAAACTCCAAAATCAATAATTATTTTCCATAGCCCATCTTAACAAATGTAGTTCAACTGTTTTCCACTCAAACACCTTAACATTCTCACACCTAGCACACTGACACGAAAACTCTTCATCATTATGACATCTCTTTGCGTATTTTACAAATTTATTAGCACTTTTGCAAAACACATCCCCCAATGTATTTGTCTTACCCATCCACTCTTTGTATTTAGGATATGCCATCACAGCTACTACAAACAATCACCTATTAATGGTAAGAAGCGTATGTTTTTGGATTAGTATAAACAAAACTTAGATTTATAGTATGTTTCATTTAATTATGTCTTATTTATATTAGATTTTTAAATTTCAAATTCAAATTCAACTTATAATTTTAATTCCTATTTTCTCCATCTCCTCTAAAGGGTGAGTTTTCCTATCCCATTCAAGACCGCATATTTCTGTAATATACTAAATAGATCATGCACATTGTTACGATTTGAGAAAGATTTGGCAGCATATCCCCATAGTTCTCCAAGTACATGACGTAGATTCGCAAGTGTGAGTGTTATTTCAATTTATCGATTGAAATAACACTTAACATCGCATCATCTAGTATGTACCCAGAGAACATTAAGATATGACTGCAAAACTTCCTCCAATAGTAACAAGTTTGATCCACTAAGAATATTATTATACAAAAACTATGCAGTCCCAAACTGTCCAAACGGGACAATTAGAGAGATCTCATTACAGGGGTAATGACTATTGAATGGGTCTAAGGGTTATTGAATGCGTACACATAAGAACTAGAAGGCTAGTATCTATGCACACTATATGTAATTTAAAGTATGTTTCATTTAATTATCATAAGTCCGTGGTCGTGCCACTCTCCAATGGGTCGTGACATGAAGTAATTTTTGAAAAAAGTTAAAAACTCTCCCCCCCCCCCCCCAATTTTTTTTTAACAATAATCAAGTGGTCATGCCACTTCCAAAAGGAACCAACCCTACAAATTAAGACAATGTAATTATTTAAGGATTTATTAGTGTGAATTAAATAAAGAATTTTAAAAAAATTATACAACCGACTTCCATATCCAACCAGATCCGTCCAATATAATCTAACAGCAACAATAAACCAAAAAATGTGTATCCCGTACTCCTTCTAATTCATCTACTCAATTAAATTCAACAATAACAATTTCGAGCCTAAATAAGAATATGCAAACAATATTTATAATGTCAAATAATTTCTAACAAATTTCAAACCTAATTAAGGATATACAAACAATATTACAATGTCAAACAATATACAAACAATTTATAACCAAAATAAAAATATATACCTGCACACACACACACCACCCCGTTATTCTGCCAGCCCCCACTAAACCCCTTTCCCCTCAAAACACACACACATACACACAACCTTTCACACACATACACACAC
The DNA here is from genome assembly GCA_949130495.1 of Sambucus nigra. Classification (NCBI taxonomy): domain Eukaryota; kingdom Viridiplantae; phylum Streptophyta; class Magnoliopsida; order Dipsacales; family Adoxaceae; genus Sambucus; species Sambucus nigra. The sequence goes on from OX422210.1 coordinate 246,242,317, forward strand.
ACATGCACACACACCACCCCCTGCCCCACCACCACCCCCCGCTTCCCCCTCCCCCCCACCATGCACTACCCCCTCTCCCCCTCTCCCTCTCTGCCCCCACCATGCCCACATGCCCACATATACACCCACACCCACACACATATATATACAAAGGAAAGAGAAAGAGACAAAGTAACCTAAAATCATAGAGAAAGAGGGAGGGAAACCAAAATGGTGGGAAAAAGGAGGGGGAGGGGTTTTTTATTGGGAAAATTATCACGGACCTGTCACGGTCATTGACCGTGATAAGGTCTTGTCACGATCAATGGTCGTGACAAAAAATGTGTATTTTTTTTATCACGGTCAATGACCATGACAAGGATGACCGAATCAAAGGTGACAATTTGGCCTTTTTGGTGTAGTGCCATGTCTGAGTCGCATACTGAGAATGTCGACTCTTTGCAAGAGGCAATGGAAGTCCCACATGAAAGGTTAGAGGAGGCTCAGGGTTATTTAATAGCCTTGTCTTATCGTCAAGTCGAGTCATCTAATAGGGAGGAGTTATCAGAAGAGGCCGAGTCACTATCAAATCGATTTGAGACCTCACAGGGGTCAGATTATTCTATACAGATCCTCTTGTCGCATGATAGGCTGTTAGTGAATGTTGTTATACTACCCCCATTAGATGAGATCCCTCTTACTGCCATTCCGGGGGAAAACTTTGCTAGGACTTATCTTCATAAGGCTTCTCATACCCCTAGTGTCATCCCGATTGTAAATCAAGACGACGATGATGATGAGGGATCGCTTGATACCTCATGTGTTGAGTCCTACGTCAGCACAAATACTGAGGTCAACCTCCTGTACTGGAGACACTGTACGGTGTTAGTACTTCCAATAATATGAGAGCTCCATCGGTCGACGAGAGAGAATTTCAAGGCTTAGAGGGTGAAATTTGTGTGTACGAGAAAATGTTTAAGGTAAGCTTCAAACTGCTCGTACACTCGATCGTATGAGCCATTTTAAGAAGTCTCGGTCTTGGCCCTGCCCAGTTATCACTGAACGCATGGAGAGTAATTATTGGGTTTGTGTTCCTATAGAAGGTGGTTCATCATACCGACCTTCCGATTAGCATTTCTAGAGGCTGTTATACAGTCTCTTCTCCCAAGTCCCAACCTTGCTACTATAATCTCGTAGCAGGAAATCTGAGAAGAAATCTTTGTTGGTGACTTAGACTTCTAATCATAATTGGAAGCCTCATTATTTTTTCATCTAGGGAGCTTGGGAATTTGACCCTGATGTCCCCTACACTACCTCAAATCCCCGAGTCCCCCACATATGGTCCAAAGACACGATGTCAGTTAAATTTGATCCAGGTTTGAGTGTTGAAGCTTTGAAAAAACTTGAGGAAGTTATAGAACAAGGAGAGAAATGGGGTCTCATTCATTTTGAACATTTAATGACCCTACCTAGAACAGACGGGCATGGGAGAACCTCCACACTACTCATCAGAGCAAGAAGAGTAAGGACGTCCCATCCAAGACAGAGACGAGTAGGGCTATTCCAATCTTCTCTGAGGATGCTCTGGCTGCACAATTGGAGAACTATACTTTGGGTAGTAAGGATCAGGCTGTTGGGTTCCTTAACTCTAATAATTTAGAGTCTGATCTTAAAGTTTTAGAGGCAACAAATATTTTGCTGATGAATGACTTTTTCCTTCATAAAGTTATTCGAGTAAGTGACTGCTCTTTTCTAGACTATTATTACCATTTTTATTTGAACTATAAGTTCGTCTCTTAATCTTGTCTTGTACTAACCTTCCTTGCATGATGTAGAATACTATCTGCCTTCAAAATATCCATTAATGGATCCATAAGAATGTTCCCAATATCCGTGTAGCCCGTCAATCCATTAAGGACGATGAGGCTCAAAGGCACCATATTCAAGAGCTTGAGACCCAAATGGAGAACCTGAAGAAACAACATTCTGAGGAAATTTTATCTTTGAACAAGAGTTATGAGGAGGATATAAAGACTCTGAACAAAACCAACTCAACAGAGATTTTTGGGAAAGTGAAGGATGATGTTTATAGTAAAATCTCTGAGGCTCATATGCAGGCAATTGATACCTTTAAGTCCTCCAAGGAATTTCTGAGCTACAGTGTGTAGTACATTAAAAGAGGTTCTCACACTAGTTGCCTATGGGGAAATATGATGTTCCCATAGATTTCTCACTTGTCTGATCAACTAAAGTCTTTTAGCCTAGATGATTCTCTTACTATGACAACTTTGACACAGGGAGAAGGGTCGATGCCATATAATGAGCCCACAATTCAGACTACCAACCTTGTTGATGAGAGAGAGCCTATCAAAAATAATAAAGTCAACAACACTACATTTGGGGAAGTTTTGGCTCTCGAAGAAGCTGAGGACCCAAATGTTGCAGGAACAAACCCCGAAGCCTATTTCTTCTCAGCTTTTTGCTTTTGTGGGTGGCCGCCCCGTGGCCTGATGCCCTCTTTTGATTTTAAAAGCTTCTGACTGCTTGGCAATTATTTATAGCTTATAAGTAACATCATATCTATTCTTGAACACTTATTTTCTTATGTTTTTTTTAATGGGAAATGCCTCTAATCATTTACTATCGTACTCTGAATAGATGACTAGCATTTATGATTTACTAATATTTACTTTTCATTCATGTCTCCTTTCGATGTTAAATCAAATAACCATAAGATGGTTTACATCCTTAATATCACCAACTATCTGAATAATACCAACCTCATCCTATTTTTAGACAAGCTTGATACATGCAATATGTTTCATAATTTGAAGATCGTCTCTTTCTTAGCCGAGACGTTGCATAATTTAAAAGTGTATGGATGAGATCCGTCTCGTCCATGCAGTATCATCTCGGCCGAGAGAGTTTATCCACCAATTTAATGATGCTTAGAATGAACCATATTTAAGTGATTTTTAATTTGAATCCACTGAATTATGGTATTATATCACAAGTCCCCTCTCGTCGTTTTGAGAGTGTGTGGATGAGAGTTGTCTCATCCATGCACTATCATCTCAACTGAGAGAGTTTATACACAAAGTTAATGATGTTTATAATGAACCACATTTAAGTGATTTTTACCCCTCTCAATGTTATTGACAGTCCATGGACGAGGTTGAACTCGTATGGACTGTCATGTCACCTGAGAGCAACTTAAAGATATTTCACCGCAGATAATGTTTTATAGCTTAAGATGAGTTGATACATACAAGCAACAAGTATTCAAACAATAGACAAGGTAAGAGAGAACACTTGGAAATTTTCATTCATGATCTGATTCTCATATACATGGACAAATGATACAAAAATAAAATAGATAAGAAAATCAAAAATAAAATAAAACTTTAACACAAAACTTCTTACTGGTAGTACTTCTTGAGATGGTCGGCATTCCATGGGTTTAAGAAAGGATCTCCATCTAAATTTTACAGTCGATACGTTCCTAGAACCACTTATTCAACCACCCTATAAGTACCATGCTAGTTAGGATGAAGCTTGTTGGGCTCTTGCTAAGTCTTCTTCAAGATGAGATCTCATACTTCCAGTGGTCGGGCCTTTACCCTCTTATTGTAAAACTTTATGATTCTTTGCTTATAGGAAACTCGCTTGACCTCAGCATCTTCTCTTTGTTACTCTATAAGGTCTAAATCCAGTCTCCTTTCTGACACATTCTGCTCCGGGTCATATGTTTGGACTCTATGGTTAGGAGACCTAAGTCTATCGGCACTATAGGCTTTGAGCCATAGGCTAGCATGAACGGAGTTTTCCCCGTTGGGGTCCTCTCTGTCATACTATATGCCCATAGGAATGCATGAAGCTCATCAATCTATCTCCCTTTGCCATCTTCCAACTTTTTCTTGATTCCACCAAGAATTTTTCTATTGGTAACCTCTGTCTGCCCATTGTCCTGTGCTCGTCTTGGAGTTAAAAATAACTATTTTATACCGAACCGCTCACAATACTTCTCAAGGGAGATATTCTTGAACTTCTTCCCGTTATCAGAACTCAGAGTGTTAGGTAGGTTATATCTGCTGATAATATTTTTCCAGATAAACTGAAAGGCCTTTTTTCTCCGTTATTATGATGATCATCACCTCGGCCTCTACCCACTTTGAGAAAAAGTCAATAGCTCTGATCAAGTAGCGATAATTGTTCACATCCCTTGGCAAGGGTCCTACTACCAGAAATGGCTATAGGGATGTGACAGAGGTAAGGGGTTGATGGCGCTGATGGGGAATGGTGGCAAACTTTTGGCATTTGTCACATTTTTTCACAAATACAACTGCATCCTTGGTTAACGTCGGCCACCAATATCCTTAAGTAATGATCCTCTTTGCTAATGACCTCCCTCCGATATGGCTAGAACAAGATCCATCGTACAAATCTTTCACAATATACTCTACCTAAGACGAGTGAACACATCTGAGTAGAGGAATTAGGACTCCTTTTTTATACAAATTGTCTCATATAATGGAGATCTTAGTCGCTTTGTACCTCAACTTTTTCTTCTTGGCTCTAGACTCTGGCATCTCCCCGTCTCTAATGTTCTGGATGATGGGATCCATCCAAGAAGCTCCCAAATTCAAGTTCAATTTTTTTGTGTTGCACTATCTTCCTCTTCAATGGTCGGCTGATGTAAGATCTCTACCGAAACCGACCTTCGGATTTCTTTCTTGTAATGGAGGCTAACCTTGCAAAAGCATTGGCTCGGCTGTTGTCCAGACGAGGTATCCTCTTTATCTTCTCTTATTTGAAATTCTTTAGTGTTGTTTTCACCCTTTTTAGTTATTTGGCCATTTTGTCATCTTTGGCCTCATATACCCCCAAAATTTGATTCAAAACTAACTCGGAATCACTATGGACCAGAAGTTGGCCGACGTTCATTGACCAGGCAAGAGAGAGGCCTGCTACGAGGGCTTCATACTCTGAGTCATCATTGGAATCTTTGAAATTGAACCTCAGTGCATATTTAATATCGATCCCGTTTGGGGATGACACACACTACACCAAAAAGGCCAAATCGTCACCTTTCATCTGGCCAACCTTGTCACGGTCAATTACTGTGACAAGTCCATGATAAAGGCTTGTCACGGTCGATGATCGTGATAACATAATAAAATTGTCATGGTCAAAGATTGTGATAGGTCCGTGACAACTTTGTCAGTAAAAAAAACCTTCCCCCTTCTTTTTCCCCGCCGTTTTTACTTTTCTCCAATTTCTCTCTCTAAACGCGCGACTTCTCTCTCTCTCTATACGTTTCCAGGTGAGTTTTTTTCTCTCTTTCTCTTTCCTTTGTATATATGTGTATATGTGTATATGTGTGTGTGTGTGTGTGTACAGGTGGGTAGGTGTGTGGGGGGGTAGAGGGGGCGTGGGCAGTAGGGTCTAGGGGGTGGGGTGTGTGTGTGGGGGGGGGGGGGGGTGAATGTGTGTGTGTGTGTGGTGGGGGGAGGGGGAAATGGGGGGTGGTGGGGAAGGGGGTCTGGGGGTGGTGGTGTGTGTATGTGTGCATGCAGGTGTGCGTGTGTGTGTGTGGTGGCGGGAAGGGGGGACAGGGGGTGGTGGGGCAAGGGGGGGAGTGAGAGAGAGGTGTGTGTGTGGTTTTCAATTTGATTTTAGGAATTATAAATATTTATTGGGTTTTATTTTTAGTTTAGGACTTGAAATTAATTGTTAATGTTGATTGGGTTATGTTAGTTGGGATTGAAATCAATAGGTATTGTTAATATTGATTGAATCTTATTATATATTCTTATTTACGTTTGAATTTTTTTAGAAATTTTTAATGTTGAATTAATTGAGTAAATGAATTAGAAGGAGTACGGGATACACATTTGTTGATTTTTGTTGCTGTTAGATTATACTAGGTGGATGTGGTTGGATATGGAAGTTGGTTGTTTATTTATTTTTAAATCCTTAATTTAATTCACACTAATAAATCCTTAAATAATTATATTGTCTTAATTTATTGGGTTGGTTAATTTCGGAAGTGGCACCACTGGATTATTGTCAAAATGGGGGGAGGGGGAGTTTTCAACTTTTTTCTAAAATTACTTTGTGTCATGAACCATTCGAGAGTGGCACGACCACGGACTTAGGATAATTAAATGAAACATACTTGAAATTACACATAGTATGCATAGATACTGGCCTTTTAATTCTTATGCGTACTCATTTAATTGCCCTTAGACTCGTTTGAGAGTCATTACCCTTGTAATGAGATCTCTCGAATTGTCCCATTTGGACAGTTTGGGATTGCACAGTTTTTGTATAATAATATTCTTAGTGGCTTAAACTTGTTACTTTTGGAGAAAGTTCGGCAGTCGTATCTTAATGTTCTCTGGGTACATACTAGATGATGCGATGTTAAGTATTATTTCAATTATTAATTGAAATAACACTCACACTTGCGAATCTACGCCGTGTACTTGGAGAACTGTGGGGATATGCTACTGAATTTTCCTCAAGTTTGACCAATGTGCATGAGCTGTTAACTATATTACAGAAATATGCGATCTTGAATGGGATAGGACTACTCATGCTTTAGAGGAGTTGGAGTAAATAGGAATTAATATTATAAATTGAATTTGAATTTAAAATTTAAAAACCAAAAATAAATAAGACATAATTAAATGAAACATACTATAAATTTTATACAACAAGTAATCAGTGATTGTTTAAACTAATGAGAACTAAATGTTCACACTTTTTTATTCTAATCCATGAATATACGCTTCTTACGTATAATAGGTGATTGTTTGGAGTAACTGTGATGTGATATACTAAATACAAAGAGTGGGTGGGTGAGACAAATAGATTAGGGGATGTGTTTCACAGATGTGCTAATGAATTTTTGAAATACGCAAAGAGATGTCATAAGGTTGAAGAGTTTTCGTGTCCGTGTTCTAGGTGTGAGAATGGTAAGGTGTTTGAGTGGAAAACAGTTGAACCACATTTGTTAAGATGGGGTATGGAAGATAGTTATCGATTTAGGAGTTTTGATGGGGAATCGAAAATTCCTTTTGTCCCCGAGAAACCTTCACAATAACCTTCAACAAGTAGGATAGATGTACAAGGGGACGGCGTAGATCATAATATGCTAGAGGATTTAGTTGATCACGCGTACGTAGTTCATGAAGTGCAAGATAATGATGCCACTGATGATGTACAAAGTTCAGGTGCTCATGAAGATATCAGGATAAACCTTGATGATGGCTACCGATGTTTAAAAGTTAAGGCGACCCAACTGTTATACTCTGGCTGTGAGAAAGATCAAACAACTTTACATGCCATGGTTATTTTGCATAGTTTGAAAACCGAATACGGTTTGTCTGGCAATAGCGTGATAGGAGTTCTGAATTGGGTGAAGGTATTGCTACCCAAAGAGAATACGCTTCCAAATAGCTATCATGTTATGAAGAACAGTTTGAAAGTTTTAGGAATGATTTATAAATTTATTCATTCTTGTGTGTATGACTGCATACTTTATCGATAGGAGTATGAAAATCTCGATCGGTGTTCGGTATGCAATGAACCTAGATATGTCCAATCTACTGGCAAGGAAGGCACAAGCTCAAAAGTGTAAGTCAAACTTGCAAAGGATTGTGAATTATACTACCCATTATGGATGTAAGTGTAAGTCCCATGATTGGCATGTGATCATGAGATTTGTTCCTCTATTGTTGAAGAACTGTTTCTCCAAGCACAATGATTTATTGGTATCTGCTTCTCACTTTTATGTGAGAATGTAGTCAATCTAGAACACATAGTGGCCATAAAATTGGCGGTTACCGAAGCGATTTGTGTGTTGGAGAAGTACTTTTCCCCATAATTATTTGACATAAGTGTTCACTTGTTTGTATGCCTATGCGATGAGGCACTTTTTTGCAGGCCATTTAGATATCGGTGGATGTATCCATTTAAAAGATTGACGAATGTTTTCAAAGATTACATCAAGAATACACGATACATTGAAGAGGAATACATAATCGAGGAGTTATCAATCTATACTCGGGAATCTATGCCTGACTCGACCAGCGTTGATGACATTGATGAGTTCGCCGATGAGGGTGGTCATGTGATGGGCAAAAGAGTGAAATTAATGAGTTTGCAACATGAACAAGTAGCTTATTATCTAGTTGACACACATCAAAATGTCAAAGAATGGAAAAAGTAAATTTAAATGATTTTAAGTTTTACATTATTTAAGATTATTTTATACATGATTAATTTTTTAATACGTTCGTCACATTAATTTTATGCAGAAAATATGAAGCATGTGAGAACAATAAAAGACAAAAAATAATGGCACAATCCGACAACGAATTTAGGTTGTGGTTGTCACATGAGGTAATTATAATGAAAATGGTTGTTATATAATGTTACATTACAATAAAACTTACAACTAACGTAATTAATTTATCAATATTCTCAGCTCTTAAAGATGAGTGATGTGACATCAAGGATTTCTTATTTAGCCACTGGACCTTGTTTATGGCATAAGAGTAAACAATTATTGATGGAACGGTTGCGTGTTCGGTGCAAGGGTGTACGAGGAAAGTACAAATATAGAGAACTCGAGCATTTCATACAAGGCTTTTACTTTCTTTCGAGCGAGAGCGAAAGATAAAAACATCGTTGAAGGTGAAATGAGTTACTATGGTGTAATTAAAAATATATTTGAATTGGACTATGTAAGCTTCAAAGAGGTTGTATTTTACTGTGATTGGGTAAGAGTCAAGATAAAAATGCTTGTAAAGTTGATCCTGGCACCAATTTGATCATGGTTGACTTTTCCAATTTGAAGAGCGACGAAGATGTGAACGATGTTCCATTTATTTGTTCATTTCAAAAGGTCAAGCAAGTGTTTTACTAAGAGTATATCAACAACGAGCCGTGGTCAATCTTCCTACATGCACCAAAGCGTCTAAACAGTAGTGTGGATGACTTGGCTGCTCCTATCGAATATCAATCCATTTTTTATGGTAACCCAAATTTGAAACAATTTTTAGATTTGTAATAAGTATTCCAATTATAGGACATTAGTTTAATGCTTTTAATTAATTTGTATTTGATCAGTTTATTGCATGTAATATTTAGATTTAATTCTTAGGCATTAATTCAAAGTCCATGTCTAGTGGGTGAATTATTCTAGTGTTTTATTATTATCGTACATCAGTTTAATGCTTTTAATCAATTTGTTCTTGATTAGTTTAGTGCATTAATTCAAAGTTTCCAGTGTTTTGTTATAATATGGTTAGTTCTCTTTGTTCTTCTAATTCATTTGAATTTGTACTAATAACAATAATTTTGACAGAAAATGTCTTTTTCAAGGCTTGACAGCAGCAGAGGCGATGAGAGCTCCTCGGTCCCTAGGCTCCCAAAATAGGGAAAAATGGGATCGGTCGTTAAGAACAAGACGGGAATATTGGCTAGATCCCTTGAGTTTTTGAAGACAATTATCGGCTCGGGGTACACTAGTTAGAGGGAGGTGCCAAATGAGCTCAAGTTGGCTATTTGGACGACACTACAGGTAATGTATTTATATTTATATTTCAATTTTAATTTATATTTATATTTGTGGCCATCCCGGGGGGGTCAGGAGCCTTTGGGGAGGGAGGACAGACATAGATATATATCCCCCCTCGGGAAGGCTGCGTTGCTGTCTCACGCCCTTTCTTCTTGGGAAGGTTGCTTCGGCCTTCATCGGTGTGGGGGTGAATGTGAAGAGATAGAGTCGCGAACCTATTTTGCACAAAACAGGCAAAAGAAATGTTACCACTTCGAGAGAGAGGCATTAAGGACAAACTGATGCATACGAAACCAATAGTTTGAAGATTCAGGGGCTAAGTTACGAAATGGGAAGGTGTTAGAAACCCAACTTGCCCTTTTGGTCTCTCATGGGCTAATGTTTTTATCTTCCTTTTTATATCCCCGTGAAGTGTGTGAGCTTGTTTATATAATGGATATCGGATTTATTAAACTCGTACCATGGTATAGGTAGAATGAAGTCATCCATAGGAATGTTCCTAAAATATCACATGTAGAAAGTATAATTTGTGCGTCCATCCCGATATTGGTCGTTACTAGGAACGATAATATGTGTTGGATGAAACGCAAACAAGTATAATATATATATAAATGTGAAAAAGGGAGGGTTTTAGAAAATAAGATATTTTGAGAAATTAGGCAAGTTGAAAAATTGGACTCGAGTCTTGGATTTTAATCCGAGAGGCCTACGTAGCCTACAAAGGCATCAAAGTCCTCGTAATTCAAATGAAGCATAGGGGTGGGGGTTATCCCATAGATCCAAATGAAATTTTATTAGAAGTGTGTGTAGAAAATGTGTTGTTTTGATTTTGGAAAAAGATGTGATGGGTAATTCTGTTCGGAATTTACGGGTGTAACCCTCTTTTATTTGTTTTTGTATTTTTGTAGAAAATAAAGTATGTGCAATATACTAATAAAAGTGTACATATTAATGTGTTTGAACTAAAGTAATAACTAGATTATGAATCTAATGTTTATTATGAAAAAACAAGGAATTTAAAGGAATTAGACCTTCTTTGAAGATTGATCTTTGATATTATATGAACTAACTTGAGTGTTGAAGAATGTTGATGAGAGATAAGGCTATTTTTCCAAATTCGGTATGAAAAGTATGGGAATGTAAGCTTGAATGGAACTTCACATGAGGAACTTCATTGATTTCGAGTGAGTGTTGCTGAGATCATTAATACAGATGGATCTATAGTGTTTTTCCTGGAGTGAGGTCATGGCGCCTATTTATAGGGTCAGGGGGTGTCGATCGGCATACCCCTAGGGGTGCCTATCAGCATCTGCCCCCAGACACAGTGCCGATTGGCAGGGCTCAGGACCTTCCAATTTGCCACCCCGTGCATATTTTCTGGGAAAATCGTCCATAGAAAACAAACCATTGATCAAAATTGCATGGGGGCAAGCTGTTATAACTTTATTGCAGAGACCTTATAGAGTCCTTTGGACAGCTCCCGGGTCCGGGAGTTGACTTTGGGTCACATGTGGCTCAAAAGCACGTCGATCCTTTGTAAGGGAGATCGCCGAATGTAAACAAATTGTTAGTCCGCATGGTAAGTCAGAATCGCGCAAGGTTAATCGATTCAGAGAGTTTTGCTCGGTTCAAAAAGTTAAACCTGGTCAATCGGGGAGGCTCGAAAGATCTCGGGGACCTTTCGAAGTAACATGGATCGTTCGTCCGTACCGTACTTCAAAATTCGATATGGGGTAGACTACTCGAAAGGTTATTTAGTGCCCTTCAAAATTTCATTTAGTCTCATCCGAGCTGAACAGTTAACTTTGGTCAAACGGAGCCCGGGAGTGCCGGGTGGCCTCCGGATCAATTTTTGAGGGAAAACTAATTGTTTGTCCAAACGGTTATGTTATTTTGTGTACGAGGTGGACCATTGGAAAATGGTTTCAGTGAACTTCAAAAATTCAAAGCGCTATTGCTCTGACAGTGAAGTTGATATGGGTCAAATTGGGTCCCGGGAGTGCCCGGTGGCCTCCGAATTTATCTTTCGTAGCAAAATGCTTTGTCCATCTAAATCGTTATGACGATTCACTCACGGGGAAAATCGTTGGAAAAATTATTCAGAGCCCTTCAAAGATTCAAAGATATTTTGCTCTGACAATAGACTTGACCAGGATCAAACGTGACTCGGGGGTGCCCGGTGGGCTCTAGATCGGTACTCGGAGTGTGACCTAGGGTTTACAATGAGATGGGGAGGTTTTAGTTACCTAAGGGGAGACCTAGGGGGTCCTATAATGTGGTGTCTACAGAGAACCTCAACATGTGAGCTTGGAACAAGTGATAGACGTTGAATAGAGACCACATGATAGAGGTCGTTTCAATGGACCTAAGGGACGAGGACAACCGATTCAGAGGGTCGAGGTCGATGCTAAGGACCTAAGGTGATGTTGGGGAGTCCAATTTCTGAGAACCTATAGGGGTGAGGATTAAGGAGGTGACCAATTCTGCGGGTCGGAGTTAGTTTAGAGGATATAAATTGTAGCGACCAATTCTGCCGGTAGAAGACAATTCTGAGGGCTTAAGTAGAAGCGACCAATTCTGAGGGTCGAAGGAAATTATAAGGGCTTAAGATAGGGATGACCAATTCTGTCGGTCAAAGCCAATTCTGCGGGCTTATTTTGGGGTGACCAATTCTACGGTTCGAATCCAATTCTAAGGTCTTAAGTAGAGGTGACCAATTATAAGGGTCAAAGAAAATTCTGGGAGCTTAAGATAGGGGTGACCAATTCTGCGGGTCAAAGCCAATTCTGTGGGCATAAGTAGAAGAGACCAATTCTGCAGGCATATTTAGGAGTGACCAATTCTGAGGGTCAAAACCAATTCTGAGGGCTTAAGATAGGGGTGACCAATTCCGTGGGTCAAAGCCAATTCTACGGGCTTAGGAAAGAGGTGACCATTTCTGAGGGTTAAAGCCAATTCTAAGGGCTTAAGATATAAGCGACCAGTTTGGCGGGTTGAAGCCAGTTCTGAGGGCTTATGTAGAGGTGACAATTTCTTAGGGTCGAAGCCAATTTTGCGGGCTTAGGATAGAGGTGGCCAATTCTGCGGGTCAAAGACAATTCTGAGGGCTTAAGATAGAAGCGACCAATTCTTAGGGTCGAAGCCAATTATGAGGGCTTAAGATAGGGGTGACCAATTCTGCGGGTAAAAGCCAATTTTGAGGGCTTATTTGGGGTGACCAATTTTGATGGTCGAAGTCAATTCTGAGGGCTTATGTAGAAGTGACCAATTCTGCGGGCTGAAGCCAATTCCGAGGGCTTAAGTAGAAGCGATCAATTCTGAGGGTCGAAGCCAATTTTGAGGGCTTAAGTAAAAGCGATCAATTCTACAAGTCGACGCCAATTCTGCGGGCTTAAGATAGAGACGACCAATTCTGCAAGATAAAGCCAATTCCGAGGAATTAAGATAGAAGCGACCAGTTCAACGGGTCGAAGCAAGTTCTGAGGGCTTATGTTGAGGTGACAAATTCTGAGGGTCAAAGCCAACTTTGTGGGCTTAAGATAGAGGTGGCCAATTCTGCGGGTCAAAGACAATTCCGAGGGCTTAAGATAGAAGCGACCAATTCTTAGGGTCGAAGCTAATTATGAGGGCTTAAGATAGGGGTGACCAATTCTGCGGGTAAAAGCCAATTTTGGGGGCTTATTTGGGGTGACCAATTGTGAGGGTCGAAGTCAATTATGAGGGCTTATGTAGAAGTGACCAATTATGCGGGTTGAAGCCAATTCTGAGGGATTAAGTAGAAGCGATCAATTGTGAGGGTCGAAGCCAATTTTGAGGGCTTATGTAAAAGCGACCAATTCTACTAGTCGAAGCCAATTCTGCAGGCTTAATATAGAGATGACCAATTCTGTGGGTTAAAGCCAATTCTGAGGGCTAATGTAGAGGTGACCAATATTGAGGGTCAAAGATAATTCTACCGGCTTAAGTAGAAGCGACCAATTATGAGTGTCGAAGCCAATTCAGACGACTTAAGATAGGGGTGACCAATTCTACTGGTCAAAGGTAATGCTGAGGGCTTAAGTAGAGGTGACCAATTATGCGGGTCAAAGATAATTCTGAGGACTTAAGATAGAAGCGACCAATTCTACGGATCGAAGCCAATTCTGACGGCTTAAGTAGAGGTGACCAATTCCGAGGGACAAAACTAATTCTGCAGGCTTAGGATAGAGGTGACAAGTTCTGAGGGTCAAAGATAATTCTGAGGGCTTAAGATAGAAGCAACCAATTCTGCGGGTCAAAGCCAATTCTGAGGATCGAAGCCATTTTTAAGGGCTTAAGTAGAAGCGATAAATTCTATGGGTCGAAGCCAATTATGAGGGATTATTTTTCCTTTTGGGAAATTTGGGGACTCCACCGCAGATGTGTGATATTTCTCTGCGGATTTGGGGAAGCGTTTGGTTTTAAGTTCCGCTGGGGAAAAGGGAATGATCCGAGGCTTTGGAGTTGGGGAATTTTTGGAATTTTGGGGTGTCCTTTGGATACATTGCTGGGGAGGATTGTTCTCTGGAATTCCTCCAGGGAAGTAGAAAAATGTTTTTCTTGGTGAAGAGGTTACAAAATTAATTTGGCAATTTTAGGAAATTTTTGGGGATTTTTCAGTATTTTCTGATATTTTTTTGAACTTTTTGTACAAAATTTTAAAGAGGGTGCCGAGTGACATAGATGGAGGGTTGCCAACCGATAGTGGCATGGTCTTTTGGGGTGCCTCGAGCAGGTGGAGGGACAGTGTCATTCAATGGTAGTAAGGATACATCGATCGGCATGCCCCTTAGCCTCCTATAAAAAGGGGGCGAGTTCTCCTCATTTTTCACAACTTTTTGACTAGCCTTATATTGTAATTACCTTCTGCAAATCCATCTGACGGTCCAAAGTCAAGAGATGGTTGAGTTTGCAAGCAACTCTACTCACATGGCATGGCTTAATGCCGACGATTGGGTAGCGTTGGAGTGGAGGGCTAGGGTGCCCCTTGCACTGGGCAGTGAGAACTCCTTTGACGAATTTGAGCCGGTGGTGTATGATCGGATTCTTCTATGTGATCCCTCAAGTCATAGTTCTTCTAGGGTGGTGAACCTTAATGGCTATGTAAGTATTGAATGACCTTTGGTATTCTTTTTCATTTTTCTTGACGAGATTGTTTTACTTCTTGAATTTGATAATGGTTTTCTTTGTTTCTTTGACAGTCCGACATCTCCATGTAGACTATACGTGATCGAGGGACGACGGGGCTTAAGGATGTTTGGGATCACCTTCCATCTATGGTGCTCTAGATGATCATCCGACTTTGGGAGATTGGCATCGGCTGTATGAGATGCCTCGTTCTATAGCCGTTCTGTGTGCTCTGGGGGAAAGGTGGTGGGACACTACCCACACATTCCATTTTGGCTTCGGGGAGAAGACAGTGACTCTCATGTATGTGCAGTAGATTTTGGGGTTGAACTATGATGCTGCTCATATTGAGGTGGACAGAACGCTGAGGGTGACACCAGAGGCGGTGATGGAGTCCTTAGGTGATGTGGAGATGGTGGTCTCTGGGCATTCTCTCAGTTTGTCTCTGCTGAGGGAGACATTATTGAGGAGGAGGATTGGTTAGAGCGATGGGTAGTAGGTGCGCCAGATGGATCGCTTGTTCATTGTGTTGGTGTTGGGAGGTTTTTTTAGTGTCGATGAGTATCGACGTCGTTCACTTGTGGTTTTTGCCATTTCTGACGATGTTCTCGGGCATCCGTTTTTATGATTGGGGGAGACTGACTTTTTCCTTCATGCGCTTTTTATTGATTTATTAAATGCTGGCCTTTGCCCTTTGCAGATGTGGTTCTATGAGGTGATTAGGTTAAACACCCAATTGATAGATTTGAAGGATGACTCTGTTGGGGATTTCTGCAATATGTATCAGTGGTGGAGGTCCAATCGTCAGTCGAAGAAGTCTCTCTCTCTGGATGCGTGCGTTAGGTCTTGGATGTCTTGAGGAGTGAGCGGATTAAGTCCTCTTTTATCTTGACTATGTTCTTTATTTTGTTGGTCTCTTATTGATATTGATCATTTTCTCTTGCTGGGGATTTACGGGTGACCTTTTATCCTTGGGGGATGGCCATTCAGCACACTAGGGTGACTGGGGGACAGGGGTAGAAGCAGCGTCTGCTGGGAGAGCCGTCGACGAAGCCCTCTATGTTTATGAGGCGGGTGCAGGAGATAGTAGAGGATACCCGGGTGGCGGCGATGATGGGAGAGCTGTACTCGATGTATACCGACACCATGGTGATGTACTATTACATAGATTTTGTGTCGAGCTCGATGATGCCTCCCAGTATATACGATGTGATGCCTCTTCCTCGTGTGGGTTTGAGTCAGTAGGTGGGGTTCTCTCACAGTGCGGGCGGTTCGCCAATGTTAGAGGCGGAAACGACTTCGAAGGCTCCCTTTGTACGACTATTTTTTCCTGGTTACAACATTCGATGAGCTGATGGAGGGTCGATGCGTTTACAACATCGTCCCAATGCGATGGACCCGGAGGATTTGGGCCTGACAGAGGAGGTCCTTCGATCTGATGTACATTTTGTGTTTCCTTGTCTTTTGATTTCCTTCCTTTCTTTTTCTTTCAAACTTGGCCGATTTGATTTTTTTGTTTTCTATTGCAGCATATCTTCAGAGACTTACCATATCCATGAGGTTGTTCCGGTTCCTTCTTACTTGGTGCAGTCTGCCTCATTAGGGGAGGGGTCTAGTTCTGGGAGTAGTGGAACATTGCCTCGCCACAGGGGGAAGATGGCGCGCCGTAGGGATGGAGGCTCTTAGAGAGAGAGAGAGAGAAAACTTGGGTGAGAGAGATAAAGAAAATTTGGTTTGGGCGGAGTCCCGTTGTTTTGTTCTTTTAATATATGCAAATAAAGATGAAGTTTCTAATAATTCTTTCTTTAGTGATTAATGCACATGCTCTTTTTACTTTGTTGCTGAGATCGTAAAAAGAATTTGAAAGTATGAGAGGATTCATAATTCCCTTCAGATAAAAATTATTTTTATTGATTTTTTTTTTATTTTGACAAAAGAGGAAAGAGGGAATTTTCCCAAAATAAGGGGTTGCAGATCGGCATGACCCCAGTCGTGCCTATCGGCATATCAGTCAAGTCCAATCAACCCAAGGTTTAGATTGCACTTTTTTCATTTGCTTGGTACTTGGTGGGGCAAGCTTTTCTCCGATTTTTGCAGGGTTTCTTGTCCTTCCTTGAGAGTTTTAAGTATTAATAGGGGTGTGAATTGGGCTTTTCTCCTCACACTTTCATTTCCATTCACCTTTACATTCTTATTTGCTCATTAACTTATTATTTTGAAATATGGCTCTCCCTGGTAGCATTGAGTTCTCCAACTGCCTCCAATCCTTGGAAGCAATGTGTTCTTACATGGTTGATTATGACGCCTTCCACATGCACCGAGTCTCTTTGTGGGGTAACCGACCCATTGAGTGGAACATGTTGATGGCAGCCATGGAATTTTGGTAGCCCGAGGACCATGTTTTTCATTTCGGGTTGGATGAAATTTTCCCTACCTACAAGGAATTTTTTGTGATGCTGGGGATAAATACCAGCATTACTGCAGATTGGCCTGAGTTTTCCCGCTCTCCTAGCGAATTTTTGGCTGGGGTTCTCCATATTTCTCCTTCGGCAGCCAGGCCGTTGGTTACAGGAGGAATGGTTCCTCTTTCGGAGGTGCTATGATCCGTTCATTTGCAGGATGTGGGTGATGTCGAATATATATATATATATATATATATATATATATATATATATATATATATATATATATATATATATATATATATATATATATATATATATATATATATATGTGTGTGTGTGTGTGTGTGTGTGTGTGTGTGTGTGTGTGTGAAGAAGGGAGGTATTTAGAAAATAAGAGATTTTGAGAAATTGAGCAAGTTGGAAATTTGGACTTGAGTCTTGGATTTTAATCAGAGACGTCTGCATAGCCTATAAAGGCATCAAAGTCCACGTAGTTTGAATGTAGCATAAGTGTGGGGTTTATCCCATAGATCCGAACGGAATTTTATTATATTTGTGTGTGTAGAAAATGTGTTGTTTTGATTTTGGAAAAAGATGTGATGGGTAATTTCGTTCAAAATTTATGGGTGCAAACCTTTTTTATTTGTTTTTGGATTTTTGTAGAAAATAAAGTATGCGAAATATAATAATGAAAGTGTAGATATTAATGTGTATGAATTAAAGTAAGAACTACATTATGAATATAATGTTTATTATGCAAAAACAAGGAATTTAAAGAGAGATGGAAGGAATTGGACCTTTTTTGAAGGTTGATCTTTGATCTTGGATGAACTCCCTTCAGTGTTGATGAATGTTGATGAGAGATAAGTCTATTTTTCCAAATTTGGTATGAAAAGGATGGGAATGTAAGCTTGAATTGAACTTCACATGAGGAACTTAGGTGATTTCGAGAGAATGTTGCTGAGATCATTGATGCTGATGGATCAGTTGTTTTCTTCATGGAGTGAGGTCATAGCCCCTATTTATAGGGTCGGGTGGTGCCGATCGGCGCACCACAGGGGGTCCCTATCGGCATGTGCCCCCAGATATAATGTTGATTGGCAGGGCTCAGGACCTACCAATTGGCAGTCCCGTGTAGATTATTATGGAAAATCGATCGTACAACAGAAACCATTAATCCAAATTGTTCACGGACCATGCCATTTGAAAGGTATTTTAGAGACCTTTAAGAGTCCTTGGACTTATCTTGTGTCTGGGAGTTGGTTTTGGGTTAAATGTGGACCGTTAGAAAGGGTATTCAGTTCCCTTCATATATTTATTCAGCTTCGTTCGATCTGAAGAGTTGAATTTGTCAAATGGAGCCCAGGAGTTCCTGATGGCCTCTGGATCAATTTTTGGCAGAAAACTCGTCATTCATACGAACGGTTATGCTTTTTCATGAACAGGTGGACTTTTGGAAAGGGGTTTAGTGCCCTTCAAAGATTCAAAGAGCTTTTGCTCTGACGGTGAAGTTGATATTGGTTAAATCGGGGCCTGGGAGTGCTCGATGGCCTGCGAATGGAGATTTGATAGAAAAATGGTCCGTTCGTATGAACCATTAAGCCAATTCATGAACGGGGTGGACCATTGGAAACGGTATTCGGATCCCTTCAAAGAGCTTTCTCTCTTATAATAGAGTTGATCGGGGTCGAATGTGGTCCGGGTGTGCCTGGTGGCTCTAGATTGGTATTTGGAGTATGATCTAGGGTTTATAGTGAGATAGGGAGGTGCTAGGTACCTAAAGGGAGACCTAGGGGGTCCTAGAATGTGGTGTCTACAATATTTATATTTATATTTATTATAAACTAACACTTACTTTCGTTTTGTTTTGTATTTGTTTGAAAGGAACAATTGGGCTTGCTCCCACAACTCCGTGATTTCGTGTTGGAGCAGTTGAGGGAATAACATAAGACACGGAAGAAAAAATTGTTGGCCCAGTACTTTGGGAAGACCCAGTTCTCAATTCTCAAACTACGTGAGACCTTCCCGCCGATTGCATTGGTAAAGTGACAAAATTTCATTGACAATGAAATCGAGGAGCGATGATTGGCATCTCGCCAATCGGGGAGGGGAAACCGAGAAAAAAATACGGACGTGCACTACTCGGGGCGAACGTCTTACACAGATGTGCAGAACAGGATGGTATGTTTTTATTTTTTTATAATTATAGTTTTATGTTATTCTACATTATTTTATTTTATGTTACTTACTAATTTTGCATTATTTTCTTTCAGGAGACGGGGAGTGGCCCTGGGGTAGGCCACATAGGCTCGATGCCTATATGGAAATTCTAACAAAGAAGGTCAAGGAAAATGAGTTTTCCCTAGCGTCGCGACCGCGATTGTAAGTTATAAATGTTTATTTTTTGTTAATTGCATTATAAATTTTTTATTTTCTTAATTGACCAATCGTGTGCTTTTTTTCATTTCAGGCAGAGCTTAATGAAATGCATGAGTCACAGTCTGATGTCGACAAGGCATCTTTAGTTAGGGATGCACTCAGCCAAGTGCTCGGCGTTGATCACAAGGGGAGGACTAGGGGGTGAGATCGCGGGTGGGCAAGTATAGGTTCATCGAAATGGAGACGAGTAACACCGGGTTGGCTCGTCCGGTGCACACGCATGATGAGAAGCTATCAAGGTTGGAGGCGACGGTCCTAGATATATACGCCTTCAAGAATTGTGAGTTGGGCAAGAGAAAGGTCAAGGGAAATGAGAAGACGGTGGAGGAGGAGGTGGACAAGGATAAGGACATGTACATCACTGCGTCATCGTCGATATGCGTGGACTCGTCGCTTGATGATTCGATTGCCATCTTTTCTCCCATCCAACGGCCTATATCAACAATCGATTGGCTGAGCATATTTTTACTCGACATATATGATGGACAACGGATAGAGAGGGGGGTGAGGGACCCAAGAACCCTCCCAGGTATGTTAGTTCTTGGGCGTATCCTTCAAGACATCGAGGCTAAGGTGCTCGGCACGCATGTGATACCCCAAATGAAGAACTCCGCATTGTGGTTGCGTGGATAATGCGGCGTGGGGCATATTGAGGGGTGTCTCAATGCATATATCGTGTGGCCTTCCTTCCTCCTCAAACCTGCTGATGACTCTATGCATTGATTATTTGTATCTATTTTATTTAGACACTTGGATTATATTTGTATTGTTTTGATTTATTACATTTTGGTTTGGATATGGATTGTGTTTCTATTTTATTTGGATATAGAATTATATATGCAATGATTTGGTGAATTCTTTCTATTTATTTGGATATATGCTGTTTGAACAGGTACAATTTTGCTATAATAGGTACAAATATACTGTTGGGCAGTGGAAGTGGCCATACTGCCCAGCAGATTTTTTAAAATTCTACCCAGAATTATCACGATGTTTGACGAGGACAATTGTTTTAGGGTTTGTCACGGGATTATCATGATCTTTAATCGTGACAAAACTTGTCAAGATCAAAGACCGTGAAACTTCCATGACAAGTCTAGTGAACTTATCACGATCTTTGACCGTGACAAGTCCATGACAAAAACATTTGTCACCCCTAGACTTTTCACGGTCATTGACCTTGACAAGTTTGGCCTGTCACGGTGAATAATCATGACAATCTGACAGTTTTGATGTAGTGATAATTAACCCTGCTATGCTCCTTGACTTGCATGAGGAGCCATCGATATACGAGTTCCATATTGTACCATCTTTTGAAAAATTACCCTCTTATAGGGACCCATTCTTAAAAAGGCATCTCTCTTACTCATTCTCAAGCACTTTACTCTGGATGAACTCGTCTTGGCCTCAGCCGAGGGAAGACATACTAGTTCACAAGCTAGAACCTCAACTTCTTTGGTATCGGCCTCGTCCCATATGAACTAGGCAACGAAGTCTACTAAGGCCTGCTCCTTAGTGGCCGTTCTCAACTGGCAGATGATATCGAATTCCCTCACCTCAATTACCTAGGCCATCAACCTACTCAATTTATCAGGTTTATGGATGACCTGTCTGAGGGGAGAATCAGTGAGGACGGTCATGGTGTGTGCTTGGAAGTACGACTTCATGTTTCTTTAATCATGGATTAAAGCATAAGCCAACTTCTCCATTTTGGGATATCTTTGCTCCGCCCCTTGGAGGGCCTTGCTATTAAAATACACTGCCTTTTGTACTTCATCTTCATCTCTTACTACAACAAAACTTATGGCCGACTCCGAAACAACCAGATTTAAGTACAACTTCTCTCCTTGGATTTTTCTTGATAATAACAGTGGGGAGTCTAGGTGGGGAGTCTAGATAGGCCTTCAATTCTTAAAAGGCCTTATCACACTCCTCATTCTACTCAAAATCCTTTCTAAGTACTTTAAAAAAAGTAAGGCACTTGTCAGTTGCTCTCGACACAAACTTGTTTAATGCTGCCACTCGCTCGGTTAACCTCTCCACATCTTTTATTATCGTCGGAGATTTCATCTCCAATAAATCTTTGATCTTATTTGAGTTTGCTTCAAATACCCCTTTAGATCATGATAAAGCCCAGAAACTTTCCTTCTCCCACTCTGAAGACACACTTGGCGAGGTTAAGTTTCATCCTGAACTTGTCCATATTAACAAAGGTCTTCTCAAGGTCGGCCAAATGAGTGTTGGACTTTAGACTCTTTGTCAACATATCTTCGACATAACTTCCATTGTCATCCCTATTTAATCCTTGAACATCTTGTTCACTAACCTTTAGTATGTTTCCCTGACATTCTTCAAACCGAAAGGCATGACATTATAGCAATAGGTCTCCTTGTCAGTTATAAAGGATGTCTTCTCCGCATCGACTAGGTCCATAAATATCTTATTATACCCTGAGTAGGCATCCACTAAACTCATCAGTTCATGGCTAGCAGTAGCATCCACCTTCTGGTCTATCCTCGGTAAAGAGAAGCTATCTTTAGGACAAGCTTTGTTCAAGTCTGTAAAATCAACATACATTCTCCATTTTCCGTTGGCCTTATGGGCGATGACAGTATTGTCCAACCACTCAGTGTAGATGACCTCCCTAATAAAGTTAGCCTTTTCTAACTTCTTCACCTCTTCTTGAATGACATCACAGTTCTCACGGGAGTAGACTCTCCTTCTTTGTTTGATTGTCTTTGCATCCTCGGCCATATTGAGCTTATGGAATAGGATCTTTGGATCGATGCCAGGCATACCTTCATGGCTTCAGGAAAAAACTCTTTTCCTTTTCTTTAATAACTTGATCAACTCTTCCTTAACTACCTTCCTCGAGTTTTTTCTGATTTGGATGATTTTTTTCTGGTTCATCCTCTTTGAGGATAATGGATTCTCCCTTCTTTAACTTAGTCTTATCTCTAGGATCTAGGGTATCAATGTTGGACATTGTACTAGCCCTTTTATATGCCTCTCTCTCCTCAGCTCAATTGAAGTAGAATTCACATGCCTCAACTTGGTCACCTTGCCCTACCCCATATGGAGTCGGGAATTTAATCATTTGGTGAACCATTGAATGCACGACCTCAAATTCCTTGAGGTCCACTCTTCCCAGAATTATGTTGCAGGTCGAGTAGACATTCTCATCCATGAAGAAGAAACTAATCTTCTTTGTGAGGCACTTCGGCCAATAATTTCCCATTCTGACCTCTATGTCATAAATCCCCATCTGGTTTACTTTCTACCCACTGAACCCTATGAGAGGTTGATGATACGGTATTAGCCTCTTATTGCTCGGACCTAAGCCTTTGTAACAGTCCCAAAACATATCGTTGGCTCAACTGCTGCCGTCCACCAAAATCCTCGAAACCTCATAACCATGCACCAGAGTGGTGATAACCAAAGGATCATCGTGCGGGGCTGTAATCCCATTGAAATATAGTCTAAAAAAATCCGTAATCAAAGTATTTTTATCAACTTTAGTTCTTTTCACCTTTTTCGGCTCTATTGCTGCTGAATGCACTTCTTTGGATTTTAGAAGGAGAGCCTTGTCATCTGCTACATGAGCCTTTCTATCAGAAACCTCTTTCCTCATACATCTAGTCCTCCACATATCATCTTAACCCCCAAAGAGATATCGTATGCAGCCGACCTTTAGGATTGGTAATTAGGGACGCAAATCTGGGTCTTCTTCATCATCATCGTCCAAGTCATTGTCGTCTCGGTTAGCTGGAGCATCAATCTTGCACTTGTTATTCCTTATCTTTTAGGTATCATTTGGTCCACCCTTGGAACTTCCCTTATTAACCTACTTTTTCATATTGTCGTCCTTCAACATTCTCTTAATCTCGTTATTAAGGGAAAAATACTTATCGGTCGTATGGCCATGGTCTTGGTGAAATTCACACAACATATTTTTATTCCTCTTGTGAGGAGGAGCTTTCATCTTCTCATGCCACTTCAGAGACCAATCATTCTTGATCTCATTCAAAATGTGCTCACAACTAACAGTCAAAGGGGTGTATTCTATGAACTTGTCATCCATCGATCTCTTCTTGCCATCCTTATTCTTTTTATGGAACTTACCCCCACTGCTTATCCCCTTATCGTCTTCACCTTTGGCAATAATTACTTCCTCCGCGTTCATGACCTTCCTGACCATAGTCAAGAGTTCAGCCATAGACTTTGGAGGATCCTCTGTAAGTTTCCAAAGTAGCTTTCCTTTATGTAAACCTCCCTTCTGGGCGGGTCATGGCAATATTCTCTTCATAATCCTCAACCTCTAATTTCTCTTTGTTGAACCTCGCTATGTACTCTCTCAGACTTTGATTCTTGCCTTGCTTCACATATAACAAGTGGGTCGTCTTCTTCTGGGGCCTCACCCTAAAATAAAAATTATGTATAAACCTTTCTAAAAGATGTTTGAAATTCTCAATTGAGTTTTTAGGGACAGAGGTAAACCATTCATTAGCTGCTTCGACCAGGGTGCTTGAGAAGGAATGACACCTCATCTCTTCAGTGACTACGTAAATATCTGTAGATGATTGGTACATCTTCACATGGTGGACTGGATTAGTGTTCATATCATACTTTGGAGGGACCACTGATGGCTTGAACTTAGTTTGGGTATGATAACTCACAATATTTTACACGAAAGGAGAGCCTTTATCATATCCCCTATGCAAGGGGTGTCAGGTCTTCAGAATATCTCTAATCTTATCCTCCAACCTTTGGATAAAATTATTCCAGGTTCTCTCGACTGTTGATATAATCTCAGCCTGGGCCACATTATCTCCGGCCCCTTCTCTGCCATCTGGGTGAACCGAGTGTGCTCTCGCAATTATTCTCTATTGGCTATACACCTCTCGCATCTCCTCATCTCAGCCATGAGGTGGTCGGTGGTCATTATATCTTTCATTTCTTATGAAACCAGCTATAGTTTTAAATCTAGAGAGGTAATTTATCAGGTCGTCTACTGTTGGGCTAAGCCTATCAAAGGCGGACCCCCTGCTTAATCTTTCTAGATCTGATGCCCTTGGCCTACACTCTTGGTTCGGCCTGCCACTACATCCTTGGCTAGGCTGAATAGGTCGAATAGTGCCTCTAAAAATATGATAAGGCTCCCAACACATCATGTCATCATCTACATCATACTTTTTATCCTCATCATTAGGGCATTCACACACCGTCCTTCCCAGGCGTAAATGCCTAGGGTCGAAAACGTCTCTACGCCTTTGCTGAGGAGGAAGATCCTTGAGTGGGGCTTGGGGTGGTCCCCTGGCTGTTTGATCTGGAGCACCTTCCCTGGTGACCAGCGTTATAAACTCCTCTCCTACTTCAAAAGGTCTAACCACCATATTTTGGCAGAAAGAAGCAAGAGTTATCTGCATCTGTCATTGACTGTCTACTAAGGAGCATAGAACCTCCGCCTCCTCAGCTATTTCTGACTGAGGTGGGGCTTGGCTGGTACTGGGTTCACCTATGGTAGGAGGATCTGATGCCATTGAAGACTACCGGTGTCCGTAATAACCAAGCGATGAGTCAAAAGTTAGCTAAAAAGTAAAAAATTAGCTAAAACTCAAATGAGAGGTCTTTTAATAGTGGTTAAAGATCAACCTAGTATGAGATTGGATCACCACCAGAGAATCCGATGGAGCAGAAGTATGGAAGAAGATGGCTATCTCATATTCCCACAGATGACACCAAAATTGATACCACCAAGTCAGTGTGATAAGAGAGCTAAAACCAGCACTACAATGGTGTAAGAAAAAGTATGCAAATGCATAAAGAGATGAGTCAAAGGATAAGATATCACTAGATATAAGTGATTCGGTTGGAGCCTACATCCACTGTGCAGTGTGAATGGTGGTTTTCACTAGAATAAGGGCACTAATGGACAGTAAATACAACACTCAAGCTTTTCTCTCTCTAATGTGTATTTTGACAGAGTTTTATCGGGGTTGAGAATAATCGATCCTTTATAATGTGGTAGAATATAACTATTTATATGGCTAGGGTGGTCTCATACGTACTGTAGTCATGCATGAGGCATGCACAACTTCGATTGTCCAACAAGGTAATGCCATCTGTCCCTAGTGTATGAAAATAATTATTATAAGATATTCCTCACATGTGTGAGTGATGCTGTTGTAACGGTTTGGTTCACGTGAGGTTGACAGCCCATGCGCATTGTCTCATACGTTCTTTGTTCCACGCGCCATGTAAGATGCCCAAAGTGTCTTGCTGAGGTTGAAGTGTCAGCCCGACCAAGTATGAGACTACTGATATTCCACTAGAATACATGTAGATAATTGCGAAGTGTAGTCTCGGTTGACTAGGGTCAGGCCGAGATGAGAAAGAAACCTGGTTTAGGAAATCTTCGATCTATCAATGCAGCCGAGACAATACGTGAGGCTAAAGAAAGATACCAGTTGTCTCTGCTTAGGTCTTAGACGATACGAGACACATTGGTCGGGACATGTTGAACTAGATGCACATGATGCTTGCCAAAAGATGCCTTGTAGGGTCATCCCAGGCCGAGCTTGTCATGAGTCGAGACAAAGTCTCATAACGGCATATCACTATATTTTATCTGTGATTATAAAATTGGATCTAGTCCATTTGTTGACATCAACACCATGTATGACGGTTTTTTTTTAATAAAAGTGTATCATGTTCATTTGAAATTAAAATCATGTTTGTGTGAATTCCTTATATTTATGCTTTAAATATATTATATGCTATATTGGTAAATTGGACTTAGTAGGAATTCCAATGAGTTGGTTTTGGCTCGATCATAAGAGAATAGAATTTTGTAACCAGTACAACTGAATAGTTAACATCTTTAATAATAATTTGATATCCTATCGGTAAACTTGCGAGTGTAGTCCTAATAGTTTATCAAAAACTATGAGAACTTGTTGGATGGTACGGGAACTTATCTCATAGTTCAAAGATAATTTTGACCAGTACATGCAGGAATGTATTGAGCAATACCATTGATGAGAGTGGATTCTTGTTTCAGACTTGAATAGACTTTCAGAATGCCATGGGTTTCCAGAGGATGCATAGGTTACTAATCCTGAGGTTTATTAGGTTTGGAAGGCTTGAACAATTTTCTCTAGATAGTTATGAGTGAGATTTAGTTTTGGATTGGGTCAATATATCTTCGCAAGTTGGTTAATCATAGTGTGATTAGGTCTGAGATCATAACTTAGAGGAATTCGCGTCCAAGAAAGATTTTGAATTATGACACCCACTTGACAGACTTATAAGTAATGTTTCCTCCAATAAACCTAATCAGTGGACTATTTTATAATCCATTTGAATAGAAAATAAATTAAATTTGAGAATCAATGAATAAATAAGAAGGTGGTTAAATCAATTAGTGGCAAATTGATTTAGCCAATTAGGTATTGCTTGCTTAGTTTGAGGAATCATATTATGTAGCTTAGAAACTTTGCAAATACGACCTCATTATTTCGAGTGCTTTTGAGATAATTAAATTGGAGTGCAATCACAAGTATAGTGCGGATGTAATTTGGGATATTCAAGTATTTATTTAGAAGCCAATTTACTTATTTAGTTTTGGATCCTAGTATAGTCCATTTACCCAAGTAGCAAGCTCATACTCTTTCCAAACCCATTTTATCCTAAACCCATGACTTATAACTATGTCTATTAGTGTAAATAAGGGTTTTAAGTTGCATATTCATTATTGAGGGTTAGAGATGGATAGGAAAATTACAATTCACATTTTTGTGAAGAGTATTAGAGATCGAGGTCCATATATCCCTCAAAACCTAAGGTATTCATCTCCTAGAGTGCCTACAATAATGCCCTGCTTTGAGAAGATCATATAATAGAAGATTCAATAATTTCAGTGTATTATAAAAAGCTTTTGGAGGACAAGAAATTGGCACACTTTATATATTCTTCAAAAACTATTTCTCCTCATTCGGATCACCAATAAGATCCTAAGATATCATGATTTGAAGCCCTAGGTTTATGCCTTAAATCTATTTTAGTTTTATATTTTTTATTGCATGATTGATCAAAGTTGTGGGGCTGAAATATTTGTTCGCGTATATCAATCCCCTGTGGCTTCTTGCACCATTTGGATCATTAAAGAATAACACTAGACTTGACTATGACCATTCAAAAGGGACTACACTGAAAGTGAAGAGCGTCTTTTTTAAATTTTTAAATAAGACTCCTATATGTACAACACCTAAGAACACTTTTGAAGCTGAAGGAGGTGAACACACCACAACCCTAAGTGTGTACCTATTATTATAGGAAGGGTCACCTTAGAGAATTTTGTTTTGATTTTAGGAGGGTGTCCAGGAAGCCTAGAATTAACCATTTCACTAAACATAGTTTGAAGTCGAACCATATACATTAAAGGATTAGGAACCTCATTATACATATCAATGATGTGACTAAAGCAATTATATGTTTGCAGGTCCAAAATATAAATCTAACTAACCATCTAGGGCTAGAAACAAACCGATTATCAGACCCTTTATTCCCATTATTAGATCTAATTAGGTTAGGAAACCTGACTTGGCTTTTCAATTGGTTGGTGCGTAAGATGTTTCTCATTGCGCTTCGTTAGATACACATAGCTCTGAACCTCTAGTAGGTAAATATTTTTCTCCTTATGGTTAAGTTGTTTGTTTCTCAGTTTGCTTGCAGTTGATTCTTGTCTTAGTCTTGTTGCGAGTTTTATTTTAGTCTTGGATTGTTTTTAATGCATGATTATTTATATCATTGATTCATTGTGTATCTTTTTACTTTCCATGTGATTTTTAAAGATAAGAAAAAAAGAAAAAAATTATTTAAGTCTTCTAAGAGTTTGTTTTGATTATAGGAATGAAAAATATAAAAATATTTTCTTTTTGTTCCAAGTCATTTAAGAGAAATCAAAATAGATTTTATGTTTTGATATTTTTTGCAAAAATCTGAAAAATAAAAGTTTATTATTATTTTTTTGGATAACATATGTTGACATGGTTGAAAATTTATGGAACACATCATGCTATCTATTTCCCTATTGTTAGAATAGATTCTTGGGAAGGTGGTGCGAACATTTACATTTTTTGTTAATTCTTTCTATGAAGTTATCTGAGAAAAACTTGTGTTGACTATGCTGTGTTCATTGTCATATCTAACAAACATATACACGAGTTGATTAGGGTTGTTCGAAAAATTTACTTTCACTTGTTTTCACTCAATCGGGTCATTATTTCTTCGCTAGATTTTTAAAATGTACATGTAAGAACCATTTTCTAGGAGTTTACTATAAAGGTGATGATATAAGCATTGGTAAGAGATGCCTAAATGGGTGATAAATACCATTGGCAAGGAACTTATATTTATATGCTAACGAGAGATAAAGAAAAACTAATTGTCAATGAAAATTCATACTCTCAAAGAATAAAAGTGAAAAATCTTAAAATCACATGTTTTAGGGTGTTATAAGTTGAAGACCGACGAGTTTGCATATATTTATCTAGTATGAGATTTTGGACTTATTGAACTATTAACCTAAAAGGTTAATTTTAGGTCTTAATCACTATGAGCCTTTGTGAACATAACTCTTTTCAATACGGTTAACTTCATGGTTTTCAATAATAGGTTAAGTGAAAGGAGTTCATGCCTAACATAAGTGGGGAGTATTGATTTTTTCAGGTTTCGAGCTTATTTCCATTCACTTTAGATAGCTCGTGTGGGATTTCTAAAGTTAGGCGTTATCTCACATATGTGACCACTGGTGTTTTTTTTGTTGTTTTGAAAATATGAATTTTTAATATATAATTGTTTATATAATTGTGGTTCATATTTTCATGATTATTTTATGTTTCATAAAAGTTTTAATGGAGTATAAAATCGATATCTCTATTCTAGCATCTCCATATTTAACACTGACATATTCATATTTGGTCCAGTTGAGATTTTTTTGTTTGCATTTTATCGGTTTCTTTCCTTTTCCAATTCGGGAAAAAGGGGAGAAGTTTTAATTAAAGGTGAGAGATTAGATTTAGGGGAAGTATGTGAGTATTTTAGTGCATGTAATGGATTTTTTAAATGCTCATTGATTTATTCTTTTATACGTCATATTTATTTGTTTAATTGTATAGGATATAGGGTCCATGAGTACCGACAAATATGCGTTAAAGACTAACATTTTTTATGTATAAGAATATTTTAATCCGTCCATTTTTGGGATCTTTTTCAGTTTTTATCTTGTTTTTAGTTTTTTTTTCGAAGTTGAAAAATGAGTTGATTTGTAAGGGCATTATTTATATCCGTCCTTTGGTTTGTATTATTCAAGACTGACAAAACGTAAAATGTAGCTCTACGCATGTCTTTATATTTGAAAGACGTGACGTGCCTGCCTAAACCATCTGACCACCATTGCATTGATGCATACATATCGAGGTATTTATAAGTTTGTTAAGTTGTGATTTTTGTTTATTTTTTATCTTCACTTGATTTGGTTTGACAAGAATTTTTAAAAGTGAGGAAAAGCATTTGTTGACGTTTTGGAATGTTTTACAGTTATAAGAATTAATTTTGACAAATTTGAGGTTATTTTGGAGAGATAAAATCATTGAATTTTATACCTCTAAAAACATAAAAATTGTAGAGTTTTAGGTAAGCCTTACAACACAAATAAATTGTGCATAATTCTGACATTTAAGTCAAAAGTCATGCTCAAAATAGTAAATCTCGTACAAAGTTCGTGAAAAATAATTTATCATACGAGAGCTCATACAAAGATGTATTGCGTGAAAGCTCCAGAAACGAGTAAGAAATCCTCGTACGAAGTGTTATTCATATGAGGGTGGACCTATTTTGAACGAGGTCTCTTTTGAACGATATTGCCTTGGTTAGAAAAAGGGTTCACATTCGAGAAACGTGTTTTTACAAACTAGGTTTTCTTAAAAACTATAAATATAATTCTAATTTCGATCTAGAACCAAGAGTGATCTAGAACCATGAGTGTTACCTTTTAAAAACCTAGAGAGAGTGATTTGATTTTTCTTTGAGTGTTCATGAGATATCTTGCCAAACCAATCATTTTATGAACATATAATAACAACTCAAAATCATATACATCTCATTTTCCTATCGTTTGAGGCTTTGGTGGATTCCAAATCTAAGACTATGAGATATTTGTGCGTTGAGGATTTGCATATGCGGTTCATATTCAAACAGATGATCTTCATTCGAAGATATCAACATGAAGGATCGTGTGGAAAAGATCAGTGGGTACCAAGACCAATGGGTTGTGCAAGTTGTGTTGGTCACGAGCAACTGATTACTAGTATGGGCAGAGGCATCATATTGAATTATAAGGGAGAGACTTCATGGAGTGTATTATTATCTTATATGTAAGTTGTAATTGTTCTCATCATACCTGTCAAAAGGATTACTAATAATCGATTTAATTGGGTAGGGGCAGGATAGTGGTTTTTCCTATGAGCGTTTCCACCATAAATTTCGATGTTGATTTGTATGTGCTTTTTAATTTTTATTTTACGCCATCGTTATCTTAAAATCATGACACATGAAAATTAAAACTAATTTATTCATTGGATAAATTCTAAAACATACCTTAATTAGATTAATTTAATTTAATTTAATGGTAATTTATATTTGGTGTAAAAAATGAGATCAAAATATTTTTTTGATAAAATCAAAATTTGTCATCTTTTCAACAGTCTCGTGTCGTAACAAATAAAATAAAACAAATTGATTACGAGTTATTTTAAGGACAAAATTAAGTTTTAAAATCAATTAAGTAACTGGGCATTGACTTGCCTCAGACAAACCTTTTTAACATTTCTTATTTCCTCAGTGGATAAAAATATTGTGGTTTTGGGAGCCTAGGTTCTCTTATATATTACATATCTATGGAAGTGAGCCTAATGATAGAAAATTCCTTAAAAATAAATCATTCAAAACAATATATCTATATGACAACCTTCATACCAATTAAGTCATCCTAGCACCCCATAAATTGGCCAATATGAAATAAATTTTAAATTCAATTTATGTATTAAGCAAATGGACCTGAAATGAAACCCGTACTTATCCTAAATTAAATTAGTAAGTTAATTTAAATTAAATTAACATTTACCTTAGATGTCATTAAAATCCAATCATAAAACTTTCAACAAAGAGTTGTGGGTAGGCTTGAAGGATCCTCAAATCCAACTCTGGTCCAGTCTTTAGGTCTTACACATCATGAGCAACTAGAACATTCCATCACCTTTTCAAATCTATATAATTTTTAGGCTATATTACTATTCTGATAGTTTTAGTGTTCACCCATCCCATGTTTGTTTTAACTATATTAAGTCACATAACTGCTCATAATAAAATTATTGTCCTATTTTTGTTTACAACAAGACCATGTAAAATAGAAAACTTTGAATTAGCAGGAGAGGAATCTTTAAAAATAGTACTAAATACTAGTTCTACAAATCTATAATTCTTACTCACATTAATCTTAGAATCTCCATACTAGAAGCAAACATCACTAACCTTTACCAACTTTCAACTAGTCAGAGATTGGTAATGGAAAAACATATTATCTCTATTTTAGAAAACTACACACCCAAAACTTCCCTCAAATCTATATCATCGTCAATTTTTTGTCGATCCCATGTCTTAATAACACTCGAGTGTGTTATGTCAATACTCCTAAACTTTATTGGCTTGTGTCCATGTATGGACTACTAAAATTTTAGTTGTCAACTAAAAGAGAATTTCATTCCCCCATATTGTTGTGTATCGACCTCACAACGCCTTTGTGAATTAAGATCTCTATTATTCTCATGATGAAATTTAGTTTTGCCTATTCCTTCCATCATAATACTTGAATATGTATATATGCCCTTGATGTGAAGACAACATAGTAGTTGACTTATTATATTGTTATGTTTGATAATATAAAAATATCTCATTGTGGTTCCCTTAAATTCCATAAGAGAACTTGTCATGGCCATAATAAATCCTCATTTTCATTACAATGGTGGTCCACTGTAGTTTAGAATACCCACTGAATTAATGTTCCTATACAAATCTATAACATGTCTTTTATTACACAATGTGCGAAATCTACAACCTAGATGTACCTTCATCTTGATGATTCTAATTTTTACCAATTTAAAGGCTCTCAAGATAACTATCAAAATGTAAACAACTTTCACATATATGTAAGATTAGATAGAATCTTAATTGGGATACTTACAGAAGATCTAGAATTAAGAACCCAAACATCATCAATTGACTTACCAGAATCTGTGATTATCCTCAAAGCATTATCATCATTCTCTGGATCATTTGTTGTAGTAACTAGTGATATTGACATTTATTCTTATTTTTTTCTTTAGTTTCGTTGTAACGTTCATTGTTGTGTTGCTCAGGATAATAGTAACAGTATTTTTCTTTTCATACATTGATTTGGACATAAAGCCCTTATACCCTTATTTATTTTTCTTCTTTATACAACTAATCTTTCGGCCTCTGCATCACCTTCAAATGTTTTTATCAAACTTTTATTGGAGATAATGGTTAATTTCACCTCATCATGGGCTATAGTGGTCTTCCCATGCCGCTTTTTAGTCACTAAGAGATCATTCCTTTTAGTAAGAGAAGCGGTAAAAACTAAGACATCTTCTTTCTCTATATTTACCTTCACGTATTATAGTTCCATGATAATCTTATTATTCTCATTGTGGTGGTCTTGAATCAATTACTTGCTTTCATGATAAAGAGGTAAAACTTATCCTTAAGAGTTATTTGAATTATAAGGGACATTATATATAGCCTTTTAAACATCTCTTTATAATTTGGTCATATATCATATTCGATCTCCTTTGACAAACATAATCGGATCATCAAACGAACATCGTCCTTAACGATCTCCTTCCACTTCTCTTAATTGAGTTAAGATTTCCTACCAACTCTTTAAACAAGCCTTCGTTGATAATGGTGTCCACCATTTATGCTTGAAACATGCTTCAGTTGTTCTCTTAATGAAATTTCTACATATTTTATTTTACGTTGGATACCACCATGAATATATATTGCATTCTAGGTTTTGATACCAATTAGTTGTTCGCAAACTCATATTTAGGATCTTTTTATCAAGAAGCAATAACTTCTAATGATAGCATTCTAAATATATAGATAAAGAAGAATAGAAATTTAACACTCACTATGACATAAAATTAACCTGGATCACCCTCTCAAATAGGGGTTACTCAATAGGTAATGATAATATGTATCACAATAATGGAATTAGTTAGCATAATATAGATAATATTTTAGCGCGAATCACTTAAATTAATATTTCTCCTAAATTTTAAATCCCGAACTCTCACAATACAAATAAAAATCTTACCAATCGAGAGTATGGTTTCTCTCGAAAAAAAGATAATCTCACACAAAAGGTGTCTTCAACAACCCCTAGTGAAAAATGTACAAGAATGACTATATCTGTATAAAAAATATATCTCTTAAAAAATATGACAATTGTGAACAAATTTTTGTTATTTTTTTATTATAGATAAATAGCTTTTATAGTCATAAATATATAGGGCATGTAGCATTTGGTTCTTGAGAGAAAGAAAAAAGTACACTATTTAAACCAAGAGGATTCAATAAAAACATGGGTTCCTCGCCGTTATATGAATATCATATGAGTAATAAGATTATATGAACATGACACTCAACATGTGAAAATAGTTATCCATTTATATAATTACTTTAGGGGGATTCGATCCTATTATAATGATAAATATAAAAACACCCGCAAATATGATTGAAATAATAAAAAGATGACACATGTACGTAGGTGGTTCTGCAGGTCTACCTACCTACGTGCATGGGGAACAGAGAGATGAGTATTTTATTAAATAGGTAAGAAGACAACTTGGAGTTTTAAAGACCGCTAGCCGAGATTCAACTGTAATACCCCGTAATTCTTGTGCATTTAGAATTTAATTAAGTGTGTAATTAAAAGGAAAAATTCGAATTTATTTAAATTACGTGAGCAGAGTAATTTGGTAATAATAATTTTAATTATTAAGTGAGTAAATAATAATTATAATTTCTTAATGTTAATCGAGAGAATACAGATTAATAGTACATATGGAATATTTGATGTGTACGACATAATGTGTAATTATAGACGTACTTGGTTATATCTCAACCACGTGTCGCGTATAGACCAAATTTGGGGATTGAAATAAGAAAGATTATATTAGTATCTCAAACGATAATTTAGAGGTCACGGTTAGTTCCGGAAGGGTCGAAATAGTCAAAATAGTATACCCTGGGGTATTAGTTGGGTCCCGGGACATTTTTAGGCTAAGTCGGGACCATTAAGGGGAACTTTAGTCTTTTAAAATATAGGAGAGGGAAGACCTACTAATTATGGAGTCTTTTATCATCTTAATAAGTAAGGGGTTAGGGTTAGAAACATCATAACTCACGGAGAAGCCATTAAAGTGAAAAGAGAAGTCATTCTCAAAGCATAAAAAGAGAAGTGTGACAGATTCCAAGGAATTCTTGCAATTCAAGCAATTAAGGAATGAATATTGAAGGGGACAAACAATCAAACTCTACATCAACCAAGAAATCAGACCATCTCTGAATCAAGGCAAGTGTTTATTTACAAAATTTAAATCTGAGTAATAATATCCATGCATAAGATGTGTAGAATAAATGTTTTTTGTGAATAATTCTTGAAGAATGATTTGATTTAAATGCATGTTTGGGATAGGACTTGCATGTAGTTAGATTTACACATGTAGAGGATTGAATTACAAAAGAAATATGATTGCTATTACGAAATATAAATCAGAGTATGTGATGATTTAAGATAAAGAAGCCATATATCTTGGGTTTTGAGAATATAAGGATATTTGGGGTTCTTGGATGATTTTTGTAGAGATTTGATGACATATTTACATTAGGTATGGTCTCTATACATATATAAGTTGATTGGTGATGTTAATAGAGAGCTCTAGGAGGTTTAATGGAGTTTTGAGTTGTCAAAACTTAAGAAAAATGTAACAGGATGAAGCTGCCCAAAATAGTCGATCGATCGACTATAAAGATCGATTGATCGACATTCATTAGTCGATCGATCGATGATTAAGGTCGATCGATCGACCCCCTGATTTTTTCTAAAAAATCATATTGAGTGAATTTTCTTTGATGACCATCACTTATTAGGAACTTTGGAGTATTTTTATACCTATCCAAGGACTTGATAAAGACGGGTATGCAGAGAGATAAGACCCATCATAGTCATTGAGAGAAAGACTTAGAATATGAATTGATAAGCATAGAACGAATGGGATGGGTATCGAAAAGGGTGGATTTAAGTTACGAGGAGAGTTAACATGAATTCCAAATAATTATCAGTAGGATAGAGAGGAATTAACCACTGAACTAATTGGAGGGGTAACTAGGGCCTTTAGAGTAGTGCATATACTCAATTAACCGCGATAGTGAGATAAATCGTAAATTAACAAGTACGGTTAATATAAGAGAGTAAAATATTACGTACGAACATGATTTATAGGTTGGGTGTGTACCTACTGAATTGTATGCACTTTTAGGTTAAGATAAGTATACCTAAATTAACTATGTTACGGTCGATGAGATATTACGAACTAACATATGATTGTTATATGTTTAGGGTCGATGAAAAATTCCGAACCAAACCTTGGAACATGTGTCTTGATGAAAGAGTCCTGAACCATAATATGTGTATATATAACTAGTTGGTTTCGATGTATTATTCCAAACCAACTCTTAATTGGGGTTTATGAATCATTCCGAACTAAGAGTCCTTTATGTGTGTTATAAGGACATATTAGTGATAACTAATATTTAGTATATTTCGTGTGATAAATGTATACTGTATGTATAATCTACTGACATGAGATAGTAGTTAATAAGATAGACTTATAACATTTTAGTAGTAATTAAGTAGTGAGACTTAATTATAAAAGAATAAAGATAATAAGAGATGAATAAGTTGTCTACGTATATAACATATGAGATATGTAATATTTAAATACTATGTGTGTGATATGGGAACTTAGAGAGTAGATAAGTTCAGTGGAGTATTTTAGACTAGTTAGCTTGGGTAGCTTAGCTAGGTTGACTAAGTACCAACGTTAGGCGTGCACTATAGGAGAAGGGTGAGATAACTCAAGAGAGTGTACAAAGTATTAAACATGTATTATCAATAACTCATATATGTGATAACTGCTTGCAAAATATTTTTAAATGTTTTGAGTACTAACTCTTGCTATGTAAAATCTTTGTAAAAACCTTTTAGGTTCCTAGCCACAAGGACATCGAACATGACTTCATTCCAAGGATTTTAGAGTTGCAGCACACGTGGATGATGCAGGGCTTTGATTAGATGATTCTCTTTTTCAGATCTACTATAGGATCTCAGTTTTAGTACTTTCAATTTGGGACATGTTGTCCACTCTTTACATTTGTAGTTATTCGAATTTGTTGGATTTTGAGTTAGTTTTATTTTCAGCCCTGGTTTTCGGCAAGACTTTATTTATTCATTTATTTATGATGGATGGTTTTAGTAATGCTTACTTTATATTGTTTCGCATGAGTTGTTTTATCTGTTTTAATAAAGATAAAATTTGGCACTAGCTTAATTTCACTTTGGTGGTTAGTAATTTAAAAAGTTTTTGACAGTGATGCTAAGAATGAACCATTTAAAAAACCTATTTTAATTAAATTAAGGCTTGATCACCCAAGGTTTAATTAGGCGGGTGTCACATATGGTATCAAAGAATCAGGTTCTAGTGTCCATAGGATCTGTACGGCTTATTACGTTTCAGCGTAGTGTTCGTTTGTATTAGAGCCCTACTATTAGGACTGTTGATTCATTTTCTGCTTTTGAGATATCGTGCATCTGCTTTTAGAATTTTGTATAAACTATGTACTTATACAATTCGATCTATTTTCATATGCCACCGAGGAGACAGCGAATGAAGAGGGATGAGGCCAGGGATGAGGTGAGGGATGCTCATCAGGAGCCACGGGTGCCGCCTCCACCAGCCCCACTCAAGTTAATTTCCACTACTCAGGTTTTAGTGATAGTGGCTCAGGTAGTCGAGACTGCGATGAGGGCCATGGCAGTCCATTTTCCTCAGCCCCAGGTACCACCTCATGTGGCACCGATAATTCAAGCCCCAACGGGTCATCTACCTGGCAGCGAGTCGGAGAGACATTTCAGAAAGGGCATCCACTCGAGTTTCAGGGTAGTACCGATGTAGTGGAGGCGTGCAACTGGAAGAAAAATATCTAGCGCCATTTACGCATGCTTGAGTGGACTGAGGTACATAAACAAATTCTAGCTACTTTTCGTCTGTCAGGAGTGGCCTTATAGTGGTGAGAGTCAGTTACCACTGCCGAGGAGAGGGACGCAATGGTAATTTCTGAGTTTTGTGTACGATTTGACCGCAAGTAATTTCCACCAGCGGTAGAGTCTGAGATGAGGAAGAAATTCATTGAGGTGGTTTAGGGTGATCGATTAGTTGATGATTACAAGGAGGAGTTCACCCGTTTGACTAACTTTGTTCCAAACGAGGTAAGCGATGAGGAGCAGAAGAAGTTAAAATTTATGGATGGATTGGCCTAGAGAATCAGGCAACATTTAATCGGTCTGGCATTGGCGACTTATACAAACATCATCGACGTTGCTCTACTACACTGTCAGGATCATTGCTTCCATGCAAAGGGAAAAAAGAGAGGTGATCCTAGCCATCCGAGCAAAGTGTATGCAGGTAGTGTCAGTAGCACACCACACCAGCAGACAATGGGTCAGCTAGGGCAGAATTCTCAGCAGGGGAACTCTGTCAAGAGGTTTAAGAATGTGAGGCATTGATTTGATAGACATGTCCAGTAGGATCCCCAGCAGCCAGTTCCTCAGGGCTGATAGGGCCAAGTGAACCAAGAGGGAGGACAGCAGGGCTAAGGCTGTCAGGACCAACAGGGCCAAGGGCAGAAGCAGTTTTAGGGACAGTGTTTCACGTGTGGCTAGAAGGGTCACAAGAGTAGAAATTGTCCACAGAAAGAAAGGGGACAACAACAGGGTTCCCAACAGGGGCATTAGGCTCCGTTAGCCCAAGCAGCAACACAAGCCCCACAGCAGCAGCCATGACAAATGCAATATGGGCATGTGTTCAACGTTCGGGACGTTCCTTTCCAGCCAGCACTGCCAGCCGTCATGGGTACATTTCCTATTCATGGACTAGAGGGTAATATTTTGTTTGACACGAGGGAGACATACTCATTTATTTCCACTAGATTTGCACGAGCAACCGACCTCTTAGAGATAGCCGACACTCATCTTATGTATGTGGAGTCACCGATAGGTAGTGGGTCCTTTATACACTCAATTTGTACGGGTATGGACATTATGATCAGGAGATTGAGTTTAGCGGCAAACCTCCTAGTGTTGTTTATGGAGGGTTACGATGTCATCCTAGGGATGGATTGGTTGGCAAGTTATAGGGTGATGGTGGATTGTTATTAGAGGACTATCGTATTTTCCATTCTAGGACAGGAGATGTTCCTTGTGCCAATGCCTCTTACCTAGGGAGGATCATGCACTCATCTATATTACATTGAAGAAGAGACCTCACGGGAGGTGGTTGTCTCTCTAGACTCAATCCCAGGTGTGGGGGATTTTGAGGATGTCTTTTAAGAGATACCATGGTTACCGCCTAGTAAGGAGATTGAGTTCGTTATCGAGTTAGCACCGAGAACGAGATGGATTGCCAAAGCACCGTATTGCATGGCTCCTTAAGAGATGCAAGATCTGAGGGATCAAATTCAGCAGCTCCTAGGTCAGGGTTTCATTTGGCGGAGTACATCATCGTGGGGTGCACCAGTATTATTTATAAAGAAAAGGGATGTCTCATTGCGGTTGTGTGTGGACTACACAGAGCTGAACAAGGTGACAATACGCAATAAGTATCTGTTACCTCGGATAGATGACTTATTCGACCAATTGATAGGGGATGCATACTTCTCATAGATCGATTTGAGGTCGGGTTACCATCAGCTACGCATTAAGGAGGAGGATGTACCTAAAATTGCTTTATTATCATAGTACAGGTCATACGAGTTCAGGGTGATGCCATTTGGACTCACTAATGCGCCTGTAGTGTTCATGGACCTCATGAATAAGGTATTCAGGGAGTTTTTAGACCAGTTTGTGATCGTGTTCATAGACGACATTCTGGTTTACTTTTGCACGGAGGAGGGGCACGTCGAGCACTTACGTATGGTTCTTCAGACATTACGGGACCACCAGTTGTACGCCAAATTTGGGAAGTGTGGATTTTAGTTGCAGGAAGTTCAGTTTCTTGGCCACGTTGTGTCAGATAGAGGTATTGCTGATGATCCGAGTAAGGTATCAGCGGTAAGGGAATGGGGGCAGCCCACGACACCGACCGAGATTCGCAACTTTTTAGGATTAGCCGGTTACTATCGTTTCTTCATCAAGGGGTTATCAATAATTATTGGTAGTTTGAATAACTTTACTCGAAAGGGAGTACCATTCGTGTGGAGCGACCACTTCCAGTTAGCGTTTAATGATCTAAAGGACATGTTAACATCAGCACCCATACTTGCCTTACCTAGGAGTTGATTCGAGTACCGGCTCTATACTGATGCATCCCTATAGGGTATTGGGGGTGTGTTACAGCAGGAGGAGAGGACGATAGCTTATTCTTCTCAAAATATAAAGACACATAAGAAGAATTACCCCACTCACGACCTCGAGTTGGCAGCGGCATTTTCTCTTTGAGGATATGGAGGCATTATCTTTGGGGGGAACATTACACTCTTTTCATGGATCATATGTCACTTCAGTATCTCTTCACACAGAAGGATCTAAATATGAGGCAGATATAGTGGTTAGAATTCGTAAAGGATTACCAGTTTGATATACAGTATCATCTTGGTAAGGCTAAGCAGACGCATTGAGCCGATGACATACTGGAGATGTAGCTGAGATATGGAAAGCTAAGTGGAGTGAGCTCCAACAGGAGGATGAGGTAACCAGGGCATTCATGGAAGTTATGACCATCACTCTCGAGATCGTAATGCGAGTAGTGAGAGCTCAAGTAGAGGACCAGTTCTTTCAGGACAGATTAAGACAGTTATTAGTCGAGGGAGCGGAATCTTACTTAGTCAGTTCAAAAGGAGGCCTGTGATTTAATGGGAGGTTAGTAGTATCCGATGAGGAGGAGTTAATGCAGATAGTGATTACCGAGTCTTAGGGTTCAAGATTTGAGGGACATCCCGGTGGGGATAAGATGTATCAGGATATGCGGCGACAGTATTGGTGGTCGGGTATGAAGCGAGACATAGCAGAGTTTGTCTTGAAGTGCGTAACATGTCAGTTGGTTAAAGTTGACCATTAGATACCTTCAAGAATGCTACAGACGCTAGAGATTCCCGTGTGGAAGTGGGGAAGTATTTCGATGGACTTTATTACTAGACTACTGACATCGTATAGAGGTCACGATTCCATTTGAGTGATAGTGGATCGACTGACCAAGGTAGCCCAATTCTTGTCGGTCCGTATTAATTTTGATACGATATAGTACGTGCAGCTATTCATTTAAGAGATCATTAAGTTGCACGGGGTTCCTATAAATATTGTGTCTGACAGAGACAAAGTGTTCGTGTCACACTTCTGGCAGAGCTTTCAGGATGCCATGGGCACAGATTTGCGATTGAGTACGACATATCATTCACAGACAGACGGGAAAACTGAAAGGGTAAATCAAATGCTCGGGGACATGTTGAGAATGTGTATCCTAGACTTTGGTGGGGGATGGGAGAGATATCTCCCACTGGTACATTTTGCGTATAACAACTCTTACCAATTCACTATCGGTATGGCACCATTCGAGGCACTTTATGGGAGGCCTTATCGTTCTCCCGCCTGTTGATTAGAGGTGGGGGCCAACTAGCTATTATGGTCGAAGATGATAAAAGAGACTTCTGCCAAAATAGAGTTAATTCGGGGATGTATTCGAATAGCTCAGGATAGGAAGAAGAGTTATGCTGACGCC
The DNA here is from genome assembly GCA_949130495.1 of Sambucus nigra. Taxonomy (NCBI): domain Eukaryota; kingdom Viridiplantae; phylum Streptophyta; class Magnoliopsida; order Dipsacales; family Adoxaceae; genus Sambucus; species Sambucus nigra. The sequence continues at coordinate 246,284,067 of OX422210.1, forward strand.
GGTAGAAGACACGTGAAACTTAAGGTGGGCAACCAGGTGTTAATTTGAGTATCTCCTATGAAGGGGATTATGAGATTCTGCAAAAGGGGGAATTTAGAGGGTGGGGCCGGTAGCATATAGATTGGGACTTCCATAGCATCTACAATGGATACACGACGTGTTCCATGTGGCATCGTTGAAGAAATACAGGAGGAGCTAGAGAGCCTTTTGGCACATCCCACTAGAGGAGATTGATTTGCAGTCAGATGTCTCGTATGAGGAGAGACCTGTGGCTACTCTGGATCATAGCGAGCATAAACTACAATCCAAAGTAGTTACATTAGTGCGAGTACAATGGGGGCACCATAATGTTGACAAGTCAACTTGGGAGCGGGAAGAGGATATGCGAGAGCAGTATCTAGAGTTATTCACCGCAGGTATATTCTAATTTTGAGGGCAAAATTCCTTCGTAAGGGGGAAGTATATAATACCCCATAATTTTTGTTTATTTAGAATTTAATTAGGTGTGTAATTAAATGGAAAAATACAAATTTATTTAAATTACGTGAGCAGAGTAATTTGGTAAAAATAATTGTAATTATTAAATGAGTAAATAATAATTATAATTTCTTAATGTTAATCGAGATAATATATATTAATATTAAGAATCAGATTTACTAACTGAGAATAGTAAATATGGAATATTTGATGTGTACATCATAATGTGTAATTATAGATGTACTTGGTTATATCTCAACCACGTATCTCGTATAGACCAAATTTGGGGATTGAGATAAAAAAGATTATATCAGTGACTTAAATGACAATTTAGAGGTCACGGTTAGCTCCAAAAGGGTCAAAATAGTATACTTATGGGTACTAGTTGGGTCCCGGGATATTTTTAGGCTAAGTCGGGACAATTCAGGAGCATTTTAGTCTTTTAAAATATAGGAGTGGGAAGACCTACGAATTTTGGAGTCTTTTATCATCTGAATAAATAAGGGGTTAGGGTTAGAAACCTCGTAACTCACGGAGAAGCCATTAAAGAGAAAATATAAGTCATTCTCAAAGCATAAAAAGAGAAATGTGAGAGATTCAAGGAATTCTTGCAATTCAAGCAATTGAAGAGTGAAGATTGAAGGGGACAAACAATCAAACTCTACATCAACCATGAAATCAGACCATCTTTGAAATCAAATCAAGTGTTTATTTACAAAATTTAAATCTGAGTTATAATATCCATGCATAAGATGAGTAGAATAATGTTTTTTGTGAATAATTCTTGAAGAAGGATTTGATTTAAATGCATGTTTGGGATAGGACTTGCATGTTGTTAGATTTACGCATGTAGAGAATTGAATTACAGAAGAAATATGATTGCTATTAGGAAATATAAATTCGAGTATGTGATGATTTAAGATAAAGAAGCCATATATTTAGGGTTTTGAGAAAATAAGGATATTTGGTGTTCTTGGATGATTTTTCTAGAGATTCGATGACATATTCACAATAGGAATGGTCTCTATAAATATATAAGTTGATTGTTGATGTTAAGGGTTTTAAAAGGTTTAATGGAGTTTTCAGTGGTCAAAACTTAAGAAAAACGTAACAGGATGAAGCTGCCCAAAATAGTCGATCGATCGACTATGAAGATCGACCGATCAACATTCATGAGTCGATCAATCGACATTCATCAGTCGATCGATCGATGATGAAGGTCGATCGATCGACCCCCTGCTGTTTTTTGGAAAATCTTTTTGAGTGAATTTTCTTTGATGACCATCACTTATTGGTAAGTTTGGAGTATTTGTATACCTATCCAAGGACTTGATAAAGACTAGTATGTAGAGAGCTAAGACCCACCATAGTCATTGGGAGAAAGAATTAGAAAATGAATTGATAAGCGTAGAACGAACGAGTGGGGTATCGAAAAGGGTGGATTTAAGTTACGAGGAGAGTTAACATGAATTCCAAATAATTATTAGTAGGATAGAGAGGAATTAACCACTGAACTAATTGGAGGGGTAACTAGGGCCCTTAGAGTAGTGCATATACTCAATTAACCGCGATAGTGAGATAAATCGTAAATTAACAAGTACGGTTAATATAAGAGAGTAAAATATTATGTACGAACATGATTGATAGGTCGGGTGTGTACCTACTGAATTGTATGCACTTTTAGGTTAACATAAGTATACCTAAATTAGCTATGTTACGGTCGATGAGATATTCCGAATTAACATATGATTGTTATATGTTTAGGGTCGATGAAAAATTCCGAACCAAACCTTGGAACAGGTGTCGTGATGAAAGAGTCATGAACCATAATATGTGTATAAATAACTAGTTGGTTTCGATGTATTATTCCAAACCAACTCTTAATTGGGGTCTATGAATCATTCCGAACTAAGAGTCCTTTATGTGTGTTATAAGGACATATTAGTGATAACTAATATTTAGTATATTTCGTGTGATAAATGTATACTATATGTATAATCTACTAATATGAGATAGTAGTTAATAAGATGGACTGATAGCATTTTAGTAGTAATTAAGTAGTGAGACTTAATTATAAAAGAATAAAGATAATAAGAGATGAATAAGTTGTCTACGTATATAACATATGAGATATGGAATATTTAAATACTATGTGTGTGATATGGGAACTTAGAGGGTGGATAAGTTCAGTGGAGTATTTAGACTAGTTAGCTTGGGTAGCATAGCTAGGTGGATTAAGTTCCAACGTTAGGCGTGCACTATAGGAGAAGGGTGATATAACTCAAGATAGTGTACGAAGTCTTAAACATGTATAATCAATAACTCATATTTGTGATAACTGCTTGAAGAATATTTTTAAATGTTTTAAGTACTAACTCTGTCTATGTAAAATCTTTTTAAAAACCTTTTAGGTACCTAGCCATAGGGACAACCAACATGATTTCATTTCTGGGATTTTGGAGCTGCAACACATGTGGATGTTTCAGGGCTTTGATTAGACGATTATCGTTTTCAGATCTAGTGTGGTATCTCAGTTTTAGTACTTTCAGTTTGCGACATATTTTCCACTCTTTACATTTGCAGTTATTCGGATTTTGTTGGATTTTGAGTTAGTTTTATTTTCAGCCGTGGTTTTGAGAAAGACTTTATTTATTTATTTATGATTGATTGATGGTTTTAGTACTGCTTACTTTATATTGTTCCGCATGAGTTTTTTTATCTGTTTTAATGAAGATAAAATTTGGCACTACCTTAATTTCACATAAGTGGTTAGTAATTTAAAAAGTTTTCGACAGTGATGCTAAGAATGAACCATTTTAGAAACATATTTTAAATTAAATTAAGGCTTGATCACCCATTGTTTAATTAGGCGGGGTGTCACATCAAAGTAGTCGGTACGAAGTCATGTTATATTTTTTCACACACTAGGGTTATTCTATTTATTAATAAAAGATTCCTACCTATGTTAGCCCCTGCCTTGAGCTTTTTTATGTAATCGACCTCTATCTTCAACCTTATCTCTTAGGTTATTAAGTTATATTAGGAATTTACCCGACCTCATTATCATTATGTTCCTTAATAGTCAGGCAACTTGGATTTATAATGATGTATAATTCCTAAGGCTCCACGTGACATTCCACATGGAGAACCCAACTCATGTCCCTTCAATTTTCCTCTAATTGGGGCAATTGGTCTTTAGGCATGGTCGTCTTAATTCTTTATTAGCATATGTTCACGTGTGATCGTGGATTTTATCATCAAGGCCTCATAACTACCACGCATCCTACTTATACTTAGTAGTTATTATGGGCATACTCACATATAATCCCTATATCTATCTAGTGTTATGAGCGCCATTATGTAGGTTTCCCCAGACAATTATTGTGCATGAAATGTGTAGCCTAGGGGTTTGATATTATGGATCTTTTTCCAAGAGATCCATCACTTCTCGTTCTTTTTAGTGGTAAGGTCTATAAGTGGTTTTATGAAAAACTTTGCCTACTTAATTGCAGCCAAAGTTATGAAACATTTATCTCTTCTATTATTGTTGTTGAGAAAGCTCATTTTTTAAAACCTTCATCTTATTCAAAATTTTCTTCTATAGTTTATTATTATGCACTAAGTCATCTCCAAACACCTTAAAAAGTATGAAGTTATTCCTCGAAAAATGAATTAGGGGAATTATATACTAGGTATAATATACATATATCCATCAATATTAGAAACTCACCCAATGAGGAGGACATTTATCACCTCCATCGTGGTGAGGTTGCTTTCATCACCTCCCCCTTCGCCAATTACTGGTCGAGGTACTCCATTTTTACTAAATCCCACCTACTTAGGAAAGCAAAAGTTTTTTCCATATTTTAATTTGTATAGTCCACATAAACCACATTTGTATCACTAATTTAGAACTAAATTAGATCAACTATTGATACGACTCGTTGGCTTCTCATGGGTCTAGAACTTACCATTTGTTAGCTAGGGACAAGTCTTGTTATTTGGTTACGTAACTGACCACGTCCTATAATTACACTAATAAAGACTTATTAGTCTTCTATAGGAAAAGATATGGCAAAACTACATAGGTCATCATGTGCTTGAGGAGGCGAAATCTCCTGGTAGACTCCTTATAATTTATTTTAATTTCTTAGTTAGCTCATTTTTATATTCTACTAATTATCCTAAATCCTTTTAATGCATATCCTTACTACAAGAAAACCCTAAGACTTTGAATTTAGCCTTGTTGATTTGAAACAATTGTGGAGTCGGTGAACTCCTTACAGAGTAAGGTTTGATTAAAAGAGAAGCTTAAGTACTTTTGGTCTATGACCCGACTGTTACGTTAATAAAGAATTTCACAGCTGTTCCTTCTATAGTTTCAGTCGATTATACTGTATTCGGGGATTAATATATTCGAATAGCCATTAAGATCCTCAAATAGAGTTAAGGGGGGTTTGCATAGGCATATTATCTTAACTGAACTATGTGATCTCTAATGATGTAGAAAGGAACAAATCGATTCACCATCAAGAGGGTTTATATGATAATGATGACCTTGCCCCACTCTTTTCATATGAGGAACCATGCCCTTTCAGATATAGTAGAATAAGAGGAATAAGAATAACAAGACTTTACATTTTCACCCCTCCTCCAATACTTATAAGGGATGACAAGTCTCCCTAGGTGTGTGGTTGACCTTGATGCCGCTAAGGCCAATTTGAAGAATAAGGGAGACTAGTATATTTAGGCCACCCAAGGTGCGGCCAACACTTCAAAGAAAAGGATCATCTCCTCTCTGTATAAGCAGAGTAGAGATACAAAGAAACAAAAAGAAAGAGAGGTTAAAAATGACAAGAAGAAGAGAACTGACGGGACTCCCCTTAGAAAACCGACTAAGGGGAAGAAATTTCCAAGGTAGGCAATATCTCCACCTCCTTCCTTATCGCGTAGGGTCCACCACTATATGGTTAGTTTTTCAAAGGTAATATATTCCTTTACACCCAAAGATTCGACATATCAAACCTTATACATTGGTTTTTTGTCACTCATGCCATTCGGTTTCCTAAATACACGTCGTCCTTAAAAGGTTTTAATGGGAAGTTCAATCATAAAGAAAGGATCCACCTGTGGCCATCCATCCCCTACTAAATCACACACGTGCAGGGGTCTCACGGCCTTCCTCAGGGCTCTTCATTTGTCGTCAATTGGGGTGATGTATAGAGATAGAGTCGCAAGCCTATTTTTCACAAAACAAGTATAAAGAAGTGTTACTGCCTCGAGAGAACGGCATCAAAGACATACTGATGCTTGCAAAATCAATTTTTTCAAGGATTTGGGGACTAAGTTTCGAAAAGGGAAGGTGTTAGGAACCCTTCCCTCCCTTTAGGTCTCTCATGGGCATGTCTTATTCTTCTTCTTAAGAACTCCGTTAAGTGTGTGTGTGTATATATAAATGGAGAGTGGAATTACTAGACTCGCATCATAGATTAAGGCCAAGTGAAGTCATCCTTAGGAGTGTTCCAAAAATAGGAATCAAAATATTATGTGTGCATTTGTCAAATCACCGATCGTTTATAGGAGGACGATGGTGTAGGTTGAATAAAAACACAATCATGAATCATAAATATATGATATGAAAATAGTGTAAGAACAAAAATAGGAGAGGACTCTCGGATTTTACTATGATATAAAAATAACATATGAAGAAAAATAGGAGAGAACTAGAATCTCAAATTTCACCCGAGACGCCTACGTAGCCTAAAAATGCATGAAAGTCCACGTAATTCGCATATATCACGGGGTGGGTCTAATCCCATAAATCCAATCGGGGACTTTTCTTACATGTGTGTGTGTGTACAGAAAAATGATGTTTTAGTGTGAGAAAATGGAGTGAGAAATCCCCGTTTGGAATTTAAAAATGAACCCTCTTTTTCTTGCTTTTGTTTTTTTATAGAAAGTATAGTATGTGCAACACTACTAATAAAAAGGTTGGATATTATTATGTGCGATCTAGATGAAATGCTAAAATAATAATTAAGTGACTAATGCGAAAATAAGTGAATTTAAAGAGAGAGTGAAATGTTTGGACCTTCTTTTGAAGCCTTGAGGTTGATCTTGAATGTTGGAGGGCTGCTATTGCTAGTGGATTAAGGTGCTGGGAGGATAGGGAAGGGAATTTACCAAATTTGGTAAGGAAAGTATGGAAATGGAATGTGTTGGAGTGGTTTCAAGATGGAAACCACACTGACTTTGAGAGAATGTTGCTAAGATCACTAAGAGATATGTTTCTCAGGTTCTTTTCCAAGTGAGCTCATGCTCTCCTTATATAGGGTCAAGGGAGTGACGATCGGCATTGTTCTTATACTACCTATCGACAGGAAACCCCAGACACACTGTCGATAGGCAGGAAAATGGGTTTGCCATCCGGTAGTCCTTTACAGACTTTCCAGAAAAATAGCCATAAAATGCAATTCGTAAGTTTGAATCGCGCATGAAATAAACTGTTGGAAAGGTTATTTAGAGCCCTTTAAGAATCAATGGGGTTGTTTCCGTGTTTGAGAATTGAATGTGTTAAAACGGGGTTCGAAAGCTCCTGTCGATCTTTTGGACAAGAGGCAAATGAATCGCTCATCCAAACCGTAAGGACAATTCACGCAAGAGATAGACCGTTAAAAAGGTTATGCAGGGCAATTTGATGTTCCAAAGAGGTTCGCTCAGTTCAAAGAGTTGACTAAGGTCAAATGGGCCTCCGAAAGCACTTGGTGACCCTACAAAGTGAAACCTGTCATTCGTCCATACCGTAAGGTTGGTTCGCACATGGGGAGACCGTTGGAAAAGGGATTCAGCGACCGTCGAGGATATCGATCAGTATGCTCAAGTCAAAAACTTGATTAGAGTCAAACAGGGCCCGAGAGCAACCAATGGACTCCAAGTTAATTTTTAGCGGAAAATGGATTGTTCGTGTAAACCATAAGGCCAATTTGAACACGAGGTGGACCGTTGGAAAGGGGATTCAGGCCTTTTTGAAGATCTAATGAGCTATCGTTTAGGTGAGAAATTTGATCGACAGTCAAATGGGCTTGGGAGTGCTCGTTGGCCTCCATATCAGTACTCGAAGTATGTCCTAGGGTTTGTAGTGAAGGAGGAAGTTCTAGGTACCTAAGGAGATGCTTAGGGGGTTCTTAGAATGGGGTGTCTATGGAGCCCCTCGATGGGTGATCTAGGAATAAGTGAAGTCATGAAATAGACACCACATTAACATTAGGAGCGAGGGTGTTTAAGGTCAATTCTGTAGACCAAAGGGATGAGGGTGATTAGTTCGGAGGGTCAAGGTAGATGCTGAGGACCTAAGGTTGTGTAACAAATGACCAATTTGGTAGTAGAGGTCAATTGTGAGGGCCTAAAGTTATAAGGACCGATTCTACGAGCCGAGGATAATTCTGAGGACCTATAGTTATGATGACCAGTTCTGAGGGTCGAGGTTAATTCTTAGGACCTAAAGTTGAGCGAAATAATTTTGCTGATCAAGGTAAATCTTGAGGACCTAAATTTGAGGGTACTAATTCTACGGGTCAAGGTTAATTCTAAGGACCCAAAGTTATGAGGACTGGTTCTTCGGGTCGAGGGAAATTCCGAGGACCTAAAGTTGTGAGGACAGATTCTGTGGGTCAAGAGAATTCTAAGGACCTAAAGTTTTAGGAACCGATTATGTGGGTCAAGGCCAATTCTGAGGACCTATAGCTATGACGACCAGTTCTGAGGGCCAAGGTCAATTCTGAGGACCTAAAGTTGTAGGGACTGATTTTGCGGGTCGAGGTTAATTTTGAGGACATAAAGTTGATATGATGAGTTTCTCTCTTGGTAATTTGTAGTTTTGGGATGGGATAAATTCATTAGGGAAGTCGTGAGGGATTTTGATGCAAGCGCATCTTGAAGTTCTATTGGGGGACTAATTTGGGGGGAAGACTCGATATTCCGCTGGGGAGGTGTTTGATTTAGGGTTGAGATTCTTCTGGGGAATGGTAGTAGACTTGAAATGCCATAAGGTTAATCCTACTGGGGTCTTATGGTATTTTAGGGGGCGTATGGCTACGAAAAATAGTTTTCTTATTGAAGAAATGTTCTAATATTTTTCTGGTTTTTTTAGGAGTTTCTTTGGTAATTTTGAGATTTTTTTAGCATTTTTGTACAAAATTTGCAAGGGGTTGTCGATAGGTAGGCTAAAGGGGTTAATGTTTGGTAATTGAACGGACTACTGGGCTTCCTTGGGAAGAGGAACTAGAAGGTGACGATCGATATGTAGAGGGGTCTTCCGATTGGCGTAGCATTTAGTCCCCTATAAAAATGGAGGTATCCCACCTCATTTTTCACACCTTAAAGTGCTTGAATCTTTTGCTTTCTCACTCCAAAAATCGTTCCTAAGTCCTTTTCCTTGCAAGACTTCAAATAGCGAGTTCTTCTAACGAGGGATATAATGTGGAGTGGTTGGGCATTGACGACTAGGCTATCCTAGCATGGTAGTCTAGGGTGACCCTTGCCTTAGGCAGCGAGAATGCCATCAATATTTTTGAGTTGGTAGTTTAAGATCACTTCCTTTTGCACGAGCCTGCACACCACCATTCATCCAGGGTGAAGAACTCTAGTGGTTACGTAAATAATGTGACTTTTGGTATTCCATTTCCTTGTTCTCTTTGTTTTTTATGTTCATGAATGTTCTTCTTCTTTTTTCCTTGGAAAATGGATATATCTTATTCGAGTATGAGTTCTCAAAGAATGACCAGGTTGAAGGATGTTTGGGCATACCTCTGTGGTGGGCCGCTTAATCTATCAATTTTGGTTGTCTGGTGGAGGCCTTGGAAACATTCTACTACGGTGTTGTGTTCTTTGGGAGAGAGGTGGTAGGACACTACCAATACCTTCCATTTGGGATTTGGGGAGATAAATTTACTCCCATTGATGTTTAGTATCTGCTGGGGATTGACTATGAGGGTCTTCAGATAGAGGTGGATCGCATAGTGCGGGTGATGCCGGAGGTAATTCAGGCAGCGTTGGGGAATGTGGGTAGGATCATTTATGGGGATTCTATCCGCATATCTACTCCTTGGAAAGTTATTATGGGTTGGATAATAGATGTAACTGATGTGAGGAAGGTGAGATAGATGGTCCAGGTGTTCATTTTGCTTTTGCATGGAAGGTTTCTAGTGACGACGAGTGGCGACGTCTATCATCTCTAGTATTTTCCATTTATGAGGACGATTTTCGATGTCCATTTTTATGATTGGAGGAGCTTGACTTTGGCACGCCTCTATTATTCTTTGTATGCTTTTAGCTGGTACTATCGATAGACTTTTACAGGGGCCACGTACCTTTTGGAGATAACTTCAGAATTATTTTCTTTTTATGTATTTCCTTGCATTCTTCTTTAGTTTTTTCTTTATTGATTCATGTGTTTTACAGACGTAGTTTTACGAGGTAATTGGGCACAACGTGAGATTGATATCTTTGAAAAATGAAGATTTGGGGAACTTCTGTCGGATGTTCTTGGCGACGATACGACAGGCTTTAATTGCCTTAACGAGTGATGAGGTTATTTCCCATTTCTTTTCAGTTATCTCCTGGGATTTTATTATTTTAATGAATAATGATTCTCTATTGGGTATTGTAAGTGACCTTTTACCCTTTGGGGATGGATACTAGGGATACGAGGGATATGGGGTAGCACGCACAGATGCGGCGATCGATGTCGTACGAGTTTGGGTACGTCTGGTATCTAGGAGAGAGAGTGGTGAGGACGATTGTGAAGAATGATGTGGTGGTTGATTAGGCATAAATTCTTCCAAATCTATCCCTTTAATTTAGTTACTTTGAGCACCTCGAATAACGTAATCGATTTGATTTTATCTCATAATCTTTCTACTAACTTATTATAACGAGTACACCGAGTTTCTGGTATTTCGTACTAAGTTTGCAGGTATTTGATGTCAATAAATAAAGAAAGAAACTAGAAGAATCGAGAAAGAAAAGAAGGAAAGTCAAAAGGGCAAAGTTGTAATTTTTACCCAAAATTCGAATGAGGCTTCTAAATAAAAGTTGAATATATCAAGTTCACGAGCAAATAGGAAGAAACGACACCTCAATCAGTGTCTCGGTGTGAAAGTTATGAGCAGTCAAAGTTTGAAGAAAAAGTGAAAGGAAATTCGAACCGATCCGGATTAGATCGATCCGAAATGCTAATTCCCAGAGAACCACCGAAGATGGATCGAAGATGAAGGAAAATAAATGAATCAACCCGTATCAGATCGATCCGGCCAAGAAATAAACGAACCGATCCGGATTCAATCTAGACCGAACTGAAGGAGGATCGGACCGGTCCGACTGTCGAAATTTGATTTTTTACTCTTCCTCTAATGGAGAGTCCTGGTTTAGCTAAAACTCTTGGAGTCTTGTAGGGTATTTAAAACCGATTTATTATCATTCTAAACGATGGAGAATTTGTTTAATTTTCCATTCTTTTCAGTAAAACCCTAGATTGAAGATAGATTGCAATTTTCGTTGCAAGATTGAAGTTTATTTAGATTTCTGTGATTACAAGTAATTTTAGTTAATGCTTTGAGTGCTTTGGTAAGATTATTGATTAGTTTCCTGCAATTCAACAATCGTTTTCATCAACCTGATGTGGTAGTTTCATGTGCATAAAATTGATCCTCTAAATTTAATGATTTGATTACGAACATATTGCGTAGCATCACGACAATTGTAGATCTTTGGATCTCATTTGCTTTCAGGGTAATCGGGATGCTTCAGAATGCAATTCGAGTGTAACTATCGCATTACCGATTTACTCTTCCTCTGATTAAGTATGGTGCGCTCTTGAACCTCATATACGTAATGCTTGGGAGTACTAAATTCTGGGTCTAATTAATCACTTAAATTTATGATTAGTTTTATACCAGCAATACACTAGCGTTGATGGATTGTATTCCCGTCCTGTTTATTTTATCATATAGTTTAAATCTCAGTTCAATCACTATTAGTAATTTAGATAATTTAGAATAGTTGCATTTCATTCATACGTTAGTTCATTAGTCACTTATTTTCAAAATTGCATTTAGTTGTAGTCAATCTCCAAAACCAATCATGTTTTTCTTTTTCTCTAGAATCAGAGTTAGGATTCATTCATCTATCCAACGTTGTTACAATTCTATTGTCTTATTTCCCTGTGTATACGATCCTGATTTACCGAGTTTATTACTAACGCGACAGGCTTGCACTTGAACCTAAAGAGTACGCATTTCTGAGACACATTCTTAGTCGCGTCAAGTTTTTGGCGCCATTGACGGGGAAGTAGGTAGACTTAGGATTAGATCGAGTCAATCTAAAACTTTGACCAAAAATCTTGAAAAATCCAAAAACATAAAAAAAAATTGAAAAAAAAAGTACAAAAGTAGTCATCATCATCTCTCATAAGCCCGTTAATGCAAAATTCTGAACTCACTCCAACTCCCCATAATACTCCAACCCACATTCACGAAAATCCAATAGTTGAGTACGACCCTGATATCCCTCACACTCCTAACGCTCCACAGTTCTAGGTCCCACCTCCCACACCGTCACACTCAATCTCAAATAACACTCCATTTTCCTTCTTAGGATACACTTCAGAGTGCGCTCCAGGTATACTAAGTGAGGATACCGAATCTTTGAGAGAGAGAGACATGTCATAACACGGTAGTGCAGCCGTCGATGAGGGAGAGGCCCCGTATCGCCCTTTGAGAAACGTCTTATATCCCGAGAGCACTGTCACTCCGGGTTGAATTTTACTCCCGTACAATGCTGGGCAACTTCGCTTTAGGAATGGGATGATCCAGATACTTCCCACTTACCATGGAATGGATTCAAAAAAGACATATGCCCACATTATGGAATTGATGAGGCGTGTGAGACTCTCAGTGATCAAACTTGCAGAAAAGATGTGCTCCACCTTAAACTCTTCCCATTCTCACTAAAGGATAAGGCTAAGACATGGCTATGGTCTTTACCTCCAAACTCGATTTCATCATCGAACGAGCTATAATCCAAATTTCTCAAGAAGTTCTTTCCTCCACATCGAACGAATTCCATCAAGGATCAAATTCAAACTTTCCGACAATTAGAAAATGAGTCACTCGATCGATGCTACGAGCGTTTCATTGAGTTAATTGCTTCGTGTCCCCATCATGGTTTTGATAAAATGAAAATTATTTCCTTTATCCATAATGGGATGAACATTTATTCCAAGCAACTCGTTGAAACCCTAGGTAGTGGTCTGTTTGTCGACTTAGATGCCCAGGATGCTGAGCCTCACCTCAGGTATGTCGTCGAGACTATCCAATCCTGGGATACGTATGACCCTAATGCTCAAAATCAAAATCGTCAAGTGACCAGCACTCCATCAACGTCCAACCTATTCCATGTAGAAAAGAATTCTATGACGGACAGTCGACTGGATATGCTTGAGAAAGGACTGCGAGACCTACGTGAGGTATATGGAAGGAGACCAACTGGATCCATCCTAAACCCCGTCGAGAAGGTGTGTACGATTTGTGAGGCGGGTCATTCAAATGAGGAATGCCCAACTATACCCGCCTATAAAGTGATGCTTCAAGAATAAGTAAGTGGTATAGGAGGATTGAAGGGAAATTTTGGTGCACCGCATGGGAATTCTTACAATCCTTCATGGAAAAGCCACCCTAGTTTTAACTATGGGAAACAACATGCTGCGATGAATCCTAATTCACATGTTTCCCTTCCTCCACCACCTCACTTTCAACAATCTCCACACATGCAAGGACATGTGCAAGCACCACCACCTCAAGAAGCATATATCACTCCACCACGAAGAAATCTGTAGGATACAATCAACCACTTTCTCAATACCCAGACTGCAACTAATGCTAGGCATGAGTGCATGATCAACGACATGAATACGAACATTTCACAGTTGCAATCATCGTTGAGTATCCAAGAGAAAGGCAAGTTTCCTGCCCAAGGACAAAGACTGCCCCAAACCCAAACTAGTGTTAGCTCCACCTCGAAAAAACATTAGGAGAAATGTCAAGCTGTGACCACTCTTCGTAGTGGTAGAGTCGTTGATTTATCACCTCCCCCACATGACACAACCAAAGACAAGAAGATTTCGCCCGGCACGAAAGAGGCGAAAGATGTACCCTTGAAAGATAGTGATAAGGAGGATACTAGTGAGCCCGAGGTAGTAGTGAAACCACCCACCGCGGTAGAATTTCCTGAAAGGTTGATTCCTTCCCACCATGATGATGTGATAGATGTACTAAAGTAAGTGAAGTAAAATTTACCTTTCCTCGATGCTATTAAGAAGATTCCAGCTTATGGAAAAGTCATCAAAGACTTGTTGACGGTAAAAAGGAGGATGAAGGTAAAGAAAAATGTCTTTCTAGCACAGAACATGAGCTCCATCCTACTCAATGATCTCCCACCCAAGTTCAAAGATCCCGGTGCACCCACCATTTCCTGCATCATTGGAGAAAATAAAATTGAGAAACCTTACTTGATTTGGGAGCAAGTGTCAATATCCTCCCGTACGCCATCTATAGGCAACTTGATTTGGGAGACCTGAAGCCCACAAAGGTCATCTACAGTTAAGGGATTGAACCGTGAAGATTCTAAGAGCCATAGTTGAGGACGTGATCGTCCAAGTTGACACTTTCTACTTTTAGGTAGACTTTGTCATTTGGGAAATGGAGCCCTCCTTCACCTCGAGCAACCATGTTCCCATCATTCATGGGCAGCCATTCTTATCTACATCTAATGCCATCATCAATACTCAAAATGGGAAAATGCAACTCACTTTTGGGAAAATGACTTTAGAGAATAACATCTTCCATATCGCCCAACAGACGGGGGAAGAAGATGATCTTCACGCAGTGAGCCTAATAGATGAGATCGTAGAGGATTATTTCAAGGAAAATTATTGTGGAGACTACCTAGGGTCCTTTTTATTGTCGAGACAGAGTGAGGGGACGTAAACCATATTCGAGAGGGAGGTTGAGGAGTTGAGAGAGTTACTTGATAAGAGAGCGTCGGATGAGGACGCGAGAGATGTAAGTTGGGTTTCTAGATTCGAGGAGGTACCATCGAGGGATACACGCATGGTTCCCTCTAATGAAAAATTTCCAACCCTTGAATTGAAGAAAATCCCCTCCCATATTAAATATGCATACCTAGGAGAGGATGATACATTTCCTGTTGTTGTCTCCTCTAACCTAGACGAAGGGAAGGACGGTAAATTGCTAAAGATTCTGAGGAAGCACCAAGGTGCTTTTGGTTGGTGCATTGTTGATTTGAAAGGGATAAGTCCTTTGATTTGCACGCACAAGATCCATCTCGAAGAGGATGTCAAGACCTCGAGATAAATGTAAAGAAGGCTAAACCGTAATATGAAAGAAGTGATGAGGACCGAAATCATAAAGTTATTGGATGCTAGGATTATCTACCCAATCTTGGATAGTAAGTGGGTGAGACCTATTCAAGTTGTCCTGAAAAATTCGGGCATGACAGTGATTGAGATTTCTAAGGGGAGCTAGTTCCCCAACGTACCACCACCGGGTGGCGCATTTGCATTGATTACCGAAAATTGAACGCGAGAACTAGGAAAGACAATTTCCCCTTGCCATTTATTAATCAGATTCTTGAGAGAGTAGCGAGCCACCCTTACTATTTCTTCCTTGATGGTTATTTTGGATATAACCAAATTGAGGTAGATTTACTTGACCAAGAGAAAATGACATTCACTTGCCCTTTTGGTACGCTTGCTTACAAACGTATGCCATTTGGCTTGTGTAATGCACGCGCAACCTTTCCAAGGTGCATGTTGAGTCTATTTAGAGACATGGTCGAGAGAGGACTCGAAGTGTTCATGTACGATTTCAGTATTTTTGGCACCTCTTTTGATCTTTGTCTAGAAAAACTAGAAAAAGTACTCGCTCGGTGTGTGAAAAAGAACCTAGTGCTGAATTGGGAGAAATGCCACTTCATGGTCACTGATGGGATAGTTCTTGGCCACATATTTCATCCAAGGGGATAGAAGTTGATAGAGATAAGATAGATGTCATGGCCGATCTACCCCCACCAAAATCGCTCAAAGATGTGCGCTCCTTCTTAGGCCACACAGGTTTTTATCGAAGTTTCATTAAGGACTTTAGCGCCATCGCTAGGCCCTTAAGAAACTTACACATGAAGGATACCCCATTTGAGTGGACAAAAGCATGCCATAGCGCTTTTGAAAAACTTAAAACCATGCTTGTGTCCTCTCCTTTCATGAAAGTTCCGGATTGGTCCTTACCATTCGAACTTCTATGTCATGCTAGCAATTATGCGATAGGGGTTATTTTGGGCCAAAGGAAAGACGATAAGGCTCATATCATTTACTATGCTAGCCGGACTCTTAACGGACCACAACTCAATTACACCACTACAGATAAGGATTTACTAGCGGTAGTCTTTGCTCTTGACAAATTTTGGTCCTACCTTATCGTTTCTCCCATCACTTGCTTCACCGACCATGCGGCATTGAAATACCTACTCGCGAAGAAAGACGCAAAGTCGCGCCTCATAAGGTGGATCCTACTCCTACAAGAGTTTAATCTCTCCATTAAAGATAAGAAAGGAGTAGAAAACTTCATTGCCGACCATTTATCACGGCTTTCATCCGACGTACCCAGTGATCTAATATCCATAGACGCATACTTTCCGAATGAGCAACTCTTTGCTACCTATTCTTTGCCCTAGTTTGCGGATATCGTGAACTATCTTGTCATGGAAGTTGTCCCTCCCGATTGGACACCGTAAGATAAGAAGAGGTTTATGTGACATCCCGACTAATTAAATACCGGGTAGCTATTCCTTTATTAAATTAATACAAAATGCCAAGTTGGTTCAGTTAATAGCATCACTGTCGAAAACATTTTAATGATTTCTAACCACCTAGTATTTAAAAAGTGAGTTGCCAAATTTTAAATTAAATCTGATTAACATGCAAATAGTGAAATATAGAAATGTAACACAACCATTCACGATAAAGTCCAACTATAATGAATCAACAAGTAAAGATGAGCCTAGAGGAAATACTCCTCACAACAATCCCAATATGAAAAGAAATAAAACAAGTCTACATCCTGAATTAATTACAAACCAAAGTATGAAAACTGAAATATAAACTGAAATGTCTCTAAAAGAAATGGGCGACATGCCCTACAACTGACGAAATCTGAATATAGAGTCAAGGCAAATGAAGCGTCTACTAGCAAGGCCCTGTAACTTCCACACCAGCTACAGCTCGTCACCCGACTGGAAATACTATGCATGGTGTCCTTGTGGCTGGGCACCTAAAAGGTTTTTACAAGAAAAATAGTTTTGAAAGAAAACGGGTCAGAGCCCGAAAGTGGAGAGTATTTTAAAAACAACAAGTGCTTTAATAACATTTAAAACAATGAATGCAAGATACATGTTAGGACGTGCTCTCAGATGAAATACTCACCTCTCGTCTAACTGTGCACTCCTAACGTTCCTGTACCCATTCATGTGTTATTTATATCTAACTAAACCATCATAAGTTCTAACCCAACTACTCTATTCACAATATGAATTCCCGAAGTTATCACTTAAATAAATAGCTTTACTTAAACTCGGATTTTTAATTATTAGCATTTCCGTTTACTGGAGGTTATCCCCTTATTTATCATCTCAAGGAGTTACATTAAATTACTCATAATTAAACATCACAATTCCTTTTCATTTAACCGTATATATTCACATCATAAATATACAATACAAGCACCCCGAGGCTAAGCTGCGGTGCACACATACTCTGCTATCCATCCCGGTACATCACGTACATAAGGATTACAAATTCCGAATCTCTCAGGAATTGTTAGAATAAGCACAACACACAAAAATGGAGGCGAACATAATTCAACATATCCATGGGTCACGTACATACCTACGCTCCATAGTCAGCTGACTTAATAACTCACAATTAAGTCATTCCCTTGAACTATGTCCTTTAGTTACCAAACTAAATCCTGGCACACAAGGATTAGATGGCCCTAAGCGAACGTAAACCTCTCGTGATAGCAAGTATGGTAGTTATGTCATACACATAAGATCATATACTAAGCATGCACACATCTTAGATATCTCAATATTAATAAAGGTATTTTCTACATCCTTATACCATTATTCCAGTTTTATACATTTTAAGTCTTCCGATAATATATAATGTAGACTGTCGACACATCTCACGTCATAGATTCTTATACTTAAAACCTATCTCAAAGGGGCTATTAAGTTTCCTATTATCCCCACATATAACATCATTATGCTTAAGGTCCTTACTTCTGCCCCAAACATCATTTCACCAAATTATTCAAATTTACTCTTTTAACTCTAACATTATCTCACTCATCGTATTTCATTAAATTTTAGAATAATTCCTCAATTTGAATTCTAATCAAGGTCCAAATTTTACAACCATACCTACTGGTCTTCCTTAAGTCTAAGGATATCCATAAAGTCTCCAATAATAATTTCTAAGGTTTAACACCATTAAAATTTAACTAGGAAAATTTTACTCTTTCTGGGAAGGTCGATCGATCGACCTTGACCTTCGATCGATCGATGGTGGTCGATCGATCGACTGATGAATGTCGATCGATCGAACGCACGAGGTAGGCTACGGACTGCTTCGTTTTGCTGTTTTCAAAACGTCCCAAAACTTCATTATAAAGTATGAAACTCTAAGATAAAATTATAATATCATCATACAACCATCCTACAACATTGTTATCGTTCTAAAAACAATAATTCAACAACTAAGGGCTTTATTTGGATCAAAATTTCATCAAGAACTCTGTTTTTCTATTTCTTTCAAGAACATTAATAAACCTCTTCTTAAATCCGTTTTTAGATCATCAAGGGTTATATTTTGAATTTATAATTCATCCAGAATGTTTCTACATGCAGTACCTAACATAATTCATAGTTTTAATCTTCAAGTTCATGGGTCTATATCAATCTTCCAAGATAAATTCGATAATTTCCCTAAACATGGAAAAGCATAGCATTCTATCAATTGTAATTAAATCACTTGCCTCTAATCTTTCTCTGAATTTGATGTTGAATCTTGAAGGTTGAATTGTTCTCTCTCTCTCTGCAGAATTCTCCTTTCTCTCTTTGCAGAATTCTCCTCTCTCTCTCTCTCTCTCCAAGCTTTTATCACAAGATGACAATGGAGGTGGGGGTTGGTTTTTGGCAAGTTAGAACTAGTTCCTTAACTTCTCCCGTAGCCCATTAAGTCCCTTAGTGTAGTTAGTGGGTTTAGTGGATAAAGAATAAGTCAGATTTTATTTCTAATTTTCGTGGGTTTTAATTCCCAAATTTCCGAAATTACCAAAATGCCCTTTTAAGTTACCGGTATGGCCCAATAATGCCCCGGGACCCAAACTTAACCCCCGGCTAGTGTTTTCTGACTATTTCGACCCTTCCGGACACGTTGGAGCACTCAAAATGACCATACGGTTAATAAAAATAAAATTCACTTTTTACTTAAATTAAATATTTTCTTGACGCGACTGTCATGCGCGTCCCAACAAAATTTCCCAAATTGCCGTATTTCTATCTCACGACTAATCCATATTTCCACTATTCATATATTGCCATATATACACGTTATAATCAAATACCAACTCACATCTCGTTAGTATTTTATCCGGATTAATTCTCAATTAATTCACATTAGTTTAATTAATCCCATAAATAAATATCCATAAAAGTACGGGGTATTACATACTTCCCCCCTAATAACAGAATTTCGTCCCGAAATTCGGAAAAGTAAGGCACACCTGGAAAAATTAGGTATCCTCCAGTATTCAAAACAATTATAAAGAAAAGCTCAAATCACTAAAACCCTCGCTTCACAATAAGGTTGTTTAACATACTTGATACCTTATCAAAATAATCTTCGATAAATGCACCTCACGTTGTGCTCTTATTAAACAACCTTCGAATAAAAATAGCCTATACATCATTAGCCGCATTATTTTTACTAGTATTGTGAGTCCGCACCTCACTACTAACTCCCGCGTTTATCAAAACTCCAAACTCCCATCCTGGGATGAATCAATAACACATCTGACTGCGCTTGTCCATTCCTTGAAGTATCCCGACGTTGTGACTTCCACATAAGGGAAAACTACTTCAGCCTGTTGGTGTCACACAAACCTTTGTAAGCACCTTGTCCACCAAAAAAAATAGATACGGGTGCTTTTTCCCCAACTCTACCATTAGTTAATATCTCCTCCCTATGACTTCAATATACCTCACCAGTTATACCCGATTTGGAATTGAAAATATCGTAATGAATACAAAATGTCTTTCATACAATCCATCAGTCGTTAGTCACCTTGCGCCTGCACCTCGGGTTATAGGTGATACAACCCTAAGTTTGAATCGTTATTTACCACTACTTATTGTCACCCCACCTAAATGTGGATTTCGGGGATTTCATCACAGTTCTGAATAATACTACGCCGAACCACGTACCGGCGTGTTCACTATCTAATAGTGTAAATATTCTTCCCGTTAAGTGATACTTAACGATCCTCTGCTTATCTTGGCGTATGCCAAAGTTTCGACCCTTACACTTTCTCACCTCTTTGTGAAAATCCGGACTCCTTATACCTTATTAACATTCTCACTCTATTTACTCTTGAGTCACCCTCAACATTCGATTGATCGGAACTCTACTCCAAATTGCTCATAATAATTTATTCGCCTTCTCAAGGGATATCCTTTCATTAAATGGCTTTCTACGGCCTTTCCTCCAAATTTGAACGCAACACTGACTACACATGATATTCACTTACACCTTTTCTTATGACGTTTAATCTCATAAGTAATAATCTCACCTGTCTATGTTCCCTCTTCCTTTGATTTACACTTTAGCAAATCAAGATGTCTACGCCCCCTTATAACCCAACCATACGGTTTTTAAATATTATATACGCTTCATACAAATCCCAAACTCTTTATTATCACTGTAAATACAACGGTGCTATACCACTTGGGCGTTCTCAATCGCCTCTGAATTAGAAATCCTAAATCCTCTTTATCCTCAATGCGTCCTTCAACACGCCGTGACGAAACCAACATTATTAGTACTTATATCGTTATTTACTAACAACTGGCTCTAATGGCCGTACATCTTAATTTACACCTTGTAACTTCCCGTTATAACTACGTACTCCCATAACGATAGAGGTATCCAAATCATGAACGAAAGGCCACCCATTTCCTTACTACGAACCTTACGCTAAGTTTCATGCGTGGGGTGTCTCGCAAAGCAAAATTTAAACAAGGAACCCCCCCGATACACTACTACCTAACATTATCGGTCATCGGAATCCGTTAAGCCCTGTCCATAATATATACCCCTACACTCTCGTCTTTTAATAACAAAGTTTCATCTCAGTTCGCAATTATACATAAATAAAGAACTCCTTCTGAAAGACACTTTTCTCTTTACAGTGATGGAAATCACATTTCATATACCATATGCGAGACATTTTAAGACCCTCAAATTCCCGTCCCCAGACACACAACTATGAGTATAAACTTCCAAATCTCTAACGGGTGATAAAACAATGCACTCTTTTTGTTACGACCTCTCTATCATTAATTATAAAACCAACTAACTCTTTGTTGACAAGTAAATCAATTACATACAACTAATAACAATGAAATCCCTACGCATACTGGGATTAAATATCAGAGACCATTATACCCAATTGAAATCATAACCTGTATATATATTTATATATATACGCACGAAAGTACAATTGCGAACCCGGCTCTCTCACAGATGGGGCCTCGCCAAAACAAAACATGCTACCCCAAGGTAGTAGCTTCGATAAACTTGTTATACTAGAACACTATCGGTATAATCATATATATAAAACAATAATTAAGATTATATCATACTCGTATAACACAGCACTAAAATGAGTAATTTCGATAAAGCATAAACCGCTATTAATATACCCATTCATCCTCCGCGGATGACAATAAAAGTAACCCCCACACGATCAGGGGAAAAATGTTCTTATATATAATAAAATTACTGATATACTCACTAAACTCGACTCTCAAATGAATATACAATTGTAACAAATGTAGTAACTCATTCATGCCATAAATAACATGCATCCTCATCTGAGGACATAACTCATACTTCTATCTTATCAATCGTCCCGGCTGCTCAAATGGTTCCTGGACTTACCACACATGTCCGTACCAACCCAAATATTTCAATAACTGTTTCCCTCTCCAGGCACAATACCTTGATCCCTACTCTTGTATCGGGAAAAATTTATAATGTACGGGTTTCACTTTCCACAGAATTACCTCTGCACATACTCCATTTATCTTTTGTCTCACAAATCATGTTGAGCTAGTCCATCTCTCGGACGTTGGTAGTCTCGACTCTGAAGACTATCTCCATTGCTCCCTTAGCTTGATGTACCTAAGGAACACACTACTAGTTTTCCACCTCTCTTACTGAAATTACCATCGCTTGGTAGTAATTTCGCTATCGAATTATTTTAACGGTTTCTCAATTGGGTCTTCCTCCTTGTGGTGTTTCTCCAACACCATCTTCCCAGTCTTATTCTATAAAAAAATTTGATTTTTGTATCTCCCTACCCAAGGGAACATCTACCTCCAAATTTACACCACGCGATATTATTACTATCTGTATTTATCATCGAAGCAGAATTCCCCATAAGAGTTAACAATTCTTCTTGTATATAGATTCTCCCTTTAACATCCTCTTCTCCATACCACCTTCTCCACCCGGCATAAGGTTCGCTACAACATTAAATTTCTCCTCACACGTTGACCCCTGTTTGGCCCTCTTATGTGAGTTTAGAATAACATTCGCCTTTCAACCTGAACACCTGATGAAGGAACTTATGGTGAAACCATACGTGTACACCCTCTCGACATCACATTCCACTTTATTAAGTGGGTTGCTTGTCTCACCATTGAATCTCCGCTCTTACGAGTCAAGGAAAAATTTCTCCTAAATTTTCACTCTCGATTGGCCATACTCCGACATATGTCCAAGCCTTTGGATACATTGCGTTCGTTTGGCTAGCACATGCCGTCTTCGCCTTTCGAGTATTGCTACTGCTGGTTCTCTTCAATATTACACTTAACTCTGTCTTTCCCATTCCAACCTTGTTGGATGTGTCTAATTTGACCCCATTCCTACTATAGCTGTACCTGGAAGTCTCAAGTCGCGCCTTAGCCTTCTATATCATCCAGGACTTCCGTGTCATAATATCGGTGACTTCAACTATGGTCATCCTTCTTTAAATAGATCAACTAACCTCAATATATATTTGCCTCCTGATGTCCACCCAAATGTCTTCGCCTGACGTACAACATTGTTCGGCACACGAATACACACGATCGCTACACGATTCGCTATCATATACATCATAGCAGGAGAACGAAATTTTACTAAAGGAATCAACAATCCTAAGCATAGGGCTTTACATCAAAGAAAGCTTAGCGGAAACATAATAAGCCGTACAGATCCTAAAGGACACTAGAATCTGATGCTCTGATACCACCAGTGACACCCCGACTAATTAAATACCGGGTAGCTATTCCTTTATTAAATTAATATAAAATGCCAAGTTGGTTCAGTTAATAGCATCACTGTCGAAAACATTTTAATGATTTCTAACCACCTAGTATTTAAAAAGTGAGTTGCCAAATTTTAAATTAAATCTGATTAACATGCAAATAGTGAAATATAGAAATGTAACACAACCATTCACGATAAAGTCCAACTATAATGAATCAACAAGTAAAGATGAGTCTAGAGGAAATACTCCTCACAACAATCCCAATATGAAAAGAAATAAAACAAGTCTGGATCCTAAATTAATTACAAACCAAAATCTGAATAACTGAAATATAAACTGAAATGTCTCTAAAAGAAATGGGCGACATGCCCTACAACTGACGAAATCTGAATATAGAGTCAAGGCAAATGAAGCGTCTACTAGCAAGGCCCTGTAACTTCCACACCAGCTACAGATCGTCACCCGACTGGAAATACTATGCATGGTGTCCTTGTGGCTGGGCACCTAAAAGGTTTTTACAAGAAAAATAGTTTTGAAAGAAAACGGGTCAGAGCCCGAAAGTGGAGAGTATTTTAAAAACAGCAAGTGCTTTAATAACATTTAAAACAATGAATGCAAGATACATGTTAGGACGTGCTCTCACATGAAATACTCACCTCTCGTCTAACTGTGCACTCCTAACGTTCCTGTACCCATTCATGTGTTATTTATATCTAACTAAACCATCATAAGTTCGAACCCAACTACTCGATTCACAATATGAATTCCCGAAGTTATCACTTAAGTAAATAGCTTTACTTAAACTCGGATTTTTAATTATTAGCATTTCCGTTTACTGGAGGTTGTCCCCTTATTTATCATCTCAAGGAGTTACTATAAATTACTCATAATTAAACATCACAATTCCTTTTCATTTAACCGTATATTATTCACATCATAAATATACAATACAAGCACCCCGAGGCTAAGCTGCGGTGCACACATACTCTGCTATCCATCCCTGTACATCACGTACATAAGGATTACAAATTCCGAATCTCTCAGGAATTGTTAGAATAAGCACAACACACAAAAATGGAGGCGAACATAATTCAACATATCCATGGGTCACGTACATACCTACGCTCCATAGTCAGCTGACTTAATAACTTACAATTAAGTCATTCCTTTGAACTATGTCCTCTAGTTACCAAACTAAATCCGGGCACACAAGGATTAGATGGCCCTAAGAGAACGTAAACCTCCCGTGATAGCAAGTATGGTAGGTATGTCATACACATAAGATCATATACTAAGCATGCACACATCTTAGATATCTCAATATTAATAAAGGTATTTTCTACATCCTTATACCATTATTCCAGTTTTATACATTTTAAGTCTTCCGATAATATATAATGTAGACTGTCGACACATCTCACGTCATAGATTCTTATACTTAAAACCTATCTCAAAGGGGCTATTAAGTTTCCTATTATCCCCACATATAACATCATTATGCTTAAGGTCCTTACTTCTGCCCCAAACCTCATTTCACTAAATTATTCAAATTTACTCTTTTAACTCTAACATTATCTCACTCATCGGATTTCATTAAATTTTAGAATAATTCCTCAATTTGAATTCTAATCAAGGTCCAAATTTTACAACCGTACCTACTGGTCTTCCTTAAGTCTAAGGATATCCATAAAGTCTCCAATAATAATTTCTAAGGTTTAACACCATTAAAATTTAACTAGGAAAATTTTACTCTTTCTGGGAAGGTCGATCGATCAACCTTGACCTTAGATCGATCAATGGTGGTCGATCGATCGACTGATGAATGTCGATCGATCGAACGCACCAGGTAGGCTACGGACTGCTTCGTTTTGATGTTTTCAAAACGTCCCAAAACTCCATTATAAAGCATGAAACTCTAAGATAACATTATAATATCATCATACAACCATCCTACAACATTGTTAACGTTCTAAAACCAATAATTCAACAACTAAGGGCTTTATTTGGATCAAAATTTCATCAAGAACTCTGTTTTTCTATTTCTTTCAAGAACATTAATAAACCTCTTCTTAAATCCGTTTTTAGATCATCAAGGGTTATATTTTGAATTTATAATTCGTCCAGAATGTTTCTACATGCAGTACCTAACATAATTCATAGTTTTAATCTTCAAGTTCATGGGTCTATATCAATCTTCCAAGATAAATTCGATAATTTCCCTAAATATGGAAAAGCATAGCATTGAATCAATTGTAATTAAATCACTTGCCTCTAATCTTTCTCTGAATTTGATGTTGAATCTTGAAGGTTGAATTGTTCTCTCTCTCTCTGCAGAATTCTCCTTTCTCTCTTTGCAGAATTCTCCTCTCTCTCTCTCTCCAAGCTTTTCTCACAAGATGACAATGGAGGTGGGGCTTTGTTTTTGGCAAGTTAGAACTAGTTCCTTAACTTCTCCCGTAGCCCATTAAGTCCCTTAGTGTAGTTAGTGGGTTTAGTGGATAAAGAATAAGTCAGATTTTATTTCTAATTTTCGTGGGTTTTAATTCCCAAATTTCCAAAATTACCAAAATGCCCTTTTAAGTTACCGGTATGGTCCAATAATGCCCCGGGACCCAAACTTAACCCCCGGCTAGTGTTTTCTGACTATTTAGACCCTTCCGGACACGTTGGCGCACTCAAAATGACCATACTGTTAATAAAAATAAAATTCACTTTTTACTTAAATTAAATATTTTCTTGACGCGACTGTCACGCGCATCCCAACAAAATTTCCCAAATTGCCGTATTTTTATCTCACGACTAATCCAATATTTCCACTATTCATATATTTCCATATATACACATTATAATCAAATACCAACTCACATCTCGTTAGTATTTTATCCGGATTAATTCTCAATTAATTCACATTAATTTAATTAATCCCATAAATAAATATCCATAAAAGTACGGGGTATTACAGTTTATTACTTGGTCGCGCATGTTTTTCTATAATTATCCGTTTCTGTTTAAATATTGCGCCGACCAAATAATCCGACGTTGTGTACTGGATGACGAGATTCCAAAAGTCATCCAATTTGTCATTTGGAATCTCATGGAGGCCACTTTTCGACGAAAAAGACGACCGTTAAAATTCTGCAATGAGGCCACTATTGTCCCATAATATTCCGGGATGTGAACAATTCTTATAAATCTTGAAATAGGTGCCAAAGGATGGGAGCTACTACCCGACGAGACATGATGCCTCTAACCCCGATACTCATTATTGAGATCTTCGACTACTGGGGTATTGACTTGATGGGCCCTTTCCCCCCGTCCTTTGGTTTCCTATACATCCTTGTTGCGATAGAATACGTTTCCAAATGGTTGGAAGCCATAGGGACCAAGACAAATAAAAACAAAGTGGTGAATAAGTTCCTACAAGAACACATACTTTTCCGCTTCGGTACTCCGAAAGCGATAATTAGTGATAATGGCACGCACTTTTGCAATAGGCCATTCGTAAAGATCATGAAAAAGTATGGTGTCGTTCACAAGGTTGGAATGAATTATCACCCGCAAATGAATGGAAGGCCGAACTAGCGAATCGAGAAATAAAGAACATTCTTGAAAATACCGTCAATCCTACCCGAAAAGATTGGTCACCAAGATTGAATGATTCGCTATGGGCCTATCGTACCGCATACAAAAATCCTCTCGGACTGTCCCCTTCTCGCTTCTTTTATGGAAAACCTTACCATCTTCTCGTGGAATTAGAGCACAAGGCGTATTGGAAGATTAAGGAGTTGAACTTTTTCGTGGATAAGGCCGGTGAAGCTCACAAGCTTCAATTGAATGAGTTAGAAGACATACGTAATGATTCGTACAAGAACGCAAAAATTTCCAAAGAAAGGATGAAACTCGCTCACGATAACATCATTCGTCGTAAAGTGTTTCTTCCCGGACAAAAAGTGCTTCTCTATAACTCTCGGCTTCATCTCTTTTCGGGAAAGTTGCGGTCATGATGGTCGGGCCCGTTCGTTGCGAAGAATGTTTTCCCTCACGGAGCTGTTGAGTTAGACGATTTAAAAGGGGGAAATATGTTCAAGGTAATTGGACAATGCCTAAAACCATATCTAGAGGCGTGTGTGGAATAAGTCGACACCGTTTGGTTGTCGGACCCCGTTTACAGGGTAGAGTGAGCTGCTACAGTGAGATCGTCGCACCCATGATGCGTATGGGGTGAATTCTTGTGTTTAGTAGACGAGCGTCGTGTAAGTAGTGAGCGTCCCTGGGATTAGGGGGCAATAAGGTGAGACCATTCACATGTTTTGGGAAATTGAGTCAAGTTGCGTTGACCATAGATATCGAGAGGATTTTGAGCCAAAATTTGATAGGGAGCATGCCTAGAGTCGAAAAATTTCGAAGAAGAGTGATTGAAATTATTTTAGGGGGAGAAATCCAGATCAATGTAAGAACCGGATCAATTCTTTTATTTTTGGGCCAGATCGGTTCGTTTCTTTTAAAGCCAGATCGATTCGGTAATTAAAAATCTAAGAAATTAAAAGGATCGGACCGATCCGATCCGATCCTATACTAGCCAGATCGGTCCTATTTCTGCAGTCGTTCCCCTTTCCCTATGTCCACCCCCTTCTCCCCAATCCCTTCCCTTCCCTCCCAATTCTTCCAACCATACCCAACCCTTCAATTTCCCTCCCAAATATATCCCCTCTTTCCCTCCAAACCCCTTCCCTCCATTTATAAACCCTACCCACACTTCTCACCTATAAATACACACCCAATTCCTCTATTTTCCTCCATACCTCCAACCACATCCCTCCTCTCTTCTCTCTACCTATTTTTTTTCCAGCAACCTCTCCTTGTCCTCATAGCCCAACGACCTACCCCCATCAAATACGACTCCACTGAAATCCTACCCTCCAGCCATGGTGAATTTCGTTCTCGCCAAGAGGAGCGGTGGTGCAGTCGTTTCTTTGGTTCAGATCGCAAACTCCACATGGAGCGTACAGTCCAATGAATGGGACTTCCCAATTCTGTCACCGCTTTCTTCCTGCCTAGGGGTTGGTTCCATTTCCTTCATGAACCCTATGAGGCGGTTTGGGTCGCCGAGGTATGCTCTTTTTATGGCTCCCTTGTTTGAATGGGCCAATTTAAGTCGCAAGCCTATGTTGACGGTACCATTATTCCCTTTTCGTTGACCCTTCTCACCGCCAAGTTGGGCGATTACGACGTTCCCGATGTTCAAGACTACACATACCCAAGGAATGTCGCCCTGGTAGCCAAGGAACTGATTATGGAGAGAATCGCCCCCAACGTTGCATGGAGGGGGGAGACTGTCGCTATTGGGCGACTTAACGAGAAAACACCCCTCACATTCCAAATTGTGTGTGCTTACATTTTGCAAACCTCCAACGATTCCGCAATGCGTCCCCGTCAAGCCAAATTGACATATCACCTCTTCGATCCCAACACTTCCATTAACCTGGCTCCCACCTTATACGCTGACATTCTTGTTGCAACCATAGACGAGGAAGGTGCAACCCCGCTTCCTTATGCACGCCTGATTACCTCTATTCTCAAAGATGCTGTCATTGAGGCTCCACTAGACCGTACTCGCCTCCCCGGTCCCTTTGGACAGGGAACCCACACGCGGAGCGCCAAATAACTGGCCATCATTCGGGCAAGGCGTGGAAGTGATGATGAGGACGATGTTGCCTCGAGTACAAACGAGGAAGAAGAAGAAGCGGGTGCTGATGTGGAGATGGGAGACGTGGGTGTGGATGAAGAGTCGGCCGAAGAAGAAGACGACCCTGATTTCGAATGGGAGGGTAACGACCTCACTAATCGTATGTCGACCCTCGAGACGAGATTCAGCAACTTTATGACCGGCTATCGGCGCGATACAAGCATGATGTTTCGTTTCCAAGCGGACTTGTACCGATGCCAAGGGGATCCCAACGAGCCATTGACATCCAACTTTTATGGCCTTGACGTGCCCATCTCTTTCCACCCACCGCCCCAGTGAAGCTTTGTGTGTTTGTGGCAGTTTTCAATTGTTTCTCTTCTTCACATGTTGTATGTTCTTTCCTGTTATTGTACCACAGTCCTGTTTTATAAAAATCTGCATTTTCTCCATTTGTTTGTTTTATTTATCGCACTTCTTATTTTGCCTTGTTTAGATTTTAGTCCTTTTTGCTTGAGGACAATGCAAAAGTCTAAGTTAGGGGGGGCACAAGTGCGTATTTCTAAAACTTCACAAATTTTCAAAAATGTCCAGAAATTTCAAAAAAAATCATAAAATCTTGAAAAATCCAAAAATATTTTTGTTCAAAATATATTAAAATTGGAGTTCAAAATTTTCAAAAATATCATTAAAAGTCAGTTAAAGTCTCAAGTTGTAAAATTCAACTACACAAAGCCGAAATACACCAAAGTTGGAAATTGTGAATAAATTGACGACTTAACGAATAAGTGTGGAGATTAACAACCCCGGTAAGATTCGAGCCTTTCACCTTTGTGAAATTTATAAATCAATCCGAGTTTATTGTTAACTCAAAGTTATTTCCAATGCCTAAAAATTTGTCGAGGATCTCAATCCTTTCATTTTGATTGGTTTTGATAAACATGTGTGGTATTGCCTTAAAAAGCGCGCTACAAATATCTAAATTAAATTAATCTCGAAATGTATATGGTAAATTTATAAGTAATTCGGACAATGAAGTAGTCCATCGTTTGTTACCCAAAAACATTAGCCATAAAAAGATGTGAAAAATTATCCAATTGACAACCCAATTGAGCCGAATAAAATTTATCCTTTCGTTTGACAACCCGAAAAACCCAAGTAGCCCGGAATTGCGAAAATGGAATATTTAATAAAGTCCGAAAAGTGCATAAAAAGGGGCAAGAAAAAAAAAGATATTCTCAACAAAAATAGCAAGAAAAGAAAAAAAAGTGAAAAACAGAAAAAATAGAGAAAAAGAAGAAAAAAAATGAGCAATAGCCCGGAAAAAGAACAAATGGACATCATAAATGACTTTTCTAATTCCAACCTTCCCTACCATTTTCATTTTACCCAATATACCTTAAAACCCAAAAAAAGTCCCGACCGACTCCAAATTGCGAAATTGGTTACCGCGTGGAGAGTTAAGACACCAAAAGATAATAAAAGAGATTGAATCCGTGAATAAGAGGCAATGTTCCCATTTTTAAAACCGTATTCCGTTGATGAGATTTTATCACTATAAAATTTCCATCTTTCTACTTGTGTGCGTGATATTGCGTCCAATATATTTACTCTGTATGTCACGCATACCTAGAGAATAGCTATAACCGATAGATTCGTTTGTGAGAGTATCCCGTGAGAATTTGAAATCAAAACATATTTTCGGATAAGTAACGTAATGATCAATCGGTGGAAATTCGCGGTTAAATTTCTGGCTTCGCACACACGCACTATGATTTGAGACTCTTGAGCATGACCTGATGATGATTATTTTCTGGGGAATTTTGAATTACACAATTTTTGCGTATTTTGAAGTTTCTTTGAGTTGAATTTCGTGGGTATATTCTCTGCAAACCCTCACGAGACACAACTCGTCCTACTAGGGTAACCTAGAGGTTTAAAGGCTTGTTGCATATGCTAAATGCAATCACTTGCCAGCGAAAAAGGTATTCTATCCCAATAAAATAATTTCAAAGATTTGAGCCTTGCTAGGATTCTTTTACATTGCTCGGGACATGCAAAGTTCTAAGTTAGGGGATTTGATTAGGCATAAATTCTTCCAAACTTATCCCTTTAATTTAGTTAGTTTTAGCACCTATAATAACATAATCGATTTGATTTTATCTCATAATCTTGCTACTGACTTATTCTAATGAGTACACCAATTTTCTGGTATTTCGTACTAAGTTTACATGTATTTGATGTCAATAAAGAAAGAAAGAAGCCCGAAGAATCGAGAAAGAAAAGAAGGAAGGTCCAAAGGGTAAATTTGTAATTTTTACCCAAAATTCGGATGAGGCATCTAAAGAAAAAGTTGAAGATATAAAGTTCATGAGCACATAGGAAGAAACATCACCTCAATCGGAGTCCCACTGTGAAAGTTATGAGCAGTCAAAGCTTGAAGAAAAAGTCAAAGGAAATTCGGACCGATTCGAAATGCCAATTTCTAGAGAACCCCGAACCGAAGACGTATCAAAGTTGAAGGAAAGTAAATGAACTGATCTATACCTGATCGATCCCAATAATAAATAAATGAACCGATCCGGATTCAAGCCAAAAACCAAACCGAAGGAGCACTGGACCGATCCCACTATCGAATTTTGATTTTTACTCCTCCTCTAATGGAGAGTCCTAGTTGAGCTAAAACTCTTGGAGTCTTGTAGGATATTTAAACCCGATTTATTATCATTCTAAATGATGGAGAATTTGTCTAATTTTCCATTCTTTTCAGTAAAACCCTAGTTTGAAGATAGATTGCAATTTTCATTCCAAGATTGAAGTTTATTCAGATTTCTGTGATTACAAGTAATTTTAGTAAATTCTTTGAGTGCTTCGGTAAGATTATTGATTAGTTTCCTCTATCTAATCTTCTTTTTACATCATTCTATAATTTTCCCTTAGTTTAATCAAGATTTCCTGCAATTCAACAATCTTTTTCATTAATTTCAACATGAACTCAACCTGATGTGGTAGTTGCATGTGCATAAAATTAATCCTCTAAATTTAATGATTTGATTACGAACATATTGCGTATCATCATGACAATTATAGATCTTTGGATCTCGTTTGCTTCAGGGTAATCGGGATGCTTCAGAATGCAATTCGAGTGTAACTATCGTAATACCGATTTACTCGTCCTCTGATTAAGTATGGTGCGCGCTTGAACCTCATATACGTAATGCTTGGGAGTACTAAATTCTGGGTCTAATTAATCACTTGAATTTATGATTAGTTTTATACCAGAAATACACTAGGGTTGAGGGATTGTATTCCCGTCCTGTTTCTTTTATCATATAGTTCAAATCTCAGTTCAATCACTATTAGTAATTTAGATAATTTATAATAGTTGCATTTCATTCATACGTTAGTTCATTAGTCACTTATTTTCAAAATTGCATTTAGTTGTAGTCAATCTCCCAAACCAATCATGTTTTTCTTTTTATCTAGAATCATAGTTAGGATTCATTCATCTGTCCAACGTCGTTACAATTCCATTGTCTTATTTACCTGTGGTTACGATCCTGACTTATCGGGTTTATTACTAACGCGATAGGCTTGCACTTGATCCTAGAGAGTACGCATTTCTGAGACACATTCTTAGTTGCTTCAGTGGTCCCACAATCGATGCCTCCGATGCACACGAGGTAAGTAAGGGAGATATCTGACGAGGTTCGGACGACAACATTGATCGGTGAGCCCTACATTTTCTATATGGACACGATGGCAAGTTATGATTACTTAGACTTCATAACGAGCTGGTTGATGCCCCCTTGCATTTATGATGTGGATAATATGCTTCCTCTTCATATGACTTTGGGTAGGGGTACTAGAATGCCAGTGGGATCTGCCCACAACGAAGGTGGTGATGTTTCGTCAGCGGCGATGGCAATGGTAAAGGAGGCTCCTATTATTCGAGTTAGTTCCCCTTGTTGTAATTTTTGCTTCAGTAGTGGGGCGTCATTGAGCATGACACATCACCCTAATGCATCGACGTCGGGGTTGATGGGGCTTACAGATGATGTCCTTTAGCCTGAGATATATTCTTATTCTTCCTGTGTATTGTCTATTTTGATTCTTTTTTTTTCTCTTTACCGATTTCTTGGTCTTCTGCTTTCGTTTCTTTACTTGCAGTATGTTCGGGCGCTGACCAACTGGCTGAAGGATATTAACGACTAGATGGCCTATGCATCTGCTTACATTAGGGATCAGTTTCTTTCTGCTTGTTTCCTTTTGCCTTCTCAGATGAGGGATTGGGTTCTAGGAGTGGAGGTCCCGCTCATCACCAGGGAAAGCGCGTCCATCGCAGAGGGTGAGGATTTTGAGAGAAAGAGTTTTTGGTTCGGGTAAGGTCTCATTTATAGTATTTTTTCTATTTTTCTTCTTTTACCTGCAAGGATGTAATCATGAAACAAAAATATATATATGAAGGATATGCAATATTATTTTTTCTTTCTTTAATGACTTATCCTATATGCAATTTACTTTTCTGCTTAGACTACAAAGATGGTAGGATGTTTATTTATTTAGGGAAAATAGTGTAAATTAACTCAGGGAAAAGATTTATTTTGGAAATAATAAGTAAAAATGGATAATTAAGGAGAAATGACTAGAGAGGGTTTTTCAAAATAAGGATTTCTTTTTGAGAATTTTATTTTGACAAAAGTGGAAAGATGAAATTTTCCAAAATAAGGGAGTTGTCGATAGACAAACCCCTTATCATGCCTATCGGCATATGGGTCAAGTCAAATCACTAGGCTTTGACTGCACTTTCGAGCACATTAGAGTACTCTTGTGGTGCTAGAATTTACTCGTATTTTAAGATCCTTTGTATTTTCTCAAGTCTTTTATGTATAAAAGAAGAGGTAAGGAATGTGATTCTTTCACCCATGTCCATTTTCTTCTTCTTGATTCTTTCTTTATTATTACCAAAAGTCCCTTCCAGTGCATGCATAATTTTCATCCTACCTTTGATGGTCTAGAGGCCATGTGTCTGTATAATGTGGACCATGAGGCTTTCAGCCTACATCGAGTCTCTTTGTGGCATAATCAAGCCATTCACTAGAATATGATAGAAGCGGCGGTACAATTCTGGTACCCGAAGATCATGTCCTCTGTTTCGACCTAAATGACATATGTTACTGCGAGGCTTTTACTGGTGACGGGGGACTTAATGGTGGATCCTAGTTGGTTGCGATAACACCATGGATGTCTTACTGTCGTAGTCATGCGATGGTGATACTGGATGAAACTTTGAATGGTCTTGATGCCTGGAGAAAGGGTCTCTCCAAATTTTTGAGGGGATATCGGTGATGTTGTTAATATGTATTTCTACAAGGTTTTGTCTAGCGGCTTCTCATAAGACCCCTTGGCAGGTGTGCTGAATTTCTTTTCCCGATACTTTTTCAGTTTTGGCTCGTCTTTGAAGAATTGGGTCAATTGGTTTGTGGATCATGGAGCTAGGTGTCTCCATTGGTCAGTGCCACGGTGGGGAGATTTGCAACCTATTTTGGAGCTGGGAGAGTATCGATATACGGGGTCAGTTATCTTGTGAAAGACTTCGTTCAATTTCTCTTCGATATTTATGTGCCAAGTTGGGTGAATAATTCCTCCTCACACATTAGACTTTTTTTCGGTGGATGAACTAACTGAATCCCGGTGCATGATGTTAGGTTCTTTTTGGGAGATTCATCGGCTGTCTATCCTTCCATCTTAATCTGTAAGAAGGGTTTGGCAAGTGTGTGGGGACTATCTGAAGTGGTTGTGGAAATGAGTAGTAGGGATGATCTCGACAAAAGAGACTGGTCAGAGGTGGTTTATTCTTTTCGACACTATAGAAGGGGGTAGTGCTTTTTTCCAGACTGGTCAGGGTGTACGATTTCATGGGACATATTCGAAATATTAACTAGGCGTGGGAGACTTAGGGACCTCTAGGTGGAAAAAATGATGATGAGGTTAGGTCTTCTAAAAGTTGCGGATAAAATTTTGTGATGTTGGGGATAATTTGTGTGAAGATTTTTGGAAGTTGGGGGTAATTTGTATGAAGGTTTTATTAATTTGGGGAAGTTTTTGTGTATTTTTCTATTTTTTTAAAATAAATTTGGTGTAGCTTTATAAGGTTGTTATTTTAGGACTATTTTAAGTCAGTGAAAGGGGTGGTTTGTTTAACTCCTTCATTGATACTTCATGTAATGGTGTCGTATTTCCTTATTTGAAATGAAAAATGATTTTGATAATATTTTGTTGTGCCTCTTAATGCTTTTTGCATTTGAGTTATCTATACCAATCACTAAGGCATACATAATACTTTTGTTCATGTAAATGATAAAATGGACCGCCATTCTCGGAGGTTAGAAAAGAATAGCATTTTGTGAAAAATAAGGGAACCATGCCCATGTAAGGTGTATGATCTTCTTACGTACCACTGGGTTTTTCAAAAAATTTGAAAAAAAAAGTTTTTTGAGAGGATCAAGCCCCAAGTAGTTCTGGGTAGAGAGAAATGAAAAGATTTTTTTAGAATAGAAGGGGGATGAGAAGAGTCGTAGTGTGCCAGGATTTCAGAGTATGGGTAGAACTTTTTGAGAGGGTCTAGGTTGAATAAACTTCCATCTCTTCTCCATCGAGGTCTATGAGAATAACGACGCTGCCTGATAGGATCTTCTTCACTATGCAAGGGCCGCTCTAGTTCGGTTTGAATTTCCCTCTTGGGTCCCAAATGAGTTCTATGATCTCTTTGAAGGCACAATCTCTTTCGTGGACACCTCGGTACTTGAATTTTTGATTGAATGATCGTGTGATTTGGAGATGTTATCCTTGTATGTGGTATAGATCCTTCAGTCTCTTTTTATTCAAGAGTGACAGTTCATCAAAGAAGCTCTGATGCCAGTCTTCTTCGTTAATTCTAGTTTCAAGCATGGCGCATAGGGAAGGTATTTCTATCTTAACAGGTAGGACTGATTCTATGACATATACTAGAGAATAAGGGGTATACCTAGTAGATGTTATACCTGAAGTGCGGTGGCCCCAGAGGGCGTAAGGGATCAGGTCGGCCTAATTTCTATAACTCTCGGTCATTTTTCAAATAATGGCTTTGAGGTTTTTATTGGCAACTTCGACATAACTATTGGTTCGGGGTCCGTAGGGAGAAGATTTGTGTCTCTGAATCTCATACTCTTCGACTAGTTATATGACCTCGGCTTTGAAGTGTAACCCATTATCTGATACTAGCTAGTGTGGAACCCCGTATCGGCATATGATGTTCTTTATGCTAAACATGGCCACTTTCGTGGTAATCAGCAATGTGTATGACTCGGCTTCGACCCATTTGGTTAAGTATCAATGGAGACTAGGATGAACTCATGACCATTTGAAGCTTTGGGTGTGACTTTCCTTATGATGTCAATGCCTCAGGTGGTCAACGACCATAAATAAGTTGTGTTGTATAATTCTCGAGGAGGTAAGTGTTGGAGGTTGGTAAATTGTTGTCACTTGAGGCATTTTGGGATATAAGCGGTGCAATAGTGAACTATGGTGGTCAAATAATACCCTTGACGGATGATTTTCTTAGTAATCATATGATCGTTCATGTGGGGTGATCATTCCCCAGTGTGGATCTTTTACATCATTTCTTTAACATCAGCTGCTGCAATGAAGTGCAAATGGGTTCTATTAAAGTTTTTTTTAATAGTGCTTTATCGCAGATGGTGTACTAGGCAACCAGTTTGTGAAGGGTCGCACGATCTTTCTTATCAGTGTCTTGGGGATACCTATCATGTCTGAGGAGGTGAAAAATATCATAATACCATAACTTTTCCATATCGAAATCTTCCTTAGTGACGAGCTCAATGAGGTAGCATATCTTATTTTTGTACTAGGATGGGGGACATTGTTATTCCCTCGAGCATGTCAACCATGACGACTAGGGTAGCAAGTGCATCGGCTAATATATTCTTTGCGTAAGGCAGGTAAGCAAAGGTGATATCTTAGAACTGGGAGTCTACATCTTCTAGGTGGGCTTGGATGGGTAAGAGATTTTCATATTTAACTTTCCATATTCTAAGGACTAGACTGGCGATGAGGGTAGAATCCACGTAGACATCTAAGTGTTTGATACCTTTCTTGAGGGCGACTTTGTTCATGCTTCATATTCATTCATCTAGCTTGATGGAAATAGGAGTGTGAGAGTCATCAAGGGAGATCGAGAGTATCCTCATGTTGTATCCTTTCATATTAGCAGCACCGTCAAAGAACATTTACCATATGAGGTCTTCTTGAGAATTGTAAAGGATATCTTAATTCGAGAATTTAAAGAACCAAACGTCAGTTCCCTCCAGAGGGTAGTCAGTAAGGTAGTCGGAGATGGTTCTACCTTTTATGACTTTCTGCATGATGAACACGATATTGAACTCAACTATCACTACACCAGAAACATCAATTTGGCACACCTTGACATTAAAAACTTGGCACAGTTTAAAACTGTGCCAAATTTTGGCACGATTTAATGACAATCTGGCATAATTTAAAACAGTGCCAAAATTTTGCATTGTTTTAAAGTGTGCCAGAATTGAGAACACTTGAATAAAATATATAATACCCCCCAAAAAATTAATCTTACTTTTGGGCTCGTTCTCGTCCCTCTCTCTCATTTTAATGGTCGCCCGCCCGCTCCATCTACTCATTGGTATCCCCCCTCCCCCCCCCATAACACAAACCTACAACGATGCCCTCACCCTCACAGCGATAAGGCTGCCTCCATCAGTCCCCATCTCCACCTGCAGCTCCGCCCTCATCCAATAGGTAGTCTCTCTATTCCATTCGATTTATGCTTTCTAATTTAAGGATCTGCTTTTGATTTCAAAAATGTGTTTCGGAAATTAGGTTTTTAATTGTTTTTCTTACATTTTTTTACCTAATTTGGAATACCCTAGGTATTCTATCTTTTTCTCTCTCATTAGATTTTTCATTTTTGGTTTTTGGGTTTCTCAAGAATGTGGTTTTTGTATGTTTTTCGATTTTGTAGGTTCTAACTTGGATTTGTGTTTAATTTGAAGGTACTATCTTGGGTTTTCACCAATTTGGTCTTTATTTGCATTGCTATTTTTTTGTTCATCTCTTTGAGATATTTTCGTTTATCTATCTTTATTGTTTTGGCTTGACTTGCCTTATCAAAATGGTTAGTTGATTGGATGTTAATGTTGTATTTAGATTTTTATGTTGCCTTGTGTTTGTGAAAATGCCTACGTGGTTGAAATTGTCTATATCTACAAGTTAAATGATGAGTTAACAAGTCAAATGCGATAAATAGCTATCTGTGTGCGAAATGGCTATATCTAAGGGCTATATCTGGAAGTCAAATGCGATATTTTTATTTTTTCAAAAACCAAACGATCTGCTAATGTTTATACAATCCGGTATATTTCATATTTGTGTGTTTTTGTTCAGGTAGAAAACAATATAATTTTAAAAAAAAGAACTAACATTGTTTCGAAATACGTCTGGTAATTTTTTTTTATATTCATTCTGGTTTTATTTGTTCCAGTACGATTTGCTTTATTGATCTGTTTTTTTTATGATCTAAGTCTTTTTTAAAATCAAATTTGAGGTAATTCTAATTTCTCAATTTGTTGATTTATTTCTTATGTACTTGGGGTGAGATCGTCGCTTAGTGTTCAAATTTATAGATTTTCATATCCAAGCACTAAGTTTTTGATTTTGGGTTTTCGATCGAATTCATCTAAAGTACTTGAGTTCTTTAGCCTTTGTTGTCATATTTAACCCTTGTTTATATTTGTTTGCATATTTAATATTAATTAAACTAATATTGTGATTGTTGATTTAAAACAAAATGTACTTTCTTAAAAGTTATTTTAAAATCTTATAAATAAAGTAAATTTAAAGTTCGAAATTTTGGTATTTATCCAATTTGAAACCCGTTATGCTTTTTTAGGCTCTCAACCTACTGGAAGACCAAAAAGTCACAAATGTTCCATAACTTTTGGGTCAAGCCTTGGATGCATCTATCTGCCTAATAATTTTCGGGTTTGGCTTCCTTCTTTCATGGAGATGAAGACACAAACAACAAATATTCTTCGACATCGGTGGTACAACATCAAAATAGTTTTACAAATGAAGTTTAAAAGGCTTGAAAGTCATTTATCTACTCCTTTTTTCCAATAATAATACTCATTTTCAAAATTTCAGAGCAAAATCGTGAAGAAGTGTGCCTAGGAAACTTGAGGATATTGTAGTTCAGGGAACTTCAGATTTCTACAAACAACTTCACCGGAAGAACATACTAAAAAATGGTGGTTTGGGGATTGCTTATAAAGGGTATCTCTAGGATTGGATCGTTGTAGCGGTTAAAAGGCTTAAAGATGGAAACGCCATAGGAGGAGGGATTCAATTTTAGACTATATAAGCCGATGAAATCTCCGTAATTTTGATGGAGTGGAATTGTTAATCATTAATTACAAGTGCGTAGACTTGACCTTCCTTTCCTTTCTCTTCTCTTCTCCTCTCCTTTCCTTTTATTTTATGTGCACACCTACAGGGTAAGTGAGATGTTAAACTACAATGGTATTTCAATTTGTATTGTTTCTTCATGTATTTATTTGTAAATAACTAGTATGCGCAAGCATAACACGCACTTGTAAAACTAGGTGCTACATGCTTATTAACGGTTTCAAGAATTAATGGAATCTTATGTTATCATATTTCTACTTTTGCAGGTGCCAATACAAGTTAACAAGTTCCTGGCATATAGCGATGGAATGTGACTTGTTGAGTCTATAATATTGTCCATTTAGGGCCATGGATTGGATGGTATATTATTATCTTTTGATTTGGATTTGTATTATTTACATTCTGATTTTGTTTTTGACAGGTTGGATTTCGTTTCATCGATTTTGAGAAGAAGAAACTCAAGTATTTATGTTCTTACGTTCTGATTTTGTTTTTTTTGAGGTTGTATTATTTACATTCTAATTTGGTTTTTGACATTCTTATTACGCTCGTAGGTTTTCATATTCCTACTAAGGTATTATTTACATTCTTAAGTAGCTCTTGGAGTAATCTGTACTAATATTAGTCTAAATGATGGTTACAACGGTTATGTGGTCTAATGACGGCTAATTCTATAATTCTCAGCAGTGTCTCTGCGTCTGTTAGCATTGTGTGAAGGCAATGATCATTTGATTGCTCAAAGCTGATATGCACGAAGAATGGAGCTTTGATGAGTCTGTAAAAGGTGTGTTTCATATTGCTGCATTAAAGGAGCTTTGACTAGGTTATATATATAACAGCTATAGCTATTATATATATAATAGGGTTGTTATATATATATATATATATATATATATATATATATATATATATATATATATATATATATATATATATGGGACAGTGGTGTTTTATTATTCATCTTATATCTATGTTTATCAAAGTAATCAAAGGATCTACATTTTTCCACGTCTAAAATCCAAGAGTTGAAATTAATGGTAAGGATGAATGCCACCTCCTTAATCCCTCCACTAATAATTCAAATTTCAAATTTCAAATTTTATCTCTTACTTTTTTTCCCCTCACAATTCATTATCTGCTTTTTATATCTCAATCTCACCTCACTCCCTCTCACTATTGCAGCACAAGCGCTCTCCTCAAACCCACGAATAGGTAGCCTCTGTCTCTCTCTCTCCCCTCAATTTTTTTTTTGGTTCCTTTCATTTTACTTTTTGCAGGTTATTGACGGAAGTAAAAATGGTACTTTTTCCTTAGTTTCAATTTTTTTTCTTTGGATTCATCATCTAATTTTTTAATTTCATTTGCAAATGCGAATTAAAAATGAAATCATTTACCGTATACAATAAATTAAAAAAAAACATTTTAAATAATTTTTTTTATCACGGGGCAAATTTTATCGTCGTCTCATCGGCACGAGCACAAACTAGTATACATATATAACAACAAAACCCTGTTATGTTATATAGATATAACTGTTATATATATATAACATAGTTGTTATATATATATAATAGCTATAAAGAGCTGTAACACTTATATGAGCTCATATATAACATTTTTTGTTCATTATATCCTTACTGCTATATATTTTCTTCATTCACTAAATACAATAAATAATCAATCTTGGCTTCTAAAAATATATTTTACAATATTTCTCAAACATTACCAAACTCTAAACTTTAGTCTTACATTACATAATTCACAATTGAACTACGGACATAACCATCTCAAACTTAAACATCATTCCACATTCTACACACGCACACACTCATTTTAATATTTAATTTCATACTAGGTACTAAAACCAAACATCCCATGTAACAAAGATTCGCAAAACAAAACGCCCTCAAACCATTCCCATCAAACATTGAGTTCACATTTGATAAAAATCTAACACAAATATTTAAATAGTGAAAACCCACACCAGCACCAAAACGGCCCCGTAAGTGGTACGAACACCTAGCACGGGATCAATGTAACTTGTAGGAACTGACCGCATAATCACGGGTCTCCCTATTTGAGAATATGACGATAATTTGAAAATATCTAGTTAGGCTTAAAAATAATCCGTTAAGGGGTGAAAAACAAAACCATCCCCCAAACGTCCCCGTAAAAGGCACAAGCACCTCGCACGGGACCAATGTAACTCGTAGGAATTGATCGCGTAATCATGGGCCTCCCAGTTTGAGAATATAACGATAATTTCAAAATATCTAGATTATGCTTAAAAACAAGCCGTTAAAGGGTGAAAATATAAACCAACCCTAAAACAACCCCGTAAGAGGCACGAACACCTCGCACGGGACCAGTGCCACTTGTAGGAACTGATCGCGTAATCATGGGTCTCCTGGTTTGAGAATATGATGATAACTTGAAAATATCTAGATTAGCCTTGAAAATAAGCTGTTAAAGGGTGAAAACTCGAACCAAGCCCCAAACGACCCCGTAAGAGGCACAAACTCCTCGCACGGGACCAATGTAACTTGTAGGAACTGACCGCATAATCACAGGTCTCCTGATTTGAGAACATGAAGATAATTTGAAAATATATAGATTAGGATTAAAAACATGCTGTTTGAGGGTGAAAACCCAAATCAGGCCCCAAACGACCACGTAAAAGGCAAAAATATCTCGCACGGGACCACTATAACTTGTAGGAACTGACCGCGTAATCACGATTCTCCCGATTTGAGAATATGATGATAATTTGAAAAAAAATATAGATTAAGCTTAGAAACAAGCCGTTAAAGGGTAAAAATCCAAACAAACCCTCAAACGGCCTCATAAGAGGCACGAACACCCCGCACGGCACCAATGCCACTCGTAGAAACTGACCGTGTAGTCACGGTTCTCTCAATTTCAGAATATGACGATAATTTGAATATATCTAGATTATTCTTAAAAATAAGCCGTTGGATGGTGATAACTTAAACCAGTCCCCAAACGGCCCCGTAAGAGGCATGAATAACTCGCACGAGACCAATGTAACTTGTAGGAGCTAACCGCGTAGTCATGGTTCTCCCGACATGATAATATGACAATAATTTGAAAATATTTAGATTAGGCTTAGAAACAATCATTTAAAGGGTGAAAACCCAAACCAGCTCCCAAACGGCCCCGTACGAGGCATGGACACCACGGACGGGACCAATGTAACTTGTAGGAACTGACCGCGTAATTACGGGTCTCCCAATTTGAGAATATGACGATAATTAGAAAATATCTAGATTAGGCTTAAAAATAAGCCGTTAAAGGGTGAAAATCCAAACCATCCCCCAAACGGTCCCGTAAGAGGCACGAACACCTGACATGGGACCAATGTGACTCGTAGGAAATGACCACAAAACCACGGGCCTCCCAGTTTGAGAATATGATGATAATTTGAAAATATCTAGACTAGGCATAAAAATAAGTCGTTAAAGGGTGAAAACCTAAACCAACCCTCAAACGGCCCCGTAAGAGGCACGAAAACTTCGCACGTGACCAATGTCACTTGTAGGAACTGACCGTGTAATCATTGGTCTCCCGATTTGAGAATATGATGATAATTTGAAAATATCTATATTAGGATTAAAAATAAGTCGTTAAAGGGTGAAAATTCGATTGAGCCCCCAAACGGCCCCGTAAGAGGCACGAATGCCTCGCACGAGACCAATGTAACTGAAGTAACTGACCGTGTAATCACGGGTCTACCAATTTGAGAATATGACAATAATTTAAAAATATCTTGTTAGGCTTAGAAATAATCCGTTAAGGGGTGAAAACAAAAACCATCCCCCAAACGTCCCCGTAAAAGGAACGAGCACCTCGCACGGGACCAATGTAACTGGTAGAAACCGACCGCATAGTCATGGGACTCCTAGTGTGAGAATATGATAATAATTTGAAAATATCTAGATTAGGATTAAAAATAAGCCGTTAAAGGGTGAAAACCCAAACTAGCCCTCAAACGGCCCCGTAAGAGGCACGAACACCTCGCACGGGACCAATATCACTCGTAGAAACTGACCGCATAGTCACGATTCTATCAATTTGAGAATATGATGATAATTTGAAAATATCTAGATTATTCTTAAAAATAAGACATTTGAGGGTGAAAACCTAAACCAGACCCCAAATGGCCCCGTAAAAGTCACGAACACCTTGCACAGGACCAATGTAACTTGTAGTCACTAACCGTATAGGCACGATTCTCCTAGTTTGATAATATGATGATAATGTGAAATATCTAAATTAGGCTTAAAATCAAACCGTTAAAGGGTGAAAACCCAAACCAGCTCCCAAACGGACCTGTAAGAGGTACGGACACCTCACACGGGACAAATGTAACTTGTAGAAACTGACCACGTAATCACTGGTCTCCCAGTTTAAGAATATGACTATAATTTAAAAATATCTAGATTAGGCAAAAACAAGTCGTTAAAGGGTGAAAACCCAAACCAGCCCCCAAACGACTGCCCCGTAAGAGGCACGAACACCTTGTACGAGACCAATGTAACTTGTAGGAACTGACCGCGTAATCACGGGTCTCCCGATTTGAGAATATGCTGATAATTTGAAAATATCTAGATTAGGCTTAAAAACAAGCCATTAAAGGGTGAAAACCTAAACCAGTTCCTAAACAGCCCCGTAAGAGGCACAAACACCTCTCACTGGACTAATGTAACTTCTTGGAACTGATCGTGTAGTCACAGGTCTCTCAGTTTAAGAATATGACGATAATTTGAAAATATCTAGATTAGGCATAAAAACAAGTCGTTAAAAGGGTGAAAACCCAAACCATCCCCCAAACGGCCCCGTAAGAGGCACGAACACCTCGCACGGGACCAATGTAACTTGTAGTAATTGATTGCATAGTCACGGTTCTCCCAATTTGAGAATATGATGATAATTTGAAAATATCTAGATTATTCTTAAAAACATGTCGTTTGAACGGTGTGCACAACCATATTCTAGAAAAGAACTCATATGTTTTCTGCATAAGTTTTCTAAGGTTTTGAAAGA
Organism: Sambucus nigra; assembly: GCA_949130495.1. Classification (NCBI taxonomy): domain Eukaryota; kingdom Viridiplantae; phylum Streptophyta; class Magnoliopsida; order Dipsacales; family Adoxaceae; genus Sambucus; species Sambucus nigra. The sequence goes on from OX422210.1 coordinate 246,328,512, forward strand.
GTAAAAACCATCCTTTGAGTTTAATAGATTCGATATTTAATATAGTATAGCTATAAAGATCGTGTTTGCACCATTTGGGTTTGTTCATCCATATTGAACAAGTTATTCGTTGGGTTTTGTGGTAAGGAAGCCCATGAGTGCATGTTCCTAATCGTAGACGGTTGTCAAAGCTACATCGGTGGACACTAATGCATTCGTGAATGCGTGTGATGTGGATGAGTATTGTAGAAGGATTTCTGTGTGGGCACTGTGGAGGAGCGGTTAAAGTGAAGAATAGCATCAAGGCTTGTATGGATCGAGTCGTTATGTAAGTCTGTCAGTCTTCCTTTTGTAAAATTGTATCATAGTAATTGTCTGGCTTGGGCCGTCCGAAGTTTTTTTCCTTTATGGTTTCCTTATACATCCGGTATTATGAACTTTACTTTATTTTAGTTTCTTTAATAACCTCGATGTATGTTTAGGATTAAAAAAGATAAAATTGGACTCAATTTAAATAGGTTCACAAACTTGGTGCATGTTAAAATTTGGAAAAAGGGTTTTGAAAGAATTTGTTTTTGACATCCTTAAAGCCCATTTGAGAAAAAAAGGGCCTACAAATTGGTATCAGAGCTAGAAACACTTCTTTATTGTGTAGGTCCTTAGTTTGTGCTTTTTGGTAGTCGTGTTTGTTTATTACTCTTGGTGTATTTTTCTCTCGATGGATTCTCAAAGTTTTGACGAATTAAATCTTTTGAATTTGAAGTTCGCAAAATTACTTGAAGTTCTTGAAGAAGAAAATTCTCGTTTTAGACATATGATTAAATATTTGCAAACGTTTCAAACTCAAAGAGATATCATTGATGAGAAGTTTGCGGCTTTGTATGATAACTTTATATCTTTAATTTTGGAAATGGATGAGAGTGATAATAGAGTACTTGTTTTAGAAAAAGAGTTAGAGGACTTAAAAAATTCTAGGGTTTGTGTCGTTGATGAAAATAGTTTAATTAATGATTTTGTGGCACGTGAGAAGACTCTTAGTTATAGGATTGCTCACATTGAGGGGGAAAGAGATAACCTTCTAGGTGTAATTGAAAATCTTAAGAAGGAGTCACTAATATTTGAGGAGTCTAATTCCTTGTTTGATTCCAAAATTTTGAAGTTGAAAAATGATTTAAGTGATTTAAATAGGGATGGTAGTGGCTTATCTTGTTCTAGTGCTTCGAATGTTAAGGCCAAAACCATAGTTTGTTTTAGAGCGTCAACCACATCCGAGGGTATTGGAAAAGTTCAACCTAAAGGTTCCGTTCCTTGTCGTGTTTACACATGTTCGCATTATGGTAGGAAAGGTCACCTTAGGCGTTTTTGCATTGATCTTAGACAAAATCCTAGGAAGTTTAAATGTAGTGTCACATCAGTTCCCAAACTGTATTATTAGGTTTACACCTGTGTGGGTTAGGAAACCCGTTTTAGAGATGCTAAATGCTTCGTTGGTTAATTCTCACATGCTAGCACATGATGCTTCACATGCTATTTCTTACGGATGATTGTGTTAGTCATGTTTGTCATACGCAAGTATTTTATTCATGATATATATCTTGTTAGGGTTATGACATGTTTATCTCTATGTATTATATTTTTCATTTATTTTAATCTTATTTAAAAAATACAAAAATATTTTATTTTTGGGTCAAAAATATGTTTTTGAAAAGCTTAATAATATTTTCAATTTTCTTTTGTGTCGTGCGTTTTCATGTTTGATGTGGCATATTGGTGTGCTTGGACCTCCATCATTTCATTATCCATGTGGCTACGACATTTGGTCATAATTATAGATGCATAGAATGGTCTTAACGATTGATTAATGGGGTTATTTAGAAGTTGATTTGCATTTGGATGCGAATTTGTATATATTCCATCATTGAACACGCACGAGTTTATATGAATGTTTGACTTATCATGAGTAATTGAGTTTGGTGAGACGTTATTATCTCAATTTTATTATTTCTCATGAGGTGTTCATGTAAGAACCGTTTGTCACGGGGATTTAGATTGGTTATATGAAAAAATAATGAGTGCTCACGGGGAAAGGCTGCAAGAGAATAATAATGTCGTCGTGAAAGATACCGTTCAGAAGATCCCAAGAAAAAATTAAGGTAGTAAAAAGAATAATATGTCAAAATAGGGCCAATCGGTTTTCTCTATGTTGGGAAAAGTAGAAACCTCAAAAGACCTTGAAAAGAAAATATGAATATTTGAGGGTGTTTGGATGGAAAAATAAAAACGAATTTGCACCCCAATCCTTATGTTGAAAAATCCTATAATGACATTATTTTTTGTATAATCGTCAAAATTTTGGATTTGTGTGCGTGTTGTTCGTTTAGTTCATTAAGCTCAATATTTGAATTGTCACATATGGCTAAAACTAAGTCTGGTGACATGTAGCTATCAATTAGAGATTTTTGATCGTTTTGATGTGTTCATATTGTGACTCGTTTGTTATAGCTGACACCCATTCATTCCATATCTATGTTTGAGCACATTGATACTCTGTTAGCATGGAACTCATCCTTGTTTTTACTTGTTTTATTTTTCTAGTTTATGTTTGTTTTCTTGTTGTTTCGTATTTTCATTACCTATTTTTGAGATGATTTCTTCATTGGGAAAAGCTTTGCCATTTTTAGAGCTGGAATAAAGAATTTGCTGAAGTCGTTCAGACGACTTCTGCGTGTCGTTCGATATGTCCAAGTCGTTCGAAGTGTTCTTTTCATGACATATTTTTTTAGGCGATAATTGTGTCAGATATGGTCGTTAGAAGGGTCATTTGTAGGGTCGTTAGATAGGTGCTTCAAACGAGACCTTACTATTTCAGGTTGTTTCTGACCTCGTTCAAACGACATACCAATTTTGTTCAAATGACATGCTAATGTCGTTCAAATGACATAGCTTAGTCATTCGAACGACCTTCCTCGATTATTTAGCCCTTATTTTTCTTTTGAACCTGCTACGTATATATGATTATATCCTACTATTTTGGTACTTCTGGGTTCATTTGGATAGTTTACATGTGGTTATTATTGATTATTAATGTGTTGATTCTTATTTTGCATTGATTCATTTAGTCACATCTTTACTTAGATTGATTATTCATTCTTCGTGATTGTTTGCTAATTTGGTATCTTCTAATTATTTTTAACTAGCTTTCCATGTATATCTAGGTATGTTTCATTGATAATTTCATTTGATTTGTTTATCTTTTTCACTTATTATCTATTCGAGACAGAAAGGGGGAGAGATGTATCTGATGTAGGGGGAGTAGTTTTTTTATTGAGCGCATATTTTTTTTGGCTTTAGTTTATTAGTATCATGTTTTTTATTATATATATGTTCATATTTTATTGGTATCCTGATGTATTGAACATATTGGTATTGCTCACATGTTAAACAAAGAATTTGGTTTACCTATTGGTATCGTTACATAATTTTTTCCTCCATACTTCAATGTGTATTTGGCTGTTTCATGTGTGTAGGTATTCTTCAGGGATGCGAGACTTTGAGACTACATCACATTCAGATAACTCATGCTTACCGAACCAGCATATACTAGCCCTTGTCATGTATTTTCGATTTTGGTTTTTATAGTATGGGATTTAGGTGGCATAAGGACTGATGGCACGACTTAGTCAATTCACTGTTTGGGTTTTGTCCCATAATAGTCAATGGGGGATATTTGTAAGGACAAAATTTCAATTTGAGTACATTTGTATGTTATTGACTTATTCCTGAAACAAAACTTGTTTGAGTCATAGATAGATTTTTATCTTGTCACGATCTTCACATAGTCTATGACATGTTTGTGTTGAAGACGTAGTGGCCAGGATTCAAAGATAGATCATAACGAGTTATATTAGTGCACGTTTCACGTCTTCAGTAAATTGGATTTCGATATACTCTTAGGTTTAAACACATTTTGTTTATGGAGTTCGGAAAGAGTTTTAAAGGAAGGAAATTTGTTTATAAGTGATTTAAAATGTTTAAAATGATTTTAAATAGTTTTATCTTCATTTAATTAGAGATAATTACAATTTAGATTCGTATTAAATCGCATCTTTTGTTTTAGTGGTTCAATTGACATTTGATGTCGTTCGACCGATATCTCGCAGTCATTAGAATGACTTGTGGATCTCGTTTGAGCAATATGCCGACTTAAGTTTTTTATTTAAGGAATTTTTCTCTTTAAATTTTGAAGGGTGTGCAGAACCATATTCCATAAAAGAACTCATACGTTTTTGGCATAGGTTTTCTATGCTTTTCAAAGACTAAAAACCATTTTTAGAGTTTAAAAGACTCGTGCTTTCATATAATATTTCTATAGAGATCGTGTTTGCACCATCTGGGTTTTTTCATTTATATTGAACAAGTTATTTGTTGGGTTTTATGGTGAAGAAGCGGTGGAGTCCATGTTCCTAATCATAGACGGTTTCAAAAGCTACATCGGTGGATACTGATGCATCCATGGATGTGTGTGCGGTGGATGAGTATCATAGAAGGATTTCTGCATGGGCACCGTGGAGGAGTGGTTAAAGTGAATAAGAGCGTCAAGGCTTGTGGGTATCGAGTCATTGTGTAAGTTTGTTTGTCTTCCTTTTGTAAAACCGTATCATAGTGTTTGTCTGGATTGGGCCATCCGAGGTTTTTTCCCTTTATGGTTTCCTTGTACATTTGGCGTTGTGAAGTTTACTTTATTTTAGTTTCTTTAATAACCTAGATGCGTGCTTAGGATTAAACAAGATAAAATTGTACTTAATTGAAATTGGTTCACAAACTTGGTGAGTGTTAAAATTTGGAAAAAGGTTTTTGAAAGAAAAATTGTTTTTAACATCCTTAAATCACATTTGAGAAAAAAAAAGGGGACTACACGGTATAATGTCTGAATGGGTCATAAAAAGAGTCAGCCCTAGGGTCTATATATTGAATAAGTGGTAAAAATCACTTTCCATGGAGACCTCGATAACTGCTATGAATTTCTCAATGAGAGGTTTCACTTTATGCTCGCAATTTTTGACCCAAGAGTAGTTGTCTAGAAAGAATATTTCCATCCTCGGTTTCCTCTTCTTGTTGATTTGGTCATACCATGGTTCGGGGAAGCAACAGAAAGGTAAGTCTTCACCCTCCTTAATAAAATATTCCATTCAGAGAATCTCTCGAAATGGTATTTGCATATTCTAAGCCTTTTTTCAGTCGTGGTTGTAGGATCAGTTTAAGTTCTTTTACTGAAGAATGATATCCCAGGCCACATAGGGGAAATGCCTCTTCAAGGACTATGGGCTAAAGTATCCCTTATTGACGCCTCCCAAGCCCATTCCGGGCATGAAATGCATGTTCTTGAATCTGTATCACATTAACGTTTCCATGAGGGCTATGTTCCGAATAGACTCGATCTTTGAAATTATAGCATGCTAGAAGGGGAAGTGAATTAATTCTGAAGTTGGAGAGGAGCATGTCACTTGTCCCATGGTGGATTTCCAATGTCGGATTACTGGTGCTTGCATTTTTTACACCATCATTATCCCCTAAAATGGTGATTACCTGTGCTTTGACGAAGAATTTCAATTTCTTATGATGCGAAAAAGATACCCCTTGATCTTATTAATCCATAGATGACCAAGTAGTAGGTTGAAGCATGTAGGTATGTCACTAACCTAGAATTCGGAGACACGGTTGTTAGGGATAGTCCCTATTATGAGTTTTATGGTTCCCATTACCTCTCGGCGGGTATTATCATAAGCACGTACTGGGACGAGAGTTGGAGTAAGGTCATTGACTTTAAACCCCAAGCAATTGAAGGATCTGATCGGACAAATGTTGGGGACAGATTCGTTATCAAGAAGCGATAGTGGGACTGTTTCTCCTAACATTTCAATGGAGATATTGAGGGTACAATTATAGTTAGGACCGATATTTGGTATCTTTGATTTGAAATAGGAGAGTAGTTTAGAAGATGTAAAGGACCCAACCATGTTCACGGCTTCTTCAGGTGTTGTGGAAGGAAAGACTATAGGCTCGGTGATGAGTCTTATCAGAGCATTCTAGTGCATCAGGGAGGACATGAAAAGCCCCTATAAGGTGATGTTGGCTTGGGTTTTCTTAATTTGGTCAAGGACTTTTCTTTTTCGATGGTAATCTCTACCATGGGAAGTTCTTCGATAACCCCCTTTACTTTATCTATCTCGGTCACATTAGGAATTGGATCTTTATAGCATCTTCATGATATGGTAATATAATTTACTAAGGTGGATAAGAAAAGGAACCCCATGTCTTCATTTATTTATGGATGAATGGTAGCTTTACTGATTTCCCCCAACAGGTCTTCGAAAAATATCATTCCTCACATGATAATTATCGGACTGTCTTTTCCCTGGCTCGGTTCATCATCTGAGATGTCAAATTCGTCCCCCCATCCGGTGGAGACAATGTCTTCTTACTAAGAGAAATTTACACATTCAATAACCTTGACGGCTTCATTACATAAATCTTCCCACTCAACGTGGAGGTGAATAAGTGAAGGAACCAACCTCCCTTTAAGCTTCAAAGTAGTGAGTAGTTCAGAAATGCTACAGATGTCGATAGTCTGTTAGAATATGTTGGCCATGATCTATACCATGTTGTCTAAATTGATTTCTTTGGTAGGTACCACACATTCGTCTGATTCCAGAGTCCATGTTCGGGATTCCTTAAACAAGCCATTGAATTTGCAACAAGAGACCGTCATCTCAGCGGGAAGTTCAGCCCAAACTTCAAGATTTAGTTCAACATCGCAGGTAAATCCATATCATTCCCTTCAGAATGGGTACGGACAATAATACAAGCCCTTGTGAGGAGTGATAAATCTCGGTCGGTGAAACATGTAGGGTGTAGGAGAAAATATGGGTGAATGTTTAGAGGTTTAGGTGAGATAATAAGTGTTTTGCTGGGTACAATTTGAGTGGGTTGACCAGATTCTGGGTCATTTTCAAGAATGAATGCATTTGCATGTGCGAAAAAGGGGTTGTTGGTGGTATTGGGTTAGGATCTTTTAGTGGAGCAATGGTACCTCGATCAATTAAGCCTTGAACCATGTTTTTAAGATGGAAGCATTGGTCGGTAGTGTGGCTCGCGAATTAGTGAAAGTCATAATGGACATCATTATTGAAGTTTTTTGGAAGTGGTCTTGGTAATAGATGAGGGTCCAAGGGTTTGATTAGGTTTCGGCTTAGCAGGTCTTGGTAAAATTTGGATAAGGGAGCATAAATCTTAGTGCATTTATTTCTAGTGGGATTAGGGTAGTTTTCAGGTGGCCAAGAGGTAGCAGGTTGGGAGATATTATTAATGGTTGAGACTGTATCACTGGAAGGTTTCTCAAACTCTTTGGGAATGATCTGTCCGATCACCTTCTTTGGCTTGGCTTCTACCTTGGTAAAATTTTCTTTAATTTCAACACTCTCTTATCGGAGGGCTCGAAAGTGTGGATGATACTGACCTCCCAAGGTCGTTCGGATATAGAGTAAGAAATATTTGTTCATGATACTAACGTTTCTTCTTGAGAGGGTTGGATGGTCATGGTAGAAGCTTTCTCTCTCCACCTTCCTATGAAGCTATTGATGGTTTCCTCTATGTGTAACCTCCAGTTCTTCGTTGTACTTGTACTGAGACATGAAATCTCTAGTTATATCTTCCCAACTACTGATTCTGGATTCTCCGAGGGATAGGAATAATTGGAGGGCTCTTTCTTTCAAAGTTTGATAAAACATCTTGGTCATTATCTCTTCAGAGGTGCGAAGAATGGTCATGGCTCGGTGATAAGTCTGAAGGTGCACAATTGGGGGCCCACTGCCACCGAACTTCTCAATGGCTGGCATCTTACACTTATCCTCTTTGGGATAGGGAGACATATGGGTGTAGTCCATGTAGTTCCTGGATATCCTCACTTGGTTGAATTTCTTGGACAACAGTTTGAGATCTTCCCTGACCTTGATTATTTCTTCCTCCTTGTGAGCAATAGGTAGTGACACGTTAGCCCCTATCTAGGCAAGGTTTGGCATATGGAGTTAAGTTATTGGCAGCACATTGGTAGGCTGGGCACACGGAGCATTCTGATATTCTTCAGGGACCCAAACAGGTTCAGGAGTGAGTGGACCCATATCACGAGAAAAGAGGACCTTGTGGTCTTCAGAATATGGACCCGATTTTGCTACATCTCGTGGACCTCGATTTGGAGGTTGTCAATCTTGGCACTGAGTTGGGAAAAGACTGCCATTAGATCAGGTTGCACGTTCGGTGCTTGGCCGATGTTTTCCATGATGAAATGGTAAAGGTAGATTCAGAAGTCGGATGAAATAGTAGAGGAACTGGTGGAACTTTGGCACAATTTGATGGAATACCGAAGCTAATAGGGAGCCAGGCCAAGAATCGAGTATGCGATCGACCTGAGAAGGAAAATGGTTCGAGTTTATTTTTGAAAGATGGAAGAAAGGATTGTTTTTCGATATTTTTGAAAAGGAGGAAAATAATGTTTTTTTCTATTTTTGATATAAAGAGCAAAAGTGTTTTTGGTATTATTGTTAAAAGGAGTAAAATGTTTTTGGTATTTTGTTTTTTTGAGAAAAAATGAAGGAAAAATAAGAGAAGAGTCTCGGCATGATTACTATTATTATTATGTTTTCACTTTTATAAGGTTTACCTAAATGCAAAAAATGACAAAACAGGACCCGAGCCTGGGAAAATTGGATTTGAAAAATATATAAGACATGGTTTAACTTGTTTCTAGGCAGTGCAAAACTTTGGGTGGCATGCTGACCTGACCTGACATTTCGACAGAGTTTCGTGTAGCAACGAGCAAACGAAATATGAATGCCCTAGGTTTGACCCCTATATGAGGTTTATGCAGTTTGTTGGGCTAGTGGTAGGGTTCCTTCCCTTGGCATGAATTTTATGATATACTTCTTTCTTTTTAGGGCAATTTTTACGTATGGACAAGGCATTTAAATGCCCGAGTGTATGTGAAATGCCTCACTATATACATCATGGGGACAGTACGTGCTAGAGCAAATTCGATATACTCGATGTACGTGAACAAGTTTCCTGCTATATACCTCCCATCGTGAGTTCGGTCAAGAGGTAAGATGCGGGGGGGGGGGGGGGGGGCGGGGGGACCGTTTGATATACATCGAAGTTAGTAGGCCAATGAAAGGTGAGAGTCATATTGGTTAGGCTAAATGCGACCCGCAGGACCAACGCCCATCACAAAGTGACCCCCTAGTACAGGACAAATTTTTGGTCAATATTGCAATGCTCTTAGTGATGTAGTGTGAAAAATGCATGAATATTATTAGTATATTATGGAGTGATTCTTTTATTTGGCATGATGAGTAAAAAATCACTATACTAATGGGGAAGAATGTACTAGTATCATGAAAAGTAAATCTAACATGGAGCATGAAGACAACACTAAGCATGGATATATGTGAGTGAGTCATATGTGAATATCTACAAGTGAGTGTGTAGTAGTGAGAGCATGGATCAACTACAAGTGGCATGTGATATGTGCAAGTGAGCATGGATATATACAAGTGTGATAAGTGGAGGTGTGCTAGTGAAGCCTAAGCATGGTTATTTTAAGTGGGGTGTGAAGCATGTGGGTATAAGTGATCTTATATACATGTGTAGGTAGTGTGAAGTCTACATATAGTATATTTACAAGTGTGTGAAGTGAAAAGTGAGTGATAAGTGATATATACATGAGGTAGATATGTAAAAGATGTAATAGAGGAAAAAGGAAACATATATGTAGGTGCATATAAACACGTGCATACAATAATACCACCTATGTAAAAATAGAGTCTAGTCCTCAAATAATGTAATTTAGTCCCTAGCAGAGTCAACACTTTTTCCATCCCTCCCCGATCAGTCCACGCGAGCTGGGCTCTCTCCCCCTTCCTCGGGGAGCTTCATCCATCATCAATGGGGGTGATATATAGAGATAACGTCGCTAGCCTATTTCGCACAAAGCAGGCTAAAGAAATGTTGTCTCCTTGAGAGAACGACATCAAAGACATATTGATACTTACAAAACCAATTAGTTCAAGGATTCGAGGACTAAGTTACGGAATGGGAAGGTGTTAGGCACCCATCCCTCCATTTCGATCTCTTAAGGGCATGTGTTATTCTTCTCCTTAACAACTCTGTGAAGTGTGTGCGTTTATATATAAATGGAGAGTAGAATTACGTGACACGTATTATAGATAAAGGCGGAGTGAGGTATTCCTTAGTAGTGTTCCTAAAATAGTAATCAAAATATTATGTGTGTGTTTATCAGATCACCGATCATTCATTGGAAGACGATGGTGTAGGTTGGAAAAAACACAAGCTTGAATCACAAAGATATGATATGAAAATAATATATGAGCAAAAATATGAGAGAACTCGAATCTTGGATTTTGCTTGAGATGCCTACGTAGCTTAAAAGGCATCAAAGTCCACGTATTTTGCATATAACATAGGATGGGGTTTATCCCATAAATCCAATCGGGGAATTTTCTTATGTGTGTGTGTCTGGAAAAAGGATGTTTTAATATGAGAAAATGGAGTTAGAAATCCCCGTTAGAAATTTATAAGCGAACTTCTTTTTTTCTTATTTTTTTATAGAAAGTTTAGTATATGCAATACTACTAAAAAAATGTTGGATATTAATATGTGTGATCCAAATTAAATGCTAAAATAAGAATTAAGTGAGTAATGCAAAAATAAGAGAATTTGAAAAGAGGGTGACATGTTTGCACCTTATTTTGAAGCCATGAGGTTGATCTTGAATGTTGAAAGGATGCCCTTGCAAGTGGATGAGGGTGGGATGAGGAGAGGGAAGGGAATTTTCTAAACTGGGTAAGGAAATGATGGAAATGGAACGTGGGGGAGAGGTTTCAAGATGGAAACCACACTAACTTAGAGATAATGTTGCTGAGATCACTGAGAGGGATGTTTCTCAAGTTCCGTTCGAAGTGAGCTCATACTCTCCTTATATAGGGTCAAGAGGGTGCCGATTAGCATTCCCCTTATCCTGACTATCGACAAGAAGCCCCAGACACACTGGTGATAGGGAGGGAATGCGTTTTCCATCGACAGTCCTTTGCAGATTTTCCAAAAAATTTATCGTAAAATGCAATTCGTAAGTCTGAATCACGTACGGGATGAACCATTGGAAAGGTTATTCAGAGCACTTTAATAATCCATCGGGATGCTCCCGGGTTCAGGAATTGACAATGGTCAAACAGGGTTTGGAATCTCTCGTCAATCTTTTGGATAAAAGGAAAATAAATGGTAAGGCCGATTCGGGAAGAGGATGAACTGTTAAAAATGTTATGTAGGTCCCTTAGATGTTCGAAATATCTTTGGTCAGTTTAGAAAATTAACCAAGATCAAATGGGTCCCAAAAATACCCGATGACCCTTCGGAGTGAAACATGTCGTTTGTCCGTACCGTAAAGCTGATCCACTCTTGGGACTGATCATTAGAAAGGAGCTTCAGAGCCCTTCGAGGATCCAAGGAACTAAGATCAATTCAAAAAGTTAAAGGGTGTGAAATGGGACTCGAGAGCACTCGGTGGCCTCTACATTAGTTTTTGTAGGGAAAATGGACCATTCATCCTAACCGTAAGGATGATTCGTGCATGGGGAGGATCATTGGAAAGAGGATTCAGGGCCCTTTGAAGATCCAATGAGTTGTTGCTCAAGTGAGAAAGTTGACCGACAATTAAATGGGTCTTGGGAGAACCCAATGGTCTCCCGATCAGGACTTAGAGTATGACCTAAGGTTTATAGTGAAGGAGAAAGTTCTAGGGACTAAGGAGATGATTAGGGGGGGTCCTAGAATGGGGTGTCTACACCACCATATGGTGTTAGTGAGTTAACCTCAATTTTTTTTTCTTTTTATTTTATTTGTTTACTAGATTTTCCATGTACTAACCAATTTTTACTTTCGTTTACAAGTCATACAAGTTATGCATGAAGCGGTCGACCGAGTTAGTTGCCTAGCGAAGAGGAACAACATTCTTTATTAGAACTTATATATGAAATCATATTAAACATTCCCTTAAATGGTATTTTATGGCTCATAGATGATGTCAAATTATTCTAATTCAAATAACCACTTAATCATCTTATTCGAAAGGTACTCCTTCCCCAAAACATCTCTAATAGGGTAGAAAGACAAGACAACAATGGTATGAGTATCAAAATAATGTCTCAACTTCCTTAATGACATAATAAATTCAAATAAAAACTTTTCAATAGGCATGTATCATCTTTTGGTGTTACGGATAGTGTGGTTGACATAATAGATCGACTGTTGATCTTCGTCTTTTGATAGAACCACTGCCCCACTCGTTACATGCCGAGAAATGGCTAGGTATAAGTGGATCTTCTCACCATTAGACCACGTTGGCAACAACGAGAGATCACAAATATTGTTTGATATTATCCATGGATTCATTACATTCTTTTGTCTATATTTTTTTTTTGCCTTATTTAAATTCTAAACAAGGACACTTATTGAACAATCTAGATATGAACCAATTGAGGTCTTCTAGCATCCCAATAATCACTTGGATGTACCCGAACTTCTTTGCCCATCGATTTTTATATAAATCCGTAATTTGATCGGGATTGGCTTCGATACCTTTTTGCGTTACAAGGTAACCCAATAAATATTCCGAATTGAGCCCCAATACACATTTAGAGGCGTTTAACTTGATTTTATAGAAACTAAAAATCCTAAAAGGTTATGGAGATATCTTTGATGTGATCAGCCACATATTTTCCCTTAACAAGTATGTTATAAATGTAAACTTCCATGGTCTAAATAATTTATTTTCTTAATATCTTAGTCAAAAGATGCTAGTTATGTACCTAGTATTCTTGAGATAGAATGGCATAACTTTATAGTAGTAGGCTCCCAAGGTGGTGGTGAAGGAGGTCTTCTCCTGGTCAAGGCCGAACAATGGTATCTAATGATAACCTAAGCAGACGTCCATGAAACTCATGCAATAATGGAATGTAGTTGAATTAGTGAACGGGTCGATCATAAGTATAGTAAAGTTATCTTTTGGGAAAGTCTTTTTAAGGTCTTTAAACTCAACATAGACCCTTTATTTTTCTCTTTTATTTTTTACCACAACCGTTTTAGAGATCTAATCTGTGAATTGAACTTCCTTGATGGAGTTAGCATGTCGTATATTCTCAACTTCATCCTCCACTTCCTTAGCCTTTACTCGGGCTGTCTACCTAGACTTTTTGTCGACATGCCGACATTATTGACAAGAAATATTTGGGTCAATGCCTAACATATCATAGGGAGTTCATACGAAGACATCGGCATTCAACCAAAGCAAGAGAATGAGTTATTCTATCACATTCATTGGTAGTTCAAAGTGGATTAAAAATATCTTCTACGGTTGCGATGATTTTAGAGGAATATTCTCGAGTTCACCCATTAATTGACTGATGGTGGTTATCCCGGTCTCTTCCAACCATAATCGAGTTACCTTTGGTTGCTATTTGGGTTGGTCTCCCTCTGAGTCACTGTCGTCTTAAATCTTTTTGGATTGGTTTTGGTTCATTTTATATCAACAAAAAAATTAGTTGCATGTTGCGCCCTGATCGCCCATAACTTCGATGATTCCATGATCAACACAAACTTTAACATTTGATGGAGTCAGGAGGCACAATTCGCATGGTGTGGAGCCATCCCTACCCAGAATGGCATTATAGGGTGAATCAAATTCAATAACATGGAACTCAATGTCATGATTCACGGGGATAATTTTGACTAGAAGCTTGATCTTTCCTAGTGGATTTTCCACATTGCTATTGAAACTGATCAAAAGACCAACTTTGGTATTCTAGATATTGTACACAATTTTATTGAGTTAGTTAACATAGATTATTTCTAAGTAACTTCCTTGACCAACCAATACCCTCTTCGTATATATATTGTCCACCTTAAGAGTGAGGACCAAGGCATCTATATGGGAGGCGATGACGGTGACCATGTCTTCATTAGAGAACATGATTCTCGATTAAAGTCAATTTCTTTTTACTCCTTCATACTGAGGATTGTCTAGGAGACATTTATATGGAATGACTTTTTTACACTACCTATGATTTTGACTCTCTTTATAATTTTCTTTCAAGTACATTATGATGGATCAGTATAAACATAAATCTATGTGATCTCTCTAGATGGAGGAAGTTCATTATCATCTTTCTTTTCAAAAAAATTAACCTAACTTGAAGACATGTCTTATCAGTGCCAACGTACCCATTAAGATGGATGGCCTATATGAGATCCTCCAAGTCTCTTGAACATCTTACAATTCTCAGTCTTGTGTCCATGATCTTAATGATTGGTGCATCATAAAATGATGTCACTCTCATTAGGATCACTTTCCTTCTTGAGAGTATTTTGTAGTAAGTATTGCCCTTTAATTTAGGAATCTATTGTAGATTGGATCCATAAAGAAGGTATCCACGTCCTAATAGGCCTTTTCATTAGTCTACATATTCGTTTATCCCTTGTAACTTTCTATTTTACCTCCTTTTAGCCAAAGGGCAGGTTGTGCTCCACCCTTTGTCCAATTCTTTATTTTTTTTATTCTTGGATGGATTAGAAGAGTGATAATCGAGTTTATCCTAATTGAGGATCATGTCTTCCATTTTTTCATACTTCTCTATACAATCCATAGGTTCGTTTATCAATGATGTTGGATTCTTGATTAATGACTCGTAAAGATCATATAATCGGGAAATATTAAACTTGAATGAAGAGATCTATAGTTTCTTATTGTAATTTTAAATTTTCTTAAAAACTTCCGGTACCTCTAAGCATACATTTTTAGGGACTATCATTTCCCCCCTTAAAGTAGATTATGAATTCCACCTTCTTTACCATCTTACTATTGGTGATAAAGTGGGAAACAAACTACTCAGTAATTTCTTTGAAAGAGGAGATCGAACTAGAGGATTGCTTCTCAAACCACATAAGCTTAATATTACCATCGTATATGGGAGAAAATAAGATTAGGGAATTATGGTGATTCAATAGGGACATGGAATTCCTATAGTGACATATATGATGGGTTGGGGCGATCTTTCGTCATTTGTTGTAATCTTCAAAATGAATAACTTCTTTGGGGTCTCTGACTTCTTTATATAAAAAAAAAGGGGAATCCAACCCGTGACTATATTCCCTCCTAATGATATCCTTTGGCGTTCACGCTTGAATTGGGTTTAATAATCCTTCCAACTCCTTCACTATAAACCCCTGTGGATTGTCACGACCCACGCTCTTTTGGGAGGATGAATTATGACTGGACTATTATTATGGCTAGATTCAATTGGCCTACTTGATCAACCTACTCGACTAGATTATTTATGAATGGAAGAATGACTCATTTGACTCCGCTCAAAGCGTGAGATGCGTAAACTTTAGGATCTAGATACTTAAATGTGGTAATTGATAAGATGACTCCTAGGTTATCGGATTCTCGTCCTTTCACGGTGCTCAAGATTATGGGAGTTAGACCCACACATTTCAAACTGTTTAGTTAACTAGTTTTTAACCTATATATTTCCTTTTTATGTTCTTTAATTAATTACTTATAAAGTTTAATGATATTTGATGTGGAATCATTGTGGGAGGCTCCATAGAAGGACTGTTACATCGATGACTAGGTCCAGACCTACAAGAAGTGCATACATTTGATTTGGCATCACTGGGCAAGGGAGGAGATGTCGAGGGAGTATGTCCCCTACTAAATATCCCTACCTTAGATCGTACTCAGTTTGCAATATGAAAATGGTAGAGTTAGTGTGTAATCAAGATGGAAAAGTATTGGTTTTCTCTGTTGGTAGGATTCAGAACTTTCTCACGGACGACGCTAAATTATAGGGGACTCGATCCTATAATAAAAATAAATACCATAAACACCCAAAAATATGAATGCTATGAGAAAAAATGACACATGTCGACCTACCTATGTCCATGGTGAAGGGAGGGAGGGAATATTTTAATTAAATGAGGAAGAAAATGACTTGGAGACCTAGAGAATCCTTGACTAGAGTCCCAGCCGTGGGTACAAAGTTATGCTATATCTTTACCCACACTAGGGTTATTCTATTTATGCATCAAGAGTCCTAACTACATTAACCTCTCCATTGATTTTTCTTAGTGTAATGTTCATCCATCACCAAACGACTAGGATATGTAATGATGTAAAATTCCTTATGGAGTAGGTGTCACTCCACGTGGACTACCCAACTCATAATTCCTTAAAAAACTATCAACTTACGTTACATGAATACCAGTTTATGTTATATTATCATAGAACTTATATACATATTCATGAAAAACACATGTTAAAAATGCTAAGGGACCACACCTCTTAGTTTTAAAGACCTTGATTTAAACACAAAATCAACTATTATGAGGGCCTCTAAATAAAACCACCATAAATCTAATAGGCACTAGCTTACTCTGATAGGTTCAATAAGATGTAACACCTCATAATTTTAGGCATTTTTTTAATTAATTGATTCGATAATTGTTAAAATACTAAGTGTCGTAAATTGATAAGAATTACTTAATTAGCATTATTTAAATAGTGAGTGAATTTAAATTAGTTAATGGGTGGAAGTTAACTTTTAAAAATAATTATTCAGATGGCAATTTTGAGCTCCCAAATAAGTTTTTGGGCATTTTTTTATAAGGCCCATAAGGCCAAAAATGGGATTAGAGTTAATAACCCTAATTGTGAAAGGGTGAGGGAACTTTAATTCATTCTTAAAAGACTGAACTGAGGAGAGCCAAAGAAGAGAGAAACTAGAGGAGATTTTGGGAGATTAATCGAAGAACAAGAGAGGAGACCCTTGAATCAACCCATCATCTTCATCAAAGAAACTGATTCTACAAACCCTAAGGCAAGTGTTTTAACTTTCATTTGATTAATTGCATTTTCCTATTTATATTATAGAAGGCGTGGATTGAATAATATGTTAGGGTTAGTTCTATATTTGAATTTGGGGATTTCATGATTATGATCTAAAAATATGTAGAGATGATAAGCATATGTGGATTTTGGTTCCCCAATTTGTGTAGATGATGTATTTAGATTGAGAAAATCAAATGGGTGGATTTTGGATGAATCTTGGAAGGTTTTGGGGGTATAATCTATATAGAATCGATGTTTTTAAAGCTTTAATGACGGACTACTTTTTCTGGGCACCGAAAGAGGAGAGAGAGCACCAGGGTCGTTTGAATGACCTGGTGTATCATTCAAATGATATCAAGTGTCTTTTAAACAACATGGTTGGTCACTTGAACGACCTAATTGATTCTGACAAATTTCTCCCCTTCAACTGATTCAGATCTGATTGTTAATTTGTGATGAATTCTTCCTATTTTGGTTGAATCTGAATTTTGGGGTTATAATTAGGGTTTGAATTTGTAGAACCTTACCCATGGATTAGTAGAGGATAAATCCAAATAGATAATTGAGGTTTATCTTGGATAACTGGGAACCTTGTAATTTAAGTGGGTAAGCTTAATTGAAAGAAATTGAATAATGAATAAGGAAATTTGAATTTCGGTCCAAGTGAGTTAGTCCGGGTGTATTTGGTTATGTGAGGCCAAGATAATGAAATTATTTAATGGGTGATTAATTAAATTGGGTCGGATTATAGTCTTGAATGTGTTAGATCAGTGTTACGAATTTAGTACACAGGTAGCCTGTGTTTGATATATATATATATATATATATATATATATATATATATATATATATATATATATATATATATATACGGTGATGCGTAGTATATATATAATTTATAAATATTTATGTGTATAATATTTATAAGGAAGCGTATCTATTCTAGTGCTATCATGGGAGGTTGCGCGATGTGGGTGAATCCACTGGTTAGAGAATGCTGGGCGACTATCGTCCTCAGGTCATAGCATTCGAGTTCAGGAGTGAGATGCATTGTGTCTTATTCGATCTCACTACCGTGGGAAACTATGATCACCTCCACTTCATTTGTTACATTTTTCTGATGCGGGGAGCTAACCATGTCAGTATTCTGGGTGGATGAGTATACCCGAGTATGATAGCATTTAGAGAACACCCGATGTATATCTACGACATGTATGTGTGAATGTTGTAATATGATATTATGTATATATAGTACATTTATATACGGATAAATACATGATGAGAATTGTATTAATAATATAACTTGTCTTGAATTAAATAAGTTAGTGTGATTAATAACTTATAACTCGTATACCAAACTCACTCGTGATAGAGTAGTGGGAAGAGTAGGATATATATATATATATATATATGTGTGTGTGTGTGTGTGTGTGTGTGTGTGTGTGTGTGTGTGTGTGACAAGACTAGTTATGGGGTAAATAGCTAAATGGGTCTTGTATAGGTACGTTAGGCGTGAACATTAGTCGAGGGGTGAGGTGTCCTCAAGAGAATGTGCGGCACTATCTTAAATATGAAGAGCATTGGTGCATTTTAATTTACTGTAATTAAATTCACTTGCTAAATATTTTCAAATGTTTTGGGTTCTAACCCTTCCAATAAAAATCTTTTCAAAACGTTTAAGGTGTCCTACCAAATTGACGCCAGGTCCAATCTTTATGCAGGGTACTTAGCTTTGGTACATGTGGGTACTGCAGGATATTGACGCCTATATCATTCTCTTCTAAATAGGGATATTCTAGTTGTGCTTTGGGAATGTTGCCCCTGGCTTGTACTCATTACTTTTGGTTTGGCATGTATTAGCTACACTTGGTATACTTGGGTCTTTTGTTGGTTTACTTGTATTAGTCTATGTATTCGGCTAACACTCTTGACGGATATTTGTGGCATGATTAGATTCTCTTATATTGTGTGGTTAGTTGAATCTTTCTACACTTGTTGGTTTTGGATTAAGTCATAAGATAAATTTGGCATCGGCTTAATTAAAGATTAGGCGGTTAGTAATTAATAATGATGCGACAGTGATGCTAAGAATGAACCATATGTAAATCCTGATTTAATTTGATCAATCAGAATTTAATTAAGAGCAGTGTCACAGATAAAATAAATACTTTTTTATGCTTTAGTCCCATAAACGTTTATAACTGCTCATAATCACTCTTTTTCTATTCCTTAGAGAATGACACTTGTCCTATAATTGTTACTGTAATGTGTCACACCCCTCTAATTAAAACGTTGGGTGAACAGTCCTTTATTATAATTATATAGGTTATAAAAATGGGTCATCCTTAGCATCATTGTCGAAACACATGTTAATTACTAATAGCTTATTAAGCTCGGTGCCAATTATAAAAACCTTATCCTTTTTATCTTAAATTAACAAAATTACAATTGAATATTCATCAACCACATTCATAACAGTATCTACATTCACTGAACAATAACCGGATCAATCAACTGAATAAAATTCATAACCAAATCCCATATAATATCCCGAGAGAATTACTGAGACAAAATGTTTGAAATACAAATGGAAATACTGAGTCATAACTGCTGACTAAACAAGGAGTAACATGATCGAATGAAATAACTGAGAACTTATTCTATAATGAATAGGAAATGGAATGGTTTTATCACGAGGACCAACAGCTTCCACAATAACTTCAGTAGGTCAGCCCGGAATAAACTACTAAATCTACTGGCCCTGTGGCTGTACACCTAAAATGTCTTGAAAAATATTTGCAACAGGTCAAGCCCTAAAACCTTTACAAATATTTTGCAAGTATTTAAATGCAACGAATTTGAGCAATGTAAATATCCATGTTAGATGTGCATCCTCTCACATGACTCCTCACCTCTCTTTCTATTGTGCACATGTAATGTCTCCTGATATTCTTCTTAGTTAAGTTACCCATGTAACTAACCCACATACTCCACTAATGATCCTTATTAGTCATTTATCCCACCCATACGATACATAAATATATTACTTTCATGTTTACCAAATAATCACCACATTATTTATTAAGGTTCACATAATTAATTCCAATTTAGATATTCACAATCTATATCTTTTACTACACAAAAAAGGGTAGAATAATCACAAGTGTGTGTGTGTGTGTGTGTACACCCTAGATAGATAACTCACGATGAGGCATACTTTGCTACCAGTGGAGGCGGGATATGCAGAGGCAATTGCATATGGTTGATTGTAACGAGGTTGAGAGGAAGATGCTAGCTACATCCAGGCTGACTCGGGTCGCCTTCCATTAGTGTGAGTCCACAACCAGTGTTCAAGAGAGGGATTCGATGACTATTACAGAGTTTTGGGCGCGGTTCGACCGCAAGTACTTTCCTTCTGCTATTGAGATTGAAATGAGGAGGAGCTTTCGAGAGGTGGTTCAGGGTGACTGATACATATCCGAGTATGAGGAGGAGTTCAATCATCTGGAAAACCTCGTGCCAGAAGGGGTAAGCAACGGAGAGAGGAAGAAATCTAATTTTATAGATGGGTTGCCCTGGAGGATTAGGCGACATCTGATTGGGAATCCTGCTTTGGTGACTTACATTGATGTGGTCAATGCTTCTTTCCTTCATTCTCAGGATCATCGCTTCCATCTTAAGGGAAGGAAGATGAGTGGTGATCCGAGCCAGCAGGGCAAGGCTAATGTGGGAGCTTCTAGTGGAGCACAGCAGAGGTAGGATACCCATCAGGGAATGCTGCTAAGATATTTCAATTTGCAGGATATAGGTTTAGGCAAGGCCAACAGGGCCCAAATCAGCAACACGTTCCTCAGGGCCACCAGGGCCAGGGGAACAATGAGGGAGGCCATCAAGTCCAACACTCGGGACAACCTCGTCAGGGCTAGTAGGGCCACCATCAGGGGGAGCCGCATCGAGGTTAGCAAGGCCACTATCAGAGAGACGGACCGAGGCGGTGTTACATTTGTGGATAACCAAACCACTTGAAGAGGGACTAACCACAAAGAGGTAGGGGCCAACAGCAGGGTGCCTGGCAGGGCCAGCAGGTTCAGAGGCCTCCAGCGACACTACCTCCCCATATTCTGCAGCAGTTGGGACATTTGGAGTACGGGTGTGTGTACAACGTTCAAGATGTTCTGATTACCCTAACACCATAGGCAACACCTCTAGTAGAGGGTACGTTCTTTATCCATGGACATGATGGTATAATCCTTTTTTATATTGGCGCATCATTTTCATTTTTTAGGACTCGTTTTGCTAGAGTCATTGGGTTATTAGATACGACTGATAGTCTACTCATGTGTGTGGAGTCATCGATAGGGGGTGGGTAACTCAATTACTCGATTTACAGGGCAGTAGACATAGTTATTGGAGTATTAAGTTTTGTAGCAGATCTCTTGGTATTACATTTGGAGGGCTATGATGTTATCTTGGGCAGAGATTGGTTACCAATTATAGGGAAATGGTTGATTATTATGAGAGAGCCATATTATTTAGTATCCCGAGGCATGAGATGTTTTTAGTGGTGATGCCCCTTCCCAAAGGAGGATCATGCACTCATTTATATTACCTTGAGGAGGAGACCTCACATGAGGTGGTATCCCGATACACTCGATTCCAGCCACAAGGGACTTTGAGGATGTATTTCAGGACATACTGGGGTTTCCACCCAATTAGGAGATTAAGTTCTTCATTGACCTAGCACTGGGTACTAGGCTGATAGCACGAGCACCTTACCGCATTGCCCCTTCGGAGATGCGTGAGTTGAGGGAACAAATTCAGTAGCTCTTGGGCCAGGGATTTATTTGACGGAGCACATCTCCATGGGCTGCCCCCATACTATTTGTAAAGAAGAGAGACGAATCGCTTCTCTTATCTATCGACTATCCGGAGTTGAATAAGGCTACGATTAGAAATAAGTATTCACTGCCTAGGATTGATGATCTTTTTGACAAGTTAAGAGGTGCGGCATATTTCTCCAAAATTTATTTACAGTTAGGGTACCATCAGTTGCGGATTTAAGAGGAAGACGTTCCCAAAACCTCTTTTCTGTTACGGTGTGGTTCTTATGAGTTTCGGGTGATGCCATTTGGGGTCACTGATGCACCGGCGGTATTCACGGACCTTATGAATTTGGTTTTCAAAGAGTGTCTCGATCAGTTCGTCATAATGTTCATAAACGATATTTTGGTCTATTCTCACACGGAGGGGAAAGCATGTCAAGTATCTCTGTATAGTCTTGCAGACGTTGCGGGATCACCAGCTATATGCCAAATTTGAGAAATGTGGGTTTTAGCTTCGGGAAGTGCAATTCCTTGTCCATATTGTTTTTGAGGCGAGTATTACTATGAACCCAATCAAGGTATCAGCGGTGAGGGAGATGGGGAAACCCATGACACTGATTGATATTAGGAGCCTTTTGGGGTTAGTTGGGTACTACCACCATTTTATCAAAGGGTTCTCTAAGATTGCTGGACCTTTGACAAATTTAACTCGAAAAGGGGTGCCCTTCATATGGAGTGATCATTGTCAGTTGGTGTTGGACGAGTTAAAGGAAAAGCTAACATCAGCACTCGTATTGGCATTGCCGAGGCAAAGTTTGGATCATCGGGTCTATACAGATGCGCCCTTATAGGCACTCGTAGGTTTCCTACAGTAAGAGGAGCGGGATATAGCTTATGTGCCCCGGAAGCTTAAGCCCCACTATAGGAATTACCACACTCATGATATTGAGTTGGCCGTGGTCGTTTTTTCCTTGATGATATGGAGGCATTACCTTCTGGGAGAGAGGTTTACCTTATTCACGGATCACAAGTCATTCCAGTATATGTTCACACAGAAGGACTTGAATATGAGACAAAGGAGGTGGTTGGAGTTCGTGAAGGATTACCAGCTTGATATTCAGTATCATCCCGGTAAGGCCAACGTGGTGGCTAACACGTTGAGCCAGTGACCCAAGGAGGATTTGGGGAATATTTGGAAGGAAAAATGGAGCGATCAACGGCACGGCGATGAGATTACCAAGGCATGTATGGCGGTTCTAGAGGCCATGCCCTAAATTTTCGTGCGGGTGGTGAGGGCTCTGGCAGAGGATTTATTTTTCCAGGATAGGGTGAGGCAATCACAAGCAGAGCGTGTAGAGTCTTACTCTATTTGCTCCGAGGGTGGGCTACGCTTTAATGGGAGGTTGGTCATGCCAGACGAGGACTTGAGACATGTCATTTTGACTGAGGCCCATGGCTCTAGGTTTGCGGTACATCCCGGTGGGGACAAAATTTACCAAGATATGGGGAGGAAATACTGGTGGACGGCGATGAAACAAGACATTGCAAAGTTCATCTCAAAGTGTGACATATATCATCCGGTGAAGGTGGATCACCAGAGGCCGTCAGGGATGTCACAGCCTCTTGATATCCCGGTATGGAAGTGGGAGAGAATATTTATGGATTTTATTACGGGGTTGCCTGTATCATAGAGGGGTCACGATTCTATATGGGCCATAGTTGATCAATTGACCAAGGTGGCCCACTTCTTATCGGTTCGTACATAGTTTGAGACTATGCAGTATGTGAGACTATTCATAGCAGAGATAGTCAGGTTGTTTGGGGTCCCGATCAATATATTGTTCGATAGGGATAAGATTGTTTTATCGCACTTATGGCAGAGCCTATAGGAGGCTATGGGCACCGAGTTGAGGTTGAGCACTTCCTATCACCCTCAAACGAATGGATAAACGGAGAAGGTGAATCAGATGCTCAGATATATGTTATGGATGTGTATCCTTTATTTTGGGGGAGGTTGGGAGGAGTACCTTCCATTACTAGAGTTCGCTTATAACAACTCGTACCAATTTACAATCGGCATGGCCCCATTTAAGGCATTGTACGAGAGACCTTGTCGCTCACCAGCTTGTTGGTTAGAGGTGGGGATAACAAATTATTGGGCCAGAGATGATTCGAGATACATCCGCCAAGATTGAGTTGATTCGGGGGCATATTCGTATGGATCGAGATAGACAAAAGAGATACACAAATGCGAATGGGAGGAATGTGGAATTGGAGATCGAAGAACATGTGTTAGTGCGGGTATCCCCTACGAAAGGGGTGATGATATTTGGCAAGAAAGTGAAATTAGCTCTAAGGTATGTGGGCCCATTTCCCATCATTAAGAGAGTCGAGCTGGTAGCGTACCGATTGGGTTTTTTGTATCATCTTCAGCGTATCCACGATGTGTTTCATGTAACGTCGCTGAAGAAATATACGAGGAGTCTGAGGGTGTTGTGTCACGTCCCTGCAGATAAATATTTCATATGAGGAGAGACCATTAGCTATCTTAGATCATATTGAGAACCAGTTATGATCTAAAGTTGTACCGCTCGTCCGTGTTCAGTGGGGTCATCGTAGTGCCGATGAGTCCACTTCGGAGCGTGATGACGACATGCGGGAGAAGTATCTAGAGTTATTTACTATAGGAACTTCCAAATTTAGGGAACGAAATTCCCTTGTAAGGGGGAAGTATGTAACACCTCATAATTTTAGGCATTTCTTTTAATTAATTGATTCATTAATTGTTAAAATACTAAGTGTATTAAATTGATCAGAATTAATTAATTAATGTTAATTAAATAGTGAGTGAATTTAAAGTAGATAATGGGTGGAAGTTAATTTTTAAAAATAATTATTCGGATGGAGATTTTGAGCGCATGGTTGAGTCCGGTAGGGTCGAAATAGTTTGAAATGAGTGGGCATAGGTATAATATGGTTTTCGGGACTTTTATAGACACATTGAGCTCCCAAATAAGTGTTTGGGCCTTTTTTTAGAAGGCCCATAAGGCCAAAAATGGGATTAGAGTTAATAACCCTAATTGTGAAAGGGTGAGGGAACTTTAATTCATTCTTAAAAGACTGAATTGAGGAGATCCAAAGAAGAGAGAAACTAGATGAGATTTTGGGAGATTAATCGAAGAACAAGAGAGGAGACCCTTGAATCAGCCCATCATCTTCATTAAAGAAACTGATTCTACAAACCCTAAGGCAAGTGCTTGAACTTTCATTTGATTAACTGCATTTTCCTATTCATATTATAGAAGGTGTGGATTGAATAATATGTTAGGGTTAGTTCTATATTTGAATTTGGGGATTTCATGATTATGATTTAAAAATCTGTAGACATGATAAGAATATGTGGATTTTAGTTCCCCAATTTGTGTAGATGATGTATTTAGATTGAGAAAATCAAATGGGTGGATTTAGGATGAATCTTGGAGGGTTTTGGGGGTATAATCTATATAGAATCGAAGGTTTTAAAGCTTTAATGACGGACTGGTTTTTGTGGGCATCAAAAGAGGAGAGAGAGCACCAGGCTCGTTCGAACGACCTGGTGTATCATTCAAATGATAGACAGTGTCGTTCAAACGACATGGCTGGTCGCTTGGACGACCTAATTGATATCGATAGATTTCTCCCCTTCCCCTGATTCAAAACTGATTGTCAATTTATGATGAATTGTTCCTGCTTTGGTTCAATCTGAATTTTGGGGTTATAATTACGGTTTGAATTTGTAGAACTTTACCCATGGATTAGTAGAGGATAAATCCAAATAGAGATTTGAGTTTTATGTTGGGTAATTGGTAACCTTATAATTTAAGTGGGTAAGGTTAAGTGAAAGAGATTGAATAATGAATTAGGAAATTTAAATTTCGGGCCGAGTGAGTTAGTTAACACCAAGATAATGAAATTAATTAACGGTGATTAATTAAATTGGGTCGGATTATAGACTTCAATATGTTAGGTTAGTGTTACAGATATAGTACACGGATAGCCTATATTTGATATATATATATATATATATATATATATCCTAGCGGAATGCTCGTGCCTGAAGGCGCGGTGTAAAATTTAAAAATATGTAATCGTAAAGCAACAAAAAAATTCCAAATTATGTAACTACAAAATGATAAAATTGCATTCCCCGACAAAAAGTGTAATTTTAACAAAGATGGCCATAATATTCCAACAACATATACACCAAGTTGAATCAACTATCACATAACGCAATCAGAATAGGTAAAAAATCAAATGTAATAAATCATTCCACGTGGAACTAAATAATAAAGATCCCATAAACCAATAATATCTCTAGCACGAAGAGTATCAATTAAACCATAGTTTTTTGAAGTACATTTAAAAAAACAAATAATACTATATGTACAGTTGCAAGAGTAGGTATTAACAAAAATCGACATTCGTCCTCCTCCCACACCACATACAATGCACATGTTCAGTTCCAGTTCAGTCCCTGTAGGCACGCATATAATTTTGATATGTAAAAACCGGTGTGTAACAATTATCAAGCTTTTTCCTTGATGATTTTCTTTCAGTTCCATTTCCACTAAAAGATGACTGCGTCCTTGTTGATCAATTAATACAAAACAAAGCATTCGGTCGTGATGCTCATGATGATATGTGATCTGGTCAGGGTGCAATGATGCTGACTTATGGCGAAGCCGGTCCAAAAGGGAAACGGTAGGCTTGGTACCAATGATGGTCTGTCTAGAAACTTGGAGAAGAGAGAATAAGGTGTTGTCGCCCAAGTTCTGCTGCATGTTGGACCTCCAATCTACAAGGCAGGTATCTGTTGTGCCAAGGGAACCATCAGGTGGAAGATTCAGTCCTAAGTTATAACTGTTGTCGATAAAAATCAGCATCGTGGCGGATCTCACTCACCACGATCCTGCCTCCATTATCTGATCCACACAGCATAGGAGAGTCTCCACCAACCATCACGACATGTCCAATTATGTTCGATGCTAAGGTCTTTTACATGATGAACTGCGATGAGTTCTCTTAAAGCTTTTGGTAGTCACCGCTTTTACTCTCTGTAGCATTGGGCCCTTGGCAGTCGAATCTCGAGAACTTCCGCTTCCATATTCTGCTCCAGCCAGAACTATGGTGTCTTACCCTACAACTTTGTACCTCATAATCCATTATACATAAACAAAAGTAATACTTTGACTTTTCATTCAAGATGCAAAAAAAATAAAAAAAATAACAGATCTACCTCATAATCCATTATACAAACATATGTTTACCTATCCCGTCATGCGGTGCCGTATCAAGTGGTTTATCCACCGCCAACGCCTTTGGAGATGTTTCTAACATAGGCTACTTGGACACTGCAATAGGTTGGATGATGTATTATTCAATCTCCAATTCCCAGAGAATCACATGCCTACACGATCAAAATAAGTATATTTAAAAAACATTAGAAGATATAGTAATCCTCAGACATGTATAAGTATTGGAAATTTTCATATAGGCGCAATGAAACTTTAAATGGATGAAGGCGGGGAGAATATTTTCTAAACGCCGAATTCAACTAAAATAATGAAATGCAACAATGAGGATAAAGTGAATTAAATCATATTATACCAAAAAAAGTAAAATTTGCCTAGTACTCATCAAAATTGCCATTAGAAGGGACAAAAAGACAGAAATAGGACGCTTTAATAAATGAGTTGGAAAAGAATGGACGCCAGCAACTACCACTCAAACTTATAGTACCTCAGACGTACGAAAAATAAGACAAACAATACGTATAGAAAAAAAAACATTGAAAGTTACTATAACCTATTCTCCACGAACATAAGAAATTTAGGGAAAATGTAGAACATAATATGTATGATTAATAAAAAGTCCCATAGAAGAAAACTTATTGTAGAAAAAAGAAAAATAACTCGCTCGACTTTTATTTCAAATTTTATCTACTCCAGTGTGTTCACAACATTAGTTATATTGTAAAACAATATAGAAAGTAATTGCCACATGACATTAAAACTTTTGAAACAAAATATGGTGTTTTCATGTTCAAGATCACAAAAGTTAATAGAAAAATTATAACCAACTGCAACTAGTTATAATCTATATTTTATAGCCCAAAAAATTATATACAGAAAGTCGTATCTTAAACATTGGACTTGCATACCTTACATATAAAGATTTGATCATATACCTTAAGTACAATGAAAATCCAATCTCCTTAAATACCAACATCTTAGTAGAAAATCCATATAAAGAAACCTTTGTTTCTACAACCTTTAATCTAACTCCTTTCACAGGAGGTTCAAATAGAGCAAAAAAAAGTATAGAAGTAAAAAAAATTCAAACCAATAACGGTAAACATTCTTAAAAAACTGTAGATTCTAAAGTGCCATCAAAATGAAAAAACAACATACTAACAAAAAATAATAGGAGTATAATCCCATGGAAAAGGTGAGTACCTATTTCCAATGCACAAATAAGAAAAAAATTATGAACATACCCGAGTGAGGAATCCCCAAACCAAAAAAGAAAAGGAATGAAAAAATGAGACTGCAAAAATGGACTGAAAAAATGAGACTGCAAACTGAAACATGGATTTGTTTATATGTTCAGTAGATTATTAATAATATATGATAATTGTTAAATGATAAACTTACCTGAAAAAATGAAGATCCTCATCATAACATACAGAAACACATGTAATTTCTAGAAATTAAAATTAATCATTAACATTGGAGACAATGTTTACCACATGAAAATGTTACGATTAAGCCTCGTAAGCACATCATGTAAACTCTTCCCATTTTCTTCAATAACCCACTACAGAAATTGTAATCGACCATAGATCTTAAAATAAAGCCACCAAAGAAATATAAGCAGAGGTCTTGAAATATATAAAAAGTGGTATCTTAATTTATTTTGTAGTCACTTATATAAAAGAAAATTAGGCAGTTATGCTGGGTGTCAAAAGGATAAAAGGAAAACAAAAAAAATAACCCAAAAGCCCAATTTATAAGAAGAGTTAATTTGTAACAAAATCAATTAGATCAACTACCCAAATTCTCTAACCTGTACTAAGTAAAAACCATGTAAATCACCCCAAGTCTTGAGTGAAGAAAATAATTCACCACCTATTCGAATGATAGTTGTTGATGGATTATAAGATGTTACCTTTAAGGTATCTAATGAAGGGGTGGAATACCAAGAAGAGGTCTCCCTAAATGTTTTACATATCTTTAAAGCACTGCAAAAAAATCCTCTGGATGAGCTGTCAAACCTTGGAACAACTAATGTGGCAACGATGGTTGGTTATGGATATGGGCTTCCAATAAATCTCTTATATGCTTGGTATTTTGTAGGGGATCTGCAAATTGTCTACATGGAAGGTAACGGGACAGAAGCGTGTCTTCATTTGTCTCGTTTGGGAGAATTTCAAGAACCCCTTCCATAATGAAGGCTGCGAATATAAACACAGACATGCATTTAAGACATGTAAATCAACACGTGTACATTCTGAACCTCGAAAATTATAAAATCCAATCCAAGTTTTTATAAGAAAAACAAAGTTTAGGGGTCCTCACCCAATTACCAAGTTGTTAAAACCAAACCAATTTTTTTTAACAAACTCGACAATGAAGGAAAAACTAAATAAGGGACAACATGGAATTAAAATAATATTTTGGAGAAATCATAATTGCCATGTTTTATGTACTCACGACCTTAAAAAATAGTGTTGAAATCACCAACTGAATAAAGGATAGCACGGAACTAAAACAAATGTCACGTGTTTTTATCAAACTCCACAAAGAAGGAAAAACATAAGAACTTTCATATCAGAACTCCACATTATAAGACGGCATTGATACTTTAGAAAGTTAAAAAATGCAATTTCAGAGGAAGTGGAGAATTAAAGACAATACAAATGCATAATATAGTGGAAATGTGGTTGTAATATGGAGGGTTTGAGCGTGCAAAGCACAAAAATCATAACTAAAATAAGGGCCTACGGTAAAAATAGTACAATCCAGCAAAAGTACCAATAGAGAATAAATAATTGTATTGTTAGTGTTGAAAACAGAACAAAAGTATATACCTTTGCATTGACATGTACACAACGCCAAGCATAAATTTCTAATCTCCTTCATTACATGGAACTAAAAATTTATTTATGTGGAGCAGGGACTATTGCTGATACTGAGGAAGTGACCGAAACTATCACCTCTCAGCTGAAGTAGCACTGCTATCATACTGGTCGAGAGTCAAGGGTTGTTACTGCAGTTGCGCTTTTAAAGTCCCACATTTTTAACTATCAAGGTCATCAACCAACACACTTGACATTCCTTACAATAAGCTCTAGTTCTCTTGTAGCAATATTTTCCTTCGAATCAAAATACCATGACAGGCTGAGCATGAATGAAGGAGTAAAACTAATTATTGAGGCTATTTGATCGGGATATTCAATGACTTGGGAAGTGGAAGCAATGTATACATTTGTGTAATAACCAATGTATGCATGGAAAAAAGGAGATACTCTCTTAACATTCAATCCAAACCTAACACGATCGAGCGCTGTAAATTTAAAACCTTTAACTAGAATATCTAATAAGAAAGGGAAATATTAAACATGAGAAAAGAGGAATACATAATGGCAACATGAGATGAAAACAAAAGATAAACACCAAATCAAAGTTAGAGGAATCGTATAAATATAATTGCACACATTGTCAATTGTCCACACATTGCTTTGGGATGTTATACATGTTTATGCCCAAATTTTAATTTTTCGATCCTCAATAAAGATTCAACTTTAAATGTATAATGGGTGATATACCTGAATACTAACTGGATGTTTACCACTTCTTGACTTTTGAAAGTGAAAACAAGTTATAAACAAAGATTTATTATTTATACGCAAACCAAATTGAGGCCTGTACCTTTTGAATAATAATGATCTGCAAAAACACCGAAATGAATATAAGAAACATATTAGCTTCATATAAAGCATCAAAGATGCCAGGAAAAGAAGCTTTAGCTTAAACGATCACTTCAGATGTATCTATTAACTACTGAAATGGATTAATAATGTAAAGAATAATATAATGTTGTCTCACGTATACGAAACTTTTGTTCGTGTTTGAATTGTGTATTGAATCCTCTCGGTCTTTGAGAGCTGGGACTTTGACTCATGCTTTCTACTTTGTCATCCAATCACTTCATTTCATCCAATCCAATCACTTCATATAATATAAGAAAATTACACATATTATGAGGAAAATAAGCAAAAAAATGAAATTTCTCACTATGGAATTTTGTCAAGCATCATGTTAATCATCAAATACAAATATGTAAAACTTCCAACACCAACAAGCTTTAAAATCGAGTAATTACAAACAGGGAACAAAATCGTATCATTTCCAAAATCTAAACTCGAAAGCAAACAACATTAAGAGTTATAAGTAGCGCATACAATTACCCTTCAGTTTTACATATATATTACATGAAAAGAAAAGTGTGAAACAGATATGTCATAATTCAATCAATCGCCATCCATACCATCCCAATCGTCACCACACCTGGATTCCTCAAATACTTCCTCATAAGTCTCTCCACATCTAGTGGCATTGTGGCATTGAACATATACGTCGTCCAATAAATCCTCATTCTCTGTCTTAAAATTACTACTCGGCTATGCATCCAACACCCCCTAACTTGAGACTCAAAACCCTTATTAATCATCTGATACACCTCGTCAAGAACCACGTAATCACACTAATTCAAAACTGCGTAATTCCTATCCAAACAATCAATTAACCTCCCCGACGTCACAATCACAACCTCACACCCTTTCCTAATATTAAACCCTTTCTCATCAATCGACTATCCCCCCACAATCGAAACCACATTAATCCCCAAATAATGCAAAAACTTCACTGTTGGTGCCTCCACCTCATTCTCCAAACTCATATGAGGCAACCTAAATGAATACATCAACATCGGCAAAATAAACGCTGTGCTTTTACCCGAAATCATCTCAGCAACACCAATAACATTTATTTGTTGTATAGCAGCCATTTGAACAGGGGAAGGGGTTTTATACCCAGCTCTCTCCATAACCTTTAAGAGTTCAGAACTAAATTTACTCGTAACCCACCTTTCTTTTTTCCTATACGTTTTACCCTCATGTTCTTCAGCAAACACATATTGAGTTAGATACATAAAAAATAAAGAAATAAATAAGAATTTCCATATTAAATCAATTCAAGATCCCAACAAATAAAAAACAGACCTCACAAAGGCCATATGGGTCCAGTAATCTCTACAGAGCAACCATCTTGTACAAATCTCCTTTGAAACCTAAAATCAAATGACATAATAACACAATCAAAACCTAAAATCTCATTTGAAACCTAAATGCAACAAAGAATTTAAAACCTTAATTGAAATGCAACAAAGAATATAAAAAACAAAATCGAAAAAAAAAAAGTACGCATTTGAAACCTAAATGCAACAAAGAATAAAAAAAAAATAAAGAATAACATAAAAGCCCTAATCGAAGGATACCTGTATATGAGAAGAATAAAAAACAACAACAAAGATGTCTTCTAAGATACCTGGTGGTGTAGTTCGTCGCTTACGGTGAGGAGCTATGGTGGATTCAATATGAGTTTGTTGACCGACATGGCAAATGAGTAGAGGAGGGATGAGAGAGAGAAATAGTGGTTGAAAAAAATGAGCGGGATAAAGTGAAATCCGTCAACCTAATGTTCTTCTCCTTTGTTTTTCAAATATGATCTCGACCCTCCATTTCTTGCCTAGGCGGCTTCATCCTCACCTCTACTTACCTTATCAACTTATGAAATAATGTCAAAATTCTACTCCTTATTATATATACTAGGGTATGCCCGTGCCTGAAGGCACGATAAAATATTTCAAAAAATACGCAATTGCAAAACGACGAAAATTTTAAAAGTACATAATTTCAAAACAAAAGAAGTCCATTCCCCGAACAAAACTAATCGTAATTTGAAAAAAAAAATTGATCATATTCTCCTTTTTTATTGCACTATCCACCCTCCTTAACAAATAAGAAATAATCTAACAACATTCAAATTGTGGTGCATTATTCAGCTCTAAAACTTATACTGCACACTACATTTATCTTATGTAGCATACTAATTAGATGGACGTGAAATAAAAAGGCATCATAGTTATACCCTATTGTGTAGAAAAAAGAGAAGATAATGTGGTATAAGTTCCCTCTACGATTAATTCAAACTGTTTGTTGTTGACTAATTACTCATGAATTTCGTACCCGTATTGTGGATAAAGCGTTTGATAGTTGATTTTTTACATACGTTAAGTAATTAGAGATAAATCCATATGTTAGAAAATATTATGACCACATAATTTGACAGTCAATTTGAATCATGTGAAATGCTCATCAAATTGAGAAAAACAAATAAATGAAAGTTTATGTATAAAGTGACCCCATATTGCATTCCTTTGCAATGGCATTGTTACAGTAACATAAAATATGTAAATGATCATCAATAATTACCACATAGAAAAAATACGTAACCAAAACATCAATTGAAAATACACATGTATACTTCTACAAAAACCTCATATTAATGACGGGTCTAAGATATCAATAACATACGTCCATACAAATGTATTATTTTGCACATCCAAACAGCTCCTAGGTGTGACTTAATTCCAATATCTCAAGTATTCTTCTATAACGTCTACCTGCAATGGAAGTGTCCATATTTAAATCAACACATGTAAAATACATAAATTAAAAAATTAAAAAATTAAAACAGGGGTATGTGCCTCGTGCCTACTACTTGATTTCCTTTTCCCACTACTATCTCCAACAAATACACCTATACTTTCTTGCATCAAATAAAAAATGTCAATGATTTACCAAAACCTACGAATTAGTAGAAAAAATAGAAAAAAATTTAATTCAAACCTTTGTTCACTTGAGGGATGAAATGGCAACTAACTCAATAGTTTTTAAGCACTCTCGGATGTGATTTTCATCTACAAAAGAATGAGAAACTGCAATTAAAAATTTGGCGCATGGTTAAATGAATGATTTTACATTTGTAGTTACCGCATTATGTTATTAATCCACTTCATTAATCGTGTGTGTGTTGGGGGGGGGGGGGGCAGTTTAAGATACTTCATGTCCTCATTTTTTATTCAAGTGGAGTAACTTCGATCCTAGTTTTACTCAGCCCCTTAAAAAACAGCATGTTCGGATATCCAGGTATAAAGGAAAGTAATTTTGTAATAATATTGGGAAATAAAATTGGGAATGTATTCGTACATTTAACTTTTGGAATAAGCACGATTAAGTGCTCGAGCATCCTAGAATGAGGCTCATACCACTAAAGAAATCGTTCATTACCTTAACCACATCATGCTTAACAATCCCTACGAAAAAAATGAAAGAAATCTTCTAAGAACCCATTTGTACCTAATGAGATTTGGGCACTTGAGTAAAAAACTGCCTTGGCTGTTTCCTCTTCCTTATGAATTATGTCGAGTGCTAAATTTTCTTCTCTTGAAATGAGGGAAGCAATGTGGAATGAAACTGTTGTAGATGGCATCTCTTCTGAAGCTAACCAAGTCATATTTTATCTGTCACTGTGGAATGAAAAAAATAAACTAAACCTATAAGGAGATTTCTCCTGGCCATCTGCAACTAAACATCTGAGCAGAATCAACCCGAGCAATCAGACATGAGCACTCAAGTATGAAACAAAAACTTTAATTCAGAACAATATTTAAAAACTCGATATATATAATACATATCTAGCTTAGCAGTGAGGCAACGCAAATAAAGAACCTGGATATATTATATCAAAGGCCTTACATATTGTACAGAAAAGTACATTTCCATAAAAGCTCATACCGAAATGTTTGTTACTTGTACATATCAAGCTTTAATACCAGCGTGGCAGCAGGTACGGAGGTTGCTTTCATATGAACAAACAACATGGCCATTATAAGGATATGTACAAAAATGAACCTCCATTAAACATCCCAATTAATTACCTTGGACAACAACGTGACTAATTACCTTTTCCAGCTTTAACTGTTGCCTTGACAATCTGTAAAACAATAACTAAATGGAAACCGCACATGTTACTCAACATTCTCAACGAGTAATTTTAATAGGTGCTAAATTCAAGTGGAACTAAAATTATGGAAACAAACCTTGTATCAAACAAAAAGAGGAAATTATCCAAAAACTAACAAAATAAACACACAATGAAAAATAATTATTGACAAACCTGTAGCCCAAAAATCTCAAAAAATCTTACCTTATAGTGTGATGTTCAGTCGACGGTGATGGCTCGAATTACTTAACAATTTTCCGTCATTGCTTGAATTACTGTAGAATTGGCTCTTATTTTGAAGATGATGAAAGTGAAAACAGAAGTTCATAACTAATTTGATATGACATTTAAGGTGAATTGTCTTAAACACATTTTACATGTGAAAACTCTCTAGCATCAGCTAAACTTTTCAGGAACATCACATGAGAGCCTGAATCTCTTTTAATGTATGTTCAATGATAGAGTAAAGAAGAAGCAAGAAAACAACCTGCTTTACATAGGTGTATTATAAATGTATCCAATACAGTCATTGAAAGCATGGTGTCCTGTTCTACAGACTTGTTGAAGACTTGAATGGTTGTTTCAAGATCTTTTTGTTGACAAATCCCTTCAAGGATGGAAGTGTATGTTGTAGTATCAGGTGGTACAAATCTCTACAACATGTGGAAAAACAACCTATAAGCTTCTCCAACCTGACCTATTACTGAAAATTTCCCAATAAGGATATTATAGGTCTTTAAATTGCCACCACATCCATTGGCAAAATTTTCATCCAACATAAGTTTTGCAGGACGGAGCAAATATTCTCTACAGCAGGCTTCCATTAAAAAATATGAGCATATGTAAAATAGTAATATAAAATTAGATTCCATATAGTAGAACATAATGAAACAAAAGAAATAAACCATGACCAAAATCCAATAAGAAATACTGACTTATAATGAGGCCATGACAAAATCGTATAAAAGAAAACCCACCTTGGCAAATAATACATGTGCTTGCTCTCCCATATGCTCTATCACTCCCTGAACATATAACCAATCTAAATCAATAGGGTCGTAACTCCCTTGAACATAAAATATAAATATCCTCAATTAGTCATTTCGGCTAAAAAGGAATGATATTATGAAATTACCTCGGAGGGTTGAGGAAGTTGTTTAAAATTTTGACTTGATTGTATCCTTATAAGTGTTACAGTTAATGCTTTAAATAATGTAAGAAGCTATACAACCAATTGTATAGGTGGCAAAATAATTAAGTGACATTAATGTTATGTATGATGGTTCACCTCAAAACTAAAATCTTTTTAGGTGTCTTAAAAACACTGTGAAGTGAAATTGTTAGTTCATCTACTCCATGTCTTGAACTTAGATGCCCTCCTATTTTGGACACTGTACGAACAATCTCTTATCGCAATTCATCTGCCAACTTTTTAAGTTCCTAATTCATCACAAAACAGAACAATTTAACATTTATGTGTGGATGTTTGGATTTGTTTGTGGAAGAGATTTTAGTTATGTTCTCAAAATAGGATAAAAAGTAAAAAGAAGAATACATTTGAATAAAAAGTAATTTTACCTGAATCGAAAGATTCGTCATGTGAGTTAAATATATATTAGCATCCAATATTGGAGTAGTAGAATTCTCCCTCGGGAATTTTAGTGCTTTCGGTAACCCTGTGTTCCGTTTTGTTGTCTGGTGGCCTGCCTTTACTACGATGTAAGAGATACATGTGTATACATAAGTGTTAATTAGATTCAACACCACCTAAGTAGTTAAAAATCTCTATGAGCGTGAAATTGAGGTTTATATCCAAGGCATTTCATAATAACTTTCGCTGAATACTTAATAGAATTATAGTAAGAAGCTTTTTCTTTATTCATTTTCATTTTCAAATAGAATTCTTATTCGGAAATAAGAACATATAAACACAAAATTCTTCATTTGTGTACTCAACCTAAAGGTTAAATACTTCGAACCAAATAAAACTAAAGAGAAATTGAAGAATACTTCAAAAACTTACAACATACCAAAGATACCTTAAGGATATGGTTAGCTATTTTAACATTTTAGTGTACCTATAAAACAAAACACAGGCCTAAGATAAACAACTCACATATTAAGAAGCTTTTAGAGATTGGCCACAGACATTTGAGATACCAAAAATAAAATAATGTTGAACAAATGCAATGCTTTAGAGTCTATACCTACCAAGTGTCAATTTATGTGTACGTAAGAAAGTGAAAATCTTGTGCATACGTTTGAATAACTAAAACGGAAGCTTGTGCATATAAGCATTGGGCTAGACTTCATTGTTGATAGTATTGCAATGGCAGCACTGGTGGAATCTCACCCTCTAAGCACAGAGTTCGATAATTTCTCTTTCTGATGGCCAAAAATGAGGAATTCCGAATTAAATTCTTTACAATTTACTATATGAAGGCTTCCGTGTACCTCTGTTTACTGTATGAAGTTGACATGACCTTCCTAAGCCTCTGTGAGCCTCTGAAAGATGTGCATAGAAAAGTTACCGTATATGTGATGATCTTGGTAGGTGCTTGCAATTCATATTCAAACATCTTTACTTCCCTTTGAGAATAGTACAAAGGACCTTAAACCAAAGGACCTTAAACCATAAAATGAACCCAAGTCATAAATAGTAGAGAATCCAAATCAGAGTGAGATGAATAGAAAAGAATTTGAGTTTTCAAAAATAGAGTTTTGAGAGAACAAAGTTTTTTTACTTATATGCACACTAATCTCTACAACATTTTATCCGCATGAATATAGAAACATATAGAGATCAAACATATAGTAGCAGCTTGGTGACTCTATGAAAATGTGAAAATGTTTTATCAGTATATGGCCAAATATATGTTGATTATATGGCCAAACATATACTGATCATTTATATCAAACATATGGACAAACATATATTGATGAGTATATGGCCAAACATCTTGAACATATATGTTCGATCAGTATAACAGTATAATAGTATCCAACATAAAATTCTATCAAAAACATAGTCACCTAGCTGCTGTATATGGCCATTTCACATGTGTTCAGTTTTGTTATCTGGTGGCCTGCCTTTACTACGATGTAAAATATACATGTGTATACATAAGTGTTAATTAGATTCAACACCACCTAAGTACTTAAAAATCTCTATGAGTGTGCACTTGAGGTTTACATCCAAGGCATTTCATAATAACTTTCGCTGAATACTTAATAGAAATATAGTAAGAAGCTTTTTCTTTAATCATTTTCATTTTCAAATAGAATTCTTATTCGGAAATAAGAACATGTAAACACAAAATTCTTCATTTGTGTACTCAACCTAAAGGTTAAATACTTCGAACCAAATAAAACTAAAAAGCAATTGAAGAATACATCAAAAACTTACAACATACCAAAGATACCTTAAGGATGTGGTTAGCTATTTTAACATGTTAGTGTACTTATAAAACAGAACACAGGCCAAAGATAAACAACTCACATATTAAGAAACTTTTAGAAATTGGCCACAGACATTTGAGGTACCAAAAATAAAATAAGGTTGAACAAATGCAATGCTTTAGAGTCTATACCTACCAAGTGTCAATATATGTGTACGTAAGAAAGTGAAAATCTTGTGAATACGTTTGAATAACTAAACCGGAAGCTTGTGCATATAAGCATTGGGCTAGAGTTCATTGTTAACAGTATTGCAATGGCAGCACTGGTGGAATCTCACCCTCTAAGCACGGAGTTCGATCATGTCTCTTTTTTATGGCCGAAAATGAGGAATTCTGAATGAAATTCTTCCCAATTTACTATATGAAGGCTGTCGTGTACCTCTTTTTACTCTATGAAGTTGACATGACCTTCCTAAGCCTCTGTGAACCTATGGAAGATGTGCACAGAAAAGTTGCCGTATATGTGATGATCTTTGTAGGTTCCTGCAATTCATATACAAACATCTTTACTCCGCTTTAATAATAGTACAAAGGACCTTAAACCATAAAATGAATCCAAGTCATAAATAGTAGAGAATCCAAATCAAAGTGAGATGAAAGAAAAGAATTTGAGTTTTCAAAAAAAGAGTTTTGAGAGAACACAGTTTTTTTACTTATATGCTCACTAATCTATACAACATTTTATCCGCATGAATCTAGAAACATATAGAGATCAAACATATTGTAGCGGATTGGCGACTTTATGAAAATGTGAAAATGTTTGATCAGTATATGGCCAAACATATGATGATTATATGGCCAAACATATACTGATCATTTATATCTAATATATGTCCAAACATATACTGATCAGTTTATGGCCAAACATCATGAACATATATGTTCGATCAGTATAACAGTATCCAATATAAAATTCTATCAAACACATTGTCACCTAGCTGCTGTATATGGCCATTTCACATGGGAACACAATAGTGTAACATTATAACTACACAAAAAAATAAAAATTAGCAAAAACCTCCCCAAAATTAGCAAAAACTACACAAAAACCCAAGAAAAAAGGCGTATCGTGATGACTCAAAAGTTCAACATAATAATCATCAAAATAAAATAAAATTCCTAGAAAAAATAGAGAATAAAAAGTGTTTATGCTCAATGTATATAAAAAACTTCATGATCAAAATGTGAGTATCAAGGATTTTTAAGCATAATACCTTTCAAGTACAATCCAAGACCGTTAATCTGGAAAAGGAAAAATGAATCAAGAATAGTACAGAGGGTAGACTAAGTTCAAACAAAAATTAAATTCCACACTTACTAAATCCATAAACAATTAGAGAAAATGAGAACCTAAAACATTTAGATCTGAAGTAAATGGGTATGCATCCCCAAAGTTAGATATGCAGAAAATACATGTTAGATGTAAATTACACCTCTTTCCCTCCATTATCACACCTCTTTTTCTCTATTCCAATCAATAACATCTCCACCACACCTCCTCAAAATCCATTCCGTCCACAGCACATGCTATTGTAACTTTGTCAAACATTAAATGAATAACCATTACCCATTCACTATACTCACTTATGGTCACCCTTTGCATATATAGGTCTAATACAATGGCATTTAGATAACTCTAATCAGATCTGTAAATTCTGTTTACTGTTTCATTTCCAGATTGCATAAATTTTTCGGTCGCTATGTGGCAGAGCCTTGGAGTACGTGAATAACCAAGCCAAACACACCCAAAAAAAATTAATAAACACCCAAATGATGATATAAATTGATCGAGCTACACTATACATCAACAAAGATGCAGAAGGCAATGTGTAACACGTAAAATGAAAAAAACGACACAAACTTTAGAGCACTCTCAGTCCTCATACCACAGTCAGCACCATTTGTAATCAACAGTTGTTCCTCTTGTGAGATACGTTATTCAAAACTTGTAGAACTAAAAGAGTTCATTTCAAATACTCATAATGTTCACATATCACAAAAGTAATAAACACAACATTCTTACTAAGACAATGTTGCAATATACCCTATTAATAGCTTCAAATATTAATTTTAAAAAATGGTCATAGGAGAAAGTCCATAACATGAGGAGTGTGATTATCCAAGGGCATGTAACGTGCCATTATTCCCCAAATCTCTCAATCCATGTATCTCTGCACAATAAGTAAGTCCATAACATGTCATTTGTAAATCGAACCTTTTTAGTTACAAATATGTAATTTGTAAATAAAAAGAGTTGTTAGATCTTAAAAATAAAAGGGAGCATGTCATAATATTAAAATACAGGTAATAGGATTGAGGCAACTAAGCCTAGATTCAGAATAATTTTAATGAAAATCTATCACATGGACTCCATCGTCTATGCAAAACTTTTACACTCACAATCATATTGATAGATCAAATATATTTATACTACCCATATACATCTATAACTTGCTAATATTTCATATCCATAGACGCGAAATAATGCTTAGATAATAAGGCAGGGGGCATAATGCTTAGAAGTCTCATTTATTCATGAACATAAATGTTGCTTAAATAACTTATCAGGTAATAATATTGCCTATGCTCAGTAAAAATAGTAAATATAATAATTAAATTCCACAACGATACCTTGTCCTCGTATCACAGATGTCCCCCACCACAACGATCCTCAAAATTACCTACTAAAATTACAAAATAGAAATAAATTTATAATTTTGACCAATATTACGTGCTTTCCATACGTGAACACAACTTTTTCAAAGCAATAGAAACAAAAGTTTAATACTAGAAACAAAAGTGTCTATGCTCACTGATTATATCAAAAATAGAATCATATATACCTTTTCTACCATATTAATGCATCATTTTTAAAATCAAATAACATTTTATCCGAAACACATAAATATATATAAGACACCAAAGATCTATTAAGACACTAAAGATCTATAAAAACCTAACCATTCCAAATCTTATATAAGATTATGTTGGCAAAAAAAATAATACTACCAAATTTTAAGTAGGTACAATCAGATTACCAAATACTCGCAAAAATTACCAAAAGTTTAAAAACAGTAAAAGTATTAAATGCTCACTTGGTAATTTTGTTGAACACCTACGGTTTAAGTTACCTAAAATAACCAATTAAAGTGTTGAACACCTAAGAATGTTCAGTAACCACATGGTTCTGTTTAGTTAAAAAAATTGAAAACATAAGATATGCAATCAAATAAAAAAAGTATATTTAGTAAGTAAAAGAGTATAGCCCGCTCAGTGGAAATTGGGAGCATAGTCCGATTAGTAAGTAAATAGAATTAATTGAGAACACTAAAATATTTCCCATGAGAACCCAAATAAAATGAGGATGTCGACGAAGACGAAAAATAAAAACTTGAAATTTTTCATACACCGAAACCCCTAATTAAATCGAATCGCTCTATATTAAAACCTAACCCACCACCACATTTAAGGGAACCATTGTGGAATAAACTTTTCCCCTGAATTTTGAACTGCCAAAACCTAAAACATGCATTTAAGAAGTAAAAATAATACCTAAAATGACACATAATAAAGAGAAGAAAAAGAGTATACCTTTTAGGCTATTCCAAGTATAATCAGTAACTTGAAAAAGAAAAAATAATCAATAAAATACAAAAACAAAATAATTAGATCCCAACACATAAGTATACATGTGAAGATATATAAAACAAATTAAATAAAATCGAAATAGATTTTAACCAAAATAAAAATGAACAAAGCCCTAAAATGAACCCAAATCAAATCGTATTTTCCCCATATTCTCATATAAGTTTTCAAAGCCCTAAATCCCGTGTATGTGCATATGTATTGTATGAGATTAAGAAATTAAATGTGTGTGTGTCTATGTGCATGTGTGAGGGAGATTACATATAGGAGGAGTCTAAAATCCACATGATCGATTGAGTTAGAGAGAGAGAGAGAGAGAGAGAGAGAGAGAGAGAGAGAGAGAGAGAGAGATTGTGATTTGAAAGAGAGAATAGAGAGAGTTGAGAATAGATCGAGACAGGAGAACGGGGTGTAGTGTTTGTGTGTTTCTTTGTTGTGTGTGGGAGAAAATGTGTAATTTTTATTTTACCCATGTTTTTGAATTTTGAGTAGGATGGGGAAAGAAAATCAAGTCTTAAAAAAGAGGGGGAAATCAAAAATAAAAGGACAAAATAGGAAAATGTATCAAAATGATCTCATCCCTCCATGCCTTGTTGGCTTTCATCTGAACCATTAAATGTCTTCCCATCTTATGAATAGTGAAAACACCATTGTAACTTTATATATATGCTAGCGGAATGCCCGTGCCTGAAGGCACGGCGAAATTCCTAAAAGTACGTAAACACAAAACGGCGAAAAATTCCAAACTACGTAATCATGAAATGGTAAAAAATTTCAAAGTAGGTCAAAATCGAGCAATATTCATGTCTATATTCATGTCAAAATCGAGCAATATTCATGTTTTGATTACATAATTTAAACATAATATAAGTCATGAAACATCCCTATATTCTCTTCACTGAGGAGTTCACATGTATTCCGAGTCCTCTGCATTTCACGCTTTTTAGCTGAAAGAAGATGATCATGCAACTCATTTAATGTTAATGATATGTCTTAAATAATGGAACTATACCACTAAAAACATTGCAAGATTGCATATGAAAGATAAAAAGGTTAGAAGATATAACAATAGGAAATTTGTTTAGAACATTTTAACAATAGAATTTATTGTATCCAACCAAAGCCATACAACTCAACACTAGATCATATTTTTTCTTTGAAGTTTATTTACACAAATTTTAATTGGTCATTGATTTTTTAGTCCAAAATAAAGTTTAATTAAATTACAGCCAAGTTTAATCTAGTATTACATCAAATACTATTCAAACCAATTAGAAAATTCCTTGAGATAAAATATATTCAAAGAGTGATCTTTCATCGGGAACTACATTTCCTCACATGTTTTTTATGACATAAGGGCACCTCAAACCATAAAACGTAGCACAAAGCTATTTCCCCAGAGTATTTGTATTTAAGCTCCACAAACCTTGACATCAAGTCTCCTCATACTCATCTTATTTACGTGATGCACACATGACTATAATTTGTACAAAGAACAAAAATTCCCATCAAAATCAGTGTATTATAATGAAACATTAGTAGCAAGTAGATTGACTTTTACCATAAGTAAAACATTCAACATGTATGTCCAAATCAGAACCTAAACCTGCACAGATCACAACCTATGCGAGTACATGATTATCCACACAAACTAGAACCTAAATCGAACCCATATTTTACATTCTAAAATCAAAATTTATATTACAACCAATTTTAAAGAAAAACATCTAGGTAATGGTACATATGTGAAAGCATCATCACACTTAACACATTTCGAATTCGAGTAGAAAAGCTGCAAAAAAGAGATATAGAGAAAGATATGCAGAGCTCAAAGTTCACTAAATTGTGACAAAGTAGGTACAAAGCTTCAAAGTTGTCTTTAAAATTGTCCAGCGAATTTTGCAATCATGGTTCTAAACTAATGTCTTCGCTCAAGAAAGCAAACAAAATGAGATTGTTTAAAAAAAATTTCACGTGGACATTAACTACATTTAAAGTTATTGAACAGAAAAACAAAATAGAAAAATGTAATTCAAAGATCAACATCGCTCACATAAAAAGAAATCACCGCCAAAAAGAAATCGTTATCATAGATAAACATAAAAAATAAAAGGGAATCAAACTACACCAAAAATTATTCGTTGTTATCAAACATAAAAAATTCACTCCAGAGCAAACAATGTTATCAGATTCAGAAACAAAAATCCAAATGATTAGAGATAATGCGATTAAGATCACCAATGCGATACACGTGTAAGTTGGTCGCTCGTATTTCTTGTGTCCATTCCAATGAATCTTCAATTAGAACAGGTGCAGAGTCAACCATATTAATCAGAGATGTGATAAGGATGCATTCAACACAAAGA
Source organism: Sambucus nigra (assembly GCA_949130495.1). Classification (NCBI taxonomy): domain Eukaryota; kingdom Viridiplantae; phylum Streptophyta; class Magnoliopsida; order Dipsacales; family Adoxaceae; genus Sambucus; species Sambucus nigra. Next base: position 246,372,963 of record OX422210.1, read on the forward strand.
TAATATTTGGGAGAGAAAAGAAACAAAAATCTTCACCATGTATTATATACTTCACAATCTGCTAAATCTAGAAATTAGTCATACAATCTTCAAGGAAAACAAAGATTGTATTAAATTGAAGGAAAATTCCAATCTTAAAGGAAATTAGTCATACAATCTTCACAATCTTAAAATTATCCACAACACTTTTTTGAGAATAGAGAAATGAATGGGAGTTTAAATTAATGAAGACACTTCTATTAAATTGAACAAATATCAGAATGTAAATGTATCCTAAAGCCTACCTACATCAAATAAAAATAATGAGAATACGATTATGTGTTTACTGAGTACAAATATTTACTTGGACAGTCAATATACTCCTATGAAAGACACCCAAACTACCTAACAACCGCATTTCCCCTTGCAAAAAGGGTCGACTTTTGATAAAACCAATTGGCTTTGTTGAATTAGCTGCGTCCTGGCCAACTTGGATGTTAAAACAACTTTGTATCTTTCAACAAACAACAACAAACCTACAGACCATGAACATATTAGCAACAAAAAAAGTTATCTACAAAACTAAATCAGAACAATGAAACTATTAAAACAGTAGAGTGAATGGAAAATATACACATTACCTCCTAAAAACATGAATCAAAGTCTTGTAGACCAATATCCATTCATCATATCTGATATGCCTTCTTTTTTTCATCCCAAATACTGCAATTTAGAAGATACATAGACATAACTCTAGGATCCACCCTCATAACTCAAACTTCAAATCAGATCTTAAAATTATGACATGAATCATAATAATAAAACATTAAATCCTGAAAGGAGTACACAATCTTTCATAAAAGTGTCTCAATGAATTGTCCACATGATAGGAACAAAGTGGACCTCTAAACAAGTTTAAGAAGTTCATAGGTTTCAAGCTAAGAAAGGAACAAAATTAGTAACCCAAATAGGGTATTATATAGTCAAACACCAGTTAGGCATACAAATTAACTATGTTACCGATTGGAGAGAGACACGCTACCTCAAGGAATGTAAAGACTTCTACCTGTTTGAGTTCAGAGAAGAAGTTGTGGTGAGTATTAATGATGTGTGAAGGTAACATTCAATTCCAAGTTGCAAATGCAACAGAGCTGTGTATATAGCAAGAAACTAAAGGTACATTTCATAAGAATGTTGAAAAAGGACTAAAAAGCACTCCATTTGATGAAAAAAATTAAAAGGGGTGTAAAAAGGATGAGAAGCATCGTGAGATGTTCTCTTATTTTGTGGAATCCAATTCCGAGTAAGAAATGATTCCCATAGAAAATGAGGAAAGGATGGATTGCGTGTCCTATTTTCTAATTAAAGCTCCTGTTAGCAGAATCTATATTTGCAATAAAGTGCCCTAAAAGTAATAATTGAGTAAAGATTCAGTATATGAAAATATTGAACACTATAATATCTTTCCACTGTATATAGCCAATGAGAAGTATGTTAAACCAAAATTGAGTAAATATAAGTATTTTCTATGAAAGAATAAAAACGTAATGCCAATCAAAAACATCCTAAAGATGGAATAAGTCGTGAAAAAGACATCTACCAAGCAATGAATAAAATCCTGCTCTTCTAGCAATTTTCCTTATTCACGAAATCAAAATCATAAACAGCATATCGACATTCATCAGCAGGGAGGGTTGTAGTGAAATCCTCCAAACTTTCGGTTGGTTCATCGACCTTTTCCCCAATTACCTGTAGCAGATGTAAATGTGTAGATGTGGGTTCTTCAGTTTCAAGTTCTTCCTCAGAATCTGATTGATCAAATTTTAGACCTGAATGTGTGGAGGTGACATTATAGTTGGGCCTCCTTTAAATTTACACTGCTTCTTCATTAGTAGGGTGCTTAGGCGGATCTTCCATCGCATTTTGGAAAAGCGTTCAAATAAAAAAATTCCAATCAATAACACATTTAGATATAAGCCATAGTAATAATACATTAAGATGTGAAATGTGTAATGTCAAAAACATTCAGATATAAAGGCATACTAATAGACTGATCTCAAAAAATAAATGTTCCGAGTACATAAAGACAATATTCTTATAGTGTTGAAGAAGCATATTGTAATTTCATCATAAAGCCTATTAATGATTCGAGTCTTCAGTGATTGCACAATACAGCTGATAGCTACATGAAATTGAGTTTCATCCTTCTCTTCTTCCAGTTTATATTAACATGCCAAATCAATGGGGTTCGTTGGCGTAAATGATCTTCAAGCAAAGCGACCCCATTTGCAAAACGTTAAGAATACTACATGCATGTTGTCTTCTTCAAGCATACTTTATAAGCATAAGCATTCTTTATAGTTGATACTTGATAAAAGAAACACTGTTGTTGACACGTTTTTAGTTATTTAACTTTGTTTCAGTCAACCGAGTTGTCTGATGACCTTCATTCAAAAGTTGAATAACTTCAAATACACATGGATTCTTGGGCTACCCTCATATGCAAATCTAGAAATTCTTATTTCTAAACTCTAATTTATTTAGTATAGGGTCTCTAGAAATTGAGTGTTTCTTATTGTGGCACGCCTGGTATATTTGGATTCCTATGAGACAACCTAAGCTTTTGAGAACACTAGACAAATTCACGTGTTATAATTTTATCCTCTCTTATGTTATTCAATTACAGTCCTCTCTTCTGTTATTCAATTAGAGCTCGTAAGACCTTTCTCGGATAACTATAATAACTGTATAACTGGATAAAGTAGAGTATTATGGGTTGTTTTCCTTTTTTTTTTTTTTTTGCAAGTTTTCTTTAACCCCTTTTCATTCCAAACACTTTTGTTAGGCTTTCTGATGTATGCAACAAAACATTTACAAACACATAAAGAATAGGACATTCAAATCTCTCAGAATTCATATCTACTTAAAAAGTAATTGATCATTTCTCAATAAACGGGAAACAATACATGGGGAGGATAAGGGATAATCCCCCTAATATCCCAAGTACTTATGCTAAAACAATAAATATTAGGGATTTTCCACCTAATATTCATTAGTGAATATTTGTCGTGTTGACTTGAATCATCATTTTGATGCTAATAAATTTGTCACTTTTTCCACGCAAGTTCAACAATTAACAGAGTCGCATTAACTTTAATTGGCAGATGTAACAAACAGTTTAAAGAAAAATATATTGAAATTTGTTGATCAAGAACAAACTTATTCAAATCCAGTGTAAAAATATCAATTGGTTTCTCCTCCTTTACAAAGCACAATTTATGAATTTTCATCATTGTATGAGGTAATATATTATCATATTTACAAAATCCTATGACATTAAGTACTATTACATTATAAATCGAAGTTTCTTGATTGATACTTTGCATCTGAATATCAAGGTACATGACAGGAGACAGTTATCTGGTCTGAGACATTGCCATCAAGCAGAAGTACTTGGTGTCGAAAGAAATGGGGGTAATCTCCTTGGATTGGTATACATGTATATTTTCTAAATCACACTCTATAATTTAGGCTCTTAACTCTCTAAATCTAACACCCAAAAATCTTACTCAAAAATAAAAATCCCTGAATACGAAAAGTGATGATACAAAACTCGCACAGACGTTTCCTCAAATATCATAAAAGAAAATGGTAGAAATGAATAAGTAAAAATTAGAAAAGGAACTAAAATTTCAACCAAATAGAGTTGTAATGAAAAAGAATTAAAAACTAAACTTCAAACTAATATTACCTTATCAATATCGCAACGGTGGACTGGATGAGGAGTGGACCTATCCAAATATTATTAAACGCTCCTGAGAAATCATTTTTCCACTTGGTAAGATAAAATCGTTAATCTAAGAAATCGCAGCCCCTCAAAGTCCGAGAAAACAAATATGAGATAAAAAGGTTTAGGTAAAAATCATAAAACAACATGATTCAATAAAATGAATCTGCAAGTTATACGGTTTTGTCAATAATTAATCCAGTGCCTATTCACTTAACAACTATCAACTGAAAACTTAAGGAAAACAAACAAACTGTAAAAAAAATAGTCAATATAAAATGGAAATAAGAAATGGAGTTACATTTTTGGAGGTTATCGCATATAGGTTAAGTAATCCCTGGCGGCAACAACATTAGCCCTATTTTCATTATTTTTAGATCACCAATATTTTTTATCAAACAACACCATGAGATTGAGAATGGGGTTAGGAGTTTGCAAATAACACCGTCATATGGTTAGTAAGCCCCTAATTCCAAAACTCAATACAAAACAAAAATAAAATTTGTTGGACAAAAATATTTTTTTTAAAAAACATTTTGATTAGAAAACATCTATTATTCAACAGATATTCGAAAGATATCTATATAATAAGTCATGAAAAGCCCTACAAAGATAGAGAAGATAAGGAAGCCAACATATATATGAAACGACGTGACCAAAGCTTACAAGTTTTGTGCACGTGGGCATGCCCACATCTTTCAACATTCCCTTTCCGCTTTGCATCCTACATAATACAATGAACACAACTCCATAAAAAACTAATAACCTTCAAAAGTTGGAGTATTTAGGGTCAAAAGGAGAGACAAAGTGATATTGAGGGGGACATAACCAAAGAGAGTTGAAATAAATTTACCCCTAAACATATTTCATAAGAAGATGTCAAATTCATGAATGTACATTCACAATTCATATTATAAAACATATAGAAGAAGAAAATATAGTAAATTGTGTAAAGAATAAACCCAATATAAAGAATTGATCTTCATTTTAGTGCTAATGCGTCAATACACAACTAAAGGAAATTGATTTTAGTGTTGATGTGCAGGAAGGGGAGCTGAAAAATTCAAATTCAAACCTGGAAGCAAATATTGGTTGTCGCAAAGAGGAACAACCGAAATGATGGCCACCTTAGCCTTCATCTAATTCCGCAAAAGAGAATCGGCATTGACAACCAGTTGTGTGAGGCATAAAAAACAATATTTTTCCTTTTTCTCTGTCCATTGGCAGTGTTAGGGCCCACTATAGCTGTCTTCTGTCGAGTCTGAGTGGCTTGGGAAGATTTGCCTTATAAGCGGGTGAGAATGTTTTTGGTCAACAGAACCACCATTTCCCAAAACTGCAAAATGGAATGTCGGTTGGACGATCTGCAAAAGCATACTAATAACATCAGTATCGACCTATGTTTGAATGAGAATAAGCAAATATAAATACAAAATATATACATCGATATAAGGTCCTATAAGGTTCTGCATTATATTATGTAGCTTCTTAAATGGAATATAACGTCTTTGCAAATTTAATGAAGGAGCCTTAAATTAATAAGGAACTTTCCCAGGGAATCTTCAATATTCTTCTGAACTTAATATGTTGTTGACAAACATTCATATCTTAACCTTCTAAAAATCTGAAACAAACAAAAATAATCTACATTGTTAAAATATAAATATAATACACCTGTAAAATCTAAATTCACACATTGAAACGAAGGAGAAGTATTTATGCTTTTAAGTAACATAGCACAAAAACCCATTCTTGCAAGTTATAGTGAAGAAAAGTAAAAGTTTTGCTACACTGAAAAATAAAAGTTATGTATTTCAAATAAATCTATAGTGAAGAGTGCATAAAAAGTAAATATAAAAATAGAAGTTTTATAGCTCAAATGAACTTTGAATAAGGGCAAAAAGAAAAGCAAATGTCCTTACCATACCAAATCAAATATTTCATCCCCAGAAATACTATAAATCAAATATTTCATCCCAAAAAAATAGCATTCTTGACACATCCAAGAAAATACTCAACATAAATAACCAATTAGGCATTTTTTCAAAGACACGGTGTAAGGATAAACTAACATTAAACAAAGGAAACAACTAAGCTTACCTACTTGTGATTTCATTGTTAGGGAGTTTTTGTACCTACAATAAAATAAGTAAATTTATATTGATCCATAAATTTGTGCCATTTTAGAAACAACACAAACCAAAAACCACAACATTGCAGAATGAACTACACAAAACACCAATAAAAACGAAAAAAAAATCAAATCTGAGAGAGAGAATGCTGAATAAGAATAAAAACAAAGTACCTTAATCAAACGAACTTAAGAACATTGTAGCTAAATAAAGGCAAGAAACACCAATCTTTTTTACCCCCAAAAAGTCAAAGGAAAAAATTAAATGCCCAAAATAGTACCTGCTAAACCACAATAAACACAAAATAAGCCCTAAATATGAATCAGAAATAATGAAAACATTAGCTATGGGGTTTACAGTGGGTATCGGCACATGGAGGAAACATTTGATATCAGCCACCGTAAGAAAAATTTGGGATAACCACAGTTGATTTCAGCCACCGTAAGAAAAATTTGATACATTAATGCAGAAGGGAAACATGTTAGTGTTCTTGAGCTTTTAGGGCTCAAAAGGGATTTGGGTTTTCTCAAGAATTTTGGTAACCGGTAAGAACGTTGTGCATCGATAATTTTTTAGGACAATGAAAAGATATTTGGGGTGGAGTGTTGTCATGAGTTTGGTGAGATTTGAGAGATTGATAGAAAGCTCTGACGGGTGTCATAGAGGTAGGTTTGTCAATTTTCAAATTAAATTAAAAATGTGTTGGTAGGCTTTCTACCCAAAGATTCTCGGCCATAACTTTGTCCACTCTATTTTTATCAAATTTAATCTCGGCCCTCCATTGGGTGCATTGTTGGCTAAATCAGGACCCTTAATTAAGTTGTCATCTTATTGAATAGTAAAAACATCCTACTCCTTATTATATATATATATATATATATATATATATAGAGAGAGAGAGAGAGGGGAGGGAGAGAGAGACGGTGATGTGTAGTATATATATGATTTATAAATATTTTTGTGTATAATATTTATAAGGAAGCATATATATTCTAGTGCTATCATGGGAGGTTGCGCGATGTGGGTGAATCCCCTGGCCAGAGATTGCAGGGCGAGTATAGTCCCCAGGTCATAACATTCAAGTTCAGGAGTGAGACGCATTGTGTCTGATTCAATATCAATACCGTTGGAAACTATGATCGCCTGCACAATGTTTATTACATTTTTCTAATGCGGGGATCTAGTTGTGTCAGTATTTCGAGTGGATGAGTATACCCTAGTATGATAGCATTTAGAGAACACCCGATAAGTGCCTACTCGAGAGGAAGTTTCTATATCTACGACATGTATGTTTGAATGTTGTAGTATGATATTACCTAAATATGGGACATTTATATACTGGTAAATACATGATGAGAATTTTATTAATAATATAACTTGTGAGATTGCTATATGATATCAAATGAGAATTTAATTAAATAGATTAGTGTGATTAATAACTTATAACTCGTATACCAAACTCACTCAGGATAGAGTAGTGGGAAGAGTAGGATATATATATATACATATATATATATATATATAGAGAGAGAGAGAGAGAGGTAGGCTCCTGTGCATACTAAGTTTGCACAGTGCTGGTGCACACTAATTCTTTTAAAGCATTAAAAACAATTTGAGTTTCAAAGGACCCCTGTAAAAAAAATCAACTAAAAAAAAATCATTTTTTGCTATTTTTAAAAAATCGATCAAACTTTCACAGCTTTTAAAGTGCTTAAAAGCAGCGAAAGTTTGACCGATTTTTTAAAAATAGCAAAAAAAGTTTTTTTAGCATATTTTTTTTACATGGGTCGGTTGAAAGGTTTAAATAGCACACAAAAAAAATCAACTCAAAAAATATTTTTTTTACTATTTTAAAAAAATGATGTGCAAACTTAGTGTGCACATGATCCTCGCTCTCTCTCTCTAAATATATATATATATATATATATATATATATATATATATATATATATAATAAGGAGTAGAATTTTGCTACTATTCAATAAAATGATAAGCTAAGTAGGGGCTATGATTGAGCCACCAATGCAAGAATTCAAGGGTTGAGATTATTTTGCTTCATTTTCCTTTTTTACCCCTTAAGTTTTTGGTTTCCCTCTCCTTTACCACACTCCTTATTAGTTTCTCTTTCCTACTTTAATTCAAAACAAGGGATAAGTTAGTAATTTGACAAAAAACAAGCACAAAAATCCCTCCAAATCCCTAAACAATCTCGTCTCCTTTGGGAACGATTTTGGGATCTCATCTTCTTTTTCCTCTCTTTTCACTAAGAAGAACTTTTGTGATCTCAAAAGTTTCACGGTGAGGTTTGATTTTTTTTCCTCTTTGGACCCCATTTATGGTGTGTGTTTTCCCTCTTTGGGCCCCATTCGCGGTGTTGCATTTTGTGTTGGAAACTCAGGTATTAGCTTTGGAGTTACCTCAGGTATTAGCTTAGGGATTTTCTATTTTTTGCTCGGTCTATGTGTTTATTTGAAAACATTCAACACGATCTACACCATTTGGGTTATTTTTACAATACATTATAACTTTGTTTTTATTTGTTTCGTAGGTACACATCATCTTGAGGTATGTTTGAAGCACTCAATTTTCGTAGGTTCAATTATTTAATCTTTATAAATTTAAGCAAATTTTGTCGATTCTGCTTTTGGAATCTTACTCATAACTTTCTTATTCGTTACTGTTAATACTTCAGTTGAAATCTATTAAAGTACCTAAGAAATTGTTAAATAATACCTAAACTACTTATTTTTCTTTTTTCGCTATTCTATTATTTTTAGTTGAAGGCTAATTTTAATGTATTTGGCTTGGACCTATCTTGAAATCTGTTAGAGTACCAAAACTTCAATTTGTGCACAAAAGTCATGATGTTAAGACTTAAGTGAAGTTTTTTCGGAGAATATTAGGATAGTGCCATCGATATTTTATTTATGAAGCTTATTTTTGTGAAATGTTATTTTTCTTGAAGGCATGTATTGCTTAATTTAAGGGTAGTATCCTTATGTTGTGCCATGTGTTTTTGTGCATATTGCTTAATTCCGCTAGCTACTTTTGAGCCTCTATACTTCACTTTTTTTAAGGCTTTAAATTTTTTGTTGAGTTGTGTTCATTGGATGATGTTGGATATACGTTGAAATTCAGGTAGAGAAATGAGTAATAATATATTGAGAACGTCCCTAAACATACAAATGGTAGTATTTTTATGTTATATTTAAATATTTTCCTTTTCAAAAGAAAATTTTATTTGCATTATCTATTAAGTTATCTAATACCAACAAGATGGTATACATTTTCACATGTTATGGAACACGAACTGTTTAAATACATTCAATTATTTGGGGAGTTTGATTGACACATTTTATTGTAATTGTTATTTTTCAGGTCCACATCGAATTCGACATATATTATGTTAATTCTCCCCCTTGAATCACAGGTAATACATTTTTTTCCCGAGTTTGGTGGTTGTTGTATCCTTCCATCATATCTTTATTTTGTGTGCGCGCATGCATGTGGTATCCTTCAATTGTGTCTCCATTTCTAGGGCAGAACTTTGTGACCATGAAGCATTCAAAGTAATTACTTCATTATATATTTTTACGGATGCAACTGATCAAGAACAAGTGCCACAGTGATCATCTCTTGATAAGGGGCAATAAATATGTACATTCCATAACAAATGCAAAGCTTGAACCAAATTTTTGTTCTAAACATTTTTGTTGGTATTAAAATATGGATGTACTTATCTATAATGCTAAAATTGTATTGTTCATCTTCTTCGTGGGTAAATGCTGAAACAAGTGTTACAGTGATCATCTCCTGTTGTGATTGGGCCTAGACAACTAGCACCATTTACCCTCGAAGACGACATAAAATGACACGAAATCATGTTTTCCTAGCTACCACGAATATGACCTCTTTAGAACACGAATTGTCACCAGAGATATGACCTATTTAAAACACGAGTGAAAACACGACATTTCAACAAGGCAATTTTCCCCTTTTCGACTCTTTTATTTTATCAACCAACATTTCAACAAGGCAAGGGAGATTTTAAACTTTCTTCCCTCTATTTGTAAACTTTTTCAATCTTTTAAAGCCGTAATTACAAATTCTGGGGATATAAGGAACTCTCAAGTTAGCATTCATATCTTCCATTTGTTTTTAAAAAAGTACCCCACTTAATTACAAATGATATCAATGCTAACCTGATAATGCCGTTGTCAAATTATGCAATTAAGGCAACCCTTAAGTATCAGGTAGGGTTATAGGCATAAATAATTTTGTCAATAGGCCGTCGGTTCGGGTTTACCATCCGTGAAACAAGCAGGCCTTAAGACTGTATTAAACTTTTTGAAAATTGTCAACGTGCCTTTTGTCCGTATACCGCTTATTACACCAATCATTATATTTATTTGTGAAGTAATGGTAAAAATGGAAATTGCTTCTGAAAGCAGGTGAAATGCAAGGGAGAGTATATGGGGCTAAATAAAGGATACTTGCACTATCTGTGAAAAACATGTGTATACTTGCACTATCTGCTCTTATTTATTTGGGTGTTTTCATAGCTTTCATCAAAATGTTCAAGTGTTTTTCTAAAGTTATCCCATAATCAATATCATAGGTCAACTCTTATTTCGGTATAATATCTCTTAATAGGTTTTTAAAATTCTGTCTTAATAGGTTCCGATTATTAGAAGTAATGACGCATGATGTAGTTTATTTGGTTAAAAGGTAGAGAATGGACTACCCATTTAATTGTTTCCTTTACTGTGTTTTATTCTTCTTTTGTACGTACTTTACTGTGTGTTAAGTCTTATTTTCTTCATTCATGTCGTGTGTTAATTATTGCAGACTTCATATAAGAGCATGTGTAATGGGTTATTTGGACCTATTGAGTGACCTCCAGCAATCATATACTCCCATTTTGACTTTCAGGTACCATCGCACTGCTGCAACATAATCCCAATGGGGTGATTAATGTTTCTGAGGCAAACTTTCTAAAGGATGAAGTTGATGAATGGCCTGCACCTAAGCAGATCCACGCAAATCCACGATGTTTATATCATGAAGTATCGATTTCATCTCACCGAAAAATTAAGGGGAAAATGGGATGATCGAGACCACGGGATTCAGGATGATAATGGATGAGAAGACAAAATAAATGAAATCTCTGTAGAAGGCTATTGGCAAGTTATGCAACATAAATATTATGGGCCAAGAAAGGGGTTTCGACAAATGCTTTTCTCAGAAGTTTGAGGTTTTGGCATATGCTCTTCTGCAATTTGGGGTTTCGGCATATGCTCTTCTGAGAAAGGTGGTGATCAAGGCCATGTCAAACTTATAGATGGTGATCTTGATGGAGTTCTAATGGATCAACAGGACGTCAATGCCAAGCTAAAGCATCTTGATGATAAAAAGGAGGCCGTAGAAAAATATATCAGTTCATTATAAGAGGAAGTAACAACTTTGATGCAAAGAAGGGAAAAAACGTATGAAAAGATTCCGGAGTTGAATAAACATGGGGAATAGGGTATTTGTCATAGAAATTCTGAATTCCGGTCGATGCATTGTTCAATCTATGATAGAGTGTTTGTGGGATGAAATCTATTATGGACAATCTCCTAAGAAATATGATAAAAAAAAAATCGGGGATGATCTTCAGCGGCTTACATGCAGGTGGTATTAGGTTGTCTGATATAAAGGTTAATAGTGAGGCAAATATAAGGCGAGATGCACCCCTGCATGACGAGCAAAACATTATCAGGAAAATATAAGGTTGTCTGATATTTATGCATTGGGATAATTTTAATTCCCTAATGAAAATTCAACAACAAAGCGTGGTTGGTTAAATTATTTAGTCGACATGCATCTTGCTACCAATTATGATTGGGGTCTGCTGTATTGGCACACATGTACTATACAACAAATGCATTGATGTTTCGAGTACTATTTTAATTCGCAGCCTATCCCAGGTAAGTATTTCATATATGAGAGATCTTGATTCTGTTATTGAGTTTTGATTTATGATTCCCCTATATTTATGAATATGAGTATACTCCAATTAAAATGACTGGAAACTTATTTCGATGTAGCAATGTGGATACACTGATTTGTTTTAATTTTTTGAAATTAGAGTTTTTTATTTTCTGTAACATTTCGGTTATAATTTGTTTTTTCATTACAGGTGGTCTAATTCGCTGTTAATGGAACTGTGGAACTGTGATTTGTGTTGAATGTCATTATTTTTTCCTCCAGGTACTTATTTGATAGTGCTGATATGCATTTATTTCTATAGTTTTTGCACCAATTTAAAGGCTTACGTGAATTTGTACAGGTTTCCCATAACACTCCTTTATCTCTTGATAGACGTTCAGGAAATCTACTATGTTTGGATTTATCTTGGTGCCGCAGTTTGACAAATGAAGATACGGGATTACTTGTGGATGGCTGCTCATCACTGAAATTGCTTAAATTATTTGGGTGCACTCAGGTACACTTCACTTGCTCGATTTATATCGTAACACTATAGATCTTCAATCAAATTTCCTAAGGGTTATGTTCGAAAATGTTCTCTCGATGCACAACTTTTATACTCAGATCCCAGCTCTTAATTATGCTATTTTCAACTTTGAAATTTTTATATTCATAAATAAAGGTCCTATCTATTCGGGTAAATTTGAGTTAATCTATATGATCACTCTTTACTGGACGTTGAAAGCACCGTATTGTGCTCACACATTGGAGCGTTGTTTAGAATGGGTACAAAATCTTATGCTTACTATATGCACTACGTTAATGAATCTGCCCAAATAAAATTTCTTTCCTCCTCTTCTTTGGCTACATTTATCTCTAATCATAATTCTTATTAAACGAGTTATTTTGTAATTCTTATTCGATAGAGGCTTTCGTTTATTTACGATCCATTATACTGAAGGCTCTACAGTTCAAATGTAAGTTAAATGTTTTGACATTTCTTGAACAATAGACAACAGAATTCCATGAGAAAAGAACTCCAACAGAACTCCAATAGAAAACAGAACAATAGACAACAAAACTCCGATAGAACTCCATGAAGAACCTCATCTCCCACAGAATTCCATGAATAACTTTTCAGACTTTCTGTCATATATTTTTGTTCTGACAGCAGTTATCCTTTAGTGTGTTCAGAGTTAGATATTTGAAATTTATCTTTTCTTTCTTTAATTGTTATTTTTTTGGAGTATTGAGTAATTTGGCAACAGAGAATCGACATATTTATCATTTGTATCGTGCTTTAATTTCATGTAATTTTTCGGTAAGAGTTTAAATGTACGGTATGCTATAATGCAGAGTAGTTGCATTACAATAAGAGTTTATATTTCGTTCTGCTGTGATCAATGCTGGATTTCGTATCTCAGAAACTCATGTGAACCCCCTGGGGTTAAAATCATATGCTCATATGAATGTCATTTGGGACATCATGCGTTATTGAGGTACTAATTTAAATAATTTAATTCATGCATTGTACATTTAGTAATATGTAATATCGGTTGTTTTACCGTATGAAATTAACGAAGAACGGAGAAAATTAGGGCATGGCTAATTCTTTGGCTTGCAGGAAGAAAAGTTAAGTTTTAAAGAAGATGTGAAGGAAGAAAAGCTGACTGACTCCCCGAGTCCAGTAGTCCATTTGACTGAGTCCAAAGAAACGATTGAGGATAAGACAATCGCTCCTTTGATAATTGAAGAGGAGCTGAAGAAAGGTGATGAGGTCGAAAAGTCAAAACTTGACTTACCGAGCCCAACAGTAATTGGCCGAGTCCAAAGAAAGTATTGTTGATAAGCAAATTGCAAACTGTAAGAACAGTTCATCCACTGTTTTGAGGTTTCAATTCTAATAATGGTGAGTTTGGTAATGATGATAATAACACCCCGATTGACAAGCGTAAGCACCCTCACGGGCCTAGAATCTCTCCGAAAAATCTCTGCTTTGTAACACCTAATTTGGGTGTTAGTGATGTTCAGCCAGCAGTTCCTTCTATAGCACAATTTGATTTTCATTAGACGCTGCGAGGAGAAATCTGAGGTGCAAAGTTCAGATAGTGATAAGAAAGATATTTGATTATTTCACGGACAGCGTGTTTGCTACTCTCAAAAGGAAAAAGGATAATCTTGAATGGGAGTTTGAGGTGGAAATGCTTCAAGAATTCGCGAGGGATGATGAGAAGTTTGTTTGAATGCTGTATGTGCTCTGTATCAACATCAACTCTCTAAGGAGACATCTATGAAGAATCCCATATCTTCCAACAGTCGAGGATTTAGCCCGTTTAATGCACTCTGGGGAACAACTTTGACCAAGTATCTTATTGATAGTGATCCACAATGCAAATTGAAAAAAACTGTTTCAGAGGTTCGAGTATACGATCCAAAATCTATTATATTACTGCATTAATATTTGAGCCCCCTGTCTTATAGTACTGCATTAACACTACCATGTTTCATCTTTTCCATCTAATCTCTTCCTTATCGCCCTTTCTTTTCAGCTACACATATTATCATTGATGTCAGTGTTGATTTCTTACCGTCTTTGTTCAGGTACACATAGTAGATAGTGTGTTACAAGCCCATATTTGAACCTATACTACGTGATTTCAGGTCGATGCACGTGTCTCTTAATTGCATTACACTTATATTTTGTTATAATTTTAAGGCATCGTCTCTCTCCAGACGCGCACACACTTTTGAGGTTATATTTTGTTTTTAGAGGAATTATTTTTTATTTAATTTGTTCTAATTCATTATATTTTGTTTTATTTTGTAGGTTTAATCGTTGCTCGCTCCTGATTCCTTCTCTCACCTTCAAACACTTATTTGATAATGGGATAATTGCCTTTCCCTTTTCCATTATGGCACAAAAGCCATATATCTGTACTTATAGGTATGGCATTTCTGTACGGATTTCATATACAATATGTATATGAAATCTATGTGGTTGCAATTTATTTTTCAGTATATGCATTTCCCCTGCACAACAATCTGCAAAGTTCCAATTTCTTTTTCAGTATATGACATTTTTTAGTCTAAAAGATTGCATATATAATCTTTAAAGTTTGTAAATTGCGTATACAATCTTTTATATGTATATGACATATAAAACATTGTATTGCAACTGATATACAATCTTTTAGCACGTTGGCTTCCTGTATAAATTTGAGAATTTATCATATGGTCAATTGTATGTGTACCAACTAATTGCACCAAAAGTGTATTAAATAATGTAGTGGATTTGTCGTGAATTGTTGAATTTGTCGTTATCCCTTAAGCAGGGTGGATAGTCCGATAAATAAAGGAGACTCTGCCCATTTTTTAAAAAAAAATTGACACTTAAGTTTTTTGAGACGCAATGAGAATTCATTTGATGACTAAAGGTGTAAGTTGAGTAGGAAAGGATTTCTGTGGATATAAAATAATGTTTTTATGACAGTATGGCTGCTAACATGTCTACTAAATTTCTATTTTTTTACTGATCTGCTGTGTTTTTTTTTTCTCTAGAAATATGGAATATATGAGTGCATTTATATTTCATTGGAGTCTCATTTGCTTTCATGAGAATCTGTCAAATCCGAGGTGCGTTTATTGTTCCATTTTTCAACGTTTCTTTGTTTAATTTTGGTCACACTCCACCACCATTCCAATTTCTACTATGTGCTTTTTACTTAATTCCCCCCCCCCCCACCCCCCCCCCCCCCCCCCCACACACACACACACACCCTAATCCATTTTTTATGTTATTCCGCAGTTTTTGAAAATTTGAGATACATTTCTAAAGTAAGGTATTACTTAACTCTTAATGTAAGGGATAAGTTACAGATCATCTTTGTATTTTATTTTCAATCTCACATGATTCAATATTTCGCTAGAGACACGGTGCATTTGCTATATAATTAATAATTAGCTTTGTTTATATAATATTTGACTAGCTCTTACAATTTACTAACTATATTTTATTTTTTGTATCAGGTCGCATTTGGAAAAGAACGGACAATAATTATAGTGGAAAATTGAAGCTTCTGTTAGGCGAATTTGTTTTTTCTACTTTTTTGGATTTGTTGTTATCCCTTGAGAAGGGTGGATAGTCCAATAAATAAAGGAGACTTTGCCCAATTTTTTTAAAACTTTGACACTTTGTTTTTTTGAGACACAATGAGAATTCATTTGATGAATGTTGTATATTTCATATTATATGTGAATTTGTTTAATGAATTTAGACTATTTGAATGTTATTGGACTATTTGTTGTTTGTTAATCATGGTGAATAGTTTATAAACAAAGGAGTTTATGGCCAATTGTTTTAAAATTACACTTTGTTTTGTTAGGAACTATATTTTTGCCATTTTGCAATTACGTACTTTGAAAAGTTTTGCCGTTTTATAATTACATGCTTTCGAAATTTTCACCGTGCCTTCAGGCACGGGCATTCCGCTAGTATAAATAATAAGGAGTAGAAGTTTTTTTATTATTCCATAAGATGATAAGCTAAGTAGGGATCCAGATTAATCCAACACGGCAACGATCTAATGGTTGAGATTAAAATACCCCTCTTACCATTTTTACCCCTTAAAAATTTGATTTCCCCCCTCTTTTAACACACTTTAATTCCTTTTCACTATCTTCAAAATTCAAAAACAAGGGTAAAAGGGTATTATAACCATTTTGATCTCACTTTTCAACCTCTTAGCCACACTACCTCCTCTCCATTGTCTCTCTAATCACACGCATCCCACCGACCCTCAAATATTTACTCCTTCCTCTCTTAGGCTTCTCTTCTCCCCATGACCTCTCTCTCTCTCTCTTTCTCTCTCTCTCACTCACTCACTCACTCTCAGATGAGGATTTGAAGAAAGTGATTTTTTTGCAAATACATTTTTTTGTGAACCTACTTTTTTACAGATCTAATTTTCTGGTTGTGTGGTATGTTGACATTCTTTTAGATTTTGTTTAGGTACTTTTTTGCAGATCTATTTTTGTACAGATTTAATTTTTTATTTGTTTGGTTCAAATTAACTTTTTTCTTTCAGTTGGAGGCAAGTCATTAATACAAATGTGAGTTCGATTAGATACCCCCTAAAGAATCCTTTCCTCCTTCGTCTTTTTGTAGATTTATGGAGTTTAGATTAAGGCTTTTGATTCGTAGGGATTACTTTTTTTTATGGAGATTTTAGGGCTTGCTATTGATGTGCCACATTTTTCGGTTTTCAAATAGGTGCACATACACACACTAGCCTGTACCATACTTAATGAGATTTTGGGGTTTTTTTTTAAATTTAGGGGTTTCAAAATTTCATTTTGGGGTTTTCTTGATATTTATTGTTCTAGACGTCAAGTTATACATTTTAACAATTAAATTTTTTGTTTGTGTTTGTGTTTGTGTTTGAGTAATTTGTGCACTTTACTTTCTCAGGTACTAATTTTGTATCTCTAATTTGGTGTTCATGAACTCTCTCTCACTCTAATTAGTTGCTTTTAAGATTTGCTCGGTGGAAATATGTTCCAGATCATATTTGTGTATATATTTATATGAATATGGGTTTTTCTATTGTACTTTAAAGTTATTATGTGTTAGCGTACTTTAATTTTATTATTCCAAAACATTTTTATCATGAGTTTGTTACAGCTGTGAAAATCATGGTCCGAGTCTAAAGGCGATTTTTCCTAAATATAGAGCATATTTTGTATTGCTTGAACTGGGTACAAAGATTTTGTTCATGCCTATAGGAGTGATGTTTATTTATTTTTTAATTATTTTAGTTAATCATTTGAACTCTAATTAGATGTTGTTTAATGTTAGACACCATTAACAAAAGGTGAGTGATTTTATTAACAATTAATTTTTTTTGTGTGTTTATGTTTGACTAATTTGTGCACTTTACTTTATTAGGTACTACTTTTGTATCTCCAATTTGGTGTTCTAGAAATCTTAGGTATTATCTCTCTCTCACTCTAATTAGTTGCTTTTAAGATTTTTGAGGTTGAAATATGTTCAAGATCATATTTTTGTGTGTCTATATATATATATATGAATATGTCTTTTTATATTGTACTTTAAAGTTATTATGTGTTAGCGTACTTTAATTTTATTATTCCAAAATATGTATATCACGAGTTTGTTGCGGCTGTGAAAATCGTGGTCCGGGTCTAAAGCCGATTTTTCCCAAATATAGAGCATATTTTGTATTGCTTGAACTAGGTGCAGAGATTTTGTTCATGCCTACAGGAGTGATGTTTATTTATTTTTTATTTTTCCAATCAATCATTTGAACTCTAATTAGATGTTGTTTAATACTAGATACAATTAACAAAAGGTGAGTGATTTTGAAAAAAAATATATTTCATTCTTTTCATTAGTGTTTTTCATGTTTCTCCACCCTTACTCTCCCTTTCACCCATTCGCATCCTCCTCTCTCTCTCACACACTCCCTCCCAACGTTGTTGCCTCATCCCTTAGCCGCTGCTGCCCTCATTCCGCTACCGTAAAAAGGTAATATCTACTACACATGTTCTCACCTACAATTTTTTTGGAAGAATTAATTTTTTTCTTTGTTTTTCCACTGCAGTTTCAATTTTGTTGCTTTGATTCTTCATCTTAGGAAGAATATCTCACTACTAGATTTCACGTTTCTCGAGCTCAATAGGTGGGTTGAAAGTGGAATGGTGTAGGGAGTGCAGTTTGCTCTTTCGACTGTAAGTATGCTCTGTTAGTATGCCCCGCTATAGTAGTGTAATATCCGGAGGTGCAGTGAGTGAGAGGATCATCCGAGCTACAATTAACTGTTTTCTTTTGTATACATGGGGGACAAAATTATTTCCTATGTTATATTTAGCTTATGAATTTTTTGTCAACCTTAACTTTGTTAGCAAACTATGTCAACCTAACCTTGCCAAAATAATTTCATACAGAAGGTTTGGGAAACTAATGGGAAAGTTTGGTTAAACTCTGTGGGAAGTTATTTGAGGTAACTTTAAATGGTGGGAAGTAAGGACTATATTCTACTTCTCCATTCTATTCTAAACATGAATCTTGCAATACACTTATGAGTTTCAAGTGTAATTGATTCCATGTTTCTAATTGTGTTGGTTTATTCTACGATAATAGCGTGAGTAGTTGTGTATATTTTAGGGAAACAACTTATGGATTATGTGTTTGTTGGCTTGCATAATGATTGTTTTGGGTTGGTTTATTACACTTATGGTCTCTCTCAGTCTCTGATTTAGTGTATATTAATTTTTTTTCCCCAATTTTTGAGATTTGAGATGGTTAATAAGTTAATTAATCCGTGTACTGTGGTGATTCAGGTGTGGGTTATGGCTTGAGATTTGGTGCAGTGAGGAATGTATTTTTTTTATATGCTTTACATGGTATGTGGAATCTAAATTTAATTTTTGTTACCTAAGTTCTCACCGCAAGCCTCACTTCAAATAATAGTGTGTATATTTAACTATTTAGTTTAAAATTGTGTTGTATAACTATTCAAGTGCTGACTATTATCATAACTTTGGCATTTCCTTTATTTTGTTATGTACATTATTGGCCTATTTAAATTTCTATTTGTGAAAACTTTCAATTGTCTTTGTTTGCACAGCTGGGTCAGGTTCTTATATCCAAGAACTAACATCAGTTAATGCACAAGTAGATATTCATCTTCTCCTTGTCGGATTGAACGAGATGCCTTTTTTAACGGTATATGTATTTTGTTTTTATAGACCTTATCAGATGCTTCTCTAGATTCCATTAATTTCAAATTTTAGGCATTTTAGGCAATTTTAGAACCACTACCTCTATTAACTTAAAAACGATGTTTCAATCTACAATTATTTTCTTTCATAAAATGGGCCCAAAGATAATTTTTCTCGCTAAAACTAAAAGTTTCAAACATATCTTCCATATAACTAATATTCAAACGCCCCTCTTCTAAAGGACATCACAAATCTCTCTCCATTTCACCCAATGGTGCTTAGGTTGCCTTTCATTAGAACCCCTAAAACAATCCGCAAATACCTTTATGATGACATTTTTTTTATCTCTTTTGGAGGATTTAAGGCATCCATAGTATATAAATGCACAGAGTACAATACATGCCTAATTAGTGTGACAACCCAGTATTCGAAATAGGGGGTGGTCAGCCCGATACTCCAATAATACAGGAATTATGGATGGAAATCTCAGCATCGTAACAACATAAAGAGTATATGAGATAACCACACAATATTTCAGAAAATGGGTTGTCAAAAATTTTGTTTTGTAATTTAAAGAAAGCATTATTAACAACCCATAACAGAAAGGAAAGGTGGAAACTCCCACAAGTATATATATATATACAACAACAATAGTAATGAAAGGACCGAATGAAATGTCGGTCATTAGAATTCATATAATATACAATAAGTTCCATGAGATACATATTACATCCATTATACAATTACAAAAGTTTGGGCCACACGCCCGAAAAAAGCACTGATCATAACTACAAAGCAATAAGGGAGGCGTCTACACAAAATGTCCTGTGATATCCGCAAAATGTCACGGCTCCTCAAAAGGCACTGGAATAGGAAGGTCATTACGGGCGACCTTGCGGAGGAACACCTGAGCGGTTATAATATGTATATGCACAACAAGAAGGAAAACGGGTCAGGGCCCGGTTTTATGTGATTGCCAGATAAATGAGTAGTATGACAATAATGAACAGTTAAACACGGATGATAGAGATGATATTCTAAAATGGAAGCATCATGAAATAAACTAAGACAATTAAACGATTATAAGGTAAGAATCAATTATATATGCAAATAAGAATAATCATCAACCTTTTACATCTTTCATCCTTTTCATTTTATCTTCTTTCCATTCCTTATCAGGAATACAAATTTTATCATGTGCTCTTTGTGGCGCTTATTTCATTTGTATGCTATTTGTGGCATATACTATGCTCTTTATGGCATTTCGTTTATCTCTTTATGGCAAGAATATTCCATTGAGTCCAACCCGATGTTATAATAGTTATAAATATATGTGTATAACGATTCTAAGACCGCCCGTCCGTGTTTTCCCACTGTGCGCACCCCAAAATAACCATCATCTTCCAGGGAGTAACATAAGACAACATGGGATCCTATCGAAAAGTCAGGAAGCGTCCATATGCCTGCGGGATAGTCAAGACCACACCCGGAATCTCCTATCCATCGCAGAAAAATATAAAACAAGTGCTCATATGGCCTAGGACTATATCCACCCTACATTCATTAGTCAGGGGGCTTCACCTCACGCACGAACTTCCCTTAAGATGGTATTTAGAGAGCTGTGTTTAAACCATTTCGTTAATTTACATTGCATAATTTAGTAAATTATCATTTACTTTGTCCAATTAAATTTTATCAAATGTATTCTAGTTATCCGGAACTATACGTGCGTCACATCATCATAATAACCTCGATGAACATTTAAACTCCCAAGTCTCCTTATGTCTTATAGTCGAGCTTTATACCTTAATATTTACTTCTAAGGTCTACAAAACTATCTAGTAATCTTCTATATTCCTACTAATTATAAAAAGAAAATAATGCCTAAACATCACTTCAATAACCCCCGAAATAAAACCCCAAATCTACCTATTTTCACCTAAAGTAGTAAATAACTCACCTAGAACTCTAAGACCCTAAGTAGACTTCATGTAAGAAGGTTACTATGCCATAAGACTAGAGAAAAGGGGTTGAAAATTAAAAAGAAAACAAAATTAAAAATGCAGGATTTCCGAATCGATTCGGCCAGAAAATATGGGGTTCTGCATAATTTCCAAATCGATTCGGAACCTCCGAATCGATTCGGTCAGGGAAATTGGGTTTCTGCATAAATGCCGAATCGATTTGGACGACCCGGGTTTGGAAACTGTCTCGCAGCGAATCGATTCGTCCAGGCCGAATCAATTCGGTTCTGTAGAAATTCGTAATTTTGACTATGGAGTCTCGGACTCCAAATTTACTCCCAACTCAATTCCATTCCAACCAACCTCATTTATTGTCACCAATACATCGTAAATACTACTAATTACTACCATAACCGTCAATAATCATCCAAATCATTCTTTAATGATTCAAAATCCACAAACACATAAAAACGCTAAACTAATTAAACCATGATTAATACACCATTATCAAAACTAATCATGTATCTTAAACCACATATAACAAGTAGGAAACTTGCCTCAATCTATAAAATGCAAATCTTCCTTGTGTAGTAGCAAGAATCCTTCCTCAATCCTCAATCTCTTCTCCTTTCTCTACTCTTTCTCTTCCTCTCTCAAGCTCTCTCTCTAGGTTTAGGAATAATTAGGGAAAAATGGAAGACTTAATTAAGACATCAATCATGCCTTTAGTTCACAATTTACAACTTAAGTGGTAAATACCACACTAAATGGTTCGCAACTATACATATATGTTAAAACCAGTCAAAAGTGCCCAAAACCTCAAAATACAATATGACACATAATTTGACTATCTCGCAGGTTCCGGATTCAACTATGGCCTCCAAATTATCATTTGGATATTTTAAAATTCATTTTAAGTTCCGGTTCCATTTTAAACCATAGGGTCATTTTAAATTCTATGACACTATAAAGCTCATCATAAGAATATTTACATGCTCATACAGTAAATATACAATAAGTTAGTAAATATTGACTTTCCTTCATTAAATAAATACTTACTCCAAATAACAACGTTTTATATTTAATCACCTCACATAGTAAGAAAATATAAAATAGGCTCTCATAAGCGAGGGTTGTTACATATTCCCCCCCTTATGAGGGAATTTTTGCCCCCAAAATTCAAGTGTACCTTGTAAGAAGAGATGCGGATACTTCTCCCACATGTCATCCTCACGTTCCCACGTTGATTCTTTAGCATTGTGGTGACTCCATTGGACTCTCACCAAGGGCACCACACGCGACCTCAACTTGCGCTCCCCATGCTCAAGAATAGCAACCGGTTGTTCCTCATATGATATGTCGGGTTGCAAGTCAATGTCCTCAAAAGGGATGTGCCAAAGGGCACCTTCGCATCTCTTATACTTCTTCAGAGAGGAGACATGAAATACGTCGTGGATTTGTTGCAAAGGCTCCGGTAAGGCAAGTTGATACGCCACCGGAACAACTTTCGCAATAATTGGAAAAGGTCCAACAAAACGCGGCGCCAGCTTTCCTTACTTCCCAAAACGCCTAATGCCCTTCATTGGTGACACTCGCACCAAGGCTTGGTCCCCAATATCCAACTCCACGTGTCTTCTACCCGAATCGGCATAGCTCTTTTGGCGATCTTGGGCTATCCGGATGCGATTTTGAATGAGTTCAATTTTTGAAGAAGTATCTTGGATCATTTCAGGTCCAAGGAATTTGTTATCACCCACTTCCAACCAACAAGAGGGCGACCTGCATGGACGACTATAAAGAGCTTCATAGGGCGCCATTACGATAGTAAATTGGTATGAGTTGTTATAAGCGAACTCAACTAACGGGAGGTATTGTTCCCAACCTGCCTTGAAATCAAGCATGCACATACGAAGCATATCCTCCAACATTTGGTTTACCCTTTCAGTTTGGCCATCTGTTTGAGGATGATAGGAAGAGCTTAACTTCAATTCGGTCCCCATCGCCTCTTGGAAACTTTGCCAAAAGTGGGACACAAATATTTTATCTCGGTCGGAAATAATATTTAAAGGTACTCCATGAAGTCTAACGACCTCCATAATGAACAATTGGGCATATCGAGCGATATCAAAATCCGTACGCACGGGAAAGAAGTGTACCAACTTAGTCAAGCGATCGACAATCACCCAAATCGAATCATAACCCTTCTATGATCTTGGTAAGCCTCTAATAAAGTCCATCGATATGCTTTCCCATTTCCACACAAGAATCTCCAACGCTTGCAACAAACCTGTCGGTCGCTGATGGTCGATCTTAACCAACTGACAAGTAGTGCATTGGGATACAAACTCTGAAATATCTCGCTTCATGATGGGCCACCAATACTGGCGGTGCATGTCTTGGTACATCTTGTCCCCACCAGGATGTACCGTAAATTTTGACCCGTGAGATTCCGCCATCATCGCACATCTCAAATCCCCCTCTTCAGGAATAATAAGTCTTCCATGGAATCGTAGCCCACCCTAAGAACTAATCGAGTAGGACTCCACTCCCTCGGATAATAATCGGTGTATATGGTCTTGACACCCCTTATCCCTTCCCTGAGCTTCTACAATTCTTACCATAATTGTAGGAGTAATGGTAATTACCGACATGAATGCTCTCACCGCTGCGTCTTCCTGACTGAGCTCTTTCCACTTAGCTTTCCATACATCATCTAAGTCTCCCTCGGGCTTCCTACTCAAGGCATCCGCTACTATATTTGCCTTCCCCGGATGATAATGGATATCAAATTGATAATCTTTCACGAACTCAAACCAATGACACTGACTCATATTCAAATCCTTCTATGAAAATAAATATTTCAACGATTTGTGGTCCGTGAAAAGTCTAAACTTCTCCCCCAAGAGATAATGTCTCCATATCTTCAAGGCAAAGATAACTGCGATGAATTCTAAGTCATGCACCGGATAATTTCTTTCGTGAGGCTTTAGCTTACGGGAAGCATAAGCAATAGCCCGTCATTCTTACTGAAGTACACCTCCTAATCCTTGAAGAGATTCATCGGTGAAGACTACATATTCCAATCCCGGTTTTGGCAATGCAAGGACTGGAGCTGAAGTCAACCTATCTTTGAGCTCATCAAATGCAGCCTGACAAGAATTGTCCCAAACAAATCTCACTCCCTTCCGGGTCAAATTTGTCAAAGGGCTAGCGATTTTAGAAAATCCCTTAATAAATCAACGATAATAACCCTCTAAGCCCAGAAAACTACGAACCTCGGTAGGTGTCATGGGCTGACACCACTCCCTCACCGCAATCACCTTACTAGGATCCACCGATATACCCTGGGACAACACCACATGACCCAGAAACTGAACTTCCTTCAACCAAAATCCACACTTCTCAAACTTCACATACAATTGGTGATCCCTCAATCTTTGCAAGACCAACCGTAAGTGGGTAGCATGGTCAGATTCTGTCTGAGAATAGACTAAGATGTCATCAATGAGGATAATAACAAATTGGTCAAGGAAGTCCTGGAACACTCTATTCATCAAATCCATAAATACAGCGGGGGCATTGGTTAGTCCAAAGGGCATAACCAAGAATTCATAGGATCCATATCGAGTCAGAAATGCAGTCTTGGACACATCCTGTTCCCGTATCCTCACTTGATGATACCCCATCCTCAAATCAATTTTTGAGAAGTATGACGCTCCCCTAAGTTTGTCAAACAAATCATTAATGCGAGGCAAAGGGTATTTATTTCGGATGGTGACTTTATTCAACTCTCTATAGTCCACACATAAACGGAGAGAACCGTCTCTTTTCTTTACAAATAATACCAGAGCACCCCATGGAGACGTACTGCTCCTAATAAATCCCTGCTCCAATAGTTGTTGAATTTGATCTCTCAACTCCCTCATCTCCACAGGAGCCATGCGATATGGAGCTTTCGCAATTGGTCGCCTCCCCGGCGTTAAATCAATCACAAACTCAATCTCCCGACTCGGAGGTAATCCCGGTATTTCTCAGAAAACATCTTTAAAATCTCTAACAATTGAAAGAGAATCAAGGGAACAACTACATCCCTAGAAGTACCCTCCACAATAAAATATAAATAGGTACTCGTACCTCCTTCCATACAAGGCATAACAACCAACAACATTTCTTGCCCCGAAACTGCAAAAACTATACTCTTCCCATAACAATTTACTATCGTGCGGTATTTCATGAGCCAATCCATACCCATATCACATCATACCCGACCATGTCAAGGACGAGTAAATCGTCCTCAAAGCACAAGTTACCAATATTAATCCCTATGTTTTTACAAACAAACAAAATCAATGAACCATCACCCATAGAGGATTCAATGCTAGTGAAAGTACTCTCAGCAAACTTTATCAAATCCGTGGTCTAAGCAAAACTCCTAGAAATGAAAGAGTGTGTCGCACCCGTATCAAATAGTACCCGACCCATATGCCCTTGGATAAGAAACTTATCCTCAATCACTGGCGGTGCTGGAGGGGCTGGAGGAAGCATAGCCTCCTGAATGTGATAGACCCATCCATACTGCAGTTGCCCCTGTTGTGGAGGAACGACTGGATTAGGTGCCTGGGGTGGAAACTGAACATATGGCTGTTGTGCAGCCCTAGGGAGATGCCCTCCAATCAACTGAGGACACGACCTCTTATAATGGCCCAGCTCTCCGCACTGAAAACATTTGTTTGCCACATTCTCCTGGTTCTTTCCTTGATTGTTTCGGAACTATCCTAAACCTCGACCCTGCTGGCCTCTACCTCCATTCCCACTTCTGCCTACTTGTTATTGGGGCGGTCCGCCTTGACCCGACCTGTTGTTATTACCACTCGCATTAACTCCACCAAAGCGTTGGCGTTTTGACAAATCCCCTTGCTAGGGGTCCCTCTCTCTTTGCTTACTCCCCGAAGATTAGGATGAAGAAGATGCTCCTCCCCCAATCCCAATCCCTCCAGGCCTTCCCACTTTCCCCATCGCTGTAGCCTTCTTACTATTTTGCACAAACCGTCTATGCTCTTGACAATGAAGTAGATCCGCATTCATCACATCCCCAAAGGTTTGTAAAGTCGGATTTCCCAACAGATGTTGTTTTATTCTCCAATGTAAACCTCCCACAAATTTCAAGATTCTCTTCGCTTCTGGAGTCACTTCATCCGGTACAAAACTTGCCAATCGGGTGAACTCCTCTTCATACTCTGCAACATATCTCTCCCCCTGATCTACATCTAGTAGCTTCCTTTGCATCTCCCTTTGAACTGCGGGAGGGAAGTACTTTCCATCAAACAAGGCCTAAAAATCATTGATTGACATCGTATCCCTTTGCTCGGGTGTAGTCATCGACTCCCACCAATGTAAGGCCGATCCGACAAGCTTGAATGTAACAAGGATTTGCTTATTCTCCTCACTACATTCTATCATACGAAGATGGCGTTGCATGCCTTTCTTCCACTGATTTGCCCTTATAACGTCCGATCTTCCATTGAATTCCGGGGGATGGCCCTTTAGGAAAGACTCTCTAACCCTTTCCCATGGAGAAGGTCCCGTAGGAACTTGTGCCTCTTCCCCTCTCGATTGAGGTTTTGGCAATTATTGTACCACTGCAGTCATTGCTGCATTAACGGCTTGAGCCACTATGTTTGCCACATCAGCAGCACTGATATTCCCCGGTGGTGGCGGTAAAGGACCAACCTCATCTTCCACAACTCTATTACGTCGAGCGGGACGTCCTCTCTTAGGCGGCATCTGAGATAGAGAAACAATAGGGTTAGAATATTATATAAAACAATCTATTTTGCAGAAGATCGCAAACATAAGCAACAAAGCAGTCCTAACATTAGGCTCTACGTTAAAGAACGCTATGGTAGAAGGTGACAAGTCCGCATAGATCCTAAAGACCCTAGAACTTGATTCTATGATACCATCTGTGACAACCCGGTATCCGAAATAGGGGGTGGCCATCCCGATACTCCAATAATACATGAATCATGGATGGAAATCATTCTCAGCATCTTAACAACATAAAGAGTATACGAGATAACCACACAATATTTCAGAAAAATGGGTTGTCAAAAATTTTGTTTTGTAATTTAAAGAAATCATTATTAACAACCCATAATAGAAAGGAAAGGTGGAAACTCCCACAAGTGTGTATATATATATATATATATATATATATACACAACAACAATAATAATGAAAGGACCGAATGAAATGTCGATCATTAGAATTCATACAATGTACAATAAGTTCCATGAGATACATATTACATCCATTATACAATTACAACAGTTTGGGCCACACGCCTGAATAAAGGACTGATCATAACTAGAAAGCAACAAAGGAGGCGTCTACACAAAATGTCCTGTGATATCCGCAAAATGTCACGGCTCCTCAAAAGACACTAGAATAGGAAGGTCATTACGGGCGACCTTGCGGAGGAACACCTGAGAGGTTATAATATGTATATGCACAACAAGAAGGAAAACGGGTCAGGGCCCGATTTTATGTGATTTCCAGATAAATGAGTAGTATGACAATAATGAACAGTTAAACATGGATGATAGAGATGATATTCTAACATGGAAACATCATGAAATAAACTAAGACAATTAAACGATTATAAGGTAAGAATCAATTATATATGCAAATAAGAATAATCATCAACCTTTTTCATCTTTCATCGTTTTCATTTTATCTTCTTTCCATTCCTTATCAGGAATACAAATTTTATCATGTGGTCTTTATGGCACGCATTTCATTTGTATGCTCTTTGTGGCATATACTATGCTCTTTATGGCATTTTGTTTTGCTCTTTATGGCAACAATATTCCATCGAGTCCAACCCGATGTTAGAATAGTTATAAATATATGTGTATAACGATTCTAAGACCGCCCGTCCGGGTCTATCCACTGTGCGTGCCCCTAAATAACCATCATCTTCCAAGGCCTAACATAAGACAACCTGGGATCCTATCGAAACATTGGGCCATATGCCTGCGGGATAGTCAAGACCACACCCAAAATCTCCTATCCATCGCAGAAAAATATAAAACAAACGCTCATATGTCCTAGGACTATATCCACCCTGCATTCATTAGCCAGGGGGCTTCACCTCACGCACGAACTTCCCTCAAGATGGTATTTAGAGAGGTGTGTTTAAACCATTTCATTAATTTCCATTGCATAATTTAGTAAATTATCATTTACTTTGTCCAATTACATTTTTTCAAATGTATTCTAGTTATCCGGAACTATACGTGCTTCACATCATCATAATAACCACGATGAACATTTAAACTCCCAAGTCATTTTTCCTAAGTCTCCTTATGGCTTATAGTCGAGCATTATACCTCAAGATTTACTTCTAAGGTCTACAAAACTATCTAGGAATCTTCTAGATTCCTAATAATTATAAAAAGAAAGTAATGCCTAAACATCACTTCAATCACCCCCGAAATAAAATCCCAAATCTACCTATTTTCACCTAAAGTAGTAAATAACTCACCTAGAACTCTAATACCCTAAGTTGAATTCATGTAAGAAGGTTCCTATGCCATAAGACTAGAGAAAAGGGGTTGAAAATGAAAAAGAAAACAAAATTAAAAATGCAGGATTTTCGAATCGATTCGGCCTAGCCGAATCGATTTAGCCAGAAAATATGGGGTTCTGCATAATTGCCGAATAGATTCGGACCCTCCGAATTGATTCGCTCAGGTAAATTGGGTTTCTGCATAAATGACGAATCGATTCGGACGAGCCGAATCTATTTGGCCGGCCCAGGTTTGGAAACTGTCCAGGCCGAATCGATTCGGTTTTGCAGAAATTCGTAGTTTTGACTATGGAGTCTTGGACTCCAAATTTACTCCCAACTCAATTCCATTCCAACCAACCTAATTTATTGTCACCAATACATCATAAATACTACTAATTACTACCATAACCATCAATAATCATCCAAATCATTCTTTAATGATTCAAAATCCACAAACACATAAAAACCCTAAACTAATCAAACCATGATTAATACACCATTATCACAACTAATCATTTATCTTAAACCACATATAACAAGTAGGAAAATTGCCTCAATATATAAAATGCAAATCTTCCTTGTCTAGTAGCAAGAATCCCTCCTTAATCCTCAATCTCTTCTCATTTCTCTACTCTTTCTCTTCCTCTCTCAAGCTCTCTCTCTAGGTTTAGGAATAATTAGGGAAAAATGGAAGACTTAATTAAGACATAAATCGTGCCTTTAGTTCACAATTTACAACTTAAGTGGTAAATACTACACTAAATGATTCGCAACTACACATATATGTTAAAACCAGTCAAAAGTGCCCAAAACCTCAAAATACAATATGGCACATAATTTGACTATCTCGCACGTTACGGATTCAACTATGGCCTCCAAATTATCATTTGGATATTTTAAAATTCATTTTAAGTTCCGGTTCCATTTTAAACCATAGGGTCATTTTAAATTCTATGACACTATAAAGCTCATCATAAGAATATTTGCATGCTCATACAGTAAATATGCAATAAGTTAGTAAATATTGACTTTCCTTCATTAAATAAATACTTACTCCAAATAACAACATTTTATATTTAATCACCTCACATAGTAAGAAAATATAAAATAGGCTCTCATAAGCAAGGGTTGTTACAATTAGAAGGATCTTGGTCCTCAAGGACAAAATTTTTTCTTTCCATACTACTAATTTACTTTTAATATTCAGAATAAGCTTCTCAATCATAGCACTTTTCTTCCTATCTATGGAAACTAAACATCCCAAATTTATAAAATTAGTTTTTTTTAATAAAAATGTTGAGAATAATAGATACTCCTCATCAACTTGCTGGGAGGGTGAAAGACATTCGAACTCACAACTAAATATTGTTATGGCATGAACTTTGAAATCACACCAGGAAACGTAGCCCATCTACGTTGTGCTGCAGATACCTCGAAATGACAGAAAACTATCAAGAAGAAAACGTCATTGCACGCACAGAAACCTATCTGAATGAGGTGGTGGCCCACAATCTTAAAAAAATGGTGGAAGTTCCATCTGCCTGCTTCCTATCTGTAGATATTATTTTTGGAAAACTACTGTCATATGGATAAGAAAATTATTCAATATTAGTTCAAAAACTAATAAATTGATTGACACCCGTAATATAAAGAACTTAGCTACCCTCCAACCTACAAGTCACATGTCCCTATCTACGTTTTATAAATAGTAATTTTGCCTCAACGTGTCGTAGGCAACGACAACCACATTATTGATTATGTTTATGCTTTGAGTGATGGTTCTTTGTAATGTCTGTGTTAATTATCAACTGGTTAGTTGTGATATTGAAGTTGAATAACTACTTGGAAACTAATCATTAGTATTTTCTTTTGTTTTTTATATTGCAAACGAGGCCACACACTTCATAGGGAGATACATATGCAAGGGGTTATAAGAAGATGTGGATAACATTTTGGGAAGATGTCAAGAACTTTGGTAAGTTTAATTGTTCGTAGTTTTTCATAAGATAATTTACATTTGTATTCAAACGCAAAAAAGTATCACTGTGTGATCACTTTCACTATAATAATTGAGTATATTCTTTGGCTATATCCAGTTTGAATTTTAGTCTCCCATGTTTTTTCCTGGGAAAACTTTTCACAATGCACATAGGCTTTTTTAGGACAATTTGCCTTTTTTTTATATTTTTATGCCTCTTCTCTCCAATCTCCTACTATAGTATGGTTTTGAAAATTATTATTTTTTATGAATGTAATAGCTTAAAAATAGGATTTACTTTGACTAGGTACTACATTTGCACGTCTTCAAATTACGGTATCTATCTTCCTTTTGGGGTCATTTTTAAAGGATTTCATATTTTGCGGGGTTAGTGTTTACATGTGAGTTTTTTTGCAGTGCAGTTGTGATTTAATAGTTTTGTTGTTTAAACAAATTTGGGTGATTTTTATTCAATATGACTTTTCAATGTGCTTTGACATTTTAAGTAGACAATTGTACAAAATCCGTCGTAGTTGTTTGAAAAGAAGACAAACATATATGTTCGATCAGTATAACAGTATAACAGTATCCAACATAAAATTCTATCAAACACATAGTCACCTAGCTGCTGTATATGGCTATTTCACATGTGTTCAATTTTGTTATCTGGTGGCCTGCCTTTACTATGATGTAAGAGATACATGTGTGTACATAAGTGTTAATTAGATTTAACACCACCTAAGTACTTAAAATCTCTATGAGTGTGCACTTGAGGTTTACATCCAAGGCATTTCATAATAACTTTCGCTGAATACTTAATAGAAATATAGTAAGAAGCTTTTGCTTTATTCATTTTCATTTTCAAATAGAATTCTTATTCGGAAATAAGAACATGTAAACACAAAATTCTTCATTTGTGTACTCAACCTAAAGGTTAAATACATCGAACCAAATAAAACTAAAGAGAAATTAAAGAATACTTCAAAAACTTACAACATACCAAAGATACCTTAAGGATGTGGTTAGCTATTTTAACATGTTAGTGTACCTATAAAACAGAACACAGACCTAAGATAAACAACTCACATATTAAGAATCTTTTAGAGATTGGCCACAGACATTTTAGATACCAAAAATAAAATAAGGTTGAACAAATGCAATGCTTTAGAGTCTATACCTACCAAGTGTCAATATATGTGTACGTAAGAAAGTGAAAATCTTGTGTATAGATTTGAATAACTAAACCGGAAGCTTGTGCATATAAGCATTGGGCTAGACTTCATTGTTGATAGTATTGCAATGGCAGCACTGGTGGAATCTCACCCTCTAAGCACGGAGTTCGATAATTTCTCTTTCTGATGGACGAAAATGAGGAATTCCGAATTAAATTCTTCCCAATTTACTATATGAAGGTTGTCGTGTACCTCTGTTTACTGTATAAAGTTGACATGACCTTCCTAAGCTTCGGTGAACCTCTGGAAGATGTGCACAGAAAAGTTACCGTATATGTGATGATCTTGGTAGGTGCTTGCAATTCATATACAGACAACTTTACTCCGCTTTGATAATAGTACAAAGAACCTTAAACCATAAAAAGAACCCAAGTCATAAATAGTAGAGAATCCAAATCAGAGTGAGATGAATAGAAAAGAATTTGAGTTTTCAAAAATAGAGTTTTGAGAGAATTTTTTTTTACTCATATGCACACTAATCTATGCAACATTTTATCCGCATGAATCTAGAAACATATAGTAGCGGCTTGGTGACTATATGAAAATGTGAAAATGTTTGATCAGTATATGGCCAAACATATGCTGATTATATGGCCAAACATATACTGATCATTTATATCAAACATATCGACAAACATATATTGATCATTATATGGCCAAACATCTTGAATATATATGTTCAATCAGTATAACAGTATAACAGTATCCAACATAAAATTCTATCAAACACATAGTCACCTAGCTTCTGTATATGGCCATTTCACATGTGTTCAGTTTTGTTATCTGGTGACCTATCTTTACTACGATGTAAGAGATACATGTGTATACATAAGTGTTAATTAGATTAAACACCACCTAAGTACTTACAAATCTCTATGAGTGTGCACTTGAGGTTTACATCCAAGGCATTTCATAATAACTTTCGCCGAATACTTAATAGAAATATAGTAAGAAGCTTTTTATTTATTCATTTTCATTTTCAAATAGAATTCTTATTCGGAAATAAGAATATGTAAACACAAAATTCTTCATTTGTGTACTCAACCTAAAGGTTAAATACTTCGAACCAAATAAAACTAAAAAGAAATTGAAAAATACTTCAAAAACTTACAACATACCAAAGACACCTTAAGGATGTGGTTAGCTATTTTAACATATTAGTGTACCTATAAAA
Organism: Sambucus nigra; assembly: GCA_949130495.1. Taxonomy (NCBI): domain Eukaryota; kingdom Viridiplantae; phylum Streptophyta; class Magnoliopsida; order Dipsacales; family Adoxaceae; genus Sambucus; species Sambucus nigra. The sequence continues at coordinate 246,406,492 of OX422210.1, forward strand.
CAGACACAGGCCTAAGATAAACAACTCACATATTAAGAATCTTTTAGAGATTGGCCACAGACATTTGAGATACCAAAAATAAAATAAGGTTGAACAAATGCAATGGTTTAGAGTCTGTACCTACCAAGTGTCAATATATGTGTACATAAGAAAGTGAAAATATTGTGCATACGTTTGAATAACTAAACCGGAAGCTTGTGCATATAAGCATTGGGCTAGACTTCATTGTTAATAGTATTGCAATGGCAGCACTGGTGGAATCTCACCTTCTAAGCACAGAGTTCGATAATTTCTCTTTTTGATGGCCGAAAATGAGGAATTCCGAATGAAATTCTTCCAAATTTACTATATGAAGGCTGTCGTGTACCTCTGTTTACTCTATGAAGTTGACATGACCTTCCTAAGCCTCTGTGAACCTATGGAAGATGTGCACATAAAAGTTACCGTATATGTGATGATCTTGGTAGGTTCCTGCAATTCATATAAAAACATCTTTACTCTGCTTTGAGAATAGTACAAAGGACCTTAAACCAAAGGACCATAAAATGAATCCAAGTCATAAATAGTAGAGAATCCAAATCAAAGTGAGATGAAAGAAAAGAATTTGAGTTTTCAAAAATAGAGTTTTGAGAGAATAATGTTTTTTTACTTATATGCACACTAATCTATACAACATTTTATCCGCATGAATATAGAAACATATAGAGATCAAACATATAGTAGCGGCTTGGTGACTTTATGAAAATGTGAAAATGTTTGATCAGTATATGGCCAAACATATGATGATTATATGGCCAAACATATACTGATCATTTATATCTAACATATGGCCAAACATATACTGATCAGTTTATGGCCAAACATCTTGAACATATATGTTCGATCAGTATAACAGTATCCAACATAAAATTCTATCAAACACATTGTTACCTAGCTGCTGTATATGGCCATTTCACATGGGAACACAATAGTGTAACAGTATAACTACACAAAAAAATAAAAATTAGCAAAAACCTCCCCAAAATTAGCAAAAACTACACAAAAAAACAAGAAAAAAGGCGTATCGTGATGACTCAAAAGTTCAACACAATAATCATCAAAATAAAATAAAATTCCTATAAAAAACAGAGAATAAAAAGTGTTTATGCTCAATGTAAATAAAAAACTTCATGATCAAAATGTGAGTATCAAGGATTTTTAAGAATAATACCTTTCAAGTACAATCCAAGACTGCTAATCTGGAAAAGGAAAAATGAATCAAGAATAGTACAGAGGATAGACTAAATTCAAAGAAAAATTAAATTCCACACTTACTAAATCAATAAACAATTAGAGAAAATGAGAACCTAAAACATTTAGATCTGAAGTACTTGGGTATGCATCCCCAAAGTTAGATATGCAGAAAATACATGTTAGATGTAAATTACACCTCTTTCCCTCCATTATCACACTCTTTTGCTCTATTCCAATCAATTACATCTCCACCACACCTCCTCAAAATGCATTCCTTCCACAGCACATGCTATTGTAACTTTGTCAAACATTAAATGAATAACCATTACCCATTCACTATACTCACTTATTGTCACCCTTTGCATATATAGGTCTAATGCAATGGCATTCAGATAACTCTAATCAGATCTGTAAATTCTGTTTACTGTTTCATTTCCAGATTGCATAAATTTTTCAGTCACTATGTGGTAAAGACTTGGAGTACGTGAATAACCAAGCCAAACACACCTAAAAAAATTTAATAAACACCCAAATGATGCTATAAATTGATCGAGCTACACTATACATCAACAAAGATGCAGAAGGCAGTGTAACATGTAAAACGAAAAAAATGACACAAACTTTAGAGCACTCTCAGTCCTCATACCACAGTCAGCACCGTTTGTAATCAACAGTTGTTCCTCTTGTGAGATACGTTATTCAAAACTTGTAGAACTAAAAGAGTTCATTTCAAATACTCATAATGTTCACATATCACAAAAGTAATAAACACAACATTCTTACTAAGACAATGTTGCAATATACCCAATTAATAGCTTCAAATGGTGATTTTAAATATATACTTATAAAAAATGGTCATAGGATAAAGTCCATAACATGAGGAGTGTGATTATCCAAGGGAATGTAACGTGCCATTATTCCCCAAATCTCTGAATCCATGTATCTTTGCACAATAAGTAAGTCCATAACATGTAATTTGTTAATCGAACCTTTTCAGTTACAAATCTGTAATTTGTAAATAAAAAGAGTTGTTAGATCTTAAAAATAAAAGAGAGCATGTCATAATATTAAAATACAGGTAATAGGATTGAGGCAACTAAGCCTAGATTCACTATAATTTTAATGAAAATCTATCACATGGACTCCATCGTCTATGCAAAACTTTTACACTCACAATCATATTGATAGATCAAATATATTTATACTACCCATATACATCTATAACTTGCTAATATTTCATATCCATAGACGCGAAATAATGCTTAGATAATAAGGCAGGGGGCATAATGCTTAGAAGTCTCATTTATTCATGAACATAAATGTTGCTTAAATAACTTATGAGGTACTAATATTGCCTATGTTCAGTAAAAATAGTAAATATAATAATTAAATTCCACAATGATACCTTGTCCTCATATCACAGATGTCCTCCACCACAACGATCCTCAAAATTACCTACTAAAATTTCAAAATAGAAATAAATTTATAATTTTTACCAATATTACGTGCTTTCCATACATGAACACAACTTTTTAAAAGCATAGAAACAAAAGTTTCATACACAGAAACAAAAGTGTCTATGCTCACTGATTATATCAAAAATAGAATCATATATACCCTTTCTACCATATTAATGCATCATTTTAAAAATCAAATAACATTTTATCTGAAACACATAAATATATATAAGACACCAAAGATCTATTAAGACACTAAAGATCTATAATAACCTACCCATTCCAAATCTTATATAAGATTATGTTGGCAAAAAAAACAATACTACCAAATTTTAAGTAGGTACAATCAGATTACCAAATACTCGTAAAAATGACCAAAAGTTTAAAAACAGTAAAAGTATTAAATGCTCACTTGGTAATTTTGTTGAACAACTACGATTTAAGTTACCTAAAATAACCAATTAAAGTGTTGAACACCTACGAATGTTCAGTAACCACATGGTTCTGTTTAGCTAAAAAAAAATTGAAAACATAAGATATGCAATCAAATAAAAAAAGTATATTTAGTAAGTAAAAGAGTATAGCCCGCTCAGTGGAAATTGGGACCATAGTCCGGTCAGTAAGTAAACAGAATTAATTGAGAACACTAAAATATTTCCCATGAGAACCCAAATCAAATGAGGATGACAATCAAGACGAAAAATAAAAACTTGAAATTTTTCATACACCGAAAACCCTAATTAAATCGAATCGCTCTATATTAAAACCTAACCCACCACCACATTTAAGAGAACCATTGTGAAATAAACTTTTCCCCTGAATTTTGAATTGCCGAAACCTAAAACATGCATTTAAGCACTAAAAATATTACCTAAAACGACACATAATAAAGAGAAAAAAAAATGAGTATACCTTTTAGGTTATTCCAACTATAATCAGTAACCTGTAAAAGAAAAACAAATCAACAAAATACAAAAAACAAATAATTAGATCCCGACACATAAGTATACATGTGAAAATATATAAAACAAATTAAATAAAATCGAAATAGATCTTAACCAAAATAAAAATGAACAAAGCCCTAAAATGAACCCAAATCAAATCGTATTTTCCCCATGTTCTCATATAAGATTTCAAAGCCCTAAATCTCGTGTATGTGCATATGTATTGTAGGAGATGAAGAAATTAAATGTGTGTGTGTCTATGTGTGTGTGTGAGGGAGATTACATGTAGGAGGAGTCTAAAATCCATATGATCGATCGAGTTAGAGAGAGAGAGAGAGAGATGGTGATTTGAGAGAGAGAATAGAGAGAGTTGAGAATCGATCGAGACAGGAGAACGGGGTGTAGTGTTTGTGTGTTTCTTTGTTGTGTGTGGGAGAAAATGTGTAATTTTTATTTTACCCATGTTTTTGAATTTTGAGTAAGATGGGGAAAGGAAATCAAGTCTTAAAAAAGAGGGGGAAATAAAAAATAAAAGGACAAAATAGGAAAATGTATCAAAATGATCTCATCCCTCCATCTCTAGCCTTGTTGGCTTTCATCCGAACCATTAAATGTCTTTCTATCTTATGAATAGTGAAAACACCATTGTAACTTATTATATATATATATATATATATATATATATATATATATATATATATAGAGAGAGAGAGAGAGAGAGACGGTGATGTGTAGTATATATATGATTTATAAATATGTTTGTGTATAATATTTATAAGGAAGCATATCTATTCTAGTGCTATCATGGGAGGTTGTGCGATGTGGGTGAATCCCCTGGCCAGAGAATGCAGGGCGAGTATAGTCCCCAGGTCAGACGCATTATGTCTGATTCAATATCACTACCATTGGAAACTATGATCGCCTGCACAATGTTTATTACATTTTTCTAATGCGGGGATCTAGTTGTGTCAGTATTCCGGGTGGATGAGTATACCCGAGTATGATAGCATTTAGAGAACACCCGATAAGTGCCTATTTGAGAGGATGGTTCTTTATCTACGACATGTATGTGTGAATGTTGTAGTATGATATTACCTAAATATGGTACATTTATATACGGGTAAATACATGATGAGAATTTTATTAATAATATAACTTGTGAGATTGCTATATGATATCAAATGAGAATTGAATTGAATAGATTAGTGTGATTAATAACATATAACTCGTATACCAAACTCACTCAGGATAGAGTAGTAGGAAGAGTGTGTGTGTATATATATATATATATATATATATATATATAGAGAGAGAGAGAGAGAGAGGTAGGCTCTTATGCACACTAAGTATGCACAGTGCTGGTGCACACCAATTCTTTTAAAGCATTAAAAAAATATTTTTGAGTTGATTTTTGTATGTGATATTTAAACATTTCAAAGGACCCATGTAAAAAAAATAAGGTCAAAAAAATCATTTTTTGCTATTTTTAAAAAATCGGTCAAACTTTCACAGCTTTTAAAGTGCTTAAAAGTAGCGAAAGTTTGACCGATTTTTTAAAAATAGCAAAAAAAGTTTTTTTAGCTGATTTTTTTTACATGGGTCCGTTGAAAGGTTTGAATAGCACACAAAAAAATCAACTCAAAAAATATTTTTTTTACTATTTGAAAAAAATGATGTGCAAACTTTGTGTGCATATGAGCCTCGCTCTATCTCTATCTAAATATATATGTATATATAAATAATAAGGAGTAGAAGTTGTTTTACTATTCCATAAGATGATAAGCTAAGTAGGGGTCCAGATTAATCCAACAAGGCAACGATCTAATGGTTGAGATTAAAATACCCCTCTTACGATTTTTACCCCTTAAAAATTTGATTTTCCCCCTCTTTTAACACACTTTAATTCCTTTTCACTATCTTCAAAATTCAAAAATAAGGGTAAAAGGGTATTATAACCATTTTGATCTCACTTTTCAACCTCTTACACACACTACCTCCTCTCCATTGTCTCTCTAATCACACGCATCCCACCGACCCTCAAATATTTACCCCTTCCTTTCTTAGGCTTCTCTTCTCCCCATGACCTCTCTCTCTCTCTCACTCACTCACTCTCATATGAGGATTTGAAGAAAGGGATTTTTTTGCAAATCCATTTTTTTTTTTGGACCTATTTCTTTACAGATCTAATTTTCTGGTTGTGTGGTATGTTGACATTCTTTTAGATTTTGTTTTGGAACTTTTTTGCCGATCTATTTTTTTACAGATCTAATTTTTTGTTTGTGTGGTTCAAATTATTTTTTTTATTTTAGTTGGAGGCAAGTCAGTAATACAAATGTGAGATCGATTAGATACCCCATAAAGAATCCTTTCCTCCTTCATGTTTTTGTAGATTTATGGAGTTTAGATTAAGGCTTTTGATTCGTAGGGTTTACTTCTTTTTATGGAGATTTTAGGGCTTGCTATTGATGTGCTACATTTTTCGGTCTTCAAATAGGTGCAGGTACACACACACGAGCCTGTACCATACTCAATGAGATTTTGGGGTTTTTCTTTAAATTTAGGGGTTTCAAAATTTCATTTTGGTGTTTTCTTGAAATTTATTGTTCTAGACGTCAAGTTATACATTTTAACAATTAAATTTTTTGTTTGTGTTTGTGTTTGAGTAATTTGTGCACTTTACTTTCTCAGGTACTAATTTTGTATCTCCAATTTGGTGTCCAAGAAATCTCGGGTATTATCTCTCTCTCACTCTAATTAGTTGCTTTTAAGATTTATGAGGTGGAAATATGTTCTAGATCATATTTGTGTATATATTTATGTGAATATGGGTTTTTCTATTGTACTTTAAAGTTATTATGTGTTAGCGTACTTTAATTTTATTATTCCAAAACCTATTTATCATGAGTTTGTTGCAGATGTGAAAATCATGGTCCGAGTCTAAAGGCGATTTTTCCTAAATATAGAGCATATTTTGTATTGCTTGAACTGGGTGCAGAGATTTTGTTCATGCCTATAGGAGTGATGTTTGTTTATTTTTTAATTATTTTAGTTAATCATTTGAACTCTAATTAGATGTTGTTTAATGTTAGACACCATTAACAAAAGGTGAGTGACTTTATTAATAATTAACTTTTTTTGTGTGTGTTTATGTTTGACTAATTTGTGCACTTTACTTCATTAGGTACTACTTTTGTATCTCCAATTTGGTGTTCAAGAAATCTCAGGTATTATCTCTCTCTCACTTTAATTAGTTGCTTTTAAGATTTTTGAGGTTGAAATATGTTCAAGATCATATTTGTGTGTGTGTGTGTATATATATATATATGAATATGGCTTTTTCTATTGTACTTTAAAGTTATTATGTGTTAGCATAATTTTAATTTTATTATTCCAAAACATGTATATCATGAGTTTGTTGCGGCTGTGAAAATCGTGGTCCGGGTCTAAAGCCGATTTTTCCTAAATATAGAGCATATTTTGTATTGCTTGAACTGGGTGCAGAGATTTTGTTCATGCCTACAGGAGTGATGTTTATTTATTTTTTATTTTTCCAATCAATCATTTGAACTTTAATTAGATGTTGTTTAATGCTAGATACCATTAACAAAAGGTGAGTGATTTTGAAAAAAATTATATTTCATTCTTTTCATTAGTGTTTTTCATATTTCTCCACCCTCATTCTCCCTTTCACCCATCTGCATCCTCCTCTCTCTTACACACTCCCTCCCAACGTTGTTGCCTCATCCCTCAGCCGCTGCTGCCCTCATTCTGCTACCGTAAAAAAGTAATCTCTACTACACATATTCTCACCTACAATTTTTTTGGAAGAATTAATTTTTTTCTTGGTTTTTCCACTACTGTTTCAATTTTGTTGCTTTGATTCTTCATCTTAGGCAGAATATCTCACTACTAGATTTCATGTTTCTCGAGCTCAAGAGGTGGGTTGAAAGTGGAATCGTGTAGGGAGTGCAGTTTTCTCTTTTGGTTGTAAGTATGCTCTGTCAGTATGCCCTGCTATAGTAGTGTAATATCCGGAGGTGCAGTGAGTGAGAGGCTCATCAGAGCTACAATTAACTATTTCCTTTTGTATACATGGGGGACAAAATTATTTCCTATGTTATATTTAGCTTATGAATTTTTTTGTCAAACTTAACTTTGTTAGCAAACTTTGTCAACCTAACCTTGCCAAAATAATTTCATACAGAAGGTTTGGGAAACTAATGGGCAAGTTTGGTTAAACTCTGTGGGAAGTTATTTGAAGTAACTTTAAATGGTGGGAAGTAAGGACTATATTCTAATTCTCCATTCTATTCTAAACATGTAGCTTACAATACACTTATGAGTTTCAAGTGTAATTGATTCCATGTTTCTAATTGTGTTCGTTTATTCTAGGATAATAGCGTGAGTAGTGGTGTATATTTTAGGGAAAAAACTTATGGATTATGTGTTTGTTGGCCTGCATAATGATTGTTTTGGGTTGGTTTGTTAAACTTATGGTCTCTCTCAGTCTCTGATTAAGTGTATATTAATTTTTTTCAAATTTTTGAGATTTGAGATGGTTAATAAGTTAATTAATCCGTGTACTGTGGTGATTCAGGTGTGGGTTATGGCTTGAGATTTGATGCAGTGAGGAATGTATTTTTTTATATGCTTTACATGGTATGTGGAATCTAAATTTAATTTTTGTTACCTAAGTTCTCACCCCAAGCCTCACTTCTAATAATAGTGTGTATATTTAACTATTTAGTGGAAAATTGTGTGGTATAACTATTCAGTGCTGACTATTATCTTAACTTGGGCATTTCCTTTATTTTGTTATGTACATTATTGGCCTATTTAAATTTCAATTTGTGAAAACTTTCAATTGTCTTTGGTTGCACAGCCGGGGAAGGTTGTTATATCCAAGAACTGACATCAGTTAATGCACAAGTAGATATTCATCTTCTCATTGTCGGATTGAACGAGATGCCTTTTTTTAATGGTATATGTATTTTGTTTTGATAGAACTTATCAGATGCTTCTCTAGATTCCATTAATTTCAAATTTTAGGCGTTTTAGGAAATTTTAGAACCACTACCTCTATTAACTTAGAAACGATGTTTCAATCTACAATTATTTTCTTTCATAAAATGGGCCCAGCGATAATTTTCCTCTCTAAAACTAAAAGTTGCAAACATATCTTCCATATAACTAATATTCAAACCCCCCTCTTCTAAAGGACATCACAAATCTCTCTCCATTTCACCCAATGGTTCTTAGGTAGACTTTCATTAGAACCCCTAAAATAATCCGCAAATACCTTTTCGATGACATTTATTATCTCTTTTGGAGGATTTAAGGCATCCATAGTATATAAATGCACAGAGTACAACACATGCCTAATTAGAAGGAGCTTGGTCCTCAATGATAGAAATTTTGCTTTCCATACTACTAATTTACTTTTAATATTCAGAATAAGCTTCTCCATCATAGCACTTTTCTTCCTATCTGTGGAAACTGAACATCCCAAATTTATAAAATGATTTTTTTTAATAGAAATGTTGAGAATAATAGATACTCCTCATCAACTTGCTGGGCAGGTGAAAGACATTTGAACTCACAGCTAAATATTGTTATGGCATGAACTTTGAAATCACCCTATGAAACGTAGCCCATCTGCGCTGTGCTGCAGATACCTCGAAATGACAGAAGACTATCGAGATAAAAACGTCATTGCACGCACAGAAACCTATCTGAATGAGGTGGTGGCTCATAATCTTGAAAAATAGTGGAAGTTCCATCTACTTGCTTCCTATCTGTAGATATTATTTTTGGAAAACTACTGTCATATGGATAAGGAAATTATTCAATATTAGTTCAAAAACTAATAAATTGATTGACACCCATAATATAAAGAACTTAGCTACCCTCCAACCTAAAAGTCACATGTCCCTATCTAAGTTTTATAAATAGAAATTTTGCCTCAACGTGTCGTAGGCAACGACAACTAGATTATTGATGATGTTTATTCTTTGAGTGATGGTTCTTTGTAATGTCTGTGTTAATTATCAACTGGTTAGTTGTGATATTGAAGTTGAATAACTACTTGGCAACTAATCATTAGTATTTTCTTTTGTTTTTTATATTGCAAACGAGGCCACACACTTCATAGGGAGATACATATGCAAGGGGTTATAAGAAGATGTGGATAACATTTTGGGAAGATGTCAAGAACTTTGGTAAGTTTAATTGTTCGTAGTTTTTCATAAGATAATTTACATTTTTATTCAAATGCAAAAAGTATCACTGTGTGATCACTTTCACTATAATAATGGATTATATTCTTTGGCTATATCCAGTTTGAATTTTAGTCTCCCATGTTTTTTCCTGGAATAACTTTTCACAATGCACATGGGCTTTTTTAGGCCAATTTGCCTTTTTTTTTAATATTTTTTATGCCTCTTCTCTCCAATCTCCTACTATAGTATGGTTTTGAAAATTATTATTTTTTATAAATGTAATATCTTAAAAATAGGATTTACTTTGACTAGGTACTACATTTTCACGTCTTCAAATTACGGTATCTTTCTTCCTTTTGGGGTCTTTCTTTAAGGATTTCATATTTTGCGGGGTTAGATTTTACATGTGTGTTTTTTTGCAGTGCAGTAGTGATTTAATAGTTTTGTTGTTTAAACAAATTTGGGTGATTTTTATTCAATATGACTTTTCAATGTGCTTTGACATTTTAAGTAGACAACTGTACAAAATTCGTCGTAGTTGTTTGACATTTACACCAGATTGCACATTTTCATAATTTCATATTTTTTTTAAAAATTCCTAACTCGGGTTTGATGAGGCAATGCAGTTGAATCAGTTTTCATTCATAAATGCATTCCATGGACATAGTGATAAAGAAGAAACTTATATCCGATATTAAAGATACATCACAACTGGTAGTCTATGTTTTCTTCCATTTTTTTGTATGCATTTTGTCGTGTTACATGTCTTTTTCTAAGTGAAAATATGACTGATAACTAAATAGGAAGGTTGATTTACTAAGTTTATTCTTTATTATTTGTAAAATATATAAATTTGGACATTTTTTAGGCATGTTTTTGGACATTTTTCTTACGGGACAAAGATTTCTAAATTATGGGCCTTATTTACCATATTACTCTTTATTAGTAATGTGCAACGACGACTACACAATACTAAATACAATGAGAGCGTAAAGAGGAGTTATAGACTTAATTTTTTCGTCCATTGAAATGATTTATTATTAAAGTTTTAATTCTCTTGGTAGGTTTTGATTGTGTAATTTATCGAGTTATTAAATATATTGGAGATGGGTTTTTAATTAGGTGTGTTATTTTGTTTCAGCATTGGGACTTCTCAGAATCTTCATGGTGGATATATGCGCAAGATTTCCGATGTCATTTGTTTGTAGAATTTAGAAGCAGCTATCCTTTTGAACTCGCAACTTTGTATGTGGTGGATTCGAATCCACATATCATTAATGCTATCGAGAATACTCGCAACAAGGAGACCCTCTAATTTTCCAAACATATGCTCATGAATGTGAGCTCTGGACATCAACACCAACTGAATTTATACAGCTATTAACAAGGCTAGTAGGTTGGGGTTGTCCATTTGTACAACTAATTAATATTATTCTTAGCTCATTTTTCGCACTCCTTTGTCCATGATTTATTATTTATTGTCGACATTAATGATTTTTTGAAACAAGAAACTTAGGGATATGTTCTAAATTCATTCATATTTCGTTGAATGCAGAGGTAATGAGTGGGAGAAGTCAATCAATTTTTTTTAGATCTGTGAGAAATACTCTTTCCATATTTTTGTACTCTCAATTGAACATTTGGAGCGTACAACTGGATAAGTTAATATAATGAACCTATTAACTTGGAAATTTATAAAAAAATATATAAGATTAATTGTTGTATAAATATATTGCATTTTCAATATTTGTTACTAGAATAGTTTATTTGAAGGAACTAACTATTTTGCAGTTTATGATGCCCAAGTTTTAGATAGTGTGGTAGATGAAGGAAAATGGTGACTTCAAGATGCCAACATATGATTTCATAAACAAGTCCGCATAGGTTATTTGAAGATGAGATTTCCGTTCCTTTCAAAAAAATTGCGAACTTTTTAATATTTTACTCATGATTTAGGTGGAGCTTCGAGTTTTTAGGAAGTTTGCTTCGTAAAAAAATATTTGTTAGATGAATTTCGACTCTTTGAATATTACTGAATTGGTCGTTATCCCTTAAGCATGGTGGATAGTCCAATAAACAAATCGGAGTATTTCCATTTTTTTTTAAATTGACACTTTGTTTATTTGAGGCATAATGTGAATTCGGTTGATGAATATTATATATTTCATGTTTTATCGGAATTTCTTTGACGAATTTTGAATGTTACTGGACTATTTGTTATTTGTTAAGAAGGGTATATAATCTGATAAACAAAGGAAATTGTAGCCATTTTGTTTTTAAAATTACACTTAGTTTTGTTGGGAAACATAATTTTTGTCATTGAATAGATATGTACTTTGGAAATTTTTGTCGTTGATTACGTACTTTTGAAATTTTCTCCGTGCCTTCCGGAACGGGCATCCCTCCAGTATATATATATATATATATATATATATATATACTAGTTACGGTGTAAATAGCTAGATGAGTCATGTATAGGTACGTTAGGCGTGCACATTAGTCGAGGGGTGAGGTGTCCTCAAGAGAGTGTGCGGGACTAACTTAAATATTAAGAGCATTCATGCATTTTAATTTACTTCAATTAAATTCAGTTGCTAAATATTTTCAAATATTTTGGGTTCTAACCCTTGCTATAAAAATCTTTTCAAAACATTTTAGGTGTCCTACCATAGGGACGCCAGGCCTTATCTTCATGAAGGGTACTTAGATTTAGTACATGTGGGTGCTACAGGATATTGCTTTGGACGCCTATCTCATTCTCTTCTAGATAGGGATGTTCTAGTTGTACTTTGGGCATGTTTCCCCTGGCTTGTACTCATTACTTTTGGTTTGGCATGTATTAGCTAAACTTGGTACCCTTGGGAATTTTGTTGGTTTACTTGTATTAGTCGATGTATTCGTCTAACATTCTTATTGTATATTTGTGGCATGATTAGATTCTCTGATATTGTGTGGGTTAGTTGAATCTTTATACACTTGTTGGTTTTGGATTTAGTCATAAGATAAATTCGGCATCGGCTTAGTTAAAGAATAGGAGGTTAGTAATTATTAATGTTGCGACAGTGATGCTAAGAATGAACCGTATGTAAATCCTGATTTAATTTGATTAAGGCCTGATCAACCGGAATTTAATTAAGCAGGGTGTCACAGATAAAATAAATAATTTTTTATGCTTCAGTCCCATAACCATTTCTAACTGCTCATAATCACTCTTTTTCTATTCATTAGAGAATGACACTATCAACATTATCCCGAAAGAATTACATTCACATTCACAACAGTATCAACATAATCACATTCACAAAAGTATCAACATTCACTGAATGATATCTAGATAAATAAACTGAATAAAATTATGTGACAACCCGCTATCTGAAATAAGGGGTGGCCAGCCCGATACTTCGATAATACAGGAATCATGGATAGATATCATCCTCAGCATCGCAACAACATAAAGAGTATATGGGATAACCACACAGTATTTCAGAAAACGGGTTGTCAAAAATTTTAGTTTTACAATTTAAATAAAGCATTAGTAACAACCCATAATAGAAAAGAAGGGTGGAAAATCCCACAAGCATATGTATATACCAACCATAATAAGGGAAGGACCGAATGAAATGCCGATCAATAGAATTCATACAATATACAATAAGTTCCATGTGTTACATAATACATTCATTATACAATTACAAACATTGGGCTACACGCCCGAATAAGAACCCGAACATAACTAGAAAACAATGAGGAAGGCGTCTACACAAAATGTCCCATGATATCCGCAAAATGTCACGGCTCCTCAAAACACTGGAATAGGAAGATCATTAAGAGCGACCTTGCGGTGGAACACCTGAGCGGATACAATATATATATATGCACAACAAGAAAGAAGAACTGGTCAGAGCCCGATTTTATGTGATCACCAGATAAATGACAAGTATGACAATGACGAACAGATAAGCATGGATGATAAAGATAATATTCTAGCATGGTAACAATGAGAAAGATTTAAGATAATTAAATGATTATAAGGGAAGAATCGATTACATATACAATTAAGAATACTTATCAATCGTTTTCATCTTTCATTCTTTTCATTTTATCTCCTTTCCATTCCTTATCAGGAATACAATTATTATCATGTGCTCTTTATGGCACTTGTCTCAATTGTATGCTCTTTGTGGCATATACTTTGCTCTTTGTGGCATTAATGTTCCATCGAGTCCAATTCGATAATTAGAATAGTTATAAGTATATATATATAACAATTCTAAGACCGCCCGTCCGGGTTTCCCCACTGTGCGCGCCCCTAAATAACCATCATCTTCCAGGGCCTAACATAAGACAACCTGGGATCCTATCGAAATGTCGGGAAGCGTCCATATGCCTGCGAGATAGTCAAGACCACACCCAAAATCTCCTACCCATCGCAGAAAAATATAAACAAGCGCTCATATAGCCTAGGACTATATCCACCCTGCATTCATTAGCCAGGGGGATTCACCTCACGCACGAACTTCCCTTAAGATGGCATTTAGAGAGGTGTGTATCATCCATTTTATTAATTTCCATTACCTGATTTAGTAAATTATCATTTACTTTGCCCAATTTACATTTTATCAAATGCATTAAGGTTATCCGGAACTATATGTATTTCGTATCAGCATAACAACCTCGATAAATAGTTAGACTCCCCAAATTATTTTCCGAAGCCTCCTTTTTGGTTTCATAATAGACCATCAAGTCAAACCTAGCTCACAATAACTCCTAAAGTCTCCAAATTTGACTCTAAGATCTCCTAGGCTATTATAAAACTATACGAGAGAAGTAATGCCTGAACATTACTTTAAACCTCCCACCCTGAAATGAACCCTAGATGAACCCCTTCGAGTCTAGGGTGTCGACCAAACTCAACAAATACTCTAAGACCCTATATTTACTTCATTTAAGAAGGTCCCTAATTACTAGTCCTAAAGAAAAGGATTAAAAAAAATTTAAATAAAGGACTTCCGAATCGATTCGGCCTGGCCGAATCGATTCGGCCTGAAATCCTGGCTTTCTGCATAAATGTCGAATCGATTCGGACATTCCGAATCGATTCGGTCGAGAAAATGGGGTTTTTACATATCAGTCGAATCGATTCGGACCAAGCCGAATCGATTCGGACCAAGCCGAATCGATTCGGTTCACCCAACCCTGGAAACTATCTCGCAGCGAATCGATTCGGCCAGGCCGAATCGATTCGGTTCTGCAGAAATTCCTAATTTTTCTTATAGAGTCTTGGACTCCAATTTCATCCCAAACTCTAATCCATTCAAACCAACTCATTTATTTCCACCAACACAACATAAATGCTACTAACTACCATCATAACCATCAACAATCATCCAAATTATTCTTCAATGATTCAAAACCAACAAATACACAAAAAACCCTAAACTAGTTAAACTATGATCAATACACCATTATCATAACAAATCATTTATCTTAAACCACAAATAGCAAGTAGGAAACTTGCCTCAAACCATCAAATGAAGATTTTCTTTGTGTAGAAGTAAGAATTTGTCCTCAATCTTCAATTTCCTCTCCTTTCTCTACTCTTTCTCTTCTTCTCTCAAGCTCTCTCTAGGTTTAGGAGTGAAATTAGGGAAATTAGAAGACTTAGTAAGACTAAGTCGTGGCTTTAGTCAAAATCCCAACTTAATTGATCAATATTGCGATAAAATAACACGCAACTACATATTTAAGGTATAATCAGTCAAAAGTGCCAAAAATCTCAAAATACAATATGGCACAATATTTGACTATCTTGCACGTTCCGGACTCAATTATGGCCTCCAAATTATCATCTGGACAATTTATAATTCATTTTAAGTTTCGGTCTCATTATCAAGCCAAATATCATTTTAATTCTTATGATATTATAAAACATAAAATGGAAATATTCACCTATAGTTATAGTAAATATGCAACCTCATAGAAGATATTAACTCTTCTACATTAAATTAATACTCAATCCATAACTCCACATTTTATATCTAATTACCATATCTAGTAGATAAACAGAAAATGTGTTCTCATAAGCGAGGGTTATTACAAATTCATAACCAAAACCCATACAATATCCCGAAAGAATTACTGAAACAAAATGTCTGAAATACAAATGGAAATACTGAGTCATAATTGTTGACTAAACAAGGAGAAACATCGTCGAATGAAATAACCGAGAACTTATCCTATAATGAATAGGAAATGGAATTGTCTAATCACGAGGTCCCGCATCTTCCACAGCAACTGCAGCACGTCAACCTAGAATGAACTGCTAAAATTGGTGGCCCTGTGGTTGGACACCTAAAATGTCTTAAAAAAATTGCAATACCTCAAGCCGTAAAACCTTTTAAAAATATTTTGCAAGCATTTAAATGCAATAAATATGAGTAATGTAAATATTATAATGTCTCATGATATTCTTCCTACATATGTTACCCGCCTAACTAACCCACATACTCCACTAATGATCCTTATTAGTCATTTATCCCACCCGTATCTCCCATACAATACGTAAATATATTATTTTTCTATTTACCAACTTTATAATCACCACATTATTTGTTAAGTTTCACATACTTAATTCCAATTTAGATATTCACAATCTATATCTTCTACTAAACACAAAAGGGTAAGTGTGTGTGTGTGTATGTGTGTGTGTTTTGTACCCTGAATAAAGAACTCACGATGCGGCATACTCTACTATCGAGTCCATATGCACCTCACATACCAATAATGACTACTGGTTTGGAACGGTACCTCGAACCAAGAATAAATAATCACATAATTGAGGTGAACATAGTCCTAATCCTTTGAGATATGAATATACCTGATGCACCCAAATGACCGATCACATTATCGTACACTCAAATAGCGATCAACCCTAAGTTCTATGCTCTGGGGAATATATCCAAACCTTGTTGGCACCGACAAATTGGCATCGCCCACTACGCGTGAGCTCCCATGATAACAGGAAGTGTAGGTATGCTTATACATATAATAATCATACATGACAAGCATTCACACAATCCATGTATATTCATATAGTAAATGCCATATATATCTCAATTATTCAACGTACTATTATTTCACACTTTATCTTTATTCCCATTTATTACGAATATCAATCGTTATTCAAAGAGTTCTAATAATATCTTTTTTATTTCAATAATTAATATCACATTATTTAACTAATCCAAATCTCGGGTTCATCTCAATTCTCTACATATCCCTATTTGATTACCGTACGCTAATACGTTCAATAATTATCGATAGGTTCTGGTCTATAATTTTGACTCCTCGACTATCCCAATCTCTCAATTATACACTACTGGTATTCCCCTATTTTTTCATAATACCAAACTACTCAAGTTATTGTTTCAATAATTTATTTAAAGTTTTACACCTAAATTAACAAAATTTCCATTTTCTGTACAACAAAATCGAGTCGTAAATTTTTCTGGTAGATTAAACACCCTCTAGAAAAATTATGATTCCTCCATCTACTGAAGTCCAAATGAGTTGATTCAAAGCTCAATGCAAAGATAAGACACATAAATTTCCATCCATGTATGTCTCTTACTCTAATGAAAAGAACACTTAAAATGGCATCTATTTGAAGTCGTGTGAAAATTTTTTGGTACATTTCTATCTTATATTCAACAAACAAACTTTTTTTTTCATCATCTTTCTATAAAAATTTAATATTAACCGTAATCCACGTTCATCTCTTTGAAAACCTAGAATTCCCCTTTTATAAAATTCATTCTCTACAAATTTTCATATCATGAATAAAATCAGTGGTCATTAATATCATTCTCGAATAAAACTTTAATGATATTCGTGAACTTTCCAACAAAACAATCCTATTTTTTTCAAGAATCATAGTCAGTTATAAAATCATATTTGATCTCCAATTAAAAACATGCTAAAATCCCAATTTAGTGATTTAAAATATATGATTCATCCCTAGCCTGATTTATACATCACCTTATGGAATTATCTCAATGTAATTCTTTTAAAATCATGGTTTTCATAAAAGAATACATCTTACTTGTGACACCCCGCCTAATTAAATACCGGGTGATTAGTCCTTTATTAAATTAAAATCAAGGTGAAAGGTTGGTTCATTCTTTGCATCACTGTCGCGAGATAAATATTTCCAATTGAAATACCCTAAATAATTAAGCCAACTGTCAAAACAATTTAAAGTCTTTTTCCATTTTAAATTCCAACATGAAAACATTTTTTAAATGAATATCGGTTTAAGAATCACATAAATGCTAAGGATGGAAATCAATCCAAAAGAATTTAAACCAACTATATTAATCAAACTAAGTCAAATAACCATAAGTGAAATCATCACGACAAGAATTAACTCCCAATGAGTACTGAATATTGAAAACAAAAATAAATACAAAATCTCTAATAATTCTAAACTAAAATAGAAAATCGGGCGACACATGCCCTAGCTATGAAGTACTAAATCAAGAGCTGAATCGAGGAAGAGTTGTCTAGAGTAAGGGCCTGCACCTCCCACATAAGCTACAGCACGTCAAATCCAAGGAACCTACGCCTAACGCCCCTGTGATTGCGCACCTGTAATACATACATACATACATATATATATATATATATACATATATATATATATATATATATATATATATATATATACATACAAGAGAAAGAAAAATGATAGGAAACGGGTTAGAGCCCGAGTGTAAAATAGTTTTAAAAATAGTTTAGAAACTAATTAAAATGTCTACCGTCTAATATAACCACCATGTTAGTACGCAACACTCTCTTGAGAATTCTCACCTCTCATCTAGTGTGCATGCCTACCGTACTACTAAATGTCTCATTAGTTTTTCTAATTTGTCTCCCCATGATTTTATTTCGAAAAGTCGCAAGGCTATGATATTAGTTTAAAGATTAGACTCTTAACGATTACTTACGTCTAACATGTATTTCGTAATACTGTAGTAATGTTCCCTAACACATACTATATTTACGGAGCATTTGCATAATACTTATCTACTTACACGCACAGTAGAAAAATTCCATATATTCGTATATACATTAATTACTCATATAGTATATACATTATGGGCACCCCACATAAAATCTATGGTGCTGGCATACTCTGCTATCAAGTCCCCATATCTCTCGTACTAAGGGAAATACTAGTTCGAAAACACTCTCGAACTGTATTAACACAATAGACATAAAATGGAGGCGAAGCATAGTTCCAAGTCACTAAGAGGTCATCACATACCCCTCACGTCTCTTAGGACTGTCTAACTATCATTCTCATATAGCCTATACCAAGGAATCATATGTTCTAGGGTACAAGTCAATATCCCCCATAAAGGTCCCATCGAGATAAGACTGTCCCGACGCGGAAACCTCCATGATAGCAAGTAGCGCGGGTATGATTACACACAAATATAATATAGATATATATATACACATGCACTCGATCATATATATATAAGTATACTCATTTTCCAATTAGGTTCTCCCACGACCCATAATAATATTTTAACCGTACGTTATATAATTTTACCCAATTCTTATGCATAAAGAACTCATCTCATTTTATTCTCGATTTGAATCATTATGCAATTACTTCTCGACCCTCGAAGTATTCTCTCTTCCTAAAGTTCAATTCAGTAGGTACAGCCTCTCTAACATACTGGTCTAAGTCATTTATAAACCTTTCATTTTTGTAGCTAACATGTGAACAATTTCCAATATGTGACAAACCCCCCCGTTAACCTATGGTTTCATTTCATATATATTTTACTCAGCAGAATCTAGTTAGACCCTACTGGTCCTCTTCATGACCCATTATACACTTTAAATCATAATCAAGGGTTCCTACACATTTTATTCGAATTAAACAAAAATGGTAAAGATCATGTAGTTTCCAGGAGGGGTCAATCGATCGATAAAAGGGGTCGATATTGATCGACATTCTTGAGTCGATCGATCGATAGAACAGATATTGGCCAGATTCTTCCATTGTTAACTACGGGATTTCCTCTTAAAGCTCAACCAAAACTTCAAGAGTTTCAAACTTCCAACCAATTAAAATAATGATCATATATACCTATCTAAATGATTTTCTATGTAAATCATGTACAAGTTTCCTCCAGAACATAGGATTAAAAGTCCAATTGATAATATTTATCAAGAACCCTAGGTTCATTAAAATTCCAAATATTCTAATTCTTTATCCAAATTTATCTCCTCTAAACCATTACAATTTCTCGGGTAATCCTCTACATATGACAAGACTTCCAAATTTCATGTATCGCGTCCAAAACATATGATTCAAATCTCCTAATCCATGAAATTCTTCAATAAAACGTATAATTATCCATAATATTCTAACATGGGTGAAATATTAACTAGAAAAATATCAAGATAAATACTTGCCTTAGATATGAAGGTCTGATTCTCAGGTGTTGACGGGTATGGTTGTGTCCCTCATTTCCCGATCTACGCGTTGGTGGTGAAAGATGGCAAGGGTGGTGTAGGTAGGGTGGTTCTCCCCTTTAGAGTCTGCTCCCTTCTCCCTTCCTTAGCCTCTCTGCAACTCTACCAATTCTAATATTCGAGACTCTAACTCCCACTAGATATATCCCTTTAATTTTCGTCCATAATTAAGCCTTAAAAAGGAAAATTACTAAAATGCCCTCCCGGATTACCGGTTAGACCTAAAAACGTCCCGAGACCTAAACTAAATCCCCGAGTACATTTTTCTGACTATTTCAACCCTTACAGACATGTTGGTGCACTCGAAATCACGATACAGGTGACTTATAATTTAATTTTTTTATATTCAATTAATTTAATCCTGACACGACACAAGCGCGTCCCGACTTAAATTCTATAATTGTCGTGTTATTCACTTTGTACAATATTAATAAATTTAATCTCATATATTACTATACTCATCTAGTAATATTCAATAATTTCCAATACTTACTAACTCTCGTCACGCTAGCAAATATTTAAATAAATTTACGGATTAATATTAAATTAATAACTCAATTAAATTTAATAAATCCTCAATTTTAAAAGACATAAAAATACGGGGTATTACATTACTCTATCATGCATATTTTAATAAATCAATAGTTAAAGAAATTAAACATTTGCCTCTAAATTAAGGTCTGAATCCACGTTTAGATGATGGTGTACGTGTTTCCACGCTCATCTCTCAATTCTGGTAGCGCTTGGTAATGCTAATGGTGGCTCTCCCCTTGAAAACTCTTCAAATTCCTCTTGGGACTCTTCTGATGCCTCACCTGTAACTTCATATTCTTTGTTTCTTCAAATAACCCTTTTCTCTAACTTAAAAATCTATTATAAAGTGATGAATCTCATATCTCTTATTAGCCTATAAGTTCAAAAGTCTAAAAATGACTTTTGGAATGTCGGGTTGACCCAAAAGTGACCCGGCACCCTATACCAACACCCGAACATAGTTCTCTGATTGTTTCTACCCCCCCCCCCCCCCCGGACACTTTTATGCACTCGAAGTAGCCATATGGGTTACTTATATTTCAATTCTATATTATCCCCATATTTAAGTCTCGACACGAGTCATACGCTTTCCCTGAATAAATTCTCATAAGCGTCATATTTCTCACTAACGACTAACATAAAATGGCATATTCCTTATTATCTTCATCATATCCAATGACATTCATCATAATAAATACTCAATTAATCTCATTTTGAATATTCAAATTAATTACAATTACGAATTAATTCCAATTAATCCCATTTTAAATTTCCATAAAAATATGGCGTGTTACATACTTCCCCTTAAGAACGAAATTTCATCCTAAAATATAGAAAAATACCTAGTTAAAAGAACTTTTGATATTTCTCATGCATTTCATCCTTGCACACCTAGGTAGACTCATCAGCATTATGATGTCCCCACTGCCCTCGTACAAGTGGAACTACTTTTGAACTCAACCGTCCCTCAGTACGTTCTAAGATAGCAACATGTCGTTCCCCATAAGAAATGCTGGGCTGCAAATCAATCTCCTCTAACGCAATGTGAGTGTACACCAACTCATGTTAGAGATATCATCTCAACGAAGAAATGTGGAACACGTCGTGAAGACGATGCAAGTGGTCCGAAAACCTATGTCTATATTCAATAGGCTCGATTCTATCATTAATAGAAAATGGTCCTGCGTACCCTGAAGATAACTTCTCTTTATTCCTAAACCTCGTGATCCATGTCATAGGAGATACTCGTATCAACACCTGATCTCCTGCAGTGAATTCCTTGAAGGACTTGTTGGCATCGGCATAACTCTTCTGCCTATTTTGATCTATCCGTATACGACTACGAATCGACTCAATCTTAGAAGAAGTATCCCATATAACCTCTGGTCCGAGAAGTTTGTTATCCCCCACCTCTAACCAACAAGCGAGCGAATAATAAGGTCTACCACATAATGCCTCAAACAGCACTATGCCAATAGGAAACTAATAGCAGTTGTGATAAGCAAACTTCACCAGTGGAAGGTACTGCCCCAACCTCCTCTAAGTATATGATACGCATCCTCAACATGTCTTCCAGCACTTGATTCGTCTGCTCAGTCTGCCCATATGTGTGCAGATGGTAATGTAACCCCATAGCCATAGCCTCTTCAAAACTATGCCAAAAATTAAGACACGATGACTTTGTCCCTAATATCTATCGGAGCACCATATAGTCTCACTATAGCATAATCTATCCACACTGGAAGAAAATGAGCCACCTTGGTCAATTTACCCACAATAACCCAATGGAATCATTACTCCTTGGCGATGTTGGCAATCCCGTGATAAATTCCTTTAAAATAATCTCTTATTTCCATACCAAAATTTCTAATGGATGAAGAAGTCCGACTGACTTCTGGTGATCAACTTTCACCACCTGATAAATGGTGCATTTAAAAACAAACTCAGTAATGTCCCTCTTCATCCCACTCAACTAATACTATCATCGCATGTCCTGATACATTTTATTCCCACTTGGATGTACTGAAAATCTTGAACTGTGCAACTCAGTCATCACTGCATGCCGCACATCATCTCCCTTCGAAACAATGAGCCTATCGTTGAAGCATAAACCACCATTTGAACCCATGGATTAAGACTCAATTCCCATGGCTAAATTCTAACGCAAACTCTCTTGACAAAATGGGTTGATTGCTTGGGCCTTTACAACCCTAGTAATAATTTGAGGAGTGAAAATCATAAATGACATAAAGGATCTAACCACACATCCTATTATCCCAACTCTTTCCACTTTGTTTTTCATACATCAGCTATATCTTCCACTGGTCTACGGCTCAACGCATCTGTCACCATGTTAGCCTTCCCTGGGTTGTATCGAATATCAAACTGATAGTCTTTTATGAATTCAAGCTAACTGCGTTGTCGCATATTCAAATCCTTTTGCATAAACAAATATTGTAATGACTTCTGGTTAATGAAAAGGCAAAATTTCTCCACCAATAAATAATGTCTCTATATTCGTAATGCAAACACAACCGTTCATAACTCTAGGTCATGTGTGGTGTAATTCTTCTAATGGGGCTTAAGCTTAAGTGAAGCATAAGCTATAGCCTTCTCATCCTATAATATCACACCCCCAAGTCCTTATAAGGATGCATCTGTGTGTACAAGGTACTCCACCCCTGGCCTAGGCAGTGCGAGTACTAGTGCTGAAGTCAACTTGTCATTTATCTCATCAAAAGGTAACTGGCAAGAGTCATCCCATATGAATGACATCCCCTTGCGTGTCAAGTTTGTCATTGGATCCTAAATCTTTGAAAACCCTCAAATGAATCTTCAGTAGTAACTGACTAACCCTGAGAAGGTACAAACCTCAATCGGTGTTGTGGGTTGTCCCCACTCCCTGATCGAAGATACCATACTTGGATCCACTGTTATTCCCCTATCAGAGATAATATGACCCAAGAATTATACCTCTCGAAGCCGAAATCCACATTTCTCAAACTTTTCATTCAACCGATACTCATGCAGTGCCTGAAGAACCATACATGGATATTTTACGTGTTCTCCTTCCGTCCAAGAATATAAAAGAATATCATCTATAACGATAATGACAAACTGGTCTAGGAACTCTGTGAACACACATTTCGTTAAGTTCATGAATCCTACTGGCGCATTGGTTTGCCCAAATGGTATAACCCAAAACTTATAAGGCCCATATCCTATCATAAATACGGTCTTAGGAACATCTTGTTCCCTGATGCGTATCTATTGGTACCCCAATCTCAAATAAATCTTTAAGAAGTAGGTTTCTCCTCTCAGTTGGTCAAACAAGTCGTCGATGCGAGGCAATATATATTTATTCCATATTGTGGATTTCTTCAATTCCATGTAGTCCATGCACAATCGAAGAGATCCATCCTTCTTTTTCACAAACAAAACGGAGGCACCTCAGGGTGAGGTACTCCTACGGATGAAACCCTACCCCAAAATCTACTCGATTTGATCTCTAAGCTCTCTCATCTCAGTCTGAACTGTATATGGAAAGTACTTGTGATCAAACCGCTTCCAAAACTCCTTAATAGTCATCGCATCTCTCTCATATGTGGCGATAACAGATTCCCACCATTGTAATGATGTGTCAACAAGCTTAAAAGTAGCTAGTATATGCCTATATATATCAGTACTCTCAAATAAGCATAAGTTCCTTTAGATATCTTTCTTCCATTAGCAAGATGTCACCACATCAGAACTTCCTTGGAACTCTGGAGGGTGGCCTTTCCTAAAGGCATCCCAAACTTGCTCCCAAGCAGTTGCGAATTGTGGTCCATGTCCAGGTGCCAGTACCTGCGGCTGAGGTGGCACTTAGGGTTCCTACAAAGCATGAACATTCATAGTTACGTTTACTTCCTGGCAACAATAACGAAAATCTCAGTAGCTATAAGGTCACCTTGTACACGTCTAGGAGGCATTTGAAATGAGAGAGAATTTCCTTGGGTCCACAGGTCAAATATATCACAAAAGATGAGGATGAAACTAAGTAATATGCACACAATAATCCTAATAATAGTGCTTTAAAATAAAGGACGTAAGGCTGGAACGTAATAAGTCCACATATATCCTAAAGACACTAAAACCTGATGTTTTGATACCATTTGTGACACCTCACTAATTAAAACTCTGGGTGATCAGTCCATTATTATAATTAAACAGGTTACAAAAATGGATCATCCTTAGCATCACTGTCAAAAACATATTAATTACTAATAACCTATTAAGCCCAGTGCCAATTATAAAAAAAACTTTTTCCTTTTTATCTTAAATTAACAACAATGCAATTGAATATTCATCAACCACATTCACGACAGTAACAACATTCACTGAATAATAATTGGATAAATCATCTGAATAAAATTCATAACCAGAACCCATGCAATATCCATAAAGAAATATTGAGACAAAATGTCTGAAATACAAATGAATATATTGTGTCATAACTGCTGACTAAATAAGGAGTTATATGCTCGAATGAAATAACTGAGAACTTATTCTAGAATGAATAGGAAATCGAATCGTCTAATCACATGGTCCTACAGCTTCTGCAACAACTACATCACGTTAACTTGGAATGAACTGCTAAATCAGGTGGCCCTATGGCTGGACACCTAAAATGTTTTGACAAATATTTGCAACGGGTCAAGCCCTAAAATATTTTTAAAATATTTTGCAATTGTTGAAATGAAATAAATATGAGCATTATAAATATCCATGTTAGATGTGCGTCCTCTCACATGAGTCCTCACCTCTCATCATATTATGCATATATAATGTCACTTGATATTCTTCCTAGTTAAGCTACCCGCCTAACTAACCCACACACTCCACTAATAATCCCTATTAGTCCTTTATCCCACCCGTATATCCTATACGATATGTAAATAGATTACTTTTGTTTTTACCATATTTATAATCACCACCTTATTACTAAGTTTGACATAATTAATTCCAATTTAGATATTCACAATCAATATCTTCTACTACATATAGCATAGGAGTGATTCTACATGTACCGCCTCCTAGCCCGCATTAAAACCGCATTTGACCTCTTTTTTTTTTCTTTTTTTTTTTAAGCTTTTTATTCTTTTGTTCATATAAATACAGTTTTTTTATATTAAAAAAAATAGTCTTTATATTAAAAAAAAAACAGTTTTTCTATTAATATAAAAAAATATATTAAAATTAAACAACTTTTAATTAAAATTAAAAAAAAAAAAAATTAATAAATAAAGAAAACTATGTTTATTAATAAAAAAATCTATAAAACAGTTTTTTTTTCAATAAAAAATATCGCGATTAATCAGTGTCGCTGGTACGAACTCACATTCCCGGACCCAAATAATTTGTTGAATGTGGGTCCACGCTAACGGCACTAATTAATTGCGATATTTTATTGAAAAAAATATTGCGATTAATTAGTGCCGCTGGCGCGAACCTATATTCAACAAATGATTTTGGTCCGAAAATGTGGGTCCGCGCAAGCGGCACATATTAATCGCGATAATTTTTTCAATAAAATATCGCGATTAATTTGTGCCGCTTGCGCGGACCCACATTCAACAAATGATTTTGGTCCGGAAATGTGAGTCCACGCCAGCGGCACTAATTAATCACGATATTTTATGAAAAAAAATATTGCAATTAATTTGTGCCGCTGGCGCGAACCCACATTCAATAAATGATTTGGATCCGGGAATGTGGGTCCGCGCCAGCGGCACAAATTAATCGCGATATTTTTTTCAATAAAATATCGTGATTAATTAGTGCTGCTGGCGCGGACCCACATTTAACAAATGATTTTGGTCCGGGAATGTGAGTCCGCGCCAGCGGCACTAATTAATCGCGATATTTTATTGAAAAAATATCGTGATTAATTTGTGCCGCTGGCGCGGACCCACATTCAACAAATAATTTCGGTTCGTAAATGTGGGTCCGCGCCAACGACATTAGGTGATTAATCAGTACCGTTGGCGCGGACCCACATTCCCGGACCCAAATCATTTGTTGAATGCGGCTCCGTGCCAGCGGCACTGATTAATCACGATATATTTTATTGAAAAAATATCGCGATTAATTAGTGTCGCTGACGCAGATCCACATTCAACAAATGATGTGGGTTCGAAAATGTGGGTCCGCGCTAGCGACACTGATTAATCGCGATATTTTTTCATAAAATATCGCGATTAATTAGTGCCGCTGGTGCGAACCCACATTCAACAAATGATTTTGGTCTGAAAATGTGGGTCCGCACTAACGGCACTGATTAATCGCGATATTTTATTGAAAAAATATCGCGATTAATTAGTGCCACTGGTGGGGACCACATTCAACAAATGATGTGGGTCTGACGATGCGGATCCGCACCATCGACACTAATCAAACGCGATATCATGTCAATAAACATTTTTTTTATTTATGAAAATATTTTTTAAAATTTAATAAAAACTGTTTACTTTATAAAAAAAATTGTACTAATAGAAAAACTGTTTTTTTATTATATAAAAAAATATTTTTATATTAATTATTAAAAATATAAGAATAAGAAAATTATTAAAAAAAAAACTATTTTTTCTAATATAAAAACTATTTTTATATTAATTGTAAAAACTAAAGAATAACAAACAAACAAAAAAAAAGGAAAAAATAAGAAAAAAAAGGGTGATGCGGTCCCAATGCGATCCCCAATGCGGGACATATAAAGTTTCCCATAGCATAGTAGAATAATACCAAGTATACATACATACATACAGACATATATATATATATATATAGTTAGTTAGGCTCTACAACATACCTCTTAACAACATACCTATGAACATATCCATTATATAAAGAAAATTGTGAAAAAAATGTATTTTCAGCCAAATTTGGCATGTTTGATCTACATATTAAGGATATCATCTACGAAACAAATCATCAAAAAATTCAACTCGAATATATGTGAAATAAAAAGTGGGTATATATGTGCATTTTTTACCATTCAAATTTTTTCCATCATATCACCCACTTCCTAGTTGAATTTTTTGATGATTTTTTTTGTAGACGATCAGCTTACTATGAAGATAGTGTATACCAAATTTGGTTGAAAAATAATTTTTTTACATTTTTTTTCAAATGGGTATGTTCATAGGTATGTTAAGTGAGGTATATTGTAGAGCTTGACTGTATATATATATATATAAGGAGTAAAAGGTTTTACACTATTCCATAAGAT
Organism: Sambucus nigra; assembly: GCA_949130495.1. Lineage (NCBI taxonomy): Eukaryota > Viridiplantae > Streptophyta > Magnoliopsida > Dipsacales > Adoxaceae > Sambucus > Sambucus nigra. Next base: position 246,434,699 of record OX422210.1, read on the forward strand.
GATAACTTAATTAGGTTGGAAGCTAATGGTTGAGATGAAAATGAGAAAATTTCAGGGGTATTTTGGTCTCTCTCACCAACCACGCATTCACTCTGATCAACATCCCGCCCAAATATTTTCACCTCTCTCTTACTTTAATTCAAACTTGCCTCGGTACCATATCCTCCCAACAAATTCTCTCACCTGCTCCCTCTCATCATCTTTGCCCTGAACTCTTGGCTCTGTCATAACGAAGGTACTCACACGAGCTCCACCATGGTTTATCTATTAATATACTTCATATTTTGGATTTATTCAATTATAGGCGTATTTTTTTAACTCGAAAATGGGTTTTTTATGTTTGATTTTTCTGATCCCCCAACATCAGGTACATTCATTGTTATATATCACCCACGAATGAGTTGTGTCTTGGAGGAACTGCCATAAACTTCATTAGAGAGGTATTGAGTCTCCCGCCACATCTTTAACTTTTGCCTCTACCACCTCTTTTACCAGCATATATCAACTTTAAGAATTTTAACTTTTGAAATCAAGGGCTTTAGTTTAATTTCTCAATTTTTTGTTACCAACTGTTTTAGGGCTCAGAAATTTGGCAGGGTGTGAATTTTTTTGTTTCCATATCACTTGAATTTTCATCTTTTTAGATTTTTTTGGAAACCCAAATTTAAAATATGAGTATGACCATATATATATTGGTTTCTAAATATCTTTGTTGATTTGTTTTGGGTTTATTATCTCGGTTTGCTCATTAGATGTTTTACATAATTAACATTTCCTACTTTAAATAATGGATTCTTGTTGCTTTGATCTTAATCTCACTTTTAAAAATATATTCTCCAATATGTAATTAGAGTTTCAAAGGTAGGTCTCACTTTTAAAAAATATATCTCACTTTTAACTGAGCTTGGATTGATGATATGGCTATGTTACCAAAAGTTTTTTTACGGATTTTTGTCTAGTTTAGGATTGATTTATGTTTTGGTTCAAGCCGAGGGTTGTTATGCCTTTGGTATAATAAAAAAATTCTATTTTTTTGACAGGCACAATACAAATTTCATCCCCATGAAGAACGATCGAGAAGGTTTTTGCAAATGCAGTATCTATAAGGTAATATTCCAGGTTAGATATGTTTAAGGGATGATTATGTTGTGGCCTTTTGATAATATATTATGAAAGGTGGATTAACAAGATCATTACAAATACAGGGTTTTATGGTCGAGCGAGTACTCTTCCTAATCCGTTGGTAATAGGAATTGGATCGATTGTTGGGTGCGAGAATAAAGCCATAAGGTGGTTGCTGGCTGACTGAGAATAGTATATATGAAAGGGATCCACATCATTCCTCAAACTCGAGAAGTCAGAGGTATCGTATTGTGCCTTTAAATATGAAATTTGAGTTTCGTAACTTCTGCCATTTGAATCCAATGGATTATTTGCATTTTCACTAAGTTAAAGGCACACTAAGCGGAGTATAAAGGTAGAAATATGAATCTGCTGATCACGTGAAATAATTTTTTAAATCCTTATGGTGATCATCTCCCCACTATGATATATTTTATGTTTGGCATCTATTTGTAAAAAAAATATGATATATGCTTAGCATCCATCTTTTTTATCTATGTAGTTTTTTGTTTAATTACTTTTGGACAATTAGTGCTCTTCTCACCAATATTACTTTCACATTGATTATCTAATATATTTAATTTATGCTAAGTGTAATATGGTTCATGATTTTGTTTTTTGGTATTGCATAAAAGGTATAAGATGACATTCTAATTAGTCTATTCAATATTTTAAGTATATATTTTATGATCTTTTGTGTTCATTATTCATTAATTAGTATGCAATAATCCTTATGATATAGGAACATACATTTCAATCACTTTTGTTGTATTTTACAATTTGAAGATTCGGATGACTAGGAAGGAACAATGTTCATGTTAGGCGTGATAACAATGTTGGTTGTGGAAACCACACCCAAACTACAACGGTATACACCGGATGGGTGAGTCTAATAATATCCATTGGTCTTCTTTATTCTAATTTTACTCATAAAGCTTTCTCCGGTGATACCACAAATGTTCTATTTACAATTATATAATTATACCAAATCGACCCCTAACCAACGACCAACAAAATGAAAAATGACCACAACTAATTGTATTCTTTGGTCCTTTATATTTTTATTTACATTTCTTTTATGGGTTTTGGCTATTTCAATTTATTCTCGATTTCCTTAGAAATCTAAAATTTTGGATTTTGGTCTTCCACATCACAACAGTGAACGTATTCGATGAAGCTCTATTTACTGCCCTGTGTTTACCCAAAATCTATTAATTATCATTGTGCCTTCTAATTCTATTACATGTTTTTGTAGCAATTTGGGTTGTTTCATTATGAGCTCAAATCTGAGCATCAAAGCAGATTCGCAACTCAAGTCTGAGCATCAAAGAAGGTCCGTCCATGGAGGTGAGCTCGTCTGAGTTTGTAGGCGGTATAATAAGGGAGGTTTGTAGTCTGTCTCCTTGTTATTCCCATTCATCATGACGATCGGACATAGCCGAGAGTGCCACCGTTCATTCATATTTTAGCTTGATTCATTACAAAAATGATTTTTTAGTATATAATCTTTATTATTTTAAGCAAATTTCATTTAACTTTTGGTAATGATTTTCTTTTATTCAGTTTAAGTTTGGTTTCAGTTTGCTAGAGATGTATATATAACTCTCCTCTTTCTTGTTCATGTTGATTATCAAAACTAAAAATGCCTTTTTTTAATTGTACTCTTAGTTGATGATGTGCAAATATATATTGTGCAAACTCTATAATTATAACACGTTTATGTTGTTTTATTGCATTTAGAGTATTACGGTTTGAATGGTTGGGGAATACTTAACTGTTTGAGAATCTGAATTCTGAGTGTGAGTGCTTGAGTACATGCTACATGGTCATCTTACGAGGTCGTGATGGAAAACTTTTATCACGGCTTTTGATATGGTCAGCATATGAAACATTGTATCCATAGGTATGTCTCTCGACCTCTCAATGTTTATTTTTTTATGATTTTATTTATTTTTATGTTCCAGTTGAATGATCATTGATAAATAAAGGTGAGTTTATAATTAATGCATCTGGAGTATTCGGTAAATATGGTATGTAAAGAATAACATTATAGGTCCTTTATTGAAATTATTCCAAGTAAATGCCTTTTAATGGTGTATAGTTATTGACAACTTGATATATTTACTGACAAAAAAATGGATTATGATGCTTGATCAATACAATGACTATATTTTGGTTTTGTGCTCATCTTATGAGATTTTTAGTTATTTTTCTGAAGTCACACCTACATTTTAATCAGTATTTTTTTTGTTTAAGTTTTATTTCTTACTATGCATACTTTTTAGTCTGGCATTGCTTTAGTAAGAGATTAATACCGTTATGAAGAAATATAGTTGAATATTGCAGGTATATCATATGTTATGTCTTTAATCTCTCTCACTGCGGATCTGTGTATGTTTCCAACCTCTGTTGTACTAACTACTTGAAGCATTTCCAACGCAAAAGTTAAATTTAGTGAACATATTCTTCTGTTATACATTTTTTTAAACTTCTAACCATGATTATATTATGATGATGCTCCTACATCCGCTTGATATGCTCTACGAGTACAGTATTCAATCATCTTAGACCAATTACAGAATGACTAGAATAATAAGAGAGCTCAACGTTAAGAGGTAGTAGTGACAAATTCATTTTAAATGCAACTCGAAATTAATTTTATGGTATACATATCCAACCAACCGTCGACTTGCATTATCACCCTATGTTGTGGTAAGATCTTTACCTTTCCTTATCTTTATCATATTTTAGATTGCTTTCAAATATTCTCATTTTTTAGTTTCTTTTTTTAAATCAGGTACTCAGTACAACCTCGACTTCCCTGTTGATGTAATTCGATATGTCTTGGAAAGTTCAAAACGAGCAACATCTTATATGCATTGGTATTGAGCAGATATTCATACTAATCTGGATTATCATTCTTTTGATATTGACAAGTGCATTTTTTTTATATTCATATGTTAAAGAGACTCATATGGTATATTATGTATGTAAGTTTTTCATGAATATATATATTTGTTGAGGTATATATCGAGAATGGAATAAAGTTTTTTGCAAATACCAGCACGTGCAGATTTTGTACTCTTTTAATGATATTCCGATTAATTATGATGGAATATAAAGGGTGGTACTCTGTTTAACAAATGTGGAATTTTAGAATATAAATGACACATATGTTCTTTGCAGATGTTCGAGATTATTTCTAAAGGGTTTCCATTATTTTGTGTCATTTTTTATCAATTACATTTCAAAGTTCATACCCGATTTAGGTATAACTTTCGGTCATCCTGTTGCAATCGTTGATAGACCCCTAAGATGTTTGAGACAATTCCTAAATGGGTATGATGCAAGTAAAAGTGATAATATTCCCCAATTAGATCTCTTCACATTGGGCTCACAATACCAAGCCAGTGTACTTTTAATTAATATATCCAATTGTTAAATGATGTTCTAATTAATATTTTATTATATTATTAATTATTTTTGTATATTTGTTCGATCTATATTATTTCGAATGCACGTGTTGTTAGTGTTATACATTATAGTATGGTGGATTTTCAATATTCATTTTGCAAATGTTTAACTGATTTGAGAAATTGCACAGAAATTGCAAATGTTAAACTTCATTTCATCATTGTTCTTGTCATAATTACTTATATATTGTTTGTCTGTGTTCTTCTCGGATGAAAGACAAACAAGGAATACTTCACTTCTTTGGGATTTATGTTGATAAATAATGAAGACTTCATCTCACTCGCTATTAACTTTTGATTGTTTTTCCTTTACCATCAACATATATGTCGAACATCGACATGAAACACATTGAGAACAAAAAATATTTTTATCTCTCACATAGGTAGCCACTAATCTTGTTGTATACTCACTCATAAAATGTGAATACTCGGATCATCAACTTAAGGAGAGGCTGATTGTTTTATTGTTTGTTATGGGATTAAAGTAGGTCGCAGAATTGTGGCCGAAAGGGTCCTGCTCTTATTGTACTCCTAAGAATGTGTTCCATTGTTTTGTGGGGACTTTTGAGATTGATGAATTGTATGGGATTTTCATAATCTATGTGTACTTCAAATGAGCAGACATGGCGTTGAGTGACTTCTCTACTTGAATTTAAATCCGCCTATCCAAAGTGGACCCCAAAGGATCTAGTAATTGTGATCCCAAATCTTGATTCTAATGGTCTCGACCTCATTAGAAAAATGCTCTGCTTGGATCCAAGCCAAAGAGTTGCGGCGAGGAGTGCTCTTTAGCATGAATAGTATAAGGATATCAGATGAGTTCCTTTAATCTGCCTACAATTTCATTACCCCAACTGTATATTGATATGTAACATCCACATGGTTTTATTCTGTCAGATATGTAATTGTTTTTAGGTGATTGTTTCCATTTCGTTTTCAGTGGACAGAGTTCAAATTACATTTAAGTTGTTTTGGCTTCTTATAGTAAGTTCCTTCTCAGTAGTTGGTACAGTATTTCACCGGATCTAAATCATATTTGTTAATTCCAGGGCTTTATAATAACACGACCGAGCTTATATACTTCAACTACATATCCACATCAATTTTGAAAACCCCTTCTATAAATTAATCACCCGATAACATCTTTATTTTATCTGTTGTATTTCTTTTTATTTGATATGTTCATCAAACAATCATTTATTGTGTTTTCAGTTATATCCAAAGTTGAGACACTACGTTGAAGGCATGGTGAATTCAACAAAAATAGCATCTGCACATGGTGAGTTCATTTCTTTATTTAGTGTGCCTCATATGTTATGTCACTCTCCCTTTTGCCTCAATACACTTCACTTAAACCCCTGGGTGATAGAGTGTTGGTGCAAATTAAGGTTGTAGAGGAGAAGATGGGTGCTGGTATCTTATTGCCAGCATCAGCTCAATCAAAGCCTTAAGGAGGTGAGGTGGTTGCTGTAGGGAAAGGGTCGAGATATTGGAAAGAAGAAGGTGGAGATCAGTGTGATGGTAGTTGTTTTGAGTTTAACATATTTCAATTGACATTTATTTGTTTTCTCTTTGGGTGGTGACTGAATACGAATTTTATGTAGACTGGTACCCAATTTGTGTCATCAAAGTATGCAAAAACTGAAGTGGAGCTTAATTGAACAAATCATCGCATACTGAAGATTGATGACATTATTGGTATTCTTGAGACATATGATGTTAAGGATTTGAATCCCTTGAATGACAAAGTGCTTATCAAGTTTTTTACTTTTTTTACTTTAGATCATTTTTGTTTAATGTCATCTCTGTTTGGTATAATGGGAAATGTGAGAACAAACAAATAATTTGCTATTCAATAAGAGGAGGTTATGTTTTTGTTGTTGTGATGTTGGTAGGCTAGATGAGAGAGTTTTAAAAAATTTATGAAGTATGGAACAAGTATAAAACTATAGAAAAGCTATGAAGGATATTGATATGGTGTCAAACTGTTGATAAAATATATACATATTTACGCTTAAATATAACAATCGAGTATTTTTGTGATTGATAAATTTTGTATTATGTATCCAAAATGTGAAACTCGAAACTTATAAATCATAATAATCAAGTGAATATACTTAAAATACTATGTCTTATTGTAAGATCACGTGTTAAGAATATAAAAAGGGGTATTTACACTTAGGTCCCTCACAAGCATTTTTGTTACTCTAAAATTGGGATAATTTTTTTAAAACACCTAGATACTCTAAAATATGTATTTTAACAAATAGTTGATTTTTTACCCCATCTTCATTTTGAAGGATTAAGATAAAATTGTTTTCTAAACCAACTGTGACACACCAAGAGAGCCTTCGATGACTGCTATAACGATTGCATTAGATGCAACGTTGTGTATTGCATGCGGGAACTATTACCGTGCAGTTCTCATCTGAACGGCAGCGATGAAGATTCTGACAAAATCGATGTCAGTGATAAGCTCCTAGAGGTTATTTGGGGAAAATATTTGGATGTCTACGATATTTTTAGGGCGTGTCTTTTTCTTTTGTTGTATTCAAAATTTATTTGTAATCAATATCTAATGTAATCATAATTTGATTTATTGTTAATTTCTTTACATTTTGTGTTTTCTTATTTGAAATAAACTATTTTACTAATTTTTATTCTACATCTTTCTAGATTTTTTTGCACGATCCTAACCTCCTTTGAAAATACATTGGGATATATTACGTGGACTTAGTAGTGCCAAAATGTGGCTTATGTAGTAAAATTACCTATATTTAAAATCTATGGGTCAAATCTGTGACTCATATTTAAAAACTACGAGTCAAATATGAAACCCAATTATAAAATTTGCACGTTAAATATAATGTTCATTTTTCAAAGTTGGGACTAAATTACATGATTCAATAATTTGGGGAATGACATTTTTGCTGTTTTGCAATTATGTACTTTGAAAGTTTCCTCCTTTTACGATTACGTATTTTGGAAATTTTCACCGTAGTATATATATATATATATATATATATATATATATATATATATATATATATATATATGCAAAATAAGTTACAAAACTTATGTATGTCATAAGATTAACTTATGATGTCACAGGACAAATAAAATCATGCACTCCCTATTTTTCTGTTGAAAATTTTGAATTCCCCCTTTTTTATTTCTCATTAAATAATTCTCACTCTTTCACTTTAATTCAAACACAAGGTCATTTTGGTAAAGACAACTCAATTATACATCTAAACACCACTTTATCTCTACTTTCTCACTATACTCGAACTATCTCTACAATTCAAGTAACCCATCGAACTCTCTCTCTCTTGACCGCCATCCATCCACCACCTACACTATCTCCATTCACCACCCACGCCATCTTCATATGCCACCTACACCATCCATCCACCATTGAACCCACCACCATAAACCAAGTATACAATTGAACCCGGCACCACCATCCATCCACCACCTACCCGAATAAACACATTTGGGATTTCAAGCTACAGTTCGACCATTTGAAGAAACCCATTTTACTTTTTTGGATTTTAATCTACTATTCGGCCATTTGCAGATACCATTTAACCCGACACCACACTGTTCGAAGAAACCTATTTGGGATTTTATGGTGAAATTTTCAATGATTTTTTTTAACTTTGAAGATTTAGTTTTTTTAATCTGAAAGAGTGAGTATTTTCTTCCATAAATTATTATTTCCAAGTTTTATATATGTTGTTTTGTAAATATTTTAATGGCAATCTACTCCAAAAATGATGGTCAATGTGGTGTGGTGGAAAAGTTCAGTTTTGAGTGCATTTTTGGTTATTAGTTAAGATATGGGACTTTACTCAGGATCTTTGGTTATTCGTTTGCATTTTCTTAGATTTTATTTTTAATTTGTACAGGTGAATGTCACTCTACCGCTTCTAAAATGCATATATGGATTTATTTGAGTACCCATATTCTCTTTGTCATTTTCAAATATTGTAGGGATTTTATTCTATTTTTTTCATTCAAGTTTATTTCTTTGTATTTATTGGGTTCTTGATGCTTTAGGTGAAGAAAAATATTTCAAAGGTTGAGTTACAGTAGATATGGGTTCGATTTTGGGGTTTCATGGAGTTCTCTCGTGGCTTTGTATAATGATGAGTTCTTTTGATTTTTTTTTTTTTTTGTATTTTCTTCGCTTGTGGAATTCTATAACACAACTCTTTACTTATTGCAAATTTAAATGTATATATGGTGGTGTCAAAGCTTCACTCAAAGTTTATTATTGTAATTCCTTAATTATTTGTGCTATTATTGTGATAGTTATAGTTATAGTTATTTTTGTAGATAGTGTCAATTGATGGTGATATTTGGTGAACTTGAAAACAAAAATATAATAAATTATATTTTGTAGATAGTGTCAATTGATGGTGTTATTTGATCTATATGGGTAATTTTTTCTACCCAAGTTATGTTGATTATAAACTATATTTCTTCTTGGAGTTTTTTCTTCGACAAATGGAACTAATATCGTATCTGACTCTTGACATGGAGCATGCCTTACTTTGACAAAATGATTTATAGTAGCAGTAAAATAATCAAGTGATTCTTAGTGACTGATTTTTTTCAATATCTTAAACTTATATATATATTTTGAGTTTGGTATAAAATATTATTTTATTTTAAAAATAGGAAAATTTACAATTAAGTCCCTTGGTAACAATTTTTAAACATTTAAGAACAGTTTAGTATTGGGTCCACTTGTTATGAAACTAGCGTGAACTTTTACAAGAAGAGAATTAGTGGACCTAAGTGTCTAAAATTTGTCAAAATTCTTTTAGTGTTTAAAATTTGTTTGTGAGGAACCTAAGAGTATTTTTCCCTTAAAAATATTGCATCAAGAATCAGATATCCTCTCTAACTTTTTTTAATTACACCAGGATGGTCTCTAAAGAATTTCTTGTCATCCCCAAGATCAAGTTTTGTTCCAACAAGAACTATTGGGATGCTAAGGAAATCATACTTCAATTTGGGAATCCACTTCTTCGAAACATTTTTAAACCTAGCCTTGCTAATGAGAGATAATTCCAAAGTGAATACATCTTCCCCATGATAACTCAACAGGCTTAATCTATTGTAATCCTCCTAACCAATAGTGCCAACAAGCCTAAATTAAAAGTTTCGCATTAACGACCACATTTGCACCACGTAGTTCGTGGGAAAGTTGTTGGTATAGGACATCAACTCTGAGTCGGCCACCAGATGTCAACCTTTGGCAGAGATTCAATTAGAAACAATCAGACCGTTAAAACTGTGGAGATGGTGGAGTTATGATTGTAGGGATGTGCTGCTCTTCACTAGTTTGTTCCAAAGGTAAAACTAATTTTTTTTAATATGTCGAGTTTGTCTTTAACTATATAGTTTTAAGTATAAATCAGCTCAATAGTTTTCATTAAAAAATAAAGCTAATACTTTTTGTTATTTGTACAGTATAACCTTCTAATATTGATTTTTAGGGAGGGGTGGGGGCTAACCTATATGTATTCTGAATCTTAAACTGGGGAAATTGAAGCACTTTTTTGTTGATTAAACATATTAATTTTGTGCGGAGTGTGTACTTTAAGCTGTGCTTGATAAATTTAAGACATGGATGAGCTTTAGGCCTGTTCAATTGATTAATATGGGCCCCTATACATTTCCTTATATTAATAAAATAAGTATTGCAATTGTATGCGGAGTATGTGAAATAAAATGTTTAACTCTTTACAATGTTGGTTTCACGCGAATGCTATGTCCAGCGTGTTAATGTAATATAAGTTATTTATTAGTTTTAGTTCTGAACTTTTGAATTGTCTTTTGTGCAATATAAGAATTCATAGACAACATCATGGAATAATTAATTTTTTGCATAATCCGCAAAGTTGCATCGTTTAGGAATGGAGCTTTTTGGGTAAGTACAACTTTTCTTGAATTTTCAGCTCTGGTAATCTCCTCCTCCTCTTATGGGAGCAATAATCTTATTCTCAATCAATTAGTTTCGGCTCAGGTGTTTCCCTGTTGTTTTCTTCATTTTTATTAATAATTTGGTTTGTTTTTTATATACCTTGTTTTAGCATGTTGGTTTTATGTCACCAGCTAAAGATTATTTTATACAAACCCATAACCACCAAAGTACAAGGAAAACAATACAGCCACATTCAGTCCCAATATAATTCTAGAAGATTAAATAGGAGAGGTTAAACTGTATTTTTTCTTAAAACTCATGGCTTGAAAGCCAAAGCTAGTCTAACCTTGGCACTTTTTTCAATTACCATAGTGTCAACTTCACCCAAAATGGTGAAGAGGGATTTTGGATGCCAGAAATGCTAGAGGACAGCACTCGCTTGGACATAGTTGTTTACCCGAACCTTGATCATGGTTAATGGGTCCAGCGCGTGCTGTGTTCTAATCGTGAGAGTGTTTTCATTGATCAAAAAGTTGTGCGTCAACTCAGCACCTACAGTTGTACTGGTCAGCGGGCTTACCATGTGGTAGTAGGCCGCAGTGAGAGTGTCACCTTTGTTGTTCAATTCCAAGGAAGCAATGAGATCGGAAGTGGAGAAACTCAACCCTTCATTGCATATGGTGATGTTTCCAATTACAGTGTCAGATGACAGAACAATCCCAAGTGAGATAATATTACTCCCAGCCATACTAGCAAAGTTCACAATGGGATTTGCTGTGACTCCAATTCTAGTACTCACTCCATCATACTCATGAAAGTACTGAAGTTTAACCGTGCCAGATGTCTGATAAGAAATAACAAAACTTATGGTTGTCTTCAGTCCAGGTGTAGGTTCGTCAACGGTAATGGTCGTAAAAAGGCTGTAGTCTATGTCTACTTTTACATCAATTGAGGTTAAGGATATAGTATCGTTGGATTTTCGTTAGTTGTATCATTTGATAATGGGGTATTTGTACCTTTTTTTTTGTTTACATATACCCACACCTAGGTGTAGTAGGGGAAGAAATTGACGGATCTGAATGGAGAAGAGTTGATAAATAAGGCTATCTCAACATATGTTGCACTGAATACATTTTCGTAAGACGAAAAACACCATATAGACATGAACGCGACACAACATCATGTTTCTTAGCTAGAACAAATATGAGCCCCTGAAAACATGACATGACTAATTAATAATTTTTACACCTAATTACATGCGACAATACACGACAACAAAAGACACGACCCGAATAACACTACAAGAAAACGTATCATTTATGTCATTTTGAAAATCAACGTTATGTCAAACAAATATAAGATGACATAAATAATTCTTTGTAGGATATATTTATGTCAGTTTAGGATTTTTATCTCAACTTTGAGTAAATTCAGATAAAAAAATAAATTATTTATCTCAATTTTTTATACCATTGACATAATTTTAGTCTTTGGCAATGTTAAAGACTAGTTAAAACTAATATAATTGGAAAAAACTAGCGGGTCTTTTTTTTCATTCCCGCCTCTTTACGTCGAAATGTTTTCATACTCCAAAGCCTTTGTACTATCTTTCATTACCACAAAACAACTCTCACGCCATCCCTCTCATATTCTCCAAAAAGCAACTCTCATCTTACACGATCTTGGCACCTATCATTTGTAAGTACAATCAATTTGTCCTTCTGATTAATTTTTATGTTTCGATTTCTACCATCTATTTTTTAGGGTTTTCAAAGAAATCGCACACCAACAAAGGTTTTATTTCTAGCGCTTTGTTAGAAATTGGACCTAAATTGGTACTATCTTACTCCCAAAGTTTCATCTTTGATGCAGAAAGAGCTCAATCATCTCAACTCTTAACTATATTCATTTTATGGTCATAGTGGTGTATTTCATGTCGATATGTGTGTGTTTTTCTATTTTAAAATTGGGTTTATACACCATTGTGTGTTTCTTTATTTTGTTTTAATTTTTCAATGTTGAAGAATGTGGTTTTATCTTAATGCTTATTCCATATCATCTTTATAAGGTAGTGGTTTTATCAATATAATTTAGTTTCATAATTTAATTTCAGTATACAAATTTATTTTTTCATTTCTTTTGTAAAATTTGATTGATGATTTGACTAAATTTTGGGTCTTATAGTTCAATAAAGTTAACTATGGTGTTTTTTGAGGTTTTAGTGTGTGCTCCTATGTTTATGTTAGCTGGAACTATTCTATTCTTTTTCAATTATGTTTTTGTGATTTATCTATCCATTTTGCTTCTATACCTTGAAAACGTGTGTTTTCTAGGGCCAAGATTCCTATAAAAAACAACTGCTGACTTATTCTTACGTATGCTCATGCCAACAACACTTAGTTTAGACTGCATCAGTTAGTATCAAGTTTTTAGTTAATAATTTTTTTTGGCATGTCACATGTTTAATAATATGTCCCAAAGATATCAGTTTTTATGTTCTATAGTTAGTAGGCAGTTTTTAGTTATTTCTTCCACTTAAAATAAGCCTTGCTATATTTAGATGTTAAATAGTTTTAAACCTAAGTTATTTTTCTTCTTTAACAATGAATCTCTCAAAATCTCTTAATTCGATTTTTATGTTTGACTTATTGCATTTCTTGTTTTTATGGTGTAGTTATTCTGATTTCTATGTTTTGCTGACACACACACGGAACGGACATACATTCTTACTAGCTTATCAATGCATTGAAAAGGATTTTGGAGTCTTGATAATCCTTGAAAAGCGAAGTGTTCTATTTGTTATCCGCATTGTATGATATTTTTTATGAGAAGGTGGTACCTAATTAGATGATTTAAATAATTTTATGTTATATTACTGGTGTTACGTTTTGAAGGCAAGGAGTTTCCTTAAGTCAATCATGCCGTAACAGGGATCTTGTTGTTGGAAATGGAGGCAATGATACAAATGATGAGTAACACATGATTTGCAGTATTCTTCTTATTCATTAATAACAATTACGTCCAGTTAGTGTTCTTATAAGATAGCTGTAATTAAACTTCAGGTGTGTGTCTGTCGTTGAGAATGAATTTAATTGGACATGACAATAGATTTATATGTACAAAATACTTATTTTTTTTTTATTCTGAACATATTTTACCCTTGATGTTTTTAAATTTAGTATCGCTACATTTCTCGAAGGGATTCCGTCGATTATTAGTAATCCTAGCATTACTTTTGACAGTTCGAGGGCATAGATATCCCCTTGATTCTCCTTTCATGTCTTTGGATTTAGAATTGGAAAGATCTCAAGTGCCTATTTAGAATGTTATTCTGATTGTTCTCTTAAGACGTTTTGCATTTTACCACGGTCGTAAAAATGTCTACTTTAAAATTTGGGTGTTCTTTTTTTATAAAGAGTTCAACTTGGTAACTGAATCACCAAGTATGTCGGTTAAGACTATGATCCATAGTCTGTATTGTATGTTGATATCATGAAGTCATTCAAAATAATCCATAGTCTGTATAGTATGTCGGTTAAAACTATGAGAAACACCAACAGACGAATGCAATCTAAGAGCGTGAGGATCCCCTGCTCTCCCGCAGGGACGAATCTTAGTAAATATAGAAGAACTACTACGATTTCCAATGCCATTAGCCATTTTAGTGGGAAATAAGTTTTCCCACAGCCTGCTAGTGTTATACAAAGCATTTTATTCATTTGCAATCTCTCTTGTAATCTGTACCACATGATCGTTCTCTAGAGCACACTTTGGGACCTCGTTGCCCCTAATTATCCGGACGCAACCACTGGTTACCTTATGTATCTTTGAAATTATTGTGCTTCCCTTCCCCATTAAATAACTAATTGGTTTGATATGACTACAAATTATGCAAAAATAGGTGAATCCTTTACACCCGAATCTAGACCCTTCTCAATGTTGGCCTCTACAAATCTATTAAAAATGAGAATCTTTACACGCATGTCACTTTTTTGCCCTTTTCCCATCTTATTCTTTCATAAACACTAACAAGATGGAATGCTCTGCTTGTTATGTGTCATATAGTAACAATGTTAGTAATTTTGTCATTTTTTTCGCTGAGATGCCTTATCACATAGATGAATCACATATTAGTTTGAAATCGGTGAATCTACAACATAGAGTACTCTCATATCAGTTTGAACATTGTTACCTTAATAATTTTCATAATTATACTTTGATAACTTTTAATTTTTTTAGACTTTTGGGAATCTTTGTATCGCACTAATTACCTACCCTTGTTGCTCAAACTGTAATGATTTAGTGATAAAAAAATAGTACCCAAAACTTTTGAATACACCAAAGTCTAGTTATGCAAATTATTGAGTTACGAGTTTTTCTACAAACTATGGAAATTGCTCATCCAAATGGAACAAGCATTCATTTTGTTTTGTTGTTGTATTATTTTATATCTCTCCATAGTTTGTAGAAACTTGCAAATTTTTTCATCATTTCTAGAACTCCCTAATGTGTTCTATGTTTTCTCTCTTTTTTGAACTATTATAGCATGGTGATTTGGAGAAATCCCAACTTGGTTTAGGCCTAAGTTACAGAAGGGCTAATGTGAAGCTCAATGTAAATCATGTTGAAAATATGGTGCAGTTTCTTACAAATTTGTGATTTCACCCCGTTTCAATTTTTACTGTTTTTTAACTTGAAAAGCTTTATAGTATTGAAAGTATATTTTAATTTTTCAATATTTATTTGGTTATTTATATTAATTAGATACTTATGATTGTTATTATAGTTTTTTTATTTTGATTTTGATCTTTTTTTCTTTCGCCCACAATCAAAGAAACAAGAAGTTTTTAATATATTGAGAATGGATTTCCATTGGGTTAACAACACCACTTCTGATAATTTCTTAATATATTTCTCTTTTATCAATAGTTTTTAGTGAAGCAGAGCAATTAATCTTGATTGTCACTTAATTTGGTTGTAGCATAGGTAACTAGGATGAGTGGGAGAGGTAACTACAACACTTAATTGCCTATGTCATAATGGTGGTATCAGAAATGTTATAACAAAGGTACCTTTAAATGTTTATCCACTGGTGCATAGTCCTTTAATAGTGTTTTCATGACTATATTTTTTTGGAGTATTTTGTTTTTGGAATATATATCTTAATTCCTTTATTGTGGAATAGGTACTCACAGGCTCACTTCCCACACCATTGGATGTCATTCTTCATAACGATATTGTTGTGATATCGGACATACTGGTGTGTTAATTTTATGTTCTTAGTATTAACGTGTAGTGTTTTTCTAAATTGCAAATTTCATCGAGTAGTGGTTAGACTGATGTCATGTTAAGAAGTATCTCTATCGAGACTAACTTGTGTATACAATTGAGCACTTTGTTTTTCATTGTTATAATTGGATGATTTTGATCTTCTATGAGGGTAGTAGTAATAATATCTTTATAGTTTAAATATGTAATTCTTTTTTTACTTGTTCTGAATTTTGGATTCGTATTTTTATGGTTTTTAGCTTTTCATGTTTCTATATTATACTCTCATTTGTTTGCCTTTAACTCTCGTATTTGCACACACAAGTGCCTGTTTGCAGGGCTACTCTTGGACATATTATCTATATTATTGAAGTTGTTATTGACGAAAGGGGTGAAATAGTAAGAATTTTGTATTTTTTTTCCTTTGTTGTTGTGATGCATGTGTTTTTTATTGTTTTTATTTAATATTTTTACCTTTTTCTTTTTCTTTGTCTTCTCTCTCTCTCTCTCTCTCTCTCTCTCTGCTTTCATATCAAAGAAAACAATCTCTTTTTCCCATCCATCGAGAAGCTCTAGCCTTCGTTGAGTAGGCAACTGGACAACAGATCTTTGTCAATGGAATCAAGATCATTTCTCCAGTAAATTTCATTAAAATCATTTTCAAATTATAGTTGGGTATATGTTTTGGTTTTATATGTCACACGCTCATTTCTTACAAAAAGGAAAGGAAGCACAAAAAGCAACTAAGTATGATGAGAAAGAGATCTCTTGAATAAGTTCCTTTATAATGTCTTCTGACCGCGCTTTTCTTTCCAATCCCCTAAATATTCCAGACTAAAAAAGTTGATCATTAAAAGTTGTTGGGAGAGTAAAGTTTGGATCCTGATCTTAAAGCCATGCTACTAAGTCTAGATGTCATATTAATTTTTTTTTTTATTCTTGATAGTTACTTCAGCCCAATTATTGGTTACATACTAATGTGACAAAAACCTACTAGTGTACTTTAGATAAACAATCTAAATAACTCATATTGACTACTGGACTGTTTAATTTATCATTTACAAATATTGTTAGGTATGTGTGTATGATATTTATCATCTTATTTAGAGCTTTAATTTATGGTTGGTGGTTGGCTCTGTCCATAAGTGGAATTCGTGTGTAGAACGAATAACGCATGGAGTTCAGATCTGAAATCCATTTTTTTCAATACAATAACTTTTATTGAAAAGTGTGCATTTACATCAAGTTAATTTCATTTTAGGAGGAAAATAAAACCACTTCAGATAATAAGAACAAGGGTAGTTTTGAAATTGTCCAGTTTGAAATGCAAGAGTTTGATCTATCCTTGGTAAATCAGTGGCCCTATTAAACAATTGTACTTGAATTCACTTACTTAAACTATATCTGTGAAATGTCCTTATTCATTAGCTATTTGTTTCTTGCAGGAAAATGCTTGTTTGTCCTTAAAAGAGGCGATGCAAATCTTTTCTGAAATTCTAAATACTGAAACTGATGTGGTATATTTTTAATACTACTTTGTTTACTACCTAAACCATTTGTCGGCCTATGTTTTGCGTTATTTTATTTCTCATTTACATAACTATAGCTATGAGTGGTGGAAGAGTAACCTGGAATCAATATAGTTATCCTCTTCTTGTGATGATAGTGTTGTGGAGGACGTTGATGAGAACAATGTAAGAGCAATATGTCTCCAGCTCGATGATAAGTTCCATCTAATTGAAATCAAAACCTATTGGTAACGAGCTTTATTTTTTTCTTGGGTTTCTTTCTTTCAGTTAATACTTCATTTATACTTCGGTTTTGAACTTCAATTTTTGAACTACGAGATTTAAAGGTTCGCAATTTATTTTTCATGGTTTCTTATGATTAGTTTATAACGAGATATAACCTCAATGTTCGGTCTAAAACCAATCTAACTATTATACTCTGTCCATCCAAAATTTAGTGTCCATTAAAAGTTAAATTGATAAGTAAAAACTTTTAAAATTTATCTTACTAATAATTATGGATAATTGTGTCATCAAATTCGAATTGCATTATTACACTTAGGGATTAGAAAACATGTGGTCAAATGCAACCATAAGGACTGATAGCATCCTCCAATTTTCCCAGTTATGTGCTCATTTTTAAAGTTAG
Organism: Sambucus nigra; assembly: GCA_949130495.1. Taxonomy (NCBI): domain Eukaryota; kingdom Viridiplantae; phylum Streptophyta; class Magnoliopsida; order Dipsacales; family Adoxaceae; genus Sambucus; species Sambucus nigra. The sequence goes on from OX422210.1 coordinate 246,452,657, forward strand.
ATTTAAATTAAAAACTTCAAGGATATCAAATCATAGACTCGTAGTTGTCAAATTTTTCATTACATATCAATAACAATATGAATTGTGTATTGTATATCATGTTGTCAGATACGGTACAAATTGTAAAAAATATAATAAATAAGAAAATACATCCTAATCTAAAACTAATGTTAGGACATAATTGCAATCACCAGTTCTATTTGTTGCTTATCTCAATTACTTTGACCGTTAAGGCCTTATTTGAAACTTCAACATGTGTAAGTTGCTTGATAGGTGTTGGAAGAAATGTTTAGGGATGTTTACTCTTAAATTACAATGACAACAGCTATAATATACAACTACTTTTTAATTACGATGATAGAAGCTATAATATATAACTAATTTGCAATCACATTTTGTTGTCAAAGTTCTTCATATGATATAGCATAGCATGTTGTATATGACCTCAGTTTTCACAGACTATATCATACAAAGAGGGAATTAAATGCACTACTTCTAACTTTTATGCTTAGAGTGTCATAGGTTAGTATCACGGTGAACTGGTGAATGAAGAACGAAGAAAACAACTGAGCATCTGTATAAGCATGTGAATGGTGTGTGGACGGAGGCTGAAGCTGCTATGAAGAAGGTTTGCTTCAAATTTATCTTTATGTATCCAGCACTATAAACTACCTTTCTACTTGGATTCACTGATAAGAACTCATTGTTGTGAACAATTTCTAATACTCAAATGCTCCTTTTTTATTTATTTTCTTCTCTTGTATCAATTTTGTTTCCCATGACTTTGAGTATTCTTTTTCTATGTTGTGCATATTTAAACTCTAGATTCATTATGGATTGAACTGTTACTGTTTTATTAATTGACTTTTAGGGCAAAACTGTTACTATTTTATTAATTAATTTGTAGTGATGCAATTGTAATACATAGAGTTTGAGTATATTATTGAAAATCATATAGCATTTTCGAACTTCATCAACTCCATATCTGATCTAAACAACATTAGACATAAAATTCGTTCTCATAAAACAAAATGAGGATTGATGATAGCCTAAATGGGCAATGACGTAACCACACGTCTAATGGAAATTCTAAAGGCACCACACCAAGTTAGATAGAGAAATATAACTAAGCTTTTACTCAAAAGTTCAAGTCTCCAAATGAGGAAGAGGAGTGGTTTATTTATAGGATAGGGAAGTGAGAACTAAAGGAGTAACTAACCAATGTCGGACTTATGCCCATCTATACAATAAGACTAATACTCAACTGTTCACCTAAAGCCCATCCTCTAAATACACCATTAAAATATGAAATGAAATAAAATAAAATTAAACATAAGAAGAAAATATGATTAACTAATATATGTAGCCGAAAATAAAAGAGGGTATAACCAAAATATCCCTCAGATCACATCATTCTCCCTGTCTTCCAAAAAGCTCGTCCTCGAGCGTGTGGGGGAACGCCACCAAAAGGAACCCATCCTCCATGGGCTCCACCGCATGACATAGAAGTCGTCCTTTAACTCGAACCGAATACTGTCTTGAAAAGTGTCGGATCATTGAAGACAAGAACATCCAATGATAGCCTTCCACCATAAAAACATCATCATACCCAAATAAGATCAAACCCATGTCAATCGTGGGGTCATACGAAGAGTGAAACTCCAAAAATGGATCATGGTAGGGGGTGGGGGAATACAGGGAGGGTGGGGGATGAAGTTGGGTGGGGTTGTGGGTATAGAGATGGTATTTTAGAGGGGTGAGGGATAAAAATGGGTTAGGATAGGTGCAGAGTGAAATTTTGATGTTTAGGAAGTACTAATGGTTGGAAGAGAGTTAAAAAAGAGTGAGGAGGTGAGAGAAAGGTGGTAAGTGGGTGGGGAAGGGGTAAAATCCTAGAATTAGGTGGGTGGGGTAATTAATATTAAAAAGGTGAAAAAAGGGGGTTTGGAAGACTTGAAGGGCTGCCCCACCTCGGTTGGTCGGAGTTCCAGTGGTCTGATGACCGGAGATGGCCAAATGGGATGAAAATAGATGGGGTGGGTCTCCTGAGCGTGGATAGTATGAATCCGAAGTTGGATCGTTGATTGAACCATTAGAAGGGGGTGGGGAAGGGCTCTGACTTTGCCAGAGCCGAGGGAAAATGGGCGGGAGAGGCTGTTTTAGGGGTATTTTGGGGTGGGGTCTTTGAGGGAAGTTATAGATTGGGATGAGAAGAGGGCGTAAGAGAAGTTTGGGGGAATTTGGAGGAGTTTGGAAAATTTTCAGCGACGAAAAAAGTGACGACAGCAGTAGGCGGCAGGGGGGTGGTTGTGGCAGAAGGGTGGTGTAAGGTTGGTGGTGAAATATTAGTGGGTGGGTGGGTGGGTGGGTAGTTATGGAGGTGGTGTAGTGAGTGGTGGAGTTAGGGTTAGGGTTTAGATTTGGGGAAGATGAAGATAGGTCTTGGTGGGTGTTTGGGTATGGGGTTAAGGTAGAGTAAGGGCTTTGAAAAAGAGATGACATGTGTTGGGTGAGGGTGGCCATGTGTTACCTCATGAGGGAGGCCATTTCTTCTCTCATAAGTTCTTTCATTTGAATAAATCACTCATCAAGTGTTGCCTTTTTAGGAGCCATTGAAATGTGGAAAACGATTTAAATGAAGAAAAAAATTGTTGCGACACCTCACAAACAAAAATGAAAAAAATTGTGGTGACACCTCACACACAATGGGGGAGAGACACCTCGCTCTGATACCAATTAACGTAACCACATGTCTAATGGCAACTCTAAAGTCACCACGCCAATTTAGAGAGGGAAATATAATTAAGCTTTTACTCAAAAGTTCAAGTCTCCAACTGGGGAAGAGGAGTGGTCTATTTATAGGATAGGGAAGTGAGCACTAAAGGATTAACTAACCAATGTGGGACTTATGCCCATCTATACAATAAGACTAATACTCAAGCATTCACCTAAAGCCCATCCTCTAAATAGACCATTACAATATGAAATGAAATAAAATAAAATGCAACATAAGAAGAAAATGTGATTAACTAATACATGTAGCCGAAAATAAAAGAGGATATGACCAAAATATCCCTCAGATCACATCAGGCAAGCATAAAAAAGTTAATGGCTGCAATTGAATAAAACACTACATGATCCTAATTGCAATATAAAGCAAGTACGTGGTACTAATTCCTGATCTTACTAGCATCGACAGCTCTGCCTAGAGCATCAAGTTGTTCCTCAATTATATATATATATATATATATATATATATATAACAGCTAAACTGTTGTTTATGCTGTTGTGCTGACGGTTATAAATTTTATTGGTTACACATTTTCTACCTTTACGGGTAATTGGTATTGTTGTTATGAACTATTATTTTCGTTGTTGGAGTATTTTATATTTTTTCAATAGGGTGGATAGTCCTATAAAGTGAGGAAACTCGGACCAAAATTTTTAAAATTGTTTGTGTAGTATAAAAAATCTTTTCGACTTGTACTCTTTTATTATTTGTCCGTTAATAATGTTTTGTGTTAACTAGTGCCCAATGCAAGGAACTGATACTCTTCATTGCGGATATTTTGTGTTGAAGTTCATGAAGTACTTCATGGAGGATCCTTCCATACCTCTTGAAATAAAGGTATGTTACCACTATTTTCTCTTTTTATCCTATTATATAGAATATTTCTTAGTTAATAACTATTATATATCGTAATAATAAATTCAATTATATCTTCAATTTTTCAGATGAGAAGATTGCCCGATAAAGAGACGTACACGTTAAATGAAGTTCAATTGGAGTTCATTGAGTTCATTACGGATTGTATATATTAGGTACTTCTGAATAACTGTATTTTGTTATGTCCTAATGACAATTTGTTGAGATGATTGTGTTATGATGAAAGCTATGTTGGTTATATTTTATTGCAGGGGTACTGATTCTGGGTTGGATAGCCTTGAGAACAAACTTGATCGAGTATTACGTTCAACAACGTCCTAGCTTGAGTATTTTTTTAGATTGTGGATCTTATGTAGTTCGCAATGCTAGTTTTTGGATATTGTGATGTATCATCACTATTTTTAGGATATTATCACGTAGATAACTAGATGTTAGCTAGTTTTTGGATATGATGTAGGTCACATCAATATTTTTTTTATTGTAAATATCTTGTTGTATATCAAGTTAGTGATATTTATGACCTTGATTATTATCTATTTACAAGGGTTGATTTAATCTCATATAATAGTTGTTTATTGATGGAGTAATGATTTTTTTAAAATCAAAATTTATGTCAGTTTTGAAAAAACTCTTATAAAATTATTAAATTGTGATAAATGTGATGTTATTTATGTTAGTTTTTCATGAAAATGTGATTAAAAACATGTTGAATATCGTAGTTTTTATGTGTGTTCTTAAAAACTGAGATAAATGTGATCTTATTTATGTCAGTTTTACGAACATTTATGTGAGGGCTTTATATTTTAGTTTTGAAAAATTCTAAAATTGACCTAAATGGTCATTTATTTTAGTTTTTGACTGACATAAATGACCATTTTTTTTGTAGTGTAACACGACACAACACAAATGACATAAGTAAAAACATGAATAACATAACACATCATGATAACAACATTGACATGATTTAGTACCAGAATTTTTTTGACACACATTGCCAATTTATTTTTCGTTACTGTGCCGTATTTAAAATTGGCACGATCATTTTTTAAAGGAATTTATGATATTTGACTTATATTTTATTAGTTCTTTATTTATGACCGCTTTTAATGTGTCAAATCTTAACGGAAGATTGGATGAGCAGTTTCATTAAATCATTAATGACTACTAAAGGTTCATTTACTTTATCAATGTTCATGTGAAGCCTATAGTATAACACATTTTAAATTTTATAGAGTTTGTATTTAAATTTTTTCTCGTCTTTCTAATACATGCAAATCATTTATGTTTTTTAATGCCAAAAATTATTCACCCACGTGGACCAATCAGAAATGGACAATCGTCTCCTTACGTGGCATCAATCCTAGTCAGCAGTCACTTAATTAACTCCTTAATTGCTGACCAACATGAAGAATGCAAACCAACAAAGTCAGTCAATAGTCGCAACTAGAGGGAAACAAACAAGGGTCATTTCGTGCGTGGTTTAGACAATCAACCAACACATTCATTATGTACGGGTGTAAATGCTTGAATATATAAAGGTGTCCCAACCCTTGATCTCTGGGTCACTATAAATACATTGTAATCCTTCCATAAAAGGCAAGATAGAATGGATTATAGGATATTCTTTTTAACAAAAGTACGTAGCTTTCTGTAGTCACTCAAATTAATACAATAAAAGTGGACGTAGGCATTCTTACACAGCTAAACCACTTTAAAAACACTTTATCTCTTATGTGATTATTTTACTAAAATCTTATATTTTATTTGTGATTATAAAATTGAATTTAGTCCATTTTTTTAAACAACAGATTGGTGTCATCTATGGAAACGCGTGTCTAATTTTCGTTCTCTATCTTATACATTTTAGTTTGAGGGAAGATGAAAAATCATGATCCTAGTGCCAGAAATGAAGGCACCCAACTATCCCATTTACTCTGCCTATAGCTGCAAACCCGAATGGAGTTCTTGCTAGTATTGCCAGGGGTCAAGATGACGTGCACAAAATAATAAGGCAATTAGATCAATCATTAAAAGACAGATCTCCAGCTCTTTTCAGGCAATGAACGGTCCCTTCACCAAGGATAAATATTCTACCTCTGCCTCCTAGTCACAGTTAACATAGCTATTCCAGATCTTCATGGGTTTGGTCTTATAGTTCAGGAGTGAGTTCATCACTGAGATCCATAGAATTATGTGATGGCCATTATCTCTCTCCTGAAAGATCAATAGTTTTGGAAAGATTGAGTAGAGCTTCACATTTTGACCATTTAGGACCCCGAGGAAATAGAAATCCTCCTAGAGAGATATTCAGAGCTAATCAACACCCATCCGAACAGCGTGAAGCTTCAATCAGGTCCAGATCAAGTGTTCAGCGATCTGTGCATGCCGAGCAGACTTCTTAGGAAGAGAGCTCAACATAAACACATGGTCGAGATATCCGAGCTACTTCACATAAATCTAATACAGGAAACCCTTTATGGAAGGGTCAATCGAGCGATTAGAAGATCGATTGGGATAAATGGCAAATGTAAAGAATCCGTTGCAAAGGAACTTCATCAAGGGGTCTCCTTTCATTCAGGAAAGTTTTTATTTCCCAATTCCAACCAAGTTTAAAACCCCTATGGTCACCCCTAAATGTGATGCTAAAACTGATCTAGTTTTGCACATTGATCAATCTTAAGCTGCAGTCGACATCTATTCAGTTCCTGATGAGATGAGATGTAGATCTTTTCAAGTACCATTATGGGTCCAACCCAAATATGGTATAATAACTTGCCCCGACGACAAATTGCTAACTTCAACTGGCTTATAAAGAGAGTAGACCATCTCCTGAGTGTCAGATAGCGAGTAGGGGAAACCACGAGGGAATACATTACTCATTTTAACAACGAGAAATTAGAAGTGGTTAACTACGAGGATAAAACATCCATCACCGCTTTAATCAGTAGATTACTTCCAAAAAATTTATATTATGATCCGGACAATGATAATCCTAAAACTATGACTGAGCTCATGGCTAAGGCCAAAAAAATCATGAACGCCGAGGAAGCAATGGCTACAAAGAAGAGTCTAGCCACTAAGTCTGGGAAGAAGATTTTGAAGGATCATAAGGAGAATAAACCCAAGAAGGATGAGAAACTCAAAAAGTATGGAACATACATTCCATTTGCGGTCAACATTCACTCTATCCTGGAGGAAATCAAACACAATAACGATTTGCGATGGCTCGAGAGTTTGAAGGCACAACCTAATAGGAGGGATAAATCTAAATATTGTGAGTTCCATAAGGATTATGGCCACACGATCGATAACTGTATCACTTTAAAGAACAAAGTGGAATCCCTCATTCACCGAGGAAAGCTGAAATTTTTTTATTTGTCGGTGAGAAAGGAGAAAAATAAGGGGAAGATAAAATTCTCCATGCAAACCTAGAGATGATAGGAAGAGAAACCATGAAGATGGTTATAAAGATGATCCCGACCTGTCGAAGAAGCCTAAGCAACCAAAGAGCGAGGTAGCTGTGATAAGCTTTGGCTCATTTAATTGTCATGTAATTACAGGTGGCGATGTAGGAGGAAGGGATCAAACTGCAGAGAGAAAGGACTATTTAAATAAAGTACATGCCTGTTCTTGTACCCAAAGAATCAATCGGAATGAAGTTGATCAGCCCAAGAAAGTCAATAAAGACAAACTGGTAATCGATTTTTCTAAGAATGCTCTCTTTAGGGTACTGTATCCCCATGATGATCCGTTGTTCGTCAAGTTAAGAATCTAAGATGCCATCATCACAAGGGTTTTGATTAATAATGGGAGATCATATGATATCATGTTTTACCCCTACTTTCAGATTTATATGTGAAACTCAGCCAACTGAAACCATACCACATGCTATTAATAGGTTTTTAAGGTGAAAAGTCTACCCCTTGGGACAGTCAAGCTAGTATTATTATTCGACGCTTGGCCAGTGATCCATACTAATAAGATACGCTTATTTATCATGGACAAAAAAGTTCAATCTACGTATAACATGATCATGGATAAGGTGGGGCAAAAGAAGTTTAATGTTATACCATCCACAATCCATCAGTGTTTGAAATTTCCAACTCACTTTAGGTTGGTGTCATGAAAGGTGATCAAAAGGTGGCCAGAGAGTTCTATTACTCCTCAGCCGAGCAATAAGAGTTGGTTGACTTGAAGAAAAATACCGCCACTTACAAGGTAGACACTAGGGACCCTAATAGTGAGTTAGAGGTTAATACCCTGGATCCCTGAGAAGAAATAGAGTTAGTCAAAGGGCAAATTATTGATGCGACCAAAAGCATAATTATGGATGATGACAAATCGAAGATAACTACCCAGATCGGCTCCACATTAGATCAACTCCTTAAATAGGAATTTATTGTGTTCTTGAGATAAACGTAGAGTTTCGTTTGCTTGGAGTCACGAGGATATGCCTATGATTGATCCCAACTTCCTCTATCACGATCTCAACAATAATAAGGATCCCAAGCCGATAAACAAAAGGCATTGGGTGTTCAATTTGGAGAAAAATCAATCTTGACAGGAAGACGTGGAGAAACTATAAAAGACCCAATTCATTGAGGATGTCAAATATCCAGCCTGGTTGGCCAATGTTGTGATGGTAAAAAAGAAAAATGATAAGTGGAGAATGTGTGTAGATTTTATTGATCTAAATAAATCCTTCTCGAAGGACCACTTTCCCCTTCCTAGAATTGACCAGTTGGTGGATGCTACATTAGTACATGAGTTGTTAAGATTTATGGATGCTTATTATAGGTTTAACCAGATAAGAATGAAACGAGAAGACAGGGAAAACACTTCTTTCATCACCAATTGAGGTACTTTTTGTTACACTGTAATGCCCTTTGGGCTCAAAAACACTGGAACAGCATACTAGAGGTTGGTTAAAAGGTTTTTGAAGAGAATATTTGGAAGAATATGTAGGTTTATGTTGATGATATGTTGACAAATAGTAAGAAGGCTTCAGATCAAATCAAGGACTTCAGTCAGAGTTTTGATTAGCTAGAAAAACATCAGATGAAGCTAAACCCGACCAAGTGTGTGTTTGGTGTCTAGGAAGGAATGTTCCTTGACTTTATAGTCAACCAAAGGGGAATTAAAGTCAATCATACCAAAATAAAATCTTTAATAGAAATGCAACCGCCGACTTGCAAGAAGGATGTACAAAGGCTTACTGGTAGAGTGGCAACTTTAAACAGGTTTATTTACCGAGAAATAGATAGGTGCTTTCCATTTTTCAAGGTGCTCAGAAAGAACTTTGAATGGAATGCAACATGTGAAGAAGCGTTCCAAGAATTGAAGAAGTATCTGGGATCTCCAACCTTATTGTCCTGGCTTATTTTGGGAGAAAAATTGTACTTATACTTAGCTATTTTTTAATCCGCAGTTAGCTCAGCACTAGCTCAGATGGATAATGGAATCTAGAAACAAGTTTAGTACACCAGAAAATTATTTAGGGGAGCCAAAATCAGGTATCCATGCTTAGAAAAACTGGCCTTAACACTCATTGAAGCCCTACTTGCAATCACATTACATAGTTGTGTATACTGATCTACCTCTTCGCCAAGGGCTCCACAAACCTGAGAAGTCAAGAAGATTGATGTATTAGGCAGTAGAAATGGGAGAATATGACATATTCTATGAACCAAGGTCATCATTGAAAGGCCAAGCATCGGAGGATTTCATTGTAGATTTCACCTATCCATAGGTTACCAACCAACAAAACATACCTGCTGAGAAGACTTCTGTGGAAGAGTGCTCAGCTCAAAAGCAAGCTAAAATAATAGCCAATCAACGTGAATCATTAGAACTCAAGAAATGGCTACAAAGTTTGTAAAAAAGAGTAAGAAGATATTCCACAATGGAGTTATGTCTATGGAGAGCTTCAGTAATGTTATCCCATTATGGAATTTATATGTGGATGGATCTTCATGTTTAACTAGAAGTGGAGATGGTATAATACTTAGTACTCCTGATAACATTGATGTTGAATATGCCCTTTAGTTTCAATTCAAGGCATCAAAACATGAAGCAGAGTATGAATCTTTGATAGTCTAACTGGAATTAGGCCATTCATTAGGCATCGAGCATGTAGTGGCGTATAGTGTTTCACAGATGGTTGTCAACCAATTACTTCATCTATATAGAGTTTAGGGAGAATTGATGACTAGATACTTGGCCAAGGCCATGGAAGTTATTTCCAAGATTCCAACTGTGCAAATGAACAGAATACCAAGAATAGCTAACGCTTGAGCTGAGGCACTTGCTCGGCTAGCTTTAACAATAAGAATTAAACTACGGAGGAACATTCCAATTAAAATATTGGCAAACGGGAGCATAGAAGAGGATCTAATGGTTAGTTTCATTATTGTAGATATGGGACCTTCTTGGATGGATCCGATCAGAGATTATATTGAAGAAGGGATCCTACCAGTTGATAGTAAAGAAGCAAAAAAGCTCCGGTATAAAGCAACCCGATATGTGTTGGATAAATGTTTTTTATTTTTAAAGGGATTTACTATCACCTTATTATGTTGTGTTAATCCGTTGGACGATGAAAATCTGATTAAGGAAGTGCACCAAGGTTCTTGTGGAACTCATTCATCTAGTCGGTCGTTACTCTAAAGAATCACACACATGGATACTACTGGCTGAATATGCGGGCAGATTATAAGGCCTTCACAAGAAATTGTGATAAGTGCCAACAGTTTTCTACAATTCACAAAGCACCCAACATTGCTCTAGTACTAATCACTTCTCCTTGGTCATTAGTCATTTCGTAAATTAACTTGGTCGGCCCACTGCCGACCACCAAAGGTAGGTTCAAGTACCTGATAGTTGCTATTGATTATTTCACAAAATAGGAGGAAGGAGAACCGTTGATAGAAATGCCTTATGAAAAGTTGTATCAATTCATCTTAAAGATCATTATATGTAGGTATGGAATGCCCTATGCCTTTATTACAGACCATGGAACCCAGTTTCCAAAATGTCGTATATGAATCTCACGACAAATTTTTCATAATTCAATATTCATATAAAAACATGTATGCACATAATCAAATACCAACTCGCATCTCGTTAGTATTTTATCCGGATTAATTCCCAATTAATTCACATTTAATTAATTAATCCCAAAAATAAATATAGCCAAAAATACGGGGTATTACAGTAGACCCTCTATGGAAGTCATTCGACAGGAATTCCAAACCTTCTCCCTTAAAACTTCATTCACTCTTGGTTTTACTGATAACAAACACATCCTTATAAGATTAAACTCAGATGAAAATTATTCAAGAATGTGGATTAAAGACACTTGGTATGTTGGTCAATTCCCCATGAGGGTATTCAAGCGGACTCCAGATTTCTGATCTGACATCGAAAGCAGCATTTCCCCTATCTGGACCTCATTACCCCAACTCCCTATCCATTTATTTTCAAAGTATTCCCTATTTTTAATAGCCCAACTAACTAGAAAACCTCTAAACCTAGACTCATCTACCCTAGAGATCAATAGACCAAGCATTGTGTTTGTGTGGAGATTGACTTGTTAAAATCCCATCCAAAAAAGAGTCTAGATAAGATGTGGCAACAAGGGGTTCTAGCAGGAGGTCTTGGTTGAGAATAAACCCAAATACTGCAAGAATTGCCTTAAAAAGGACATGATGAGGAATCGTGTATTTTCTTGATAACCAAATACGAAGAACAATCAAAGAAAGGTGATACCGATAAACCAAAAAATATAACTCATAGATATGAAGAGAGAGTTATGGAGAATCAACAAGGAGTTACAAACAAGGTCGATATAGGGAATCAAGTTCTTGATGCAGATACAATGAATTCCAATGGAGTAACTATTATTGGTGAAGGGCAGGAGGATGAACGATGTATTACAGGCCATCTAACTAGGTTTTTACCCCATGAAGCTGCTCGAACAGATGATTTTAATAAGGAGAATCAAACAAATTCTGAAGCAGTAACTGATCATGGATAAAGGAATGAGGAGGACCTAACTTTGAAAGTACTACCAGAGGAACAATCAACTAGTATTGATAAAGTTTTTCCCAATGAAGCTGCTTGTATAGAGGATTTAGATAAGGATAATTGAGGAACTACTGAAAAAATAGATATAAGGTCTCTGCAGTGTACTCAAACCAGAGACAAAGATTGGCCAGTTAAATACAGCATAATCCAAGAACACATTGACATAATCAACAATGAAGAACTCAGTAAAGAAGAATTCCTAATTGTACATCAATGCACATTATCCCCTAAAGGAACATCCATTCCAAAATTTGAGAAGGCTCCAGCTGCTAGACCAATATACCTCACTGATGTAGAAGATGAGAAAGGGCATTACATTCCTTTCATTAAGGAACTGCAAATTTTTGCAAAGACTATGGATAAGAAAATAAAGTCATACAACAATAATAAAGAAGATGTTGATAGGAATATGGAAGAATTAAGCCCTAAATCAGTTCAGGAGACAAAAAATAGAATGCCACACCCCCTTTTCAAGAGGATTACAAGAGCAGCTGTCAAAGGCATCAACCACTCTTACCCATCTAAGTCTCAATGATTAATTTCATTATATGGAATATCATAGGTGCCTCTAAAAATTCATCCTCTAGGAGAATCAAATTGTTAAGAAGAATCCACAAGCTGCCTATCTTAGCTCTTCTTGAATCAAAGGTACACTCTCAAAAAATTAACAAGTTTTAAATTAAATGGGGTTTTGAGGGAAGTTGTAGCAATATTAATGGGAAAATATGGATATTTTTGAGGTTTGGAGTTAATGTTCAGTGTATTCATGATCAACCCCAGCATTTAACCTTACAAGTAAGTCATCCTTCTGTTCAGTCCTCTTTAGTTATGTCTATTGTCTATGATAAATGTAATAGAGATGAAAGGAAAAGTCTATGGGAGGATTTATCCTCCATCTCAACAAGATTACAAAATGAGTCTCACATGGTCATGGGGGACTTCAATCTGGTCTCATCTCAGTTGGAAAAACTTGGTGGCGATGGCATCGATCATGTGGCAGTGGAGAATTTCAACCAAGCAATTGATGACTCTGGATTAACTGACTTAGGGTATGATGGTACTAGGTTTACTTGGTGCAACCATAGGAAGGAAGATGATCTCATTATGGGAAGGCTGTATAGGTGCCTAATCAATCAAAACTTCATCTCAGAGTTTGACTCCTCAATTGTTAAGCATCTTAATAGATCCACATCTGATCATGCACCTCTTTTGATATCTCTAAAGTCTAGTAATGAATATGCCCTTAGACAATTTAAATTCCAGAATATGTGGTGCAATCACTCTCAATTCTTAGACCTTGTTCAGAACTCATGGAAGGAAGAGATGAATGGGGATGGCCTAAATTTTTTTGCAAAGAAGCTTTAGAGACTAAAAATTATATTGAGACAATGGAACAAAGAGAATTTTAAGGATGTCTTCCAAAGAATCAATGACCTGTAGGATGAAAATATGCAGCTAGAGCTTAATTATGAGCTTAATAGCTCTGAAAAGAATAGAGTGGATATGAATAGAGGAAAGGCAGCTTTGTTAAATTCTTATAAGGATGAGGAGGAGTTTCGGGGGCAAAAATATTCATTAAAGTGGCTCAAGCTAGGTGATTCAAATTCCAAATTCTTCAATCAGTATGTTAAAGCCAAGAAACATAAGTTGTTGATCTCATCTATAAAAATGATGATGGTGTAGTTCTTGAAGATCAGGAGGATATTAAGCAGCATATTTTAAAGTTCTTTCAAGATCAACTTCAACCTGATCAGATGTATCCTCGGGTGGATGTTTCTACCACAATACCTGATCTCATCTCTGCTAACCAAAATATTTTTTTAGAGGATTTCTGTCACACCCCAAATCCAATATCCATAATAATCATTTGTTATTAAAATAATTGGATCATAATCTTGAGCCCATTGGAAAACATACTTCATTTATCAATATTTTTCTGCACAATGTGCATAATGAACATAATATTATTCTTATACCATAAAATTCAATATCGGAGTCATAATTAAGCGGACATACAATACTGTGATTAACTATGATCAACTCAATCCATACTAAATCAATATATACAATGTGTGAGTATATTAAAGTCTTCAGTGTGACAATGATAAAATCCCCATTTTTAAACCCCAGCTCTCTCCAACAGTGCAACTCTCAAAGTTACCGGTCATATGGTATCCTAGCTGGCAGCGTACGAACCTGAAATTGTTAAAATATAAACCGTAAGCATTAAGCTTAGTGAGGTACTCCTACCCTGCAACAGAATAACAATTCTATATCGAATATGTGGATATAGAATCCAAATAATCCTGCCCATTGGCAATAACAAATCATGGATCATAAGATCCAAATAATTCTTCCCGTTGGCAATAACAAAATCCTGGATCATAAGATCCAAATAATTCTGCCCATTGGCGACAACAAATCCTTGATCATAAGACCCAAACAAATCCTGGATATTTTAATATCCAAACAAATCCTGAATACCGAAGTATTCAAACCAATCCTGGATCATGAGACCCAAATAAATCCTGGATATTTTAGTATCCAAACAAATATTGAATACCGAAGTATTCAAACAAATCCTGCTCTTAGAGCTATATTCATATTTATATATGAAACAAATCATAAGTACACTCACCTCGATAGTTTAACTGGCTTTTTCCTTGCCTTTATCCGGTATTTGTTCAATCAGCTCTTCTTCCCTTCCTATTATTCTTACAATATTAGTATCATCATAAGAATATCAATAATCCAAAGAATGATTTAAACATAATTCAATCCATAAGCATCACATGATTCCATTCAAATCATTTATCACAAGTGAAGTTCCATCCAAATCCATCTTAATATATTTAACGTATCCAAATCATAGACCAAATATAAATTCATTTATTCTTGGTAATTCAATCCTTATCATATTAGTAATCCAATACAAAATACGGTACATAATTTCAAGTCTCCTAGAGTAAGATATGCCCATTTCTTTACCACATAACAAATCTACCCTATAGTCTCTTTTATCGTTCATTCAACTTCTAGGAATTTCCATAATTTTTCTACATCATAAATTTATATGATATTTAAACCAACATTAGAAAACATATTGAAAAATACAAGATTAAAATTTCATAATTTTCAGAGTTCATTTTCTATGTCAAGCAAAACATCGAACACATGGCGGGCATACTTTCACCCTTAGGGCAGATTTCATACCCGAAATCTAAAACTCTCACCAACGACTCATTTCTTGGTATTGTTTCATGATTTTTGGATATGTCATACATATATGAGTCCAGGTTAATATTCCATTTGAATCAATAAATTCCAGTAAGTATAGAGAAATATATGGAAGTTTGAATAAACAAGGCTCCTAAACAAAACAATCTCAAGGGTTTACACATTCAAGTTTACTTAAACTTGCATCTATCCATAAGTACATATCAAGACATGGAATTTCAATAAAAAAATTATTATTTCAATAATTTAAATAAGTAATACAAAAAAATAAATAATATTTATGGATGGAAATACCTTAGGGGCTTTTACGTAATTTTTCTATGAATTTTTCTTCAATTTCTCCTCACACTTTCTTCCTAAACTTCAAAACTCTCTTTCCTTAGGTTAAAACTCTTCCATGGCTGAAATATGCTGAAGGAAGAGCTTAATTAAAGGGTTTTAAGTCGGCATAAGGCCACCCCCTCTTGGTCCAATCAAAATATAACATGTGGCATTACATTAAACAAAATATCATTTAAGGCTAAATGACTACTTTACCCCCTGTTCGTAAAAAGACAATATATTCCCACTCGGATGTCCGTTCGATGAACCGTTTGTTTTGTTATAAACCTAACTCATATATATACAAATATCTAGTTTACACCTCAAGTTCATTGTTATGTCATAAAGGCCAAAACTAGCCTCCAACAGGAACATTCCTACCGAAAACTTTAAAATTTCACATTTGTAACTAATTCGATATTTCAAGCTTTATGAAGGTAGGATTAAACTAAACATAATTACTTACATTATATATATACTAATAACATATTATTCATATCACATAAGATAATCATGATTTAAACATGATTTATCATAATTATATTCGGGTTGTCACAATTCTCCCCCCGTTAGGAAATTTCGTCCCCGAAATTGACATACCTTGGTTGTTTGAATCAAACAAATACGGATAACGCATCTTCATGATATCCTCTCTCTCCCATGTATCCTCTTCCATGGAGTGCCTTATCCACACAACTTTCACAAGTGGGATTACTTTTTATCTCAATATTTGTTCCTTCCTATCCACGATAGCAAGTGGTTCTTCCACATAACTCACATCTTCCTTTAACTCAATAGGTTGTTCCACCAACACATGTGAAGGATCCTCTACATACTTTCTTAAGATAGACACATGGAAAACATCATGTAACTGAGATAACTCTGGTGGTAACGCTAACTTATAGGCAACCATCCCGACTTTCTCAATGATTTCATAAGGTCCAATGTAGTGTGGACTTAATTTCCCTTTCTTTCCAAACCTCATAACTCATTTCCATGGCGATATACGAAGAAACACATAATCCCCTTTCTGGAATTCCAAATCTTTTCGTCGTTTATCCGCATAACTTTTTTGTCTGCTTTGAGATGTTCTCATTCTATCTTGAATAATCTTCACTTTTTCAGTGGTGACTTCAATCAATTATGGACCCTCTATCTTCCTTTCACCAACTTAACCCCAACATATCGATGTACGACATCGTCTACCGTACAATGCTTCATATGGAGTCATACCAATAGTAGACTGAAAACTATTGTTATATGCAAATTCTATCAAAGGCAAATATTCATCCCAATTACCTTTGAAATCAAGCACACAAGCTCTAAGCATATCCTCCAAAATCTGTATTGTCCTTTCACACTGCCCATCTGTCTGAGGATGAAAAGCCGTACTAAACTTCAAGTTAGTACCCATAGCACACTGCAAGCTATCCCAAAATATATATGTAAAAGTAGGGTCTCTATCTGAAACAATAGATACCGGTGCTCCATGCAATCGAATAATTTCATTAACATACAATCTAGCATACCTATCAACTGTATATATAGTCTTGACTGCTAGAAAATGAGCAGACTTCGTCAATCTATCCACCACTACCCAAATCGAATCTGACCCCTTCTGAGATCGAGGAAGCCCAAACACAAAATCCATCATTACATGATCCCATTTCCATTCCGTTATTGGCAATGTCTGAAGCAAAGCAGTAGGCTTTTGATGCTCCACTTTCACTTGCTGACATATAAGGCACCTAGCAACAAAATCAACTATTTCCTTTTTCATATTATTCCACCAATAATGCTCCTTTAAATCCCTATACATTTTATTACTACCAGGATGCATGGTATAAATGGAATTATGATCCTCATCTAAAATTTCCTCTTTCAATCCACACACATTAGGCACGCATAATCGTTGCTCATACAATAAAGTGCCATCATTCACAATACAAAAATCTTCAGACTTACCATCTCGGACATCTTGTCGTTTCTTCTCAAGAAAAGGATCTTGACTTTGCAAATCACGAATACGGGTAGCTAACAAAGGCCTCACGCTTACATGAGCAAAGAACCTATCCCCATCGGCTAGCTTCAATTATACTCCCATCAATCTCAACTCCATGATGTGGGAAACTCTAGCACATTGAATAAAAAATAACCTGCCCGAAGCCTTTCTACTCAGAGCATCTGCAACTACATTTGCCTTCCCTGGGTGGTAGTGAATTGTACAATCATAATCTTTAATTAACTCCATCCACCGCCTCTGCCTTAAATTCAACTCCTTCTGAGTAAATAAATACTTAAGGTTTTGATGGTCAGTAAAAATTTCACATACCTCACCATATAGATAATGATGCCACAATTTCAAAGCAAACACAATAGCAACAAGTTCCAAATCATGTGTAGGATAATTACGTTCATGTGTATGCAACTGCTTAGAAGCATAAGAAATAACTCTACCATGCTGCATAAAAACACAACCCAACCCCTGGTGTGAAGCTTTGGTATAAATATAAAAACCATCTCCACCACGCAGAATAGTAAGAACAAGTGCAGTTACCAACCTCTTTTTCAATTCATCAAAACTATTTTCACAATCAGAATTCCATTCAAACTTAATATCCTTCCGAGTTAGTTTAGTCATTGGCAAGGCAATCGAAGAAAATCCTTTAATAAACCTTCTATAATACCCAGCTAAACCCAGAAAACTTCTCACCTCAGTGACATAAGTGGGCCTCTCCCATTTTACAATAGCTTCTACCTTCTTGGGATCAACACATATACCATCTCCAGAAATAACATGGCCTAAAAATACAACCTTTGATAGCCAAAATTCACATTTGCTAAACTTAGCATACAATTGCTTATCTTTCAACACATTCAAAATTGTTCTAAGATGCTTTTTATGTTCAACCATATCACGTGAATAAATCAGAATATCATCAATAAAAACTATCACAAAGGAATCAATGAAAGGATGCATACCCGGTTCATAAGATCCATAAATATAGCTGGAGCATTAGACACCCCAAAAGGCATCACCGGAAATTCAAAATGACCATACCGAGTACGAAAAGCAGTTTTAGAAATATCACCCCCCCCCCCCCCCCCTTCACCCTCAACTGATGATAACCTGATTGCAAGTCTATCTTTGAAAACACTTTAGCACCCTGTAACTGATCAAACAAATCATCTATACGAGGTAATTGATATTTGTTCTTAATTGTATCTTTATTCAGTTGCCTATAGTCAACACACAAATGCATAGTGCCATCTTTCTTTTTCACAAAGAAAACTGGTGCACCCCATGGAGATACACTTGGCTGTATGAACCCTCTATCAAGTAAATCCTGCAACTGAATCTTGAGTTCTTTCAACTCAGCAGGTGCCATTCTATATGGGGCAATAAAAATAGGGGTTGTCCCTGGTGCTAATTTAATACTAAATTCAACTTCTCTTTTTAGAGGTAACCCTGGCAACTCACTAGGAAACACTTCAGGAAAATCCCGTACAATAGGAACATCGACTAATTGTAAAGCCCCCTTCCTAGTGTCAAGAACATATGCAATAAAACCCTCACAACCCTTACTCAATAATTTCCTTGCCTGAATAGCAGAAATAATGCAACTAGGAAATTTTTTCCTTTCCCCCACAAATTTAAATTCAGACTCACCAGGTAATTTAAAAATAACTTCCTTACGGAAACAATCCATAGATGCATGATATTTGGATAACCAATCCATTCCCAAAATTATGTCAAAATCAGAGATACCCAATGGAAGTAAGTCTATAACTGTATCTTTAACCCCCACTGTCAAAACACAATCACGAAAAACATATTCAACTACAATCATATCCCCCATAGGCATGGAAATACCCAACCCCACCTCTAAACAAGTACATGGTCTATTCAGGTATACAGCAAAAGCATAGGACACAAAAGAATGTGTGGGACCAGGATCAATCAAAACATAAGCACTTCTATCAGTAACAGAAAGTGTACATGTCACCACATCTGGAGTAATCTGAGCTTCTTTCATCATAAAGACTCGTCCACCTGGCCTGGAACCACTAGCATGTCCTCTACCCACACTTTTTGCTCCACCGCCTAGAGGTAACACTCTGCTTTCTGCTTCACTAGGTACTGTTAGAATCTCTGCCAACTGCGAACAATTCTTCTTAACATGCCCCACTTGATGACAATGGTAGCATTCCACTCCCTTAAGCTTAGGACACTCAGATTTATAATGCCCTTCCTCTTTACAAAAGAAACATGTAACACCTCCTATTGGGGTCTCACCTCTCCCTGACTTTCTAGCTGAACCAAAAGATCCTCCATCCCTGGTATCTCTGCCCAATCTCCCCTGACCTCTACCACTATCTCCACTACCTCTCTGAAATTTATGAGGTTCCATCTTAACACTTCCACCCTCACCTCCCTTGGAGTGAGATGCATTGAATCTACTCTTCTTACAACTCTCTCTACTCGCCACCCCTTTGGTTCATTTGCCTTTCTGCTATCGTGGCTTTGTTTACCAGAGAATCATAATCTTCTAACTCATAAGTGGCCACTCTATTTTGAATAGGCAAAATCAGTCCATCTTGAAACTTACTACATTTATCTTCTTCATCCTTCACATACTTAGTAGCAAATCTAGATAAAGCAGTAAATTTAGCATCATACTCCCTCACAGACATTTTCCTTTGGGTCAAATTTATAAATTCCCTCAGCTTCTCCCTCCTATAAACTTTAGGGAAATACTTAACATACAAAGCTTTAATAAATTCAGCCCAAGTAATAACATCAGTACCTTCCATCCTGGGAACCAAATGGTTGCTAGCTTCCCACCAATATTTGGCCTCTCCTTTCAGCTTAAACATAGCTAGATTCACTTTCTGGTTATCGGGAACCTTCATGACTGCAAATATATTTTCTATATCCCTTACCCACATCTCAGCTTCTATAGGTTCAACTGACCCTGAATATTCTGGAGGGTTCAACTTCAAAAACTTCTCATGCATGGAATCCTTCATTTCCTTCCTTGCCTCTCTCTCAATCCTGGCCACAGTTTTTGATTCTAAATATCTAGCCTGTTGCTCTGCCATTAATGCCATATTTCTTTCCTGTTGTTCTGCCACTCTCAATATTTCCTGTGCCATTATTTGCATCTCTGTAGGCTGCTCCTGCACTCTATTCCTTCCAGCAACACTTTGCTCTACTTCAGTATTGTCTATACAAGAAGCTACTCCCTCTTCTCTAGGTTGTCCATTCCCAGGTTCCATCAGGAATTATCTGTAATACAACAAAGTTCTAACAACCAATAATAATAGTTTATAATACTAAACTATTAGTTAGTACATAAATAATTCATAAATATCAAATCAATTCAATACTGCCATCTAATCGTCACACACGTCCAGCATTAACAACCACGCTCTAATACCACTAATTGTCACACCCCAAATCCAATATCCATAATAATCATTTGTTATTAAAATAATTGGATCATAATCTTGAGCCCATTGGAAAACATACTTCATTTATCAATATTTTTTCTACACAATGTACATAATGAACATAATATTATTTTTATACCATAAAATTCAATATCAGAATCATAATTAAGCGGACATACAATATTGTGATTAACTATGATCAACTCAATCCATACTAAATCAATATATACAATGTGTGAGTATATTAAAGTCTTCAGTGTGAAAATGATAAATTCCCCATTTTTAAACCCCATCTCTCTCCAACGGTGCAACTCTCAAAGTTACCGGTCATATGGTATCCTAGTTGGCAGCGTACGAACCTGAAATTGTTAAAATATAAACCGTAAGCATTAAGCTTAGTGAGGTACTCCTTCCCTGCAACAGAATAACAATTCTATATCGAATATGTGGATATAAAATCCGAACAATCCTGCCCATTGGCAATAACAAATCATGGATCATAAGATCCAAATAATTCTGCCCGTTGGCAATAACAAATCCTGGATCATAAGATCCAAATAATTATGCCCATTGACGACAACAAATCCTGGATCATAAGACCCAAACAAATCCTGGATATTTTAATATCCAAACAAATCCTGAATACCGAAGTATTCAAACCAATCCTGGATCATGAGACCCAAACAAATCCTGGGTATTTTAATATCCAAACAAATCCTGAATACCGAAGTATTCAAACAAATCCTGCTCTTAGAGCTATATTCATATTTATATATGAAACAAATCATAAGTACACTCACCTCGATAGTTTAACTGGATTTTCCCTTGCCTTTATCCGGTATTTGTTCAATCAGCTCTTCTTCCCTTCCTATCATTATTATAATATTAGTATCATCATAAGAATATCAATAATCCAAAGAATGATTTAAACATAATTCAATCCATAAGCATCACATGATTCCATTCAAATCATTTATCACAAGTGAAGTTCCATCCAAATCCATGTTAATATATTTAACGTATCCAAATCATAGACCAAATATAAATTCATTTATTCTTGGTAATTCAATCCTTATCATATTAGTATTCCAATACAAAATACGGTACATCATTTCAAGTCTCCTAGAGCAAGATATGCCCATTTCTTTACCACATAACAAATCTACCCTATAGGCTCTTTTATCGTTCATTCAACTTCCAGGAATTTCCATAATTTTTCTACATCATAAATTTATATGATATTTATATCAACATCAGTAAACATATTGAAATATACAAGATTAAAATTTCATAATTTTCAGAGTTCATTTTCTATGTCAAGCAAAACATCGAACACATGGCGGGCATACTTTCACCCTTAGGGCAAATTTCATACCCGAACTTCAAACTCTCACCAACGATTCATTTCTTGGTATTTTTTCATGATTTTTGGATATGTCATACATATATGATTCCAGATTAATATTCAATTTGAATCAATCAATTCCAGTAAGTATAGAGAATATATGGAAGTTTGAATAAACAAGGCTCCTAAACAAAACAATCTCAAGGGTTTACACATTCAAGTTTACTTAAACTTGCATCTATCCATAAGTACATATCAAGACATGGAATTTCAGTTAACAAATTATTATTTCAATCATTTAAATAAGTAATACAAAAAAAGAAACAAGATTTATGGATGGAAATACCTTAGGGGCTTTTACGTAATTTTTTTATGAATTTTTCTTCAATTTCTCCTCACACTTTCTTCCTAAACTTCAAAACTCTCTTTCCTTAGGTTAAAACTCTTCCATGGATGAAATATGATGAAGGAAGAGCTTAATTAAAGGTTTTTAAGTGGGCATAAGACCATCCCCTCTTGGTCCAATCAAAATATAACATGTGGCATTACATAAAACAAAATATCATTTAAGGCTAAATGACTACTTTACCCCCTGTTCGTAAAAAGACAATATCTTCCCACTCGGATGTCCGTTCGATGAACCGTTTATTTTGTTATAAACCTAACTCATATATCTACAAATATCTAGTTTACACCTCAAGTTCATTGTTATGTCATAAAAGCCAAAACTAGCCTCCAACAGGAACATTCCTACCGAAAACTTTAAAATTTCACATTTGTAACTAATTCGATATTTCAAGATTTATGATGGTAGGATTAAACTAAACATAATTACTTACATTATATATATACTAATAACATATTATTCATTTCACATAAGCTAATCATGATTTAATCATGATTTATCATAATTATATTCGGGTTGTCACAATTTCACTAATGAGGAGGAGATTCATTCTGTTATCATGGGCCTAAGTGATAATTCAACTCCAGGGCCAGATGGATTTGGGGGTCTATTCTACAATAAATGTTGGTAAGTAATTAAAGATGACCTTGTTAATGCAATTAAATCTTTTTTTGTAACTTCAGTTCTTCCACAAAGTTGGTCTAGAACATCAGTGGTTCTTATTCCAAAAGTGAAGTCTCCTAAGACTTGTGGGGATCTCAGACCTATAAGTTTGTGTAATGTCTCTTTCAAAATCATCACCAAAATTATCACAATTCGATTGTCTAAATTCCTTCCAAATCTGATCTATCCTAATCACAGTGCCTTCATTAAAGGCAGTTCCATCCAAGAAAATGTTCTTCTTGCTGAATAAATGGCTTACAACTT
This sequence comes from Sambucus nigra, assembly GCA_949130495.1. Classification (NCBI taxonomy): domain Eukaryota; kingdom Viridiplantae; phylum Streptophyta; class Magnoliopsida; order Dipsacales; family Adoxaceae; genus Sambucus; species Sambucus nigra. Next base: position 246,476,099 of record OX422210.1, read on the forward strand.
GGGTAAGAAAGCTCATGGTGGAATTTTTTTGATCAAGATGGATATGGATAAGGCATATGACAAGGAAACTTTGTTCTTTTTGGTGAAAGTTCTTAGGCATTTTTTCTTTGGGGAGAGATGGATAGATCTCATCTAGAGAAGTATTTCCAACAACTGGTTTTTAGTTATCATAAATGGTCATTCATGCGGATTCTTCAAGTCAATAAGGGGTCTTAGACAAGGTGACCCCCTTTCCCCCAGTCTCTTTATCCTTGCAGTAGATTTCTTGAGTAGAGGGCTGAATAATTTGATGGAATATGGGTCTATAAAGCCTTTTTATCTCCCAAGTGGTAGTCCCCTCACCTCCCATCTTACTTTTGCAGATGATCTCATAGTCTTTTGTAGAGGTGATAAGAGGAGTATTCTTTCAATCAAGGAGTTCTTTAATCAGTACTGTAGTTGGTCAGGGCAGAAGATTAATGTAAGGAAAATCAGCTTCACCATTGATTCAAAATGTAAACCTCAATTTAAGACCAAGATTTCTGAATTAACATGTATATCCCACAAGGAGTTGCCTTTCAAATACCTTGGATGCCAATTCTTCAAAGGGAGGAACAAGGTCAAATATTATGACAGCCTAATCAATACATTGAGAGCAAAAATAGTAGGGTGGCAGTCAAAACTTATTTCTCATAGTGGTAGAATTACCCTCCTAAAACATGTTCTCTCATATATTCCTTCTTATCTTTTATCTTCTCTTTCTCATCCTAAAGTAGTGATCACTAAGGTTCATCGAATTTTGAATAAGTTTTTCTGGAGAGGTAATGATGTAGAAGGATGGAAGCACCAATGGAAGAGCTGGGAATATATTAGCAGAGATATCAAGGAGGGAGGGCTGGGCCTTATCGACTTCAATCATCTATCTATAGCATCCTTCTTGAAACTATATTGGAATATGTCCTCTGAGAAGTCTTTATGGTCAGCATACATGACGAATAGGTATAAAAATTACAACCAAGGTACGACGGGAGTCTCTCATACCTGGAGGAACATGGCTAAGGTGAAAGAAACTTGTGTAAAAAATATGACTTTTAATAAAGGCCAGTGGCTTTGGGTTCCTGAAGTTAGAGGGAAATTTTCCCTAAGATCTGCTTATAATTATTGCAGAATTCACTATCCATTGTCAACTGTCAGCACCATCATTTGGGATATTAGTATTCCAAAAAAATGGTCGATCAATCTATGGAAAATAATTAATAAGTGTCTTCCTATAGACTCATCTTTTCAGTCGGTTGGTATTAAGCATTGTTCCAGATGTGTGGCATGTCAGGCTCATATTGAAACTTTAGATCATTTGTTCATTCAATGCCCCACAATCAGACCCGTGTGGGAATTTTTTTCCAAATTATTTGGGATTGCTATGAAAAAATCCAATATCTCTTCTATTCTTTAAAGCTAGTGGATCAAATTAGGCCTCAAGACTATTCTAGGTTCCTTGGTAAATGCATCTTAAACATTGTTTGTTAGGAAATATGGAAAATTCGAAATCAAGCCCTCTTCGAAAATGTTAAGGTAGATACAAAATCTATTATTCATCAATCTATCTCCCATATTTCAGATATCTGCAAAGAAACTAGATTCCAAAACCAAATTTCTTCGTTTGACCAAGGGGTACAAAAAGTTTTCAACGTTCAAATTTGTAGGAATATTCACTCTGTAAATTTAATCAAGTGGAGACAACCTACACCAACGTGGTTCAAGCTAAACACGGATTGGGCATCGAGAGGGAACCCAGGGCCAAGTGGTAAAGGAGGGATTATTAGAAATGACAGAGGTGATCTTATCTTCGCATATGCTAAATCTGAAGGATTGGCATCAAATACTTGTGTGGAAATTAAATGCATTTGGGTAGGTATCAAGATGTGGAAATCGAATCTGATTCTTTGTACGTGGTCAACCTAATCAATAAAAATTGGAGACCTCCATGGCAACTGCTAGAATGTGTTGAAGAAATCAAGGAGATCCTGTTGAAGAACAATTTCAATTTATCTCATTATTACAAGTAATCAAACATGGTTACGGACTCTCTTGCGAACTATGGGATCAATCTCCCTTCTCTATCAATTTTTCATCAATTTCTGGACATTCCTATTATGGCTAGAGGGGCTGTCAAGATGGACAAACTGGGTTGCCACTACGTTAGATCTAGTGTTAATATTATTTAGGCATTGTAATGGAGCTATCATAAAGTCATAAATTTGCTTTTCAGTAACTTCTTCTATGAATCATTTGTGAATTTTCTTTCTTTGGGGCAATGTTCCCTCTTCTAATAAAAATTTTCCTAGGGTGCTGTCCCTCTTTAAAAAAAAGAAAAAAAAGAAATCATAAGTTGACAACACAGAAGTATGATTTTTTATTCAAATTCTAACGGTATTACATTTAAGATCAAATGAATACAAAATGTAAAAAAGTTATTCAGCTGGACATTTTCCTTGAGTTTTGGAAGTCTGTTGCACTCTCTCCATACCAAAAGGAGGATCATCTAGAGTATAAGGGGAGTTGATGAAATTAAAATCCCTCATCATCTGCCTATTACCGATTCTCGTCGCATTGATCAGATGAGGAGGACGAACTATTTCATGGACATCATGCAGACCATAGTCTCCTAAATATTTGGTGATTAAGCACTAGGGAATAGCATCAGTAGGAATCCATGATATGTCCAACTTGAATGGGGGCTTATCACAATCTAACAGATCGGGCTCATTCCAATACCATACATCGCTATTTCGATCATATTTCAGCAGAGTTAGACAATTAATCCATCCCCATTAGTATCCTTCACGATGGCTCTCGACAAGATGATCATCAACATGGCTAAAAGCCTTATTATAGCCTTCAATCCACACCTCTCTGGGTCATTTGTGAAATTGAAAGGTTAACCTTTTCACTTGATGTTGAATTTTCTTTAAAACATCACTCTTCACCTTCAACTGAACAGATTGGTCAGCAATGGCTTTATCCTTAGCTTCTAGCTTCACAGATAAATAAACTATAGCCTGACGCTTTGCCTTTAACTGTGCATCTTGGTCGGTTAGTGTTGTATTTGTTTTGGCCTCATCTATAGTTAGTCGGCTAGTTATTTGTTTCCTGGAAGTTTGACTAGGTTTAGTTTTCTTTAGAGCTTCAAGTTATTCCACTAGTTTTGCATTCTCAGCCTCCAAGAAAGAATCACCTTCATCAGCACTACTAGAAAATGACTTATTCAAACTATCCATATTATTTCTGAGCCTATTTTTTCCTCTTTAAGAAGTTTGGTTATCTCCCTGTCTTCATCCACTTCCCGGTTCAATAGGAATTCCTTCTTTCTATACATAGAGGCATATTCTTCCAGAATAGAGGCATATTCTTCCATCTTCTTCTCAAAACCCCAACCTTCACTTAATGTTTTATATTTAGACTCATAGTCAGCATGGAGTGAAGGCAGAGTAAATTTGTGGTACTCCTATAGATCCTCAATCATCTCGTAATAAGCAGCATTATTGGCCACTTCCCTGTCCAGTAAATAATGAATGTGGATGTATGACTCCTTAACTTGGTCGACACGACTGGACCAAACAATCCGACTAAGTCTTCTTTAGATAAAGGTATATGACTAGCCTCCAAAAGATTTTTACCCCACTTGAGCAGGTTTGATTCAATAAAAATTATGGCCTTTCTCCTAGCATCAAATTAAAAATTGCAAATGTAAGTACACAAGTGTGATTACTGGGCAAACATAACACTAAGTATGAGATTTTATTCAAACAAGCAAAAAGGTATAAGTATGATAAGTACAACACATTCAGCCAAAAAGAGAAATGTTTTCATTGATAAATAAAAAGATTACATACTACTGGTCCTGTTATAGAGCAGACGAACAAAAAGAAAAACAAAGTACTTAAAGCTTCTCCTTATCTTGAACATTGCTCCCTAAGGGCTAGTCGGCAGAGGGAATAGCTCCATCAATGGGCTTTAAAGTAGACCTAGTAGGTGAAATGGAGGATTCCCCAGATCCCTCCTCATCATCAAAATCTTCCACCAAGTTTGGAGGAGATCCTGGATCATGCCTCCAAAAAAATTCAGAGTCCTCTGTGATGCCGACCTCCTTGAGGGCCTCCGACCAGCCATCTTTAAAAGATTTCTTCCTAAAGAATTAAATCTGAGAGGATGTAGCCAAAAATGCCTTATCCCCACTTTTATTGAAGGATTCTACTTTTATCTTTTTATTCTTGGCCTTCTTTGCAACTATCTCAGAGAACAGACCAACAAGACTTTAAGAGAGCTTAACTTTCCACCAATTTGTCTTCACCCATCTTGGCCCATTTCAGCAGTTACCAGTTTTCCTTCCGCAGTGGTGGCTCTCTTATTAGCCTTTTTCAGCTCATCATCCCAAGTATTCTATTTGGAATCCAATAGCTTCCTTAAAGCCTCAATAGATCTCAAGGGCCTTCTTAACATCTCCTCCTGAAGAATGAATATGATCTTCCTTATCTAGTATTTGATTGAAATTCAGTAAAAGCTGCATGAAGGACCACATTAGATTAGAAGGAGTACAAGGAGAAAAGTAAGACATCATGGGCAAGTAATAAAGGAGAAAGAATTACCATAGACAAACTTTGGTACTCATTTTCTGCCAAATTTGATCTTGGCAGAGGAGCAAGAATTGCTCTATAAGGAGAGCGAGTACGAGTCTTGATTAATTTCCTGGCCACACCAGGATGATTAATAAGTGAGGATGACCATAAAATAACCAAATCCTCCTGAATCTTCTCAACTAACATTTGGTCTACAGAGATCTTCCCCACATGCTTATCAAACAGGCCTTTTCTTAACCTCTTAAATTGAGGTGCAACAATATCAATCTTCCCAGCAGGGATGACTTGGAGAACTTTTTCAGCAACTTTAAAGGTTTTCTCTGGCTTCTTGGCATCAGTAGCCTTGCCAGTCTCCTCGACAACCCTTTTAGCAGTGGGAGACAAAGCTCCAGTCATCAAGTCGGGAATTTTTTTCTTTCCCAAGTCAGCAAGAGGGGGTGGGAACAGTAAAATTGTCCAATGACTCAAAAGGGGATGAAGTCCCAAAATCCTTCTTAAACCCTACAAATTCCTTAGTCGAAGAAGTAGGAATTGGTTCCTCTTTAAAAAATTTGGGATCTAAAGCTACAGCAGGTGGATGCCTAGCAACAATGGAGGTAATTGAACTCTTATACTACAACAAAGATGATGCGTCTATTGGTTGTTCCTCTCCAATCCTCTAATGAAAGTTCCACGGGAATTTAAATTCATGGATATTAACGTCCTCTTCTTTGGGACACTTCTTCTTGATCTCAACTATGTGAAACAAGACAAGAAAATACTCATCAATATATCATCAAATAGTTGGTTAGCAAAAAGAGAAATACAGTAATTAAATTCAACAACCTATATTATTTCCTACTTGGGGGCACCTGCGCCCGTCATACACTTATCCTCTTTGAAGAGGGGCATGTTGCCAATTTTTTGTAATAACTCCATAATCAAAATAATCTTTGTTGGATTATGGAAAATTGACAGCTAGGGCTCTATTGGCAACCCTAGTTTTCATGTAGCAAGTGCTATCACTGTTAACCCATTTATCACAGACATCAGCTCAGGGATGCCAATATGGGTTTCTTGTATTTAGTTAAGCCTATTAATCCCATTTACCACTCTCCAAGTGTTGGGGGCTACTCTAACTGAAATGACATCAAACTATTGGCAAAACTCTAGACAGAAACGATTGGGGGGAAAGTAAAACCACATTCAGCAATGAACAAAGAGGGAATTCAATGAGACTCTAGTGTTGATAACACATCAACAGGTGGTAAAGGCCTTTCTAATTCTACCCAATCAGGGATGTTCCTTTCCCACCAAAATTCATCTAGAGAATCCCCATGAACTATATAAATCATGGTTACCGTAAAGAAAGAAAGAAATAAAAAAGAAATATTATAAAGAAAATAGTGGTTGGAATGAAGAGAGGATGCTAAGGAAAGCTCAAAGAATAGAGAACTTGGAGAAGAAGGAGAGTTTGAAAGCTTGGAAAAGTTGTGGTACAAAAGCCAGCAAACTCTTGTCTCTTATAGCTTACTTCCAAAACTGTGTAAGAAATTATTACTTGTATCTACGATTGACGTTCTGACGGCTTCACAATTTTAAGAGCTCAAAAATGCCAACATATCCTTTGGTGGTGCGCTAATTTTAAAATTATTTACAAAAATACCACTATGAGATCAAGGCATGGAACACGTCGACATACGTCGACCAACGTTGAAGAAAATATACTCCATCCTTTAATACAAACATCAAGAATGAAGTGTTGGGGGCTTCTAGTGATACCAAAAATTATTCACCCACGTAGACCAATCAGAAATGGACACTAATATCCTTATGTGGAAGCAATCCTAGTGAGCCGTCAGTTAATCAACTCCTTACGTGCTTACCAACATGAATAATGCAGACCAATAAAGTGAGTTAATAGTCACCACTAGAGGGAAATGATCAAGGGTCCTTCTGCATGTGGTTCAGACAATCAACCAAGACAATCATTACTTACGGGTGTAAATGCTTGAATATATAAAGGCATTTCAACCCTTGATATCCAGGTGATTATAAATACATTGTATTCCTTTCACAAAAGGCAAGATAGAAAAAATTCTAGGATATTATTTTTAATAAGAGTACCTAGATTTTTGTAATCACTCAAATCAATACAATAATAGTAGACTTAGGCTTTCTTACACAGACGAACCACTTTAAAAACTCTTTACCTCTTGTGTGATTATTTTACTACAATCTTATATTTTATCCGTGATCACAAAATTGGATATGGTCCATTTTTTGACATCAACAATGTTGATGTTTTTTACTTCTTAAATATGGCCGATAGACTTATAAATAAATGAAACTCTGTCTAAAATTTTAAATTGTTTATAATAATTTATGTTATATAAAAATTTATTTGACATACATTATGCATGTGTCAGTAGTTATACAAAAGTATCTATGTGCCTTTAGTTTCAACTATAATATGTTGTAGTTTTGCGTTCTTACTTATTTGTTCTATGATATATTTCAGTTGTTGGCTTGATGTTGTCATGACTATGATATTACGAAGTTCATCGGTCGAAGGAAACATCATTAAATGATTTTGAAAATTCATTTTCATTATTAAATGTAGTTAGATGGAGTTGTTATTCAAACTATGTTCGTTATATTGCATCGATTAGTTGTTGTGCAGTGTATATAGGCATAATGGAGATGAGAATCTTGGATTTGAAAAAAATGTGTTCTGTTAATTTGGGATTCAGTTATGTGGATCAATCTGCTAGAATGGTTAGTCTCGCAAGACGGATGAGAATAATGCAAAATGTTACAATTTATTGGGTGAATGTTTTAGTCTCAAATACATTATGTGTTTTCTACTTATAGGGATATCTTTATACGACGTGAAAAATATGTTTAATCTACGCTTTGTTTATATTATGTCACGGGTGGACTTTTAGTAGTGTTGTTGGGTTATTTTTTGGTCCTTAAAATACGTGAATAGTCCTATAAACTCTTTTGCCCAAAATTTCTAAAATTTCATACATTTTTTTATTATAATATTAACTATTTTACAAAATAAGTTAGTCAATTCAATACTTTGGAAGAATTCATCATGCTGTCAGCAAATATGACCACGATTGATATTGTAATACAAAACTTTTATGATTTGACCACGATTGATATTTTTAAAAATTATCGTCGTGCCTTCAGGTACGGGCATACCCTAGTGTGTGTGTATATATATATAAATATACTAATACAGTATCCCCAGAGATAGAACTCACGATACGACATACTCTGCTATCGAATCCATATGCACCTCATGTAATAATAAGGACGACCGGTTCAGAATGGCACCTTGAACCATAAATCAATAAGAACATAATGGAGGCGAACATAGTCCAAATCATTTGGTCTATACACATACCTAATGTATCCAAATGAGTGGTCACACTATCGTACACTCAAATAGGGGTCAACCCTAAGTTCTATATTCTGGGGCGCACATCCAGACCTTGTTGGCATAGCCAAGGTGGGATCGCCCGCTGCACGTGACCTCCCTCGATAACACGCAACGTAAGTATTCTTATACACATAAGAATCATACATAAGAGTCATTCACATAACCCATGTATATTCATATATTACGTCCCATATATATCTCAATTATTCAACGTAATATATGAATATACATGGGTTTGTATATATAACTCTTTCACACTTTATTTTTATTCCCATTTATTACGAATATCACTCGTTATTCAAAGAGTTTTAATCATCTCTTTTATAATTTTAGTAGTTAATATCATAGTATTCTACTAATCTAAATCTCGAATTCATTTCAATTCTCTACATATCTCCATCTAATTCTCGAATGCTAATACGTTCAATAATTTCTTATAGGTTCTAGTCAATAATTTTGACTCCTTGACTACCTCTGTCTATCTATCATATACTACTAGTATTCCATTATATTTCCATAATCCAAAACTACTCGATTTATGGTTTCAATAATTTATTTTAAGTTTTACACCTTAATTAACAAAATTTTCATTTTCTGAGCAACCGAATCGGGTCGTAAATGTTTTGGAAGATTAAACACCCCCTAGTAAAATTATGATATCTCCCTTTATCAAAGTCCAAATGAGCGAATTCAAAGATCAATGAAAAGATACGACAAAAACTTTTACAACCATGTACGACTCTCACTCTAATTCAAAGTACACTGAAAATAACATCGGTTTAAAATTAGGATAAAAATTCTGGCAGAATTCTATTTTATATTCACCAAACAAACTTCTGTTTTTCATCACCTTTCTATACAAATCTAATATTAACCATAATCCACCCCTTTTGTAAAAAAAAATCTCTAAAAATTCTCATATCATGAATAAAGTTTAATAATCTCTAATATCGTTCACGAATAAACCCTTAATGATATCCATGAACTTTCCATCAAAACAATCGTATTTTTTCAAGAATCATACTCAATTATAAAATCATGTTTAATATCCAATTAAATACATGCTACAGTCCTAATTTTATGATTTAAAATACATGATTCATCCCTAGCATTATTTCTACATCACCACATGGAATCATCTCAATGTAATCCTTTTAAAAATCATGGTTTTCATTAAAAATGCATCTTACTCTAGCATGCATATTTTAAGAATTCAATAATTGAAGAAAATAAACACTTGCCTCTAAATGATGATCTTAATTCCACATTTAGATGATGGTGTAGGTGTTTCCTCGCTCCTCTCTCGATTCCTGTGGAACTTGGTGGTGTTAATGTGGTTCTCCCCTTGAAAACTCTTCAAATTCCTCTTGAGACTATTCCTATGACTCACTTATAACTTCCTCCTCTTTGTTTATTCCAATAACCATTTTCTCTAACTACAAATTGTATTATAAAGTGATGAATCCTGTGTCTCTTATTAGCCTAGAATTTCAAAGGTCTAAAATTGACTTTTGGAATGCTGGGGTGGCCCAAAAGTAACCTGCGACCCTATACCAACACCTGAACATAGTTTTCTGACCGCTTCAACCCCTCCAGACACTTATATTCACTCTAAATGACCATATGGGTTACTTATATATCACTTATATTTTATCCCCATATTTAAGTCTCGGGATCAGTCATACTCTTGCCCTGAGTAAATTATCACAAGTATCGTATTTATCACTAATGACTAAACATACAATGGCATATTACTTATCCTCTATGTAATATCCAATTATATTCATCGTAATAAATATTAAATTAATCCCATTTTAAATATTCAATTAATCCCATTTTAAATATTTGTATTAATTCCAATTAAATTCCAATTACATATTAATTCCAATCAATCCCGTTTTAAATATCCATAAAAATATGGGATTTTGAACAATGCTAACAACTAATAAATAAACTTAGGATAAATAGTATTAGAATATTCATAAATGTAACTAAATACACGTGGTCCTAATAAATAAGTCCTAAATTGGGGACAAAAAAGACAATCTTATGTATCCCAATAAAAATAAATAACTTTAGGGACCAAATGATTTATATGATTAAGTATACCTCGATTCATTTATGCTATTTTAAATAATTTTCCCTTAGCGAACAAATATGTAGAATTATTAGCCCAGCATGGAAACATATTTAGTCGAAGCCCCCTGCACATGTTTATAGTAGTTAAGTTGTCAAAAATACCTTTTGCATGGTTACCAGTTAATAACAACTACAAAAATGCTTGTGATTACAATGACAAGCCACATGTCCAATATAATTTCAGATTGAAAAATTATCTCAAATATGGTGTGTAAGATTATTGGCATGATTTTAAGGGACTTATGTGCTTTATAAGATCTTCTTCCAAATGTAAGTACTCATAATTTTATATTTTTACGTTGGTATTAGGGTTCTTCTTATTTGAAAATTTATAATTCGTTATTGTTTACCACGTTAACAATGGAAAATGATTTAGTTACATGATTCATGAAACATGGAGGAATGAGTGTTGCCATAGTTATATTTACTACGTGATCATATGAGGAATTTGTTGAAAATTTTTGTATAAGATTAGAGAAATTGAAATTAACTTCATTTATACGAATTATGAAGTATCAGAAAATCCATGTTGTATACTTGATGGTGAAATTGATATGGACAAAATGATTATACACAAACATACACACACGCACACACAAACACACACACACAAACATTTGTATAAGATTGATATAATAGTGAGATTTGAAGGGCATGACTCTGAATCTCAATCTGACGAAGTATATCATTCTTCATACAATGAATTATGCTATAACGATATAAAAAATCATCACGAAATCCAATCCAAGTGCTATACATTACAGAAAAGTATCAGCTGACTAGTCAGAGTTAATTATTGGAGTTTGTCAGATATTTCAAGGTGGTGGACAAAAATTTAGAATGGATTTGTGTAAGTATGTTATTGAAGTTGGATTTGATTTTAATTATTTGAAGAATGAAAATATAAGATTCATTGCACAATGTTCAATGAAAGAATAAACTGGTTATAATTAGTGTATTCACGCTTCTATTTAACTGTGTAATGTTTTCTTTGTTATAAGGACTTTCAAAGGTGATCATTCTTGTGGATTTATTATGCGCAATGGAAAAAGTCATAGGGTTAATTTGGATTTAGTTGCGGAATTGATTGTTGATGAAATATGTTCAAAACCTTCAACTAAACCTTATGGTGTTATTATGGAATTACATTCAAATTATGGAATACAAATGTCTTATCATGCTACTTTGTTGGGTGTTAAAAAGGCAAGGGCATAGTTATATGGTGATGCTTGTATTTCATTTGATCAACTTCGAAAGTATGATGATGTTGTGAAAACAACAAATCCTAGAGATGTTGTTGAATTGAGTTGGGATTTTGCAACAAAGAGGGTCAAAGGGATTTTCAGTTCTTTTGGCACATGTATAAGTGGTTTCAAGTTTCTTTGACTGATACTATTTCTAGATGGTATGTTTTTAAAGGTCAATATACGGGGAATCAACTTGGTGCTACTGGATAAAACAGAAACAAAGGCATGATTTGTGTTATTTTTTGAAATTATTTGAGAATGGTTCACACTATTATGATGTAATAATAAATAGTATTGTAAAATTTTATTACGATCTTGCATTGCGAACTTGAAATGTGGAAATACAACTCTGAAATATATCATTGCAAAATTGAACTGCAAAATATCAATAGTAATGGCTAGGGAGAAAAATATATATGAAATCAAAGCGCGAAATTTGAAATGTGGTACTCCATTTTAGCTACTCATATGGACACTGAATATTATACTTTGCTAAAATACACAGTACAACATATATAAATATATATATTTCTGAAAATTGATTCATTTATTTTAGCTGTCCTTGCTAGGGGATTTTGAATTTAAGTTCAATGATGAAGAAATTGTGTATTTTAATTAAATATTTTGTTCCCTTACATCTATAGTGTGGAAATATAGGCATCTTGTTATTACAGCATTTAGGAACCATGGTTCCTATGGATGTATTTAGAGAAAAATGGTACATTAGTTTCATATTAAATACACAATATTTTTTAAGTCCAACCATGTAGATTTTCTCAATTCTTCTTGCAATCCCTTTAGCGTTTGTTGTGTCAATGATATTTGGGTAGAATGTGCATTTGATATATTCATACAAGTGCTAGAAACCTAACATTTTTCGAGACTCATAATTGAATCAAGTAAGGAATTCAATAGTGTCACCATGAACATACTTGACAATTTCGTGAATGGCTTCGTGTTGTTTAGATCATTATAAAAGCATTCGATATTTTTGCAGTTAAACATTACTAGTTTATGAATTTTAATCAATGCATCACCTTTTGTGTTATATGGTTTATTTAATATTCCAGTTTAATGTATGCATCGACTGCTAATGGGTGGAATTGTTGGGAAAGCCTGTTAGAAGTTGTATTATGCATGTGCACAATAAAAATTTAATTACATAATTTCGCAATGAGAAATTCATCATTTCATACTATGAAATATTTATTTCTCACTCAAACGTTTTAATTCCACTTTGAAAATTTTGTTACCTTGCATTGTAACATTTTAACACTTTTTTATGAAATATGTTTCAAAAGTATTTTAATTTCAACAAATTGAGAGTATATTTTGTCTTGCATTTGTTTTACTTGTCGTAGAAGACGAAGAAAATTTGACATAGTTCTCAAACCAACTTCATTGTGTTGTTGGCCGAGATAGAGAGTTGATATTCATTTCGGATTGTACTTATGGGCTGAAAGAAGATATCCCAGTTTCTTTCCCTCATAGTAACCATTCATATTGTGTTAAACATTTGAAGGGTAATTTTAGAAATATGTTTAGTGGTATCCATTCATACTTCAAGATACTATGTGATAAAATTGTGCATAGATTCAAAATGCAACACACGCACAAACAAGATAATTATATTAAAAGATAATGGGTGAAGGACGAAGATATGGGGGTGAAACGGTTGAAAATTTTCAAGATGATTGTGATCCAACACATTGGACAAATGTAGATTTTACTAGTAAACGATACAACGAGTTGTATTCCAACATAGTTGAATCGTTTAATTCGTGGATATGGGATGTTCGACATTTACATATTACCAAAATTATTAACTATATAAGAATGAAAAAGAAGAAGTTCATACAATCTAGAGAATATACTGATTTGTTGCGTCCTGACATAGAAAAAAGACTTCAAATTATAAAATAGGGTCATACATAGGGTGTAGTGCAGTCAAAAAATGGTATATATGAGGTTTTCCCCCTTATTTAGTGTTGGTTAACATTGAGCATAGGTTTTGCCCATGTGGGAAGTTGATGATCGAAATATTCCTTCATTCTCATGTAATTACAACATTGCAAAAGGGAGTTAACAATGTCCATGAATATGTTGACAACTATTTCTATATCAATACCTTTTGAAAGGATTATTCGGATTACACTACACCAATTCCTACCATTCATAAACCTAAGTTCAAGCCAAAGAATGCATTCATTTTACCCCCAATTACAAAGAAATCACTCGGTCGTACTAGAAAGAAAGTATTCCATCAAGAGGCGAGGAAGAAGATTGACTAAATATAGTAGATGTAAAAAAACTCCTCGTCATAATAGCAAGACAAGTAAGAGGATGTAACTAAGGATTAAATTAATGATAATTAGAATAAGTCATTTATATATCTATTACTTTTCAATGTTTGTCTATATACTAATTTTTCATTACATTTTTATATATTTCGCACTACAAATTATAATAATTCACAATGCGTAATATTATAATTTTGCACTGCAAATTATAACCATTTCGCATTGAGAAATATTTAGATATTTAAATTCAAAATTGTTATAACATTTATTGACTCGAGCATTATAAGATTCATCGTAACATTTTTTAATCAAGCACAAGAATAATTCGAATACGATATATATAAAACAAATAGTTTTTCAAAATAAAAATATAATAAATAAATGTCAACTAACATATTAACAAACCACGAAAAACAGAACAAGAACATATACAAATTTGAAATACATTAAAAAGTGAAATTAATATATGGATATTCAAGATAAGCATCCCCAAAATACCTGAGGACAGTATAAAGTTTATAATTGTGTTGATTCTATTTGGAGGCCATTCTTAAACCAATTGCAGATACCCATCCCTATTTTGCACCAGTTACTAATAATGTGGTATGACTTTATGGACATGGAAACTCCATAAATCATCAAAGTTATGAGGAATGTTAATCTAGACACCCCTACACCATTATTTCATGGTATTAGGGGTAATCTTATGCACCCTTATACAACATATATGAAGAAATCATAGTATTTGTCCCTATACTGATGAAAAATCATATATTTCTTCAAGTTCTTGCCTATAATTTGTTTCCATATGCATATAGTCTTCGAACAGTCTAATAAGTTAGCATATTCCAAAAATTAATGATGAATGTTATTAAATCCACTTTAGGTTTAACAAACATCACATACATAACAATAATGATGATAGCCGGTGTATATAATAGGTAAATTATTTTTGCATATGGAAAAACCATCCCTCTCTTATGCCAATTTGTTATAGCATTCTAAGTTGGATAGTTTTCCCTTATTACTAGGTTAATTCGATATCTAAAAAGTAGTAATATAAAGATGACATGAATTACGTCTTCATATTACTACCTACACGTATTGGTTTATATATTTGCGAATATCATCTCCCTTATCATTCATTTGCATCTATATTACATAAATCAAAACACAAACCCTAATATATTTCAACTTCTTATGTTCAAAATGGTTCAGAATATATGTATTTATCTGCATAAATATACAGATTTTATATAAATATTTATGTAGATATGTTGGTATAGATGTGTAAATATAGTTATCAATGTTAAATTTATTTTAATAAATATCAAGAAATTAGAATTAATTGAAATAAATTTATAATAAATGTCAAAATATAGAATAATATTTTGTTAAGCATATTCTGCATTCATACGTAAGTAATATGAAATATTACCACTTTTGCACTGAGAAATATTAGGTTATGTCATTTTTCATTGTCATTTCGTTATGTAACATCACAAGGCGGTTGATATTAGAAATCAGTACTTAGACGGACACATTGATACTATTATTTGTTAATATCGTTTTTATGATTTCTTTCCAAAAAAGGAAAATAATATCCCAGTACTGATAGTAACATGCCACAATATCTTCATTCTTTATACTTAATATTCTATCATCATAAATTAGATACTTCAAATAGCCCTCATATTTGAACATCCTGACTACATGGTAATAAAGATATATACACTTTTATCCATTTTTTTTTATATTTTTAACATACTTCTTACATGAAATAAGATTACAAATTTATGTTTGAATGATAAGACGCTCGATGAAATTCACATGTGAAATATACCCCTTGAAAATAATAATAATAGTGCAAAAGCATGGAGGTTATATGGATTTACTTATATCTCAGGTTACTCAAACAAAGAATCATTTTATACCAAATTCTATCTTGATTTAATTTAAAGTGGTCATGACAGATTGTGTAAAGCAAAAAAACAAACTAAATCTCCAAACCAAATAGAAGAAGAAGAAGAAGAAGAAGAAGAAGAAGAAGAAGAAGAAGAAGAAGAAGAAGAAGAAATAGAGGAAAAATTCTATTCGGACAAAAACCTTTAGTTTAGCATTATTAATATAAGACGAATACATAATGACTTACAAACTACTTAAATATCCATTAATTATAATGTAGAAGAGTATTCGATTTTTTTACGGAAAACTATGCAGTCCCGCATTGCCCACAGGAAGCAGATCTTCCCTCGGTATCCACTAACCAGCCTTTGGAATATGCAATTCCCTTATTCTGCAGCCGTAGAGACTCAAGTGAACAAATCAGCAGTAGAAAATTTCTCTACAAGGGTTTTGAACTTTTGATTGTGTTCTTATTAGTTTGGAAAAGTGATCCTAAAAGATTTAAAGGGTTTGGATTAAAAAATTATAGAGTTTTATTATAAAAAGAACTATAAAAAAGCTTGTGTAAAAGTCCAATCCCGATCCCTATTTATGGGGAAAATTGTTGTAAAGAGATATGGATTAATATTTGGAAAAGGTTTGTTTAAAAAATAAAAACACGGGTACTCGTTCGAACGAACTACCACATTATCTCGTTCGAACGACTTCTAATGATACTTTGAACGACATTCTAGAGCTGATTAAAAATGTGTTGCTTAAGATGTTGTTCGAACGTGAGAACCTTGTTCTAACGACCCTTCGCATCTCGTTCGAACTCCATGTCATATGAATCCAACGTGTTAGTGAGTTTTGCAAAAAAAAAAAAAATATTTTAAAAATATTTTGTGAAACAAACTCTATTTAAAAATGACCCCAGAACAATTTAAGCTTTACTAAACCACTTCATAACTCTTCTCGGATTATGTTATGACAGTCGATCTTTAATCTTGCAAATGTCATTAACGATTCTTGTGCAAATCCATTGATCTTCTAGTTTATAACACCCTCAAAATATCACATATTTAAGAATTCACTCTCAAATTTTTGAAGATATCATAATGCTCATGAATAAAGAATCCTCAATAAAATAAAAAATGGCCTTAGCTCTTGTATTTTTGTATGTCGCTAATATTTTAGACTCTTTTGCAAATAGTGGCTTTTAACGCAAAGAGAATTCACCCTTTTATAGCCCCTTTCCATTACTTAACATAAAATAATTTTTTTGGGAAACGAAATTGAGGTAATGGTTCTTAAAAGCACACTTATCTCTAGTATATTTTGTTTCTTATTAAACACTATTTAGAAGAGAACAACATATTCATCATATGATAAGAAAGTACAATGTTTGAAAAGTACATGCATGTGTGCAATAAAGGTGATAAAAAGTATAGAATGAAGAAAGTAATCATTAATTAACAACGAAATGCTAGCCACGCATTATTAAGCGCACTAAAGAAATGAAGTCATGTCTCAAAACACCATGAAAAAGTCACATGGATGGATAGCATGTGGGGATGATTCGAACATATTAAATTCACATCCATATATGGCGAAAAATGAAAATACAAAATCTTTTTGTCTTTTTCGAAAACTTTATGAAAAAACACAATCATTTTGAATTTTTCAATATTTTTCTAAAGAACCAGAAATAGTTTTGGAGTTTTTAAGATTTTTCAAAAAGAAACATATATAAACGTAGAAATAAAATATAATAATAGAGAAAAATGATATGAACATGATAAACACCCTATACTAGAAACAAGTCATGACCTGAATCATTAGTTCAAGAGTAGTTCTCAAAAGGAGTAGACATCCTTTGAAATTCCTCGATCAAACTTTGAGAAGTTTTGACTAAAAATTCCACTTGTTCTTGAAAAATATCACAATCTCTTTGATGTGAGGGAGAATAAGTGGAATCATTTGTGGGATCACATGTTGGAACACGTGTGTGAACTCGTGTGGAGAATATCGGGGAGCACGAGTGTGTGAAACTCTCCCTATCATAAAACAAAACTCCCTAAGGTGACCTCGTTGTTTGCAAAGGGAATAATCATTAATAGGCTTGGGTCTACCTTGGTCAAAGCATCTAGGAAGCGCTCTCCTTAGTAGGTTAGGTCTCTTTAGTAGGTTAGGTTGATTCCTATAAGGATGCATCATAAACTCGAAAATCGGTTCGGGGGCTACATGGGAAGTGGATTTACCATTGTAAACTATCCCTTGGCTCTCATAAAAACCTTGCGTGGGTCTGAGGAATATCTTTTCAACTTTCTTCGATGTGTCCAATATAGTGACCTTGACCTACCGAGCACCTTCAATATCTTTCTCGTGTTGGAAAATATGGGCTTCAATTTTCTCTTGAGTCTCTAATGAAGCTCGAAGATATCTTGTAAGACTAGCCACAGTGTGGGTTAAACCGGTCTTCTACTTACCAAACACAATCAATTGCTCACACATGAAAACTTTAAAATTCTCAAGTTGACTCACCAATGCCTAAAACTCTCTCAAAACTTTCATCTTCTTCTCTAAATCAAACGCCCTAAGTGTCAAATGTTTATCTTGCATTTTGGTTCTCAAAGACCCTTTGTAAAGCTTGGCATAGGAACTTTGAAGTCCACCTTCTCCCACACTCAAAATCTCATTATCACACTCACTTACTCCATAATGGTTTGATAAATTGTCGAGTATATCAAGTTTAGAAATGTCATCATCGACATGTAATGAACTCGAAGTACTACCGTGACTGGCCATGAATAAAAAACACAGTACATGTCTTGATCATCCCCAAAATTCACAAACTCGACGTCACTATCACTAAGAGTGACTTTATATGGATATTCTCCTTTTCGTTATCTCTTTAGACTAGTGGGACATTCATGGTATTTGTGTCCTTTACCCTCACACTCATAAAATCACATTCGATCATACTAAGAAATATTCTTGCCCTCATTGACATTTTTATTTTTCTCAAAAATTTTATTTTCTTTGGAAGAATTTTCTTTGTTAAATTTGAGAAATTTTTGAATTTTTTTTTAAAACAAGTCAAGATCATCAAGCTCAAAATAAAACTCAGACTTATAACCAAAAACCTTTTCCCTTCTCATTTATATTGTGCTTTCAAAGTAATCCATATTTCCTTTTTCTTTTTAGTTTTGGGGAACATATTTATTTCATAAGTTTGAAGGCCTCCTACGGGTTCTTTTAACCTAAGAGTATCTAAAATTCCCAACGAATTAAGGATCATGACTTTAGGGACAAAACATGATGGCAGGGAGCTCAAAATATATTTCACAACTCTCATTTAATGAATTTTCTCACCCAAATTAAAGCTAGAATTAACTATATCAAATAAATGTGCATAAAACTCATAAAAAGTCACAGTCTCTAGCATAGTAATGGTCTCAATCTATGTGATGATATTTAATAGCATAGAAGCTTTCACAACATGGGTACCCTCATGAATGAGTTAGAGGTATCCGACGCATCCTTAGGCATGGTTCACATCATAATACGATGAAATTCATCGGGAATGAATGCACCAAAAATTCCACTCAAGACACGGGAGTTAAAATTGCGCCATTTAAAATCATCCTCTATGCAAGAAGTGATATGTTAAAGAATTATGACATCATCATTCGTCAAAGTGGGTGGTATCCATCCTCTTTCACAAACGAGCCAGACTTGCTCGTCAATAAACTTCAATGCCAACCTCATTTAAGCTTTCCAGTGAGCATAATTTGATCTATAAAAAATAAGTATCCTATTATAAAAACTATCCATATAATCCTAAAACTAAAATCACACAATAATTTAATGTAACTAACTTTGATACCAATTTAAAAAAGCACGGGGGTTATATGGATTTACATGTATCTTAAGTTACTCACATAAGATTCACTTTATACCAAATTTTATCTTGATTTAATTTAAAGTGAACGTGCAAGATTGTGTAAAGCCAAAAACAAACTAAATCTCCAAATCGAACCGTCGATGAAGAAGAAATAGAGAAAAAATCCCTTTTGGACAAAACCTTTGATTCATCACTGTTAAAGAAAAGATAGGCATGTAATTACTTAAAAACTACTTAAAGATCCACTAAGTATAACGCATAAGAGTTTGTGAATGTTTGACAGAAGACGATGCAGTCCAGCACCACCCATGATACACAAATCTTTCCTTAGTATCTACCGATCGTCCTTTGGAACATACAATTCCCTTCTTCCTCAGACGTAGAGACTCAACTCCATAAATCACCAATAGAGAATTTCTCTATAAGGGTTTTGAACTTTTGATTGTGTTCTTCTTGGTTTAGAAAATGATCCTAAAAGATTTAAAGGGTTTGGATGAAAAAATTATGGAGTGTTATCATAAAAAGAACTATAAAAAAAACTTATGTAAAAGTCTAATCCCGCATCCCTACTTATGGGGAAAGTTTTTGCAAAGAGATAGATATTAAAGATTTAGAAAATATTTATTTATAAAACAAAAATGCGCGTAATCATTCGAATGAACTTCCACCGCATTCGAAAGATGTACCTAATCTCTTTTGAATGGCTTCTAACGATACATCGAATGAAATTCTAGAGCTGGCCAAAAGGGCGTCGCTTTAGATCTAATTCGACTGTAGGAACCTTATTTTAATTACCCTTCGCATCTCGTTTGAACGACATGTCATAGTGATCGAATGAGTTAGCGAGTTTTACAATTTAAGAAAGCACGGGGGTCATATAGATTTACTTATATCTTAGGTTACTCATATAAAGATTTTTTTTATACCAAATTTTATCTTGATTTAATTTAAAGTGAAAATGCAAGATTGTGTAAATCCAAAAATAAAATAAATCTCCAAACCAAATAGAAGAAGAAGAAATAGAGCAAAAATACCTTTCGAGAAAAACCTTTAATTCAACACTATTAAAGATAAGACAGACACATAATGACTTACAAACTAGTTAGAGATCAACTAAGTATAACGCACAAGAGTATTCAAATGTTCGACGAAAAATGATGCAATCCAGCACCACCCGTAGGATGCAGATCTTCCCTTGGTATTTACCAATCGGCCTTTGGAATATATAATTCCGTTCTTATTCAGTGCTAGAGCCTCAACTATGAAAATCAGCAGTAGAGAATTTCTTTACAAGGATTTTGAACTTTTGATTATGTGCTTCTTAGTTTAGAAAAGTGATCCTAAAAGATACAAGGGGTTTGAATGAAAAAATTGTAGACTTTGATGACAAAAAGAACTCTAAAAAGGATTATGTAAAAGTCTAATCCCACATATCTACTTATAGGGAAAGTTCTTGTAAAGATATAGGTATTGAATATTTGGAAAATATTTGTTTAAAACATAAAAACAATGGTAACCGTTTGAACGAATCGGCACCTCATTCGAATGATGTACCTAATCTCGTCCGAAAGGCTTCCAATGATATTTGAAATGATATCCGAGAGCTGATCAAAAAGGCATCGCTTCAAATCTCGTTCGAACGTGGGAACCTCATTCTAACGACCCTTCGCGTTCGAACGACATGTCATATAGATCCAACGAGTTAGCGAGGTTTGCAAAAAAAACTTTAAAAATCATTTTTAAAACATTTTATAAAACAAAGTCTATTTGAAAATGACCACTAAACAATTTAAAGATTATCAAACCACTTCATAACTCTTCTCGAGTAAAGTTGTGACGATCGATCTTCAATCTTGCAAATATCACTAATGGTTCTTTTCTTTGAAAGACTTAAGAACGATCATAAAGGTGTAGTGGAGTGTAACGAGATAAGCTAAATAAAATTAAAATGAGCAATTATATTTTCTCTACCAAATAGTAAGTTAGGAAATTTTGGTTTGGGACTAGGTTTGAGAACCCTATTAATGGAATCAAATATTGATAGGATATGAGGACGTTTATCTAATTAAAAGCTAGAGGGTCGTCCTAATCTACACCCAAAGATTTTGATGTTCATGGTGATATATATGTAGTTTATGCTTTTGCTATTTTTGATGTTCACACTGGTTTACCAAGAGAATGGGAATTCGCAATTAACTTATTGAAGGAGAAGGTTTTTGAGAATGATTGGGATATTTGGATGGAAACCTTTTGTCATCACATTGCTGGACATTTAATATTCTACGGTCACTATATAAGGTTTGAATCTGTTGGTACGATTCATGATAATTATAGAAATCGTTTCTCTTTTTAAATGTAAATGTGAAATATCAATTCTAGGGTTTCTTAGTTGTTATTAATCTTTGTGTCACATTGCATCTGTTATGGTATTAGTCCACACTAGAGGGTTCAAAAAAAATTATTCTATTTTAGTCATATTCAAATTATTCATACCCTTTATTCAAAAAATGATATGATTTATCTTATAACAAGATCAAAATTAGACATAACATATTTACAATGCGAAATAATTGTAATTTGTAGTGTGAAAATATTATATTTTGCAATATGTTTTTGAAACACTAAAATTTTTGTAGTGTAGTTTTGGTATAAAATGATATTGCATGTATATTTCCGCAATGTCATTTCACATTTTTATTTCTGAGTGTGACTTATGCTTTTTTAATGATATTTTCCCCATTCTCAAAATTTCCTATTTTCGATGGTTCTAATTACGCGTACTGGAAAGCACGTATGAAATCAACACTGAAATCTATTGACAAGAGAGTTTGATTGTTTGTAGTTAACGGGTGGTACCCACCAACACATTTAGTAGATAATGAACGTGTTCCGAAACCGACCGATAGATGGAGTGAGAATGAATTTAAACTTTCAAATTTTAATTCTCGTGGTTTAAATGCCTTGTTTAGCGCGGTCACACTGGATTAATTCCGTCACATTATGACATGTGAAACTGATAAAGAAGCTTGGGATATTTTCCAACTCACTTATGAAGGTACTAGTGTCGTTAAAGCTTCAAAACTTCAAAACCTCACCACTCAATTTGAAAC
This sequence comes from Sambucus nigra, assembly GCA_949130495.1. Lineage (NCBI taxonomy): Eukaryota > Viridiplantae > Streptophyta > Magnoliopsida > Dipsacales > Adoxaceae > Sambucus > Sambucus nigra. The sequence continues at coordinate 246,498,735 of OX422210.1, forward strand.
CATCAAAATGAACGATAAAGAAAATTTTGATGAATTTTATGCTAAACTTTCAGATATTGTAAATTCATCTTTTAATTTGGGAGAGAAAATACTCGACAACCGAGTAGTAAAGAAAATTTTAAGGTCCCTTCCCGATAGATTTATTCCAAAAGTGACCGTTTTAAATTCTTACCAACTTTAGCCTCTACGAAATTAGAAGAGCTTGTAGGTGATTTACAAACCTATGAACTAGACATGTTTCCCTCTAAAACTGAAAAGAAAATAGAAAAGGGCGTTGCTTTAAAGGCCCGAAAAGAGGACAAATAAGTAGTAGAGAGCGAGAGTGATACTGACTCGGAAGACATGGCCTTGTTTGCTAGGAAATTTCAAAAATTTCTTAAATTTAACAAAGATAAATTTAAAAATGATTTTAAGAAATTTGAAACTTCTAAGCATGACAAAGCCGAAAGGATCCCTAAAAATTCTAAAGAAAATTTAAATAGGGACGAGTCAAATAGGTGTTTTGGTTGTGAAGGGTATGGCCATAGGGCTTCTGAGTGCCCCGCTAAACTAAGGAGAGAGGGTAAGCGACCCATTTCATATAATGCGACCCTTAGTGATAGTGATAAGGAAGAGGGACCCTATTCCCCCACTAAGCCCAACTTTGTGACTTTTATGTCTAGTCATGTGAGCACCGATAATTGAGAACGTATGTGCTTGCGTTCAAATGATAAACTTATATATTAAACACCTTTTAACTCAAACAAACCCTAAACATGCAACAATATGTGATTGAATAAGATAATGAACTAAGCGAGAACATTCAAACACATGCTTTTGAGGAAAAATCCCCCAAAGGGGCAAAACCATTTATTTTCATTATAATATTGTAACTGTACAATTTCAGATTACAATGAAAATACAAGTGACTAAGAATTACCCTCAGGTGCCGAATTCTGTAGTCGGCGACTGGAAATGTCCCTTTCCAGGAGGGCTACAATGAACAAGAAGAACGGTCTTCTCCACAAGGGTATGAACAGCAAAAATGTGTTCCTGGGTTGCAAAGTGATTCACAAGTGTTTGGAAATTTTTGTGAATCAAAAACCTAGAGTCTTTGTGCTCAATAGGTGAAGACTTAGGGTTTTTGTACTCTGAAAGTCGTGTATATAAGTCTTAGAAAACCACTTCCCACAGTGGGTTTATAAAGGAATAACATGGCCTAAAAAATCTCTGCACTATCAGTTTGAGATTATCCCAGGCGGACCGGTCCGGGTCTGAGGCGGATCGGTCCGAGTAGGCGGATCGGTTCTTTTTATTTTAGGCTTCTTCGGTTCGCTTCCGGTCCGGGGTGTACTGGCTTTTCAGCAGGCGGACCGGTCCGGGTATGAGGCGGACCGGTCCGCAGGCAGATCGGTTCTTTTATTCTGGGCGGACCGGTCCGGGCCTGTCAGACTTTGATTCCTCTTCTTCTTTTGATATTCGGATCCGTTGATGACTGTATGAATCTTGAATTTCTTCAACGGTGTAACGGCGTGCAACATAACAAATTGATAATGGACAAAAATGTCCTTACAAATCTCCCCTATGTCTATGCCGGTACATACATAAAAACAAACATCTGAATTATCAAATAACTAAAAATGCCTATATAAATCTACCCTTCAATGAACCCAACTGGAAAGATACAATTGAATAAGACTTCAACGTTTGCTCTTCAACTCTTCAGGAATCTCAACACTTTTCTCATCAGGGTGTGAAATCCAATGATAATCCATGTAGTACCTACACACATGAGAAAAAGGAAAATACCAAGTGACATATCGACCAATTTATGAGAAAACTCAAACTTTCAAATCTCCCCCATAATAAGAAAATTCATTCTCCCCCTTTTTTATGATGTCCCCAAATAGACAAATGAGAGAAATAAATCAAATAAGCAAGTGTGGGGTGTCACTAGGATAGAATCACACCATGAATGAACACAAAGCAACCAAGACGATGATAGCGTAAATGAAGCGGTGTGATCAAGTTCGATAGGAAAATCAATGCATACAAACATGACATATGTGCACGATGAATATTGGATACTCCTAGCAAATGAACTCAAATGCGTCCTTTGGTGTAAAAGAATGAAAATATAAGATATTGACCCAATCAAATCAACAAATCAAAGCTCAAAGTGATTTTCACACCAATAACGTCCAAAACGATTTTATGCTTTTTCAGGACTTTCAAGGAAGTGCAAACCCGTTTAAAGATTCTCCAACCAAACTCCCTCAGATATAATTTTGAATAGAGGCATTCTAAATTCTCAAACTTTGGAGAATTGATGGTGAAACCTAAGTGGCCCATATTTGGCATGAAGTGCTTTTTATTGCCTTTAAATTTTTTTCGGGCTCTTTTAACCTCTTTGGACCTCGGATATTAAAATTCCTCCATTTTTTAGGTCCTTTTTAACGGTGGCTTTTGCGCAAAGGATAGATGATTACCTTTCGCAGCCCCTCCCCATTATGCAAAAACACACAGTCTCACCAAAACGGTTGTTACATGCATTCCAATCTTGTCAAGTTTTATCGCATATTGTACATTGTATAGACAGGATTGAGATGGAAACACTCAAGCCAATATGAGATAGACAAGTGCAATAAGCAGATATAGCCGTGCATGTGTGCAATAAAGGATATATGAGTCAAACATGTAGGAAGATATCACTAATTACATCTCAAAGGCTCCATACTAAGTAAAGCACATGGATGAAATAATGTAGCGTCTCAAATCTCTATCAAATAGTCACATGGATATATGGAATGAAGTTGTGACTTGGCTATCTTAAATGTTTATCCACAAAAGGTGCATAAAAATACAAAAATCTTTTTGGGCTTTTTCAAAAATTTTATCAAAATAAAATCTTTTTGTGCTTTTCTTAAAAATTATAAAAGAAAATCTTTTTGTATTTTTTCAAAAGAAATATAAAAAGCAAAAAGAATAAATAAATAGCTGTAGAGCTAAGCAATGGTACATATAAAACAGACTAGCAATAGGAGTCATATGATAGGAACATGAAGAAGCATCCTATTCTAGACAAAGACCAACCCTTCAGTCAACTGTGAAAATCCCCAAAGACTTCCTAAGACTCTCAAATCTAAGGGCATCTAAAGGTTTTGTGAAAATGTCGGCCAACTGACGGTCGGTGGGAACAAAACTCAGGGATACAGTGTTCTCCTCAACTAACTGACAAATAAAGTGCTCACGTATCCTGATGTTCTTTGTGCGCGAATGCTGAATGGGATTGCGGGATATGTGAATCGCGCTCGTGTTATCACAATAAATGATCATGGTGTCCTGTGAAATCCCATAATCCTCCAACATTTTCTTCATCCACAAGAGTTGTGTGCAATAACTCCCGATGGCTATGTACTCAGCCTCCACAGTGGACAAAGAGATGGAATTTTTTTTCTTGCTCAGCCAGGAGACAAGAGCAGAACCAAAATAGAAATACCCACCAGAAGTGCTTCTACCACCATCTACATCCCCGGCCCAATCGGCATCCGAATAGGCGGACAAATGGTCATCGGTATCAAAGGAATACCAAATACCGTATGAGAGAGTCCCACTTACGTATTTAATAATACATTTTAGAGCATGTAAGTGTGACTCTTTAGGGGATGCCTGATATCGTGCACAGACTCCAACACTAAAGGGGATATCGGGACGACTGGCAATCAAGTAGATAAGACTACCTATCATACTCCGATATAAGGTTTGCTCTACGCCCTTGCCTGAAGTGTCCTTACTAAGCTTGGTAGTGGTACTCATAGGTGTACGAGCATGCTTAGCGGAGTCTAAACCAAATTTTTTCACTAAGTCTCTAGCATACTTGGATTGGGAGATGAACATCCCATCCTCTAGCTGACAAACCTGGAGGCCAAGGAAGAATGTAAGCTCACCAACCATGCTCATCTCAAACTCACTTTTTATCTCCTCTTCAAAGTGATGAGCATGTTGAGAGCATGTGGATCCAAAGACTATGTCGTCCACATAGACCTGGGCAACCAAAATTGCACCGTCATCTCTCCTGACGAACAACGTCATATCAACTCCCCCTCTCTTGAAGCCACGGGCTAAGAGATAGGAAGTAAGCCTCTCGTACCAAGCACGGGGTGCTTGCTTCAAACCATACAAGGCTTTCCTCAGATAGTAGACGTGCTCCGAGTGCTGAGGGACTTCAAACCCTTTTGGTTGTTCCACATAAACCTCCTCCTGTAGAATGCCATTCAGAAAGGCACTCTTAACATCCATCTGATATAACTTAAAGCACAGATGACATGTGATGGCGAGCAGAAGACGGACGGACTCAAGCCTCGCAACAGGAGCAAATGTCTCCCCAAAGTTTACACCCTCTATCTGTGTGTAGCCTTGAGTGACCAACCTAGCCTTATTTCTGATTATGGTACCATTTTCATCCATTTTATTTTTAAAAATCCACCGAGTACCTATCACATTAGTCTCACTAGGTCGGGGTACTAGGTCCCAGACATTATTCTTTTTAAACTGAAGCAACTCATCCTGCATAGTAGATATCCAGTGTTCATCCTTGAGTGCTTCTTTATGGTTCTTGGGCTCGACTTTGGATGTGTAGCAAAGATGGCTAATAACATTCTCTAGCTGAGCACGAGTCTTGACCCCTAGAGTGGGATCTCCAACAATGGCAGACGGGTCATGACTCTTGCGAACCCAAGCAGGTGTGTCTCCTAGCATAAGAGTAGGGTCCACAGAGTGTGAGAGAGGAACAGGTAAATCACTGTTGGAACAATCCTCATCCTCACACTGAAGGTTAGGATCAATAACTGTCGGAGGTTCGTCATCTTGCATGGTGACGTTTATTGATTCCATAACCTTAGAGCTCTTCAGGTTAAAAACCCGGTACGCTCTGCTATACGATGAATATCCTAGAAAAATTCCCTCGTCGCTCCGGGAGTCGAACTTTCCTAATTTCTCTCTATTTTATAAAATGTAGCATTTGCTCCCAAAAACACGAAAATATGCTAGGTTGGGCTTCTTGCCAGTCCACAACTCATAAGGAGTCTGTAGTGTGTGTGGACGCAAATAAACCCTATTCACCGTGTGGCATGCAGTAGACACTGCCTCTTCCCAAAATCTCCTAGAAACTTTACGACCTAGAAGCATAGATCTAGCCATTTCTTGGATCGTTCTATTCTTTCTATCAATAATCCCATTTTCCTGAGGAGTTATCACAGCAGAAAACTCATGTTTGATCCCGAGGCTATCACAGTAAAGATCTACCTTTGCTTCTGTGAATTCAGTGCCATTGTCACTATGCATCCTATTAATAGTGACACCGTGTTAATTTTGCAGGACATGGCACTTGGTCGTTAAAAATTCTACAGCATCGGATTTCTCTCTCAGAAAACCTACAATGGAGTACCTGGAGAAATCATCTACCATCACGAGGATGTACCTCTTACCACCTATACTCTCAGTACGAGTGGAACCCATAAGATCCATGTGAATCAACTCAAGAACATGAGAGGTGGTAATGGAATGCAACTTCCTATGGGGACTACGAATTTGTTTTCCCATCTGACAGGGTCCACAAACGGTCGAAGTTAACTTTCCAAGAGATGGTAAGCCACGTACTGGGTCATTTTTAGCTAAGCGGTGGAGATCTCTAACGTTCACGTGACCTAGACGTTGGTGCCACAGATCCATAGGAGTGATCGTGGCGCTATTGCAGATAAGTGAGGACGTGGGATCAGTCCCATAGCAATTATCCTCGGTCCTCACCCCTTGCATCAAAAGTTTACCGGCTTGATTGTAGACTTTACACGCGTCCCGGTCAAACTTTACTGCAAAGTCAGTGTCGCACAGCTGGCTAATGCTGAGAAGGTTTGCTTTCAAACCTTTGACGTACAAAACATTTTCTAGCTTAGGGAATCCAGGTAACTCGACAGTACCACATCCTATAATGCTAGACTTGCTCCCATCTCCAAAGGTGACTCTGCCATCCTGATAATCCTCAAGAGTCGTAAAAAATGAGGCATCACCTGTCATATGTCTGGAGCACCCACTATCAAAATACCGCTGTGAGGTATTGTGTGCTTTGAGAGCAACATGAACAACGAAGGCCTTTTTATCTTTCTTAGGTACCCAAGCAGAGATGACCTTTTGTTTGCCTTTGTTGTTGTTGGTTTTAGCTGGAATGTGAGAAGCATTTACTAACGGCAAAGACATCCGTCGAAATTCTTCCATCAAACTCTGAGATGTGGCAGCTAAGAACTCAACTCTCTCTCTCAGACTAGAAAATTCATCAGTATGACGTGGTGGAGCAGTAGTACGTCGTGTCCGACCCATGCTATAGCAAAACTCCCTAAGGTGGCCTTTTCTTTTGCAATAAGTACAAAAGAACACAGTCAAAGGCAGACCTTCGTTTGCCTTTCTTGTTCTAACTCTCCTTCGAGGTTTTTGACGATGGCCATAAGGAGTCGTAGTAAACTCAGGAACTGGTCCACGGGAAATTTGGGACATGGAGTCACCATCATAACCAATTCCTTGCCGATCACCAAAACCTAAAGCGGGGCCGAGGAGCATCTTTCCCATTTTCCCAGATCTGTCCTCGATTTGTACCTTGACTTCCCGTGCTTTCTCAAGATCATGAGTCAGCTGGGCAACAAGGGCTTCAAGTTTCTTCCGAGTCTCCACGGAGGAATGGAGCTGATTCATAAGGCTAGCCACTTGCTTAGTCAAGTACCCTCCCTCTTTCTCAAAAACACTCTCTCTCTCTCTAAACAAACTCCCTTTCTCGATACAGGCAGATTCTCTCTCTCTCAGGGCGGTGAAGGTGGAGGACTCTCTCTCTCTTACTCTTCTTAATTCTTCCTCTAAGCCGGTGATCTTAAGGACTAACGCTTTGTTTCGCTTTTTAGTTTTAAATGAATCAGAATATAACTCAGCGTAGGCGCGTTGAATATCACTCTCGCTCTCACTTGAGTCATCCTCCCCCTCACTCACATCGATCTCACTATCGAGATGTACCTGTGAAGCATCATCCTCATCGTCGTGAAGAGAACTAGGAGTGCTCACTTGACTGGCCATGAATGCGGTGAAGTTACACTCATGCGGTGACTCATCCCCTGAATCCACCGTCTCGACCTCACTGTCGTCGCTAAGAGTAGCATTAAGGACAGCTTTTCCTTTTTCTCTATTCAAACGAGTGGCACACTCAAAGGCTCTATTACCCCTACCATCTCACTCAAAGCATCTCTCACTTTCTTTCTTAGGAGGATTTTTGGAATCTTTTTCATTTTTCTTTTCAAACTTATTTTTCTCAAATTTCTTTTTATCTTTAAAATTGCCATTTTTCTTAAATTTGAGAATCCTCTTGAAATTTTTTGCAAAAAGAGCCAAATCATCTAAGTCAAAATCACACTCAGAATCTGAAGTGTCAGTCTCTCTCTTTCTAGATGACTCTACCCTCTTTCTAGCCGACGCCTCACTCCTTCTCTCTTGGGCATTAAGTGCAATTCCCTTATCTTTAGATTTAGCAGTTTTAGGGAACATATCAATTTCATATGTTTGCAAATCTCCTACAAGTTCTTCCAATTTTAGCGCATTTAAATTACCCATAGAATTTAGCACAGTGACTTTAGGGATAAAACGCTTAGGCAAAGAACGCGTAATCTTTTTAACAACTCTAGCATTAGGAATATGTTCACCAAGATTAAAGCTAGTATTCACAATGTCAGAAAGTCTAGCATAAAACTCATCAAAGCATTCAGATTCATGAATGGTGATGGTTTCAAATTGAGTTGTTAAATTTTGCAATTTAGACTCTTTTACAGCATTAGTTCCTTCATGGGTGAGTTGTAAGACATCCCATGCCTCTTTTGACGTAGTGCACGTCATTATGCGTTTGAACTCATCAGGTGTGACAGACCCAGAAATAGAACTTAGACCCTTAGAATTAAAAGATGACCATTTAAATTCTTCTTCAGTCTAAGAAGTGACAGTTTTCAAGTTTATCACATTATCAACAGTCACGGAGGGAGGAGTCCACCCTCTTTCAACCAAAATCCAGACACGTTCATCATGGCTTTTAATGCAGATCTCATACGGGCTTTCCAATAGGCATAGTTTTTCCCGTCAAAATCTAGCATTTTATTATATAACTTCTCCATTTGAACACGCACTTTTTCAAAAATCAATTTTTTTCAGAAAATTGATATCTTAGAAAAATTTTCCGGAAAATAGGAATACGCGATAGATTAGCGTAACCTGCTCTGATACCAATTTGAGAACGCATATGCTTGCGTTCAAATGATAAACTTATATATTAAACACCTTTTAACACAAACAAACCCTAAACATGCAACAATATGTGATTGAATAAGATAATGAACTAAGAAAGAACATTCAAACACATGCTTGTGAGGAAAAATCCCCCAAAGGGGCAAAACCATTTATATTCATTATAATATTGTAACTGTATAATTTCGGATTACAATGAAAATACAAGTGACTAAGAATTATCCTCAGGTGTCGGATTCTGTAGTCGGCGGCTGGAAATGTCCCTTTCCAGGAGGGCTGCAATGAAGAAGAAGAACGGTCTTCTCCACAAGGGTATGAACAGCAAAAATGCGTTCCTGGGTTGCAAAGTGATTCACAAGTGTTTGGAAATTTGTGTGAATCAAAAACCTAGAGTCTTGGTGCTCAATAGGTGAAGACTTAGGGTTTTTGTACTCTGAAAGTCGTGTATATAAGTCTTAGAAAACCACTTCCCGCAGTGGGTTTATAAAGGAATAACATGGCTGCACGATCTGTTTGAGATTATCCTAGGCGGACCGGTCCGAGTCTGAGGCGGATCGGTCCGAGTAGGCGGATCGGTTCTTTTTATTTTAGGCTTCTTCGGTACGCTTATGGTCCGGGTATGAGGCGGACTGGTCCGCAAGCGGATCGGTTCTTTTATTCTGGGCGGACCGGTCCGGGCCTGTCAGACTTTGATTCCTCTTCTTCTTTTGATATTCGAATCCGTTGATGACTGTATGAATCTTGAATTTCTTCAACGGTGTAACGGCGTGCGACATAACAAATTGATAATGGACAAAAATGTCCTTACAATAATGAATCTTCTCATGAAGATATTCAAACACATGACACTTCTGTGGTCAAAGTTTATGATTCCCTTATTTTTTATGGTAGTGAGAGTGAAGAAGAGAGAGTGAATGAAAATGATGAGGTTGATGTGAGAGAACTTCAAAATGCTTTTCAAGAATTATATGAAGAATGTATTAAATTAAAAAGAGAAAATTTGACGTTAGAAGTGTGTTTAAAAGAGTGTGCCAAGGTCATTGATGATAGTGCGTTAGTGGAAGGCCTTAGGACACAAGAGAGCCTATTTTCACACATGCACGAGCTCTTTTGAAATTTAATTATCACATGTTATATTTGAGCTTTGTGAGTTGTTCTCCTACTAATCTTGTCATCTATATATTTGTGACCTAGGAGGACTAGTGCATGTCAAAATCTATTGTATGTGAGATTTGTGAGAAACAAAAATGTTATATATAAATCTGCATGGGGAAGGACTCCGAAAGGATTTACTATCCTTTGCGAATAGTAAGCCACCGTTTGTTTGGACCTAAAAGAAATATGGGGTCGAAAGGCCTAAAAATAGGATTATGGCATTAAAAAGAAAAATAATTGCCAAGGCCTATTTTTTATTGATATATTCATTCAAAATTAATATATGCTTATTGAAGGAGATTGGATGGTATATCAACGGTTTGCACAATGTCCGTTTATCCTAGTTGTACTTTTAATGTCATGACTCTATTGGTTTGTAGAATCATCAAAAGTCTAGGTTTGTATGCATTGTGTATGTTTGTTCATTAAGTTCAATTTATATTGTCACATGAGGTTATATTCAAATGTAATGAAGTTTACAATCAATTGAGAACTCTGTGAATATGTTTAAAGTGATTGGGTCTAATTTTAATTGTTACTAGTTCACACCCCCAACACTTCCATTTCCATATGACACATTTTTTGCATACGAGTGTGAAAAGCTTATCTTATTTTGTGTCATTTGTGTGTTTATATCTATATATATGTGCGTGTGCATCTTTGGTATATCTAGAGTGTACATATATTTCATATTTTTTATTTGTCTTTGCCTTTCTCTTTAGTCCATCTATGCTTTACTTCATAATTGGTATCCATCTTGTTGCATTATTTGTTGATATCACATGCTTAATACTTTATGCATCATATTAGTATCATTTTATGGCATCCTAGTTGGTATCCGATATTATTTGTTAGATTAGTTGAATTTTAGTTGCCTATGTGCTTTAATGTTCTCGTCACTTTATGCACTATTGCATGTTTTGCTTGTTATCCCATTTTATTCATCCCTCATTTAGTTTCGGGGGAGTATATGCTTTAATTAGGGAAGATAAGTAATGTTTTGATTCTTTAGCCTTTGTCTATTCCTAAACAAAAAGGGCGAGAATGATAGGGGGAGAAATGGTATCTAATCCTATTCTCATCGTATCTTAGTTTGGGAGATTTTACTTAGGGGGAGAGCGCTACCTTCTTAGGTTGATCACAGTTGATAAAGGGGAGAATTAATTAAGGGGGAGTCTTTATCTATATTGCATTTAATCCTTGATATTCCCTATGCATTTGATAGTTTGCTTAAGTGTGCAGGAATTCTTTTAAGTGGCAACTTTCATCTTCAGCAAAGATATTGATCCTTGGGTTTTTTGAGTCAAGTTACTGTAATTTTAGTTTGAGTGTGATATTTTTTAGTCTAGTAGAGCTTGACGGCCCTTTAGGATTTTTGTTGGTTTTTGTCCCGGAATAGCCAAAGAGGTAGATTTGTAAGGACACAAATTTCCAATTGAGTCCTTTGTAGTTTTGGCTCAATTCCAGATAAAAATGTTTGAGTCATAGGATAGAGTTATTGACCATCCTTCAAGCCTATGACATACTAAAGTTGAAGACGTAGCAGCCAAGATATTAAAGCTTCATCAAATGCCGAGTTTAATGTGCCTCGTTCCTACGTCAACAACATTGGTTACATTGCCCCTAAGGTATGAATGCATTTTGAATATATATATATAGGAGCTTGGAACATTTTATATTGGGTGAACTTTTAGTTTAAACTATTGTTTATTTTCAGAAAGATTTTATTAAAACTTTAAAATAAAGTATATAAAGTTTCTGGACTAAAAATAGAATATTCAGACTTTCTGGTAGTTTGTTCGAAATTGTCATTCAAACGAGTGTGTCATTCGAACGAGAATGTCGTTCGAATGAAGTCTGCCAACGAGTTCCCATATTGGCCTCTGTAACATCGTTTGAATTGTCGTTCAAACGAGATGGTTGTTCGAACGAGAATTCCAACGAGATTTCTAACGAGTTAATTTTTTAATACACTATAACTTCGTTATAAGGCTCGTTCGAACGAGACTTCATTCAAACAAAAATCTCGTTCAAACGAGATTTGGCAGGAACGGTTAATTGGCAGTTTTTGAGCAGTTTTTCCCACTTTCCCGCTTATTTTTCCACTAACTTTTTACCTGAATATCTAAGTGCAGGAACCAAGTTTTTTAACTTAACTTTTTCATATCCTACAACCTTCAAGAGAGTGTTTTGAGAGCAAAATTGAAAAGAGAAAAAGTTCACGTTTGAGTATTTAATTTTTCAAAGAAAAATCTTTACAACACTTATGTTTTACACCCATTGTTTATTATACCAAGATTCCATATATATACTTTGCTTGGAGTGTTTGGCACCGGGTTTATCTCTACATCCGTTTGAAGAGAAGTTTGGGTTTCTTCTACATCCCACAAAGAAGAAGAATGGTTTGTTTTTCTGCGGAATTCTCACAAGGTGAAAGGCACCATGTGTGGTTGACAGTGTACCTATGTCTTATTGGTGAAGTCCAAGATTTTGATGGAGCTCCGGGGTCGTCTACTAGGCAGAGGTGTTTACAAGAAGCCTCGTCAAGGTTTGAAAGGGGTCGAGTTCGATTAAGTAAGTCATTTGTCTTATAATTTTTAAATCCATACTTAGTGGACTTAAGGCTAGGTCCGCCCGAGGTTTTTTCTCGTTGTGGGTTTTTCCTCGTACATCGCGGCGTAGTGATTTATTATTTATTTTATCTTTTGCAAAATCACCTAGAAAGCATTCTTAGGTAATTCAAGATAAAATTTGGTTTTAATCACTACTTAATTAAATTAGTGCAAATTTAATTTGGGTAATGTTTATGTTAATTTAATTCAAGTTTTCACTTAATTTAATTTGATAAAATTGGTTTGGCCTAATTGTGGTAATATTGAAAATATGATTTAGGCAAATGTCTAGGACATGGGTTAAATTTGTTAAAGTGAAAAATTCATTTGTTAATTAATTTAAGTTCTCTTTATGTTGTGTTTAATTTTAATTTGAAAAGAAATTAAAATTTGTTAATTTGTTTTAATTTGAACCATCTCACGCTTTCGCGCATCTTTAAAAGGAAATTACTCTTTTGAAGTAAAAAGAATTTTAATTGGGGATTTTCATTTATAATATAATAACTGACTTGAGGTGAAAACTACATATCTATAGATATATGAGTTAAGTTTTCAAATCAGCAAACATTGGGTAAAACAAAGATTCGAGTAAAGAGTTATACTGAAATTACGAAACAGGGGCAAATTTGTCCATCGGTTTAAATGATATTTTGTCCTATATGGCGCCACATGTTATATTTTGATTGGACCAATAGGAGGTGACATTATGACAACTTAAACCTCTCAATATCACCTATTCCTTAATCCAAATGCATTCATGAGAGAATTGGCCTAAAGAGTGAGAACCGTAAGACTTAGGAGGAGAAGGAAAAGAAGACAGTTGGAGAAAAATTCGTAAGAATATACGAAAAAATCCCTAAGGTAATTCTACTCTTAAATCTTGTCATATTTTTGGTATTATTTATTTAAATGATAGAAATTATCATTTTTTTACTAAACTTCCATGTCTTGAGGTATACGTATGGATAGATGCGAGTTGAAGCAAAGTTGAATGTGTAAATAATGTATATTGCTTCGATTGGAAACCTTGTGTATTCAAAGTTCTATATCTTTTTGTATATTTATTGGAATTGAATAATTATAATTGGAGATGAAAATATACTCATATATGTGTAACATATCCTAAAATTATATAAAAATACCAATAAATGAATCTTTGGTGATAGTTTGAAGTTCAGGTATAAAATCTGCCCAAAAATTATAAGTATGCACACCACATGTTCGATATTTTGCTTGACATAGCTAATGAACCTTAAAAATTATGAAACTTTAATTTTGGTTTATTCAATATTTTTATTAATGTTTGGTGAAATATTATACAAAGTTATGATGTGTAAAAATTATGAAAACTCCTGGAAGTTGATTGAACGATAGAGGAGCCTATAGGGCAGATTTGTTATGTAGTAAAGAAATGGCCCTATCTTGTTCTAGGAAACTTGAAATGATGCGCTGTCTTTGGTATTGTAATTTTAATATGATAAGGATTGAATTACCAAGAAGAAATGAATGTATGTTTGGTCTATGAATTGGATATGTCAAATATATGAACATGAATTTGGATAGAACTTCACTTGTGATAAATGATTTGAATAGAATCATATGATGCTTATGAATTTTGTTATGTTTGAGATATTCCTTGTATTTTTTATATTCTTATGATTAAACTAATAGTGTAAGAATTATAGTAAGGGAAGAAGAACCGGTTGAAAAAGTGTCGGACTAAGAAAAAGGAAAATCTCGATAAGTTGCCAAGGTGAGTGTACTTATGATTTGTTTCATATATAAATATGAATATATCTTTAAGAGCGCATTTGTTTGAATACTTCAGTATTTAAGATTTGTTTGGATATTAAAATATCCCGGATTTGGGTCTTATGATCAAGGATTGGTTTGAAGAGTTTGTGTTGATGCAAAAAACTGGACCGAATCTCATTTTTATGATCACAAATAAATAGATAAAAGCAATCCAATCAAGCACATGAGAGACAAAGATTTTTAAAGTGGTTCGGCTATAAGAAAAAGCCTACGTCCACTGTTATTTTATTCCCAAGGGTTTACAATAGCTCAATGTGGTAGAGAGAGGGAGAAAAAGGGTGTATCTTGTGTATGGTCTCTCATCGTTGTCGGATCTCCCCCCCCCCCCCCCCCCCACTTTGGCTAAGGGAATACATGTATCTATAGTGATGGGAGATAAAGATATATAATGTCTTTATACATTCAGACATTTATGTCTACATACAATGAATCTAATTGATGGCCTTCTATGATGGTTGGTCCACCTTGAATTTCTTGGTATGCTATGTGTTGTCATCCATTAATACAATAGAAATGTACATTAAGGCTCATTAAATGCGTTGTCATCTTCATTAATGCACATTAAATGCATAGTTATCCTTTGATCTTCCTGGTTGGTATGCCGACCAGCTCTCGTAGGGTGCCGACTATCTCTCCTCGGGTGCCGACCAACTCTCCTCGGGTGCCGACCAACTCTCCTCGGGTGTCGACTAACTCTCCTCGAGTACCGACCAACTCTTCTCGGGTGTTGATCAACTCTCCTCGAATGCCGAATATTGCCACGTAGGATGACATGTGTCCATTTCTGATTGGTCCTCGTAGTTGGAGAATTTTTACGTCAACAGAAGCCCCCAATGCTCCATGCTCGATGGTTTACTGAAAGGATGGAGTATTTATTCTGCAGTGTTGCTCGGTGCTCGTGAAATTATTGATCTACCTTCTTAATTTGCTCAACATAGAGTGCACTATCTCCTATCATTGCTAATATCTCTTTTAAGGAACTCCGTGTGCTATGTATCACCCCTGGTAATTTGGATGCAGCCATGCCATAGTATGCAGCTTGTAGCTTGTCATAATCTTCAAGTATGTTGATTAGTTTGCTAGCCGACCAACTGCCTCCTGTGCCAAACAACTGAGTGATAACTTCACGTGCTTGATTTTTCTGATTTATGCTCCTTTGAATACTTTGTCGAGTATCATTCTAGATTTTGAACCCAACTCTTCAATCTGATTAGTACCAAGCTAGTGGTGGACTTCGAAACATTTTCATACAACTTCTTCTTCAATATTAGTCGGGACAGTAGTAGTAAAGATCTCAGTGCTGTAGATGCTGGATTTGACTCCTGAACTTTAATAGCATGTGCATAATAACTCCTGAATATGCCCCCTGAACTTCTGAATACCCCTCCTGAACTTCAATATACCTCCTGAACTTCAATATCAAAAATAATTCCTGAGAAAGAAAATAACTCTTGAATGATGATTGGTCGGGGCCCCGATCGTGTGAGTTTGTGGAGTTGAATTTGATGCTCGACTGCATGATGTTATGAGAATGTTCCACCGAATGAATAACTAAATCTGTAATAGAAGCCCCCAAGTATGGAATATAAACTTTGAATTCTTTCTTTGTTGTTTGCTGATGAATATACATATGTAGAAAGACAAATTGTCCTGTTTTGCATAAACAACGAAACTTGCTCCACCTGATGTATAATTATAGTGACTTGTCACTCTTTGGGCCTAAGCAATGAAAAAACTTTCATCCGATGATCCAGCTTAGTTTAAACAACTTGTTCCCGACCAACCGGAGTTGGTGGTTTTTCATTCCCGACCAACCGTAGTTGGTGAATTTTTATTCCCGACTAACCGTAGTTGGTAGATTTTATTCCCGACCAACCGTAGTTGGTGGATTTTTATTCCCGACCAATCGTAGTTGGAGGATTTTCATTCCCGACCAACCTTAGTTGGTGGATTTTTATTCCCGACCAACCGTAGTTGGTGGATTTTTATTCCCGACCAATCGTAGTTGGTGGATTTTTAATAAATGATGGAGACTTCCTCGGAGCTGACCAACGGATTGTTGGGAATAAGATATAATAAATACTGGAGACCTCCTCAACAGATTTTTGGGAATAAGATAAATAAATGCTGGAGACCTCCTTGGAGCTGAATATATGATTATAAATATTTTGCCTAGCTCCATGCTGAAATAAGAATAGAATACGCATCCAAATAGATATAAAGAATGATTTAAAACAATAATAAAGTGTCTCGTTGATCTGTCGAGGCAGAATTGTATAATGCCGAACAAGAATAAGATTTTCCAGAACATAAGAATATGGCCAAGAACATTGTCGGGCCTGAATATAAATAAGAATTACCCGACCAACTATCCGTTAGGGGTGAAATATAATAAATGTTATAGTTCTCCTCAGAGCTGAATATGATAATAAGTATCTCGCCGAGCTCCATGTTGAGATGAATATAGAATATGAATCCCAATGGATATATAGAATAATTTGTGATTGAGCCGATATCTCTAAGCAATAGTAAAATATATAATGCCTCGCTGAGGTGAAATTTCATAATGCTGAGCAATGATAATAGTTTCTAGATTGTTTAAGATTGTTTTCGTGCATTCGTCGCCATTGAATCTTATACCTGTAAAAATTAATAACTTGCCCTACCAAATTAATCATAAGAATAATTTAGTCATCTAATATATATGATATGTATATGCTTGGGCAATAAAAATATCGGTTTCAAAATAGGAAATAATATATGTTGGCTAATATGTCGAGGCAAAATTTCCTAATGTCGAGCAATAATAATAGTTTCCATAAGTTTAAGATTGTGGCCGATCTTTCGTCGGGATTGAATCTTGTACCCGTGGAATTTAATAAGTTGCCCGAACACCTGTTGAGACTAAATAAAATAGTTATTCTCATTAGAATAATTACTCAGCCAAACAATATATGATGTGTATTCATTCGAAAATAAAAATTTCAAAATATGAAATAATATGGCTTGTGTCATATCGACTATGATGTCATGTGAGCAGATTTTTATAAAAAATGCCAGACATTTTAATTTTAAGTAAAATACCAAATGTACGTTGATTTTTTAGAAATTATTTATCACTCTAGGAATTATTTGAAATTCAGTAAATGCTCAAATATAATTTTTTGGTCTTGAAATATTTTTCACATAAAGTTTTTGTGAATTAATAAATCAGAAAATAACCAAGTATGCATTTTAATTTTTCTCCATGAAAATTTTCCATTGGGAGTTTCATGTAAAGGATAAGAATAAAGGGATAGTCTTGTCCTTTGGCAGCAAAGTAGTGATTTTGTCAAAATCAAAAAGAGAGAACCAAAGGAGTCGTCAATTTTCAATTCTGGTATTAGCTTTCTATTGCCTCCGACCAAGGTTGTGATGTTGCCGACCTACTCTCCAACAATCATTCAGCCATACTTGCAATTATGAGGTGCCCCGACCTGTGATATATTTGCCAACCAACGTTGTAAATGCCGACCATTACTGAAATCAGTTTCAGGTGTCGCCGACCATGAAAATTTGACTCTGACCACAAAATTTTTGTGACGACCATGAGCTACCTTTTACAGCCGACCTATGCCAGAAGTTTTTCAACCGTTCTTTGTTGATGATTGGAATTGGTAAACTGAAATTCATTGGAGGATTGTTGCCGACTAAGTGTATGAGAAATACCGAGTAGAAATAGATGCTACCGACCAACAAATAGTAAGTCGTGGAATATAATAACTGTTGCAGATCTCTTTGAAGCTGAATATATGATAATAAATATTTTGGCGAGCTCCATGCTAAGATGAATATAGAATGGATATAGAGAATGATTCGTGCTTGAGCACATATCACAGAAATAAATCAATAGTGCCTCATTGAGGTAAAATTTCATAATGCCGAGCAATGATAATATTTTCCAGAAGTTTAAGATTATTTCCGAGCATTCGTCGGCACTGAATCTTGTACCTGTGGAATTTAATAAGTTTCTCAAGAAACTGTGGAGGCTAAATCAAAATTTTATCGTGAGAATAATTTATTCAGCCAATAAAAATTTCAGAGCATGAAACAATAATTTTTATGCCGAGCATGTGTTAGAAAATTAAATTTTTATCAAATATGCAAGACATGAGGTTTGATTTGAACTTTTTGCAAAATAATTTTAATTTTAAGCAAATGCCTAAAATAAGTTGGCTTGAAAATATTTTTCTCAATAGAAAATTTGAAGTATTGGGATTTGATGAAAGAAACCAAAACGTTAAACAACCAATATTGAAATTAACAAAGTTAATATATTTGAGTCCAAGTACGAGGTGAGACTCAATTTTCCCCTGTACTGCAAACCCAAATGGGTTTTATCAGCGAACTGGTCATATTTGACTATTGTACTGTTGCCGATCAAAAGAAAATATCTCCACCAAGAATTAGGTGTTGCCGACTATAATTGAATGTACCGAATGGTAAATGGGTGGCCGAAAACTCGCTAAGAAGTCGTCGTAATCATGTCGCCGATTAACAATAGTTTCCTCCGAATAGTTATGGGGAATCCCCTAGGCCCCGACCTATGCAAATAGGTGCCTCTGACCAGAATCAAATGTTGATTTGATGGTGCCGACCAAAGGTCGTATAAAACCTGTTGCCGACAGTTAATAGGTGATGCCGACCACGAATTGATGTTGTCGACCAGTAACATATGGTTGGAAAATCCCCATCTTATGCAATACCTGTGAAAGATATCAATAATGGGTACTGCCGACTAAATAATGAGTATTGCCGACCAAAAATGTGGGTCCATGGGCGATCTCCTTCTGGATATGTTGTTGTGATATGGTGGTCGATCATGATGGGTACCTCCATGATAAGATCTCCTATTGGTTTTATTTGCCTGGGAAGATTGGATTTAGTATTCATAGCTTGATATTGATGACTGTCGAAGAAATAGCAGGTCTTCGAATTTTGGATTCTGAAGCAAATAGGTTCTTCTATTTGAATTAAATTGATGACTTTTTTAAATCAGTATATGACGACTGATATATCATTATTTTCGTACCCGGAGAAATTTCGATCCTCAGATTTGTACCCAGAGCCTTAAATTGAGGCGATTTCATTATTTTTGTTGTTGTAGAACATTGCAGTCGAAATGACTAACATTGAATAAATCCAAAACTCATTCATCTCCCATGGAAGTAGTAAAATGAAAGTTCCTTCGTTGTAAATTATTGAATAAAACTGTTCATTTTTCATCCTTTTTATGGAAATGGGTCATTGGTTTTTAAGAGAGAGAAAGTGATCTCGGCTTCCTGTAAAAACTTTTGCTTGTAATGAATCAAATTGACGAAGGATTAAAATAAAGGTATATAACAATCAAATATAGATTTGTGCTAGAAAATTTTACGATGAGAAAGAAAATCAATGATGTCTATTTCGTGTTAATCCTTATGATGGATGGGAGTCCAAATATGATGAATCATGTTTTCATAAAAATATTTTTTGAAATAAACGTGTCTGCATAAAAAATTCTCATAAAAATATGATGAATCATGTATATAAATGTATCTGCATAAAATTTTCTCAAAAACTTGAAAATATGAAATTCATGGTTATGCAGAATTGATCTATCAGTTATGACTATAAAATCATGATTTAAATCAAAAGATGTATGGACAACATATAATTGATTTATATAAAACATAGATTAAACTTAGCGTATGATGATGATCTTCATTTTTTATAATAAAGAGAATTCTTGTGTCGAATTCCCATAGAGGGCGCCAATCTGTTGATGCAAAAAACTGGACCGAATCCCATTTTTATGATCACAGATAAATACATAAAATCAATCCAATCAAGAACATGAGAGACAAAGATTTTTAAAGTGGTTCGGCTATAAGAAAAAGCCTACGCCCACTGTTATTTTATTCCCAAGGGTTTACAATAGCTCAATGTGGTAGAGAGAGGGAGAAAAAGGGTGTATCTTGTGTATGGTCTCTCATCGTTGTCGGATCCCCCCCCCCCCCCCCACTTTGGCTAAGGTAATAAATGTATTTATAGTGATGGGAGATAAAGAGATACAATGTCTTTATACATTCAGACATTTATGTCGACATACAATGAATCTAATTGTTGGCCTTCTATATGGTTGGTCCTCCTTGAATTGCTTGGTATGCTATGTGTTGTCATCCATTAATACAATAGAAATGTACATTAAGGCTCATTAAATGTGTTGTCATCTTCATTAATGCACATTAAATGCATAGTTATCCTTTGATCTTCCTGGTTGGTATGCCGACCAACTCTCCTAGGGTGCCGACTATCTCTCCTCGGGTGCCGACCAACTCTCCTCGGGTGTCGACTAACTCTCCTCGAGTACCGACCAACTTTCCTCGGGTGTCGATCAACTCTCCTCGGGTGCCGAATATTGCCACGTAGGATGACATATGTCCTTTTCTGATTGGTCCTCGTAGATGGAGAATTTTTTCGTCAACACTTTGGTATTTAGGATTTGTTTGGATATTAAAATATCCAGGATTTGTTTGGGTCTTATGATTCAGGATTAGTTTGAATACTTCAGTATTCAGTATTTGTTCGGATATTAAAATATCCATGATTTCTTTGGGTCTTATGATCTAGTATTGGTTTGAATACTTCGGTATTATGGATTTGTTTAGATATAAAAATATCGAGGATTTGTTTAGGTCTTGTGATCAAGGATTGATTTGAATACTTCGGTAATCAGGAATTTTTTGGATATTAAAATATCTAGGATTTGTTTGGGTCTTATCATCAAGGATTGGAATTGGACAAAGATCAAATGATTTGATTTTCTTATGACAAGCATTTTTTGGAACTTATGTTCCCGAATTTCTTATTGCCAACGGGCAGGATTGTTTGGATTTCATATCCATGGATTTGATATAAAATTGTTATTTTATAGCAGGGCGGGATTGTTTGCATTTCATATCCAAAGATTTGATATAAAACTAATATTTCATATCAGGGCAGGATTGTTTGGATTTTATATCTATAGATTTGTTATAAAACTATTATTTCATAGTAAGGCAGTATTGTTTGAATTTCATATCCACGGGTTTGATATAAAACTGTTATTTCATAGTAGGGCGGGATTATTTGGATTATATATCCACAGATTTGATATATAATTGTCATTTCATTGCAAGGAGGGATTGTTTAGATTTTATATCTAGAGATTTTATATAGAATTGTTATTTATAGGCAGGGCCGGGTTATTTGGATTTTATATCCACATATTTGATAAAGAACTGTTATTTTATTTCAGGGAAGGAGTACCTCACTAAGCTTAATGCTTATGGGTAATATTTTAACATTTTCAGGTTTGTACGCTGCCTGCTAGGATATCATATGATCAGTGATTTGAGAGTTTCACCGTTAGAAAGATCTGGGGATTAGACGTGGGGATTTTGTCATTATCACGCTGAGGTTTTACTACACTCGCACATCTTATATATTGAGTTAGCGTGGGTTGATTTGATGATGGTAATATTTAATCATAGTAAATCATAGGATAACAGGTTCGTTTAATTATGACTGACGTTAATTACGTTATGGTACAAAGAACATGATTATGTTTATTATACATGAAAAAAATATTGATAAATGAATTATATTTCGAATGAACTAAAGTATATGATTTAATTATAATATAAATTAAATGATTTGAATAGATCTTGGTTTGGGGTGTGACAATTAGTGGTATCAGAGCATCTAGATTATATATTATGGACGTGGGTCACGGTTAGATGGCAGTTATTGAGTTGATTTAATATTTATGAATTTTTTATGTACTAACCAATAATTTACTATTATAAACTGTTTGTGTTGGTTGTTATAACTCGGTTATTATAGATGAACCCCGGGGCATGGGACAAGCTAGTGGTTCCAGGCCAGGTGGACGAGTCTTTATGATGAAAAAAGCTCGGGTTACTTCGGATGTGGTGACATGTACACTTTTTGTTACTGATAGAAGTGCTTATGTTTTGATTGATCCCGGTTCCACACATTCTTTTATGTCATGTGCATTTGCTATATATCCGAATAGACCATGTACTCGTTTAGATGTGGGTTAGGATATTTCCATGCCCATGGAGGATATGATCGTAGCTTAATATGTTTTTTGTGATTGCGTTTTGACTATGGGGTTAGAGATACAGTTATAGACTTACTTCCATTGGATATCTCTAATTTTGACATAATTCGGAGAATGGATTAGTTATATAAATATCATGCATCTATTGATTGTTTCCGTAAGGAAGTTATTTTTAATATGCCTGGTGAGTCTAAATTTAAATTTGTGGGAGAAAGGAAAAATGTTTCCAGTTGTATCATGTCTGCTATTCAGACAAGAAAATTCTTGAGTAATGGTTGTGAGGGTTTTATTTCATATGTTCTTGACACTACGAAGCGGGCTTTACAATTAGTTGATGTTCCTATTGTACGGAATTTTCCAGAAGTGTTTCCTAGTGAGTTGCCTGGGTTACCTCTAGAGAGAGAAGTTAAATTTAGTATTGAATTAGCACTGGAGACAACCCATATATTTATGGCACCGTATAGAATGGAACCTGTTGAATTGAAAGAACTCAATATTCAGTTACATGATTTACTTGATACGGGTTCATACAGCCTAGTGTATCCCCATGGGGTGCACTAGTTTTATTTGTGAAAAGAAATGTGGTACTATGAGTTTTTGTATTGATTATGGGAAACTGAAAAAAGCTACGATTAAGAACAAGTATCCTTTACCTCGTATAGATGATTTGTTTGATTAGTTGCATGGTGCTTAATTGTTTTTTAAAAAATAGACTTGCGGTCGAGTTATCATCATTTGAGGGTCAAGGA
This sequence comes from Sambucus nigra, assembly GCA_949130495.1. Classification (NCBI taxonomy): domain Eukaryota; kingdom Viridiplantae; phylum Streptophyta; class Magnoliopsida; order Dipsacales; family Adoxaceae; genus Sambucus; species Sambucus nigra. The sequence continues at coordinate 246,521,516 of OX422210.1, forward strand.
GAATGATATTTCTAAAATTTCTTTACGTATTTAGTATGGAAATTTTGAGTTTCTGGTGATGCCTTTTGGGGTGACTAATGCTCCAGCTGTATTTATGGATCTTATGTATCGGGTGTTACGTCTTTTTGTTGATTCATTTGTGATAGTTTTATCAATGATATTCTGATTTACTCACGTGATATGGTTAAACATGAAAATAAACTCAAAACTATTTTGAACTTATTGAAAGATAAGAAGTTGTATGCTAAGTTTAGCACATGTGAATTTTGTCTATCAAAAGTTGTATTTTTAGGCCATGTTATTTCTGGAGATGGTATATGTGTTGAATTTAAAAAGGTAGAAGCTATTGTAAAATGGGAGAGGCCCCATAATGTGACTGAGGTGAGGAGTTTTCTTGGTTTGGCTTGATATTATAGGAGGTTTATTAAGGGATTTTTTCGATTGCCTTGTCGATGATTAAATTAACCCAGAAGGATGTCAAGTTTGAATGGAATTCTGATTGTGAAAATAGTTTTGAAGAATTGAAAAAGAAATTGGTAACCACACCCGTTCTTACTATTCCACATGGTGGAGATGGTTTTATTATTTATATCGATGCTTCGTATCAGGGGTTGGGTTGTGATTTTATGTAGCATGGTAAGGTTATTGTTTATGCTTCTAGGCACTTGCGTACACATGAACGTAATTATCCTACAAATGATTTGGAACTTGCAGGTATTGTGTTTGCTTTGAAATTATGGTGTCATTATCTATATGGTGAAGTGTGTGAAATTTTTACTGACCATCAAAGTCTTAAGTATTTATTTACTCGAAAGGAGTTAAATTTGAGGCAGAGGCGGTGGATGGATTTAATTAAAAATTATTATTGTATAATTCACTACCATCCAGGGAAGGAAAATTTAGTTACAGATGCTTTGAGTAGAAAGGCTTTGAGCAGGTTATCTTGTACTAAATGTTTTAGAGTTGCTCACATCATGGAGTTGAGATTTATGGGACTGGAGTTACAACTAGAATATGGGGACAGATTCCTTGCTCATGTAAGCGTGAGTTCATTGTTAGTTATTCATGTTCGTGATTTGCAAAGTCAAGATCCTTTTCTAGAGAAGAAACGGAAAGATGTCAGAGATAGTAAGTCTGATGATATTTGTATTGTTAATGATGGAACTTTATTGCATAAACAACGATTATGTGTGACTAATGTTGATGGATTGAAAGATGAAATTTTAAACGAGGATCATAATTCCATTTATACTATGCATCTTGGTAGTACTAAAATGTATAGGGATTTGAAAGAGCATTATGGGTGGAATAATATGAAGAAGGAAATGGATGATTTTATTGCTAGATGCCTCATATGTCAGCAAGTGAAAGCGAAAAATCAAAAACCTGTGGGTTTGCTTCAACCATTGCTAATACCGGAATGGAAATAGGATCATGTAACGATAGATTCTGTGGTTGGGCCTCCTCAATCTCAGAAGGTGTCAGATTCAATTTAGGTAAAGATGAACAGATTGACCAAGTAAGCTCATTTTTTTAGCAGTTAAGACTGCGTATACAATTGATAGGTATGCTAGATTGTATGTTAATGAAACTATTTGATTGCATGAAGAACCTGGTTCTATTATTTTAGATAGGGACCCTACTTTTTCATCCATATTTTGGGATAGTTTACAGTATTCTATGGGTACTAACTTAAAGTTTAGTATAACTTTTCATCCTCAGACGGATGGGAAGTTGAAAGAACCATACAGATTTTAGAGTATATGTTTAGAGTTTTTGTGCTTGATTTCAATGGTAATTGGGATATATATTTGCCTTTGATAGAATTTACATGTAATAATAGTTTTCAATCTACTATTGGTATGGATCCATATGAAGCGTTGTATGGTAGACGGTGTCGTACACCAATATGTTGGGGTGAAATTGGTAAAAGGAATATAGAAGTTCCAGAGTTGATTGAAATCACCACTGAAAAAATGAAAATTATTCAAGATAAAATGAGAGCAGCTCAAATCAGACAGAAAAGTTATGAGCATAAACGGTGGAAGGATTTGAAATTCCAGAAAGGGGATTATGTGTTTCTTTAAATATCACTATGGAAAGGAGTTATGAGGTTTGTAAAGAAAGGGAAATTAATTCCACGCTACATTGAACCTTATAAAATCATTAAGAAAGTCGGAGCGGTAGCCTACAAGGTAGCATTGCCATCGGAATTAGCCCGATTACATGATATTTTCCATGTTTCTATATTGAGAAATTATATAGCGTATCCTTCACATGTATTGGTGGAAGAACCTATTGAGTTTAAGGAAGACTTGAGTTATGTGCAATAACCACTTGTTATTGTGGATAGGAAGGAAAAATATGGAAATCCAAAGTGATCCCACTTATGAAAGTTGTGTGGAGAAGGCATTCCATGGAAGAATCTACATGGAAGAGCGAAGATAGCATGAAGATGCGTTATACGCATTCATTTGATTCGAATAACCAAGGTATGTCAATTTCGGGGAAGAAATTTCCCAACGTGTGGAGAATTGTGACAACCCGAATATGATTATGATTAATAATGTTTGAATAATGTTTACCTAATGAGATATGGGTATTGTGTTATTATTATATATAATGTTAATATATTATGTTTAGTCTAATCCTACCTTAATAGCGCATGAAATATCGAATTAGTTACAAACAAAAAATTTTGAAGTTTTGGTAGGAATGCTCATGTTGGAGACTAGTTTTGACCTTTATAATATAATAACTGACTTGAGGTGAAAACTACATAGTTGTAGATATATGATTTGAGTTTGTAAATCAATAAATGTTGTGCAAAACAAAGGTCGAGTAAAGATTTATAATGAAATTACGAAACAGGGGAAAATATGTCCATCAGTTTAAAAGATATTTTATCATATACGGCGCCACACGTTATATTTTAATTGGACCAAGGTGAGGTGACCTTATGCCGACCTAAACCTATCCATATCACCTACTCCTTTATCCAAATGAATCAATGAGATAATCTTCCTAAAGAGAGAACTGTAAGACTTAGGAGGAGAAGGAAAAGAAGACAGTTGGAGAAAAATTCGTAGGAAATTATCAAAACATCCCTAAGGTAATTCTACCCATAAATCTTGATATATTTTTGGTATTATTGATTTAAATGATAGAAATTATCATTTTTTTACTAAACTTCCATGTCTTGAGGTATACGTATGGATAGATGCGAGTTTAAGCAAAGTTGAATGTGTAGATCATGTATATTGCTTCGATTGGAAAACTTGTGTATTCAAACTACTATATCTTTTTGTATATTTATTGGAATTGAATAATTCTAGTTGGAGGTGAAAATAGACTCATATATGTGTAACATGTCCAAAAATTATACGAAAATACCCAGAAATAAATCTTTGGTGATAGTTTAAAGTTCAGGTATAAAATCTACCTCAAAAGTGTAAGTATACACACCACGTGTTTGATGTTTTGTGTGACATAGCAAATGAACCTAAAAAATTATGAAACTTTAATTTTTTATTATTAAATATTTTTATTGATGTTCAGTATAATATTATACAAATTTATGATGTGTAAAAATTATGAAAATTCTTGGAAGTTGATTGAACGATAGAGGAGCCTATATGACAGATTTGCTATGTAGTAAAGAAATGGGCCTATCTTGCTCTAGGGAACTTGAAATGATGCACCGTCTTTTGTAATTGAATCCTAATATGATAAGGATTAAATTACCAAGAAGAAATAAATGTATGTTTGGTCTATTAACTGGATATGTCAAATATATTAACATGAATTTGGATAGAACTTCACTTTTGATAAACGATTTTAATAGAATCATATGATGCTTATGAATTGAGTTATGTTTGAGATAATCCTTGGATTGTTGATATTATTATGATGATACTAATAGTGTAAGAATGATAGGAAGGGAACAAGAACCGGTTGAACAAGTGTCGGACAAAGGAAAAGGAAAATCTTGATAAGTTACCAAGGTGAGTGTACTTATGGTTTGTTTGATATATAAATATGAATATAGCTCTAAGAGCATATTTTTTTGAATAATTAGGTATTCAGGATTTATTTCAATATTAAAATATCCCGAATTTGTTTGGGTCTTATGATACATGATTGGTTTGAATACTTCGGTATTAAGAATTTGTTTGGATATTAAAATATCCAGGATTTGTTTCGGTCTTATGATCCAGGATTGGTTTGAATACTTCGGTATTCAGGATTTGTTTGGATATTAAAATATCCATGATTTGTTTGGGTTTTATGATCTAGGATTTGTTTGAATACTTCGGTATTCAGGATTTATTTTGATATTAAAATATCGAGGATTTGTTTGGCTCTTATGATCCAGGATGTGTTTGAATACTTCGGTATTCAGGATTTGTTTAGATATTAAAATATCCAGGAGTTGTTTGGATCTTATAATCTAGGATTGGAATTGGACAAAGATCCAATGATTTGATTTGTCTTATGACGAGGATTTGTTGGAACTTATGTTCCAGAATTTGTTATTGCCAACGGGCAGGATTGTTTGGATTTCATATCCACGGATTTGATATAAAACTATTATTTCATAGGAGGACAGGATTGTTTGGATTTCATATCCACAAATTTGATATAAAACTGTTATTTCATAATAGGTAAGGATTGTTTGGATTTTAAATCCACAGATTTGATATAAAACTGTTATTTCATAGCAGGGAAGGATTGTTTGAATTTCATATCCATAGACTTGATATAAAACTGTTATTTCATAGCAGGGCTGGATTATTTGGATTATATATCCACAGATTTTATATATAATTGTCATTTCATTGCAGGGAAGGATTTTTTGGATTTTATGTCAAGATATTTTAAACAGGATTGCTATTTCATAGCAGGGCGGGATTATTTGGATCTTATATCCATAATTTGATAAAGAACTGTTATTTCATTTCAGGGAAGGAGTACCTCACTAAGCTTAATGCTTACGGGTTATATTTTAACATTTTCAGGCTTGTACGCTACCAGCTAGGATATCATATGATCAGTGATTTGAGAGTTCACTCTTAGAAAGATCTGGGATTAGACGTGGGCATTTTGTCATGTCACATTGAGGTTTTACTACACTCGCACATCTTATATATTGAGTGAGCATGGGTTAATTTGATGATGGTAATATTTAATCATAGTCAACAATAGTATAGCATGTTCGTTTAATTATGACTCTAATGTTAATTACGTTATCGTATAAAGAACGTGATTATGTTTATTATACATGAAAAAAACATTAATAAATGAATTATATTTCGAATGGACTGAAATATATGATTTAATTATAATATAAATTAAATGATTTGAATGGATTTGGGTTTGGGTTTGGGGTGTGAAAATTAGTGGTATCAGAGCATCTTGGTAATAAATTTTGGACGTGTGTGACGGTTAGATGGCAGTTATTGAGTTGGTTTCATATTTATGAATTGTTTATGTACTAACCAATAATTTATTATTATAAACTTCTTGTGTTGGTTCTTATAACTCGATTATTATAGATGAAACCTGGGGCATGGGACAATACAGTGGTTCTAGGCCAGGTGGACGAGTCTTTACGATGAAAGAAGCTCGGGTTACTTCGGATGTGGTGATAGGTACACTTTCTAGTACTGATAGAAGTGCTTATGTTTTTATTAATCCCCGTTCCACACATTCTTTTGTGTCATGTGCATATGCTATATATCTTAATAGACCATTTTCTCATTTAGATGTGGGTTTGAGTATTTCCATGATCATGGGGGATATGATCGTAGCTAAATATATTTTTTGTGATTGTGTTTTGACTGTGGGGGTTAGAAATACAGTTATAGACTTACTTCCATTGGATATCTTTGATTTTGACATAATTCGGAGAATGGATTAGTTATCTAATTATCATGCATCTATGGATTTTTTCATAAGGTAGTTATTTTTAATATGCCTAGATAGTGTGAATTTAAATTTAGGGAGAAAGGAAAATTATTTCAAGTTGCATCATGTCTGCTATTCAGACAAGGAAATTGTTGAGTAAGGTCTTGACACTAAGAAGCGGGCTTTATAATTAGTTGATGTTCCTATTGTACGAGATTTTCCAAAAGTGTTTCCTGGTGAATTGCCCGTGTTACCTCTAGAGAGAGAAGTTAAATTTAGTATTGAATTAGCATCGGGGTCTCATTTCACCCTAGCGACAACTGTTGTGACTTGTAAGAGAAAGATTTATAATTCTCATTAGATTTTTTAGTTTGGAATATCTTGTTGCACCTATATATCATCATGTACATTCTCAAGAGCTACAAGTGAAGTCGATTTAGTAACCGTAAGAAACAATCGAAGATGGAAGAGTTGAGATTGTCATTACATTCATATGGAGAAGGTATATAAGGTCTATTTAGTATAATCGATTTATTCAGGGGGTATTTAAAAGTGGTTGAAAACATAAAATATTTTTCCAAAATGTTTTTAAAATTTTTTGTTAAAAAATCGCAAAGTCGTTAGAACGAGATTCAATGTTGTTCGAATGAGTGAACGATTCTCATTAGAAAAGCTTCGAAAAAGACTTTGGATGAGATCAAGTTTGGAAAATGTTGGACGATTTGGAATCTCATTGGAAAGTTCGTTTGATGGGTGTTCGAAAGAGATATGGTACTTCGTTCGAATGAGATGTATCTCATTTGAACGAGTTGGCAAAATTTTATTTCTTAACTGCTTTCAAATGCAATATTTTAAGTTTATCTCTTGGAGATTCACCCCTATATATTTAGATACGAGCCTGCAATTTATATCTATCCTTTTAGATAACTTTTTGTGATCGAACTCTTTTGTTTTTCAAATCCAAATACCTTCGATTATTTAAGATCACTTTCTCAAACCTTGAAGAACACATCTCTTGTTCAAAACCTTGTGGAGTTAATTCTTCACTGTTGAGGACAGGAAAATAGTTACCTGAGGTTGATCAATGAACATCGAGGCAAGTGCACCTTGTTGTGTGGGGTGTTGCTAGATCTTCATCTCTTTTTGCCAATAACGAGGAGGGAAAACATAATTGAAATTCTTAGTGGAGTCTAAGTCTGTAATCCTGTCCATGTCATTCTGTAATACTTAGTTGTTATAGTGCTAAAATGGTTTTACTGAGAAGGTTTTTTTTCCTCATATCATGTATTTTGTTTTATGGTTTTTTTATTCGATTTAGATTCATATATCTTTCATGTTTAAATTCACCTGATTAATCAAGATAAAATTGAATGAAATTTCATATGGCTTGTGCGTGACCTAATCTTGATTTCTACATAAAACCGGACGACCCAATGAAATCCAATTTATAAATTAGTATTAGAGATTATTTATACAAGTTATTTAGACGAATCCTGGTGGTTAAGTGGAGAATTCATACAATACTCTAATATTGTTTGATGGATCAAATTATGCATATTGGAAAGCTCTAATGATATCGTCTCTAAATTCGATTGACTATCTCATCTGGCTTGCTGTTGAAAGGGGGTGGACTTCTCCTATTGTGACAAATGAAAATGACATTAGTCTCAAGCCAGTTATATTTTGGACTGAAGAGGATTTTTTTAAGTAATTTATAACTCTCGAAGTTTAAATGCTATTTTCGGTGGGTCACTCATAACAAATTCCATCGTATCCTAATGTGTACCATGTATAAAGAAGCTTGGGATATCCTCCAGCTCACACACGAGGGTACCAATGCTGTCAAATCTTCCAAGCTTCAAACCTCACCACATAATTTGATATGATAAGCATGCTTGAAACTGAATTTTTTTATGATTTTTATGCACGTTTGTTTGAAATTATGAATTCTAATATTAATTTGGATGAGAAAATTCAAAAAATGAGAGGTGTTAAGAGAATTCTAAGACCTCTCCCATATCTTTTTATTGTGAAAGTTATCGTCTTTTATTCTTTAGGAATTCTAGACATGATTAGGCTAGAAGAGGTCGTAGGTGATCTTCAGACTTACGAAATATACATGTTTTGAAAAATAAGAAAGAAAAAAAAAAGAATAGCTTTAAATTCTAAATCTAAAGAAAAAGAGGTTTTCGACTTCGATTCTGAATTTGATAAATGATCTTGCCCTGTTTGCTAAATATTTCAAGAAGTTTCTCAAATTCAAAAATTAAAATTCTTCCAAAGTGGAAAATAAAAAAAATTGAGAAAAATTAAAATTACAAAGCGTGTAAGAACTTTTTTGAGAATGATCAAAAGAAAGATAGAGATGAGTACCCTAAGAAAGATGAATCGGATAGATGTTATGAATACAAGGGGAAAGGTCATAAAGCCCGTGAGGGTCCCATTAGTATTAAGATACAAGGCAAAGGTAAAGTTACATATAATGCCACTCTAAGCGATAATGATGTTGATTCGGTGGATTCCGAGGATGAATCACCGCATGGATGTAACTTCACCACGTTCTTGGATAGTCACATTAGCACTTTAAGTATGTCTCACATCGATGAGGATGTTTATAAATATGATAACCTCGATAAAGAGTTAAATTATCCTGGAGATCTTGAGGGTGATGATTTGAGTGAGGGAGAATGAGGTCTTTAATATGCATACTCCGAAGTTTACACCAAGTCGTTAAAAATAAAAAAAAAGTTATGTGTTAGGGTGTTGTCTTTAGAGAAAGAGTTAAAAGTTTTGAGAGAGAGTGAGATCTCGGTGATAATATGTTTAAGTGAGGAACTTGTTTTAATGGGAATGGAAAAGAAAGACTTGACCAACGAAATGGCTAGTTTTACGAGATATCTTCAAAGATCATTAGAGACTCGTGAAAAACTTAGAATCCAAGTTTTTCAACTTGAGAGAGATATCAAATAGGTCTGGGAGGTCAAAGACACTTTAGATGGCACAGCTAAGAAGGTTGAAAAGATTTTCCTAGCTCCCACTTTAAAACAGAGGCAAGGGATAGGTTGTGAAGGTGCATCCACTTTCAATATCTCACCCGAATCGATTCCCAAGTCTATAATGAATCCTTATGGACCTCGATCTAACCCACCAAGGAGAAATTGTCCTAGGTATTCCAACCAAAGTAAACCTAAACAAATTTGTGTTTCTACCAATTACTGAGAAGAGTGCGCTTGCATTCAAATAAGGGAGTTATTTAATTAAACTCCGTTATTATCAATTAAGTCCTAAACATGCATCTAGGTGTGATTGATGATAGAATCAAGCAATAACATTCAAACACACACAAATGAGGAAAAATCCCCCAAAGGAGCAAAACCTTTTATGTTCACTATAATTTTGTAAGAAAACGGCTTACACGGATTACAGTAAAAATACAGTGACACAAAAATACCCTCGGGTGTCGGTTCTGTTGTCGACGGCTGAAACTATCCCTTTCTAGTAGGGAAACAATGAAGAAGAGAACGGCTTCCTCACAAATTACTCTAGATGAGTAAAAGATCTTCTTGAAGTTTTAAAGATTCACACACATATATGGGAATGGTTTTGTGAATCAAAAAGGTTTAGAAAACCTTAAAAAGCTGAAGTCTGATTCTGGGCTATTTTCGCAGAATTTTGAGATTGCAGAAAGACTTAAAAAATGTGTAGAAGGAGAACGGATATTTATATGAAAATCGAGGCAGTGGCTCATTCGAACGAGATAGCCATGTCGCTCGAACGAAGGATAAAAGTTTTTCGAACGAGATCGCGCGACATGCCTATCTCACACGAACGACATTCAAAGTCGTTTGAGCGAGATCGTCATTCAAGGCACTTCACTTCTACCTTTAAAAAATAATTTGCTTTAAATAAAATAATTAATCCAGACTTCAAAAATAATTTTCAAAATATTTATGCAAATATTTAAAGCTCCAATAAAACTTTTTACCGATAAAGCGTAGTGGAGTAGTGGGAATGAGCTGAGCAGCACGTCGCATGTAGCATGATGCACGTGAAGATACTGGATGCATTGAATTCGGATAAAGGTCGTCGAGGCTGATCGTGTTGACGTGCTGAATGTAGTGGTATCAGACATACAAACTGTGACCTTGGAGTAAATAGAAAATTCTTAGATTCTACCCTAAACATTTATAAAATTATGTCCTTATAAATCTCCCCCTATGTCTATGCCGGTACATACATAAAAAATCCGAATTATGCAATCAAATGACATACAAGATAATATCCCCATTAAACCTTCAAACTGAGAATACTAAATGACATGTCTTTCAAATCTTCAGCTCTTCAAAAACTTCCAAAGCTTTACTCATCAGTGTGAGCAATTCAATAATGAACAATGTTGTACCTACACAAATGAGATAAAGCAAATACCCGTGACAAGCAACAGTTTGAAATATAATGATATGCAAAAATTAATGATCAATTAAGCTTAAGCAAATCATTCATAACTCAACCAAACACCAAAAAAAATCTCCCCCATAATTCTTCTCCCCCTTTTATGATGTCCCCAAATAGACAGATATGAGAAGCATAAATGAATGCACATGGAGAATGACACACGGGAATAAACTGCTATTTTTGTATTTTTCAAAAAATTTCACACATAATATACAACAAAGAATCACACCATGAAAGAACACAAAAACAACCAAGTCGATGATAGCGTAAATGTAGGGGTGTGATCAAATTCGATAGGAAAATCAATGCATACAAACATTACATATGTGCACGATGAATATCGGATACTCCTAACGAATGAACTCAAAATCTTCCTTTGGTGTAAAAAGGTGGTAATATTATACATTGACTCAATCAAATCAACAAATCAAAGCTCAAAGTGATTTTCACACCAATAACGTCCAAAACTATTTTACGCTTTTTCAGGACTTTCAAGGAAGTGCAAACCCATTTATATTCTCCAACCAAACTCCCTTAGAATTATATTTTGAATAGAGGCGATCTAAATTCTCAAACTTTGGAGAATTGATGGTGAAACCTAATGGCCCATATTTGGCATACATTGTTTTTATTACCTTTAAATTTTTTGGGCTCTTTTAACCTCTTTGGACCCCGGATTATAAAATTCCTCCATTCTTTAGGTCCTTTTTAACCGTGGCTTAAAATCGCAAAGGCTAAATGAACCTTTCGCAGCCCTTCCCCGTTTTCAAATAAACACTCAGTCTCGCCAGAACGTTTTTTTTACATGCATTCCAATCGTGTCAAGTTTTATCGCATATTGTTAGTTGTATAGACAGAATTGAGATGGAAATACTCAAGCCAATATATGATAGACAAGTACAATAATCAAATATAGCCGTGCATGTGTGCAATAAAGGAGATATGAGTCAAACATGTAGCAAGATATCACTAATCACATCTCAAAGACTCCAAACCATGTAAAACACATGGATGAAATGATGTAGCGTCTCAAATCTCTATCAAACAGTCACATGAAAAATGGAATGAAATTGTGACTCGGCTATCTTAAATGCTCATCCATAAAAGGTGCAAATACAATACAAAAATCTTTTTGGATTTTTCAAAAAAAAAATTATAAAACGAAAATTTATTTGGATTCTTTTTTAAAAGAATAAATAAATATCTGTACATCAAAGCAATAATACATATAAAACACACTAGCAACAGGAAGCATATGATATGAATATGAAAAAGCATCCTATCCTAGACACATACCAACCCCTCAGTCAACTGTGCAAATCCCCAAAGACTTCCTAAGACTCTCAAATCTAAGGGCATCTAAAGGTTTCGTGAAAATATCGGCTAACTGACGGTTGGTGGGAATAAAACTCAGAGATAGGACTTTCTCCTCAACTAACTGACGTATAAATTGCTCGCATATCATGATGTGCTTTGTGCGCGAATGCTGAACTAGATTGCGGGATATGTGTATCGCGCTCGTGTTATCACAGGAAATGGTCATGGTGTCCTATGAAATCCCATAATCCTCCAGCATTTGCTTCCGCCACAAGAGTTGCATGCAACAACTCCCGGCGGCGATATACTCAGCCTCCGCAGTGGACAAAGATATGGAATTTTGCTTCTTGCTCAGCCAGGAGACAAGATCAGAACCAAAATAGAAACACCCACCAGAAGTGATCCTACAACCATCTACATCCCCGGCCCAATCGACATCGGAATAGGCAGACAAACGGTCATCGGTATCAAAGGAATACCAAATACCGTATGAGAGAGTCCCACTCACGTATTTAATAATACGTTTTAGAGAAAGTAAATGTGACTCTTTTGGAGACGCCTAATATCGCGCACAGACTCCAACACTAAAGGCTATGTCGCGCACAGACTCCAACACTAGAGAAGACTACCTATCATACTCCGATACAAGGTTTGCTCTATGTCCTTGTCTAAAGTGTCCTTACTAAGCTTGGTAGTGGTACTCATAGGTGTACGTGCATGCTTAGTAGAGTCTAACCCAAATTTCTTCACTAGGTCTCTAGCATACTTGGATTGGGAGATGAACATCCCATCCTCTAGCTGACGAACCTGGAGACCAAGGAAGAAAGTAAGCTCACCAACCATGTTCATCTCAAACTCACTTTTCATCTCCTCCTCAAAGTGATGAGCATGTTGGGAGGACGTGGATCCAAGGACTATGTCGTCCACATAGACCTGGGCAACCAAAATAGTACCGTCATCTCTCCTGACGAACAACGCCATATCAACTCCCCCTCTCTTGAAGCCAGTGGCTAAGAGATAGGAAGTAAGCCTATCGTACCAAGCACAGGGTGATTACTTCAAACCATACAAGGCTTTACTCAGATAGTAGACGTGCTCCGAGTGCTTAGGGTCTTCAAACCCTTTTGGTTGTTCCACGTAAACCTCCTTTTGTAGAATGCCATTCAGAAAGGCACTCTTGACATCCATCTCATATAACTTGAATCGCAGATGACATGCGATGGCGAGTAGTAGATGGACGGACTCAAGCCTCGCAACAGGAGAAAATGTCCTCCCAAAGTCTACACCTTCTATCTGTGCGTAGCCTTGAGCAACCAACCTAGCCTTGTTTCTGATTATGGTACCATTTTCATCCATTTTATTCTTGAAAATCCATCTGGTACCTATCACATTAGTATCACTAGGTCGGGGGACAAGTTCCCAGACATTATTCTTTTTAAACTCAAGCAACTCATCCTACATAGAAGATATCCAGTGTTCATCCTTGAGTGCTAATTTATGATTCTTGGGCTTGACTTTGGACGTGTAGAAAAAATGGCTGACAACATTCTCTAGCTGAGAACGAGTCTTGACCCCTAGGGTGGGATCACCAACAATGCCAGAAGGGTCATGACTCTTGCGAACCCAAGCAGGTGTGTCCCCTAACAGAGGAGTAGGGCCCACGAGTGTGGGTGAGGTACAAGTAAATCACTGCCAGAAACATCCTGATCCTCACACTAAAGTTTAGAATCAATAAATGCCGAAGGTTCGTCATCTTGCATGGTGACGTTTGTTGACTCCATAACCTTAGAGCTCTTCAGGTTAAATACCCGGTACGCTCTACTATTTGATGAATATCCTAACAGTATTCCCTCGTCACTTCGAGAGTCAAACTTTCCTAATTTCTCTCTATCCCGTAGGATGTAGCATTTACTCCCAAAAACACGAAAATATGCAAGGTTGGGTTTCTTTCCAGTCCATAACTCATAAGGCGTCTGAAGTGTGTGTGGACGCAGGTAAACCCTATTCACCGTGTGGCATGCAGTAGACACTGCATCTGCCCAAAATTTCCTAGAAACCTTATGACCTAGAAGCATAGATCTAGCCATTTCTTGAATCATTCTATTCTTTCTCTTAACAATCCCATTTTTCTGAGGAGTCTTCACAGCAAAAAACTCATGTTTGATCCCAAGTCTATCACAGTAAAGATCTACCTTTGCTTCCTTAAATTCAGTGTCGTTGTCCCTACGTATCCTGTTAATAGTGACTCCGTGTTGATTTTGCAAGACCCGGCACTTGGTTGTTAAAAACTCTACTGCATCAGATATCTCCCTTAGAAAATCGACAATCGATTATTTGGAGAAATCATCCACCATCAAGAGGATATACCTCTTACTACCCAGACTCCCAGTACGAGTAGGACCTATAAGATCCATGTGAATAAGCTCAAGTACACGAGAGGTGGTAATGGAATGCAACTTCCTATGGGGGCTACGAATTTGTTTTCCCAACTGACAGGGTCCATAAATTGTTGAAGTTGGCCTTCCAAGTGATGGTAAGCCACGTACTAGGTCCTTTTTAGCTAAACGAGTTAGATCTTTAACGTTAACGTGAACTAGACATTGGTGCCACAGATCCATAGGAGTGATCGTGGCACTATTGCAGACAAGTGAGGATGTGGGCTCAGTTCCATAGAAATTATCCTTTTTCCTCACCCCTCACACTAAAAGTTTATCAGTTTGATTATAGACCTTGCAAGCGTCCCGGTCTAACTTTACGACAAAGTCAGCATCACACAGCTGGCTAATGCTGAGAAGGTTTTCTTTCAAACCTTTGACGTACAGAAGATTCTCTAGCTTAGAAAATCCTGGTAACTCTACAGTACCACGTCCTATAATGCTAGACTTTCTCCTATCTCCAAAGGTGACTCGGCCATCCTGGTAATCCTCAAGAGATGTAAAAAATAAGGCATCACCTGTCATATGTCTGGAGCACCCACTATCAAAATACCACTGTGAAATATTATGTGCTTTGAGAGCAACATGAACAACAAAGGACTTTTTATCTTTCTTAGGTACCCAAGAAGTGGTAACCTTTTTTTTACCTTTGTTGTTGTTGGTTTTAGCCGGAATGTGAGAAGCATTCACTAACAGTAAAGACATTCGTCGGAATTCCTCCATCAAACTCTAAGAAGTGGCAGCTAAAAACTCAACTCGCTCTCTCAGACTGGTAAAAACATCAGTATGCTGAGGTGGAGCAGTAGAACGTCGTGTCCAACCCATACTATAGCAAAACTCCCTGAGGTGGCCTTTTATTTTACAATATGTACAAAAGAACACCGTCAAATGCGGACCTTGGTTTGCTTTTCTTGGTCGAACTCTCCTTCGAGGTTTTTGGCGATGGCCATAAGGAGTCATAGTTAACTCAGGAACTGGTCCAGGTGAAATTTGGGACGTGGAGGCACCATCATAACCTATTCCCTGCCTATCACCAAAACCTAAAGAGGGTCTAAGGAGCATATTTCCCATCTTTCCAGATCTATCCTCGATTTGAAACTTGATTTCCCGTGCTCTCTCAAGATCATGAGTAAGCTGGGCTTCAAGTTTCTTCCGAGTCTCCATTGAGGAATGGATCTCACTCGTAAGACTAGACACTTGTTTAGTCAATTCCCCTCTCTCTTTCTCAAAACAACTCTCTCTCTCTCTCTCTCTCTCTCTCTCTCTAAATAGACTCTCTTTCTCAACACAGGCAGACTCTTTCTCTTTCTTAAGGTAGTGCATGTGGAGGACTCTCTCTCTCTCTTGCTTTTCCTAAGTCTTCCTCTAAAGCGGTGATCCTAAGAACTAACGCTTGTTATGCTTTTTAGTTTTAAAAGACTCAGAATAAATCTCGACGTATGCGCGTTGAAGATCACTCTCACTCTCACTTGTGTCATCCTCCCCCTCACTCACATCGATCTCACTGTCGAGGTGTCCCTGTGAAGCAGCATCCTCATCGTCGTGAGGAGTAATAGAAGTACTCACATGACTAGCCATGAATGCGATGAAGTTACACTCATGGGGTGACTCATCTCCACAATCCACCGACTCGACCTCACTGTCATCACTAAGGGTAGCATTAAGGATGGCTTTTCCCTCTTCTCTGTTCAGCCTAGTCGCACACTCAAAGCTCTATGACCCCTACCATCGCACTCAAAGCATCTCTCACTTTCCTTCTTAGGAGGATCTTTAAAATCTTTTTCATTTTTCTTTTCAAACTTATTTTTCTCAAACTTCTTTTTATCTTTAAAATTGCCATTTTTCTTGAATTTGAGAATTCTTTTGAAATTTTTAGCAACAAGGTCCAAATCATCTAAGTCAAAATCACACTCAGAATCTGACGTATCTGTCTCTCTTTTTCTAGATGACTCTCCCCTCTTTCTTGCCGACCCCTCACTCTTTTTTTCCTGGGCATTAAGTGCAATTCACTTTTTATAGATTTAGGAAACATATCAATTTCATACGTTTGCAAGTCTCCTACAAGTTCTTCCAATTTAAGCGTATTTAAATTACCCATAGAATTTAACATAGTGACTTTAGGGATAAAACGCTTAGGCAGTGATCTAAGAATCTTCTTAACAACTCTAGCATTAGTAATATGTTCACCAAGATTAAAGCTAGTGTTAACAATATCAGACAATCTAGCATAAAATTCATCAAAACACTCAGATTCAAGCATGGTTATGGTTTCAAATTAAGTTGTTAAATTTTTCAGTTTAGACTCTTTTACAGCATTAGTACCTTCATGGGTAAGTTACAAAACATCCCATGCCTCTTTTGACATGGTGCACGTCATTATGCGTTTGAACTCATCAGGTGTGACAGACCCAGAAATAGCATTTAAACCCTTAGAATTAAAAGACCACCATTTAAACTCCTCTTCAGTCCATGTAGTGACATGTTTTAAATTGGTCACGTTTTCAAGAGTGATAGAGGGAGGTGTCCACCCTCTTTCAACCAAAATCCAGAAACGTTCATCAATGGCTTTTAATGCAGATCTCATGCGGGCTTTCCAATATGCATAGTTTGTTCCGTCAAAAATTGGAATTTTATTTTATAACTTCTCCATTATGAACACACTCATTTTCAAAAATCAATTTTTCAAAAAAATTGATATCTTAAAAAATTTTGCAAAAAATTACACGGTAAAGTTGTGTAACTGACTCTGATACTAATTTGAGAAGAGTGCGCTTGCGTTCAAATAAGGAAGTTATTTAATTAAACTCAGTTATTATCAATTAACTCCTAAACATGTATCTAGGTGTGATTGATGATAGAATCAAGCAAGAACATTCAAACACACACAAATGAGGAAAAATCTCCCAAAGGGGCAAAACCTTTTATTTTCACTATAATTTTATAAGAAAACGGCTTACACGGATTACAGTAAAAATACAATGACACAGAAATACCCTCGGATGTCGGTTCTGTTGTCAGTGGATGGAATTATTCCTTTCCAGTAGGGCAGCAATGAAGAAGAGAACGAATTCCTCACAAATTACTCCAGATGAGTAAAAGATCTTCTTGAAGGTTTAAAGATTCACACACATATATAGGAATGGTTTTGTGAATTAAAAAGGTTTAGAATACCTTAAAAAAGTGAAGTCTTATTCTGGGCTGTTTTCGCAGAATTTTGAGATTGTAGAAAGACTTAAAAAAGTGTAGTAGGAGAACGAATATTCATACGAAAATCGAGGCAGTGGCTCATTCGAACGAGATAGCCATGTCGCTCGAACGAAGAACAGAAGTCGTTCAAACAAGATCGCGCGACATGCCTATCTCGCGCGAACGACATTCAAAGTCGTTTGAGCGAGCTCGTCGTTCAAGGCACTTCGCTTCTACACTTAGAAAAAATTCTGCTTTTGATAAAAAATTAATCCAGACTTCAAAAATAATTTTCAAAAAATTTCCCAAATATTTATGCAAATATTTAAAGCTCCAATAAAACTTTTTACCGATAAAGCATAGTGGAGTAGTGGGAATGAGCTGAGCAGTCGCATGTAGCATGATGCACGTGAAGATACTGGATGCATTGAATTCAGATAAAGGCCGTCGAGGCTGATCGTGTTAATGTGCCGAATGTAGCGGTATCAGACATACAAACTGTGATTTAGGAGTAAACAGAAAATTCATAGATTCTACCCTGAACATTTATAAAAGTATGTCCTTACAATTACAAACCAAGAAGTCACCTTAGGGAGTTTTTCTATAATTTAGGAAGAGTCTCACACACATGCTCCCACATATCACTATAGTAATTTTTTAGTCTTAAAAATAAAGTTGAGTTTCTAGTCACTACTTCCAAAAATTTAATGAAATGATTTCAAAGGATGTTTATGCCTTTTGACAACACTTCTAACACATCAGCTAGTCTCAAACACCTCTTTGGCACCTAAAATGATAAAAAAAAAAAAGTCCTTTTTGTTCACGTTTCTATTACGGTTCAAGATACTTCTCAGTGGTATTTTGATAGTGGGTTCCTAGTCACATGATCGGTAATAAGTCATATTTTACTAAACTTGTGGATGGGAAGGAAAGAAAAGTCACCTTTGGGGATGGGAGTGGGTCTAGTATATTAGGACGAGGTTGTGTGGAAATTCTTGACTTTCCAAAGCTAGACAATGAGTTGTATGTTGACAGATTGAAGGCCAACTTAATAAGCATAAGTCAACTTTGTGGTGCAAACATTGCGATAAAGTTTGACCGGTCGAAGTGTAACGGTTTTTTATCAATTCGGTGAAATTTTTCTATAAGTTGTGAGGACTATCGATAATTGCTAAGGTATCACTCGCAAGTCCTATTTAGTGTGCAATAGTGTTAAGGTCCCAACCATGGACCTTTGGCGTCAATGAATAGGTCACGTTAATTTTAGAGATCTTGCGAGATTAGTTAAGAAAGACCTAGTATGTGGCTTACCATCACTTAGCGAATCAACTTTCTCGGTTTGTGGTCCTTACCAATAAGGGAAACAAATTAAGAATTCCTATAGGAAGTTGAATACCATTACCACCTCCCGTGTTGTAGAGGTGATACATATGGATCTTATGGGTCCCACACTCATGGAGAGTATTGGTGGTAAGAAATATATTCTAGTGATGGTCGATGACTTTTTAAGATATTCTATCGTTGGATTTCTTCGAGAAAAGTTCGATGTTGTTGAGTTTCTAACCGTCAAGTGTCATGTTCTTCAAATTCAACATGGTGTCACTATAAATTGCGTTCATAGTGACAATGGCATTCAATTTAAAATGGTCGGTGTTGATGATTTTTGTGATGAGTTTGGCATCAAACATGAGTTTTTATCCATTCATACTCCTCATCAAAATGGCATAGTTAGGCGGAAGAATCATATAAGTCAAGAGATGGCAAGGTCCATGCTTCTTGGAAGTAAAGTGTCGAGACATTTTTTATCACAGGAGGCTAACAGTGCATGACATGTGGTGAATATGGTTTATCTTCATCCACACACACTTTACACTCCATATCAATTGTGGAATGAGAAGAAACCCAACCTATCGTATGTCTAATTTTTTAGAATCCTTGCTACATCCTTCGAGATAGATAACACTTAGGAAAATTTGACTCTAGATGAAATGAGGGAACACTTTTAGGATATTCATCAACTAGTAGAGCATATAGGGTGTATAACCTTGAAACCTCTAAGGTCATGGAATCGATAAACATCACGAATAGAGATGATTCATCGACTACGTTTACTAATCATGGTCTTTCAGATATGATTTGGAATGTCGATGCGGTTAAACTTCGAGTATCAAAATTCCTGGAATTACCTACAAACCTTGTTAAAAATTCAGTATCATGGCAAATTCGGGTATCAATCCAATTTCTAGCGTTGAAACTGTAATCGTGAAAACTTGCAATTCCAATTTTTATTAAAAATCTTTTTGTGTTTTTTAAAAAATTTCTTTAATGTTTTTTTTTATATTTTAAAAACAATTCTCAAGGGACGAAACGATAATTTATGCAATTAAAATGACTATTAAAAATGAGAAAATAATCTAGTTGAGAATTTATGAGAAGAAACAAGAGGTGAGATTACACCGCGTAGTCAAATTAATTTAAAGTCCTAATCATTCGATTGAATAGTTGAAATAATATTAAATTTAAAATTTAACTCTCGTTACAATCCTAAATTCAATTTTATCCTTTTCAGCAAGTAAATCGGGAGTAGTCACAACATAAAAAAAAATTAAGATTCACACTCGTTTCAATAAAATATCTACTAAGATCAATTTATTAAAATTTGTACGAATCTTTGAATTGCGCACACAGAATTAATAATCTAATTTAAGAATAATACTTATCTCTAAGTGAAATCTAAAAATCAAATATTAATTTGCACCATTAATTTATTAACTCTCGTTACATAAATTAATGTGTGATTTTTCCCAATTTAATTAGCCTAGAACACATCAATGAATCATTGTTCAAATAAAACAACTCAACATACGCGTTTCACCCCACCCCTTGAATGGGGTGTTTACCCACACATGATTAGAATTTTAGCACAAGCACAATTAACAAACAAGAATTAAAGAGAAAGAGTAAGAAATATGATACGCAATAATTTCTTGAGACAATTGTGTGCATTTTAGTCACTCGTTTTAATTAAAATTGGCCTTAAATTCGTATTTTATCATTTTGCAAGTCAATACGCAGTCGCAGTGTTAAATAATGCTAAATCCAGTCAATTGCGAAACAATAGCGGTCAAAAGCTTGCATCGAAGAAATCAAAGGATACCGCAAAGTCTGGAGTCCTATTTGAGCGTGCCAAGATGTGTTCCGATGCCCCAAAACAGTCCCGTAACCCAAACCTAAGCCCACACCGAGCCCAGGCCATTCCCCGAGCCTGGTGTGTGTTTAATTTGTACCTTTATTATTTTTGTAGATTTTTATTTTTAGTCATTTTATTTTTAGAATTTATTTTAAATTTATTTAGTATTTTCTAGGTTTTATTTTCTAATTTTCTATTTTATTTTTATTAGTATAATTTTATTTTATTTTGATTTTGATTTTATTTTATTTTAGTAGAATTATTTTTTAGGAATTTAGTTTTATTAGATTTTACTTTATTTAGGACTTTTTGTTTTTAAGTTTAATAAATTTTTAATTTTTAATTTTATATCTTTTTATTTTTAGAGTTAAGAATTTATTTATTTAGTTCTTTTTGTTTTAGTAGATTTTATTTTTTATTTTTATTTTGTTAGTTGAGTCTTTTTATTATTTTAGTTAGGGACAAATTAAACACACACAAAAACATCCTAACTAACCCACTCACCCAAACACACCCCTACACTATTCATCATCTTCAAGACCTCTCTCTCTCACCATACCCGATTCCCAACCAAACCCACTCCTAACCTTCATTAAACCCACAAAAAACGAAACACCTCCCCTCTCACTCCAATACCATACCACACCATTCCAACCTGAGACCAAAACCGCCCAGCCAAACCCGGCCCCTCCAACTTCCAACCCGTGCCGGCGACGGCGAAACCCAAAACCTTAACCAACACGATCCCAGCCTTACCCCCGCCGCCGGCCGGCTCCAGCACCGTCTCAACCCAAGCCGCCTCAACCCAAACCGTCCACAGCCAAACCGCGACCCAAATCGGGTTCAACCGGATCGTGAACCCCGCGAGACCCGAATTCAACCCAATCCAAATTCAGCTCCGATCCACTCCCAAACCACCTGCCATTATTTCTAAAAAAATCGGATGAAATCAAATCCACGTACACAAGCTTGACTTGGAAACTCAAGATTCCAAAAATCTCTCAATGATCCCACCAAATCCTCTTCTAGAAATCAAGCTCGTGGGTAAATCAGAAGGAAGGGAACTCTCATTAAAAGGACTCTCTCTTAGCAAAGAATAGATATACAGATACAGAGAGAGGCGTTAGACAGAAAAAGAAAAAAAAAAGAGGGTAGAAAAAAATAGTCAGAAAAATAAATAAAAAATAGTTTTAGGTTTAGAAAAATTTGTAAGTTCTTTTTCTACTTTTATATTTGTAATCCAGTTAGATTTTGTGACGAGTTTGGGACGCGTGTTCATGCACACAATTGACTCAAGAAATTATTGCGTATCGTATTTCTTACTCTTTCTCTTTAATTCTTGTTTGTTAATTGTGCTTGTGCTAAAATTCTAATCATGCGTGGCTAAACACCTCATTCAAGGGGTGGGGTGAAACGCGTATGTTGAGTTGCTTTATTTGAACAATGATTCATTGATGTGTTCTAGGCTAATTAAATTGGGAAAAATCACACATTAATTTATGTAACGAGAGTTAATAAATTAATGGTGCAAATTAATATTTGATTTCTGGATTTCACTTAGAGATAAGTATTATTCTTAAATTAAATTATTAATTATGTATGCGCAATTCAAAGATTCGTACAAATTTTAATAAATTGATCTTAGCGGATATTTTATTGAAACGAGTGTGAATCTTAAATTTTTTTTATGTTGTGACTACTCCCTATTTACTTGCTGAAAAGGATAAAACTGAATTTAGGATTGTAACGAGAGTTAAATTTTAAATTTAATATTATTTCGAACTATTCAATCAAATGATTAGGACTTTAAATTAATTTGACTGAGCGGTGTAATCCCACCTTTTGTTTCTTCTCATAAATTCTCTACTAGATTATTTTCTCATTTTTCATAGTCATTTTAATTGCATAAATTATCGTTTACTCCCTTGAAAATTATTTTTAAAATATAAAAAAAACATTAAAGAAAAATTTTTAAAAACACAAAAAGATTTTTAATAAAAATTGGAATTGCAAGTTTTCACGATTACAGTTTCAACGGTAGAAATTGAATTGATACCCGAATTTGCCACGATACTGAATTTTTAACAAGTTTTGTAGGTAATTACAAGAATTTTGATACTCGAAGTTTGACCGCAGCGACATTCCAAATCATATCTGAAGGAACACAAATCAAGAGTTATCAAATGGCGCCGTTGCCGATTTCTTAAAGATTGAAGCCCGTGAAGATTTGTACTTTTCATTTTTTTTATATAGTTATGCCTTCCTCTCCCTCCTTAGATTGGTTGTTTAGGATTATTGAGGCCTTGTAATTAATTTGGGTGCATTTTGACATCAATTTATTTTTTGTAATATTAATTCCAAAAAAATAAAAAAATAAAAAGCGAAAAGGGAAACCGGACAAGGTAGAGAGAGGGCGTCCAAGGCGAGGATTTAGAAGCCTCTCTACTTTGGGTCGGTAGGACTCCCGGGGACGATTGATGTAGGCGTACTTCCCTCCGGTCGACTCAACTCGGTCTTCACCCCACGTGTGTAAAAACCGTATTAGGTAAACTCTTTATCACTCGCGAATCTCCTGCAAGCGAGTCAATTTTTGTGTGCTAGTTGCTCCTATATGCTTTTTATTTCAGTATCGCACTTAAATTGGATGGTTTGATGAATAAATTTACCTAAGACCTATACCCGATCATTGCAACGATTTGGGATTTCATCACCCACTCAATCACATCTCCAATTGCTTATTACCCGTGCTCTCACTTAAATTAAAATCAATCAACTAGCAAGCCAAGTAGGAATGGTGTTCATTAGGACCCTTTCGGAACGAGACCCTCATAGGATACTCTAGTGAGTCCTTTCCACACCTGCAAATCTTTATTCCACTATCTTAAGACTTTTGTCTAGGGAAACTGGGTTTTAAGTGAGGACGCCCAGTAAAACGGGTTGTGCTTTCCCCAGGGTGGTACCGGATAGTTGTTTGTTGTAGTAGCTCGTGTGGTGAGCCTTAACTAGTAAGCCTCTTGTCTCTCAGGAAGAAAGTAGGAGCACACTTTTATCGGCGAGGCCTAAGATTTCGTGATTTTCTTGCCCGCGGACTAATTAAAATTGACTATCCAATCAGTTAAATTGAAGATAATAATTTGGCTATGTGCTCTTTCGGACTTGTTCCAATTGTGTACGTGTCTAAGTTGTTCCTTTAGCTAGTCCAGTTTTTGCTCCAACAGTCAGTTTTTCCACCGTTCGTCCATCGCCCCTTTTTCCCATTTTTTCTGCATTTTTTACAATAAACCCAAAACTCTAAAAATATTTTCCTTTTTCCACCTCAATTTTTTCTTTTTCTCGCAGAAAAAAAAATCCAAAAATATTTTCCATTTTTCCTTCCTTATTTTTCAAAATAATCCAAAAAGATTTTCTTCTTTTTCAAATACCCAAAAATCCCAAAAATATTTTTTCCTTACTTTTATGCCACATTGGCAATGCATTGATCATCGCTTAACACGTTCCCCTAGTGCTCCATCTCTCAATTCTCTCTTAGGTGACCGTGTTCCTATCCTTGATCCTCATTTTTCTAATCCGTGTTCTTCTTCGGAGACACCTAGTTCTCCCACTTCCCCTAGTTCTGTTACCCAACCCATCATGGTCGACGAACGCACTTTACGGGACTACTTTACCCCGATTATGGCCACTCTGCCTTCATGTATTGTCCTTCTGCCCACTCCGGCCGTGCAATTTGAAATTCGCCCCTCGACTATTTCTATGTTGCCCAGTTTTCATGGCCTTGAACGCGAGTCCACTCATACTTACTTGTGAAAATTTCTCACTGTGTGCGCAACTTTCAAAAATCAAAACTTAGACGAAGAGAATGTTCGTCTTCGGTTGTTTCCCTTATCTCTTCAAGATAATGCATCCATGTGGCTCCATTCCTTTCCCCCGGATTCTATCCTCACTTGGGAACAACTTGTTAAGAAGTTCATGTCTAAATTCTATCCCATGAGCAAAACCAATGAAATGCGCCAAGCTATTCTGGATTTTAGACAAAAGCCCACTGAACAGTTTTGTGAAGCATTGGGCCGTTTTCAAGACTATATTAATAGTTGCCCACATCACGATCTCGAGAAAAGTCGCTTAGTCCATAGTTTTTACAATGGTCTTATCCCTTCTTCTCGCACCATGATTGAATCAATGCATAAAGGGAAGTTCATGCATTTGACTCCCACTGTCGCCTATAATTTTCTCCTTGAATTAGGCGATGACTCCCAAGATTGGGAGGGCACCAATACATTTTCGAGATCAGATCCTCCACGTGTAGGGAACACTTCTGAGGTAAAAAATGATCCTGATTTTAAAACTTTGCTACACAGCTTACACTCTTTGACTAAAACCGTTGACGCTCTCAGTTGTACTATGCAACAAAATGTTACACTTTCTAAATAAGCCATGACTGTCAATGATTCTAGTCCTTCCTCTTGTGGTGTATGCTTAAGTCAAGATCATTTAGCTCATTTGTGTCCCCTATTGCAAGATAATCCCGAACCCACCATGGCCCAAGCATGTACCTTTGATACCACTAGGAAACCCATTCCCCCGTCGTTTACTTACAATCCTAACAATAGGAATCACCCCTATGCCTCTTATAAGTACGATAATAACTCCGGTCCTGCCCAACCATAACAACATGTTAGTGGTCCCCCTGGGTTTCCACACAACCCACAAAGGCAACCTCGCCCTCTTGTCCCACATCAGTCTGCTCCTTACCATCAATCGCACTTTCCATATTCCTTTGTCCCCCATGACGGACATTCAAACAACAATAATCAGCTTGTTCCTGTTCCCCCGCCTTCCTTTGAGTATTCACAACCACTTAATTCTCAGCGCGAGTTGGTTCCCCAACCATCTTATGCTCCTCCACCCAATTCCTCCACCTCTTCTCTCGAGAATATCCTCACTCAGTTTATGACCACTCAGACTCAAGCTCTTTAACGGCTTGAACAACGTTTCAACCAATTCGAGTCTGAGAGAGAGAAAGGTCATTTTCCCAGTCAACCCATTTCTAACCCTAAGGGGAATGGCAAAGACTTGGCCTACGAGGTTGGTTCCACTTCCAATCCACCCAATTACCAAGCGGATATGAAAGCGGTGTCTACTTTTCACTCGAGAAAATAAGTTGATAATAGTGTGCATGCTCCCACTAATGTACCCCACCCGATCATCCCACTGTTAGAGCCTATCCCTAAGGTTACCCCACCTTCTAAATCCTCAGCTCCCACTGAGTCTACTCCTCCTGAGCCCACCACTGCTTATGTGCCCAAGGCACCCTTCCCTCATCGGTTGGCTCTCACTAAGAAAGCTTAGCAATTCGATGAGATCAAGAAAGTCTTTCAGAATGTTCATATTAACATTCCCTTCCTCACCGTAATTCAACAAGTCCCCTCTTATGCCAAATTTTTGAAGGACTTGTGCACTGTTAAGCGTAGGACAAATGTTTCGTGAGATGCTTTCTCACTGAGCAAGCTACGTCCCTTCTCCATAATAACGGTGTTGTGAAGTATAAAGACCCTGGTCGTCCAATTGTCTCTTACATGTTAGGCGACAAGTTCACTATTAGTGCTTTATTTGATCTTGGGGATAGTGTTAATTTGTTGCCTTACTCCCTCTACCTTGAGTTAGGTTTACAAAACATGAAACCTACACGAGTCACTCTTCAACTTGCTGATCATTCCGTGAACGTACCTAAAGGAATTGTTGAAGACGTTTTGGTGAAAGTATCAGACTTTTACTATCCTGTGGATTTCATCATCTTAGACACTCCTGCGCCCGACCCAACCAATACTCCTATCATATTGGGTAGCCACTTTCTGGCCATTGCCAATGCCATTATCAATTGTCATGACGGGTCCATGAATATCTCTTTTGGAAACATGACTGTAGAAGTCAATATATTCCACCTTATGCAACAACCGGCTGATGTTGATTCTATTGATGAGGTGTGTGTGATTGACTCCTTAGTTACTGAAATGTTGGACCAAACTTACCCTGCCGATACTCTCCAACAATGTTTGGCCCATTTTGGCTTCGACTTTGACATTGATTCATCCATCTCTGAACTCAATACCTTGCTAAATTTCACTCCACTGATGGATACTTCCTCTAGGGATCCTCCCTTTGAGCCCCTCTATGATGATACTCTTCACTCTGTGGATCACCATGTTCCACCGTCTGCACTCCCGACCACATCAGATTCCTCCACTTTATGCCCCACGTACCCTTCAGACTCTGTGTCTACGTCTGAGTTCGATGTCACTCCTACACCACCTGCTAGTTTGGAGCTTAAGTCGTTACCTTCCGAGTTGAAATATAATTTCTTAGGCCCCAACTACCATCACCCTGTTATCATTGCTTCCGATTTAACCGCTGATCAAGGAGAGCAATCAGTTCACACTCTTACTCAGTATACTGCTATTGGTTGGACCATTTCCGACATTCACGGTGTGGACCCTAATGTTTGTAGTCATCGCATTTATTTAGAGGAACACACCAAGACTTCTCGTGAACCCCAACGTCAACTCAACGCTGCTATGAAAGAAGTCGTGCGCGCTAAAATTTTAAAATTGCTCGATGCTGGTATTATCTACCCTATCTCAGACAGTCAGTGGGTCAGTCCCATTCATATGGCACCAAAAAATTCTAGTGTCACAGTCATCAGAAATAGTGACAATGAGCTTGTTCCCACCCGTATGCAAACGGGCTGGCGTATTTGCATTGACTATCGAAAGCTAAATGTTTTCACTCGCAAGGACCATTTTCCACTTCCTTATATCGACTAAATGCTCGAACGTTTATCCGGTCATGCGTATTAATGCTTCCTTGATTGCTATTCAGGATACAACCAAATTCCAATTGCCCCTGAAGACCACGAGAAAACTACCTTCTCCTGTCCCTTTGGCACTTTTGCCTATTCTAGCATGCCCTTTGGCCTTTGCAATGCACCTGCGACTTTTCAACGGTGTATGATTAGCATTTTTAGCGACATGGTTGAACGTTTTCTCGAAATCTTTATGGATGATTTCTATGTGTTTGGTTCTTCCTTCGAGCAATGCCTTTCTCACCTCACTATGGTCCTCAAACGTTGTCAGGAAAAGAAATTGGTCCTCAATTGGGAAAAATGTCATTTCATAGTCAAAAAGGGGATTATTTTAGGTCACGTAGTCTCTCGAGCCGGTATTAAATTCGATAACGCTAAAGTTGACATTATTTTATCGCTTCCCCTTCCTAAGTCTGTTAAGGACATTCGCTCCTTCTTAGGACATGCGGGCTTCTACTGTCGTTTCATCAAGGACTTTTCTAAAATTGCTCGACCTTTAACAACCCTTTTATCCAAAGATGTTCCCTTTGTCTTTGATGACGCATGTTTTGCTTCCTTTGAGCACCTAAAAGCCGAGCTCACTACTGTTCTGATCATTCAGCCTCCTAATTGGTCTTTACTATTTGAGCTTATGTGTGACTCATCTGATTTTTCTCTTGGTGTTGTACTTGGTCAGCGGGTTGACGAGCGCCAGCATATCATTTATTATGCTAGAAGAACCCTTCATGACGCTCAACTTCATTACACGACCACCGAAAAGGAGTTGCTAGCTGTCGTCTTCGCACTCGATAAGTTTTGATCTTATTTCATCGGTTCCCCTATCATCATTTACACTGACCACGCTGCCCTACGGCACCTTCTTCAGAATAAGGATTCTAAGATACGTTCGATACGGTGGATTCTCTTGCTTCAAGAGTTTGACCTCGAAATTCGTAATAAGAAAGGGTGTAAAAATTTGGTTGTAGATCATCTCTCCCGCCTTACTGTTACGTCTGCATCTGATCCTGTCCCTATTTCTGAAACATTTTTGGATGAGTAACTTTTTACTATCTCCACTGCTCCTTGGTATACTGATATTGTTAATTTCCTTGTTATAGACCAACTGCCAAATCATTGGTCGAAACAAGAGCACTCTAAGTTCATGGCCCAGGTGAAATTTTACTCTTGAGATGACCCCTTCCTTTTTAAGTATTGCTCTGATCAAGTCATTCGTCGCTGTGTTCCTGACCATAAACAGTCAAGTATACTGTTCTTTTATCACGATGGTGCCTGTGGTGGACATTTTAGCTCCAAGAAAACCGCCACTAAAATTTTGCAAAGTGGTTTCTACTGGCCCACTCTCTTTCGCGATGCCCACCACTACTGCCAGGCTTGTGCTAAATGCCAATAATCTGGGCGTATCTCTCGTCATCACATGATGACCCTCACACCTATTCTCATCATCGAAATCTTCGAAGTATTGGGCATTGATTTCATGAGTCCTTTTCCCTCATCTCATGGCTTCCAATATATCCTCGTTACAGTTGATTATGTTTCCAAATGGATTGAAGCCATAGCTTGCCGCACCAATGACCATTGCATTGTGGTCCAGTTTCTTAAGGAGTATGTCTTCACACGTTTTGGAACCCCCAAAGCTATCATTAGTGATGGGGGTAAACATTTATGTAATCGAGTCTTTAAACATCTCGTCAAAAAGTCGTTATCCATAAAGTTGGTCTCTCTTACCACCCTCAGACTAGTGGTCAAGTTGAGGTTTCCAACCGCGAAATCAAGCAAATCTTAGAAAAACAGTTAATCCTAATAGGAAAGACTGGTCCTTACGCTTGAATGATGCTTTATAGGCATATCGTACTGATTTTAAGACTCCGATTGGCATGTCTCCTTATCGCTTGGTATTTGGTAAACCATGCCACTTACCTGTCGAGCTTGAACATCGTGCTTATTGGGCTGTCAAAGCCCTTAATTTTGATATCGACGAGGCTGGAAATCATCAAAAGCTCCAACTTAATGATTTAGAGGAGATACAAAATGATGTCTATGATTTGTCCAAGAAATATAAGAAAAAATGAAGTGGATCCATGACCAAAGCATCGACAGCAAAGAATTCCACCCTGGTCAGAAAATGTTGTTATATAAGTCCCGTCTTCATCTCTTTCCCGGGAAGTTAAAAACCCGTTGGTCTGGAACCTTTGTTGTTGAATCTATTACTCCCTATGGTGCCATCACAGTTCAAAATCCTAAGGATGGTAGCCTATTTCAAGTCAACGGTCAATGATTGAAGCCTTTCTTAGAGCTAGGCACATCTCACATTGAAGAAATTGACCTTGTTGACCCCACTTATGAAGACTGACTGTTCAGTCTTGTTTGGGGGTGATTCTCATCACCCAATTTTTCTGCCACCCCGTGCTTTCATAGATCTTCTCTTTAGGATAAGATTGGTTCGGTCTGGCTGAAGACGTTAAACTTAGCGCTACCGAGAGGCAGCTTGTCATTCATTGTTTCTAAGTATGAGTCTTACCCTGTTTGGGGGTGGTGTTTCACACCACCCAATGATTTTCATATGCTTTATAGACTTGTACATCTTTTTGTATCACATTTGTTCTTCAGGTTTCATCTATGCTCCAGAATGCGGTACATCTCTCTAATGGTTAATTATGGTAATATCTTTCCTCCCTTGTTCTTTTATTTTCATAAATGGTTTTAAACATCGAGGACGATGTTCTCTTTTGTTTGGGGGTGGGAATTTATCAAAATCGTACCTTTTTTGAAAATTTTCAGAAACAAGTGATTTTAAAAAATTTGTGCAGTCAAAAATAAATTTTTATGACATGATTTGTCTATCATCCTTCTTTTAGAAATCTCGGAATATCCGTGTTTGACCCAAAAATTACTCTTTTAACCTTACATTAACTAATACCTCTGAAAAGCATACTTGCACCATGAATTCCTAAAGTTGGTAATTTTCACTATCACATATTACAATCGAAAGTTGAAGATTAACTATATTCTTAAGAAAACCTTAAAAGATCACTAGTAGAGACTTAAACCCGTGAGATTTGAGTTTTTCACCTTTTTGAGGGTTTTTACTTATCTTTGAGTCACAAGTTGACTCAACTTTCTTTGGGTACTACATTTAGTCATTGCGTGGTCTCATTATTTTTTCAAATTTGGCTTAATCACTGAGAATGACATTACTTTCGAGTTATAATAAACATATGTCTTCTAGTTTGTCCCAAGCACTAAACCGATTTTTCCATACACTTACCATTTTTACCCTCACTCTACATTTTCTATCCATATTTTCCTTATCCATATATATCCCAGATACCATCCATATGTCATTTTCCATCACTACCACAATTTTTGAGAAAAAGAGTAGTTGAAATTTTCCATGTAAATTGTCTTCATTTGTGCTATGAAAAGAAGAATGTATCGCAAAAAAAAATAGAAAAGAAGAAAAAGAAAGCATGCGGTCATAAATTCAAAAGATGAAGACAATAGTCAAATCAATCAAAATGTGTCACACTCTTATCAAAAACCCTACCATTCATCTTCTTCATTTCATTATTCCCTCATACCTTACATAAACCCCATTTTCACCCTTGGTAAAGTGTTCGGGCAAACGAGAAGATTATATGGTGAATTACTCGACATTCTAGACATAGTGGTTAGCATCCCTTCATGAGATCAAATTTTCTTTCATGTATCCGTCATTTTCTATAAAGTGTGTGAGATGTTTGAACTTGTTTACATTTACTCACATTCTCACACACTAGAGAGATACACTTACCCAATTCTCAGAGAGTTCGATTCAGAGAGTTATATCCAGTGAGAATTGAAGTCAAAGCATTGATCCTATATAGGTGATCTAAGAATTACTCTAATGATACTTAAGATTACTTCACACTACACATGCTGAGTTTTAGGAAGGATTATGCTTTTGGTATTAAGTAATTTTATATCTTATTTTGATAGTTAAATACGGTGTTCCTTGATGTCCTTTTTAAGTTGGGTTGTATAACGTTTCATCATTTACTCAGATACTGCATTTAAAAAAAATTGAATTTTGTGGGTAAATTCACTGCAAACCCTCACGAGACAACACTCGTCCTGTAGGGCAACCTATAGGTTTAACAACTTGTTGCACATGCTAAGTGCAATCGCCAGTGCCGGCGAAAGTGACACACTTTTGGATACTTATCTCTATTTTTTCTCTAATTTTTGCTTGAGGACTAGCAATCTTCTGTTTGAGGGTGGTGTGAAAAGCACCCAAAAGTGTATAATTTATGCCCCGAATATGTGCATTTTAGTCACTCGTTTTAATTAAAATTGGCCTTATATTCGTATTTTATCATTTTGCAGTTCAATACGCAGTCGCAGTGTTAAATAATGCTAAATCCAGTCAATTGCGAAACAATAGCGGTCAAAAGCTTGCATCAAAGAAATCAAAGGAGACCGCAAAGTCTGGAGTCCTATTTGCGTGTGCCGAGATGTGTTCTGATGCCCCGAAACAGTCCCGTAACCCAAATCTAAGCCTACACCGAGTCCAGACCATTCCCCGAGCCTGGTGTGTGTTAATTTGTACCTTTGTTATTTTTCTAGATTTTTATTTTTAGTCATTTTATTTTTAGAATTTATTTTAAATTTATTTAGTATTTTCTAGGTTTTATTTTCTAATTTTCTAATTTATTTTTATTAGTATAATTTTATTTTATTTTGATTTTGATTTTATTTTATTTTAGTAGAATTCATTTTTAGGAATTTAGTTTTATTAGATTTTACTTTTTTTAGGACTTTTTGTTTTTAAGTTTAATAGATTTTTAATTTTTAGTTTTTAATTTTACATCTTTTTATTTTTAGAGTTAAGAATTTATTTATTCAGTTCTTTTTGTTTTAGTAGATTTTATTTTTTATTTTTATTTTGTTAGTTGAGTCTTTTTATTATTTTAGTTAGGTACAAATTAAACACACACAAAAACATCCTAACTAACCCACTCACCCAAACACACCCCTACACTATTCATCATCTTCAAAACCTCTCTCTCTCACCATACCCGATTCCCAACAAAACCCACTCCTAACATCTATTAAACCCACAAAAAACCAAACACCTCCACTCTCACTCCAATACCCATACCACGCCATTCCAACCTGAGACCAAAACCGCCCAGCCAAACCCGGCCCCTCCAACTTCCAACCCGCGCCGGTGACGACGAAACCCACAACCTCAACCAACATAATCCCAGCCTTACCCCCGCCGCCGGCTGGCTCCGGCGCCGTCTCAACCCAAGCCGTCTCAACCCAAACCATCCACAGCCAAACCGCGACCCAAATCGGGTTCAACCCGATCGTGAATCACGCCAGACCCGGATTCAACCCGATCCAAATTCAGCTCCGATCCACTCCCAAACCACCTGCCGTTATTTAAAAAAAAATCGAATAAAATCAAATCCACGTACACAAGCTTGACTTGGAAACTCAAGATCCCAAAAATGTCTCAATGATCCCACCAAATCCTCTTCTAGAAATCAAGCTCGTGGGTAAATCAGAAGGAAGGGAACTCTCATTAAAAGGACTCTCTCTCAGCAAAGAATAGATAGACAGATACAGAGAGAGACGTGAGACAGAAAAAGAAAAAAAAAGGGTAGAAAAAAATAGTCAGAAAAATAAAAAAATATATTTTTAGGTTTAGAAGAATTTGTAAGTTCTTTTTCTACTTTTATTTTTGTAATCCAGTCAGATTTTTTGATGAGTTTGGGACGCGTGTTCATGCACACAATTGACTCAAGAAATTATGGCGTATCGTATTTCTTACTCTTTCTCTTTAATTATTGTTTATTAATTGTGCTTGTGCTAAAATTCTAATCATGTGTGGCTAAATACCCCATTCAAGGGATGGGGTGAAACGCGTATGTTGAGTTGTTTTATTTGAACAATGATTCATTGATGTGTTCTAGGCTAATTAAATTGGGAAAAATCACACATTAATTTATGTAACGAGAGTTAATAAATTAATGGTGCAAATTAATATTTTATTTCTGGATTTCACTTAGAGATAAGTATTATTCTTAAATTAAATTATTAATTATGTGTGCGCAATTCAAAGATTTGTACAAATTTTAATAAATAAATCTCAGCGGATATTTTATTAAAACGAGTGTGAATCTTAAATTTTTTTTTGTGTTGTGACTACTCCCGATTTACTTGCTGAAAAGGATAAAATTGAATTTAGGATTGTAACGAGAGTTAAATTTTAAATTTAATATTATTTCGAACTATTCAATCGAATGATTAGGACTTTAAATTAATTTAACTACGCGGTGTAATCCCACCTCTTGTTTCTTCTCATAAATTCTCAACTAGATTATTTTCTCATTTTTCATAGTCATTTTAATTGCATAAATTATCGTTTCCTCCCTTGAAAATTGTTTTTAAAATATTAAAAAAAAAACATTAAAGAATTTTTTTTAAAAACACAGAAAGATTTTTAATAAAAATTGGAATTGCAAGTTTTCACGATTACAGTTTCAAAGCTAGAAATTGGATTGATACCCGAATTTGCCACGATATTGAATTTTTAACAAGTTTTGTAGGTAATTCCATGAATTTTGATACTCGAAGTTTGACCGCAACGACATTTCAAATCATATCTGAGGGAACACAAATTAAGAGTTATCAGGCCCCGCTATTGACAAAGAGGATCCACTCTCTTTAGGTCACAACAGTTATTACCATACTGACATAATTGGTTATCCCACACTAGGTGTTAAGACTCGCGCTCAACTAAAGAATGAGGTTAGCTACTTTTGCTACACCTCCACGATAAATCCCAAGAATGTGAAGGAATCACTCAAGAATGAGCATTAGATAAGTGATATGCAAGATGAGTTACTTAAATTTTGGAAAAATGATGTTTAGGAATTAGTCCCCCGACCTAGAGAGACTAATGTGATTGGTACCAAGTGGGTATACAAAAATTAGATGGATGACAATGGTACCATAGTTTACAATAAGCTTAGGTTGATCCCTCAAGGTTACACATAAGTTAAAGGTGTGGACTTTGATGATACATCTACTCCTATTACTAGACTTGAGTCCTTCCACTTACTACTTGTCGTAGCATGTCGTCTACGATCTAAGCTTTACCAAATGGATGTCAAGAGTTCTTTCCTTAATGTAATTATTTAGGAGGAGATTTACGTGGAACAACTAAAAGGGTTCAGAGACCCAAAGCACCCAGAACACGTATTTTATATAAAGAATGCCTTGGATGGTTTGAATTAAGCACCACATTCTTGGTACGAAAGGCTAACTTCTTATCTCTCAGCTTATGGATTTAAGATAGGGGAGTTGATATGATGTTATATGTTAGGAGATAGGATAGTGTTATCTTAGTTGCCCAATTCTATGTGGGTGATATAGTCTTTGGATCCATGTGTTCCTAACATGCTCAAACTTTTGAGGAGGATATGAAGAGTGAATTTAAAATGATCATTGTTGGTGAACTTACTTTCTTCCTAGGTCTCCATGTGTGTTAACTAGAGAATGGGATGTTTATAACTTAATCTAAATATGCTAGGGTCCTTGTGAAAAAGTTTGGATCGGAATCCGCTAAGTACTCTTGAACACCCATGAGTTCATCGACAAAGCTTAGCAAAGACACTTTAGGTAAGGACATATGGCAAACACTCTATAAAAGTATGATAGGTAGTCTCATCTACTTGATCTCTAGTGATCTTGATATAGCCTTTAGTGTTTGAGTTTCTGCATGTTATCAAGCATTCCCAAAAGATTCACACTTGCTTTCACATAAACGGATCATCAAAAACGTGAATGAAACTCTTTGTTATGGAAATTAGTATTCCTTTGATATCGATGATCGTTTGTTGGCTTATTTGGATGTCGATTGGGTCAGAGATGTTAATGGTTATAAAAGTACATTTAGTGGATGGTTTTACTTTGGGAGTGCTCTTGTCTTTTGGTTGATCAAGAAGAAAAACTTCATTTCTTTTTCCACGATGGAGGTCGAGTACATAGCCATCGAGAGGTGTTGTACACAACTATTATGGATGAAGCAAATGTTATAAGATTATGGGATTACTTGGGGCATAATGACTATTTCCTGCGATAATACGAGTGCAACCCACATATCTCATAATCCCATCCAACATTCTCGTACAAATCACATTAGGATTTGTGAGCATTTTATTTGTGATCTTGTTGAGGAGAATATCATTTCCTTAAGCTTCGTGGGTACTGAGTGCCAATTGACACACATTTTCACTAAACCTTTAGATGGACATAGATTTGAGGATCTTAAGAAGTCTTTGGATACTTATTCCATTGATTAAGTTTGGGCATTGGTTCCAGTTTAGGGTGATTTTTATGTTTTAATCATTTCTTCCTACAACTAGATTGTATTCTTATGTGTATATCTTGAAAATTCCAAAAATATTTTCTTTTCTTTTAGAAAAAAAATTCAAAATATTTTCTATAAGATTTTAAGTTTTTATAAAAAAAATTCAAAAATTCAAAAGGATTTTTGTATTTCATTTTACACCATATATGGGTGCGCATTTAAGTTGCTCGAATCACAATTACATTCCATCCATTCATGTAACTTAATCATGGTGTTCTTTGACTTGGATAAGTTTTCTTTGCGTGCTTAATTATTCATGTTTAACATTACGTCGTTCATTATTGATGATTACCTTCATGCTAGACTCTTTATATCACCATTATTGCACACATGCATGAACTTTTTTAACATTGTACTTTCTTGTCATATGTTGAATAGGATGTTCTCATATCAATCATGCTTAATAACAAGACAAATGTACTAGAAACTAATTGTGCATGTAAAAATTATTGCTCGATTTTTTTTATCCAAAAACTAATTTATGTTTAACCAATGGAAAGGGGATATGAAAGAAGTAGTCTTCTTTGCGTTAAGGACCACCATTTGAAAGAGCCTAAAAGATGATTTCGGCATATAAAAATATTGCCAAGGATAACTTATTTTGTTTCAATAATGCTTCATTATAAATTTGAGATTTTATGCTTAAAATGTGAGATTTCGAGGGTGTTATAAGTTGAAGATCAATGGGTTTGCGTATACACCACATTCTAGGACCCCCTAGGTCTCCCCTTAGGTCCCTAGCACCTCCCCATCTCACTGTAAATCCTAGGTCACACTCCGAGTATCGATCTAGAGCCAACCAGGCCCCGTTTGACTCTGGCCAACTCTATCGTCAGAGTGAAAGATCTTTTAATCTTTGAAGGTCCCTTAATACCCTTTCCAAAGATCTTCCCCGTGAACGAATCGGCATAACGGTTCGAATGAACGGACCATTTTACTACCAAAGATCAATTTGGAGACCACCGGATACTGCTGGGCCTTGATTTCCCCCTATCAACTTCACCGTCAGAGCAAAAACCCTTTGAATATTTGAAAGGGCCTGAATAATCTTTCTAACGATCCACCCCATGCACAATTCGGTATAACCCTTAGGAAGAACGATCAATTTTCCCCCGACAATCAATCCGGAGGCTACCGGGCGGTTTCGGGCTCTGTTCGACCAAAATCAACTCTTAAGCTCGAATGAGATAGAATGAATCTCTAAATGTAATGGAATACCCTTTCTAACGCTCCTCCCCATGCACGATTATGACCAACGGTACGAACCAACGATCAGTTTTACTCCGAGAGGTCCCCGGGCACTTTCGAGTCCCGGTTGACCAAGGTCAACTTTTCAAACTGAGCAAAACTCTTTGTAATGTCTAAGTACATCTCTTAAAATTCCTAATGGCCCGCCCTGTGCACGATTCTGACTTACCATGCGGACGAACGATCCATTTGCGTCCGATGATCTCCCGTTCAAAGGACCAACGTGCGCTTTCGAGCTACATTTACCCCGAAGTCAACTCCCGAACTCGGGACAAGTCCAAAGGACTCTTGAAGGTATCTTAAATAAATTTATAACACTATACCCCGTGTGCGATTAGGATAAAAGGTTTGGGTTCTACGACCATTTTTCTAAGAAAATCTGCACGGGACTGCCAATTGGCAGGTCCTGATCCTTGCCTATCGGCACAGTGTTTGGGGTCACGTGCCGATTGACACCCCCAGGGGTAGGCTGGTCGATATCCCCCTACCCTATAAATAGGGGCCATGACCTCATTCCCAAGGGCACCAGACAACAGATCCATCGCATCAGCGATCTCAACAACATTCCCTCGAAATCACTAAAGTTCCTCATGTGAAGTTCCATATAAGATTACATTCCCGTCCTTTTCATACCTAATTTGGAAAAATATCCTTCTCTCACATCAACATTCACCAACACTTAAGGTATTTCATCCAAGATCAAAGATCAAACTTCAAAGAAGGTCCAATTCCTTCCCACTCTCTTTAAATTCCTTATGTTTGCATAATAAACATTATATTCATAATCTAATTCTTACTTTAGTTCATACACATGAGTATCTACACTTTTTATTAGTATATTGCACATACTTTATTTTCTGTAAAAATCACAAAAACAAATAAAAGAGGGTTACACTCATAAATTCCGAACGGAATTATCCATCACACTTTTTCCGTAATCAAACAACACATTTTCTACACATACACATATACTAAAATTACTTTTGGATCTATGTGATAAACCCCACCTCTATGCTAGATTGGAACTACGTGGACTTTGATGCCTTTATAGGCTACGTAGGCATCTCGGATTAAAATCTAAGACTCAAGTCCAATTTTTCAATTTTCTCTATTTCCCAAATTCCCTAATTTTCTAAAATCTCCCATTTTCACACACACACACACACACACACACACACACACACATATATATATATATATATATATATATCATGCTTTTTTTGTTTCATCCAAAACATATTGTCGCTTTTTAATAATGATCAATATTGTGATGAACGTACAAATCATACTTTCTACATATGTTATTTTGGGAACATTCCGATGGATGACCTCACTCTACCTTGTCCATGGTATGAGTTGAAAGATTCTGATATCCATTATATAAACATGCACACACACTTCATGGGGATATAAAGGAAAATAATAACACTAGCCCATGAGATACCGAAAGTGCGGTATGGGTGCCTAAAACCTTCCCATTCCGTAACTTAGCCCGTGAACCTTTGAACTATAGGTTTCGTTTGCATCAGTTTGTCCTTGATTCCGCTCTCTCTAAGTGGCAACATATTATTTTGCTTATTTTATGCAAAATAGACTGGCGACTTTATCTCTTCACAATTACCCCCATACCGATGATGGCCGAAGCAACCTTCCCAAGAGGGGTACGAGACCGCGGCGCATCCTTCCTGAGGGGAGATGTATCTCTCTCACTCTCTCTCCCCCTAGGCGCTGCCCGGGATGGCCACAGTGTTGACTCTGGGGACTTTTTTTAAAAGGGCTAGACTCTGTTTGCATGGGTGTTTTACTTTCTTGTATATTCCCCTATTTTTATGTTCCCCTTATCATTCCATGTACATATGTACCTCATGCTTATTCCACTGTTGACACACTTGTAGAAATTTTCCATGTACATTTCACACCACGTGCACCTAACGTATATCCACATATTGCACACACCACCCACTCTCATTTGATATCCCTGCTCTACTGTTTATATTTGCACCTCATTCTCGGCTGGGCATGATCAATAAATATACTCTCTCCATAAGATACTAATCAAAGAATCATGCATGATACACACAACATCACCAAAGAGCATTGTTATTGACCAAATTTTATCATGTAACTGGGGAGTCACTTCGTGATGGGCGCTGGTCCGGCAGGTCGCAGTTAGCCTAAGCGATATGACTCTCACCTTCCATTGGCCAAGTACCTTCGACGTATATCAAATGATTCCCCAGCATCGTACCTCTTGATCGAAGTCATGACGGGAGGTATATCGCAGGGAACTCGTTCACGTACGTCGAGTATATCGAATTTTCTCTCAATTATACCGTTCCCACTAGGTATATAGTGAGGAAATTCACGTACACTCAGGTATATCAAATGGCTTGTCCACACTTACCGATTACCCTCAAAAGCAGGATGTGTATCGTGGAAGTCATGCCAAAGGGGGGAACACCTTCCAATTAACCCAACAATTTCATACTCGAATATAGGTGTCAAGCCTAGGACACACATATTAGATTGTTGATTTCAACCCAAAACTCTGTCAAAATTTCAGGTAGGACTGCAACCCAAATTTTTGCTCAACTTTTAAAATGGGACCCTATCCATGAGCCTGATAACAATTCCAACCCTAGTTTCTACATATGGTAAACCCAATTTTTTCAGGCTCGGGTCTCGTCCAACATTTCTTTTTTGCATCTAGGAAAACTTAATACAAATGAGAATCTAATGAACATAATAATCATGTTGAGGCCCATCTCTCGTCTTTTCCTATCTCTTTCAAAAAGTGTCCAAAAACATTTTTTTGTTCATATTTTCCAAAATGTCAAAAACATTTTCCTCCTTTTCTAAAAATAATAAATTACCCTAATTTTCTTTTCCAAAAACAAATCCCATTGTTTCTCCTTATCAGGTCGATCGCATACCCTTGGCCTGTCTCCCTATTGGCCTCGGTTTTTAGTTAAATCCCCCCAAAGTTCCGTCAGTCCCCTTACTTCTTTTGAGTCTGATATTCACCCACCTTCCATGGAGAACTTGGATAAAGTGCCTAATGCACATGAAGATTTGTTGACAGTTCTAGCTCAGCTCCCTGTCAAGATTGATAACCTTCATAACGAGGTTAATGAGATGCAAAGAAACGAAGTCCCTGTCCCCGAAGAGCCCGAGGTCCTTTTATACTACACTATGTGTCCTACTTCACCCGAACCTATTTGGGTTCCTAAGGAATACCAACACACTCACCATGCTCCTCCTGCTAATGGGCCGCCGCCATCCCATCTTCTTATACCAAACCTGGCTGAGCCAGGGGCTAACTTACTCGTGACTGTGGACCCAAAAGAGGAAGAATTGAATAAGGTCACGAAAGACCTCAGGATGTTAACCAAGGAGTTCGATCAAGTCAAACTCTCTGGGAACTACATGGACTACACCCACATGTATCCCTATCCTAAACTCAGGTTACTAAAATAATTCAAGATTCCTAATATCGAGAAGTTCAAAGGCAGTGGACCCTCGATCGTTCATCTTCGTAGCTATCACTGAGCCATGACTCTACTAGGAGATTTTGAAGAAATAATGGCCCAGATGTTTATACAGACTTTGAAAGATAGCACTCTCCGTTGGTTCTTATCCTTTGAGGAATCTAGAATCCATAGTTGGGAAAATGTTGCCCACGAGTTGATGTCACAGTACAAGTACAAAGAAGAGATAGAAGTTACCATCCACGACTTAGAGATACTTAAGCAGAACCCTGGGGAATTAGTCAACAAATTCATAGCAAGGTGGATGGAAAAAGCATCTACCATGACCAGTCGGCCTTCCGAATAAGAACAGGTTAGTATCGTAAAAAATAACTTCCTACCCAATGTACGAGCAACAATGGGAGGATAGTATTACCCTCACTTTTGAGCCCTTCAAGAAAAAAGATTGGAAATCAAAGAATGTCTTGCCAATACAGAAGTCGAACCGAGAAAAAACTCTGGACAGTTTGCTCCTAGAAAGTTTGAAAAACATGCTAGTAACACGATTTCCACCATCGATAACATCTCTCAGCCTGTCGCTTCATAGGCACCAGAAAGTCACCCGAACCCGGTCTGGAAGTAATAAATCTATCTTCACGCTCCTCTCTCCAAAGTCTACCAGGTCATCTTGAGTCAAAATCTGATCAAACCATTGGACCCCCGTTCATTACTAAATCCACTTCCGAAGAACTTTAAACTTGATGCCCATTGTGACTTTCACCAAACTGCTAGCCATACCATCGACCAATGTTTCCATCTTCGAAATGTGATCCAAGGCCTAATTAACTTAGGTGTCATCGCCCCACCAGCTAATCCCACACCAAACACTACCCATAATCCACTCTTGAACTATGAAAATGCCATCTTCCTAGAAGAAGACTCAGAATTTGACCCATCTACCCAAATCATGCCAAGTAAATCACCATTAATACCCATATACTCTCCTAAACCTCTCCAAATATTCCCGTATTTTCTTTTACATCCTACCCGCCTTGCCGATCAAGCCTTATCCCTCCTTACCAGAGCATGCATCACCGTCCGCACCCATTTTGGAGGTAAAAACATGGAACTATCAGAAGTGTTGAACCAACTCTTGGGTTTCAAGCTAAAATTGCCCTCCCAGATGACCATCGACTGTCAGAGATTCAGTGGGTTGTTCTTAAAAGCTCAAAAATGGGCCCGAGAATCAGACAACTAGGTGGTGCCAACTCACCAAGTTAGTCAAGATGACATGGTCCAAATCATGCTAGATTTGTTTCGACACACTGGTGATATTTATAGTATATCTTAGCTACTCAATGCTTTGAAACTATAAGGGCGCCTCGTCCCTTCAGTTCTACATTTCCCTGCCAAATGATAGGAATTATACGAAGAGGTCGTGGAAGTTATGGAGTGCATTAACTTTGCATGGAAAGACGATATTGTTGCCACCGGATGGGGGGACAATTTCAAAGATTCAGATGAAGAGAAAGATTTATAAAAGACTAGTTTCATATCCAACATATGCGGGATGATATCATTCGAGGAGCTGCTAGGAGAAATCAATAACGTGGTTGAACAACCCGATATTGATGAAGAAACAGGATTTTTATTTTTCCCTTCTTCTGTAAACCACATGACCATTTGAGGAAGACATTACCAAATCCCAAGTCTACAATCGTCAACAAGAAACAAAGGGAAGGGTGTTGAGAATTTCCCTGTGCCAGCAATGACCCTCGGAGAAAGTAAGGTCCTCGATCAACTTAAGAAAATTAAATCCAACATCACTTTATGGGGACTCTTTATGTCTTCCCAATTGCACCGAAATGCCCTAATCAAGCTACTCACATGACTCATAATTTCTCCCTCAATCACGCCAGAAGAAGAGGTGAACCTAGTCGGATCCTTGATGTAATACCCCGTATTTTTACGCATAATTATTTTTATGGAAAATGGGGATTAATTAAATCAAAGGGAGAAAAATTTAAATTGAAATTAATCCGATTTTAGGATAATAATCACTAGAGGGATGAGAGTTAGTAATTATTGAAATAATAGTATGGCCGGTAATGAGATACACGGCAGTTATGTTATAAATAATTGGGACGCGTATGAGTCGCGTCATTTGTATATATTTGGAGGGTAAAAAGATAAATTTATTTTTGTATAACTCGTATGACTATTTTGAGTGCGCCAGAGTGTCCGGAAAGGTCAAAATAGTCAAAAAAACACTATTCGGGTATTTTATTTGGAGTTCGGGGCATTTTAACCCAAAACAACACCCCGGGGGGGTATTTTGGTCTTTAGAAATTTCAGGGTAATTAAATGGAATAAAATTGGGTTTAATTAAAAGACATTTGGGGTTAGTGGCAGTCATTTTAAACCTACATGAGAAGAGAGGAAAATGGAGAGAACCAAGGAAGAAGAAGGAGACTCCATTAGAGCCTTACCCAAGAACTCAACCTTTCACAACGAAAAGTATACCAGCGCGTAGATCGTGTCAGGAGGATCGTTCCTATACCAAATTCAACCCGTGAATCAGAAGTCCATTTTTAAGGAAAGTGATTATCTTTCTCTTCTTTTAGCAATTATTACTCTTGTTAATGTATGTTGAGGTTTTAGAAAAATAAATACCAAATTTGGATCTACCTATGTTGAGATTGTGTAGGAAAGTTAGAAAATCTGATGGGGGTTTTCATCTAGAGGAATTTACCCTTAATAGGAATGAGAAATTGGTAAATTAGATGTAAATCACGAAATAAAAATGGAGTTTTTATGGGCAAATAATTCTAGGTCTATGTTAATACGGTTGATGGTAGAAATTTAGGAATTTATTGAAATATAGTGATAATTAGAATGTTATGACCTCAAAACTATGCTAAGAAATGTTCTAGGGTGACTTAGAGTAGTATGGGAACCTTGTTATTGGGTTGGAATGGATTTAGAGTGAGTTTGGAGAGGAGAAAATATGGAAAAACGGACTTTGGGGATAAACTGGGCGACTTCGGAAATTTCGTTAGAAGTCCAGCGCAGGTCATTCGAACGACCTCGTTCAAACGATACTTCTAACGAGATTCCAGTAGCCCTTCTAACGATTTTGGTGGTTCATTCAAAGTACCTTCGTTCGAACGACATTGTTCGAACAAACTCATTCGAACGAGATTTTTGGGTCTTCTAACGAGATGACTGAATGGCCTTTTTAAGCCCGAATTTTGTTTCGAACTTCCCGTAGTCTTATTCAAGTGAGTGTTAAACCAGTATGACCGTTGAGTGACTTATATTAATAATTAATAGTGAGTGGTTAATATGTTGACCCTCGGGAGGTATAAAATCCATAGAATTAAGGAGGTGCAAAAATACAAGTAGAGTACACACAAATGAAGTATGGGTTATAATAAGAGATGTAATATACGTACTACAAGTACTATACAGTGGGAAAGCTAATGAATTTTATATCAGTTGTGTGCATGCTTATTGTTAAACGTATTATGTGTATGACATACCTAGCTACTGGCTATCGAACAGAGGTTAATGCGTTGTGGACGATAGGATCCTATGTGCCTTCAGGGGATTTAGAGTCATACCACTAGAGCATGGAATCTAGGTATGGGCTATCAGTGAGAACGATAGTGTTGACGGTCGTATGGGTGCATGGGTATGTGCATAGCCCATCGTCTTGGGACTATGTTCTCCTCCAATAGGTGTTTATGTTTTTATTATTTCTCGAGAGATTGAACCTGTTGTCCTCTATGCGTGAGCTTTACAAATGGACTAGATAGCCGAGTATGCGTAGCACCAAGGGTTTCTCAACCAAGGGTGAATATTGCTATATTTATATAATTTAATATGTATACATTAAGCGAAGAATGTTTGTATACCGGAAGTCATGTTTGGTGTCTTATGATATTGACGTTATTTTTATATGTACACTTATGGTACTATCAGTTGGGCATTTAGAAGAATACGAGAATAAACTAAGGAAATCCTAATTCTTTGTCGAAATCATACAGTACGTCGGTTTTGAGTTATTTAGGGAGACTTTCAAACATCATATTATACACTTAGGAGTC
Organism: Sambucus nigra; assembly: GCA_949130495.1. Classification (NCBI taxonomy): domain Eukaryota; kingdom Viridiplantae; phylum Streptophyta; class Magnoliopsida; order Dipsacales; family Adoxaceae; genus Sambucus; species Sambucus nigra. Next base: position 246,566,105 of record OX422210.1, read on the forward strand.
AGTCACGGTATCATGACTAGTATGGGTAGTTAGGCTCGTTAGACGTGCACACTAGATCGAGGGGTGAGTATCCCAAGTGAATACGCTAAGTTAACTTGATTAATAATTGTGCTAATTGAATCAATTTAAGCACTTTCTATCTTAAACTATTTTTAACTCGGGCTCTGACCCATTTTTCTGTATATCTTTCTATTTCTCCATTATTTTAGGTGCCCAGCCACAGGGACACCAGCCTTTGAAGACTCTTTTCAGTTGCCGTGTTGTCGCTACTGTGGAAGTTGCAGGATTATTGCTAGTAGACGACTCATCTCATTCTTTCCTTTTCGGTTATCCATTCTGTTGGACATGTCGTCCTTACCTATATTTACTTTCAGAGATTTAATCGTTTTAAATTCTCTATTAGATTTGATTTCTCTCATTGGATTTATTATATGGGATTGTACCTAGAGATGTTTACTGCAGACATTTATTTTACTTCAGTCAGACTTTACTTATGTTACTGTGATGCATGGTATTTATTGGTATTCTTTTAGTAGTAGTTAATGACATGATAAAATTTGGACATCACCCTTTTTAAATACTACGTGGTTAGTTTTATTAAAGTAAAATTTGAGTTCTCGACAGTGATGCGTTATTTGAACCAATTTGATATTCTAAAATTAATTAATTAATGACTGATAACCCGGTAATTAATTAGGTTGGGTGTCACACTTGGACTCTACTCAAATTCTCTCCTTTTTTTAAGAAAAAATCCCCAAGACTAGTCTTAACCACAATCATGCTCTTACTATCTCTATTGAAGTTATAGTGAAAATTATCCCCCTCTCTCTCATCGACAACGGATCAGCTCTGAATGTTTTCCCGTTAAGATCCCTCAATTGTCTGGGATTAAATGTGAGCGACCTTACTCCAACCTCTGTTGCCGTACGTGCCTACGACAACACTCGCCGAGATCTATCAAGCTTGTAATGGGGGCTGGCCCTATAAATCCCGTTGTTTAATTTCAAGTCATCGACATCCCATCCTGTTTCAATCTTCTACTCGAACGATCGTGGATCCATAGCATCAAATGGGTATCCTCTTCCCTCCATCAGAAATTAAATTCCTTCGTCAATGGACAAGTTAGCACCATCTTGGGGGACAACGACATCACTGAGAATGAAAGCACCAGTAATCCAGTACTTGAAATACAACATGGGGTAAATGATATGATTCTGTTAGGATTCTAAGTTGAACCACTCCTACTCCCGATAGGGGATGACTTCAAAGACAACGTTTATCTGGAATATGGCCCACATGGAAACGTTAATGAAATCCAGATGTTCAGGAACATAAACTTCATGCCTGGAATGGGGCTAGGGCGAAGACATAAAGGGATAATTAAACTTATTATGTTGAAAAAGGCCTTTCCTCCCTGGGGATTAGACTATCATCTGTCAGAAGAAGAACTCATAATGATCCATCAGCCTCGACTGAGGAGGAGGTTAGAATGCACCAAAACTGCCCCGAGAGATTCCCTAAGTGGAAGATTCATTAGAGAAGGTGAAGATTTCCCCTTCTATAGCTTCCCTGAACCTTGGTATGACCATATAGATAAGAGGATGAAACCATGAACAGAGATGTTTTTTTAAGATAGCTACTAGTGGGCCGAGAGTTCCCATCACCATGTACAACCACTCACTGAAGAGACCATAGATGATACCGAGGATTCTGAGGGCAGTGACTCCGAGGACTCTCTCAATTTATAGATATTGGGACTGACACTCTGCATGATCCACTGAGGGGAAACATCATCAAATCCATTGTATCTCATCGAAGATGTTGATGCACCTCTTCTCAACTGGCATGCTGCACCTGTGCCACCCTACTAATGTTCAACCTAACCCCGATATTTATCCCTTTTCCCCTTTAGTTGTTTCCCCTCACTCTGATGTAATCGGGACCTCCTTTGATGAGGTTCTCAATGTTGTTTTTCCTATCAATGAAATAAATGAAGATTTTGAGTATCTTATTGTGCCTTACATTAATTGTCTTGATTATAATAAAACTCTTGATGATGATGATTTTGCAAATGAATAATTCTTAACTGATCCAAATAAGGTTAATAACAAATGACATAACTGCATTCAAGTTAATGAAGATGAAACTGTTGTTATCAATCTCGATTCTAGTAGCCAAATGTGCGATATTAAGATAGGGGCCACCCTTAATGAGCATGAGTGCGCACAACTCGAAGAACTACTAAAAGAATTCGTGGATGTCTTCGCCTGGTCCTATGATGATATGTCCGACATTGATCCTGAGATAGCCCAACATGAGATTCCAACTCTCCCGAGCTGCAAACCGGTCAAACAGAAACTGCGAAAGCTTTGTACCAAATGGTCACTTAAAGTTAAAGAAGAAGTAATCAAGCAACTGAACGTAGGTTTCATTCATGTGATCGAATATCCCACATGGATATCCAATATCGTACTCGTGCTAAAATCAGGAGGGAAGGTTATCATGTGTGTCGACTACCGAAACTTGAATAAGGCCTCTCCAAAAGATGATTACCCACTACCCAATATTAACATGATTGTGGACAATACGACCATTCACGCTCTCAAGTCATTTGCTGACGAGTTTGTAGGATATAATCAGATAAAGATGCACCAGATCAGCAAGAGAAAACTGCATTCATCACCCCTTGGGGAACCTTTAACTACACTATCATGCCATTTGGTCTAAAAATATAGGGGATACCTACCAAAGGGCCGCCACAACCATTCTGAATGATCTAATATACAAGGAAGTCGAGGTTTATGTAGACGACATGATTATCAAATCCAAGACTAGGGATGGTCATATTCTTGCTCTCTGAAAGTTCTTCGAGCGACTGCAGCAATACCAAATGAGGCTCAACCCATAAAAATATGCCTTCGACCTTACTAAGGGAAATTTTTTTGGATTCATGGTTAGTGAGAAAGGGATAGAAGAGGATCATGCCAAGCTAAAAGTCGTACTTGATATGCCACTAACCTGAACAGAGAAGGAAGTCCAGGGATTCCCTGGGAAATTACAGTACATCAGTCGGTTCATCAACCAATTGACTTCCATATGTGAACCCATCTTTAAAATCCTCAGAAAAGATTCAACCAAAGTCTAGAATGAAGCTTGCCAAGAAGTCTTCGATCGAATCAAGCAATACCTAAACCAACATCTGGTGCTCATTCCGCCGTAGCCTGATCTTCCCTTACTCCTATACCTAACCGTAACTGATACTGTAGCTAGGTCTTTTCTAGCCCAATACCTCGAAGAAACCCACAAAGGGAGATCCATCTACTATGCCAGTCGAAAGTTGGGTTACAAAGTTAACTACACTTCCTTGGAAAAAGCATGTGGCTCTCTCGTCTAGGTTACCCAAAAGTTGTGGCACTACATGCTCTCCTTATCCATTTGGCTTGTATCTCGAATGGATCCCATCAAGTACCTACTTGAGAAGCCCGCCCTATCCAGTGGAATGGCCCGCTGGTTGATACTCCTAGCTGAATTTGATATCACCTATGTTACGCAAAAAGTCCATGAAAGGAAGAGCCATATTTGAATACCTTGCTGACTACCTTATAGGATCTTTGAGTTACCTGATGACAATATCCTCCGTACCTCCCAAGAATACCTTCGATGGCAAATGTTATTTGATGGCACTGCCAATAAGAAAGGGTATGGCATTGGGATACTCCTAATTTCCCCTAATGACTCTCACACTCTCATTGCCATCAAGCTGGATTTTCCTTGCACCAATAACATGACTGAATACGAGGCATGCACGGTAGGCCTCAAATTTCCCCTCAAGAAAGGAATACGATACCTCGATGTCTACGGGGATTCAACCCTCATCATCGATCAAGCACTTAGAAAATGAAAAGTCAAGGACCATAAACTCCTACCCTTTCATGCCCACCTATAAGAGCTAGCTTCAAAATTTTAAGAAATCACCTTCCACTACCTACCCCGAGTAAAGAATAACCTGGCCTACGCCCTTGCTACCTTAGCCTCCATGATTGACATCCCCGAAGGAATAACCATGGCCCTTTTCCTTTTCTAAAAATAAGACAAACCAACTCACTGCTACAACATTGAGCTTGGCACGGAGGAAGATCCCGAGATAGCCGACTATTGGGACTATTATATTTAGTGCCTCCTCAAACATGGTAGGTATCCCCAGGGATCTGACGAGAAGGACTGAGCAACTCTTGGTAGACTGGATGCCCAGTACATTATCTGTGATAAAGCACTGTTTAAGAGAAACTTCAATGGAACCCATTTGCACTGCATCGCAGCGGCTGACATTAAAGAAATGATGCAAAAAAATCCACCGCAGGGAATGCAAATCCCACATGAACGACCATATGCTCGCCAAAAAATATCATCCAACAGGGTTACTACTAGATTACCATAGTTTAAGATTCCACAGCCTACGTTCGAAGATGCCTCAAATGCCAACAGTTTTCCAACCTACAGCACTTACCCCCGTGACAATTGTACAATATGACTTTTCCCTAGCTGTTCTCCACATAGGGCATTGCCATCATAGGGAAAGTTACACAGAAAGCATTCAATGGGCAAGAGTTCATCCTAGTCGCCATTGAATACTTCACCAAATGGGTCGAAGCCGAGTCTTGAGCAATTCTAAATGCCAAGAAGGTGGCCAAGTTCATTAGGAAAAACATCATCCGCCGATATGGGGTCTTGCACGACTTGGTGTCACACAATGGGCTATACTTCGAGGCTGAAGTTATAGAAGTGGTAGATGATTATGGAATTCAAAGACACAAATATTCTCTATACCGACCTCAGACCAATGGCACAATTGAGGTAGCCAATAAGAACCTTAAATCCATTATCAGCAAGAAGATCGAGAGTTATCGAGATTAGGTCGACAGGATCCCCTATGCCCTCTGGGGCTACTTCAGTTCAATTTTAACCTCTACTGGGGATAACCTTTACTCTCTAGTCTATGACATGGAAACAGTCCTACCCGTGGAGTTGGAAATCCCTTCGTTGTGCATCATTCTTGAAAGCAAGGTCAGCGAGGAAGAATGGCACCAGAACCATCTTGACGAGCTATCCCCCTTGGACGAAAGAAGGTTGAAAGCTCTATATCACATACAATGGTACCATCGCTTCATAGCGCAATCAATAAATAAGAGATTTAGGGATCGCAATGTCAGGGAAGGGGACTTACCCCTCAAAGAAATAGTAGAGCCCATCTGGGACCCCATAGGGAAATTCAAGCCCAATTAGAGAAGCCCATACATCGTAAAAAAGATTATGTCAGGCGGCGTCGCTATGCTCACCGACCTGGATGGAGAAGAAATGTCACGTCCAGTTAACCTGGATCGTCTCAAGAAATTCTACCCCTAGTCCAAAATCTCAGCGCACTACGACTCTTCTCATCTCTCTTCTATTCTAGAAAAAAACTCTTCATTTCCCCCTATCAGAACTACGTGGGCCCTGATCCTCTAAAAACCTTTTTGCTTGCAAAAAAATGAATTTTAGAAAATTTTCAAAACCCTCAGAGGTACGTAGGCAGCTCATCCTCCTTACAAGAGCACGACCCCCTTCTTTTTCACAAAATGCTATTCCTTTCTTATCCCAGAGAACGACAGTTCGTTTTAACATATACATGAACAAAAGGAATATGTATGCCTTAGTGAATGGTATAGATAATTCAATATGCAAAAGTCATCAAAAGGCACAACTAGATGATAAAAAACTCCTATATTTCATTATTTAAAATTTTGGTGCGATTACATCGGCATAGGGAGTCAATCAACTTCCCTTGTCAAGCCTACTCCTACCTTCCTAAAAAACCAAAATAAAAACAAGTCCCACTACTCCTGAATATCACCCTCTAATTATTCCCACATAACCACAAAACCACACCCATTACAAAAGCTTCACAAAATCCTACCTGCAACTACCTGATAAACCATCCCCATCATCACATGTATCCTTGGGTCCCCAAACCTCTTCTGCCTGAATGGAGTATTACAGACGCTCCATAGAGCGATGAGCCCGGACTAGCTAGGAGAAAACCACAACACCTCCCTTCATGGTGTCAGATATGGAAAACCACATTTGCCCAGTCTCCAGAGCCAGCATCTTGGCCACTACCTTCTTCCATAACCACTTCATGTAGTCCCCGGATATGTACCAGAATCTACCCACATATTAGGAAGGATGGGTCAACGAATGACGATTCTCCCACTAAGATCCAAGCCGCACGCACATATGCTCCGTCAGGACCTCCACGGGAAATAAGTTTAGTGCCCGGAGTGGCACAATTTTCTCCTAGCCATATTAGCGAAGTCGCCATGAGGTAAAGTGGAAAGATGTCTGCCTGAGGCCAACCTACTGGACATATTGGTACCCCCTAAGTTCCAGAATGGGCAGTAGCCCCCCCCCCCCACCAAGGCATGGACCAGCGCAATCCTCGATCCCCGTGATCTACAAACCAGTTCCCCCAACTCTCAATATCCAGGCCTATGATAATAAAATAGCGCGAGAAGAAGTTTGTCACCACCGACAAAGGATACTCAGGTGGGACTGCCATACGAAATCTCTCTGACAACCACATGAACAACATCACAGGGCTACCCCTCAGAAAGTCAAAACGACCTTCCCGCAAGGCATGCATCCAAACCATTCAAAGTCTCCGCTAGTATCACCGTCGCAGGATTGCGATGGTGCGACATCCAAGAAGCAATAGCTACAAGTTGGGGGTCCACTAGTACTTCCTCAGTCACTAACAACCCTTTCTAAACCAGGCCCAGAATAACGGCCCCAGCATAGCCAGCATCTCCCACGCCCTGCAAATACTCGACCGGAGCACCGTCGGAAGAGAAATCATTCTTCCCATAACTAATGGCCTAGTTGTCGAAGGCGAGATATGAAAGATCATGTGCATTATTCACTGAAGCATAAATTAATAAAACTTCATCTTTATTTGTTGAAATTTTTCTGTGTTACATTGACATCTTGCAGGAAAAATAAAATAACAAAACAACAGGACTCAGCCTGCACCCACATTTTCTCTCTCTCTCTTCACCTACAAACTCACTCACTCTCTCTTCTTCATCTTCTCTCTCTAAGAGCCTCCATCCCTACGGCGCGCCCTCTTCCCCCTACGGAGAGATGTTGTGCCACCACTTCCCTAACTCGACCCTTCCCCGGATGAGGCAGACGACGTCAAACAAGAAGGAACCAAAACCACCTCACGAATATGGGCAGTCGATGAATATATCCAAACCCTTATATCCCTCAGGCAAGTGGTGGAGACCCGGATGTGCTACAAAAGAAAATAAAAAAATCAAATTAGTCAAGTCTGAAAGAAAAAAGAAAGGAATCAGGAAATCAAAAGACAAAGAAACACAAAGTGTACCTCATGTCTAAGGACCCCCTCTGTCAAGCCCAACTCCTCTGAGTCCATCGCATTGGGACAATGTTGTAAATGCACCGACCCCTCCCCCATCAGCTCGTCTGATGCTGTAACCAGGCTAGAACAGTCGTACAAAGGGAGTCTTCGAAGTCATCGCCACCGCCGACGTCGTCGCACTGACCGTATTGTGGTAGGACCCCATCAACCGACTCTAACCCGCGCGAGGAAGAGGCATCACATCGTATACACTGAATACGGCTCTCCCATCATCACCGCCACCTGGGCATACCCTGACATCCCCCGTACTATCCTCATGAACATAGGTGGCTTCTCCGACAGCACCACAACCTCATCCTCTATTATCTATCAGACTACCCTCTCCCTGAGGTACCAAGAGTAGGCAAACTCACGCGCTAGCATACTCCACATCTGCGCATGTCCCCCAGTCACCCTAGTGTGCTGAATGGATGTCCCCCAAGGATAAAAGGTCATGTGAAAATCCCCAGCAAGAGACCCAGATCAATATCAATAAAAAAAATAACCAAAGGAAAGGACAATCTCAAGATAAAATAAGGTTTACCCGCTCGCTCGTCAGGCCATTCACGATCTGATGCACTGCCTCCAGAGAGAAAGATGTCTTCGACTGTCGGTTAGACCTCTGCTACCGGTACATCCGACAAAAGTCCCCAACAGAGTCATTATTCAAAGATATCAACTGGGTGTTTAACCTAATCACCTCATAAAACCACTTCTACAAAGGGCAAAGGCCAATGTGAATGCATAAAGGAAAAATGCCAAAAAATAAATAATACCTCCAAAAGATATGTGGCTCCAGTAAAAGACTGTCGGCAGAACTGATTGACTGCATCAAGAAAATAATAAAAGGTTGCCAAAGTCAGCCTCCCCCAATTATAAAGGCGGATGTCCTAGAACACCCTCAAAGATGGCTAAAACCACAAGTGCATGCCGTCGCCACTCATCGACAACTAGAAAACCTCCCCACATAAGTAGAATGAAAAAACGAGCCATCTGATGCACCTACTACCTGTCGCTCTCATCGATCCTTCTATTCAACAACAACTCTCTCAGAAGAGACAAACGGAGAGAGTACCCAAAAACCACCCTCTCCGCATCATCCAGCACCGTCGTCATCACTTTTGACGTCACCCACAGCGTCTTGTCGACCTCAATCTAAACACCATCACAGTCTAGCCCCAGCAGCTACTGTACATCAATGGGAGTAATCGTCATCTCCCCAAAGCCAAAATGGAAGGTGTGGGTACTGTCCCACCACCTCTCCCCCAGAGCACATAGAACGATCGTAGAACAAGGCGTCTCATCCAGAGCAGACGCGAGTCTCCCAAAGATGATTAATGACCCCATCCAGTGCACCACAGATGGAAGGTACTCCCAAACATACTTAAACCCCATCATCCCTCGGGCACGTATAGTCGACATGAAGATGTCGGACTGTCGAAGAAATAAAGAAAACCATTGTCAAATTCAAGAAATAAAGCAATCTCGTCAAGAAAAAAGCAAAAGAATACCAAAGGTCATTTGATACTTACATAGCCGCTAAGTTTCACCACCCTAAAAGAACAATGATGCGAGGGCTCACATAGAAGAATTCGATCATCCACCACCCGCTCAAATGCGTCAAATGAGTTCTCGCTGCCCAGTGCAAGGGGCACCCTAGACCTCCACTCTAACCCTACCCAATCGTAGGCATTAAGCCATGCCATGTGAGTAGCGCTGCTTGAAAACTCATCCATCTATTGACTTTGGAACATCAGAATGATTTCCATACGGTAATTATAGAAGAAGGCTAGTCGAAAAAACTGTGAAAAATGAGGAGAACTCGCCACCTTTTTATAGGAGGCTAAGGGGCATGCCAATCGGCATCTCCCTACCACCATTAATCGGCACTGTCCCTCTACCTGCTCGAGGCACCCCAAAAGACCCTGCCACTATCGTTTGGCACCCCTCCATCTATGCTGATCGACACCCCCTTTAAAATTTCGTACAAAAAATTCAAAAAAATCCCAAAAATTCTTTAAATCACCAGATTAATTTTGGAACCTTTTCACCAAGAAAAAACATGTTTTCTACATCCCCAACCAAATTTCAAAGAATAATCCTCCCTAGAAATGTCTTTAAATGATGCTCCAAAATTCCAAAAATTACCCAACTCAAAATCCTCGGATCATTCCCTCTTCCCCGGCGGAACCTAAAACCAAATGCTTCCCCAAATCCCTAGAGAAAGATCACACATTCCCAATGGAGCCCCCAAACTTCCCAAAGGAAAAATAATCCGGCATAATTGTCTTTGACCTGTAGAATTGGTCACCTCTATCTCAAGCCCTTAGAATTGGCATCCACCCTCAGAATTGGTCACTTCTATTAAGCTCGCAGAATTGGATTTAACTCCCAGAATTGGTCACCCCTATCTTAATCCCTCAGAATTGGCTTCGAACCTCAGAATTGGTCACTTCTACTTAAGCCCGCAAAATTGGCTTTGACCCTCATAATTGGTCACCTCTATCCGAAGCCTCATAATTGTCTTCAGCCCTCAGAATTGATGGCTTCTACATAAGCCCTAATAATTGGCTTTGGCCCTCAGAATTATTCGTTTCTACTTAAGCCCACAGAATTGGCTTTGACCCGCAAAATTGGCTTTGACCCACAGAATTGGTCACCCTTATCTTAAGCCCTCAGAATTGGCTTCGACCCTAGGAATTGGTCACTTCTACTTATGCCCATAAAATTGGCTTTGACCCTCATAATTGGTCACCTCTATCCTAAGCCCTCAGAATTGGCTTCGACCCTCAGAATTGGTCGCTTCTACATAAGCTCTCATAATTGACTTCGACCCTCATAATTGGTCACTTCGACTTAAGCCCGTAGAATTGGATTTGACCTGTAGAATTGGCCACCCTAAAATAAGCTCGCAAAATTGGCTTTGACCCACATAATTGGTCACCCAAATAAGCCCTCGGAATTGGTCACTTCTACTTAAGCCCACAGAATTGACTTCGACCCTCAGAATTGGCCGCTTCTACTTGAGCCCACGGAATTTACTTTGACCCGTAGAATTGGTCAACCCTATCTTCAGCCCTCATAATTGACTTTGACCCGCAGAATTGGTCACCCTAAATCAGCCCTCAGAATTGGCTTTGACCCACGAAATTGGTCATCTTTATTTTAAGCCCGCAGAATTGGTCGCTATAATTTAGATCCTCGGAACTAATCCCGACCCATAGAATTGGTCACGTCCTTACTCCTCACCGCATTTAGGTCCTCATAATCGGCCACCCCAACACCACCTTAGGTCTTCAGCATTGACCCCGACCCTCTGAATCGATCATCCTCATCCCTTAAATCCACATAATTGACCTCTATCATTTGGTGTCAATTCGATGGATATCACTTGTTCCAAGATCACCCATCGAGGGACTGTATAGACACCACATTCTAGGCCCCCTAGCTCTCCCCTTAGGTCCCTATCACCTCCCCATCTCACTGTAAACCCTAGTTCGCAGCCCGAGTACCGATCTAGAGCCCACCGAGCACTCCCAGGCCCCGTTTGACTCCGATCAACTCTATCGTCAGAGCAAAATCTCTTTGAATGTTTTAAGGGCCTTGAATAACCTTTCCAACAGTCCACCCCGTGTTCGAATCGGCATAACGATTCGTAAGAACGAACCATTTTACTATCGAAGATCGAATCAAAGGCCACCGAACACTCCTGGGCCTCGATTTTACCCGAATCAACTTCCCTGTCAGAGCGAAATCTCTTTGATCTTTTAAGGTACCTGAATACCCTTTCCCAAGGGCACCAAGACAATAGATCCATCAACATCAGTGATCTCAGTAACACTCCCTCGAAATCAGAGAAGTTCCTCATGTGAAGTTTCATCCAAGCTTACATTCCCATCCTTTTCATACCCAATTTGGAAAAATATCCTTCTCTCTCATCAACATTCACCAACACTCATGGGTGTTCATCCAAGATCAAAGATCAAGCTTCAAAGAAGGTCCAATTCCTTCCATATCTCTTTAAATTCCTTGTTTTTGCATAATAAACATTAGATTCATAAACTAGTTCTTAGTTTATTTCATACACATTAATATCTAAACTTTTTATTAGTATATTGCACATACTTTATTTTCTATAAAAATCCTAAAAACAAATAAAATGGGGTTACCCCCGTAAATTCCGAACGAAATTATCCATGACACTATTTTCCACTGTTCTAAAAAACCCGCATAGGCTCCGCCTTGGCACGCCTAGGCTTAAGGCTTGGGAGAAACGCCCCGCCTTATGCTTTTTACGCCTTATTCTTGGTAAAACCCTTAAGGTGAACTTTTTTTCTAAAAACAACAATATTTTAGTGAAATGATATCGCCTTTTAAAGCATTTTTTACAAACCAGGTCGTTATCTCATCCAAAATAATCAAATAGTATTTTAATTTGGAAATATTCAGACATATTTTTATGATATATAAAATTTTAGTATTTTAATAGCCTTGTTATGGTTAAAAATATTAAAATATATTAAGAAAGCCTAAACGCCTTTTTACGCCTAAGGCCCGCTTAAGCTTCTAAGGCTTAAGGCTTGGCCTCCACGCCTCGATCACGCCCCGCAATTTTTAGAACCTTGCTTTTTTCAAAATCAAAACAACACATTTTCTGCACTTACACATATAATAAAATTTCGTTCGAATCTATGGGATAAAGTCCACCCCTATGCTACAGTCAAACTACGTGGACTTTGATGCCTTTATAGGCTACGTAGGCGTCTCGGATTAAAATCCAAGACTCAAGTCCAATTTTTCAATTTTCTCTATTTTCCAAATTCCCTAATTTACTAAAATCTCCCATATATATATATATATATATATATATCTATATATATATATATATACATATACATATATATATATATATATATATATATATATATATGTATATGTATATATATATCATGCTTGTTTGTGTTTCATCCAACACATGTTGTCGTTTCCTAATAACGATCAATAGCGTGATGAACGCACAAATCATACTTTCTACATATGTTATTTTGGAAACATTCCTATGGATGACCTCACTCTCCCTTGTCCATGGTATGAGTTGAATGATTCCGATCTCCATTATATAAACATGTACAGACACTTCACGCGGATATAAAAGAAAATAATAACATTAGCCCATGAGAGGCCAAAAGGACGGGATGGGTGACTAACACCTTTCCATTCCGTAACTTAGCCCCGAACCTTCGAACTATTGGTTTCGTATGCATCAGTTTGTCCTTAATGTCGCTATCTCGAACTGACAACATATTCTTTTGCCTGTTTTGTACAAAATAGGCTAACGACTCTATCTCTTCACATTTATCCCCACACCGATGACAACTGAAGAAACCTTCCCAAGAGGGGTGCGAGACCGCGGCGCATCCTTCCTGAGGGGAGATGTATCTCTCTCACTCACTCTCCCCCCAGGCGCCGCCCGGGTTGGCCACAGTTTGCACAATACATTTCCTTGAAAAACATTAAATAATTTGGAGTTATTGATTTGAGAATCATTGAAATTCATGACATTTTATATGAGTTGAGTCAATTTCTCTTTATGAAATATTTTACACCAAAGGTTGAATTGAGTTCTTTCTTTAGGAGTGTCTCTTTGACTACGTGCACCACCGTTACGTATACTTATGTTGACTTGATCGTGCATTGAGTTCACATAATTTTATTTCATATCCATGATTCGGATATTTTCGTACTACTCCATGGTGTGAATATTCGTGTATATATATATATATATATATATATATATATATATATATATATATATAGAGAGAGAGAGAGAGAGAGAGAGAGAGAGAGAGAGAGAGAGAGAGGTTCAGAAGTGAACATAAAAGATGAACATTTTAATGAACCTTAACAAAAAAATGCCTAATAACCCATTAATTTGAATTCTTATGTTGCAATTGGTCTGCGGAAGCGGCAACGGACACGCGTGTCGATCAAATATTTTTTTACACCTCCCCCCCCAATTTTGGTGGAAGGCAGGAGGTGAAATGGGTTCGGGTTGAGGCAGCACGAGTTTAGACCCGGGTATGGTTGCTGGGTTTTAGACTGGCCCATATTAAGGTAGGGGCCGTGATAAAAATGAAGAAGATAATATGAAAATATTTATTCATGTATGTTGGACTCTTCGCTTTCAATTACAGGTAACACTGCTATTTATAGCACTTGATACTGATAATAACGTTATACAACAATTTAATTGAATTACTTTAAGAGAGGAAATTCTAATTGACTTAGGCATAACATTATAGAGTAACGTTATAAGGTTTAACAGAAAGAGATGATGATCTTCCAACATTGTAGGTAGTAAGCTTGACTTCCAACTTTGTAGATAGTGACACATTTCACGTTCTTCGCAGGCAAATGGGTTGGGGGTGGGTGTAAAAAAATATTCAATCGACACACGTGTCCGTTGCCGCTGGCGCGGACCAATTACAACATAGGAATTAAAATTAATGGGTTATTAAGTGGTTTTTGTTAAGGTTCATTAAAATGTTCATCTTTATACACACACACTCAAAAATAGTTTTTTGATTTGTTGAAGTTTCATCGCATTTGCTTAATTGTTTATTCTTTGTGATGATTTTTTATATTTGGACTCTCGTGATGCTAACTTTTCAGGTTTAGCTTTTTGCCCTTTATCTATTACGGACAAAAAGGGGGTGAACATATTAAAGGGAAGTTGCCATTTGTTTTAAATTCCATGCGTCACGGTATTTCCTTTTTTTCATGTATGTAGGTCTTATTCGTTAATGATGATATCATGGATTACACGATGAAGATTTTCAGCATATAAAATTTTATAAGTATCTTTTCATTTTCGGGTTTGGGAGGGACATTAGTTAAACTTGTCTGAGGTTTTATTTTATTTATTTTTTGCTTTGTACCTGAATAAAAAAAAGGGGAGATTTGTAAGATTAAGATTTATAATTCTCATTAGGTTTTTTAGTTTGGCTAATTTCATTATACGTCTACATCATCCTGTACATTCTTAATAGTTTTAAGCGAAGACATAATGATGACTAAAATAAACAGTTGAAGAGTTGATATCATCATTACAATCATATGGTGGAAGTATATGAGGTTAATTTAATGTAATCGATTTATTCAAGGGTATTTTAAAAGTGTTTGGAAACATGAAATATTTTTCCAAAATGATTTTTGAATCATTAAAACGACATTGGTTGTTGTTCGAATGACTACACGGTTCTCGTTAGAACATCTTCGAACGAGACTTAAAACGAGATATATTTTGGCAAATATTAGACCCACTGGAATCTTGTTGGAAAGTTTGTTTGATGGGTATTTGAACGAGATAGGGTATTTTGTTTGAACAATATATACCTCGTTAGAACAAACTGGTGAAATTTATTTTTTACCTGATTTCAAATGCAATCTTTCAAATTTATCTCTTACAGATTCTTTTCCCTATATAGAGAGAGATACGAGCCTATAATTCCTATCAAACCTTTTACACATATTTTTGTGATCAATCTCTTTTATTTTTCAAATCTAAACCCCTTATGTGATTTGAGAACACTGTATCAAATTTTGAAGAACAAATCTCTTGTTTTAAACTTGTGGAGTTAATTATTCACTTCTAAAGATAGGAAAATATTTTCCTAAGGTTTATCGGTGGACACCGAGGCAAGTGGAGCTTGCTGTGTGGGGTGTTGCTGGATCTGCATTGCTTTTTATCAAAAAAAATTAAGGAAGACATAACTATAATTCTTAGTAGAGTCTAAGTCTATCTGTGTCATTCTGTAATACCTAGCTATAACAGTGTTGAAAAACAGTTTTACCCGAAAGGTTTTTTTCCCCATATCATGTCTTGTGGTTTGTTTGTATTCAATTTAGATTCATATATCTTGCATGTTTAGGTTCACCTGATTAATCAAGATAAAATTTAGATAAAATTGAATTTATCTTGTGTGTGACCAAATCTATGATTTCTATATATAACTGGACCACCCCACAAAACCCAATTTATCTCATTGTTATTGACTATTTTTTTGTTAATTGGGGTTTCATTAATAACATTATCACTTTTTGTGCCATGAAGCTTTTCATTCAAGATCTCCACCTCTGCTGATTTATTCATAATTTCCTTCGTTAAAACTGATACTTTATTCTGAAGGGCTAATAGTTCTTTCCCATGATCTTTATTTTTAGGGATGACATTATCCTAATTCACATTGTCAACATTTATTTTACGTAGAGATGTTACAATAACAATTTTAGTGTCTAACAAACTTTCCAATTAATTCATCTGACTATCCCTATTATTTATGTTATTTCTACGTCTTTTAATAATATGTCTTTTTATTCCAATTGTAGTTCATATTCATTCTTCTCTTTTTCTAATTCATTTATTTTATCATTCAGTTGACAAAGAGATGATTGCAAGTCTCAAGTAGTCTTTCTTTACCATCATTTAATCTCGCCTTTAGATTCTTTATATAGTCTTCTTCCTCTGTTGTGTCCCTATATTCATGATGGACAACTTCTTCTTTTAAATTTTCTATAAACTCATATTTCTCAGCCATTTGAGTCGATTGTGTTAAGCGTTTATACTTAATTGTTTTATGTATTTCAGTTAACAAAATTAATTGCTCAAAATTTTTACAATCGTGATGTTTCATATCGTTCATATAAATTTCATGTTGTAATTTAAGTTCATCATTGTCGTGTTTTAAGCGATCTCACTCACTTATAAGTTGTTCAACCTTTAGATTATGATACTTTTCTAATTCTTTGTACTTTAACTCATGTTGCTCAAGTTTCGTATTTTGCTTATTCTCCAAATCATAGCTGTCTGAATTCCTAGATTGTTTATGATCTTCCTCAACCTTGATTTCAACTCGGTATACATAGTATGGGTCGTCAATGTCAAAATCATGGCTTGCCATCAGCAATTCCATTATCTATTTTACGGCTTCTCGTATGTCACCCTCAATAATAACTATTTCACTCTTAGTTATTCCATCACATAATGTTCCGAGTGAGTGTGATGATACGTCAAACTTCTGATCACAATTTGGTTTGTTGTCGTAATCCATTTCAAACTTCCCCAACATAACATTTATCATCATCATCTACACCCAGTGGCAGAGCCACTTTGTCTAGGTAAGGCCAATTTTTTTTTTTCAGGGACATATATCAAATATTCCCTCAAACATTTTTTAATACTCATTGAGTCCAAGCCTTTTTATTTTTGCCTCAAAAAGTCCTTTGCCACATATTTTGGAAAGGGAGTGCCGCTGGCGCGGACCTCTAAAAATAAGAGAATATTGAGTGCTTGAGGGACTAAATGGGTTAAACTAAAAATATGTGTCATTTTAAAAAAATATATATTTATAGTAGGGACTATTAAATAATTTACCCTTTTTTTAATATATATATATATACACACACACACACACACATACACATATTAGTAACGGTATTAAAGGAAGAAAAAAATTAAGTACAAAAGTTCTCCTATTCACGTTCAAAAACAGAACTCCTAAAATTTATACACATTTTTACTTTTTACTCTCCATATTCTGAGTTAAATTTGTACACCACATTAAGATATGTCTTCCTCCTGTTTTTTTTTTTTAGTAAATATCCATTGTTAGGGTTTGTTGAAATTTTGTGTAGCAAATATTCATTGTTAGAGAGTTTGTTGAAATTCTGAAATTATGCTTATTTTTTGTTTTATCCCTTTTAATATTATTAGTATAAATGTTGTTGTTATTGGTTTGTAGTAATATTTTTTGGACATGATGTTGTTGAAATTAATATTGTTGTTATTGGGTTTCTAGTAATTATTGTTTTTGTATTGATGTTTAATTTTTTAAATCATTGTAATTCATCTATTTATATGTTTTTTCTATGCATTTAAAAGATTATTATAAGTACTACTCAAAAAAAAAAAATTGAGGGGCTCCCTCCCCTGAACCCTCGAAATTTTCCTTTCGTGCCCAGGCCAGCTAGAATTCCTGACTCCGCCACTGTCTGCACCCTCGTAAGAATCACTCTCAACTCCAGCATCATTTACACAATACTCAACTTCAACTTCAACATGCTTTGATTTTTGCCTTCTCAACTCAATAATTCATATGGCATTGGTTCATTATCTAATGAATTTTAAGTTGTATGGAATTTGCGACATATAATACTACTGTAAATTTTAATTTGAAAAATTTACGATGCGAAATTCAATTGTGAAGTTACTTTTCTGAATCATCATATATGTATTTCACAATGCGAAATTACGATGAAAATTTTCATTACAAACTCAATTTGTGAAATTGCACTTCTATATACTATATTGAGAAATCAAAACATGTCATTGATGGAAAAAGGAAAAGATATGGACTTATTTTGGTCGAATACAACTAATTTGACATTCAATGTTCTTTAATTAATTATGAACAATGTCTAAAGACCACTTGAGAAACTTCAGCACATCGAATGGATTTGTTGGTTTGACAATAGTGGTTTTCTCACATAGCCAATACTGAAAAGTAAAAAAAATATTAGTATAGTTTCGATTTTAAAAATATACATACATAAATTTATTCCATTAAAGCATGTAAGAATCCTTTGACTCTGTCAGGGTGATGATGCTCAGATGCAACTGGCTATATCATAAAAGCAGTCATCTCCTTTTCTTAGTTGAAATCTAGATATTACTAAGTTTAGTAATGTAACCAACAAGGGTAGTTGATAGTAAGTAAGTTATCAGTAACCTAACAATATCCATAATGTCATTTTTTGTGTTTAATTGATACGTTCTTTGAATTTCTTCATGTACGGTTTGGTCATCCTCTGCTCATTATTGGAACACCTATTCATGAACTCATTTCTTTTGGCTTGGATCCATGTCTCCAATCTTCCATACCAATTTTTTCGCACTTAGTTCCAAACAACTGTCTCATATGCTTGGTTTTAAATTTCATTGTGATCCCACCAATTGAAAATCCTTTCCATTTACTGTCATAGGTTGAATAAGTTAACAAATATCATCATCATACTTGTTCATCTACGCAACCGTTGCTCGACCCTCCCATGTCTCTTTGAAAATTTAATGAAATGGAGTTTGGCTCAGTGGAGCTTTGTGTTCATTGGTAAGTTTCATCTTATTCATCACTGATATTATTCCAATGAATGTCAAATGGTAGACCAGTTGAACCTGTTGCTTCTTCGAAGAATTTTATTTTCCTTCCCTGTTACATATTTTATCCCCTCATAATCTGTTTGTATAATTAAATGAGTAATTTTAAATGAGTCTAATAGTCGAAATTACATTTATTAGGATTGCAAAATAATGCCTTCTGTATGGATAATTCATATTTAGCATTTATATTTCGCATTGTTATTTCGCAATTATAGTATGAAGACATTATATCTCTATACGTTGAAAGATGTATGTATGAAGATATTATCAATAAAATGCATTCCAAATATTTTATTGATAATATCTTCATACATTTTATTGATAATATCTTCATAAATACATTTTTCAACGTATAGAGATATAATGTCTTCATACTATAATTGTGAAATAATGTTTTCATAATATACTTGCGAAATAATCTCTTGAATATGGATAATTCATACTTAACATTTATATTTCACAATTATGGTATAAATAAGTAACATTGCATTGAAAATTCGTAGCTATATTTTGCATTCCGAATATATTGATAATATCTTCGTAAAGTTTGCAACGTTATTTCGTAGTGAGGTTTCACAATCTTAAATAGTAGTATGATATATCATAAGGGTTAAAAAAATTTGAATCATAATCTATTTTATTTTGAAGATCAAAATAGAAATGTTAATGTAATGAAATATCAATGATTAACATCATGAATATTAGTATAATATGTACGTATTGCTAATGAGAAATGACTATATATAATATCTTGGATTATAAATATTTTGGGGGGAAATATTGGGATAAAGTTTGATGTTTCTAAAGAATTTGACACTATGGATTGGGAATTTCCTCTTAAAACTCTAGAAAATGTGGATTATGTGATACTGTTATGAATTGGATTTCATATATTCTCAAATCATCCAAACGTTCTATCCTTATCAATGGCTCTCCTTGTGGTTTCTTTTCATGCTCCAGAGGGGTAAGACACGGGGATCTTCTTTCCCCTTTATTATTTTGTATTGCTGAAGATGTACTCAGTAAAAAAAATTCTCAAAAAGTTCTTGATGGTGCCATAACTTATAGATCTTCTCCCAAAGGGTTCAAAGCTCCTACACATTTGATTTATGTTGCTGATGTCATGGTCTATTGTAGAGGAAATAAATCCTCTATTGTTTCTGTAATGAAGGTGTTTGAAGACTATTTTAGTTTTTCTGTATAGAGAATTCGCGAAGATAAATGTATTATATTTGGGGGGAAAGGTGGTCATAGTAGAAGAAAGGAAATTTCAGATATCCTAGGCATCAAAGAAGGTAATGGCACTTTTACTTACTCGGGGGTTCCTATATTTAGTGGAAAGCCTAGAAGAAGACATTTACAATCAATTGCAGAAATAGCTAAAGCTAAACTTGAAAGCTGGTAAGGCAAAATGCTTTCTATTGCTGGTAGGCTTCAACTGGTTAAAGTTTTGGGTCGACTTATTCTTATATATAGTTTTATGGTATATAAATGGCCTAGTAATTTCTTAAAGAAAAAGTAAGCTTGGGTCAGATACTTATTGTGGTCTTGTTCAACTTCTAAAAGAAAGCTAGTCACGATGTTTTGGAATAAAGTTTGTGCTACTATCAATGAAGATGGTATTACTTTAAGATGTTTCAAGTCTCTTAATAAGGCATGTATTCTCAAACAAGCTTGGAAAACGTGTTCTAAGCAAAATCTATGGTCTGAATTTATAAATGCTAATTCAATCCTTTTGGTAAGAAGAGGTGTTACAACGTCAGCTCTATCTGGCCTGGCTACCAAGAAGCTTGTAACCTAATCATTCTTCATTCTGAATGGATTATTGGTAATGGAGATACTATGAATATTTGGAGTGATGGATGGATTGGGAACCTACAGTATACCAAATGGGAGAACAATTTGACTTCCCTGCTAATAATCAAATGGTGTGTAAATGAATTAGAGAGGGTAAGTGATATTCCTTCATATTTCTCATCTAATCCCTCTTATTGCAAGAAGATATAAGAAATTCATCTTCCAGTTGATAATAAAAATGACCATTTGATATGGCCGTCAACTCACACAAATAATCTAAGTTTCAAAAGAGTCTTATAAGGTGGTCAGAATTTAAAAGACTAGATGTAATGAATTCTCATTAATTTGGAAGAAGTATATTCCTCCAATAATCTCAATTACAATGTGGAAGTTACTCCAAAATAAAATTGCAGTTCAAGACTTTATTCAAACCAAAGCCTTTCACTTGGTTTCTATATGTGAACAATGTAAGTGTAATGCTCAATCTCTTCATCATTTATTCATTGAGTATGATTTTGCTAGGTCTATTTATAATTGGATTTCTGGAATCTTCAAAAAAATGATTTGTTCATGACAACATTTTAGACATGGAAAAAATCTTTGAAAGCTACTTTTAGCCATCAAATTAAACACAAATGAATTGCTATCATTCTAACATATGTGGACACTATTTGGAGAGCAAGAAACCATGCAGCCTTTGAAAATAGAGCTCCTTCTATCATCAATTATCTCAGTTATATAAGGAAGTTAATTGCATACATTGGTTTTATTACTATGGGTCATTTGAACAACCTTATTTCTAGTTTTAAAATCCTTCATTTTTTCAAAATCAAGGGCAGAATTAAACCTCCTACTAACATTGTTAAAGTGAATTGGAATCCCCATATTTCTAATTGGGCCAAATTAATTTCAGTTAGTTTATCTAATGGTCCAAATGGAATGGCTGCAATGAAAAGGGTGTACAGAACATGGAGAGGCTTTGTCAAGGCTGCATTTTGTAAAAACATTTGACATCATAGTGCCTTATATGCTGAAATGGTTGTTGTTATATATGGGATTGAGTTTGTATAGAAGTTCAAATGGACTAACTTGTGGATTGAAATGACTCTTTGTATGTATTGCAATGTCTTCTGGATGAAAATTACACTTCTCGCTAATCTTTCAAAGTTAGATGGTCCAATTGCAAGAGGTATTTGTCAAACATGAACTTTGTGGCTTCTCACGTCTATAGGGAAAGGAATCAGGTGGCAGACAAACTCTCACACATAGGCATTCATAATCCCATTCTTAAATGGTGGTGGAGTGCTCCAAATGAGATTATGCACCTTGTGGGGAAAGATGCCTCATTTCGTCACTATAGATTTGGGTAAATTCAGTGTGAGCCTCATGATTCCGTCTTATAAAGCTCATGTAGGAATATTTTTTATTTGTTTCAATTGATTGGATCGTGACCCTATGTATTCATTTAGGGTCAGTTTGGTTGTCTTCAAAATTGTAAATTAGTCCATTTAAAATTAACTCATTCATGAATTGTCTTATTATTAGTATTTGGTTACAAGAATAAACGAATTCAAAAATGAACCAATTCATGTTGATTCACAAAAACTTAAATTAGTTCATCTCATCAAAAGTTTGAAATTGCACAATTTATAATTACAACATGAACCTTAAATACACCACTCCCATAGAATACTCTCACCATACTAATCTCTCTCTTTCTCTCTCTCTCTCTCTACACACACACACACACACACACATATCAAAAGTAAATAACTCCATTTTTCTTTTCCAAACACACCACAAATTAGATTTAAACCCATTTAAAATTAATACATCGATAATCTATTCATTTCAAATTGATCAATTTATAAAATTAAATAATTTACGCAACCAAACGACCCTTATAAAATTACCATAAGATTGTTTATTATTTTTTTCCTTGAAGGTAAGGGTTTATGTCCCTCTTTTCTAGTTTGTAAGCCAATTGGAGGGCTATTCTCCTTTATTTTCTCTCTTTAATAAAACTTGTTAGAGTACCATCATCCACGTTGCCCAAAAAAAAATTTCAATGTCTACACTCGACAATTATGAGATGTTGGATTACCATTTATTCTTTTTTTGATGAAGCTGCTTCAGACTCGACGTTGGAACTTTTTTTAATTTTTTCCATCTGGTTGTAAGGAAATTATTATTTAACCTTTGAGTTTCTTAATAGTTTGAATTCCTTTCCCGAATATGGTCATTAGTATTTTGGTTTTTAATTACAATATGTTATTTCCTAACAAAATGGTTCATTTTCAAAACGAAATGGATATTAAAAGGAGTTAAAATTCTAACTAAATCTCTACCTTGATGGACAGTTTAGATTAACTACTCTTTGGAACTCTATCTTGATGGACGGTTTAAATTAATTGACCTTTGGACTTTTGGCCCTCTCTCCACCTATAAATAGATTGTTTACCTCCATATAAAAGGTATCCAAGAAATACACATATAAAGGTTTATAGATAAGGAAAAAGAAGCCAAAATTCTCCGTTAAATGACTGTTAAGGTGGTCTGACCGGCGGCAATCAGCGGCGACAAACAGCGACCTCACATCCATGACGATGAAAGGATGTATTACATTTTCCCTCTTTTCACATACCTATTAGGTGAATATCATGATATTCACGATCTTAGGGTTCATGTAAATAAACTGTATTACACTGGTAAGATCAAAAAATCTTACAATAAGCACTACAAGAAAAATGACATTTAGCGACTTATTAGTTTTGCGATGTATTTTATTTCTCGTTATAAATGTGTTTTTTACGAGGAATTATTAACTTCGTCGCAATAGTTATGCTAAAGAATTTAATCATTTACGATGAATTAAATACATCGCAAAAAGAGTACCTATTGCGAGGAAATTGTAAATTCATCGCAAAATATTTGGTACCATAAATTGGCGCATACTTTCCCACGTTTTATTTGACTTATTACGATGAATTGAATTTTTTCTCGTAAAAAAAAATACCAAAATTAATTATTTCATCGCAAAAGACCCAAATGAGCTTTTAAAAATTAATTAAGTAATTAACCCTAATTAACCCACTCACCTCACGTCACTCCCCTTCCTATCCCCTCACGTCTTTCCCCTGTTCCAAAATTGCACTCGACTCTCTCCATCTCTCTCGCCCCTCTCTCCATCTCTGTTGCCTCTCTCTCTCGGCAGTTTCTCCATCCCTCTCAAACGGATTCATCAGGTATTTCATCTTTTCCACACACACACACACACACACACACATATATATATATATATAGATATATATATATATATATAATTGTATATTTTTATTCATATATAAATAGTAAACAGTAATAATATATATATAATTGTATATTTTTATTCATATATAAACAGTATATATATATATATATATATATAGTAATTTATATTATATATTTTATATAAATAGTTATATTGTATATATATATATTTATATAAACAGTAATTTATATTATATATTTTATATAAACAGTAATTTATATTATATATTTTATATAAACAGTTATATTGTATATATATATTTTTTATATAAACAGTAATTTATATTATATATTTGATATAAACAGTAATTTATATTGTATATATATATATATATATATAGCATTTACTATTAAGAAAAATGACTAACAAAAATGGTCGTATGAATGTCTTGACTTCAAATTTAATGAACTAATTAAAAAATCAAAAAACTATAATTAACATGAATCATAAAAAAAAATGCAATTCATATTGAATAAAAAATATCTAAATAAATAATAAAATATTGGCATTTGTTAGAGCATTAAAGAAAATGGATTTTATACTTTTAGGACTTAAAATAATATTGAATATGGATATAGGACAACAAACATTTCGTTTTCATTTTTAGTCCCTGTTTTCAAATTAAGGAGACACGTGGCATGCTGTGATTGGTTGACGTTTTATACATATGGGTCCGCGCCAGCGGCTTTATTAAAAAACAGGGACTAACACTATAAAAAAATATTTGTTGTCCTATTTTCAAAATACATATTACAATAGGTCCTAAATTTACAAATTCCCTAAAAAAATTTCCAAGAATCTCAATGAATGATGGTGATGGGATTCATGTAAAGGCATTAAAAAAATTGTTCATCTTTGCCAACAATCACATATCTTTTCATGAAGAATCAAGGATAAACAATAAAAATGATTATTTGTAGCTGATTTCAAATACAATGCCCGCATTGTATGTATATTATTTTATTATTATCATGGTTTCATATATCTTGTAAGCATCATTCTCCGCAGTGTATATCGTTTTACCAAATGTAAATTTATTAGTCTACTATTACTTTATTCTTTCATTATAATAAGTTTTTCTTTTGTAGAATACAATGGTCGAATTGCACCATAGCAATTCGGAAATGACAGAGGCACAAGTCTGTGAGCAAGTCCTTGGAAAGAGATCGGGGTATGTTATAGGATTTGGTTTTGGCCCCCAACCCGATACATTTGGATCACGGTTCAGGGAAAATAATAATGCGGAGAATGATGCTCTAAAATCTGAAGTATCTCGCTTGAATGACACTGTGGAGAGTCAGGGTACAATGATTCAGAAGTTTATGGCTTTTCAGGCATGGGCGGAGGGTCATATTGGCCTAATGGATGGATATTCTTAGATTAATAATGTTTTTCCCTTAAAGAACCTCTTTTAATTTTTGTTAGTTTACTTTTGTGTTATCAAGTAGACTAAGATTTTACTTTAATTAGAGTTGAATATTTTCTCTCTTTTAATATGCTCTCGTTTACTAACATGATTAAGCATATAGATGAATTGATTGTTATTGTTATTTTATGATAAATCCATTAACTACATTTATTTATTAAATTAATTTTAACATATACATGATCTTCCACGTTGAAGTAATCGTAGTTTTAATTTAATTTAATTTTCGTTTACGGCGACGTAATTTGAATACAATTTATGAATAAAATGTACTTTTAGCGACTGATAAGTTCGTCCTAATGAGTGATGAATCAAATTCATCGTTATCTCATCAAAAGAACCAACTTTAGCGATGAATTAATTACAAATAGCGACAATAAATTTGTCGAAAAAGGTCAAATTAAGTGATTGAAATGATTTAGCGACGATTTTTATATATTTATAACGATGAATTGACACATTGCAAAATATCATTTGCGACGAATGAATCTGTCGTAAAAAATCAGCATTGTGCGATGAATCCTCTTCATCACAAAAAATATTATGCGATGAATCATATTCATCGCTATCTCATCAAAAGAACCAGCTTTAGCGATGAATAAATTACAAATAGCGACGAATAAATTTGTCGAAAAAGGTCAAATCAAGTGATTGAAATGATTTAGCGACGATTTTCATATATTTATAACGATGAATTAACACGTCGCAAAATATCATTTGCGATGCAGCTACATTTCATCGTAATAGAACTGTAACGACCAACTTTTTGGGATGACAATTACGACGAATGTAGTGCGTCGCGAAAAGACATTTGCGATGAATTACAAGCAAAGGCGACGCATTAAATACATCGCAAAACACTATCTTCCTTGTAGTGAAGATTGTCTTTGACGGTAGATTAACACGAGACTATGTGAAATGAGGAATATAAAAGAACTCATTCGAGATTTGTACAAAAAGAGTATCAATGTTCTCCCGTATCCAATAATGTAGAACTTTTGTTTTATGGAGCGTTTATCATTTTTTAAAATTCAATACACGTGAAAAAGATAAGTATTTGATTAACACTTTTGACGTGTCGAATTTTAAGAGCTTTTTTGTAAGAATTTCTTATAATATTTGTGAAAAAAGGGTTTTAGACAGCCGAACATGAAAAAAAAAACATATGGAAAAGGCATTCCGACACTAACTTAATTGCTGCCGTTGATTATTCTTGTAACCCTCCACTTGCACAGTATCCATATCTTTTTCTACCCCAATTTGACTCCACATATGCCCTCATTATACCCTCCACTTAATTCAATTCAGAGTACCTCACACTTGCCTTGTTTCAAATCTAAGGTTCAGATCACTCGCAAAAACACATACACACAAAATGCGTTATGTAAGCTTCCAAATGGTTTCATGTTGCTAGCACCTTTTTGACTTTGGTGATTTGATTGCGACAGGCAACAACACCAACAATTCAATAGTGTCCAAAATAACAATGTATAAAACTGGAACACTAGCTAGCTTTGCAGGAAACAAGGCTCACTACCAACCTCTCACGAAATTTAAAAGAAAGAGAGTGCAAGACCAATGGCACCCACTTTCCTTCGCTTCCTAGTAGTTCTATTGGGTTTCTCTAACCTTATCATCAGCTTGAATGCTGTCCCTGTTACAAGTAACTCTCT
The DNA here is from genome assembly GCA_949130495.1 of Sambucus nigra. Classification (NCBI taxonomy): domain Eukaryota; kingdom Viridiplantae; phylum Streptophyta; class Magnoliopsida; order Dipsacales; family Adoxaceae; genus Sambucus; species Sambucus nigra. The sequence continues at coordinate 246,592,982 of OX422210.1, forward strand.
TCTTGAGCCACTCTCTAAATCTCTTCTTAGTTATTCTTCTGAATCATGACTAATAACTATTTTTTATTTTTCAGGGACCCATAGTCTTATGCGTAACAAATCACAGGATCGTGAAGTTTTAGAAAGCACCCACTTGGTACTTCTTGATCATTCAAGGCTAAACAAAATTTTGGAAAAACTGTGTTTTCGATTTTCATTATATATCACTAATATGGTTTTGTTATTTGTTTTTTCCCTTATAATCAGGCAAATGTAGAGAAAGGCTGGGAGCTGGTACAGACCATAATTGAAAGGATGAATGTGGAGCTCAATGATTATCCCGGATCAGGAGCTAATAACCGCCACACACCAAGGCCACAACCATGGAGGGGTTGTGCTGATTGTTAATTTGTCTAAGTATTTAATGGGTGTTACCGTAATGTGGTATTATGTTAAGAATATGGGTTGATCCATATAGGCCGCGTCATAGTCTTGCTCCTTCATCATATGTTTTAGAATGATACTGATATTTCCACTAATATAGAGTGAAATCTAGGATATTGGACAAGTTATATGTTGTACGGGATATGTGCAAGTTTTGATGGTATTAGGAAGGGTGGAGAGAGCACGAGGTTGAAGTGGATTTCAGGAACCTAATTGTTAGAACTTTTAACTATTAATATTCTAAATAGCTATTTATAGTTCAGAGTGTAAACTACTAGTTCCCAACAATGAACTTTGTCTTTCAAGCATTAATGTGATTGGCATTACTAAAACTGGCTATTACTTAAAAAAATGGAATTATATACAGAGAGGCCAAGGACAATTTATTTGGAGGGATCAAACAAAAAATTGGTGATCAAACTAGAAATCATAAATTTTTGTGCGTTCTTTTTTGGGTGGGTAACCAAGAAACCCTTGTTTTATTCTTGCTAATGTAGTAGAAATTAAATAAGCATTGTTAGGTAAACCACTTTGAAGGGAATTCAATGTATTAGAGAAACTGATGCATTTCAATATGCTCAGTGGAGGAAGTGGATGGTGAGTTGGTAACCATTTTTTTCCTTACCGTTCCATTATCCTTCCTTTCCATATTGAGCCCCATCTAAATGGACCCACAAAGATATGGTACTAATTATCTTATTTTCTATGGCACTAGGCAGTAGGCATAATGTGGAATGAAGAAAACATCAGCATCATCAACAATGGTTGATGAAATTCAAAAAATGAACCTGTAGTTTAAGATTGCTAGCTTGACATAGTTTTGTCTACTTGTATGAAATGGACAAACTGTAGATTAAACAATCAAAATAGAGAGTTAAATTCAAAAGCCATATCATTTCACTGTAATCTATATGCGCAACTCATCCATTATATTAGAAAGAAAATCGAGTTCCTTAAACACATATATAGGGAGCAATAGCTGCAGTGGAAGTAGTTTGGTTCTTAAAAATTTCTTATCCCTCTGGTGATGGCGCTAATGCAGGTGCCGCAGATGGGGGATTTGTGTCATTGACGCCCATAAAACCGAGTTTCCTGATCATCTCATTAGCTATCAACTCATTAGCTTTATCCGTTGGATGGTACTCATCCCAAAACAGATACTTGCTTCTGTCTTCGCACAATGTTGATGCAGGGGTACATGTTAGAGCTGGCCTAATGCTTCCAAACGAGCAGCACGGAGAATCAGAGTTGTTAAATCCTGCAAAAATAATCTTTAATGCATTTGTGGATATATGTAGTCGCAATAGATAATGCCATAATGGTATTGGGATTTTATGCATTTTATTATCACAATAGGAATGAAAATTTGAGAATTCATATCCTCTTCTGTAATACAAATAGATGGTATTATATAGCGGAAAAATAATCCAAAAAAGTATATTAATGGACTTGACTTGATTCGCTTTTGGAAAATGGAGTGGACTGACTCGCGACCAGTTTTTTAACAATGAGAAGGATGGAGGGTAGTATTGTCTCTCACCATATCTGTATGGGTTGGTAATTACATTATTGACAACGTCATAAGCATCTCCAAATCTGTAGCTTGCGTTAGGAAGGTTTTTGGATAAGTCATCCATAAGTTTGCTTGCAGCCTTATTGAAGCTGAGGGCTAGTTTATTGGTTCGGTCCTGACACGCACCAGTTGTGCTTAGAACCCTTTGAAGTGGAATACAACCCATAGGTCCTAGTCCAAATACCATAAGCTGCCGTGCCCCTAACCCATGCAATATCTATAAACAAAAACACGCTCATCAAGTTATCTATTTCGGGAAGTCAATTGGGACCCTGTCTTTTTCAAAGAAAAAATCCACGCACTTGTGTTTCATAAAACACAGGTCCGATAGGCTTAACTTCAGTGAGAATTGACATAAATCTTAAATTAATCTATTCCAACACAGGAGAAAAGTGTGATGGGGTTACCCTAAGTTGTCCATTAAGTGTTTCCATTAGATAGTCGATGAAGGTTGCGTCATTATACGTCCATGAATCGCTGTAAACCGGCATCAAGTAATTATTGATGAAATCGTTGCTTCCTAAAGCAACCACATAATGAGATTCTTGAAAGAACTTCTCTGCTGCTGCTGGGCCAATCTTTGCTTTTATTAGTTCTTGTGTTCCTGTAAAAAGCTCTATTTGCTTGTAGAGAGAGAACCTTTGAATCTGTAATGTGATCAAATTCAAATTTAGAACATGATTCAACTCCATTATTCTTCCTACTCTTATACAGAGATAATTCATTCAACTTACAAATAAACCGCCAGTTTCATTCAAAATTCCGCCACCTCCCGAGGCAAAGTTTACTCCATTTTCAAGTATGACGTCTTCAGATAAAGATGGATCTAGAAAAGCAGGCGGCCGTGGAAGCCCCATTTTGTCACCTACATTACATACACAAGTTATGTTAGTACCTATTATTTCTTGGAATAATAAAAAGAACTTAAGAATATAATAATCATACCTAAAAACATACAAATTGACTGATTTTGGTTAAATTTTTATTTCTGTCTACGTTGTGCACCAAATTCACTATCTTCTTAAGGAGGGTTTACAATAAAGAACTCTTATAGAAGGGAAAAATCTCAATTTGGATTCCTAGCCATAAAATACAAATCTAGAGCAAGATGAAACTAAGCCCCTTAAATAAAATTAAAAATAAAAAAATAAAAAAACAATTGAGAGCATATATGACTTAAAAAAAAATTCCCTACCTCGAAGTGGTGACATTAATCGGACTTATGATTTGGGTTTCCAAACTCAATAATTACAACAAAACTAGGGTCATGAAGGGGTCTGGTTGAATCCGGTTTATCAGTTGTCATGTCAAAAACTCAAAGTAAAATTTAAGAGGATCTATATTAATTTAATTTAGTTAGTCCTCAGTGGAACTCAAAGTTTTATTGTGTATCATATGACATTCTTTGTGGTGCATCACAACCAATAAAAAGTGAAATAAAACTTGTGTGGCACGGCTTACAGTTTTAATTTAAAAATGCTGGACTTACGAAAAAATTGTATAATTATATTTGTATAAATAGATGCTATACCAATTAATGTCGAAGAAAAGTGAAAACATTTAAAAGTGCGTGAAATCTGTTTGTTTGGAAAAAAAATTGTACACGTTGTTTGTAAGTCTTAGCATTACTCTTTATGGATACCTATCTCAATGATAATGCTGCATGGTCTATTCGGGTTGTGTATATCTTACCGATTATATCAGCCACTGTGCGACCATTAGAGAACCTCCCATTGGGCAAGCCATTGCCAAAATCAATTCCATACCACGGCAGGCTTGCTCGCGCAAGACTCTTGGAGAGTTTGTCGTTGTTGCCAACGTCTGATAGGGAGTCCCCGAAGATGAACTGAACAACTTTGCAGTTGTACCCCTCAATAGCAATAGTTAGGAGAGTCACAATTATCGCCACTCCCACTATTAGCTTCATGTTTAATGCATGAGTTTTACTTCAAGCACTGCAGGCTATATATATAATATATCTTGCTAAAAACTTAAGGGATTTGTGTTGGATCTAAACACGACAAATGGGTCGAGGGCAACGTATCAGCTGGGGAGGTAGGAATTAGGTTTTGTCTTTGTTAAGTGAAAAATGGAATGTTTAGGGAAGAGAAAACAGGAGGGTAGGGTAGAGGAAGTTTGATAAACCAACTGTGCTACTGGTTCAAACCTACTGCAACTACCCATTATCTGTTATAACGGTACAAATCTAAGAAAATTAAATATGTAAAAGGCCTCTGGTATTGTTAAATAATTTGAACTGTTCCCGAACACGGCGTTAACGTTTGTTTTACTTTCTTCTTTTTTTTGTTGGAAGGTTTTATTTTAGTCAATTTACTTTATAAACAGTTAACATTTTAGTCAATTTACTTTATAACCTACCGATTAATTACGTGCATTAAGAAGCATCGACCCTCCCCCAAAATTTGTTGGCTAAGTTTTGCCGTGAGCAAGAATTGTATCTCATGATTTCGTGTAACATGCGTGTGTCCAAATTTCATCTCTCTTTTGTGGGCCGTACGATGCTTATCATTAGTTTTATAATCACTGGCGGAGTCAGGAATTTAGATGGGTTAAGAAGCAATTTACATATTATTTGAATGAAATAAATGCAAATACTAAAACTTATTGACAATATAATACCAAAATTCTAGATTCAACATAGGCAAAAGAGCGTTTTTCGCTATATTTAGTCACATGTGACACAAAAAATACATCATATGAGCTAATGGAGTTGAACCCTACGATCCTTTCGTGAATCAAAATCATCTATTAGCAAATTCAAATCAATGTCTTCAGCAAGCTCTCTTTCAATTGTGAGTATCATGCAATCTTCTAGGTAATCATCACCCATCTTATTACGGAGAGTTGTTTTTACCAGTTTCATAGCTGAAAAGACACGTTTGTTGATGCTGTGGATACTGGAAGAGTCAATACAAGACGAATCAATCTATCAATTAATGAATAGATATCCCTTTTTCTTGTTTCAGCTAATGTTCTACACAATTCAGAGATTCTAGACAAATTTTGAAAACTATGATGATTTGGAATGTCAAGGTCATAGTGTTGCAACTGATGCCTCAATGTGAATCCATCATCTTTGGAAAAATCATGAGGATAAAATGTTTCTGCAAGCTTGCATATTTCATCAATTTTAAATGACTTAAAAGCATCACGACGATCCAACGCAGAGCTAAGAGTAAGAATTTTCATTGCCCCCTCGGAAAATCTGCAATTCAACTCCATTATTTGAAAGTCGATCGCAGCATTGAAAGTATCAATTTGGTATTGATGCTGAATTGTTATACTATCGCGTTGCTGACAAGAACGCCGAGTGCCCATTTTATAAGAAGCGTCCATATTTGGGATCTCAATGACATATCTTTCGCAAAACGATCGCACTTTATCAAAGAAGGAATTCCAACCAGTTTCCCTTAACTTTTGAAGAAGCTTTTTTGTTGTTGAAACAAGTTGCATAGTATTCACAATGTCTTGAGACTTTTGTTGAAGTGCTTGACAAAGTATATCAGTGATCCCCATGATCTCATTTAATAAATGTAAAATAAATACAAACTCAAAAGTGGTCATCGTATCATAAGCACCTTTAGCCTCAGAGAGTATAGGATGAGTAGGACCATTTAATCAAAGATTTTCAACAATTTCACAAGATGGGCCAAACAAATCAATTAAACTACGAACAGAACTCAAGTGAGAGCTCCAACGAGTGGCTACCGCACGATGTACTGTCTTCCTTTGATTAACGCCTCTTCCCGTTTGAAGTTCACCAAGTGCCACCTTATTTGCAACTTCAGCAGCTTGTCTAGACTTTAATTCACTTTGACGTTTTGGAGAAGCACAAACAATATTCACAATAACATTCAACTTTGAGAAGAACAACCATATATATTGCACATCTCTCGATGCCGAAACTAATACTAGTTGTAACTGGTGGGCAAAGCAATGCACGTAATAATCATATGGACACTCCTTAAGAAATAGTGCTTGCAATCCATTCCAAGCTCCCCGCATATTACTAGCTCCATCATACCCTTAACCCCGTATTTTATCAATAAGAAGATTATCACAAGAAAGTACCCCAACAATTTCTTTTTTGAGTGTCAAAGCAGTGGTGTCTTCTACACTCACAATACCAAAAAATCGTTCACGTACCACCCCTCCCTCATCAACAAATCTTATGACAATGGCCATTTGATCTTTAACAGAGACATCTTGTGCTTCGTCGACCAATATGCAATAACTCCCATCACCGATTTCTTTATGAATCTTACTTCTCACATTATCACCTAGAACATTCAAGATTTCTTTTTGAATCATTGGAGAGGTATACTTCGCATTTCCTGGAGCGTTTTTTAAGACAACCTCAGCAACTTTCTCGTCATGATTCACTGTGTATTTTATCAATTCAATGAAATTTCCAGCATTTTGTGCGTCGAAAGTTTCATCATGAGCTCTAAATGCACATGCTTGAAATGCAAGCCAACGTGCACATTCAACTGATGTCTTTAAACGCAACCGATTCTTTTCAACAACTTCTTTAGACTGTGAATTCAAAACTCTACGAATGTGTTGAAAAGGATTCATTAAATCTTCAGCTGACTGGACAGCACTCATATGGACTGAAGGAGTACAACCCATGTGTTTTAAAAAAGAACATTTGGGGCCACCAATCCTTTTCCAACTTTGGAACACTTCAACAGTAAATGCCGGTCGGGTGGGTGGATTAGTTTCAAACAAGAAACAATAAAAACAATATGCTTTATTTTTTTCAATAGAATACTCAAGCCAAGGGTATCTTTGAAACCAACCACTTTGAAAGTGACGAATTTATTTTCCGTCTTGAATGGATGGATATTCTTGAAGTATGGGTTGATAAGGTCCCATTTTTAGGTATTTCTTTCGAATCTCATCTCGGTCATAAACGGGGTGTTGCCATATTTGTAGACGCAATCCAGGATCTCGAGTGAAAGTGTTGTCTTCTTTAATAGGTTCAACCCTTTGAATTTTAGGAGGTGGCTCGGGGGAGATTGAACGAGTATCATCTGTTAATATAGGCGCATTTGAATCATTTTTTGGTTTGAAAAATGATAACAAAGTTTTTCTTGACATTAGAACCTAAAATGAAAAAAGAATTAAAATCCCTAATTTCAACAATAAATGAAAATAAATATGGAGAAATAATAATCCTACTTACAACAATAAAAAGCCCCAAAATTAATAATAAGCCCTAATTTCAATATTTAAAATTACACTGATAAAATGTCTAAAAAATAATGATATTATGTTTTCAATAATAAATAAATATTGATACTATGTGAGAAATAATGAAACATTTGAAGATTATCATATAAGATTTGAAGTTTCTTTAACTTAAAGTATAAAAAAATACCAAGTGATGAGCACTGAGCAGCGCAGCAAACACATGAGAGAAGATGTGGCGGGTAGGGGCGACGGCGCGATGGTGAGAGAAGAGAGTCAACAGGGCGGTCGGCTGCTGCTGCGTGTGGCCGGCCCGGTTAGACAGAGCCGGTATAAGAGAAGATGAGCAGGACTCTCTATCGTCTCGTTGGTGTTTTTTTTTTGGATGAAAACTTAAAGGGTTAGTTGTTGGTCGTGGGTATGTTTTGTTGTTAAAGGGTTTGCTGTTAGGCTGGGATATTTACAATTTCTCCCCTCAATTTAAAATGTTAGTAAAATATTACCTTACACTTTAAAAATAAGGGGAGGGTTGAACTGTAATTACCCGAAAAATCATCACTGTTTGTTTTTTCTACTTTTCGAGACGGGCTACCCCCCCCCCCCCCCCCCAGCCCTCTCATGGCCCTGCCCCTGCTTACAATAATAAAATGAGACAATTCGATACAAATTTATTATTTCATGCCTGAATTTTAGTAGTTTGAAAATGTGTGATAGTTTTTTAATGAGTTCGGTGTTAACCGGCATCACTCTTAAAATATAGGGACTTTTACCATTTAGTCTCATTTATTAAGTATGAGGTTCAATAAGTTTTACGATATTTTTTTTGCTTCAACAAGTCTCATGAAAAAAAATTGTTTCAATAGGTCATATTCGTAAACATGTAATGAATATTCACTACATGTATAAATAGGAACTGTTGAGAAAAAAAATATTTTGATGGGACATATTAAGAAATGTCTTATCTAAATATGACTTATTTGTCACGCTCACTAAAATATTTCTATTTATCAAACTAATTTATATTTGTTAGTGTTATATAGTTTGGTGTCAATTTCCTCATAGCAAATTTTATACCATGAGAGATTAAGTAATGTTAATGAATCAATGGGTCTAATTGAGTTTGTTAATGGGCTAATTTTGACCCTCGTGCGGTTTCAAAAGATTCAATATCGTAATTGATATAAATTGTAAACACGACATTACCCGTTAAGATAATATGTCATGTTTAAATATGGTCTTTTCACTAATAAAAAGTCACCATTTAGCCATGAACTCTATAAGACCTGAACACTATTGTTGTACCATGAACATGGTGTGTCTACGAACCAATCAGAACACGAAAACTAGACTCATTTATTCCATACAGGAGGGCGGCACTGCTAGCCACCTGATCATCCGGTGCAATTGTGGTCAGCCCCAGCATCACAGTCGGTAGACTTAACTCAACTAACTCACAGCAGTTAACACTGTTATATAAAACCATCAGAACAAGTATGAATCATGTGATAGAATAACATCAGCAGCAGTTACTACACCATAATGGCTACTTTGGCACTAATAGAATATTTAATTTGTAAGTACTTATAATATTTTCTAAATTTACAACGGGTTTCGACACTTACAAAAGTTATAAGTATTGAACACCATTGTTAAATTTGTGGTTTTATTACTATTCAAACCAAGAAGTGTTACATAGTCCAAAAACGAGTGTAAAAAAAAGTCTTTTTCACAAGTTTTCTCCCATGTTTTATCTCAGCTCCCTCCCTCGCAAACACAATCGCGATCCCCAATTCTCAGACGCTCACTACACCAGATTGTGTGGCCGAAGGGGGACAGGAAGTTTCACTACATCAGAAAGCAAATCTCTTAAGCTATCATTTTGTCTTGTAGTTTGTGAATCGCGATTTTGGGATGCTTCACAAAATTGCGATTTTGGGTAGTTTCAAAAAATCGTAATTTGTGAATCTTTTATAGTTGATTTGGCAATTTTATCCTAGGTTTGGTATGTGTTTTTAGCCCTTGATCTCACAGTCAAGGGTGCAAACACACCACATTCCGGTTATGTTTTTTAGATATATTTCACTACAAGAAAAAATTAAATTCGCGACATGTTTCAACGACATCAGTGTTTTTGTGTCGCCAAATGGTATACTTTTGGCGTTTTATATATTTTTTGTGTCGCGAAAAATTGTGATTTTGGTGGGTTCCATGTTAAAATTTCCCCCCAAATGTTATTTACATTCAGCGACATTCAATTGATGTCACGAATGTGGTTGCCAACTTTCGCCAACATGTTATGGATGTTAAGAAAGCATTACTCACTTTTGGCGACATGTGTGTTATGTCATGAAATGCTATCACTACACCAAATCCTGCGAATGGTCACCCCCATGGAGTCACGGCCCAAAGTCGTAACCACATTAACTTTTGGCGTGGCCATATCCATAACCCAGTGTAGTCATGGTTGCTCTTGGGCATGGTTGCGGACCAAATCCCTGACCAATATGGGTCACGAACATAGGCCGTGACCAGGTCGTGACCCTCATGGAGCAAAATTCGCACCAAAGTTCCCACCAAGTTTGGTCACGGTAGGGTCACGGATAAGGGTCGTGACCAAAGTTAAAATTCACACCCATAGGGTCACGGCTTTTTTTCGTGACCATATCAATTTGTTCATGCGCGTGAGTCACGACCCTTAGCCATGACCACATGGTTGTTTACACACTGATGTGGAAAACATTTAAGGGCCATGGCTATAGGCCGTTACCCCTCTCCTTATAATTAAAAAAATGCCTTCATTTCATTTCTTCCCGCGTTAATCTCTCTCTCTCTCTCTCTCTTTCGGCGATTCTCAAACCATCATTTCGACAATCTCTCTATTTCTCAATCTCAATTGAAATAGCGTTGCCAAAGCCATTTATTGAAAATAAACTATTTAAGCAACTCCGAAAGTTTGTTGAAGAAACTCTTTACTTAAATCAAACTGATTTTGAACACAAGATGTGTTAACAAAAATTATGTACGAGATTTGGACAAGATTTGATAACAAGTTTTAGTAAACAGTTTAAAATATTTTAAACTCAGCACACAACAGAATGGGATGAGAAGATGTAGAAATATTAATACTCAGGATTTTTAACGTGGTAAAACCTCAAACTTGAGGAAACATCCATGACTCCCTCTACGGAGTAAAACAAGAAAATATCACTAAAACAAATATGTGAGTTACAATCTATTTAACTAACATGCACACAATAACAAGTCTATACAAGTTCAGGATTGTACCCTCTGGCGTCCTTAAACTTTTCTGCAGATCTTGATTGTTGATGTAGTCTTCTCAGTTTGTCAACTCTTCCTTTGTTTCAGCAGTTTACGTCGACTTATGTTCACCAAATCTTATAGCCAACACTTTCAGTGTATGTAGTGTGAAGATGTTTGTGAAAAGTGTTCTATAACACATGCATGCACACACGCACTCTTATTAGTTACAAGCAATCCTAACAAATTACATATAAAGTCTATATGCAGTGAGTTTGTTATTTTTCTTTCTTACAAAACCAAGAACCTTTTGACCTTTCAATATAACCCAGATTCCACGGAGATCTTGCTTAAGAAATCGGTCAAGACCTTTCTCAATCTATTTTGAAAATATTTAGAAGATTGAAAACCCTCCAAGTGCGAATCCAACTAGGTCAGGTTAAGTTTTGTAAAAACAGAAACAGAAAAACATCTATTGTTGATTCTGAAGTAAGAAAATGTTTTAACAGAAAACAATCAATAAAGAACTTCTCAAGATGAGAAATAAAATGCAACTAAGTGTGTTGTGACATGAAAAACTTAAGATCTATGATTTCTATTGAATCAGAAACAAGATCTGAGTAAGTGTCTAAGTTGGAAATAAGATTTTATGAACACAAGGTTACAGCAACCCAAGATCACTCAACTCGAACTCTCATAAACTCAAGAAACACTAAAGATGGTGTTTATTTGGTTATGGTGTTTTGAAGAGGTAAGTGGTTTAGGTTGGAGAAGGTTTTGACGAAGTTAGGGTTTCTAACTTGGCTCTCTGGTTTCTCTCTCTCTCTCTATTCTTTCTCTGAGAAATTTCAAAGTGGCAAAAGCTTTCGATGGCTGAAATGGGAGTCCTTTAAATAGGAAGAGGAGAAGGTTCCAGACTATCGTTCAAAAACAACGGTTGAGATTGAGTCAAGCTTCTTTGACTTCAATCCAAGGGCTCACAACAGGCGGTGGATTAAACAGGCTGTGATTGGCTTAAAGGTTTACACGGGGATTCACTTAGGCGACATACAGGCCATTGATAAGGGTTGATCCAATGGCTGTAAACATGCGAAGCTTTGTCTCTGTAAAGAAACACAACTCTGGCCAATCAGAGAGCAGCAAGTGTTGGCCATAGGACGAATGCAATCGCGCGTCCCAAACTAATTACAAAGCCAACCCTGGAGTCTCTGGCCCTTTCGGTTTCTACCTAGAGTAACTTAAGGCCAAAAATCACAACAATATATATTTAGATATTAACCCCAAAACTTTTTAAATCAAGTTTTAATTTAATAAAACCTTAATTAAAAGATGTTTAAAATTTCCAAAAAATTAATAAAAATCAAATTAAGGGATTTAAACACACTCACCACATTAATACACATAAAGGTGCAATATGATATGCAAGAATTAAGTTCTAAATGTGTGAGTGATGGCTATAGTCTCAGGATCATTACAAGATGAATATGAGAAGAAGCAATACAATATCTGAGGCTCTTTGGTTTCTAGGATGGACACAATTTTGTCACAATTTCCAAACTAGATGAGCTCTTATACAGTCTAGACTCTAATGAGTCAAAAGTATAAGGGCTTCAATCTCCCCCTTTGGAAATATGAGACAAAATCTCCTTTGAGTCATCTAGAATTCGTAGGGCGACAACAAATAAGAGAAACATATTCCTATAAAAGTTCTATCTACCCAAATCGTAGAAAGCAAAAATTACATAACTCAACTATATACAGTTTAACATCCTATTATTACAATAGAGAATGACTGTACAAGAAGAATACCTGCAAAGAATTACTAAGATCAAGCTGTTTAGTACATGCAGAGATAGACTCAAATTTCTCCCCCATTTTGTCTCAAATGGACAAAGGGAAGGAACTTGGAAAACATAACAGGTATTTACTCGACACAAATCATACCAATAGATTTACGTAAAGAAATGAATCTATTATAATCAAGAGGTTTGGTAAACAAATCTGCAAGTTGTAGATCAGTAGGAAGATAATTGATTTCTAATTCCTTGGTTTCAACTAATTCACGAATAAAATGATGTCTTATTTTAATGTGCTTAGTTCGCGAGTGTTGAACTGGGTTCTTAGAAATATTAATCGCGCTTTGATTATCACAATAGAGATGAAGTGTGGGTTCTAAAATACCATAATCACTTAGCATTTGTTTAAGCCACAATAATTGGGCACAACAGCTACCAGCGGCTATGTATTCAGATTCAGCAGTCGAGAGAGATGTGCAGTTCTGTTTTTTACTACTCCATCCTACCAAGTTATTACCAATATAACAACATGCGCCTGAAGTGCTTTTACTATCATCAGTACAACCAGCCCAATCAGCATCAGTGTACCCAATAATAGTGCTCGGTGTGTCATTCGTGTACCAAATTCCTAAATTTAGAGTGCCTTTAACATATTTAATTATCCGTTTAACAGAGTTTAAATGTCTCTCTTTGGGGTTGTTTTGATAGCGCGCACAAACACACACAGCATACATGATATCAGGACGCGAGGCAGTCAGATAGAGTAATGTGCCAATCATACTACGATATAAAGTAGGATCTACAGATTTTCCATTTTCATCTTTTGACAATTTTTCTGTAGTACTCATAGGCGTTTTAGCACTTTTAGCACTCTCGAGGCCAAATTTCTTAACTATCTCTAATGCGTACTTAGTCTGCGAAAGAAACAATCCATCTGGTTGTTGTTTGACTTGGAGACCTAGGAAGAACTGTAACTCCCCCATAAGGGACATCTGAAATTCCTTGCTCATTATTTCAGCAAAAGATTTTACTTCTGAGGTAGAAGTGGATCCAAATATGATATCGTCTACATAGACTTGAGCGATAGTAATGTGTTTTCCAAAATGTTTGACAAATAAGGTTTGGTCATTTCCACCTCTTTTGAAACCTTTATCCAGCAGAAAACTGGACAGGCGCTCATACCAAGCTCTAGGAGCTTGCTTAAGACCATATAAAGCCTTTTTCAACCGAAATACATGATTAGGATAATTAGGGTCAATGAACCCTTTAGGTTGTTCTACATAGGTTTCCTCGGCAAGTATTCCATTAAGGAACGCAGATTTAACATCCATTTGATATAATGTAAAATGCATGTGACAAGCTATAGGAAGAAGCAGACGAACTGATTCTAAATGAGTAACAGGAGCAAACGTCTCATTAAAATCAATTCCTTCTATTTGGGAATATCCTTGAGCAACTAGTCTAGCTTTATTTCTAATTATCATCCCATTTTCATCAGTTTTATTTTTGAAAATCCAACGAGTACCAATAATCTTTTTGTGATCAGGATGAGGAACTAAATACCATACATCATGAATGACAAATTGTAAAAGCTCATCCTGCATTGCAGAAATCCAGTGAGAGTCATTCAATGCCTCATTTACATTCTTTGGTTCCACAAGAGAAACAAAGCATGCATAAAGAGCATAATTTCTAAGTTGGGATCTTGTTTGTACTGGCTCACTAGGGTTACCAACTATGTTGTTTATGGGATGATCTTTAGAAACCCAGTTAGGTACTTCAGGTGACTCAATAGGTAATGAATTATCTATTTCAGAAGAGTCATTTTCTAAAATATTTGACGATTCTTCTTCTATAGTTAATTCACTAGTCTTGCTTTCTACAGTAGTGTCACTAACAATTACATTTATGGATTCCATTAAGGTTTTAGTGCGAAGATTATACACCCGATAAGCTCTACTGTTAGGTGAATATCCTAATAATATGGCTTTATCTCCCCTACTCTCAAATTTAGATAAGTGTTCCCTATCTTTGCACACATAGCAGGTACTACCAAAGGTTCTAAGGTACTTAAGATTAGGCTTTTTATTGTACCAAAGTTCATAAGAAGTTTGTTTGGAATTCTTTCTAATATAGACCCTATTAATAAGATGGCATGTTGTACGAATAGATTCTACCCAAAAATACTTAGGTAAGTGCTTGGCATGGATCATGACACGTGCCATCTCTTGAAGAGTTCGATTCTTTCTCTCAGCTATACCATTTTGTTGAGGCGTCTTAGGAGCACTGAACTCATGTTTGTAACCATTATAGTCACAGTATTCTATAATACCAGTATCTTTGAATTCACCACCTCTATCGCTTCGGATTCTATTCACTTGAGTGTCTTTCTCATTTTCAATCCGTAAAAGAATCTTTAAAAAAGTTTGGAAAGTATCGGATTTCTGTTTTAAGAAAGATACCCAAGTGAATCTGGTGAAGTCATCAACCATAACTAGAATATAACTGTGTCCACAGAGACTAACAGTTTGATAAGGACCCATTAGGTCCATATGGATGAGTTCTAAGGGATTAGAGGTAAGGATATCTTTAACCCTTTTATGAGGTGCTTCAACAATTTTTCCTTCTTAAGAGGGACCACAGACAATGTTATGAACATGTTTAATTTTTGGTATTCCTCTAACTATTTGTTGAGAGGAAAATTTACTCAAATTTTCGTAATTAATGTGACCCATTCTGTTATGCTATATCTCATTGTCATCCATTCTGGCAACATTACAGATTTTAGAACTAGACATGACAGTATAACAATTGTCAGGAGTCCTGAATCCTGTAATTACGCATTCTCCCTTTTCATTTAAAATCTTGCAATTGTTCTTTGAAAAGGTAACAGTATGGTTTAAGTCACAAAATTGCGAAATGCTGAGTAAATTAGCCTTAAGACCTTTAACTAAGAGTACATTTTCAAGAACAGGAAGTCCTTTTTCTTTAAGAGTTCCTTTGCCTATGATCTGGGATGATACTCCATCACCAAAAATAACTTTTCCACCATCAAAGTGGGTTTTATTTAAAAGTTTTGTATCATCACCTGTCATATGCTTGGAACATCCAGAATCCAAATACCAACCAGAAGTTGTAAGTTCAGCTTTTAAGGCAGAAATAACAATATTACACTTCATCTGGGGTACTAGATCATCTTTTCTAACCCAAATTGCTTTAGTTTTCGATTTGCGCTTGTTTGCTCTCATTTGATAAAATTTGCGAGCATTAGATTTTTGTTGAAAAACATTTTGCGCATGATTTTGAGTAAATTTAAACACCTGAGCATTTGATTTAGAAAAGTTTCTGGGATTCCTTCTAGTAAATGTCCTTTTAGGTTTAGTCTTTCTATTCCTATAGTTGGAGTTTTTGTCTGGTTGCCTGGGAAGGACATACTTGTTACGATTCCTCCTAGAATAGTTAAAGTTTTGATACATGGAGGTATTGAAGGTAGGCTTAATCAGTCTCCTAGCATAGAAATCATCGAAAGAAGGTCCGTATATATCACAATAGGAGCAATAAAGATTGCTCAGAATGGGGTTTACCTTAGGAAAGTCTCTAAACAAAGGTTTTGAGAAATTTTGAGGCTGAATTTTATTCCTAGGTAGCACAGGTTTGAAAATAGGTTCACTTTTCCTAATTGGGGGGCAGACATATTTTTCTTTTGGTAAACTTTCATGCTTAGAGCAACTTGCATCTCCAGTGTTAGTGTTTTGATGATCAAACTCAGTTTTTAAAGAATGAAAGTCTGGACATGTTTCAATAGGTCTTTTGCCTCCTGACACGAATTTGATAGGTTCAACAGGTTTTGTTTGTGTCTTCAACTTGGGGCAAAACCCTATACCAGTTCGATCATCAGAATTGGTTTTAGATTCAGCAACAAATCCATCAAAACAGTTTGAATTATTTTCAAATTTTGTAAATTTTTTGAAAACAGTTGCTGTCTTTTCTTTAGTTTGTTCCAATTCTAATAATGTCCCTTTGTATTTTTTCTCCAGAATTTAATTAGCTTCAGTCAAAGTTTTCAGTTTTTCATCAAACACTTTGATATCACTTTCATGAGACATGCATTGAGTAGTATACTCTTCAGCATT
Source organism: Sambucus nigra (assembly GCA_949130495.1). Lineage (NCBI taxonomy): Eukaryota > Viridiplantae > Streptophyta > Magnoliopsida > Dipsacales > Adoxaceae > Sambucus > Sambucus nigra. The sequence goes on from OX422210.1 coordinate 246,609,379, forward strand.
CAGTTTTACCATCAGTCTTAGATCCTCTAGCTTTTTGGTAAGATCTTTCACAATCTTTTCTAGTCTAGTGCTTTTCTTAAGAGTTTTGGCATATAGAGTGTGAATGTCTGGGAGATCTTCATTGTCTGAGTCACTAAGTGAAGTGTGTGAAGTGACCCCTAAGGTTTCATTTCTTAAACTCACGCACCCATTGACATCAGCAGTATCGATTCCCCTTTGACTCACACACCCCGAGGAAGAAGTATTAATGTTCTCAGTAAGTAAAGCATCTAAACCAGTTAAAGTATGATTCAAAGCAACAGAGCTAGAATTACTAGACTCATCCTCACTATCAAGCACAGGCATATCATCATTATTTATGATTTTAGCAAAGAAGGATAAACAAGGATCAAAACCATCAGATGTCTCAGGTCCCTCATTTTCAGAGTCACTTGAGTCATCCCATGTTTTGCAGATGTTGGCTCTAGCGTGTTTGTTTTGGGTATTTAAATTAACTCTACAGTCTTGAGCAATGTGTCCTAGTTTACCACATCTATAGCATTCAGTCTTCTTGAGGTCTCTGTGAGGTCTTGTGTTGTCCTTGTTCTGTTTGTCATGAGGTTTCTCATGAGGCTTGTGATTTGAAGGAGTAGAATAATTAGAGTTGCCCTGTCTATTTGCAATACTATTTCTAAATTTGACAATTTTCTTAAATTGTTTTGTCATTAGGGCAATCTGATTATCTAGACTTTCTAAGTCATAGTCCTCATCAGAATCATTACTAGGAGTGTTTAACTCAGGCTTAGTCATCTTAGAAGTAAAGCTAAGATTGGAATTGGTATGTTTCCTATGAGTGTGGGTCAATTGTTTCTTAAACTCCAATTCCATTTCCACAGTTCTTAATTTACTACTGAGTAATTCAGGAGTGAGATTTATATCACACATTTCCTCAATAGCATATCTTTTATTGTCAAATTTCTGTGGTAATGATCTCAGAATTTTAGACACAATTTCTTGTCTATCATAAGTTATACCATTAGCATGCAGTTTAGTGACAATATCAGTCAGGTTCATATAGAAGTCATTAAAAGACTCAGATTCAGACATGATTAAGGAATTATACTGTTGAATTAACATCTGAGTTTTAGCAGCCTTAACCCTAGAGTCTCCTTCATGGGCAGTAATCAAAGTATCACATGCTTCCTTAGAAGTGGTACATGATGAGATTCTCTTGAACTCATGTTCATTTATGGACATAAATATAGCATTCTTTCCTTTATTATTATTGCGAGAAACTTGTTTCTCTTCTTGAGTAAACTCACTTAATATTTTCTTAACCCTCTCATTACTTCCTTCAGTGGCTCATTTAGTAGGATAAAAGTATCCATTTTCAATAATGTCCCAGACATCATCTCCCAAAGTTCCTTGAATGAAGGCAATCATCCTTACTTTCCAGTAAGAAAAATTGGTTCCATCAAAGACTGGAGGTCTGGTCAAGTTACCATATCTTTCATTTTTCTCGTCCATGATTGATTTTGAGAAAACAGTTTCAGAAACTCAGGATCTTTTTGAAAAAGTTCACCAAATGCTCTGATACCAATTGAAATAGCGTTGCCAAAGCCATTTATAGAAAATAAACTATTTAAGCAACTCTGAAAGTTTGTTGAAGAAACTCTTTACTTAAATCAAACTGATTTTGAACACAAGATGTGTTAACAAAAATTATGTACGAGATATGGACAAGATTTGATAACAAGTTTTAGTAAACAGTTTAAAATATTTTAAACTCAGCACACAACAGAATGGGATGAGAAGATGTAGAAATATTAATACTCAGGATTTTTAACGTGGTAAAACCTCAACCTTGAGGAAACATCCACGACTCCCTCTACGGAGTAAAACAAGAAAATATCACTAAAACAAATATGTGAGTTACAATCTATTTAACTAACATGCACACAATAACAAGTCTATACAAGTTCAGGATTGTACCCTCTGGTGTCCTTAAACTTTTCTGCAGATCTTGATTGTTGATGTAGTCTTCTCAGTTTGTCAACTCTTCCTTTGTTTCAGCAGTTTACGTCGACTTATGTTCACCAAAGCTTATAGCCAACACTTTCAGTGTATGTAGTGTGAAGATGTTTGTGAAAAGTGTTCTATAACACATGCATGCACACACGCACTCTTATTAGTTACAAACAATCCTAACAAATTACATATAAAGTCTATATGCAGTGAGTTTGTTATTTTTCTTTCTTACAAAACCAAGAACCTTTTGACCTTTCAATATAACCCAGATTCCACGGAGATCTTGCTTAAGAAATCGGTCAAGACCTTTCTCAATCTATTTTGAAAATATTTAGAAGATTGAAAACCCTTCAAGTGCGAATCCAACTAGGTCAGGTTAAGTTTTGTAAAAACAGAAACAGAAAAACATCTATTGTTGATTCTGAAGTAAGAAAATGTTTTAACAGAAAACAATCAACAACGAACTTCTCAAGATGAGAAATAAAATGCAACTAAGTGTGTTGTGACATGAAAAACTTAAGATCTATGATTTCTATTGAATCAGAAACAAGATCTGAGTAAGTGTCTAAGTTGGAAATAAGATTTTATAAACACAAGGTTACAGCAACCCAAGATCACTCAACTCGAACTCTCATAAACTCAAGAAACACTAAAGATGGTGTTTATTTGGTTATGGTGTTTTGAAGAGGTAAGTGGTTTAGGTTGGAGAAGGTTTTGACGAAGTTAGGGTTTCTAACTTGGCTCTCTGGTTTCTCTCTCTCTTTTCTCTTTCTTCTCTCTCTCTCTCTATTCTTTCTCTGAGAAATTTCAAAGTGGCAAAAGCTTTCGATGGCTGAAATGGGAGTCCTTTAAATAGGAAGAGGAGAAGGTTCCAGACTATCGTTCAAAAACAACGGTTGAGATTGAGTCAAGCTTCTTTGACTTCAATCCAAGGGCTCACAACAGGCGGTGGATTAAACAGGTTGTGATTGGCTTAAAGGTTTACACGGGGATTCACTTAGGCGACATACAGGTCATTGATAAGGGTTGATCCAAGGGCTGTAAACATGCGAAGCTTTGTCTCTGTAAAGAAACACAACTCTGGCCAATCAGAGAGCAGCAAGTGTTGGCCATAGGACGAATGCAATCGCGCGTCCCAAACTAATTACAAAGCCAACCCTGGAGTCTCTGGCGCTTTCGATTTCTACCCAGAGTAACTTAAGGCCAAAAATCACAACAATATATATTTAGATATTAACCCCAAAACTTTTTAAATCAAGTTTTAATTTAATAAAACCTTAATTAAAAGATGTTTAAAATTCCCAAAAAATTAATAAAAATCAAATTAAGGGATTTAAACACACTCACCACATTAATACACATAAAGGTGCAATATGATATGCAAGAATTAAGTTCTAAGTGTGTGAGTGATGGCTATAGTCTCAGGATCATTACAAGATGAATATGAGAAGAAGCAATACAATCTCTGAGGCTCTTTGGTTTCTAGGATGGACACAATTTTGTCACAATTTCCAAACTAGATGAGCTCTTATACAGTCTAGACTCTGATGAGTCAAAAGTATAAGGGCTTCATCAATCTCTCTCTCAATCTCAAAGGTAAACCCTAATTTATTTTTTGTTTTTGAGTTAAACCCTAATATATATTTTTGTATATGTGTATGAAAGTGTCTGTTAAATCGTAATGTATATTTATTTATTTATTTGTATGTGTATGTTTGTGTGTATATGTGTGAGTATGTGTGTATATGCATATGTATGTGTGTGTATATTTATGTGAATGTGTGTGTATATCTGTGTATGTGTGTGTGCGTGTGTGTGTGTGTGTGAATATGTGTGTGCATTTGTGTACGCGGTTTTTTCAAGAAAAGGGATGTTATATTTAGGGATTGAAATTTATTGCATTATTTATTAGGTATTTATTGGGTATTGTTAACATTGATTGGGAATTGTTATTTAAAGTTTGAAATTAACTACATTGTTTAAGGGTATTGTCATTATTAGTATTGATTGAATGTGGCTACTTAAGAATTAAAATATATTGCGAAATTTAATGGTATTGTCATTTAGGGCTTCAAATTTATTTAGAGCTTGAAATTAATTGAGTATTATTAGTATTAACTGAATGTGATTACTTAAGGAAAAGGTTCTAAAAAACGCGGGGCGTGATCGAGGCGTGGAGGCCAAGCCTTAAGCCTTAGAAGCCTAGGCAGGCCTTGGCGTAAAAAGGCGTGAAAAGGCGTTTAGGTCTTTTTAATATATTTTAATATTTTTTAACCATAACAAGGCTATTAAAATACTAAAATTGTACATATCATAAAAATATGTCTGACTATTTGCAAATAAAAATACTATTTGATTATTTTGGATGAGATAATGGTCCGATTTACAAAAAGATCTTTAAAAGGCGACATCGTTTCACTAAATCATTGTTGTTTTTAGAGAAAAAGTATTTTACCAAGCATAAGGCGTCAAAATCTAAAGGCGGGGCGTTTCTCCCAAGCCTCAAGCCTAGGCGTGCCTAGGCGGGTTTTTTAGAACAGTGCTTAAGGATTAAAATAAATGTGGTTACTTAGGGATTATTAGTATTGACTGAATGTGGTTACTTATGGATTAAAATAAATTGCATTATTTAAGAGTATTGGCATTTAGGGCTTGGTATTTATTTAGAGTTTGAAATTAATTGAGTATTTTAGGTTCCGCGCCCTAATCAAACTCATATACTCAAAATTCTTTCTTTATTATCAAAACCTCAATCAAACTAATATATCCTTATACCTTGACCGTATGACTCATATTCACGGCCTCGTATATTTTTTTCAAGAAAAATGAGGCACAGTGATAATTACTGGCAACAATAATTGGAGAGGTTGTAGTTGGACCGCAAATGTAACTCTTCTATTAATGAGCATCATATAAAGGGTAATCCTATTTACAAGTATGAAAATAAAGAGATCGAACAATTTAACTACCTTATAAATCATGGAGTTCATTTCCAGCAAGATTACATATTCGATCGTATACTATCTTTCCTACTAGAAAGCTGGGATGACATTATACAAAATATATTTCACACACATAATCCCGACGTAGCCCGGACCTTGGTTACATTGTTGGAGAAGGCAGAAAAAAAATCCACCCGTTATGGATACAACTGCGTACAAAGAGCATTGACATAGACTGAGATGTCTCGCGCCATATGCACGCTAAATTTAAACTTGCGAACAAGTTGAAAAGGATGGGATTCCGAGTCTATGTCACGAATATCTACACATCAATCATAGATACCCTTCCTCTTAGTTGGTTGCATGCAAAAATTCATAGGTTCTTAAAAACTAATACTAAATGGATGGAGATCAGACACATTGAACATATTCTAAAGTCTTACTTTGAAAAGGTTTATATATATATATACAGAGAGAGAGAGAGAGAGAGAGAGAGAGAGAGAGAGAGAGTCGTAAGCTTGATTAATTAATTATAATTTCGTATTATAAATTTTTAGTCACTTATGGTTTTTCATTTTTGTAGATAATGTCAGGAGGAAACAACCCAACGGAACAAAGTTTGGAGGGGACACCACAACGAGGTTCACCATCTCGTCCACAACCAAAATTCTCAACACCAATTAGTGGGCAATACAAAACTCCGCCAATGGTTCCCTCCTCACCAAGTCCAACTACTACGACGCCCTCATCCAAAACTTTCGTTGCTCCAATGCCTCCATCCAACGCTATCGACGCCTCCCGCTTAACCCAAAAGAAGCCTATTGGGTTCTCCCTTCTTGGGAATAACTTGATGGGTGATAAGAATGATGTGATGAACTGTAACACCCGGTTTTTGGATTTGGAGAAAATGAACGTAAGGGTTGGTGGACCAAACAACTGGAACCTAGTTGATTAATCTCTCAAAGATGACATATACAATCAACTCTGTAAGTATTTCTCATTTCCTGATCATTCATATAATAAGGTTTTATCTCTGGTTGCTGAATTATAGAGGACATACAGGAGAAACCTTCGGAAGAAATATTTCCCGAATGAGGCGGCAAGCTCCGATATTTTATCTTCGAAAGAGAGAGTGCCTCCCAAAGTTGAAATTACGCTGGAGAAGTGGAATAAGTTTTTGATGAATGAGGCGACGGAGAAAAAGGTTGTCCAAATGGAGAAAAACATAAAAAATACGGCATAAAAAACTGATATCCACAGGCTGGGATCCAAATCCTATGAGGATTTGAAGAATTAATGGGAGAGTAGGACAAAGGACGGTCCAGATGCAGATAAAAACTAAATCGGTCCAACTTATTCGTTCATGCTCGATGGGTCAAATATAATAAATTCTCATCGTACTTAGTTGAGACGCTAGAATCAATGGAGCCCATCAACAGTCAATCAGGTTCGATCCCTAATGATGACTTGGACATTGAAAATGATGCCCTGACTCAGACCTTTGGAAAGGACAAATGGGGGAGGACGACAGGTGTTGGGTCACATATACCAAAAATAAAATCAACATATCGCACCTCTCGTGAATGAGTTTTCTTCGATCAATACTCGTTTCTCGTCCAAAGAGGAATGACAGTTCAAGACCTATGGGGATGTCCAGGATATAAAAAATAACCAGAGAATGTTGATGAATCAAATTGGGCAATGTGTGCCCCATTTCCAACATTATGGGATCCCAATGACGTCGCCTACTCAAGGTTACCCTTACCCTCACCCTCCTCATCAAGGTTTTCCCTATCCTCCCCCCTCAATTTTCCCTTCCAAATGCTGCCTCCAACATTCCCCTCCTAAATGCCACCTGATACAACATCCCCCCACCTAAATGCCTCCTCATCCAACGTTACTATTCCCCGTGCCTCCACATGTCACGATACTTGCATCATCATCAACAACTTATGGTGACTATGGAGAAAAGTACTATTTTGAAGACCTAAGCAATAAGAGGGTTGTTTGGGTATGCACACGCATCTCCAAGGTTGTCGGAACTCTCGTACACAACCGACCTTTGGAGATAGGTGAGGCTTAAATGATGGAGAATTTAATATACAACAACTACAAAGATGTACGTGTGTTTGCTGAAGGCGGGGATGGGCTGTAATTGAGGAATTATGCAAACTATTTTCTTACTTGGCCAATTTATCTATTGGAAAAGATAAATTAATATTTTATTTTTCAGTTTTAATAATATTTTCTTTCGTTTTAGTTGTAATAACATTTTTTCAGTTGTAAGAATATTGGTTTTGTTTCACTTTAAGAATATTAGTTTTGTTTTAGTTTTAACAATATTTTTTTATTATTTTCGTTTCAGTGTTACTAATATTTTTTACCATATATCCACAGGACTGGAATTTGAAGATTATTACATGGATTTTGCACTATACAAAGAGTGGATGGGAGAGACTAACCAAATTTCAAATAATCATGTAAATGGCGTTCAAGAATTTGTTAAATACGCTTTCAGAAATCTTAAAAGTGAATTGATTCCGTGTTCGTGCACCCGTTGTATGAACAAAAAATATAAGTCATTGGAATACATTGAGTTGCATTTAATACAATGGTAAATCTATCAAGACTATACTATATGGACATAACATGGTGAAAAAAATATACCTTATGTTCTAGAAGAATCGACGGTACCCTACCGCGTAATGGAACCCTAATGAGTGGAAGTGGTACATGATTCACCAACACATTGTCCATTGACCGACTTAATTGTTGATGCTTAATGAATCCATAACCGGCAAAACCCCTAAACTATGGATACGAATAATGTGCATTATGGATAGATAAATGAAAACTGTGATGTTGAACTTCCAAGAGATTGGGAATACATACGATTGAAAGCCGATGCGGCTAGACCGTTGTATAAATATTGCGATGAAGATCACTCAGTATTATATGCAATGATTGATTTGCATAATTCGAAGAGTCAATTTGGTTTATCTGGGAATAATGTAACCGGAATTCTTAAGTGAGTTAAAGATATTCTCCTAAAAGAGAACTCGTTTCCTGAAAATTATCCTACCATGAATAAGAGCTTAAAGGGTTTGGGTTTGAAATACAAATCTATTCACGCATGGAAGTATTATTGCATATTGTACTACAACGAGAATGAAGAAAATGATGGATGTCCTGTATGCGGTGAGCCTAGATATGTGATTTATGAGAATGGAAAGGACAAAGCTGTAAAAAATCGCAAGTGTTCGCAAGTCCCACAAAAGGTTTTGAAGTATTTTACACTTGGACCACGATTAAAACAGTTTTTTACAATACCGTGGACAGCAGAGGCAATGACATGGCACGCTCGATACGAGGTGGGTGAGAATTTGATGCGTCATCCAGTTAATTCCCCCATCTAGCAAATTTCAAACGCACAACATCGTGAATTTATAAAGGAATCGCTCAACGTTCGTCTTGCAATCTCAACTGATGGGTTTAACCCTTTCAATAATTTAAGTACTAGTCAGAGTTATTGGCCAGTTCTCGTAGTGCCTCTAAGTCTCCCTCCGACACTATACATGAGAAAGGAGTTCACATTATTGTCTTTATTGATACTCGGGTCGAAGGCTCCCAATGATGATATTGATATATTCTTAGCACCATTAATCAAAGAACTTAAAAGTTGTAGGATAAAAGAGTGACGGAATTCTACTCTCATAAGGGTGAAGAGTTAACGCACTTAAAGCAATGATGATGTGGGCGATCCACAACCTTCCATCTTATGGGACCTTGTCTGGTTGTAATGTTCATGGTTATTATGGATGTTCCATATGTGGGGAGGAAAATGAAGCTTGTTCGCTAAAACATAGTGGTAAGATGAGTTACATAGGTTATCATAGATTTCTACAGACCAGTCACCCTTTTAGGAACGATAAGTCTAACTTTTGTCCTATCAGTCACAAGCATAGAACGCCACCTACTCGGCTTTCTGGTCAGTAGATCCTGGAAACGGCAATGGTTGCGACTGTGGGGAATAGGTACGTAGGCAAACACCCCCAATTTGTGAACCTGAAGCGTAAAGCTAGGGGGATTCGAACGAACCTAGTAAAGCGAAGTCATGGTCCAGGCGATCAATATATATTGATTTTTCATATTGGAAAGATCATCGTGTAAGGCATGTAGTTTATGTAATGCACACAGAGAAGAATGTTACAGAACATCTGATAGGAACATGTCTGGGTGGATCTCATTCTAATGATGGAGAGCGGGATTGCCTAGATCTACAAGATATGAAAATAAAGAAGAAATTATGGTTAAAAATGATTATATAATAGGAAGAATTTTTACCCCCAAAGCTGATTTCACTTTGACAACAATTGAGAAAAAAATCCTCTTAGACATGTTGTTCAACTTGAAGACTCCAACCAATTATTCTAGTAATTTACCTAGCGTAGTAAGCTGTCAAGAAACTGACTTGAAACAGTGCAAGTCTCACGACTGGAACTTAATCATCCAATTAATCCCTCTGTTATTTCGGCATTACTTTTCTCAACAAAAGGATTTCTATTGGGCAATTACGCAAATCAGTTTGTGTTTTACCCTACTTTGTACAAAAGTGGTAAACATAAGGCACATTAAAGGTATGAAATCATCTTTAGCCGAGGTAGTTTGTGTATTAGAGAAATATTTTCCTCTATCGTTCTTCGATATCAGCATCTACCTGCTTGTGCATTTATGCGATGAAGCTTTGTTATGAGGTCCCGTTAGGTATCGTTGGATGTATCCTTTTGAGCGCTGGATGAAAACCTTCAAAGATTATGTAAAGAATACACGATCTATTGGAGGTTCAATTGTTGAATAACACGTAACGGTGGAATCATTGTTATACGCTAGGGAAGATATGGCAGAACAATAGGTGAGGAGGTTCAATCCTCGTGGAGAATGAGTGATCAAGGAACCTAACCAGTTTGAGGATGAATTGCCATTTGATAACCCTAAAGAGGTACAACTCATAAATCTACTATACGAGCAAGTAGCTCATTATGTCTTTGAATCGCAAGATGAAGTCAAAGACTGGAGAGAGTGAGTATCTACTGAATTCTTCTTCTTTGATTATATGTTTTTTATATTTTATGATCTAAACTCTACAATTTATCGATAGAAAGTACGAGAAAGAAATTTCCCAAGATCAAAGTAGAAATTACTCGACAACTGGTTTTAGGGAATGGGTATCAAAAGAGGTAAATTTAACATTTTATGTGTGCGGTTATTTATTCATGTGTGATAAAAACATGCCCTGATACAAATTCATTAATAAATGCAGCTTCTGAAAAGAGGTGATGTCTCTCCCAGACTTGCATGCCTAGTAAAAGGCCTTAGTTTTCGTGTGAAATAATTTAAGAAATTCCGCACCAATGGTTTTGATTTCATTTCATATCCATATGCGGAAAAGCTTTTGACGCAAAATAGTGGAATATCAATTTCTACCTTAACCACTTGTATAGCTAACAAAAGAATATGGTGTTAACCTATTATGGGATAATCTAATAAATCCTAGAACTTGATTACTTAGATTTCACAAAAACTATATTTTATTGTGATTGGGTAAAGGTGGAGGATGCAACAAATGCTTACAAAGTTTATACTGACTCCAAACTTATTATGGTACATTTATCAATGCTAAAGAGTAAAGATCGCATAGTCGACGAGCCTTTTAGTTGTGCCTTTCACAACGTAAAGAAGGTATTGTACTCGAAGTTCATAAACGATGGAAATTGGCCTATTGTTGTGCATGAACCAAAGGGTATGACCACTAATGTGGATGCATTAAAGGATCCAAAAGAGTTCCAGTCAGCTCTTGATGACAACCCTAATTTGAAGGATCTTTTAGTTGATTTAGAGGAAGGTTATGGTATTAGCGTTTTAATTTGATGTATGAATGTTTGGTTACTTTTGCGAATGCTTAATATGATTTATGTAAGTTAATTTTCAATAGTATGTTATGCTCAGTCGAATGTTTAGTTACTTTCACAAAACGCTCGGTTTGAGAATAGAGTCATTTGAGTTTATGATTGGATCAAATTGACCCAGCTGAATTTCCATGTGATCATGTATATATACATTTGTTTATCAGTTTAATTGAAGCAGTGTTCATAAAATGAAGTTAAATAGCTTGATTTTATAAAGATTGCATTAAATAAATCAATCCAAAAATGTACATGTAAAAGAATACGTTGGGGGCTCCAGGATCAATTTGGTCTAATCACACATTCAAAAGAATCTATTTAATGGTTTTCTTGGATAGAAGGAATTAGGTACTCTTTACTTTAACTGAAGGAGTTATATAATTTATATGCATTATCTTTTAAATATTTTAGATAATAGAATGAGTACAGGATAATTATTTATTTGGTTTGGTTTTGCTGTTGGATAATTATTGGTTGTTGGCTTGTTGTTAGATAGTATGTTAGAAGGAGTACGGGATAATTATTGGTTTTGTTTTGTTTGGATAATGGATAATTATTGGTTGTTGGCTTTTTGTTGGATAATATGTTAGAAGGAATACAGGATAATAATTTGTTGTTGGCTTGTTGTTTGTTTTTGGCTATTGGATAATCACGGGACCCCCAATTTCAGAACACGATGTTAATTTCAAATATCTAGACTTAGGCTTAAAAACATACTATTAGGGGGTGAAATCCCAAAACACCCCCCAAACGGCTCCGTAAGAAGCACCAACACCTCTCAAGGGGCCGTTTGGGGGGTTCTTTGTATTTTTTCCCTCTAACATCATGTTTTCAATCATTAGGGTAGATATTTTTAAATTATCACCATATTCTCATACTGGGGGTTCCGTGACCATGCGGTCAGTTCTTGCGAGTTACGTTGGTCTCATGCAAGGTGTTCGTACCTCTCACAGGGTTATTTTGGGGTTTCTTGGTGTTTTCGCCCTCTAATGGTATGTTTTCAAGCCTAAGTGTAGATATTTTCAAATTATCATCATGTTCTCAAATCGGGAGTGCCATGACCACGCGATCGATTCTTGCGAGTTGCATTGGTCCCATGCGAGGTGTTCGCACCTCTCACGGGGCCACTTGGGGGTGTTTTGGTTTTTCATTCTCTAGTGATATGTTTTAAGCCCAAGTCTCTATATTTTCATATTATCATCATATTATCAAATCGGGGGTCCCGTGACCATGTGATCAATTTCTGCGAGTTATATTGGTCCCCTGCGAGGTGTTTGCGCCTATCACGGGACAATTTGGTGGGTTCTTTGGATTTTCACCCTCTAAATGCATGTTTGGCAAGAAAATTTTCCTTTTCTGGCCTTGCCAAATGCAGCGTGTTATAGAGCTCATTGAAATTGTTCTAGAAAGGAGTTCGGGATAATATGATGCGTTTTCCCATTTATAGTTTGATAAAGTATTCCAAATACGACTCCTCTCATTACGGGGAGTGTGGCCTTCATTAAGAACCACCAATATAGGATACTCCAATAATATTTCCCCCCATTCTTTATGTTTCTCATTTACAACACTCATTTTCCCTTTCTTTGAGTGTTCCTTCGCCGTGATTTTCTCCTTTGAGGGTTGTCAAGCTCTTAATCTTCCTGTGAAGCCACCTTGTAATGTTGAGTTTCTTGTACCTCTTTTTTGTAATTTTACAAGGTGGCCTCACGGGGAATTAGTGGCATGACCAGTTTTATAAATTGAAGGTTGGGTCACGGCCTTAGGTTGTGACAAGTGGTGTGACCAATCGCATAAATTAAAGGATGGGTCACGGGCTTAGGCCGTGACCAACTGTATGTATGGGTCACATCTATAGTCCGCGACCATGTTCCATGATCCGTGACCCTTCGTTTGATCCGGGATTTGGTTCGTGACCCACCAAAATGATCATGCCAGAAATGGTCATGGCCTTTGTTCGCGATCCACAATCTTGGCCAGGGACATTGGCCGTAACCATTCGCGCAATATGGTGTAGTGTATACACTTTCAGCTTCATCATATGCATGTTGCGATATGTATTCTAATTTAGTTAAAAAAATAAAAACTCAAAATTTATTTCCCTCTATTTTTTTCTGCCAAAATATGATTTCCCCCTCAAACATTTCCTAAAACTCCCACTTAAAAAAAGTCCTAATTAAAAAAAAAATTATCTCCTTTCTCCACCTATCTCCAACCCTTTTGTGACTTTCGATTGTGCCTCCACCCGGCTCTCCACCCGGCTTACACACCTCCAACCCCTCTCTCTACTCCGGCATCAACCCCTCTCTTTGTGCTCCAACATCTAGCGTCTCCAACCCCGAAGAAGAATTCCATCTTCCTGCCAAAACCCCTCCCCCTTTTTTAGAGAGAAACAAAATAAACCTTGATGATTTTATTTCCACAGGAATCTTCAGTAATATTATAGTTCCGTTGTCTTTTTCTGTTTTTTCTTATTTTAGTTCCTCCATCTCCAACGCGAATTGGGTGCGGCCACAGAACAAAGCTCCTGAATCAAGGTATTTTTCTATTTTTTTAGTTGATCTCACTGTTATGCTAAACTTTGTTTATGAGTTTGATGATGGTACCCCCTTTTTTTCTTTATTTGAAAATTTTGGACTATTTGTTTTAATTAAAATCATAACATAAAGTGTATATTTTTTATTGGAACTATTTAATTAGTTTAAATTTGTGAGTCTGTTGAAAATTGAGTGTGTAATGTTATCACAACCGTTGGACATAAGTTTGTTTAGTACTACTTTAGGTAACCTAAGTTTGGTATAGTATACACAACATAAGTATAACCTTAGGTAAGATTTAATGTTAAAAAAATCAAGACATTACTTGTTCTCGTTAGCATTACACTAATTAATTACATCTCTTGACATTTAAGAACAATATGTATGTTTAGTTTGTTTAAATAGGCTATTTGAAATTAGTTTGTTTGAATATTCTATTTGATATAAGTGTAATCTTCTATGTAAATGGTATCTTGTAATCTGCTCTTTAATCATCATCTCTTATCAAGAATTGTGTAAGGGGGCCTTCAGTAGGAAAAATAAAGGAGAAAGTTGTGTGCCGATATGGGAAACTTAAAGTTGAGGTCCCACCTAGTGTTGGAGCACCAGTGTGGGATTACAAGTTCCTATATTTTCATAACAACTTGGCATAGAGATCAGAAATGTCGCCCCACTTCAAAACATCTCTTATTGCGATGAAATCGATCCGTCAATAAAGGAGTCAATAATTCAACGAGTTTCGATATTTTTCAGTATAATTAAAAATTCATTTAATATTATGTTTATATAATATTTATTAAGTATCAATAATATTATTAAAGGATAAGTTTGATATCAAGGATTATGATGATGATAAGGGTGTTAGATATGCCATTAATGGAAGTGACAGAGCAGATACCGTGATTGGAAGACTAAGATGCGTTCACAATATTCACAACTAGTGGATGATGGAGTTGATCCCAAAACAAAACCATATCCAGGAGTTAAGCCAAAGGATTTGGACCACATGATTGATGTCACTTGGATTAATATGGATTTTTTGGTAACCTTTACTATTTACGATTGATAACCTCCATCACGTAATTTTTACATTTTTTCTGCAATGTGAATACCGTACTACCATCACATAATTACAAAGTATAATTGGTATAAATTTTCCTATTTATGTTCTAAGGACCGATCAACAAAAAATCACGTGCACATTTGCCTTGGAATCATGCATGCGGATCACGATCATTTGTAGTTGCGATGTCAATCCAAGTGATGCATTTATTAATTTCTAAATTGTATGGTTATATTCTTACATGCATTGATTTTAAATTCAGGAGCATGAAACTGGCGTGAAACCTTCCATCATGAAATTCTTCAAGACATCTCATTGGAGTAAGAGAAAGGATATTGGATGAAAGATAAGCGCAAGGATACACATGTCTGTTTCAATTTTTTTTCCTTTTTATCCTTTTTGGTATTTCATAAGTTAAACCTTATAATATAAGACTTCTTGTATTCATATTGTTTGTGTACCTAACATTAGTTTAATGGAAAAAAACATTTAACCTCATATATATTTTTTACTTTAAAAAAAATGGTAGGACGAGTCTCTAAAGCTAGATGTGGGATTGAAGGAGCCCGATGCAATTCAGTTATCACAAAAGGAGATAGAAATTGAGGTGATTGGGAAAAAGTAAGAATATTTATGAGGATACGATGTCTGTCCAAAGCTCTCTGATACTTCAATAGTCATAGCACAGTCCCAACCCCATAATGAAGAGCTGGGAAACTTGAAAGATAAGATATTATCTCATAAAGAACTAAACGCCACTCATAATAGAATATTTGAGAATTTGCAGACATTTTTGGACCAAAACGGGACACTTTCGAGAATTCATGGCGCAAAGAGTTCATTGGGTGGCTATCAAAATGCAAATGACATGGTTAGTCTCAAAGTCTCGAATTCTCTTTAAAAATTACAGCATTAAACAGCAAAATGGCCTGAAATAGCTGCAAAAAGAAGCCAAGTGTAAAATGGCTTAGTTTATGACCCTATTTACTTAAATTGGTGGAAGGAATTTGCTAGTGGTTTGGTTTTGAAATTTGTTGTTGCTGTTGAGTTTATTTTAAATGTTAACATGATGGGTTTAATGAATAAACAAAGGAAACTAAGTCAATATTTTTCAAAATTAATAAACGTTCTAAATTGATTACAAACATGTCATTAGAGGGTGAAAATCCAAAACGACCCACAAGAGGAACAACCACCTTCCATGGGACCAATGAAGCACGTAAAAACTGACTGCCTAGTCACGGGACTCCCGATTTGAGAATACGACGATAGTTTGCAAAAATCTAGATTTAGGCTTAAAACATACCATTACAGAGGGAAACCCAAAACAACACCCAAACAGCCCCATAAGTGGCACAAACACCTTGCACGGGACCAATATATCTTGTATGAACTGATCGCGTAGTCACGAGAGTCCCAATTTGAGAATACAACGATAATTTCTAAAAATCTAGACTTATCTTAAAAACACGCATTTAAAGTGAAAAAATCCAAAACAACCCCAAACACCCCCGTAAGATGCATGAACACCTCGCACGGGACCAATATAACATGTAAAAACCGACTGATCAGTCATGGGACTCCTGGTTTGAGAATACGATGCTAATTTTAAAAATCCAAACTTAGGCTTAAAACATACCGTTAGAGGGAGAAAATTCAAAACGGGCCAAAATGGCCATGTAAGATGAACGAACACCTCGCAAGGGACCAACGTAACACGTAAGAACTTATCGCGTAGTCACGGGACTCCAGGGTTAAGAATACGGCCATAATTTGCAAAAATCTAGACTTAGGCTTAAAACATGCCATTAGAGGGTGAAAAATAAAAAAAGACCCCAAACGGCCCCGTAAGAGGCATGTACACCTCGCACGAGATCAATGTAACACGTAGGAACTTATCGCATAGTCAAGGGACTCTCGGTTGGATAATACGATAATAATTTTAAAAAATATAGACTTATGCTTCAAACAGGCCATTAGAGGGTGAAAATCCAAAATAACCCCAAATGGCCCCGTAAGAGGAACAAACACCTCCCACCAGACCAATGTAACACGTAGGAACTAACCGTGTATTCACATGACTCCTGATTTGAGAATACGAAGATAATTTGCAAATTTTTAGAAATAGGCGTAAAACATGTCGTTAGAAGGTGAAAACTAAAAACTGACCTCTGTTGGCCCCGTAAGAGGGACGAAACCTACCGCGGGAGAAATGTAACATGTAGGAACTGACCGCGTAGTCATGGGGGTCCCAATTTGAGAATACGAAAATAATTTGTAAAAATCTATACTTATGCTTAAAACATGTCGTTAGAGGAAGCAAATCCAAAACGGCCTCGTATGATGCACGAACAGCTCGCACAGGACCAACATAACACGTAGGAACATACCATGTAGTAACGGGACTCCAATATTGAAAATACGATGATAATTTGCAAAAATCTAGACTTAGGGATAAAACATGTCATTAGAGGTTGAAACCCAAAACAACGCCAAAACGTCCCCATAAGAGGCACAAACACCTCACATGGGATTAATGTAGCACATTAGAACTAACCATATAGTTATGAGACTCTCGACTTGAGAATATGACAATAATTTGCGAAAATGTAGACTTATGTTCTGAAAACATGCTCTTAGTGGGTGAAAACCCAAAACAACACCCAAATGATCTCGTAATAAGCACAAACACCTCACATGAGACTAAAGTAACACATAGGAACTGATCGCGTAGTCACGAGATTATCGATTATTTGTAAAAATTTGGACATAGTCTTAAAACATGCCATTAAAGGGTGAGAACAAAAAACAGACCCCTAACGGCCCCGTAAGAGGCAAAGACACCTCCTATGGGAGCAATATAACATGTAGGAATTGACCGCGTAGTCATGGGAGTCCCGATTTGAGAATATGAAGATAATTTGCAAAAAATTATATTTATGCTTAAAACATGTCGTTAGAGGGAGAAAATCCAAAATATCTCCCAATGACCCCGGAAGATGCACAAACACCTTGCACGGGACCAGCGTAATAGGTAGAAACTTACCGCGCAGTCACGAGACTCTAGGGTTGAGAATATGATGATAATTTGCAAAAATCTAGACTTAGGCTTAATACATGACGTTAGAGATTGAAAACACGAAATAACACCAAAACAGTCTTGTAAGAGGCATAGACACCTCGCACCGGACTAATGTAACCCATTGAAATAGACCGTGTAGTCACGGGACTCCCGATTTGAGAATACGACAATAATTTTCAAAAATCTAAACTTATGCTTAAAGCATGCTACTAGAGGGTGAATATCCCAAACAACCCCCAAACGGCCTTGTAAGAGGCACAAACACCTCTCATTAGGACCAACGTAACACGTAGCGACTGCTCATATATTCACGAGACTCCCGATTTGAGGATAAGACTATAATTTTCAAGATATAAACTCTGGATTGAAATATGTCGTTAGACGGTAAAAACTAAAAACGGATCACTAAAGGCCCCGTAAGAGGCACGAACACCTCGCATAGGTCCAATGTAAAACGTAGGAACTTAATGCACAGTCACGGGACTCCAAGTTTAAGTATACAACGTTAATTTGAAAAAATATAGACTTAGGCTTAAAACATGCTGTGAGAGGGTGAAAATCAAAAATAACACCCAAACGGCCCTATAAGAAGCACAAACACCACCCACGGGACTAATGTAATACGTAGGAACTTACCGCATAGTCATATGACTCTCGGTTTGAGAATATGACGATAATTGGCCAAAATCCAGACTTATGCTTAAAAACATTCCGTTATTAGGCGAAAATCCAAAGCAACACCCAAAAGGACTCGTAAGAGGCACGGACACCTTCCACGGGATCAACATAACACGTATGGACTAATTGCATATTCATGGGATTCTTGGTTTGAGAATAAGAAAACAATTTGCAAATATGTGACCTTGGGCTTAAAATATGCCACTAGAGGGTTAAAACAAAAAAACAGATCCGTAACGACCCCGTAAGAGGTACGAACACCTCCCATAAGACCAATGTAACACGTAGGAACTGACACGGGACTCCCGGTTTAAGAATACGATCACAATTTTCCCAAATCTAGACTTAGCCTTAAAAGCATGTTATTAAAGGGAGAAAAACAACCCCAGATGACCCCGTAAGAGGCACGAGCACCTCTCACGGAACTAATGTAATACGTAGGAACTAACGACATAGTTAAGGGACTCCCGGTTTGAGAATAGGATGATAATTTGTAAAAATATAGACTTAGGTTTAAAAAATGCCGTTAGTGGGTGAAAACACAAAAAACTTCCAAATGATCCGTAAGAGGCACGAACACCTCCCACGGGACTAATGTAACACATAGGAACCTAACAAGTAGCAACGGAACTCCCGATTTGATATTACGATGATAATTTGTAAAAATATAGACTTATACTTGAACACATTTTGTCAAAGGATCAAAATCCAAAACAGTCCCAAACGTCCCCGTAAGATGAACGAACACCTCACCCGAAACCAACATAACTCGTAGGAACTTACTGTGTAGTCATGAGACTCTCGGGTTGAGAATATGATGATAATTTGTAAAAATCTAATCTTAGGCTTAAAACATGCCGTTAGAGGGTGAAAACTAAAAACAGACCCCTAACGGCCCCGTAAGAGGCATGAACACCTCCCACCGAAGAAATGTAGCATGTAGAAACTCACCGCGTAGTGATGGGATTCCCGATTTGAGAATATGATGATAATTTGCTAAAATATATACTTAGGTATAAAACATGCCATTAGGCGGAGAAAATCCAAAACAGTCCTCAATGGTCCCATAAGATTCACAAACACCTCGCACGGGACTGGCGTAACACGTAGAAACTTACCACGTAGTCACGGGACTCCAGGATTGAGAATGCGATGATAATTTACGAAAATATAGATTTACGATTAAAACAAGTCGTTAGAAGTTAAAAACGAAAAACATACCCCAAATGACCTCGTAAGAGGTACAAACACCTCGCACGGAATCAATGTAACACATACAAACTTATCGTGGAATTAAGAGGCTCTTGGTTTGAGAATATGAATATAATTTGAAAAAATTTAGACTTAAGCTTCAAACATGCTTTTAGAGGTTGAAAATAAAAAACAACCGACAAACGGCCCTATAAGAGGCACGAACACCTCCCACGGGACCAACATAACATGTAGAAACTAATTGCATATTCACGAGACTCTCAATTTGAGAATACAATGATAATTTTCAAAAATTTAGACACAGGAGAAAACAAGCGTTAGAGGGTGAAAACCGAAAATAAACCCTTAACGGCCTTGTAAGAGGCAAAAACACCTCCCACGGGAGTAATGTAACATTTAGGAACTGATCGCGTAGTTATGGGAGTCTCGATTTGAGAATACAAAAATAATTTGGAAAAATTTATACTTATGCTTAAAACATGCTGTTAGAGGGGGAAATATAAAATGACCCCAAATGGTCCCGTAAGATACACGAACACCTCGCAAGGGACCAACACAACACATAAGAACTTCTCGTGTATTCATGGGACTCCAGGGTTGAGAATACGATCATAATTTGTAAAAATGTAGACTTAGGCTTAAAAAATACCATTAAAGGTTGCAAACCCGAAATAACGCCCAAACGGTCTCGTAAGAGGCACGAACACCTCGCACAAGATTAACGTAACACGCAGGAACTTAACGCGGAGTTCGGGACTCTCGATTTGAGAATACGATGATAATTTTCAAAAATCTAGACCTTAGCTTAAAAACATGTCATTTGGAGGTGAAAACCCACAACAACCGCCCAATGGCCCTGAAAGAGGCCTGAACACCTCCCAAGGGACTAACATGGGACTCCCAACTCGAGAATGTGATGATAATTTGTAAAAATCTTGACATAGGCTTAAAACATGCCATTAGAGGATTAAAACTAATAACAGACCCTTAACGGACCCATTAGAGGCACATACACCTCCTAAGGGACCATTGTAACATATAGGAACTGACCACGTAGTCATGGGAGTCCCGGTTTGAGAATACGATGATAATTTGCAAAAATTTATACTTAGACTTAAAGCATGTCGTTAGAGGGAGAAAATTCAAAACATCCCTACAGGGTCCCCTAAAAGACACGAACACCTCCCACGAGACTAGTGTGACACGTACGAACTTACCACGTAGGCATGGGGCTCTTAGTTTGAAAATACGACGATAATTTGTAAAAATATAAACTTATGCTTAAAAACATGTTGTTAAGGGGATAAAATCCAAAACAGCCCCAAACGACCCCGTAAGATGCATGAACACCTCACACGGGACCAACGTAACACGTAGGAACTTACCGTGTAGTCACGGGACTCCTGATTTGAGAAAACGACGATAGTTTGATAAAACCTAAACTTAGGATAAAAAACATGTTGTTGAAGGGGGAAAATCCAAAACAGCCCCAAACAACCCCATAAGATGCACGAACACCTCGCACGGAACCAACATAAGAACTTACCGCATCGTCACGGGACTCCCGATTTGAGAATACGATGATAATTTGTAAAAATATAGACTTAGGCTTAAAACATACAATTATAGGGAGAAAATTTAAAACATCCCCGAACGGCCACGTAAGATGCACGAACACCTCGCACGGGACCAACGTAACACGTAAGAACTTACCGCATAGTCACGGGACTCCCGGGTTAAAAATACGACGATAATTTGTAAAAATCTAGACTTAGGCTTAAAACTTGCTGTTAGAGAGTGAATCCCTAAAACAACACCCAAACGACCCAGTAAGAGGCACGAACACCTCGCATGGGACTAATGTACCACGTAGGAACTTACTGCATAGTCACGCGACTCCCATTTTAAGAATACGACGATAATTTTTTAAAAACAAGACTTATGCTCAAAAACATACCATCATTGGGTGAAAACCCAAAACAATTACCAAACGGCCCCGTAAGAGGCACGTACACCTCCCACGAGACCCACATAATACGTAGGGACTAATCACATATTCACGGGACTCTTGATTTTAGAATACGATGATAATTTACAAAAATCTAAACTTGGGCTTATAATATGACGTTAGAGAGGGGAAACTAAAAATAAATCCCTAACGGCCCCGTAAAGGCATGGACACCTCCCACAAGACTAATATAACACATAGGAACTAACTGCGTATGCACGGGACTCCCAATTTGAGAATACCATGATAATTTGTAAAAATTTAGATGTATGATTAAAAACATGTTCTTAAAGGGAAAAAATCCAAAACAACCGCAGACGACCCCGTAAGAAGCGCGAACACCTCTCAGAGGACTAATGTAACACGTAGGAACTTATCGTATAGTCACGGAACTCTAGGGTTGAGAATACGATGATAATTTATGAAAATCAAGACTTAGGCTTAAAAACACATAGTTAGTGGGTGAAAACCCAAAATAACTCTCAAACGGACCTATAAGAGACACGAACACCTCCCACGGGACTAATGTAACATGTAGGAATTTATCGCGTAGTCACCAGACTCCCAGTTTAAGATAATGATGATAGTTTTCCAAAGCTTGACTTAGGCTTAAAATCATGATGTTAGAGGGAGAAAAATCAAAATATCCTCAAACAGCCCCGTAAGATGAACGAACACCACACACGAGACCAACTTAACTCGTAGGAACTTACCGCGTAGTCACGGGACTTCCAGGTTGAGAATACAATGATAATTTTCAAAAATCTAATCTTTGGATTAAAACAAGTCATTAGAGGGTGAAAACAAAAAATAGACCACTAACGGTCTCGTAAGAGGCACGAACAACACCCACGGGAGCAATGTAACATGTAGGAACTGACCGCGTAGTGATGGCAGTCCCAGTTTGAGAATACGATGATAATTTGTAAAATCTATATTTAGGCATAAAACATGTCGTTAGGGGGAGAAAATCCAAAACAACCCCAAATGTCCCTGTAAGATGCACGAACACCACGCTCGGTACTAACGTAACACGTAGGAAATTACCACATAGTCATGGGAATCCAGGGTTGAGAATACGATGATAATTTTCAAAAATCTAGAATTAGGCTTTAACCATGCCTTTAGAGGTTGAAAACCCAAAATAAATCCCAAACGGCCTCGTAAGAGACAGAAACACCTCCCATTGGACCAACGTAACACGTAGTGACTTATTGCTTATTCACTCGACTCCTAGTTTGAAAATGCAATGATAATTTGCAAAAATTTAGACGTAGGTTTAAAGCACGCCGTTAGAGGGTGAAAACTAATAACAGACCCCGAACAGACCCATAAGAGACACAAACACCTCCCACGCGACCAATGTAACATATAGGAACTGACCGCGTAGTCATGGGAGTCTCGGTTAGAGAATACGATGATAATTTGTAAAAATTATACTTAGGCTTAAAACATGCCGTTAGAGGGAGAAAATCCATAACATCCCCAAAGGGCCTCCTAAGAAGCACGAACACCTCCTATGGGACCAACGTAACGTGTAGGCATGGGACTCTCGATTTCAGAACATGATGATAATTTGTAAAAATCTAGACTTAGGCTTCAAAACATGTCGTTAAAGGGGGAATATATAAGCCATCCCCAAATGACCACGTAAGACGCACGAACACCTCGCACGAACCAACATAACACGTAGGAACTTACCACATAGTCACGAGACTCCCGATTTGACAGTACAACGATAATTTGCAAATATCTAGACTTAGGCTTAAAAACATGCCATTAAAGGGAAAAAATTTGAAACAACCCCAAATGATGCCATAAGATGCACGAACACCTCGCACGGGACCAACATAACACGTAGGAACTTACTGCATAGTCACGGGACTCCCAGTTTGAGAATACGATGTTAATTTACAAAAATCTAGGCTTAGGCTTAAAAACATGTCGTTAAAGGTAAAAAATCCAAAACAACCCCAAACATCCCCGTAAGATGCACAAACACCTCGCATGGGACCAACATAACATTTAGGAACTTATCGCGTAGTCATGGGACTCCCAGGTTGAAAATATGACAATAATTAGAATAAATCTAAACTTAGGCTTAAAACATGCTGTTAGAGGGTGAAAACCCAAAACACCACCTAAACGCCCCCCTAAGAGGTACGAACACCTCGTAGAGGACTAATGTAACACGAAGGAACTTACTGCGTAGTCACAGGACTCCCGATTTGAGAATAAGATGATAATTTGCAAAAATCTAGACTTATGTTTAGAAACATTTTGTTATTGGGTGAAAACTCAAAACAACCCCCAAAAGGACCCGTAAGAGGCACGAACACCTCCCACGGGACCAACATAACACGTGGGGACTAATCACGTATTCACGAGACTCTCGATTTGAGAATATGATGATAATTTTCAAAAATCTAAATGTGGGCTTACAACATGTTGTTAGGGAGTGAAAAAAAATAGATCACTAACAGCCCCGTGAGATGCACGAACACCTCCCACGGGACCAATGTAACACATAGGAACTAACCGCGTATGCATGGGACTCCCGTTTGAGAATACGACGCTAATTTGCAAAAATCTTGACTTAGGCTTATAAACTTACTATTAAAGGGAGAAAATCAAAAACAACCCCAAACAACCCCGTAAACGGCACGAACATCTCTCGCGGGACTAATGTAACACATAGGAACTTATCACATAGTCACGGGACTCCATATTTGAGAATACGATGATAATTTGCAAAAAAAATATACATAGGCTTAAAAACATGCCGTTAGTGGGTCAAAACCCAAAACAACTCCTAATTGGCCCTGTAAGAGGAACGAACACCTCCCACGGGACTAATGTTACACGTAAGAACTTATCGCATAGTTAGAGGACTCCCAGTTTGATGTTACGATGATAATTTGCAAAAATCTAAACTTGGACTTAAAAGCTTGTCGTTAAAGGGAGAAAATCCAAAACAACCCCAAACGGACCCGTAAAATGCGCGAACACCTCACACGGGACCAACATAACTCATAAGAACTTTTCGCGTAGTCACGGGACTCTTAGGTTGAGACACTGACTATAATTTGCAAAAATCTCATCTTAGTTTTAAAATATGTTGTTAGACGTTGAAAATTAAAAACAGACCCCTAACGGCGCCCATAAAAGGCACGAACACCTCCACCGGAGCAATGTAACATGTCGGAACTGACCGCGTAGTGATGGGAGTCTCGATTTCAGAATACGATGATAATTTGCAAAAATCTATACATAGGCTTAAAACATGTCGTTAGGGGGAGAAAATCCTAAATAGCTCCAAAATGCCCCATAAGATGCTCGAACACCTCGCACTAGACCAACGTAACACGTAGGAACTTATCGCATAGTCACAGAACTCCGAGGTTGAGAATACGATGATAATTTTAAAAAAAACTAGACTTAGGCTTAAAATGTGCTCTTGGAGGTTGAAAATCCAAAAAAAAGGCAAAACGACCCCGTAAGAGGCATAAACACCTCGCACGGGACTAATGTAACCTGTTGAAACTGATGTGTAGTCACGGGACTCTCAATTTGAGAATACGATAATAATTTACAAAAATCTAGACTTTGGCTTAAAACATGCTCTTAGTGGGTGAAAACCTAAAACAACACCCAAACAATCCTGTAAGAGGTACGAACACCTCCCAAAGACCAAATAGGAACTGATCGCGTAGTCATGGGATTACTAGTTTGAGAATACGATAATAATTTGCAAAAATCTAGACATAGGCTGAAAGTTTACCGCTGGAGGGTGAAAACCAATAACAGACCCCTAATGGCCCTGTAAGTGCACGAACACATCCCACATGTCCAATGTAACAAATAATAACTGACTGTGTCATCATGGGACTGCCGATTTGAGAATACGATGATAATTTGAAAAAATCTAAACTTAGGCTTAAAACATGTCGTTAAAGGGTGAAAACCAAAAATAGACCCCAAAAGGCCCCGTAAGAGGCATGAACACCTTGCACGAGATCAACATAAGACGCAGGAACTTACCACATAGTCTAGGACTCTCGGTTTGAGAATACGATAACAATTTGTAAAAATCTAAACCTTGGCTTAAAAACATGTCATTAGGCGGTGAAAACCCAAAACAACCGCCACATGGCCTCGTAAGAGGCACGAACACCTCCCAAGGGACCAATGTAACACGTAGGGACTTACCACGTATTCACGGGACTCGCAGTTTGAGAATGCGACGATAATATTTAAAAATCTAGGGTTAGGCTTAAAACATGTCGTTAGTGGGTAAAAACCAAAAACAGCTTCTAACGAGTGAACCTTTATATCGATTGAGTTTTTTATGAGATTATTTACGTCAAAGAGTTGGAAGGCATTTGCTAATTGTTTTAAATGTTAAAACTTGTCGGATTTCTTGAATAAACAAAGAAAACTCTACCTATTTTTTTAAAAATTATGGACTGTTCTAAATTGATTAACTCAAACATAAGTTTAGGAAACATCTTGACAATTGGGGGTTGGAGCATCAAATATCACATATGATACTAAAGTAAGACTATTGTTGGGTCGTACGAGACATGTTAGATAATTTTTTAATTATTTACAGGATGTCGGTGAACCTTTATATCGATCGAGTTATTTATGATCTTATTTATGTTAAATTCGTGAATAAACAATGGAAACACTGCCAAATTTTTTTGAAATTATGAAGTGTACTAAATTGATAAACTCAAACATACTCGAATCTGAAAATTGAGCGTCGAGGAGCAAAAATGTAAAACGACTATCAAAAATAGCAAAAAGAGGCACACTTGTGATAAAAGTAGATTTATTTTTCATATTATGTAATCCAATTATGGTTAACACATGTTTATTTGTTTCCTGTCATAGATCAATGATGGATTTCATTGGATATCGTTGGGCAAGTCGATTGGATGACTTGAAGTTTCTCGCGAAATGTGTTTTATTTTTGCATTTGGTGTTATTTTGAACATTTTTTGTAATCATACATATATTTGAATGGAATGACTTGTATTTTAACAAATAATTATAAAATTGAATATGGTGTCATTTTGAATGATAGTTTGGATGCTAAATTGCTATGAATGCACATTTATACTGGTTATATCAAGGCAAAATTTATATATACTCATCTTGTAATCTTCATTTGAAATTATTTATTAAAAAAACTCTTTTTTCGACATAATGTGGGTGTTGCTGAAAATCAAATCATATTCTGAATAATCACGTTTAGTGGCACTACAGATGATATTTAGCGACATGTATATCATGTCACCTAAAAGAAGACATTTCATGATATGTATAGAATGTCGCTTAAAATATGACATTTCGCGACATGTATGGCATGTCGCCTAAAGGATGACATTTCACGACATGTCATTATGTCATGAAAGGTGAGGTACTATTTAATATAAGAAAAAATAATAATAATAATAATAATAATAATAATATGTATATTTATAAATATATACATTTCGCGACATGTACCATGTCGTGAATGGTAAATACATTTTACGACATTGATCTTGTATGTCGCCGAATACATTCCCAGATGGGGATTTCGTGACACAGGGGTGACAGGCGGTCATATGTCGCAAAATGTCTTTTGCGACATAATTAATACTTTTCGCGACATATTTTGTATGTTGCGAAATGTGTTTTTTCTTGTAGTGTTTTTTTTCGAATCGTAAACACTACATGTTTTTAATCTTTTTTTTTGTTTTGTGTTAATTCAGGTATATTTGAATGAATCGCAAACCTAGGGCTCTATTTTTGTTTTTGTTCCAATTAAGGTATAATGCTCAATCTTTATACATATTTTTTATTCAGGTATATGTGTGTATGATGATGATATATGTGTATGTTCTTAAAATTTGATGTTATATGATGGGGATTTGTGTGCATGTTCAAAATTTTAATATGTATGATGGGGATATGTATGTATAATGCTCAATTTAAATAGATATAACCAGTTTTAGGTATAATGTGTTTGAGTAGGCCAAAGCAAAGACAGTGGAAAAACTTTGTGAAATTGTGAGGAAACAGCTGGCACTGTCGGAGGACTCAGCAGCCACTGGGGAGTCCAAGTTTGCTACACTTTGCAAATACTTATCATCAAATTTATGAGCCTCTTTATCCTACATTGTATTACTTAAATAACTTGTTGATTTTGAACTTGTTAATGAGGTATCCACCATAATTTTTTTTCCACCTATTGTTCACCACTTCCACGAAATGCTTTGTTCACATATATTGAAATTTTGAACTTGTATTGATTGATTCTCTTTTAGTTTTGATCTCAAAATTAAAGCACAATAGAACTAGGAAGAAACATATGTTTCATATTGAAACAGGATTATTTTTCTGATGCATCAATTATGTTACATTCATTCACATCTACCATAAAATCCAAATATATTTGAGTTCATCACAACAACAGTCACTACACCACAAACCGAGAATGATTACAGATTTTGGCCATGACTAGGCCTCCGAGTTACCACTAAGGTCCATGAACCTTTTTGGAATGACCAAAATTAGTGGCCACAAACTTTATCCATAGCCGAAAGTGAGAGTCACATCCTAAAGCGTGGGCAGTATATTACAGGTAATCAAACTTTATTTTCGTTTTCATTTTTAACATAAGTGTTGATACCAAATTTAGTCTACTGACATGGTTCACTTGGGTGAAGACACGTGACAATCTACATGGAAACGATAAACACTTACGAACAACACCTCGACTCCGAGGAACCATACTACAACGAGGAACTCTGCTTCCCCGATCAACTCAGACGCTCCGACCTACAAGAACTCTCCGAGGAACTTTTGAGCGCCGAGGAGCTTAGGCGGTCCGAGCTGCACCTCGAACAAAGCATTAATAGCAGGATAACCCAACAGTTTGACTGCGCATTAAATGCTTATTATCATACAGATGTATACGCTTAAGGGGCATTTAATATATTACCCTTTCACATTACAGCCTTAGGGCTATAAATACATTGTATTATCCTCATTGTAAGGGGACTGGAATTTCTTGAGAAAACTTGTAATCGAGAATTCTCAAATAGTCAGTAATAACAGAAACAGTGGAAGTAGGCCATTCTTATAAGGCTGAACCACTTTAAAAGTTCTCTGTCTCATTTTATTTATCTGTGATTAAATAATTAGATATAATCTAATTTTTTACATCAACAGATTGGCGCCGTCTGTGGGAAATGACTGGTAGTATCGTTTTTCATCAAAAATAATTCATCACAAATGGCTGATATTCCAGAACCCAGCAATCGAAGCGCTGGAAGCCCTCCAAATCCATCTGCTCCGCCAAATATTCCAGATATGGCTGGAATAATGACAAATCTGGCCCAGGGCCAAACAGTCATGCAAGAAACTATGCGACAACTCATACGAACCCTCCATGGTGGTGCACCAACCCATTTAGAATTGCAAAGTATTCAAAGAAATACCCACACTAGGCGTACCGATTCATATCGTACTGAGGAGTCTGAAGATTTTTCTTATCAACCTGGACGAACTTCGTCAGTACGAGCCAAA
This sequence comes from Sambucus nigra, assembly GCA_949130495.1. Lineage (NCBI taxonomy): Eukaryota > Viridiplantae > Streptophyta > Magnoliopsida > Dipsacales > Adoxaceae > Sambucus > Sambucus nigra. The sequence goes on from OX422210.1 coordinate 246,638,452, forward strand.
GATAATGAACAACGTGTCACTCTCTCTCTAGAAAGGACTAGTGCGCTAGAAAGATTAAGCAGAGTATCTCCTTTTGATCGATTAGGTCCTAGGAGGAGCAAACGTCCTCCTAGAGCCGCATCGAGGAGTTTTCGACGACCATCAGATTTAAGGGAAGGATCTGCCCAGTCGCGATCAGCTGCTCATTAAGATAGATCCCACGAGGCCACATCAACACGATCAGTTGCTCAAACCAATAAGCCCGAGGAAAGAAATGATGCGTGGAAAGGCTCCATTCAGAGGCTGGAGGATAGATTAGGGGAAATGGCTAAAGCCAAGAACCCTCTACAATGAACTTTTGTTTAAGGAACACCTTTTGTCCAGGCCATTGTAGATTTTACAACACCATCAAAGTTCAAAGCACCTGTTGTGACCCCCAAATATGATGGAAAGACCGACCCTGTCCTTCATATAGAACAATACCAAGCTGCAGCCGACATCTATACTATTCCAGATGAGATGAGATGTAGAGCATTCTCGGGAACTCTTATCGGATCTGCTCAAATATGGTATAATAATCTTCCTCGGGGTAAGATCTCAACCTTTTTTCAACTGACCGAGTTATTCACTGGGAATTTCTGTTTTGGGGCAAAGCCAGTTAAATGAGTAGCACATTTGTTAAGCGTTAGACAAAAAGCTGGTGAAAGTACCAGAGATTATATAACTTGTTTTAATAATGAGAAGCTCGAAGTCATTGATTATGAGGAAAGGACAGCGATTACCACCTTGATGAATGGACTACTTCCCAACAAGTTGTACTACACTTTGGCTAAAGATCCACCTAGAACCATGTCAGATTTGATGGGAAAAGTGGCCAAGATTATGAATGCCGAGGAGGCTATGGCTGCGAAGAAGAATATGGATGCCAAAGAAACCAAGGTGGAAGGTGATAAAGCTAGGAAGAAGGAGCATAAGAACAATGGTAGTGACAAACACTCAAGCTTAAGGTCGTCATGGGAAGTATTGAAGAAATTTGATAATTATACTCCTTTGAAGAAAGACATCAACCACGTTCTAGAAGAAATCAAGAACAACGAGGAATTAAATTGGCCAGAGAAAATGAAGACGGACCCAAACAGGAGAAATAAAGAAAAATATTACGAGTTTTATAAAGATCATGGCCATGTGACTAAAAATTGCATAGCTCTTCAGAATGAGATTGAAACACTCATCAGACGAGGAAAACTGGCAAAATATGTTGATCGGGTGAATGATAGAAGAAACAATGACCGAGCAAGATAGAGGTCTAGATCTCCTCGTCAAGCAGAGGAGAACAAGAAGAGAGACCATAAAGTTGATCCAGAAGACGGCCTCGATCTTCCAAAGAGACCAAGGCAGCCAGAACGTGAGGTATTTTCAATACGCTTTGGGTCATTTGACTGTAATGTTATTACAGGTGGAGATGCAGGAGGAGGAGACCTTACTGTCGAGAGAAAATCTTACCTCTGTAAGGCTCAAGCTTGATCATACATTCAACGAATAAATCTAGCTGAGGAGGATCGCCCGAGAAAGGTGAACAAAGAGAAATTGGTCATTGGTTTCTCGAAGAACGACCTCGCAGGTGTTTAATATCCTCATGATGACCCATTGGTAATCAAAATGAGGATGAAGGAGGTGATGATTTCAAGAGTACTAGTAGACAATGGTAGCTCGGAAGACATCATGTTCTACTCGTGCTTCGACAGTTTAAATTTAAAGCTATCTCAACTGGAGCCTTATCATAGACCCCTCCTCGGTTTTGCTGGTGAGAAAGTATTTCCACTTGGGATGATCAAAGTGGATATATTCATTGGTACGTGGACTTCTTGTCGAACAGAAAGGATACGCTTCTTCGTGATGGATAAGAATGTTCAATCATCATACAATATCATCATGGGAAGAGTAGGAGTGAAGAAGTTCGAGGCTGTACCATCTACGGTACATCAATGCCTAAAATTTCCAATAAATTTTGGAGTAGGAGTTGTCAAAGGTGATCAGAAAGTAGCTCGAGAATGCTATTATTCATCCGTCGGGCAAGAGGAAATGGAGGAATCAAGGAAAAAGACTACTACCTATCAAGTGGATGAGGGTGCAGAGATTGAAACATTGGATCCCAGAGATGAGTCGCAACTCGTAAAGGGTCAAGAGGTGGAAGCTACTGAAAACATGATCCTGGACGACGAGCACCCTGAACGAACTACTCAAGTAGGTTCATCGTTGGAAGCCTCACTAAAGCAGAAATTGATAACTTTCCTACGAAGCAGAAAGAAAACTTTTGCGTCGAGTCATGAGGATATGCCTGGGATAGACCCAAATTTCTTATGTCGCGAACTCAATGTGAATAAGGAGATCAAGCCTGTGAAGCAGAGAAGAAGAGTATTCAGTCCCGAGAAGAATCAATCTATACAGGAGGAAGTCTAGAAGCTCCATAAAGCTTGCTTTATTGAAGATGTTAAATATCCAGACTGGTTAGCAAATGTGGTGATGGTGAAGAAGAAGAACAACAGATGGAGGATGTGTGTAGACTTCACCGACCTCAACAAATCATGCCCAAAGGATCATTTTTCGCTGCCCCGAATTGATCAACTAGTGGATGCTACCTTGGGACACGAGCTGCTGAGCTTCATGGATGCTTATTCTGGTTACAATTAGATTAAAATTTAACCTGAAGACAGGGAGAGTACTTCTTTCATTACCCCTAGGGGAACTTATTGTTATAATGTTATGACATTTGGTTTGAAAAATGCAGGTGCAATATATCAGCGGCTGATGAACAAAGTGTTTGCAGAACAAATCAGTTGCAATATGGAAGTCTATGTTGATGATATGCTGACAAAGAGCAGGAAAGCTGCTGATCATCTAGTTGACTTAAGCCAGACCTTTTATCAACTAGATAAATATCAAATGAAGTTGAACCCGATGAAGTACATATTTGGAGTACGAGAAGGCATGTTTCTCGGGTACATTGTCAATCAGCGAGGCATTGAAGCTAACCCTGAAAAGATCAAAGCTTTGTTAGGGCTGCGATCCCCAACGACGAAGAAAGAGGTGCAAAGTCTTACAGGACGAGTAGCAGCACTCAATAAATTTGTATCGCGAGCAACTGATCGATGTCTCCCATTCTTCAAAACGCTCCGAAAAACTTTTGAGTGGAATGATGAATGTGAGAAGGCTTTCCAAGACTTGAAGAAATATTTGGGAGCATCTCCACTGTTATTAAGGCCAGTGATGGGAGAAAACTTATACTTGTATCTGGCAGTGTCCGAGGATGCACTTAGTTCGGCATTGATAAGAATGGATATTAGAGTACAAAAACCAATCTACTACACAAGTAAGGCCTTCCGAGGAGAAGAGATCAGATATCCAAGGCTGGAAAAATTGGCGCTAGCATTGATCGAGGCAAGTAGAAGAATGAAGCCATACTTCCAGGCTCATATCATAGTAGTATATACTGATATGCCATTGAGGCAAGACCTTCATAAACCAGAAAAGTCAGGAAGATTGATGTGCTGGGCAATAGAACTCGGTGAATATGATATAGTTTATGAACCAAGATCATCGCTAAAAGGGCAAGCGGTAGCAGATTTTATAGCAGAGTTCACCTATCCTGATACTCCCGAGGAGCAAAAGTTGCTCGCTGATCAACCTGTGGATGTTACAGGATCATCAAATGCAAGCCCAGACCAACTTAGCTTGGTAAAAGGGCAAGTAGATGTTATAGGATCATCAAATTCAAGCCCAGACCAGCTTAGGTTGGTAAAAGGGAAAGAAAAGATTATCGATGAACAACAAGAAATATCAGGAGATGGTGAAAGGAAGCAATAAATTTTTCACCGAGGAACTCTGTCATATCAGCAATTTGAAGACGAGTTGCCTATATGGAGTCTGTATGTGGATGGTTCATCCTGCACTACAGGATGTGGCACAGGGATAGTTTTGAACAGTCCGGACGAGGTTGACATGGAATACGCCCTACGCTTCCAATTCAAAGCTTCCAATAATGAGGCTGAATATGAAGCCATAATTGCAGGCCTTAGTTTGGCGAAAACCATGGGGGCAGAACAAGTTATTATTTTTAGTGACTCGCAATTGGTCATAAATCAAATGATGGTAATATATGCAGTCAAAGGAGAATTAATGATCAGATATCATGCAAAGGCGAAGGAATTGGTGTCGAAATTTCCTGTTGTTCAGCTGGTCACAATACTAAGACTGGAGAATGCAAGAGCAGACGCCTTAGCTCGATTAGCATCAGCTACTCGTACCGAGCTACGAAGAACAATCTCAATTGAAGTTTTAGCTGGTTGGAGTATAGATAAAGATCTGACGATAAACTTTAATACGATTTAGGGTCATCATGGATGGATCCCATCAGGGCATATATTGAGAAAGGGGAATTACCAACTGATAAACTTGTAGCCAAGAAACTGAAGTTTAAGGCTGCTCGTTATGTACTGACTAATAGTATTTTATACAGACGAGGAATTATAACAGGTTTGCAAAGATGTGTGCATCCAACCGAGGTGAAATATTTGATTGAAGAGGTCCATGAAGGATCCTGTGGAGCCCATATAGCAAGTCGGACACTTTTTCAAGGAATGATGACTTAAGGATACTACTAGCCGACGATAAGGGATAATGGCATAACCTGTGCTAAGAAATGTGACAAGTATCAGCACTTCTCCTCCATCCAAAGAACTCCCCAAGCGTTATTGACACCCATTACTTCCCCTTAGCCATTTGCCATATGAGGAATAGATTTGGTTGGGCCACTGCCGACGACCAGGGGAAGGTTTAAGTATCTCGTGGTCGCTGTGGATTATTTTACTAAATGGGTTGAGGCTGAGCCTCTCATTGATATGACATATGAAAAGGTGTACCAATTTATTTGGAAGAACATCATTTGTCGATATGGTCTTCCTAATGCTTTCATCACAGACCATGGAACACAATTTGACAACGAGGAGTTCACTGCCTATTGTCATCAGTCAAATATCTTGAAGATCCACTCGGCACCAGGCCATCCTCAAAGCAATGGACAAAGTGAAGTGACAAACAGAACGCTGCTGAATGGTTTGAAAAAAAGACTGAACGATGCGAAAGCAAACTGGATCAACGAGCTACAATCAGTGTTATGGGCTTACCGAACTACTCCCCGAGAAGCAACAGGGGAATCTCCATATATGCTAGCATTTGGAAGTGAAGCTGTTATACCCGCCGAATTGGGTCTCCCAACACACAGAATACTGAATTTCAATTCCCCTGTCAGCGATTTAATGAGAAGGTTAGACTTGGACATGCTCGAGGAGGTTAGGGAAGAAGCAGCCATTAGAAATGCTGCTTACCAGCAACGAACAGCTTTGTTCTACAATAAGAGAGTGAAGAAGTGCGACTTGAAAGAAGGAGACTATGTGCTAAAGAAGGTGATTCAAAAGCACAACAAAATGGAAGCAAACTGGCATGGACCCTACCGAGTTAAGGAAGTTGTTCGACCAGGGACATATAAAATAGAAACTTTAGAGGGGGAGGAGTTTAAGAATGCATGGAATGCAGAGCACCTGCGCAAATATTATCAGTAATGTAAACTCTCATGTAATGCAGTTTCATCAGTATGAATAAAGTGACAATATTCTGCCCAGTTTCTTTCCTTTTATTGGAATTTTTTTACGGAATACTAGTGCTACACACTACTCAACAGATCTCGGACAACTCAAATATATTCCACAACTCTGCAGATCTCGGACTACTCAAATATATTCCTAAAAATGCCAACTTGGTTGGTTAGGAAGTAAATATAATCTCTAAAACGTCAGCTAAGGTTGGTCGGGAAGTAAAACTATTCCTAAAAATGCCAACTTGGTTGGTTAGGAAGTAAATATATTCTCGAAAACGCCAGCTAAGGTTGGTCGGGAAGTAAAACTATTCCTAAAAATGCCAACTTGGTTGGTTAGGAAGTAAATATATTCTCGAAAACGCCAGCTAAGGTTGGTCGGGAAGTAAAACTATTCCTAAAAATGCCAACTTGGTTGGTTAGGAAGTAAATATATTCTCGAAAATGCCAACTAAGGTTGGTCGGGAAGTAAAACTACTCCAAAAAGTGCCAAAGATTGGTTGGTAAGAAAAACCCACTAACTGTAGTTGGTCGAGAAGAAAAATTTACCGACCTTGGTTGGTCGGAAACATTTTATAAGTACGAGAAAGTGATCGAGCAAAATTTTGATACTCATGACTTTTTAAATTACTACCAAGTTGGTCGAGAAACAAAATATCATCAATTTTGGTTAGTCATTAAATACCAAAAATTCAAGATAGTCGACAATAAGTCTTACTCCAGTTGATCAACAAATAACACGATGTTGTTATCTTTTTAACAGATATGCATGCACATATGAAAAGTGTTTTATAATTACAAGACAATGGCAATCAAGATTTGTAAATAAAATTATTTCATTAAATGTAGAACAAAATACATCAAGAATGAAATATAAATTTATTACATTAAGATTCCTACTCTATTGGTTTCTTCCCCTCTGCTTTTGAAACAAGTTCCTCGCCAGCAGGTGGATCATTTAAAGCATGAGGGGAATTCATGAAGTTAAGATCTTCAAGCATCATGATATTCATCACAGATGGTCGATCTAGTAGGTGCTCATGACGAGATATCTCGACATTGGAATGGAGATTGTAATCGCCCAGGTATTTGGAAATCAGACACCGAGGGATGGCCCGAGCAGGGATCTAACTCATATCAAGCTTGAATGGTGGCACTGGTAGGTCGAGCAGCCAAGGATTATGGTAATCGCACAGGTAATGACCCTGTTCCAGTTGCAGCACACCTAAGGCATTCAACCATCCCGGTTTGTAACCTTCATTGTTTGCATTTTGGATACGATCATCCAAATGGTAGAGAGCCTCGTTGTAGCCAGGCATCCAGAATTCTCTGGGCTGCTTATGGAATTGATATGTCAATCTTTCCAACTGATCGTGGAGATTTTTGATAAAGAGTTCTTTATTCTCTAAGACAGACTTCTGCACAAAAAGCTTCTCTTCCAGATCCCTGATCTTCTTAGACATATCAGCCAATGCCTGGTTCTTTGCCATCTGTTGGAAGGCCTGGTTCTCTAGAGCAGATTGAGTCCTCTGTTCCTCAACAGGAATCCGAGCAGCTCTTGCTCGTCCCCGAGGAGCTCTTGCTCATCCTCGAGCAGATGTAGAAGGTCCAGACCTCTTCAAGGTTTCTAACTCATCCCTCAGGTTGGCGTTTTCGAACTCCAAGAACGAGAATCCCTCGTCAGTCAATGGTATCAAAGCATTTGAGGTGAAAGCTACAGACTTCAACTAAGACACCTCTCTTTGCAGGTTATTATTTTCTTATTCTAATAACTTAGCTATCTGTATGTGCTCTTTGACCTCAACCTTCAACGTTCTCTCCCGCACATCGTAAGCAGCAAACCGTTTATCATATCCCTTATCGGCACAGATTTTCTGATACTTCTTCTTGTACCCCTCGTGCAAAAGAGCAGTGGACTCCTTATATTATTGCTGAAGTTCTTCAAAAGTGCCTTAGAGATCCTCAATCATATCATAGTATGCTACATTATTAGCCACTGCATGATCGAGTAGGTACTTTAAATATTGATAGGCTTCAATAGCTTGCTCTGAAGCACCCTGACCGAGGATGTCAGTAATTTGAGCTGCACTCATGTCTGTATGACCGGCTTTAAAATATTCATTGCATTGCCTTAAGAGCTTTGTATCATGAGCAGACAATAATTCCATCCTGGCCAGAAACTAGTAGAGGAAGAAAAAGCAATAATCAATAAGAGTATAAACAGAGCATGAAGAAGAGAATCAAGAGTATGCATAAACAAAAGTTCAAATTTTATTGCGTCACAAAGTTCAAAAGTACGAGGTTCAGATTTACATGTTCAGAAGTTACATTTGACAAAGAAAAATAAAATATAGAGAGAAATCCGAACAACTCTACACCTTTTCCTTGTCTCTCAAAACTTTATCGGGAGGCTGGGACGGGGAGGTAGGTTGCTCGGATGGAGCAGAGGGTTGCTCAGAAATTGCTAGAGGTTGCTCGGAGGAAGTAGCGAGTTGCTGAAGTTCCTCGTTAGTGGGCTGGATGGCTAGGGGGTGAGAAACTTGATCTCCCATCACCATGGAAGATTCCTCAGAGGCAGCTTCATCCTCTTCTTCGTCTTCAGGAGTTGGAGGGGGACCAGGGATGTGTCGCTGAAAGAGTTCAGAATTTTCATCAACATTCATCTCCTGCAGAGCAGCGACCCACCCATATCTAAAGTATTTGAGGCTGTCATATTCTACTTACGACATCATGGCAGCCAAACCTTTGTTCCACCCTTTATCCCAGCCAGTGCTGAAAAATTTCTTCACAGCCAATTTCCTCTTTGTCTTCTCCGAGGAATGCCTCTCGAAAAGAAGATTGTCAACAGCTTTCAGTTTATTCTCAACTTCCTCCTTCTGACAATTTACTTCCCGAAGTCGACCTAACTCCTCCTCAGCAGCCTTGAGTTTATCTTCAAACTCCTCAGCATTTTTGAGCTTCCCTTTGAGCTCTTTATTCTTCTTCTCCAAATAATTCATTTTTCTCCAACCCCTTGGAGACCTCAATAACCCGAGCCTTCTCCTGCTCAGTCGAAGTAAGCTTTTTCTCCCAAACTGCCTTATCATCATCATATTTCTGACGAGAATCTTTCAGAGACTGCACCAGGCCTACCAAAGCTTCCTCTACACCAGACGAGGAGCTTGAAGCTTTAATATCTTCATCTTTCTTCAAAATTGTATTAAAACAGCTCACCAACTGTGAAAAGAAAATGAAAGCAAGTTAGTGCACAGATACAAAAAGGAAAGAATGAAAATTTAAGACTATAAGACTTACAGAAGCAATATGACGAGCTGCTAATGTGGTAACAGTGTCCCAAGAAAGGTTTTCTTCAATACCTTGGATCTCGAGAATGATCCAAGTCTTCACCGAGCTCATAGCAGAGCTCGGAGGAACAAAAGTGGGAACACCACTAGTCTGGGGCTGAGAGATGGATTCAGCCAAATTGACAGTGGAGGTTTTCTTCAGCCTCCTCAGAGGAGCATCAACTTTCTCGACTAATGTTGTAGTCTTAGTCGTAGAAATGACAATCACCTCGCTTGGAGCAGCAGCCTTGCTCGAGGCCATCGGGGGATTCTTGACCACCTTCATAGGAGCAGCCGAGGAAGATACATCAATTTTCTTTATCCCTTCTCCTGGGACATGAAGCTTACTTCTTTTTGCATCTCCAGCACCCGAGGCGGGTTTCTCAAAAAGTTTAGGAGGCCTTCTTTTCTTCATCCTTTCACTCAAAGGTATATGTGATTCAGGTGAAGAACTTGTAAAGGTTGGTATGGGTTCTGCGTCGCTTATCACCGGACGAGCAGTAAAAGAGGATGTGTAACTCTTGTACTAAAGCAGATATGAAGCCGACCTGATATGCTCGTCGGTAACAGTCTGATGCAAACTCCAGATAAGTTTTAAGTGCCTTATATTAACGTCTGCCTCTTTTGGAGATTTTCTTTTGCTGTCAACTACAAATAAATCAAAATTAAAATATCAGTGGCACATTTTATCAAACACAAAGGAAGCATAATTTTAAAATAAAATAAAAATAACCTATCCCATTTCCATAGGGAGGACATCTGGGACCCTGATAAACATCATCTCCAGTTAATGGAGGGTGTTGCCAATTTTCATAACAACCCCATGCTCAAAGTAGTCCCTATTGGCATCTGGGAGATTGACTACTAAAGCTCTATTTAGAAACCTAGTTTTTAAATAAAAAGTATTATCACCCACATCCCATCTATAACAAAACATGATTTTAGGAATTCCTATACGGGTTCCATGTATTTAATTTAGTCTATAAACACCGTTAACTATTCTCCATGTGTTGAGGGCTATTCGTGCAGGAACCACGTCAAAGTATTGACAGAATTCCAGACATAGAGGGTTTGGGGGAAAAGAAAAGCCACACTCAGCAACAAAGAGACTGGGGAAGCAATGTCCCTTAACCAAACGAAAATAGTCTGAAGGCTCAGAAAGATCTTCCAAAATAACCCATGAGGGAATGGAGAAATCAGAGCGGAACTTATCAATTGATTCTACAGGATAAACCATGATGAAAGAAGGAAATCAAAGAGAAAGAAGAAAATCTTACAGGAAAGGGATGAGTCTATTGACAACAAACGATGGAAGAGATGAACGCACCGGAGAGAGAGAGATGATCGAAAACTCAAAGAGACAAATTTGAAAAAGTAGAAGACGATGGGATTTTCTGCAACGTTTAAATACTTTGCCTTGGGAAAGGGTAAAAGTAATGATTACAAAAAGAGCCGGTTACGTTACCGGCGGCTAAACAGACAAAAGGGGCGCGGGAATCGAAGCGGTTAGAAAAATTCAAAAAAAAGACCGATTCTACGAATTTGGAAGAAGAAATAAATACAAGAGAAAATACTCCTAAATTTCAGGATAACCATTTAAAACCGCCATATATCGAGAAAGAATGTTCCACACTCCTCAAATTTCGAACTATGAAACATTGGGGGCTTCTGTTGATACCAAATTTAGTCTGCTGACATGGTTTAATTGGGTGAAGACACGTGGCAATCTACATGGAAACGATAAACACTTACGAACAACACCTCGACTCCGAGGAACCATACTACAACGAGGAACTCTGCTTTCCCGATCAACTCAAACGCTCCGACCTACAAGAACTCTCCGAGGAACTTTTGAGCACCGAGGAGCTTAGGCGGTCCGAGTTGCACCTCGAACAAAGCATTAATAACAGGATAACCCAACAGTTTGATTACGCATTAAATGCTTATTATCATAGAGAAGATGTATACGCTTATGGGTCATTTAATATATTACCCTTTCACATTACAGCCTTAGGGCTATAAATACATTGTATTATCCTCATTGTAAGGGGACCGGAATTTCTTGAGAAAACTTGTAATCGAGAATTCCCAAATAGTCAGTAATAACAGAAACAGTGGACGTGGGCCATTCTTATAAGGCTGAACCACTTTAAAAGTTCTCTGTCTCATTTTATTTATCTGTGATTAAATAATTGGATATAATCTAATTTTTTACATCAACAATAAGGCTACTATTTATTTGGGCTTTAAAATGGCACATAACCTAATGTGGTTAACTATAATCAAATTATTTGATGTTATTATGGGATTATTTACAAATCTAGAATTTTAAATCATGTAATTGATCATTAAGAATTGTAAATTGTGAAGATTCTAATAGTTTTGGTAAAACTCTAGTATTTTTTCTTTTAATGGTATTCTAACCTTCGTCCATGGCCTTCAATTTAGTCTTCCTTCTTTATTAGATCCAATACTAACATGGGAATTATTAGATCTTGGAGAATCGACTTTGAGAATATTGTCGACATCCAGTTTTGATTGTTGTAATATGGCGATCATTAGTATGCATAATTGAATATATCAATATTTGTAGCATATTATATTATATATATATATATATATATATATATGCCTATAAATAATATTTCCATCGTCCCGCATTGAGAGTCCTCATTTAATTTTATTTGATTATCTTGAATTAGCGAACTCTTAATTTGGGATCACCTAAAAAGAAAACCAAACTTAATATTATGGATGAAGGTAGTAAGATTTACTTTGTTTGGTTATTTCTGGAGCTTACTTTTTTCCTTATCATGATCACGGTTATCTAGTTCTTGTAGGAATTGTCGTCATGAATGATGAGAACAAAATTTTGCATGAGTTGGATCTTGCTTAGTCGGCTCTAAAGGTATGATTTGACTATTACTCATTGTAATGAAAACATGTTTTTCTTATCTAATCGTTTATGAGCATTTTTTCTTCGCCTTGGTTTAGTTTATTTTTATGTCATTCACTAAAATCTTTCTTCGTAGTTTACGATAATATAAAATCTTACAATGATATAATCTTTTGAATATCATTTCTTTGCTCTTCGGTGATTATTATGCTCTGAACATTATCTGCTTTTTTATCCTTGCCTTTTTTATATGTGCTGGTAGTCCATGATTGAATTAATCATCATACAAGATGAAGAAGTAGGTAATGTAATGACTTTAGTTATAGTTCTTGGTACGTGATCATGTAAAATTTGTTGAGAATGTTCACTCATCGATAAATTACAACTTAGTTTACATTTTAAATTGAGTAATGTTAACTTGAGACGATCGTCATGAACATATTTCATGCGTCTAGGCTATTGATTCATTTTCTTTGATAAAGAAAGGGATTTTGTTTCATATAAGTTACTTTGATTTTTATAGATGATCTTCATATACACAATTATTTGATTTTTATTTACTTTAAAAACAGAGATAGAATGGCAAAATCAATGATCCCAGATGCGATCTCCATCATACCATCGATCCCAGCTCCAGATTCTTCATCTGGTATTCTAAAAATCATTATTTTAGTTATAGATCTCAAACCCACTAGTAATAGGTATAGGTAAGTCTCATTGTTTTCATGGCTTTATATTTTACCCTGAGTTTCTTCTTCAATATCCATTTCGATTCTTGAGAATGCTATTACAAGGAAAATGCAATTTTCAATTTATTTACAACTTTCCCTAACTCAAACATTGGGAAAAGCTATCTTAATTTACAGAGGTAAATGTCAGTAATTGTTCTTCGATTTGTTTAGTCCATATGCCTAAAAAGTCATAAGCCCTGTAGTTTCCATACAACCATATTCACCACACACTCATTTTGTGATCTAAGCCTTAGTCACATGATAATTGTTCTTTAAATTTATTAAACAGTAAAACCATAAGTTTGCCTTATTATTTTAGGGTTCATTTTAAGCTTTATAAGTTTATATTGTTAACAAATAGCCTTGACATTGCATAGTGTTTGAAGGGAATATGACCGAATTGGTGCCACATGGTCGAACACGTGGCACATCATGTGAGAGGAACATGGTGGGTTAATAGTCTAAGAGAGATCATAGAACTTAAAGGGATATAGTCAAATATTTAGGATGATATCAACAAATTAGAAGACCGTCACTAATGGAACTCTATAACTCAGTAAGGATAAATACCAAGAGGCCCAAGGCTGTAGGATGACTCAATTTATAAATAAGGATGATCTAGCTCATATTAAATTGATTGTAGCTTTCACGTGATAGCTTGGACTCTTAGCTAGCATCTTCAGAACCTCAACTGTTACCATTTCATTGAAAGTAAATAAACTAATCTCCCCCCCTTTCCCTGTGGACGTAGGCTAACCTCATGGTCGAACCACATATATCATGTCTACTTGTTATTATTTCTGTGACCTAATATTTTTGGGGATAATATACAATTCTAGCTTTTATTGCTGGTTAATAACCCCTATAATTTGGCGCCATCTGTGGGAAATGAAAATTCTCACTACTGTTAAAGCCAGTAAAGCCCGGAGTTCATAATGTGTGTAGATTAGTCTCACCCTACTCACGTAAAGAGTTGAGTTTAGTATGAAATACACATCGTAAGGAGGGGACAAACTCCTATTTGGCTGCTACCCCTCCCGCGATGTTCTAGGTCCGAGGACGGTCGCCTGGGAGATCTGGACCTAGTTTGCGATACCACACACTATTGATTGATAGATTGGGGGGAAAAGTTATTTATCGTCTGGCTAGCATTTATGAGGAAAGATTAGATGACCACAATTAGGAGATTGCCCATCTATGGAGGTAGTTGAGTCGGTAGTTAGAGGATCGCATATAAAACTCTCGTACTCAGAACCATCGCAGCAGGCAACCTCATTTGCCAAGGAATCAACATAGTAGGGCTTCTCGTTCAAGCAACCCTCGTATAGTGCAGCAACACTAATGACATGATCATTCTCCTGGGAGGAATCCTATTAACTACAATCACCACCAGTCCCACCCTACGGAGTTAATTCAAAATAGTAAGCCAGCTCGCCTAGAAGTGCGATCGAACATGCTCATCGAGAAGAAGTTGGAAGGAAGGATGACCCCAAACCTTGCCATACCTAGACAGAAGGCTTTGGGACATGGTTTAGCATCACCCTTTATCTAATAGATTGAGTCTTTTATGCCCCCAAAGAATTTTTCCATGTCAAAGGTGATAATATACGATGGAAAGGTAGACCCTGCTCACCATATAAGGCATTATCATTAAATACTATCTCCGTGGATCCACCATAATTCCCTAATATGTAGAGTTTTCCCCTCTAATTTGGGAGAAATCATCCACAAGTGGTTCAAAAATCTATCCCCCATATCAATCTTCTCTTTTAGAGACTTGGTCGAGCAGTTCACTGCTCGGTTCATTATAAGCACCAAGGTTACCAAAGAGGTTAACTCCACCATATATTTTAAAAAGAAGAAGGAAAGTCCCTGAGGTACTGGGAGATTTATGATGAGATTAATGTTTGTAATTACAAGTTGGTGATCTCATCATTTAAGTTCGATCTGGAGCAATCAGATTACCTGTACCAATCATTGATGAAGAAGTCGACTGCTGCAATGGACGATCTCATGTCTCGTATTGAGAAATATGCCAACGTGGAGGATAATCTCATCAACGCAGAATCCCAGCCACCCAAAATATTAGTGAGTCCAAGAAGGCCCCCAATGGGGGAAATCAACCCTCTTCAACAAATAAGGGATTGATGAACGAAACCTCAAAGACTTTCCCTAAGTCTCAAGCTAATAAAAAAAGCTATAAGGCACTGGAAACCGTCCTCGAGGATCTTATCTACAAGATCATTACACCGATTAAAAATAAGCCCTTTTTTTAAGATGCCTCCCAAGATGACTAGTGATCTAGAAGACGTGGACGCTAGTCTCAGGTGTACCTAGCATCAGAACTACAGGCACCTCATGAAGAATTATAAGATATTCAAGATGCACCTGGAAGAACTCATCTAAGAAGGGCACCTTAATGAATATATCAGCATAAAGAAGAAAAAAGTGATGTCCTAGATCGGCACAATCTTGACGGTTTAGGAGGATGTACCACCAGCAGGATTGGTCATCACCATCCATGATTATACTGACCGGTCTCAACATGTCGATAAGAGGATCAGGGATAAAGTGAGAATGGCGGTCAACATTAAACTGACTTTCCACTTGTGGTTGTCCCCTCTTCCTACCACCAGAAGCTCAAATTCATGACCGGCCAGGGGGTGATAGATATAAGAGGATATCAAGAAGATTTACAAATCTATTTTGTTTCATCCATCGAAGCAAAGAAGACTCAGTCCAAAAATAATCAGGACGAGGAAAATTTAACAGACAATAAGCCTAAATAAAAACCAAAGGGTGTTCGACCAAGAGTTAAAGAAACTCGGTTGGATCCTTTTGAATACATAATAGAGGAACTCATATTTATTCATGTATATGCACCACAATCGAAGAATACTTTCTTCATCAGATTGGAGCTTCCCAAAGATGAAGCATAGCATCTTTCTTACGTCTTCATAACAAATGCATACTTCTTCGTATGTCAATCCTATGCTCTCCCGGGAATAGACCCAAAAATTATTTACCATCGACTTCACATGCATCTAAGTGTCAAAACAAGGAGAACCCAAGAAGTTGTCCCTGGATAAGGTAAAGGTTGTAGAAGCTAAAGTGGTTAATTTGCTCTAGGCTAGCTCTATCAGATCTCTAACATTATTGTCATAAAAAATAAGGCAGAAAAGTGGAGGGTTTGTGTGAACTTTACTGATCTCAACAAGCACTTCTCCATGGATAGTTTCCCACTGCCTCTAATAGATTAGCACGTGGATTTCATAGCGGGGCATTAATGCATGAGTTTTATTGAAGCATACTCCAACTACCATCACATGCCCATGCTTGGCCAAGACCAGGAGAAGACATTGTTCGTCACAACCTTGGGACTTTAGTGTTACAAAGTAATGCCATTTGGTTTGAAGAATGCAGGGGAAACTTATAAGAGGTTTGTCACCAATATGTTCATGAAACTGATCAGGTCCACCATAGAGATTTATAATGATGTTATGCTCATCAAAAGCAATCATTCGGGCGGTCACATCATTGATCTTGTAAAGACCTTTAACATTCTTAAAGAGTACAGTATGAAGTTTGATGCCTCCAAATGTGTATTCAATGTGAGCTCTAAGTTTATAGGTTACTTAATGACTCAGAGGGGCATAGAGATGAACCCGGATCAAATCAAAACTCTATGTGACATCAGAAGACTAACTACTATCAGGGATATCTAGGTAATTACTAGAATGTTAGCAGACCTAAATTGTATCATTTTAAGATCTTGGGATAAGTGTTAGACGTTCTTCCAAGCTTGAAAGAAAGCCCCACTATCTAGACAGAGAAATGTGACCAAGCTTTATAAAGGATTTGGACGTACTTGGGATCCTCTCCCTAATTCTTATCTTCCAAAGACGAAAAAGGATATATACCTCTACTTGGCTATCTCTGGGCATGCAACTAGTGTGGCGAGCAGAGATCGATCTACTACATTAAACACACCCTTCTTCAAGCAAAAACCAGGTACATATCCATAGATAAGATGGTTTTGACAATGGTGATCGACGTAAGGAAGTTGAGGCACTACTTTGATGCTTATATGATAATCGTCCTAACAACGTACCCCCGGAGGGACACACTTAAGAAGGATGACCTCAATGACCAAATAATCTCTTGAGCTAGAGCAATTTGACATAAAATATGAACCCGAAATGGCAATCAAGGGTAGGGATCTAGACGATTTTGTTAGAGAGTTTTCAATATCCCCCAGAGGAAAGGGAAAACAATAATATCCCACTCTGAATTTAATAGCAATCACCGAAAACAAACAAGTTTGGAAGCTCTTTGTGTATGGGGCATCAAATGATAAAGGCACTGATGTGGGAATAGTGTTAATGACATCATAAAGCAACCTCATTGAGATAGATGTCAGACTAGCGTTTAAAGGCTCAAACAATAAAATAGAATACGAGGCCATGGTGCAAGACCTCAGCAGAGTGATGGGATTGGGATCCGAACACATTCTTATGTATTGTGATTCTAGGTTGATCACCTACCAGCTCAATGGAGAATATAAAATTAGGGATCATTAAATGATTTCTTACGGAGACAGGATGAAAGGCCACCTCTTATGGTTCAAGTCAGGCTCATGTGAGCAGGTACCAAAAATAACAATAGCCATGCGAATGCTCTTGCCACTATGGCTTCTGCCAAAGATGCTAATGGGAAAAAAAACAAGGTGGAGTACATAGACCACCCAAGAATTGAAGATACAGAGAAGGATTCGGGAATCTTCCAAATAGAATTGGCTCCATCTTGGATGGACCCTACTATCTCCTACTTAAATACCGACAGGCTTCCACTAGATAATAAGGAAACACATAAGTAAAAAATCAGATCGGCCAGGTTCTACCTCAACTTCGATGGGAAGTTACATCGGCAATCATTTATCGACCCACTACTGTAGTGCGTTCACCTAGATCAAGTGAAAGGAGTGAGATGCACAAAGGCAGCTCCAGAGCATATACAGGCGAAAGATCACTTTCCTATAGGGCGATCTCATAGGGATACTGGTGGCCATTTATATAGAAGCGCTATACAAGGTTCGACATAAAGTGCTTTAAATGTCAGATGTTTTCACCAATGATCAAGCAGCTTATAGGAGATTTGAACCCCCTCGGAAGTCCATGGACTTTCGCCCAGTAGGGCATGGACTTAGTGGGGCTGCTACCTACCACACCAGGGAATCGAAAGTGCCAGCTAATAGCAATTGACTCCTTCATAAAAAGGGTTGAGGCTAAACCACTCACCCATAGCTGAGAAACCAACGCCAGAAGGTTCGTTAGGAGGAACTTCATCACTATGTTTTGAATCCCAAGAGCACTATCTAGTGGCAGCGGAATTCAGTTTGACAATTATTTTTTTCTGTAATTTCTACGTTAAGTACGGAATTAGGATACACGATGTATTCGTAATCTTCCCTTAGTGCAATGGGTATGCATAGATAACTATTAAGGCCTTTCTATCAGGCATTAAGCATCGATTAAAGAATTCCAAAGGACGATGAGCTGATGAGATTCCATCTATTCTATGGGAATATAGAATGACCCCCAGGAAGCCAATAAGGGAGACTCCATACTCCTTAGCCTATTGTATAAATGCAATAATCCCTTTAGAGATTAGACTTTCAACACCCAGATCAATGGTATTTGAGGACAACCATAACAATGATCAAATAGCCCACGAGTGGGATATGGAAAAGGAAAAAAGTGAGAAAAATCTTATACGCGTAGCCGCTTAATAATAGGAACAGGCGAGACAACGTGACAAGAAAGTTAGGGTCCGAGAATTCCAAGTCTGCAATTTGCTCCTCAGAAAGTTATTACCCGCTATAAAGAGGAATTAAATGGGAAGTTGGTGTGAAATTGGCAGGGACTTGAGATTTGAAAGGAGGTGGAGGGTCCTATCATTTGGAAGAAATAGATGGGAAGGTAGTTCCAAGGTCATAGATTGCCATGAACCTTAGAAAGTTTTATCATTAGGTAGTGAGTCATATTTTCCCCCCTTTTTTCTTAATGTATGCATAATAAATGATATGTGGGTGATTATTAAAATTGTTCCAATTCTTATTTAACTTTATTACTCATTAAAAAACCCATTTGAATAGTGGTACGATCTAAGGTAGATCGGTCAAAAATAACTCACGAAGTGGTATGATCCAAAACAGATTGACCTAAAAGAGGCAAAAAACCATTTAAGAATTATGTGGTCCAACTCAAACGTGAGATTGCTCGCTAACTTATGGCATTAGAACACACTTGAGTAGTGGTAAAATTTGATACAGATCGATTAAAACCCATGGAGTGGTATGATCTAAAGCAAATCGGCCTAAAAGAGGCAGAAAAATCACATAAGAATTATGTGGCCCAAATCAAACGTGATATTGGTTGCCAACTTATGGCATTAAAACCCACTAAAATAGTGGAACTATCTGAGGTAAATCAGTCAAAATACATAAATAGTGGTACTACATAAAGTAGATCAGCCTAGAACTGGAAGGAAACCCGTGTAATAATTATGTGGTTCAACTTAAACGTGAGATTGGTCGCCTACTTATGACATTAAAAATCTCCTTGAATAGTGGAACGATCTAAGGCGGATCAATCAAAGCCCACAAGGAGTGGTATGAACCAAAGACTGGTTAAAAATCCATGTGAAAAACTACGTTGTATAACTAAGGCAATAATCGGTTGCTTGTATGGGTCACTAAAGACTTGTTTAAAAAATAGAATGACCTAAAACATATCGGTCCAATCAATGGAACGAGCTAATTTAGAAATTATGTGATCTAAGGCCAATTGACCTTTTAAAACTTCATTAAGACTAGCTTGAATCAAGCACCTTCGGTCGGCTTTAATAAACCCTTAACTAAGTAACAAAAATAGACCATGTTCAGTCACAATTAACTATTTATTTCTCTTTTAACAACAAAATAACCTTGGGGTAACAAATCATATAAAACGAGCAAATGAACATTATCTAACAGACTAGGATAACATGGTAGCAAGGATGTACTACCACAGTAGGAGAATAACGGAAAAGAAAGCATAAAAAAAATTCAATAATAATTCAAAAATGGACTGGGGCCTACAAAATGACCACCAAGGTCAAAATGACAAAGAAAATACATCAAAAATAAGTTAAATATGTTCAGCCGCTGTGGCCATTTGGGTCAAATTCCTCTAGTGTGGGCCTACCCCAAAATTAGGACCGGAGGGAAAATTAAACAAATCCCTCTCTCCCGCACGTACGGGTGATCCGAGGATATGGGAGTGATCTTTCCGCCACTCATACTTATATCTTCACAAAATATCTTAGATATAAATTGATCATCATCGGAAGGGGATAACACAAAGAAATGGAGTCACCATCCTATTTGGCTACAAACAAGCAAAATGAATATAGCCATCCTAAGAGAATGGCATCAAAGACATATTGATGCATATGAAACTAAATGAATCGAAGGTCCGGGGACTAAGTTGCAGAATGGGAAGGTGTTAGGCACCCATCCCACCCTTTTGGTCTTTTATGGGAGATGATAAATTCTCCTTTTCTCCAAAATATGACTTGTGTGTATATCTGTACGGTGTGAATAACAAGAGAAAGAAATCATATGACCCGCTTAATGAAAAAATGGGGTGGAATCATTCTAAGAAGTTTGTAAAGCAAATAACATAAAAAAAAATATAATGTGAATGTCTATGTCTATGTTGAGTGAAATACAAATAGGTAGGACTTCATGGACTCGCAAATACTAAGAAACACAAGAAAGCATAAAATGAGAAAATAGGACTCGAATCCTAAGATTGGCCCGGAACACCTATGTAGCCAAAAGGCCATCAAAGTCCACGTAGTTCAATAACACACGAGGGTGGGGTTTAACTCATAAATCTTAATTTAGGATTTCCTTTCATTTGCTTCTTAAAAATTGTGAACAAGTGTTGAAAGTGTAAAAAATGAGGAAATCCCAATTTAGGGTTTATAAGAAAACCCTATTTTTGCCTTTTTTATATTTGATGAAAATAAGACTTATGTTTAATAAATAATAAAAATGAGATTAGTTTTGATATGAGAAAATGAAATAAAGATATATCAAAAATGGAAAGAAAATTCAGCAAATACTAATCAAGTGTGTTGTACATGAGTAAGGGTAGACCTTCTAAAGAACTCTTAATTCTTATTTGCAATGGTAAAAGGATGATTTTGGCTTGGATAGATGGTGGTTATGTAAGGATGAAAGATAGGGTGCAAAGTGGAGGAGAATGATGTAACGAAATGGAGACAATGTATGCAAAAAAATGGAATTTCGACACACTCATTACGAGGGGAATGTTATGATTTTAGAAAGGGACCTTTTTTGAGTGAGGTAATGGCCTACTTAAATAGTCAAATTTAGGGTTTCAAGGGGTACCGATTGGCATAGCTCCTGGACTACCTATCGACATAGCCCCTTCCTCGTTGGCTAAGGAAATTACACCCTGCCGATAGGCAGGGGGTCTGGAGTGTCTATAGGCAGTCTAAAATGAATGTTTTGGAAAAATAAGCATAAAATAACAATCATAAGTCCTAATCATGAATGGTCAGGACCATTGAAAAGGGTATTCAGGTCCCTACAATAATCAATCGAGTCACTCCCAGTTTTGATAGTTGATTGAAGTCAAACAGGGATCATAAGCATTCATTGGTCTCTAGACAGGGCTTTTCAGAGTAAAATGTTCGTTTGTGCGAACTGTGAGGTCGATTAATGCACTATATCGACCATTGGAGAGGGGATTCAGAGCCCTAGGAGATTTCAATGAGCTTTGCTCAAGTTGAAGAGTTTATTGAGGTCAAACGGGGCCTATAAGTGCCCGATGGTCTCTCAGGAAAAGATATACTCGAGCTAATCGTGAGGGCGATCCGTGCATGGTATGGACCGTTGGGAATGGGATTAATATTCCTATAAGATTTCATTGAACTTTTCTTAGGTTAGAGAGTTTACCAAGGTCAAATGGTGCTCGAAAAAGCCCAATGGCCACTAGATTAAGTCTCGGAGTAAAAAGGTAAGTAAACGTGAACCGTAAGGACGATTCATGAATCATATAGATCGTTAGAAATATGATTCAGAGAACTATAAGATTTCATTAAGCTTCACTTAGGATAGAGAGGTTATCGAGGCTAAATAGGGCCCCAAAGTTCTTGGTGGCCTCTAAATTAGGTCTCAAAGTGGAAACTAGGGTCTATAGTGGGGGGAGAAGTGTTCGGGACCTAAGGTGGTACTTGGGGGTATTATGATGGGGTGTCGATAGAGCCCCTCGTAAGGAGCGATTTAAACAAGAGGAGATCATCAAAATAAAGACACCTCATCAATGTTCAAGGGTTGAGGACCCTAATAGCGGTTAGAAGGTGGTTGGTCAAAGCATTGAGGTCGATTCAGTAGACCTAAAACATAGAGATAAATAATTTAGAGTATCGAGATCAGTTTTATAAACATGGGGGAGGATATGACCAATTTAGGGGGTCGAGGTTAATTCTACGAACCTAAAGAATTAAGGTAACCAATTTAAAGGGTCGAGGTCAATTATGCGGACCTAGGTCAATTATGTGAGCCTAAAGATTTAAGATGGCCAGTTCAGAGGGTGAAGATTGATTTAGAAAATCTAAGTAAATGTTCTTAACCTAAAGAGTTAAAATGATAGATTCAGTGGGTCAATATCAATTTTACGTACCTAGTGAGTTTAAATGGTCGATGTAGTGGGTCAAAGTCAAGTCAGCGAACCTAAAAATTAAAATGACTGATTCAGTAGCTCAAGTTCGATTCTGTGTACCTAAGGATTTAAAATGATCAATTCAATGGGTCGAGGTCGATTCTGTGGACCTAAGGATTTAGGGTGACCGATTTAGGGGGTCAAGATCTATTCTGCAGACTTAAGGATTGAAATGATCGATTCAATGGGACAATGTTGATTTTATGGACATAAGGATTTGGGGTGAGCAATTCAATAGGTTGAAGTCGATTATGTGGGCCTAAGGAGTGAAATGACTAATTCAAAGGGTCGAGGTTAATTCTATGGAACTAAGGAGTTATGTATGGTAAGACCTTTATAATTTTGGCTCCGTTAGGGAGGGGTTGGTTATCACGAGTGCAGACGCACTTGGATTTTGGTTTCGTTGTGGATTATACTGGTGATAAGAGTTTTGTGTGTGCGGGTGCATCTGCTTATGATCCTGTTGGAGATTTAATGGGAACTTCATAAATGGTTTTGTGATCCTTAATGGGTTTTCTTCGTAGTAGTGGTGTTCTTGACTTCGCGGGGATTTGTGGGGGATTTTTATTAATTTTTAGGCAATTTTTGGATTTTTTTTTATCATTTTTGTAACAAAAGTTTAAAGGAGCTGCTGATAGGCATGTTTGGGAAGGTTCATATCGATATAGGGCACGGACTCTTGGGCTTCTTAGGGGAGAGGAAAGGTTATTATCGATAGGCAGGTCTAGCGGACCACCAATCGGCATACTCCTTATCCTCCTATAAAAAGAGGGTGGCCCTTTTTATTTTTTCACACCTTCAAGTGATTGAATATCTTTCTTTATCTCTCTAAAAGCCTATTTTGAACCTATTTTCTTCATAATAACTCGTGGAGGTTACTTTCGATAATAACAATAACTGGATGACCATTGATGACTGGTAGTATTTGGAATGGCGAGATGGCGTACCCTTGGTATTAGGTTGCAAAAATGTATATGACATCTTAGAGTCGGTGTTGGATGAGAAGCTATATGGAAAGACCTAGCAAATCACCATTTTATGAGGGTGAAGAACCCAAACAGCCATATAAGTGTTTGTCATTTGGTTTCCAATTTTTTATTTTCTTTCTTTCCTCTTTATCCTTCGAATACGAAAGGATCTTTCTTAATTTCAGTGAAGATTGAGATAGCTTCTTTGAGTATTCCATGTCGAAGGTTGATCGGGATGAATGAGATTTGGGACTATCTTCCTGAGGTGATTTTGTGAATGGTGTAGTCTACGGGGTTTGGCCCAGAAGGCACCACGCTCTTCGGTGGTATTTTTTACACTAGGTGAGAGATTGTGGGACATGATCCACACATTTTATTTGGGTGTCAAGGAGATAATGGTCACTCTACTGGATGTTTATCGACTAAAGGGCTAGAGTGTGAGGGCCAGAAGATTGTGGTGGATCGCACTCTACGAATTACGGAGGTGGTAGTGCGGCTACTTGGGGAGATATAGGGAGAATTGTATCGAAGGATTATATCCAGATATCCATTCTGAAGATGACTTTGTTATCCAGGTGAATTGACGAGACTGGCGGATGGCAGGTGAGGCAAGAAGCTCGTTTATTCATTTTTCTTTTGCTAAGGGTATTTGTGGTGGAGACGAGCAGTGACGATGTCCATCTGTGATTTCTACCATTTTTGAAGATTATTTCAGAGATCCATTTTTATGATTAGGGGATCTTAAAGCTGGCATCCCTCTATTCTTCCATTGATGCCTTCAGTCGGTGTTACCGATAGACTTTTACAGGACCCACGTATCTCTTGGAGGTAATCTTTAGGTTACCTTTCCCCTTTATTTTCTTGTTATCTTCTTTCTTTCTCTTGACTTTTTTATTGCCATTTGTAGATGTAGTTTTATGAGGTTATAAGTCACAAAAAGGGGTTGGTGACATCAAGAAAATGTACAGTTGGATGGAATCAAACAGGCATTCGAGCCAACCCCCTTCTCTGATGGATGTACGGACAGTGCTAAACTTCCCGATGACCAACTAGGTTAGGCTTTTTGTCCTTGTCTTTTTTGTGGCATTAAAATTTTGTTTCTTGGTAGACTATTGGCTCTTACCAAGGAAAGATGTGACCTTCTACCCCTGGTGCTTATCTTTGGGGGCCGTGAGGGTTACGGGTATGCTCGTGCAGATGAGGAGGATACTAGTGCATGAATTAGAGTATATCTAGTACTTGGGAGAGAGAGTGGTGTGATAGATTATGGAGTACGAGGTGTAGGTCCCACCATTGGTGCCTTAGGAGTATATAAGTGAAAGAAATTTCTATTTTAGAAGTTGTGTACAAAAGAGAAAAATAAGGAATTTAAAAAAGTAAAAATAGAAGGTTGGTTTTTCAAAAGAAATATTTATTTTGGAAATGATATGTGTAACAGAGGAAAGTGAAGAATTTCCCAAAAAAAATGGTGTTTTTTATCAGCATACTCCTTGGGCTGCCTATCGGCATAAGGTTCACTTCCTTATCTTTGATTGCACTTCATGTGTACCTCTTGGTACTTTGGGATCAGAAAGTACAGTGGCATCTTAAATGGTTTGTCCTTTATGGATTTTTGTAGTATAAAATGAGGCCTTTGGAGATGGTTTTCATCATCATGTCCTCGCTTCTTTTCTTTTCAACTGTCTTCTTCTGTAATGGTACGTCCAGGGTCCCAAACCTTTCAGCTTACCTTAAGGGTTGAGAGTCCATGTGCCTCTACAATGTTAACTAATAATCTTTAGATTTGTTCTATGTCTCCTTGTGGCATAATTACCCCATAGACTAGAATCTCTTGGATGCAGTGGTACAGTTCTGGTACCCTAAGGACCATGTCTTTTGATTTGGTCTCGAGGATTTATATCCCACCTATGAAGAATCTTTTATAATGTTGGGTGTCAGTCCTATGTGATGGTAGCTATGACGAATTTATCATGTTCTCCACATGTGTCATTAACTAAGCTGCTCCATGTCTCCCCATCTTATGCTTGGCCATTGGTGCATGGAGGGAACATTATTCTCCCGAAGGTTATAAATTTTATATATCGGAGTGATTTTACTAATAATGGCTTTACCAGTGCTGTATCCCTGGGCTTAACTTCCAGGCTTTTGCTGGTGATGGGTGATCTGACGGATGACATTCAGGTAGCCAAGATAGCACTGTGAATGTCCTACCATTATTGTTCATCTGTGGTGATATTGGCATAGACTCAAAATGGTCTAGATGGCTCAAAAGAGTGTCGAGTTGACTTCTTATGTGTAATCCCTGTTATGCTGTGTATATAGTTGTCTGAGAGACTGCGCCTATAAGTCCCTCCTAAGTACCCTCTATCGGGTGTTCCTAACTTCTTTTTAAGGCCTTTCTTTAGATTCATCCTATTGATGGAGAACTGAATTAACTGGCTTATAGAGCATGGGGCCCAATGCCTTTTTTATTCTGTACCATGGTGGCAGAACTTGCATCCTATTTTATAATTTGGGGATTATCGATACGTGCGGTGCGATTTATGGATTTTCATCAGACCTCTTTCTATCTTCCATGAAGGCTTCTGCGCTAAGTAGGATGGGGGAAAGTTTTTCTTCCACGCATAACCAACTTTTTTTCTATGAAGGACTTAACTGAGTCTTTGAGGATGATATTGGAGCCTTTATGGTAGTACCATCAGCCGTCACATTCTATTGAGGAGGCTGGGCTCATATCGAGGGACTACCTAAAATGGTTGCGGAAGGGGGTGGTTAAGAAAATCCTAGTTGAGGGGACTAGGAAGGGATGGCTCGTAATGTTTGACACTTTGAAAGAGGGTGTTGTGGTTTCATCCAAGATCATAAAGGCATATTATCACACGGAGCGCATCCAGAGCCGCAACTAGGAATGGGATTCTTGTGGTCCTCCAGGGATAAGAAATGATGATGAAGCAAGCCCATCATGTATCTAAAGGCAAGGTCTTAGGGGTATAAGAAGTCTATGTAGGTTATTAAAATATTTTGGGATAGTTGTGTTTGATTTTGGATAGGTATTAGCATTTTTTTGTGAGGTTGTTGATGGTGTTTTTTTTATGTTGTATAGGGGTTTGTAAGGGAGTAGGTTTCTTTATTCCCATCGATGACACATCATGTAATAGCCATATTTTTTATTTTTAATGAAAGAATAATGATTTGATGTATTTTGTTGTGTATTTGATGAATTTCATATTTGAACTATTTATACCAATCGCTAAGGCATACATCATCTTTTTGTTTGTTTAAATGATGAGAAATACAGTTATTCTCAAAGAGAGAAAAGAATATCATTTTATGAGAGAAAGGATCATGCTCATGTATGCCTAATGGGCTACCTACGTACCTTTATGGGTTTTAACATTTGTGAGTTTTGTTTTTTAGAAAAGAGGGTTAATGAGAGGATAAGATCCCATGTAGTTCTGAGTAGAGGAAAAGGAAGATATTTTATTAGAATAGAAGTGGATGAGAAGAGTCATAGTAATACGAGAGTTCAAACTAAGGATAAAACTTTTTGAGATGGTCCAAGTTGATTGGATGCGACATTTCCTCTCCATCGAGGTCTGGGATCATAGTGACGCCGCCAGACGGAATTTTCTTCATAATGTAGGGGCTACTCCAATTGGGGTTGAACTTTCCTCTCGGATCCCAGATGGATTCTATAATTTCCTTGATGGAAGGATCTCCTTATTGGACGCCACGATTATTGACCTTCTTATAGAATGATCATGCAATACGAAGATGGTAACCTTGTATATGATATAGGTCTTTTAGCCTTTTTTTTCTAGGAGAGAGAATTCATCATAGAGGCTTTGATACAAGTCTTCTTCATTAACCTTACTTTCGAGCATAAACCATGGAGAAAGTACTTACAATTTGACAGGAAGAAATGCTTCAATGTCATATACTAGAGAATAGGGGGTAGCTCCAGTGGGTGTTCTGATGGAAGTACGATAGCCCTAGAGGGCATATGGAATTCGGTAGGACTAGTCTCTCTATCTTTCCGTCATCTTGCTAATGATGGTCTTGAGGCTCTTATTGGCAACCTCGACAGTACCGTTTGTTTGTGGTGGGTAAGGAGAGGACTTATGCCTTTGAATTCTATATTCGTTAACTAATTCTATTATCTCAGCCTCGAATTGGAGTTCATTATCTGATACAAACTCATGGGGAACTCCATATGGAAGATGATGTTCTTCTTGATGAACTTGGCCACATTCTTTGCATTCAATACTGCATATGACTCGACTTTGACCCATTTTATGAAGTAGTCAATGGTGACCGAAATGAATTATTACCTATTATAATCTTTGGGAGTGACCTTCCCTATGATGTTTATGCCCCCATGTGGATAAGGGCCAGGTAAAGTTCATGGTGTAAAACTCTTGAGGAGGTAAGTGGGGTTGGGAAACTACTACCATTTGAGGCATCTTCGTACATAAGCAGTGCAATCTTCAACCACGGTGGTCCAGTAGTACCCTTGACGGATGATTTTTTGGGCAAGCATGTGACCATTAATGTGGGGGTCGTATTCCATACAGTGGATTTTTTCCATCATATCTTTTATCCCAACCCCTGTTATACAATGCAAGTGGATTCCATCGACTCTTCTCTTAAAAAGAACATTATCGCAGATAAATTACTGGGTAGCCAACTTGTGAAGGGTCTCATGGTCTTTATTATCCATGTCTTAGGGATACCTGCCATGTTTGATGAGGTTCCAAACTTCGTAATACCAAAATCCTATTGTGCCTGCATCTTTTCTATAACGAGCTCGACGTGGTAGCAATGGGTGGGTGTAGCTTGTTTTTTAACCAAAAAGGGGGGCCTTTTTATTTCCTTAGGCATGTCCACCATGGAGGCTAAGGTTTCTAGTGTGTCGGCTAGGCTATTCTTTAAGTGAAGAAGTTAATGGAAGTTGACATCTTTTAATTGGGAGGCAATTTCTTCTAAGTTAGCGTGGAAAGGTAGGACCTTCTCGTCTTTGACTTTCCATTTCCTGAGAATTTATCAGATAATAAGGGATGAGTCTCCATAGGAATCCATGTGTATGATTCCTTTTCTCATGGACGATCTTGAGCCTTACGGTACATTCCTCATATTCTGTCATGTTATTGGTGCAAGGGAAATATATTTTAATAGCAATAGGAGTTCTAGACTCATCATGAGAGAATAAGAGTATCCCATTATCATATCCCTTCTTGTTGGTAGATCCATCGAAGAATATTTACCACTTAAGTTCCTTGTGAGAGGTGCAGAGGATATCCTCGTCTAGGCTTTCAGAGATCCAAACTTCAGTTCCTTTCATGGGATGGTCGACAACGTAATCATTGATGTCTCTACCTTTCATAACTTTATTCATCTTATAAACGATGTCAAACTCAGCCAACGGTCCATGTGGCTAGACATAGAGGGTTCCTCTAATATTATTTCATGGTATCTATTTGGGACACCAGTTTGATGAAGAATTTAAGCATGTAGTATTGTAGTTTCTTTGTGACCCAGACCAAGGTGACGCACGCCTTTTCTAGTGGAGTGGAGTTCACCTTGTATCCGGCCAACTTTTTGCTTGCCTAATAAATTATTCTCTCCTTATGGGATTCTTTACTGTATTGAGCCAGCAAAGCCCTTATTATAGTGTCTGTGATAGTTAAGTAAAGGAGGAATTGGAGACCTTTCTACGAAGGCACGAGCACCAGAGGTCGGGTGAGGTATCATTTTATCTAATCAAAAGCTTATTGGCATACCTAGTTCGAAACTTGGGTTAAAATCCTTTAGGAGGAGATTGAAAATGGGGTCGCAGTTAAAAGTTCGTTGTCTGATGAATCGACAGATGTATTGGAGATTACCTAGGAATTAATGTACTTATTTATCCATCTAGGGAGGTGGCATCTTGAGTATGGCTTTTAGTTTGGTTGGGCCTTCTTTAATCCCTTTTTCACTGACCGTGATCCCAAGGGGTTTTCCTTTAGTGATGCCAAAGACATATTTTTATGAGTTGAGTCACATCTGTTACAGTCGCAGTCGCTCAAAGAATTTCCTTAGGGAAGGAATGGGACCTTCCCGACTCTTGGACTTGATAATTGTATCATCAACATTAAGCTCAACCTCCTTGTGGGTAAGGTTATGAAGGATGGTTGTATCATCCCTTTGGTAGGTAGCATTGGTATCCTTGGGCCCAAATGGCATGACTGTGTAACAGAAAGTTCCCCATAGGGTGATAAAGGAGGTCTTCTCCTAGTGGTCAGGATGCATTTTAATCTAGTCGTAATCGATAAAACCATCGACAAATGACTTGAGAGCATGATTGGCAGTGTCTTTATGATCATGTTGATATTAGAAAGACGGTAATCATCTTTTGGAGATGCCTTGTTCAGATCTCAATAGTCGACTCACATGCGGATTTTCTCTCCCAATTTTAGTACGTGGACGATGTTTGTAAGCCGCATAAAATATTTGACTATACGAATGAAGCTTATGTTTAACTATTTCACCACTTATTCTTTGACTCAAGGGACCATTCTGTTCGAAACTTCCTCAATTTCTACTTGACACGCTTGATCTCTGGGAAGGTAGGGATCTCATATTGAGCTATCTCTGGGTCAATACCAGGCATGTCGTCGTAGGACCATGCAAAGACATCTCTTTCAGTATATCTTCAAATTATGACCTCTCAAGCTCAAAGAGGGTGTACCCTATCCTAATCTCGCCTAAATGGCTACTTGAATCGAGATTTATAATAACAGTGTCATTATTGTTAGTTTAAATGCAGTTATCTTTTTTTTTCCTTATGGATATCAGTTACGCATTGTTCATTCAGTAAGTCATCTTCATCAAAAGTTTGATTATAATCAAGATAATTAATGTAAGGCACGGTAAGATACTCAAAATCCTCATTTATTTCATTAAAAGAGTTTGCAGGAAATACAACAGTGCGGACCTTATCAAAGGAATCCTTGTTTATAATTATATCAGAGACATGAGAAAAAGTAGTAGGGTAAGGCATCTCTTGAAGAGAATGGATAGTAGGGTAGAGGTGACTTAAGTGGGCTGAACCGAAATGGCGTGCGATTTGAATAGGGGAACTTCAGTAACACCAATTTTCTTAGATGGGCCAGACATCGCAGCTTCTTGGAGGATCATGCAGAGGTTTAGCCCTAGTGTGTGCAAGTTGAATGGCTCATTTGTGTCACTATCCTCAGAATTTTTAGTTCTTTCTATGGCCCTATATTTTGGAGGCTCCACCTTATGTTTTTGCCTTTCGTCCCAGGTGATGTCATCCTTAAAGAAGATTTCTAGCCCTGATTTCATCTTTTTGTTACCATGGTCATACCACGATTTAGGGAATCCATAGAAGGGGAAATCCTCACCCTCCAATCCATCATTTGAACCTTTAAAATCATCTCCCCAGCTAGTGGCAGCGATATCATCCTATTAGGAGTAGTTAACACACTTAACAACCTCCACCGCTTCATAATACAAGTCTTTCCACTCAATGAGAAAGTGATGGAAGGAAGGAATCAAATGCCCTTGCAGATTTAAGACTATAAATAACTCAGAGACACTGCATATTTCTCTCTTTCTAAGGAATACATGTGACATAATATGCACGATGTCATCTAGGTAGAATTATTATATGGGCAAAACCCATTTATCTGACTCTCGGGTCCACTTTTTAGATTCCATGAACAAACCTCTTAACCTCTCTCAGTCAATAGTCATCACTGTGGGTAATTTCAGCCCAAATTTGCAGAACTGGTCTAGAATTATAGGTAATTCCATGCCTCCCCTTTCTGAGCGAGTACGAACGATAATACAATCTCGGGTGATGAGTGACAAGGCTTAATCGACGAACCTTGTAGGATGTAGGAGAAAGGATAGGAAGACCTTGAGGGGTTTTAGTGAAACTATAGGCATTTTTGGTGTTTCGATGGCCTTAATTTGGATAGAGGAGTAAAATTCAGGGTTTCCGTCTAGGAAGATGGCATTTACCCCGTTCCCTGTGTTGGGGGAGTATTATGAGTGGTGTTTGGTTTAGGATATTGGAGAAATGATACCTAGATCTATGAGACTCTGGATCATATTTCTAAGGTGAAATCATTGATCAGTGGTATGCCCAGCAATCTGGTGGAAATCACAGTGAGTGTCATTTCTAAAACTTTTGGGAAGAGGATTTAGTAACGGTCGGGGCTCCAATAGCTTAATAAGATTTTGGTAAAGAATGTATTGGTACACTTTTAATAGCAATGAAGAGTTCAGTATACTCCTTTTTGGTAGGGTTGGGACTGTTTTCAGGTATCCAGGAAGTGGTGGGTTATGATATATTATTAATGATTAAAACTGAGGTGTTAGCCAACTTGTCATACTTCCCATGTGCTAATTTCTCGATCATTCTTTTAGGTTCATATTCTTCTTTGTGACTAGCAACCCCTTCTCCAACCTCTACACCAGTCTCTCAAAGGGCTCTGAAATGAGGGTAGTACTCACCTCTCATCAAAGCTCAGAAATGGGGAAAAAAAATTATTTGCTATGTTCCCTTGCTCTTCTTCTAATGTCCTATTGGTCATGCTAGCATCTTTTTCTCTCCACCTTCTAATGAAACTACATAATCACTCCTATGGATTTTTCTTGAGTGGCTCTAAGACTTTGCGAGTAACCTCCAATTCCTTATTATACTTATACTGTGACATGAATTCTCTGTCCACGTCCACCCAACTGGGAATTATGGATTCCTCAAGGGACAGGAACCACATGAGGGTACTTTTTTTATGAGTTTGTTAAATATTTGGGTCGTTATCTCCTTTGATTCTCCAAGGAGAGTCATGGAATGGTAATAGCTTCGTATATGCACAATTGAAAGTATGCCGCCTCCAAACTTCTCAATGTTCGGCATCTTGAATTTCTTCGATAGTCTATGTTGGGATAAGGGACATGTGAGTTTAGTCCATATAGTTACCTAATATCTTGACTTGATCAAATTTCTTTGATAACAATATAAGGTCCTATTTGGCTTTGTTGAGTTCTTACTCTTTAATATCCACTAGTATAGGCAGATTATCCCATGACTAGGAAAGATTTTGGATCAATAGCTGAGCTGGTGGTGGCTCATTTATAGGTGGGTAGCACATGGCATATTGATACTATTTTGGGATCCAAATTGGTTCAAGGGTAAGTGGACCCATGGCACGGGGAAAGAGGATTTCAGGTTCATGAACCTCGGGAGTTTGGACCCGATGTTGTTGCATATTTTGGATTTTATCCTGGAGATTTTTAAACTTGGCACTGAGTTGGGCTAAGATGGTCATCAGATCTGGTTGAACATTTGCAGCCTGGTCTACATTCTCCATAAATAACTTTTGGAGGCAAAACTCAAACTTGGTGGAAGCAGTAGAGCTTTGGAGAGGTTTGACAGAAGACTAAAGCCAACAAGGAGCCGAGCTAAAATCATGGTAGGTAATCACACAAGAAAAGGAAAAATGATTTTACTTTATTTGAAGGTAAAGAGAAATATTTTTGGATTTTGGTATTTTCTTTTGAAAGGAGGGAGAAAGGGAAATCCTCAACATGGTTGTAATTATTAGGTTCCACTTGTATTATGTTTGCCTAGGATGTAAAAAAAAGTGTTGAACAAGACACGAGTCTAGGGAAAAGATAGGGTACATGATGTAAGACATGGTTTAACTTATTTCCAAACTCATGGATAGGGTCATGTTTTAAAAATGGGCAAGATAACATGAAAATTTAGGTGGTAAGGAGACCCAGAATTTTAGCAGAGTTTCACATTGTACTATAAAGTTAGGTATGAGGGTCTTAGGCAGACGCCTCTATGAGGTTGATTCATTTGGTGAATTATTATAAGGTTTCCCCCCTTTGGCATGACTCTCACGATATACCTCTTTAATATAAGGTCAATCATTCATCGGTACTTGTGGACGAGCCATTTAATATACATGATGGTACGTGAATTACCTCACGATATACCTTATAGGGGTAGTACGTGTGAGAGGGAATCTAATATACTCAACATACATGAATGAGTTCCCTTCTATATACCTCCCATCATGAGTTCGGTTAAGAGTTATGATGCGAGGGTAACCGTTCAATATATGTCCAAGGTGTGAGGCCAATGGGAGGTGGGAATCAATCGCTTAGGCTAACCATGCATCATAGGACCGTCACCCATCACGAAGTGACACCCACTAAGGGACAAACTTTTGGTTAATATTGTCATGCTCATGTGATGTTGTGTACAAGAATGGATGAGTCTTAATTAGTACCTTATGGAGAGTTTTATGTTGCTAAATAATGGAAATACTACCACTGTGAATGAGATTATAAAGTAAAAAAATAGCATAAGATAAATGGGATAATCATGGCGAGTAAAACTAGAAAGTATATACATAAATCATGGGGACTATACAAACATGGTGATAAATGCAAAGTGTGAGGCATGTGATTATTCAAGTGAGTGAGAAATATGTGCAAAGTGAGATATTGACATTTGAATAGTGTGAGTGAAGAAAGCATGTGGATATATACAAGCCAGAGAAATGTGGAAGTGTGTGATAGTTAGACTAATCATGGTTAATCTATAAGTGGTGTGTGATATGTATGTAGGTGGGCACGAAGATATATAAAAAGTAAGAAAAATATGAGAGTGTGTGCTAGTGAAGCTAAGTATGGATGTCTACAAGTAGTATGCGAAACATATGAGTAAGAGTGAGACTATATGCAAGTGTGAGTGTGTGAAGTGAACAAGGTGACTATATAAAAGTAAGTAAAGGGTGAAACATGGTGAACATATATATAAGTGAACGAAAGGTTAAGCATATGATAAGAAGGTGATATATACATGAGGTGGGAAAAGAGCATGGTAGAGATAAATATTATGATATATATACAAGATCTAAGTATGAGAGTAAGGAGAACATACAAGTGGAGGATCTTGTATACATATAGAAAAGTGGGAGAGTAATGGAATAACATCCATGTGAAAATAGAGTCTAGTCCTCCAAAACTCCCCAGTGGAGTCTCAATTGTGTCCAGCCGAGTCAGATTACTTCGGCGCGGGTTGGCCTCGAAATTAGGACGGGAGGGAAAATTGGAGAAATCCCTCTCTCCCCCCGCGTATAGGTGATTTGAGGATATGGGAGTCCTCTTTTCGCTACTCATATTGGCATCTTCACGGGCTGCCTCAGATAGAAATCAATTGTCATCAAATGGGGATAACATGAAGAAATGGTGTCGCCGGCCAAATTTTCTCAAAATAAGCAAAAGGAATGTAGCCATATCGAGAGAACGACATCGAAGACATATTGATGCATATGAAAGCAAATGAATCGAGGGTCCGGGGACTAAGTTACAGAATGGGAAAGTGTTAGGCACCCATTCCACCCTTTCGGTCTCTCATGAGTGATGATAATATTCTCTTTTTCTCCAAAATATGATATGTGTTTACATGTTTGTGGTGTGAA
Source organism: Sambucus nigra (assembly GCA_949130495.1). Classification (NCBI taxonomy): domain Eukaryota; kingdom Viridiplantae; phylum Streptophyta; class Magnoliopsida; order Dipsacales; family Adoxaceae; genus Sambucus; species Sambucus nigra. The sequence goes on from OX422210.1 coordinate 246,673,300, forward strand.
TTAAAGAGAACGAAATCATTCGACCCACAACATGGAAAATATGGGTTGGAATCATTCGAAGGAGTGTGTAAAGGAAATAACATAAAAATAAATATAATGTGAGGGTTCGCCGAATCACAAATCACTTTAAAGACGTGAACTAAAAACAAAACAATGAAGGTAATCTTTTTAGAAGAGGGGTTTGGAGTATTTATACTCATGGAATAGAAAAAGTCACAGTCAGTTCAAAAGGAGGGTGTAATGATTATCAAATCACCAGCGTCTATCCCTAACATGACACATGGCTTAACAAAGTACTAAGAAACATGCCTCATAAGACCAAGTATGACAGAGCATTAAATGATAACGATGACAACAATCTTTTTAAAATCTCGAAAATAACTTTTCGTGTACAATCCACTCTTCAAAATGAGGGGGAGACTTCAACATGAATAGGGTAATGTATAGGGGTACACGAGTATCCCCCAATCTACTTGGGAATATGTGAGTAATACCAAGGAAGTTTTAAGGTTACACAAACAGCCCCCAAGCTCGAAAGAGTAACTCGTGCACCTTCTTAATGAAGAGAACAAGTACACAAGAAACCCTTCAGCTACTTGGAAGAGTTTGACTAATACAAAGGAAGTGGGAAGACAGCACAAGTAACCTCCCAATCCCTAAAAGGTAACTCGTGCACCTCCTCAAAAAGTAGAACAAATATAGGAATAACCCCTTAGCTACTCGCAAGTGTGCGACTAATAAAAAGTAAGTGGGAAGGTTTCATGAGCAACCCCCAAGGCCCAAAAGGAAACTCATACACCTACTCAAAGAAGAGAACAAATACACCAGTAATTAATCAGACAATACAGAAGAAAATGAGAGAGAACTTCCTTGGAGGTGGATGAGCACTCCTTTCACTAACAATCATTATTGTTGTCTTTCACAGGTTTACTTAGAAAGAAGCTTTGTTCGATGAAGCATGGCTCGAGCATATGGCTATTTCGGACCTCTTGAGAGTTTTGGTTTCGATGCTGAGGTAAGTCTTGTTGAGAAAGATAAGGATCAACCACTTTAATATATTGAGAAAGAGAGAATTTAAGTGGGAGTTCATGAACTTGCAAATATTCATAAACACAAGAAAGCATAAAATCCTACGTCGCCCAAAGGGAATAAAAGTCTGTGTAGTTCGATAACACAAGAGGGTGGGGTTTAACCCATAAATCCTAATTTAGCATTTCCTTTGATTTGCTTCTTAGAAATTGTTAAAAAGGTGGAAATCCTAATTTAGGGTTTATTAGAAAACTCTCTTTTTGTCTTTTTATATTTAATGAAGTCAATATTTATGTGTACTAAATAATAAAAATGACATCAGTTTTGATGTGAGAGAGAGAAATAAAGATATATAGAAAATGGAAAGAAAAGGGAACAAATAATAATCAAGTGAGTTATAAATGAGTAAGGGTAGACTTTCTAGAGAAATTTTAATTCAGATTTGTAATGGTAGGAGGATGGTTTTTGTAAGGTTAGATAGTGGTGATGTAAACATAAAAGGTAGAGTGGAAAGTGGAGGATAAAGATGTAAGGAAATGGAGAGAATGTATGCAAAAAATGGAATTTTTGCGCATGAATTACGAGGGGAATATTCTGATTTCAGAAAGGGTCCCCCTTTGGAGTGAGGTAATGTCCTCCTTAAATAGTAAATTTTACAAGTTTAGGGGGTTTCCAATTAGACTAGCCCATGGCCTCTCTATCGGCATAGCCCCTACCTTCTTGGCCAAGGAAAGTACACCCTACCGATGGGCAAGGGGATCTGGGGTGCCTATAGGCAGTCTGGAATTGACTTTTTTAGAAAAATGGGCATAAAAGGAAAAATTGTAATTTCGAATCATTCATGAATGGGATCATTATAAATGGAAATCTTAGTTATACAAGAATCCATTCAGCCATTCCTGGGTTCAAGATTTGATCGAAGCGAAACGGGGCTCGAGCGTACTCGATGGTCTCTAGTCGAGGAGTTTTTAGAGTAAAAAGGTTTGTCCGTGAGAACCATGAGGACGATTCAAACATGGTATTGACCATTGGAGAGGGATTATAAGACCTAATATATTTCATTAATATTCTCTCTGGTTGAAGAGTTGACCAAGGTCAAATAGGGCCCAAAAATGCCTAATAGACTGTCAAAGTAAAAAAGTACGTTTGCACGAATCGTGAGGTCGATTCGTGCATGGCATGGACTGTTGGGCTGGGGATTCAGAGCCTTAAGATATTTCATTGAGATTCACTCGGGTTGGTGAGTTTACCAAGGTCAAACTGGACGTGGGAGCACCCGGTGGACTCTATATTAGGTCTTGAAGTGACAAGGTAAGTACGCGCGACCCGTGTGGTCAATTTGTAAAAGGTTTGGACCATTGGAGAGGGGATTCATAGACTTACGAGATTTCATTCAGATTATCTTGGGATGGAAAATTAATCGAGGTCAAATGGGGCCCCTAAGCACCTAGTGGCCTCTATATCGGGTTCGAAGTAGAACCTAGGGTCTATAGTGGGGGGAGAACTATTAGGGATCGAAGGAAGTACTTAAGGGTACTAGTATGGGGTGTCTACAGCCTTTATGTGTTGATCAATAAATTTGATACTTTGAGCAAGGAGGGAAAGGTAAATTACCCTAGAAATAAGGGTAGGAGAATTGGTGGATTCCTAGGCCAAAGCGTCCATAGGGAGATTTGCTAGGGGATTTGCCATCGAGGATTTTCGATATATGCTGGGTCGCCTTCAGCATCATCGCCCTATCAGAGGATAGTCACCTAATGTTTATTAAAGACAACGAACTCATAATAGTTTAGTTAGGTGGCAACCTCTTGAACGTATGCCTCATAACCCTCATCTACAAGTTGTTCTCGGAGTTTTTTTCTATCTGGCTCCTCCATTTCTGAAGGATGAGCTTCTCTAGGATTTTGCATTAATATAGATCTTTAGCTTGGATAATTTGGTGTCCACCCGATTGAACTTATTCTGATTCCTCTCCACTTTTTCCACCACCTTTGTCTTTGCATCAATCTCATCCTTTAATCATTTGCTTATATCATCAAGGCCCATATTTTTCTTAGTATGTGGTCTTTAAGGGTAAGATTCTCCTTAGAGGAAGACTTAAGGCCCCTCCAGTAACAGTCATCTCGGCCAGGGAGCTCCTGTGTGACCTGTATGTTCTTCACAAAGGAAAAAAACAGATGTCCTAAAGAAAGTTAGTTATGTAAATTGACCGAAGATAAAATATGTTACTTACCAACACATTGTGGTATAGAGCCCTTTTATAGAGCCTCTCCAGGGTGAAGCCCCTAAGATCCATCATGTTAAATGGTAACATGGCTTCTTAAGCAACAGAGTAGGTAATTTTAATCTCCCTATAGGCCGAATCATCCTCGGTCACAGGCTATTTACCCTTATAGAGAGAGTTCTCCAAGCGTTGCTTACATCTCCCTTATGGAGGAGGATTTTTTCAATCGTTTCCCATGCCTCTACTTGGTCTCATTAATAATAATCGGTCAGTTCAAATGACCAAGTGGAGTTTTTGAGCCACCACTGGCCGTTATTTTATCGGTCTTCTTTTTCTACTTGGCCTGGTGGGCCTCTTCCTATTGGCGTTCTGACTCCAAGGATTCCTTATCCTTGAGAGTTATTAATTTCCTCTTTCACTGCTCATTGATAGCAATGGCTTGACCGGACCTTATATTAGTGGTCGATTGGGTCATCAGCTTGTCCCTAAAAGTTTCCAATTCAATTGATCTCCTTTATCAGCATGCCATCTCTTCAAAGTTTATAGGTATCGATGGAAATTATAACTTTTGAAAAGAAAGTCCTCTTCAGTCTCTACCTCTTCCCAAGGACAATCGAAAACACCTGCCTCATAGGAAAAGATTGGATCAAGGGAATCTAAAAATGTTCCAAGATCTTCTCCATCCTTTTCTTTTTCTTCTTCTTCCTGCTCTTACTCTTACCCTTAGTTAGAATTAAAGTCTGTTGGGATAACATATGGGGAATATTCCCCTATATAAACCACCCCTGTCAGCTTAGCTAAATACAGGGTGGTAGTTTGGATGGAATCATCACCGACTACGGTGTAATCAACGACCTGAACGTCAGGGATGGCTATGAAATTGGTAAGAGAATCGTAGGTAAGGTTGTAACCTAATAATATGTGGGGTGAGCTCTAGAGGGGATGGACTCTAGGGGGTTATCTTTTCCATATCTGACACCTGTCCCTCTACATTCTCTCTCTACCCAAAAGCCTATATATAGCATGCAATCCCTCATTGTAAGGGGATCGAGATATATTTCCAATACTTTTATAATGCCTATTTCTAGAGTAAGCACAAAATCTAACAACCACTGTTCATATATGGCTTTTTTCCATTAGAATCAATGTAATCAAGACTATACCTGTGGACGTAGGCATCACTTTGGGCCGAACCACATAAACTTGGTTTCCATATCTTTCACTCATCTCTCTCTATTGTTTTCTCTAGAATTGCATTTCTACAATTTATATCTATTTATTTTTTATAGTTTATAATTAGTGTACCACTTCTAATTCCCATTTAGGTATACTAGTTTTAGATGATAACATATAAACGCCGTCTGTGGAAATCAACAAGCCATTTATTTCTTTCCACCATGGTTGATTTCTGTAACTCGAGGACATCCAGTTCTAAGAAAACAGTGAATCGTAATCCTATTCATTTATGTTTAGTTCTGTTAGAGTCTATAAAACCATAATTTCCTTCCAATTCTCTTTAAATTGCTTGAATCCTCACTTGGATCCAATTTTCCCTATTTTGGATCCATTTTTCTACGAAATCTTTTGTTGTTTCAGTATACTCTATTTTTGCTTTTGTGGTACTCTATTTTTCAAAAATTCTGAGAAATATGGGTGAAAATCAGTAAGCAATTGCATTGCAGAAGGAATCCTCCCTTCAACGCCTATTGGTATGGGAGATATTTAAGGAATCCTAATTATCTTGGCTAGAGTCCAAAAAGAAATGAAATAAAGTGTGAAACAATTTACATGGATGGTTTGGTCAGACATAATAGGCTCGAAACAGATGCGGTTACCCCAGCAGGGGATGAAAACTCAGACAGGAGGTGTGATCTGCCACCTCCTACCCCTTACAAAGGTAAAAGACATGCTCAGTATGATAGAGCATTAAAGAATCCAAGGAGACTAAACTTAGGCTCATGAGATGAAGGTAGCAGGTTTAAATATTATGGGTTGCGAGATTATGGGTCTTACCGCCCAGGGTAAACGTCCACCCTCAGGACAGTTGGTTATGATAATGACCAAACTGTAATACCCCGTATTTTTATGACTTTTAAATTAGGGATTTATTAAATTTAATTTGAGATATTAATTTAATATTAATCCGAAAATTATTTTAAATATTTACTAGCACGATGAGAGTTAGTAATTATTAGGATTCTGTTGAATATTACTTAACGGATAAAGTAATATGTATAATCGAAATTATTAAAATTATCACGAGTATATAATTTGATAATTTTAGGAAATTAAATCGGGACGCGCCGGTGTCGTGTCGGGATTAAATTAGTATTATTAAAAGTGATAAATTATAAGTCACTCGTATGGTTATTTTGAGTGCACCAATGTGTCGAGATAGTCAAAATAATGTACCCGGGAGTTTAGTTTGGATCTCGAGACGTTTTTAGGCCTAATTAGCATCTCGGGATGGAGTTTTGGACATTTCATATTTTTGGGTAACTAAACCCCAGAATTTACCAAGGATAAATCAGATGTTAGGGGTTGTCATCTAGGGTTAACATAAGCAAAACCAAAGAACGGCCATTGGAGAAGAAGTGGAGAAGCTTTCCAAGGAGTTCTAGGCCAAAAACTTCGTCGTTTGCACCGCCGTCACCGCCAAATTGTAGATCGCGCGACGAGGAACAAAACCACACCACCTTATTCCACAAATCAAAAACAAAATTTCCAGGCAAGTATCTATCTTGCTTTATTTTTAGTCAATGCTTCAATTACGTTAGTCTAGGGTTGATTAGAACTAGTTTCATGAAAGAAAGCATATATTGGAGACTAGAATTCGCATGTTGTAGAGGTAATAATCATATTCTGGAATTCTAATTTACATATAGAGAATAAACCATGAATTTTCATTGAGTTATAAGTACAAATTCTAGAAAAAGAAGTGGAAGAATTAAAAGTTAAAGAAAAGATTAGGGTTCTTGAGGTTTATATAATTTTTGCCCTTTTAACTGTCATAATTGATGAAAACCCATATGTTTTACATAGAAAATTATGTGTTTGGGTATATAACACTTGTAGTATCAATTGTTGAGAGTTTGGGAGATAAATATGATGATTTGGTTGAGTTTTGGAGAATGATTTCTGCAACTGGGTTTTCTGCAGTTTCGCCATAACTGTTTGATCGATCGATAGACCCCTCCTGGAAAACTCATATTCCTTTTATAATAGTTTATTTCGATTAAAATGAGTAGTAACCTTCGAGCGTTATTTTTAGAACATTTGGGGACATAAAGAGGACCAGTAGGACTTAGTAAAAAGTGAGTATTTAATGTAAGACAAAGTTTGGGTTAATGGGGAGTAATATACACATAGGAAATTATGGGAACGTGTAACTAAAGGAGTGAGACTCGTAAGGAAGTCACGTTAGAAGATAAGAGAGTACCTATTAAAATTATACATAGGGAGATAGAATAGTATGAGTGATATGAAGTAAGTATGGAATAATCTATAATTAATAATAAAATAGACGAGCTCGTTATATGGGATAATCCACTATAGTGTACTAAGAACGAGTAATCATAATTATGGGTCGTGGGTGTACCTAATTTAGAAATGGGGACAGTAATATATATATATATATATATATATATATATATATATATATAGAGAGAGAGAGAGAGAGAGAGAGACATTAAACTGGGAACTTTCATCTATGTATAAAAAGTAGTTCAGTAACGAATCAATACTCCAACTTTAATATAAGTATTTGGAAATCTTGTGACAACACTGGTATATTTTTTCAATGAACTGAGCTAGCTGTGCAAACCTTAATCTCATAAAATAATTATCTTAGCCTTAGAAATTGTCAACATGAAACCTTATGGGAGATTTACATTAGAATGAACTTTCGAGGTTAATAGTGCGGTAGGCGAGCACACTAGGTGGGAGGTGAGAATTTCTCAAGAGAGTTTCGCATACTAACATGATTGTTGCATTAGCCGGTAAGTATTTTAAATACTTGCTAAACTAAATTTAAATTATTTTACAATCGGGCTCTGACCCGTCTCTTGTCATATTTTCTCTCTTGTGTGTGTGTGTATATATATATATATATATATATATATATATATATATATATATATATATATATATATATATATATATATTACAGGTACCCAGCCACAGGGGCGTCATGCTTAGGTTCTTTGGACAGGACGTGATGCAGCTTATGTGGGAGTTGCAGGTCATTTGCTTAGATGACCTCGTTGTTCATTCCACTCTTATTTCAGTTCTAATTAGTTGGGCATGTGTATCCCGTTTCCTTATTCCGTTGGATTTGTCAGAAATTATGTTCATTTATCCTTAGTATTTTACTCTTTGGCATTTGATTACTATCAGGATGGTTTTTCTTTGAGGTTTGAAAGTTGGTATTGGTTTATCTGAATGGTTAAATTCATGGGTGTTTATTTCCAGTCTTAATAATTGTGTGATTCTTAAATTGTTACTTATTAAAGATTTTCATAATTGGATTTAATAAAATGTAAATAATGTTTTAAATGGTTTTGACACTTGGCTTAATTATTTTGGGTGTTTAAATTGGAAAGTTTTTTTTTTGGCGATAGTGATGCTAAGAATGAACCAACCGTTCACCTTGATTATAATTTGATAAATGACTGATCACCCAGTATTTAATTAGGCGGGGTGTCACAGGTGGTATCAGAGCATCAGGTTCTAGTGTCCTTTAGGATCTGTACGGCTTATTTTCTCTTCCAGCTTAGTGTTCTTGATATTGAGACCTATTTTTAGGATTGTTGTATTCTTGCATTTGCACTTACGTCTTCAGTTATTCGAGATTTGTTAATAATTGTAGACTAATAAACTTACTTCTCGTTTCAAATGCCTCCGAGACGTGCACCCAAGGACAGACGTGGCCAGGCCGAGCAGCCAGCATCTCCGACTCAGGGAATGATGAACGCAATCGAGGTAGCTGCTATCATTGCTCAGGCGGTGAATGCCGCATTAGCGATAATACAGCAGGCTCCACCACAAGTTCAGGCAGTGGCGCCAATACCAGTACAACTTCCATCTGAATAGGAGCGGGTTAGGAATGCCTTTCAGAAGGCGCATCCCCCAGAGTTCTCAAGTAGTTCGGATATCATAGTCGTCAGCTAATGGAAGAAATATATCTAGAGGCATCTACGCATCTATGAGTGCACAGACGTGCAGAAATAGCTGTTGGCTTTCTTCAAGCTAGTAGGGGCCTCTTTGCAGTGGTGGGAGTCCACCACCAACTTGGAGGAGAGGGACATCATCACGATTCAGTCATTCTGGGCGCGATTTGATAGCAAATACTTTCCACCCGCCTTGCAGACTGAGATGAGGTGGAAGTTGTTGAATCTGAAACAGGAGAATATGACTGTTACTGAGTATGAGTAGGAGTTCACCAGACTTCTCACTATAGTGTCAGATGAGGCACCCACAGAGGAGAAGAAGAGCTGTTTTTTATGGATGGATTGGCCTGGAGGATTCGCCAGCACCTCATAGGAAATCTATCACTGAGTACCTACACAGATGTACTCAACACTGCGTTATTACACTGTCAGGATCACCACTTCCATCTGCAGGGAAGCAATAAAGCAGGAGAGTCCAACCATCAGGGTAGGGTAAGGGGCAGTAGTACTGGTGGGACACCAGTAGCCTAGGGGCAGACTCGTCACAGTGAGCAGAGTTCCCATCAGGGGGACCCCGCTAAGAGGTTTTGATCAGGTGACTCCAGACAGGGATTTGGGGAGTTTAGGTAGGGCCAGTCTAATTAGCAGGGCCAACACCGTTAGTAGTAGGGACAGCAGCAGGGCCAACTACATTTTCAACAGGGCCAGCAGGGCCAATGTTGGGGTGGTAACGGTCAACAGGGTCGCGGTCAGCAGGGACAGCAGGGAGGAAATTTCAGGGGGCAATGTTTCAGTTGTGGCTAGAATGGCCATAGGCGCCAGGATTGTCTAGAGGGAGATAGGTCCCCACAGAAGCAGGGTGAGCACCAGAGTGTAATACCCCGTATTTTTATGACTTTTAAATTTTGGGGATTTATTAAATTTAATTAGAGATATTAAATTAATATTAATTCGAAAAATCATTTAAATACTTACTAGCGTGATGAGAGTTAGTAATTATTTTGTTATAAGTTACTTATGGGTAAAGTAAGTGGTGTATTTATGATGAGTAAAATTATCACGAGAATCTAATTTGGTAATTTTGAAAATTTATCGGGACGCGCTTGTGTCGTGTCGGGATTAAATTCATATTATTTAAAAGTAAATAAATTATAAGTCACCCACATGGTCATTTTGAGTGCGTCAATGTGTCCGGAAGGATCGAGATAGTTAAAATAATGTACCCGGGGGTTTAGTTTGGGTCTCGGGATGTTTTTAGGCCTAATTAACACCCCGGGAGGGCGTTTTGGACATTTTACATTTTTGGGCTTGAAAACCCACGAAACTTCTAAGGGGATATCAGATGGTAAGAGTCACCTTCTAGGGTTAGAAACACCATAAATCAAAGACGGCCTTTGGAGAGGAAGAGGAGAGGTTTTCCAAGGAGTTCTAGGCCAAGAACTCCACCGTTTGCACCGCCGTCGTCGCCAAACGTTAGATCGTACAATGAGGATCACAACCACACCAAAATCTCCACAAATCTGAACCACAAATTCTCAGGCAAGTATCTATCTTGCTCTATTTCAGTTAATGCTCGAATAATATTAGCCTAGGATTGATTAGGACTAGTTTTTGCGAAAGAAAAAACTATTTTGGAGATTTGAATTCGCATGTTGTATGAATAATAGATGTATTCTGGAAACCCATTTCATATGTAGAGATTGAAACACGAAATTACAGTAAATAAAGAGTATGAAATCTGGTAAAAGAATGCGAAGAAACCAAACAAAAGAAATATTAGGATTCTTGATGTTTTTATGGATTATGCCCTTTAAATTCGTTATTCATGATGAAAATTCGCATGCCTGACATAGGAAATCACTTATTTGAGGTTATAATACTTGTAGTATAAATTATTGGGAGTTTGGTAGTCAAATATATCATTTTGGATGATTTTGGAAGAGAAACCCATAACTGGAAATTCTGCAGATCTGCCATACCTGCTTGATCGATCGATTGACCTTAGAGCATCGGTCGATCGATGATTTGATCGATCGAACACCTGCCACAGATCGATCGACCCCTCCTGCATAACTCACATTCCCCTTTTTATAGGTTGTTCCAACTTAAATGATTGGACATTCTTGGATATTAATCTTAGAACATTTTAGGATATAAAGAAGACCAGTAGGACTTATTAAAAATATGGAACCTTTAATGTAAGACGAGATTAACATTTCACAGGGATGTTTTACATATAAGGGACAATGGGAATATGTGTTAGAGGGTGACACTCGTAAGAAAGCTACGTTGTAAAATAAATGAGTAACTACTGAAATTACACTTGGGAAGATAGGAATCCACTAGTGTCACTTAAAAAGTTGGAATAATCCCACAAATTAAAATAAGAGACAAACTGTTATACGTGATAACTAAATAATGAGTAAAAAGGATAAATATCATAATTATGGGTCGTGAGAGTGTACCTAAATTTGATATGGGAATAGTAGTATACATATATGATTGTGTTTATGCATATATTATATACGTGTAAAAATCATGCTCGCGCTACTTTCTATCCCTGAGGTTACCGCGCTGGGACAGTCTTCTCTCGATGGGACTTTTATGGGGGATATTGACTAGTACCCTAGAACATAGGAATCCTTGGTACAGGATATCAGATCGATAGTCAGACGGTCCTAAGAGACGTGAGGGTATGTGAGGACCTCTTAGTGACTTGGAACTATGCTTCGCCTCATTTTGTATGTGTTTTGTGTTAATACAGTTCGAGAGTGATTCAGAACTAGTATTTCCCTTAGTACGAGTGATACGGGGACTGGATAGCAGAGTATGCCCGCACCATAGATTTCATGTGGGGTGCTATTAGAATATATATATTATATGAGTATTTAATATATATATTTTTAAATCTGGAATTTGGGAACTACCTACTGTGACTATGGTATGTAAGAAAAGAATAATTATTTCAACTTGGTAATAAGTGTTTGAAAAGTATGATATATTACTGAGAAACTTTATTATCAAATAAGGCTTATGTGAGAATTGTACTGTAAACTAAAATTAACCTTCTTAACATTGGAATTTATCGGCTTGAAACCTTACGAGTAACTTAAGATAAGATAAGTTAAACGGTTGAGAATATTAGAGCGATAGGTGTGCACATTATAAGAGAGGTGAGAATTTTTCAAGGGAGTGTCGCACTAATATGTTGGTTTCATTGGCCGGTAAGCATTTTAAATACTTGCTAAACTAATTTTAAACTGTTTTCTCTGACTCGTTTTTTACTTTCTCTTCTCTCTTGTATATATATGTATATATTACAGGTGCCCAGCCACAGGGGCATCTTGTATAGGATCCATTGGAAGGAACGCGTTGCAGCTTTGGTGGGAGTTGCAGGCCTCTTGCTTAGACGACCTCCTTGTTGATTCAACTTCTAGCACTATTTATTCAGTGGGGCATGTGTCATCCTTTTCATTATTCAGTTGTTTTATCAGAGATTGTGATTCATTTATTTCCAATATTTATACTTTGGGATTTATTGTTGTCACGATGTTTTTCCTTTAAGTTTTTAAGTTGGAATTAATTAGTTGGATGTTTAATTGTTTGGATTATACATTCCAGTATAGTGGTTGTGTGATTCTTTAAATATGAATTATGTAAGGTTTTTAAATGTTAGTTTTTAAAATGAAATTTGGAAATTGATGTCTAAAAAAAATATGGTTTTGACACTTAGCTTAATTATTTAGGGTGTTTAATTGGAAAATTTATTTTTGCGACATTGATGCTAAAAATGAACCAACCGTTCACCTTGATTATAATTCAATAAAGGACTGATCACCCGATATTTAATTAGGCGGGGTGTCACAAGTGGTATCAGAGCATCAGGTTCTAGTGTCCTTAGGATCATTGCGGCTTACTTCGCTTTCAGCTTAGCGTTCTTGCTATAGAGCCCTATTTTAGGATTGTTGTATTCTTACTTTTACGATTACTTCTTCAGCTACTTGAGATTTGATAATAACTGTTGACTAATAAATTTCTTTACGTTTCAAATTCCTCCGAGACGCGCACCAAGGGATAGGCGTGCCCAAGCCGAGCAGCCAGTAGCTCCGGCTCAGGGAACGATGAACGCAACCGAGGTAGCCACTATTGTTGCTCAGGCGGTGAATGCCGCACTAGTGGTAGTACAGAAGGCTCCATCCTAAGCTCAGGCAGTGGCGCCAGTACCGGCATAGCTTTCATCTGCATGGGAGCGAGTTAGTTATCATCGCACAACGACTCTCATCTTATAGTGAACCAAATCCTCAGAGTGTACAGAGGCAAGAGAAGAATAAATGATGAAATACTTGGCCGAGGGAAAAGAGTTGTTGTTAAAATTCTCAGTTATGCAAATGGTCAGAATACCAATTATTAACAATAGACGCACTTGCTTGAATGGCGTCAGCCATTAGGATAGAGCTGAGAAGAACAGTACGTGTAAAGTCTTAATGCAATGAAATACAAATGCAGAATTTGTTTTGGTGGAGTTAGACATGGTTCCATCCTAGATGGATGCCATCCGAGCATATTTATAGATCAACACAGTTTTAGCATATCCAAAAGAAGCACAGAGACTCCGTTATAAGGAAGCCATGTACATATTAGAAGGCATAATCCTATTTAGAATAGGTTTTATCATATTACTGCTCAGGTGTGTCCATCCTTATAAAGTGAATGACTTGATAAAAAAAGTTCATGAGGTATCGTGTGGAGCCCATTAAAGGGGCAGATCGTTGGTGAAACGAGTGTCCACTCAAAGATACGATCGACCCACTATGAAAGAAGATTTTGCAAACTACGTGAGGAAGTGTGACAAATGCTAGAAGAATGCCGTGATTCATAAGAGTCCAGGAGCATCATTGACACCAATTACATCTCATTGTCCCTTCGTCATGTGGGGAATTAATTTGGTTGGTCTTTCGTCGAAGACAAATGGAAGATTTAGATATTAGGTCATGGCAATGGATTATTTCACCAAATGGGTTGAGGTTGAGACCCTGATGAAGATGCCATATAAAAAAGTCTTCCATTTTATATGGAAGAACATTATTTATCACTAAGGGATTCCATATGACCCTATTATGGATCATGATACTCAATGTGACAACAAATATTTTGAGGATTATTATATGCATTCAAAGATTCAAAAATTTCACTCAGCACTGGTCACCCATAATGAAAGGGGTAAATAAAGGTAATGAACAAAACTCTACTAGGATAGAATGAAGAAAATTCTAGATGACATCATGGGGAACTAGATCAATGAGTTTTAGGGTACTCTTTGGTCATACAGGATGACATAGAGAACGACAATGGGCAAGACTCCATTTATGTTAGCGTTTGGTACAAAAGCGGTATTGCTAACTAAAATCGGCTTATCAAGCCACCGGGTGCTCAATTTAACTCACCAATGAACAATTTGATGAGAAAACTCGATCTGGATCTTATAAAAGAAGTAAGGGAGAGCTCAGCACCATAGGTGGCAGCCTACCAGCAAATGAGTGCTTGGATTTATAATCGAGCACTTTAAAGGAAGGAGACTACATGCTCAATAAGGTCATTTAGAATAGGAACAAGTTGGTACCCATATAACATGACCCGTACAAAGTATATGTTATCGTATGACCTGGAACCTATAGAATTAAGACTTTGGAAGGTGAGCAATTTAAGAACTCGTGGAACGTTGATCACTTGAGAAGGTATTAACTGTGATGAGAATATTACATATCAAAAGTCTAAAACACTATATAAATAGTCTTTATTTCCTTATGATACATTTTCAAGTATGAATGAGAACCAAAACTCTATCTTATGTTGTTATATGATGTCATTTCATATTTTTTCGCATTTTTAGTACGTTTTGTCGGTATGAGAGATCTGAAAGAAGACTATGAAGAAGACATCTCAGAGCTTAGCACATCAAACACGATTAAAATCACCCTTCATGTATTACCTCATCTTTAGATAGGTCACGATCAAGAAGTTTTATCTAAATATGGAAAATCCAATGCAGTCAAATAAACGATAAGATCTGACCATACTTGATTAATGAAAGGATAAATTCCAATACATTTGGTCGACTCTGGTGACCAATTCTAACATATGGTCTAGATGACTAGATTTATCCATACGCCACGTAAGATGACACAAGCATTGATAGTTCCTAAGTCAGGAAAACTCAAGTTCATCCAAAATTAGCAGCTAGTAAGATAGATCAAGTCGATAAGATCCGACCATACAATCATAAGTCTAAACTACTAGTAGGCCTACCCCAACACTAAGCTGTTAATAAGTCGACACGGAAGTTGGACAAGATCCAACCAAGAGTCCATAAGACTAGAACTAACTGTAAAGCCAAAAAATCCGACCACATTTACTTATTAAAAATATTTGCACAAAAACTCTTAATTAAAAACGGTGGAAAAACTTTAGCCGAGCAAAATAATTGGAAGGAAATCAAAGCATACACATTCGTACATATAATAAACTAAGGCATATTTGATTTCAAAGGAAAAAGCGATCATAATCCCAAGTTCTCATTACAAAATATGGAAAGAGTAATACAAAATCTTCATAAAGTCATGAATTTAGAAATACTAGGCCATGGGAATATTTGCAGTTCTTGGGGTAACATTAGGATCCCGTTTCATCTATACATCAACAGAGGGAATGGTGGCGGCATGGGCATCAGCCATGATAATATTCTGAGCAATTTTTAGGGCAATAGGGAGATTAGCATCCGCAGTAACAGTCAGGTCAGCTCCGTATATCTCCTCATTATCAACATCAGACTCGTCAACATCTATTAAATACTCAGTGGCCATGGTTATGGATTCCTCATCATCATATTCTTCTTAATTTTGTCGTAACTGTCAAGGAAAAAGGATATTGCCTCTATATTGTAGTAAGCAGACTATTTGAACTTTGCCACCCCAGCTTCATAAGCTTTAACCAGAGCTTCATTAGCTTTAGCGAGATACTGGTTCACCCTAATAAATTCTCGATTAGCCGTGCTAAGTTTCTACCTAGATGCCATCAGCTCGTTATTGGCCTTCTTGAGTGTCTTATCAAAGTTTTCGAATTTAATGGTATTAGTACCAGCTAGATTGTTCAACTTTTAGATTTCCTCTTTTGTTTTACTGGGAGATATTATCTTTTTAACCACCTAGTCGTCCTTTTCTTGAATCTTTCCTTAATTCTTTTGCATCTCATCGGTGGACTGCTTCAACTTATCCCTAAGTTGAGTGTTCTCCCTGGTGAGTGTAGTAATGATGATCCTCTTCTCCTCATAAGCGAGATGATTGTTCACGGCTTTCTCTCTCAAAATAGTGGCAGTAATCGCACCCTAAAAGAAAAGTAAAAGGGATCAATCGGCAATAAAATTTGGAATATAAGGGAATGGTTACAAGTTTATCAAGCTTCCCACCAACAGACGATGTTGCACCAACTTTCGCAAGGCATCAGGGTCATAACCCCTCAGAAATTCAAAATCCTTTTTATGCTCATGATAACCAAGAAGATCAGTAAAGTTATTCGTGTGGTATAAAATGTAATATAGATAATTTTTCATATCCTCGATCATGATGGGATTACTAGGATCAGACTTTAAGCTTGTAACCTCGCCATAATGGGAGTCCAATCCCTAACCATGAACGAGTCAACGAGCTGGTTGATAGAGATGGCTTTTCGTGTTTCGTCGTTGCTTGAAAGCTCTCTAATCAAAACATCAATTACCTACAAAAATTATATAACAAAATTAGTGTAGATGGTAAGTAAGGGAATCAATACAAATCTAAGGATGAAACATGTAAGAGAGGAAAGATGTAATTCATTTATTTGTTATTCTTTTTTTCGATTTTTTCTTTTTCTATTTTTTTTTTTTTAGCTTTTTCAAATATTAAATCAATTTTTGTGATAGATAGTGAAATAACAATAAACTAAAAAGATGAGATGGGTGAGGAAATAAAAGTGAGGACTAACAAGGGATAGGATGACACCATATATTCTAGTTAATTAAAATTAATTAATTCATTAAAATTAATTATCCCAAGTTAGTATCAAAATCACAAATCAACTCTCGTTGCAAATGTAATTTTGACAATAACATTTTAGAAAATTAAATTTAACACTCCTGTAACTCTTGAAATGTAGATCCAAACATCATCTAATAAATCACCCGCTAGGATCGATTTATTAAACTAGTTTAAATCTTAAAAGTAAGCCTAGAGTTGAAATTAAAGGAATAATATCACACTTGAAAAACCCCTATCTCTAGTTCGAATCTAAAATGAGTATTATAACTAGAATTTCAATTTTCTCTCGAGGCATAAATTAAAATGTAAGAGTGCAAAATTAATTATCAAAATAAACTAATTAAAATCGATTAACATCAAATAATGGGATCATCTCAACCCTTGAAAGGGGATTTAGACTAACATTATATTAAACATGATGAACAAATAATCAAAGGATTATAAAATAAAAGAGTACAGAAAGAGAACAAATCTTCAACAAGTCTCCTTAAATTTGGCAATTTGAACTCTATCTTCTTCAATAAAAATAAAATCACTCACAATTAAATCTCACCAATTCTTTAAAAAAAATAAAAATAAAAATAAAACTATTTACAAAATATTTTTCTCCCTAATTTATTTTCCACTCTAAACTATCTCTCTTCTTATACAAGTCTCTTTTAGACTTGGTCTTTCATTTGGCTTTATGTTTGTATTTGGAGGGTGAGAAATAGTGTAAGGCTTAGGTCACAAATGGGAAATGGGTTTCGTTGGTGGGTGAGGCTTGGCTTGGCTTGAGGTTCCGAATCTTGCGACGGGTTCGGGTAGCTGTGTTTGGTGAGTGGATGTAATAGAGGTTAGGTTTGATGCTGGTTCAAATCGGGTTGGAGTTTTTGAGTTCGGGGGAGGTTTGGTCACGGGTTTTGCTATTCCCCGGTTGGAGATCGAGTTGAAGAGAGGTCGTGGGTCGGGTTCGGTCGAGTTCGGCCCGACTTATATTCGGTCGGAGGAGGTCCGAAGAGGGGCTGACAAGGTCATGTTTTGGGTGGCTCCGGGTCTGCGCTGGCAGGTTAGTCTGTTAGAATCCACCACCTGCTGGTGGTGGCAGGTGGTAGAAGGTGTTAAAAGTGGTTTGGATTTGGGTGGTGTTGGTGATGTTGTTTTGTGTTGTTAATGGAGGTGAGATGAGAGAAAGTGGAGGAGTGGAGATGATGATGAATAGTGAAGAGGTTGCGTTTGTGTGTGGTGAGGGTGTATGGCATAAGGTCAGGGTGTATTTGGGTGTAGTTGAGGGTATAGGGTATTAAGGTGTGACTGTGTGTGTTTAAAATGTACCTAAACTAAAAACTAACTATATAAAGTTAAAATGGACTAAAAAAATAATATCCTAATCTGTAAATAAAATACACAAATAATAAAATAAAAGAACTAAAAATCTAATAAAAATATAAAATTAAAAACCTAAAAAAAAGTAAAAAAAAATATAAATATAAATAAACTCCTAAAAACTATTCTTAATAAAATAAGATTAAATAAAAACTAAAAACTAATAAAAATCAAAATCAAAATAAAATCACACTAATTAAAAAATAAATAAAAAATAAATCCTAGAAAATTCTAAATAAATAAAAAATAACAACTAAAATAAAATGACTCAAACTAAAAATCTAAAAAAAAATACAAACTAAACACACACGGACTCGGGTGAAGGTTTGGGCTTGGCTAGGATTGGGCTTGGTATGGGATTGGGGAAATAGCTCCATTTGAACTACAAATTGCCTCGAAATATAGCTTTTTACACCGCAATTGCAATCAAGCCTGCACATTAAATATTTACGCACATAAGACCCAAATTATCGAGAATTAGCAACTAAAATTCGTCTATTCGGGGTATAAAATGTACACTTTTGGGTGCTTATCAACAGTCGTCCTTCGATTTGAATCCTCTCAACGACAAAGCTAGTTAGCCTAGCCTTTTCCACCCATGGGACCTTAGGGCCACTTTGAGTTGTGGGGTCTGCAAGGATCCTCTTGTCACTTATAATAGTACGTCTAGAAGACATCGAAGCCTTCCCCTTTAATTTTACTTGAGCAACATCTTAGGCCTTAACCTTCCTCCAAGCACTAATCTCAGCATGTTTCATGTCCTCCGCATCAGTCCACTTTTGGGCATCAGCTATTTTCTTGGCCTTGGCCTCTACATTATCCTTTTTCTTTTATTCGAACTCTATCTTTTTATGGCAAACCATATCCATGGAAGTACGATCAATTGTTTGTTGTGTCATCCTGCTGAAAGGTTCGACAATAAAGCCCAAGGTGGTAGGAGTAAAATTATACAAAATTTCAACAATTAGTCATACCACACTGCATAAGCAAAAGACAACCTGATATAGAAAATTCTTATTACGTGCTTCAACTTGGGCTTTAGTAACCTGGTCGGCTTCAATACTGTGGTCGGCACCAATGGGGCCTTCTTCTACCATGGGAACTAATGTCTCTACATGGGGAGCACCACCAGGGTGAGTATGCTAACCGACGCATATAAACTTGGCCACGGAAAAAATGCCCTTAAAATTTGGTGGATTGGAAACACAGTAAGTCTTAATTAAGTTCAGTCGTACAGGAGGAAGCACTGGAGATTTCTTTACTGGAAAAGTTAAACAAAGGTATTATCATAATATATATCCAACGAAAATTAAAAAAGAAATGGAAACAGATTTTTACCAATTTTGTTCGCCCCAACCCATTTGCGGGGAACATTACTAGACCTTTTTTTTCATGGAGCTCTGAATTCCCAGTGACCCTTCACAAACACAAATTGATTTTTCCAGCTATGGTTGTTCGTCTAGGCAGCCTTAACCATCCTGATATGGAACTTCCTGGATGCAAAGTAGTAATACCCTGGAGCTTTGGCATTGTCCTTTAGGGCATGGATGAACATAAATATATCCCTATAAAGATAAAACCGACTTGGTCCTTCTAAAAAATCATCGATCTGAGAATTATATTATAGGCATTAGGGGGAAGTTGGGTAAGAGCAACACTATAACCCTTTATAATGGACCTAATAACTAGGTGTAGGGGCAGACAAAGTCCAACTTGTAATGGCCATAAGTGGAGGTAAACCTCATCTTCATTTAGACGATCATAGATTCTCTAATCGCAATCTGGCAGCCTAGTCATAATGATAATGGAAATGTTATACTTCTACCTCAGAGCATCCAACTTGTCTTTAATCATATCACAAGTGTTGCATTTCGAATCAGTGTTGAAAGGGTTATAAGAGTAAGTGGAACTCCTGTAAGCACTATCCTCAATAGAATACACCTCAATAGGAGAGAGGGAGGTCACAGATCTATCACACATGACTCTTTCATCTGAAGCTTCCAAATCCACAATGGATATATCAAAGACTATGTTTATAAAATTATCACCACCAGGTTGGTGTTTAGCCTGGTTAACTATTTTTTATCCTGTAAACTCAGTACCATGAGATTCCATGTCTAACGGCAGGGCATAACCACCAGAAAAGGCTATCATGGGGGTGTACTTAGGGTGACCAGGCTCAAACTCAGACCGCAAAATATGGAGAGGTTTAGGAAACCTTTTGATAATGATGCCTGTTCAAGATGGATCTAATTAAGCAAAATAGTTTAACCATCTTTGAACGTAAGTCTCATAACTCATTAAGGAAAGATAGAATTTTGGGTAAACAAAATATTCGGGGTTGTTTAGTTACAAAAACTAGAGGTTTTGGAAAAACGAAACCCTGAAACTCCTAAAAAAACATAAACTTGGGAAACCCTGAGCCAACCAACTCAGTGGCCACTTAAGACAATTAAATTCCAAATGAAAGGTTAAATAAACCAATAACTACCAACAAACAATAACATGTCACAATGGTAAATGGAACAATTTTAGAAAAACTCAAATCAAAACCCTAAAAGAGAAATGATGTACCCGAATCCTTAAAAAAACAACTGAATGCGGTCAAAACAATGCTTAATCTCCATCTAAAGATGTAAAAAAATTAGAGAAACTCACCAGAAAAGGATTTTTAAGAAAAAAATCATGCAGAATTGGTAGCAGACTCAAAGACTTTCGTCCGAAAAGAAAAGACTTAGTGAGTGGAACGAGTTTCTTTCTCTAAAAGAAAATGCGTGTGTGAAAATGAATTTGGAAAGTTTGAAACGATTCAAACTTTGGGTTTTATACTTTTTAGGAGGTAATCATTACCCGTATTAATGCAGAGCATGACATCATGCCTAGAAAAGTGGCCAAACGGAGTGCATACTAACATACGCTGCCTCGGGCATGCGTGCCCTAATTGTGCTAGATGCCATCCTCGGTGTATGACATGTGGCGACTTCAATTTCAAGCAAAAACTTTACAAGTCTTTCTACTCGGCGTATGCTGAGGAGAATCTAAAATGATCAAAATTATCGAGGCCGACAACTTCTCCACCTGATAACACTTCACTCACTCAATCCTTATATGAACATTTTATCTAATATTGTTTATATTATAGGCCTTTTTATATTTTATTCTAGTTTGGTGTATCCCGTTATAAATCGTAACGCACCGTCATGAAGAACCAAACTCAATCATCTCTAAGTTTGAAGACTTCCTAACATCCTATAAAGGTATAAAGCAATTTAGAGTTTAAATTAACTCAAAAAATGTAATTTTTTTATCAAAAACAAACAGGGCTTTTATTTTATTTTTAAATATTTTTTATTTTAAAACCTCATTCGAACGAGATGGAAATCTCGTTCAAACGAGAATGGGTTGTCATTAGAAGGTTCGTTCGTAGTTTAACTAATGAGCATCAATCGAAAGCATACTATTTTGACTGGTCTGAAGCTCGTTCAAACAAGATTCATGTTTCATTCAAACTCGATTTTATTTCGTTTAAACAACTGACCTTTTTCGTTCAAACGAGCCTTGATTTTCATTCAAATGAGTCTGCCTACTTGAACTTTGTGAACATCCTATAAATACCTATTTCGTGTTCAGATTTTTTAAGACATTTTCCAGATCCATTTCTGCATATCTTTTGCGAAAGTTCTGCATTGTTTTGTGTTCTAAAACACTTTTTAACTCATAACATACATACTGAAAATCATTTTTGTGAATTTGTTTAAACCCTAGAAGGTTTTATTGTATTCTACATATCATTTCTGAAGGATGGTTGCAATCTTGTGGTTCTTGAGAGGATCATAGTTAAATACTTTATAGAATTTGTATGTTGCGATTTATAAATTTTATAAAGTGAATAAAAGGTTTTGCTCGAAACAATTTTTTTCCTGAATCTCTATTTTGATTACATGCCTGGTTTTATTTACATTTTGTATCACAAAGTTGCATGATCTAGGGCTAAAGGATTAAATTTTGGTGTGGATTTATGCCATTAGGTAATTCCGCACTCTCAAATTGATATCAGAGCAGGTTGCACTAAGTTATTGTGTTAGATACTTTTTTAGTGTTGCTTTACGGTGGTTGGATTCTCATCTCTCTTGTGTTGATTTATTTGTCTTTCTCTCGATGCATTCCCATAGTTTTGACAACTCAAATCATTTGAATTTAAAGTTTGCTAAAAGAATTGAGATTATTGTAAGAGAAACTTTGCCTTTGTTGAATGCTTGATTTGATTTATCTATTTTATGATATATATATATATATATATATATATATATATATATATATATATATATATATATATATATATATATATATATATATATATATATATGTATCTTTAGGAAAAATGATAAATTTTATTAAGTTAAAAATATGAATTTTGTTACCATCCTTGCCCAGCATATTGATTTTCATATTCTCATAGTGGTATCAAATCCTTACACTCTTTTTAAATGGTGTCAAAATGGGTTTTCATTAGAAGGGTCGTTCATAAGTTTATCTAAAGAGCATCAATCGAGGGCGTACTGTTTTGAATCGTCAGAAGTTCATTTGAAGTTGGTTCAAATGAGATTTCTGTTTCGTTCAAACAACTGGCCTTTTTCATTAGAACGAGCCATGAATTTCATTCAAACGAGTTTGCTGCCTCAAAATTTTTCAACACCTTATAAATACCTATTTCGTGTTTAGATTTTTTAAGACTTTTTCCAGATCTGTTTCTACATATATTTTGTGAAAGTTCTTCATTGTTTTGTGTTATAAAAGAATTTTTAATTCACAACGTACATCCCGAAAATGAAAGGCATCTCCATGAATGACTTGTTAATACCGAGGATATTACTGATATGGATCTTTTACATATTGTTCAAAGTCAAATAGATTTCTTTTGTGAGAATCTTGTGGACATGGACCGTGATTTCAAAAATTTAGAATTGTCCAAGAAAGAGAGTAGTGATAGAGTCCGGTTTTTAAAGAGAGAATTAGAGGACTTTAAAAATTCTAGGGTTATTGTTTGTGCCTTTAAGGATAGTGTTTTGATTGATGATTTTAAATCACAAGAGATGTCTCTTAGAGATGAGTTTACTTTCAATGAGGGGGAGAAAACTAACCTTCTAGGAATGATTGAACATATGAAGAAGGAGTCCCTAAAATTGGAAGAGTCAAATTCTTTGCTTGAGTCTAAAATCTTAAGTTAAAAGACGATTTAAACAACTCGAGTAGTTTTAGTTGTGATGGTAATGGCTCCCATGTTTTTAAAGCTTAGAGTGTTATAACCAAGGCCATTTTTTTTGTTTTAGAGGGTCAACCACATCCAGGGACATTAAGAAATGTCAACCCATAAGTAACATTCCTCGCATTTGCACATGTTCACATTGGGGTAGGAAAGGTCACCTAAAGCGTTTTCGTTATGATCTTTGAAGAGGTACTAGGAAGTTAAAGTATAGTATTCCCTTGGTTACCAAAATTCAAAGCATTAAGTACACACCTATTTGGGCTAAGAAATCTATTTTAGAGGAGCTAGATGTTAGACTAGTTGATTCTCACATGCCGCATATGATGCTTCACATGATATATCTTATGGATGATTTCTTGAATGATTTTGTTTGTCATGCTCTAGTTGCGCTTCATGATATATATGTTTACTAGTGCTATGACATTTGTATCTTTTGAATCATATTTTTTCTTTTAATAAGTCATATTGAAAAAATACAAAAAGATTTTATTTTAACAAAATTGAAACACACAAAAAGATTTTTGGTTTTGTGTATTTTAGCTTTATACATTTGTTGTGGCATATTGGTGTATTTGAATCCAATTCACTTTGAAATTTGCAGGTGGATAGGATATTTATTTATAACTTTAGATACTTAGATTGATCTTAACCATGTTGATGGAGTTGTTTTGAACTTAATTTTCTTTACGTATTCGACTTTATAAATGTCTCCGCACACACATGCACGAGATTTTGGAACATTTACTTCACTATGTATACTTGAGCTTGGTGAGATGTGATCCCGTCAATTTTGTTATTTACATGTTTATGTGACTATGGAGAATTTGTGCATATTAGAACTGTTGCCCATGAGAGATTTTGTTTAGTATTGAAAAATAATATAAGTGTACACGAGAAAGGACTACGAAAGATAGGTTGACTTTGCATGAAAGCCACTGTTGAAAAGAACCCCAAAATTTTAAGGCAATAAAAACATAGAAAATTTGACAAAGGGGGGCAACATAGTTTATTTTGTTTAATCTTGAAAAAGAAATATCTTCAAAAGAAAAAAAGAAAAAAATAATATAAATATGATCATGTTAATCTTTTGAGGGAGTTTAGTTGAAGATTGACGGGTTTGCATAATGAATCCTAGTATGCTTGTTTTGTCATGACGCTATTGATTTTCGAATCATCAATAATGTAGACTTGTGTGCATTATACTTGTTTTGTTCGTTAAGTTCAACTTTATCTTTTCACTTGAGGCTAAATTTTAGTTTGATAAAGATTTACGATCAATTAGAACTTCTTGAACATATTTGAGTGTTTGGGTTATAATTGATTTGTATCTAGTTCACACGCATTCATTCCATCCCACATATTTAGACACATCGATACTATACTAGTATGTAAAGCTTTTGTGTTTTGTGTTATGTTTTTGTGGTCATTTATGCCTATATATATGTGTCGGATTTTCTTTTATATGTTTCGCATATGTTATATATGGTATTGTATGTTGTATTTATGAATTTGTGTTTTTTTTTTTGAAAAATTGAAATTTTCAAAATTAGTTGGTTGTGTTTGCCTTTGAGATTATCATTACACATGCTTGATTATTATCTTTTTGTGATGTTATCTTTATCTTCTACGTGATGCTTCATATTTTATGCCTATGTTTCTACTTCTTTGTGTATTTCGGATAAAAACAAAGGGGAAGAGAAAATTAACAAGTGAGATTTGATGAGTATGATTTGTGGGGGAGAATTTAATTAAAATTTTATCTTATTTCAAACTCAATGCGTCACGAGGTATATTTCTTTTTCTTATATTTATCGGTGCTTAAGTAGGGATTCAAGAACATAGATAAAGAAAAAAAAATTGAAAGGGAAGAAGAAGAAGTTTGAAGACAAAGAGACTTATGCCATTCCGTTCTAGAGTTAAAAAGGGTGTTAGGATTTTTGTCATAAGATTTTTTTAATTTTAATTTGGTTTTCGGTTATGAACAATTTCTCTAATATTATTCATAATATTGGCCTTTTTATATTTTAGGCTAGTTTGGATTATCCCGTTACAAATCGTCACGCACCGTCACGAAGAATCGAACTCGAGCATCTCTAAGTTTGAAGACTTTCTGACATTCCATAAAGTTATAAAGTAATTTAGAGTTTGAATTGATTCATAAACTTTATTTTTTGGATGTTTATTTTTTATCAAAAATGAACATGGATTTTTATTTTTAAAAGAAAAACATTTTTTATTTTAAAACCTCGTTCCAACGAGATGGAAATTTGGTTCAAACGAGAATGGGTTTTCATTAGAAGGGTCGTTCGTAGTTTTATCTAGTGAGCATCAATCGAGGGCGAATTGTTTTGACTCGTTAGAAGGTCATTTGAAACTAGTTCAAGTGAGATTGGTGTTTCATTCAAATGAGATTTTATTTTGTTCAAACGACTGGCCTTTTTCATTCTAACGATTCTTGAATTTCGTTCAAACGAGTCCGTCACCTCAAAATTTGTAAATACCCTATAAATACCTATTTCCTATTCAGATTTTTTAAGACTTTTTTTGATCCATTTCTGCATATCTTTTGTGAAAGTTCTTCATTGTTTTGTATTCTAAAATACTTTTTAACTTACAACATACATCCTTAAAATCTTCTTGTGCATTTGTTTAAACCCTAGAAGGTTTTATGTATTCTACGTATACCGTTGTGGAGAAGGCATCTCCATGGCTGACTTGTGAATCCCGAGGGGTCACTGTTAAGGTAAGGTTGCGTACTTGTGGTTCTTGAAGTATCATAGTAGATTCTTTTATAGAATTTGTAAGTTGTGATTTGTAAATATTATAAAGTGAATAAAAGGTTTTATCCAAAAGGATTTTTTTTCCAAACTATGTTTTTATTACATGCTTGATTTTATTTACATTTTGAATCACATAATTGCATGTTCTAGGGCTAAAGGATTAAATTTGATGTGGAATATCATCTCAATTTAATAGGTTTACTCCATTAGATAATTGCGCACTATTAATTATCTCAATGCATATTCAGAAGATGTAATACGTCAGAGAATCCACTGCATACCTCAATCATGAGAAAAGTCTTAGGGCCTTTTTTTGTACCATGATCATGATGTGACCACGAACCAATGAGAAGACGACAACTGGACTTATTTCTCCCTTAAAGGAGGTCGACTCAGATACTGATCTCTTCAGCCAGTGTAATTATGGGTGGCCCTAGCATCACAAGCGGTTGACTAAACTCAGTGCTCTTACAGTAGTTTACACTGCTACATAACACCGTCAGAATAAGTATGAACCATGTGATAGAATGACGTCACCAGTATTCACATCATGCATGCATGTGTGAGATATGCAAATATTACTCCTCCATGTGGTCATGATTATCCTCCCTACTTTCATGTAAAAGGTGTAACTACCTAACCTATAAAGGCACGCCACCTTTCCCTCTACATTATCTCTCCTCCTAAAATCCTATATATAGCAAGCAATCCCTCATTTTAAGGGGATTGAGATATATTTCCCATACTGTTATGCTGTCCATTCTTAGAGTGAGCACGAGAGCTTATAACCATTGTTCATATATGGCTTTTTTCCATTATAATCAATATAATCAACACTACACATGTTGACATAAACCAAGTTTCCATCTATTTCTATCATCTCTCTCTATTATTTGATATAGAATATCATTTATACCATTTATATCTCTTTATATGTTATAGTTTATAATTAGTGTACCACTGCTCAGGCTCATTTAAGTATACTAGTTTTATACGATAACAATTATAAAACTCAATAAGACCCAGAGCATAAGTCAACTCACGTCTGGATTTATCGGTAGGTCTTATTTGATATCAACCCCAAACAACGGAGGATGGAAGTCAGTGATCTAACCTTATAAAATTCTTAGAATTTTGTTTTGTATATTTTAAATTCGAAATAACCTCTATAACTACATAGGGTCTTAATAATATGTCACTTAATGGAACATGGTAAGATTGTGAAAATATTAAAAAAGTTTTTGACCTACAATTATTAGGCAATAGATACTTATACGAAAACCTTATACTTACAAGAAGGTTCAAAACATATGCAGTCATAGAAAATGTTATCATTTTCCTATTACATAGTAGTTAACATGTATTGCAAGTAACTAGGGTGGTAAATGGAAAGATACAAAGAGTATTACATACTATTTACCTAATTTCGTACCCGTATTCACCCATATATTACATACAACTATCATTATTCATATCCTCTCTGATTAAGATAATGTCAATTTTCGTATACATTATTTATATTAGCTTGTATTGCAATCCTTTAACTTTACTTCCCCTATTTCATCACCCAAATCTACTTGTTCATCATCAACAGATATTATGGAAGAAGAAAACGTTATGTGTTTCTCAAACACGGTTGTCAACTTAACCAACTCACAGTCTTATTATTTTTGGTAGGATTATTATGATTTTTTTTGGATATGTAATGACCATTGTTCAAGACTATAAAATTTATATCTACATTTTAATCTCAAGGGAGTTGTTAACAGAGAGATAGAGAATTTATGACACCAAATTTAATGGAAGAGGATGAAAGAACACAAGTGAACATTTAAAAAGGGTGTGACACTATATGCACTATGTGACACCTCTTATTTTTCAGGCCTAGTTGATTAGGTTGGACGCAAATACAATGATGCTAAATAATTTATATCATCCTAAGCATCAATTTAAATATAAAAATAATAATAACTAAAAACCATCCACGGTACAAAACTCAATAAATTATGACAATGAGAAAATAAACCAAACTGAGATAAAACTTAAACTCCAATATAACTAAATCCAATATAATAAAATATTTTTATACAAATATCTCAAAAAAAATGAAATATACAACTGTAACCACCTCGGATCAAAACTCCTGAATGCACAAGACTAGGGAAATGAAACAACAGCTCCTACTCTAAGGATGATGAATTAATCTTCAATCACTGCGAGTCCGATCACCCAACCCTGCTAATTATGTATATAACAATAATAATACCTATGGGGAAAAGGTTTTATAGACCTAGGTCTATGCCCTAAAGTTGAAAGAAATAACTTACAGTAGTAAAATAGTAATAATCATGTGACTCATTTATGATAAGCCTCCCATACCATCAACACTCACATACAAGAGATACCTCACCCTTCAACATAAGTGAAATACTACACGAGTGTCCCAAACCAAGGCATAATCAAATACAAAGAATTCTATATCACTAGACTATAAAGTACTATCACATAACCAAATACTAATATGGATGCAACTAACTACACATATTGAATACACCCCAATACCCACATAGATATACTCAGTAAGATACTCATGATCTAATAAACGTAATACTTCTCTTATCTTAACATCTTTTAATTGAATTTGTTCATCAATGAACTACAACGTATGTACACAATCCAGCTGCACAATAAGATATACTCAATATTATAATAAAACACATAAAAGTGACCTAAGGCTTTAATTAAAATTTCCATCACCGGAATAATATCATATGTACATATATAAGTCTCATAACAACCACATGAAGGTATCTACCTTCGGAGGACCTTCTCATGCTTCTATTGGTAAGTACGTAGGAGTTCGTCACCTAAATGATTTGAAAACATAAAAATATAAAAGAAAATGGGGGATTACTATGCAATCATACCACCGAGTAGTCCCGTACCAAAACTCATCTGATGGATTGGATCATTCGCCTTTCTGATTATGAAGCATAATTTGACTGAACATATTATCTAAATGTGTCATTACGCAGTAACATCATCGCTTATATCCCCTGATGGACCCATACATTCGTATCTCACATCATAAGGTGTTGGTCATCCTGAATGTATGATCACAACACATTGACCTCTATAAAGTCTTGTGTCATTATCCTGTCATGTGGTATACGGTCACAACCACTTGAACCCACAATCTCGACCGATAGATTCCCCACAAGTAATTTATATGTTCACATAATTAATCAATATATATATATATATATATATATATATATATATATAGAGAGAGAGAGAGAGAGAGAGAGAGAGAGAGAGAGAGAGAAAGAAAGAGGATAGTGCGTGTTGATACCAAAAATTACCCACTTACGTTGTCCAATCAGAAATAAACATGTGTCATCCATTGTGGCAATAATCCTAGTCAGAAAGGAATAACCACCGACCAAGGCATAGAATGCCGACCATCATACTAGGATGCCTACCAACGCTAGGAAGCCCAACCAACAGTAGGGAGCCCGACCAACACTGTCAGCAAAACGCCAACAGCCAGAAACATTATGAACCTTCTGTACTGATGTAAATGCCTAATTTCTAAAGGCATTCCATCCTTTAACATCCCATATCTTAGCCTCCCTACTAGGCTTTAAATACGTTGCAATCCCTTCGTCAAGGGGAAGTGATTGAAAGGCGAACACAAAGCAAATAAAAAATACAATGGACGTAGGCTTTTCTCTATAAGTCGAACCACTTTAAAAACCTTTTTATTTCTTTATTTTACTTAAAATATTATATGTGATTGATTAATTAGACCTAGTCTAGTTTTTTACATCAGCAGATTAGCACCATCTGTGGGAAACATATTGCTAAACATTTTTCACTCATTCATTCACTCAACATGACTGATGTTCCTAAATCAAGCACCAGGAATAATGGCATCCCTCCTATTTCGTCTGCTCCACTAATAAATAATTTCCCTTCCCATGAGCTCAACATCAATAAGGATGCCAAGCCAATAAAGCAAAGGCGTAGAGTATATATCCCCAAGAAGAACCAGGATATCCAAGAGGAGGTAGAGAAACCTCAAAAAGCCTCATTTATTGAAGATGTGAAATATCCAGATTAGGTGGACAATGTGGTTATGGTCAAAAAGAAAAACAACTAGAGGAGAGTGTATATAGGCTTCATAGATTTTAACAAGGCATGCCAATAGGATCATTTCCCCTTACTATGAATTGATCAACTCATTGATGCAATATCAGGGCATGAGCTATTAAGTTTCATGGATGCATATTCTGGTTATAACCAGATTAATATGAAACCTAAAGATAGGGAAATCACTTCTTTTATTACTCCCTGAGGAACTTAGTGTTATAATGTTATTCCATTTGGTTTGAAAAATGCAGGTGCTACTTACCAGAGGTTGGTGAATAAAGTCTTTGAGGAGAAAATTGGTAAGAATATGGAAGTATATGTAGATGACATTCTGACAAAGAGAAAAAAAGCATCTGACCACATTAACGACCTCAACCAAACCTTTGATCAGTTGGAGAAGCACCAAATGAAGTCGAATTCGACCAAGTGTGTATTTGGTGTTCAGGAAGGCAAGTTTCTCAGTTACATAGTAAACCAGCGGGGTATTAAAGTAAACCCAAGAAAGATCAAAGTGTTGACTGAAATGCAGTCCCTTACTTGTAAGAAGGAGGTGCAAAGGCTAACAAGACGAGTAGCATCCTTGAACAGATTTATGTTCTGAGCTACTGATAAATGTTTCCCTTTGTTTAAAGTGCTGAATAGGAGTTTTAAATGGAACGACGAATGCATGAAAACTTTTCTGGAGTTGAAAAAGTATTTGGGATCACCTCCATTGCTCTCTCAACCAATTTTAAGTGAAAATTTGTACTTACACTTGGTCGTCTCTGAGTTAGCTGTGAGTTCTGCCTTGATACGAGAAGATAATGGAGATCAAAAGCCTGTCTACAACACTAGTAAAGCCTTCTGAGGAGTATAAATTAGATATCCACGCCTGGAGAAATTAGTGTTGGCATTGATTGAGGCATCCAGATGGATTAAACCTTATTTTTAAACCCATACTATTGTGGTGTACACTAACATGCCTTTTCGACAAGAATTTCATAAACCGAAGAAGTCTGGGAGGTTAATGTGTTGGACAGGAGAACTGGGGGAATATGATATTGTGTAGGAGCCAAGGTCCTCATTAAAAGGCTAAGCTGTGGAAAATTTCATTGATAAATTCACTTATTCAGAGGTCCTGGAGCAATGAAGAACTCAGGCAGAGCAAATCTAAATGGGGGACAGCCCAACTGGTGTCATTAACGACCAATACCCCGAGCAGACCCCATTAAGGGAAAGCTCAGAAATAATTGTTGTTGACCTACTAGGGACATCCACTAAAGCACATGAGATGGCCAAAAGATATGAGGAAGTAGGGAGTAAAATATTCCATCATGGGATATTATCAGACCAAGCATTTGATGACGACATCCTCATAAGGAACTTGTATGTGGATGGATCATCTTGTGCAACAGGAAGTGGAGCAGGAATAATACTCAACACTCCTGAAGAAATAGATATTGAATATGCCATACGATTTTAGTTTCGAGCCTCAAATAATGAAGCAGAGTATGAAGCTCTCATTGTGGGCTTAAGTCTAGCTTAATCACTTAACACAGAGCAAGGTGTGGTACACAGTGATTTTTAATTGGTGGTGAATCAAATTCTGAGTTTTTATGGAGCCAAAGGAGAGATAATAACAAGATACTTATCCAAGGCAGTGGAAGTCATAGCCAAATTGCTAATTATTCGAGTGAGCAGAATTCTAAGATTGGATAACGCCCGAGCTAATGCACTAGCTTGACTAGCATCAGCTACTAGAATTGAGCTTCGAAGAACTATTCCCATTGAAATTTTGGCCAATAGGAGTATTGATTAATACTTGATGGTTAATTTCATCACGGTATATATGGGGCCATCTTGGATGGATCCCATCAAAGCGTATATTAAAGAAGGAATCTTGCCAGAAAATCCAATCGAGGCTAAAAAACTTAAGTACAAATTAGCAAGATATGTTCTAGAAAATGTAGTACTATACATAAGAGGATTAAAAGATATTCGGTAATGTTGTGTCCATCCAATGGAGGTTCAAGACTTGATAGAAGAAGTTCATGAAGGGTCTTATGGGGCTCATGTGACAGGAAGATCATTATTGCAGCAAATTAATACCTAGGGATAATATTGGCTAACTTTGAGAGCAGACTCTATAGCATTCGCAATAAAATGTGACAAGTGCCAAAGGTTCTCCAGCATTCGCAAAACTCAACACGTTGATATAACTCCAATCACCTCACCTTGGCCATTCGCTATGTGGGTAATAGAGTTGGCCGGGCCACTACCGACTACCCGAGGAAGATTCAAGTACTTGGTCATGGCTATGGACTATTTCACAAAATGGGTTGAGGTAGAATTATTTATAGGCATGCCCTACGAGAAGGACTACGAGTTTATCTGGAAAAACAACATTTGTAGATATGGTTTTCCTTACACCTTCATCACATATTATGGAACACAGTTTGAGAATGTATAATTTGTGGCCAACGGTGCCTAATCAAACATTCACAAGATACACTCTGATACAGGTTATCTTTAAAGCAACGGGTAAACTGAAGTGACGAACAGGACTCTTCTCAATGGATTAAAGAAAATACTTGATGAAGCTAAAGGAAATGGGATTAATAAACTACACTCCATTTTATGGGCATACCGAACAAATCCAAGGATTGTCATTAGAAAAACACCATACATGTTGGCGTTTCGAACTGAAGCAGTGATACCAGTCGTGAAGCAACTTATACCTTTGACTTGCTTAAGTCTACATTGTATAAGTGCTCAACTAATTTGTAAATATTGATAAAATTTGTAGTCCATCCTAGAATCCAAAAAGCCTCTGAACCTATCTCTCTTATCCCCTTCTATGATCTATGAAGATACTAAATGAATCACACTACACACAATTAGAAGTGCATACATGTGTTAATATTGCTTAAAATTGAGTGTGTGTTTAATTCCACTTGTATTGGAGCTTTAATAATTTTGGGGAATTTTTTAAATATATTTTAAACCTTTTTAAATTTTTTAAACATTTTTGAATAAATGTTTTTATTAATAAAATTGGTTTATAAAGTTTTTGGGGTTAATATAATATTTTGGGAACTTCTTTTTTCACTGCATTGTTTGGTTGGGTACAATCTCAAAGCGCTAGAGACTTCAGGGTGAGGTTTTATAATTTCTTTGACGCGCGTGTGAGAGCCTATTAACATCCAGCACTTGTCATCCTCCGGGCTTATGTATTTGCGCTTCTTATGTGAGAGGGCTGGATGCATTATTGTTGATCGTTGGATCATCAAGGTCCTGCATGCGTTCTTGGTTAATCCCAGTGCATACATATGAACCAATCACTATGCTTTTAAGCCACCGCTTTTCTATAACCATTGGATCAAGTCAAAACCCTCGAAGACTTGATCTCAGCCTTTGATTTGCCTCGATCATCCAGAACCTTCCCTAGGCACTATATATACCCTTCCCTTCTCTGCCTTAAAAAACTTTTGGTCATTCGTCTCCCTGAGAGAAAAAATAAGAGAGAGAAGAGAGAAGTGAGAGAAGAGAGAGAAAGGGAAACAGTTAGCCAAAATCAAACCCTAACCCTAAACACTTCGTCTCTGAAACAAACCTTCAAATAAACCCTACCCCAAACACAACCTGAGTGTTTGAGAGAGAGAGAGAGAGAGAGAGAGAGAGAGAGAGTGGTTTGTTCATTTGGTTGCTGAAACCTCGTGATTTCTGATCTTCTACACAACTTAAATGTTAGAGTAATGATCTAGTTTCTTTCTCCATAGAAATATTAGATCTGACTCTGCATGTTATATTTTTCACTAGATCTGCATATTTTCAACTTGGTTTTAAGAAAATCATTTCTGTTTTGGTTTGAAAAATGTTTTATAGTTTTTGTTTTTACAAAACTTAACCTGACCTAGTTGGATTCGCACTTGGAGGGTTTTCAATCTCCTAAATATTTTCAAAAGAGATTGAGAAAGGTCTTGACCGGTTTCTTAAGCAAGATCTCCGTGGAATCTGGGTTACATTGAAAGGTCAAAAGGTTTTTAGTTTTGTAAGAAAGAAAAATAACAAACTCACTGCATATAGACTTTATATGTAATTTGTTTAGGTCTGTTTGTAAATCTAAGTGTGTGTGAGTTCATGCATGTGAATAGGAATCACTACACAAACACTTAACACACTACTACACTGGAAGTGTTGTGTTTAAGATCTGAGATCATTTGAGTCGACGTAAAGAAGCTAAAGCAAAGGAAGTTAGCAAACCGGAGAACATCATCAACAAATCAGATCTATCAGAAGTTAGAAGGAGCCAAGTGGGGTATATTCCTAAACTTAGTATAGGTTGATTTGTGTGCTTGCATGTTGTATAGTTTGTAACTGATTTTTGTTATTAGTGGACTGTTTTTGTGACTTAGAAGTCACCGTGGATGTTTCCTCTGTTGGGAGAGGTTTTACCACGTTAAAAATCATTGTGTTGATTATCTTCATCTACTCACCTCATTCTTTAAGTGTGCTGAATTTTTTTGAAACTGCCTTGTTTTAAAAACTGGTTACACAATCTTAATTAATCTCGTACATAAGTTTCTTTGTAAACAAATCTTGTTTATAATTTTTTTTTTAAAAAAGAAAAGGGTTTCTCCAACAAACATTCGGAGTTGCTTATACAGTTTAACCTTGTGTTAAACGGCATTAGCGACTTTTTTCAATTGGTATCAGAGCCGTGTTAACTTTTTATTTCAAAGATCTTGTGTTTCTGAAATCGTTTTCTGAAAAACCTAACTATGGACGAGAAGAATGAAAGGTTTGGTAATCTGCCCAGACCTCCTCTCTTTGATGGAAACAACTTTGCTTACTGGAAAGTAAGGATGGTTGCCTTCATCCAAGGGACTTTAGGAGATGATGTCTGGGATATTATCGAAAATGGATACACTTATCCTACAAAACCAGCCACTGAAGGAAGTGATGAGAGGGTAAAGAAAATCTTGAATGAATTTACCCAAGAAAAGAAAACCATTTCTCGAAATAACAATAAAGGCAAGAATGCCATTTTTATGTCCATTAATGAGTATGAGTTCAAAAGAATCTCATCTTGTGCCACTTCTAAGGAAGCATGGGACACATTAATCACTACACATGAAGGAGACTCAAGAGTCAAAGCTGCTAAAACCCAAATGCTTATCCAGCAGTACAACTCTTTGATCATGTCTGATTCTGAATCTTTTGATGATTTCTACATGAAATTAACTGATATAGTCACTAAGTTGCATGCGTATGGTATTACTTATGATATAAATGAAATTGTTTCTAAAATCCTAAGGTCATTACCACAAAAGTTCGACAGTAAGAGGTATGCTATTGAGGAAATGAATGATCAAAACCTTACTCCTGAGTTACTCAGTAGCAAACTTAGAACTGTGGAAATGGAATTAGACTTTAAGAAACAATTGAATCATTCTCAAAGAAAACAACCTAACTCTAACTTGAGTTTTGCCTCTAAGATACCTAAGCTTGAGTCCAATTTGACCAATTCTGACTCTGATGAGGAGTGTGATATAGATAAACTAGATAATCAGATTGCCTTAATGTCTAAACAATTTAAGAAAATTGTCAAATTCCGAAACAAACAGGCTACTAAACAAGGTAAGCCTAATTATCCTACTCTGTCTAATCCCAAACCTCATGAGAGAGGACTTGACAAACATCCTAAGGACAACAATTCCAGACCCACTAGAGACCTTAGAAAGATAGAATGTTTTAGATGTGGGAAACTAGGTCACATTGCACATGACTGCAGAGTTAATCTGAATAAATCCAACACACACAATAGAGCCAATATCTGTAAAACTTGGAATGATTCAAGTGACTCTGATGAAGATGAACTTGAGTCATCTAATGAACTTGACCCTTGCATGTATTTTATGCTAAGATCATTTACAATGATGATACTCATGTGTGTGATAATGATGTTCCTACTTCTGCTTGTGTGAATACTGCTTTGATTGGCCTAGATGATCTATTGTCTGAAAATGTTGCTAGTTCTAGTTCCGTGTGTGTGAGTCAAAGTGATCTCGTTAATGACGATGCAAATGGGTGCGTGAGTACTAAAACTGAATCGTTACACACACTTCACTTAGCGACTCAGACACAGATGACCTCCCTGATATCCATACCTTGTACGCTAAGACTCTTAAAAAAGGCACTAGATTGGAGAAGACTGTTAGAGACCTTACTAAGAAATTAGATGATCTAAGTCTTATAGTGAAGTTGAATGCTAAAGAGTACACTAACCGGTGTCTATCCCATCAATCTGAAATTGAAACTTTTGATCAAAAACTAAAAGAGTTGATTAAAACTAATGAAATCCTGGAAATGAAATATAAGGGAACATTATTAGAATTAGAGGAAGCAAAAACAAAGACAGCCACTGTCTTCAAAAAGTTTTCTAAGTTTGAAAACAATTCAAATTGTTTTACGGACTTTGTTGTTGACTCCAAGACCAATTCTGATGATAGAACCGGTATTGGATTTTGCCCTAAGAACAAACCACAAACTACTAAACTTGAACCTATTAAGTTTGTGTCTGGGGGCAAAAGACCAATTGAAACATGTCCAGACTTTCATTTGATTAAAAATGAATTTGATCAAAAACAACAGAAGAAAGACATTGGAGAGTCTAGTACCTCTAAAGCTGAGAATGCACTTAAGACTAAATACGTCTGTCCTTTAATCAGAAAGGCTGATTCTACCTATAAGACCATACCACCTAGGAATAACACTTCTGAACCTAAAGCTGTCAAACATATCTTTAGAAGTTTTCCTAAGGAAATTCATCCCTCAAGCAATCAATATTGCTCTTACCGTGACATTTATGGTCACTCCTTTGAAGGTTGTTATGCTAGGCGTCTAAACACCCCTATATACAATACTTCTGTCTATAAGAACTTTAACTATTCTAGGCAAAGTCCTAACAATTATGTCCTTCCAAGACAACCTGATAAGAACTCTAACTACAGAAATAGAAAGACCAAAACTAAGAGTTCATTTAAGAGAAAGGCTCCCAGAAACTTTCCTAAAACAAAAGATCAACTTTTTCACAATAATCAGTTTGCTGCTCCAAATGTTTTTCGACAAAAAACTGTTTCTCGAAAATTTTATCAAATGAGGGCAAACTTGCGCAAAACTAAAACTAGAGCTATTTGGGTTAGAAAAGAGGATCTTTTACCCCAAATGAAGTGTTGCCTTGTCATCACTGCTTTCAATGCTGAACACACTTCATCTGGTTGGTACTTAGATTCAGGATGTTCCAAACATATGACAGGAGATGAAACAAAACTTCTAAACAAAACCAGGTTTGCTGGTGGGAAAGTTGTTTTTGGTGATGGTGTCTCATCTCAGATCATAGGTAAAGGAACCCTAAAAGAAGAAGGAATGCATGTTCTTGAAAATGTTCTATTAGTTAAAGGTCTTAAAGCCAACCTCCTAAGTATATCACAATTTTGTGACTCTGACCATACTGTCACCTTTTCAAAGAACAATTGTAAAATTTTAAATGATAAAGGTGAATGCATTATTACATGATTTAGAACACCTGACAATTGTTATACTGTCAAGACCAGTTCTGAAACCTGTAACATTGTCAGAATGGATGACAATGAAATCTGGCATAATTGTATGGGTCACTTAAGTTATGATATCCTTGGTAGATTGTCTAGTCAAGAGATAGTTAGAGTTATTCCTAAAATTAAACCTATTTCCAGTGTTGTCTGTGGTCATTGCCAGGAAGGAAAAATAGTTAAGACTTCGCATAAAAATGTTAAAGACATCCTTACCTCTAGACCTTTAGATCTCATCCATATGGACCTTATTGGTCCCTCTAAAACTGTTAGTCTTTGCGGACACAGTTATATCCTTGTCATGGTTGATGATTTCACAAGATTCACTTGGGTTGCCTTCCTGAAACATAAATCTGACACGTTTCAGAACTTTTTGAAAATTCTTCTAAGAATTGAAAATGAGAAGGACACACAAGTCAATCGCATCCGTAGTGATAGAGGCGGAGAGTTCATAGACACAGGAATAGTTGAATATTGTGACTACAACGGTTACAAACATGGATTTAGTGCCCCTAAAACTCCTCAGCAGAATGGTATTGCTGAAAGGAAAAACCGAACTCTTCAAGAGATGGCACGTGTCATGTTGCATGCTAAATCACTACCTAAATACTTTTGGGTAGAATCCATTAGAACTGCCTGTCACATCACTAATAGGGTCTATCTTAGGAAAAACTCTAAACAAACCCCTTATGAGTTGTGGTACGGTAAGAAACCTAATCTGAAATACCTAAGAACCTTTGGAAGTCAGTGTTATGTCTGTAAAGATAGAGAACATCTGTCTAAATTCGAAACTCGTGGTGATAAAGCCATCTTCTTAGGATACTCACCAAACAGTCGTGCTTATCGTATACACAATCTGCGTACTAAGGCTCTTATGGAATCGATAAATGTAATTGTAAGTGACACTATTGTCGAAAATAAGATATCTGAATCACCAATTGTGGTTGAATCAGAAAATGATTTCAAAACTGATTCACCAGAAATAGATGACTCGTTACCTATTGAGAGTCCAGAAGTACCTGGCTGGGTATCTAAAGATCATCCCATTGACAACTTGGTCGGTAATCCTAATAAGCCAGTTCGTACTAGATCCCAGCTAAGAAATTATGCTAATTACGCATGTTTCGTTTCCCTTGT
Organism: Sambucus nigra; assembly: GCA_949130495.1. Lineage (NCBI taxonomy): Eukaryota > Viridiplantae > Streptophyta > Magnoliopsida > Dipsacales > Adoxaceae > Sambucus > Sambucus nigra. The sequence goes on from OX422210.1 coordinate 246,712,082, forward strand.
GGAACCGAAAAATGTTAATGAAGCATTGAATGACACACACTGGATTTCTGCTATGCAGGAAGAACTTTTACAATTTGTCATTCACGATGTCTGGTATCTTGTACCTCGGCCTCAAAATAAAAATGTTATTGGAACACGTTGGATTTTCAAGAACAAATCTGATGAAAATGGGGTAATCCTTAGAAACAAAGCTAGACTAGTTGCTCAAGGCTACTCTCAAATAGAAGGAATAGATTTTAGCGAGACTTTTGCCCCTGTCACTCGACTTGAATCTGTTCGTCTTCTTTCCGCCATAGCGTGTTACTTAAAATTCACACTTTATCAAATGGACGTCAAATCTGCTTTCCTAAATGGAATTCTATCCGAAGAAACATATATAGAACAACCCAAAGGGTTCATTGACCCTAAGTACCCTAACCATGTCTTTCGTCTGAAAAAGGCTTTGTATGGCTTAAAACAAGCTCCTAGAGCTTGGTATGAACGCTTTTCCAACTTTTTGTTGGATAAGGGTTTTAAGAGAGGAGGAAATGACCAGACTCTCTTTGTCAAACATTTTGACAAAAACATTATTATAGCCCAAGTCTATGTCGACGACATCATTTTCGGGTCAACTTCAAACTCTGAAGTTAAATCTTTTTCTGCTAGTATGCATAAGGAATTTCATATGTCTCTTATGGGGGAGTTACAGCTTTTCTTAGGATTTCAAGTGAAACAGAATTCTGATGGTCTATTTGTTACTCAAGATAAGTATGCCTTAGACCTTGTTAAGAAATTTGGTTTAGAGAATGCTAAAGTCGCCAAAACGCCTATGAGTACTACTGTTAAATTATGTAAAGATGAAACTGGAAAGTCAGTTGATTCCACCCTTTATCGTAGTATGATTGGTAGCCTACTCTACCTAACTGCCTCACGACCTGACATAATGTATGCTGTATGTCTGTGTGCTTGTTACCAGAATAACCCTAAAGAGAGCCATTTATTGAGTGTAAGACGTATAATAAAGTACATAAAAGGCACTCTCAACCTTGGACTTAGGTACACTAAGGATACCTGTAGCACCATCATAGGGTATACTGATGCTGATTGGGCCGGTTGTACAGATGATAGTAAAAGTACATCAGGTGCCTGTTATTATGTCGGCAATAATTTAGTTGGTTGGAGTAGCAAAAAACAGAATTGCACATCTTTATCTACGGCTGAGTCCGAATATATAGCAGCAGGAAGTTGTTGTGCTCAATTGTTATGGATCAAACAGATGTTAAGTGATTATGGGATTAAAGAAGAACAATTACAATTGTATTGTGACAATCAAAGCGCCATTAACATATCTAAGAACCCAGTTCAACACTCGCGAACTAAATATATTAAAATCAGGCATCATTTTATTCGTGAACTTGTTGAAACAAAGGAATTAGAAATTCATTACCTGCCTACTGATCTGCAACTTGCAGACATGTTCACTAAACCTTTGGACTATAACAGATTTCTGTATTTGCGTAATTCTATAGGCATGGTTTGCGCTGATTAAACTCTTAAAACTTTAAGTTTTACCCTTTGTCCATTTGAGACAAAATGGGGGAGAAATTTGAGTTTTATGAAGTTCATTTTTGTTCACATTTCATCTAAACTGCTTGATCTTAGTGTGTATATTTGCAGGAATCTCTTCTACTGATTGTCTACCGTTTCTAGGGTAAAAATTTGTAAATAGTTGAGTTATGTAATTTTTGACTTTCTAGGAATTGGGTAGATAGAATCTTTTGTATAGGACTAGGTTTTATTTTTTTTGTTGTTCCCTACGAGTTTTAAGCTAACTCAAAGGAGATTTTGTCTCATATTTCCAAAGGTGGAGATTGAAGCACCTTATACCTTTGACTTGCTTAAGTCTACATTGTATAAGTGCTCAACTAATTTGGAAATATTGACAAAATTTGTAGTCCATCCTAGAATCCAAAAAGCCTCAGAACCTATCTCTCTTATCCCCTTCTATGATCTATGAAGATACAAAATGAATCACACTACACACAATTAGAAGTGCATACATGTGTTAATATTGCTTAAAATTGAGTGTGTGTTTAATTCCCCTTGTATTGGAGCTTTAATAATTTTGGGGAATTTTTTAAATATATTTTAAACCTTTTTAAATTTTTTAAACATTTTTGAATAAATGTTTTTATTAATAAAATTGGTTTATAAAGTTTTTGGGGTTAATATAATATTTTGGGAACTTCTTTTTTCACTGCATTGTTTGGTTGGGTACAATCTCAAAGCGCTAGAGACTTCAGGGTGAGGTTTTGTAATTTCTTTGACGCTCGTGTGAGAGCCTATTAACATCCAACACTTGTCATCCTCCGGGCTTATGTATTTGCGCTTCTTACGTGAGAGGGCTGGATGCATTATTGTTGATCGTTGGATCATTTCTTATCAAGGGCCTGCATGCGTTCTTGGTTAATCCCAGTGCATACATATGAACCAATCACTATGCTTTTAATCCACCGCTTTTCTATAACCATTGGATCAAGTCAAAACCCTCGAAGACTTGATCTCAGCCTTTGATTTGCCTCGATCATCCAGAACCTTCCCTAGGCACTATATATACCCTTCCCTTCTCTGCCTTAAAAAACTTTTGGTCATTCGTATCCCTGAGAGAAAAAATAAGAGAGAGAAGAGAGAAGTGAGAGAAGAGAGAGAAAGGGAAACAGTTAGCCAAAATCAAACCCTAACCCTAAACACTTCGTCTCTGAAACAAACCTTCAAATAAACCCTACCCCAAACACAACCTGAGTGTTTGATAGAGAGAGAGAGAGAGAGAGAGAGAGAGAGAGAGAGTGGTTTGTTCATTTGGTTGCTGAAACCTCGTGATTTCTGATCTTCTACACAACTTAAACGTTAGAGTAACGATCTAGTTTCTTTCTCCATAGAAATATTAGATCTAACTCTGCATGTTATATTTTTCACTAGATCTGCATATTTTCAACTTGGTTTTAAGAAAATCATTTCTGTTTTTGGTTTGAAAAATGTTTTATAGTTTCTGTTTTTACAAAACTTAACCTGACCTAGTTGGATTCGCACTTGGAGGATTTTCAATCTCCTAAATATTTTCAAAAGAGATTGAGAAAGGTCTTGACCGATTTCTTAAGCAAGATCTCCGTGGAATCTGGGTTACATTGAAAGGTCAAAAGGTTTTTGGTTTTGTAAGAAAGAAAAATAACAAACTCACTGCATATAGACTTTATATGTAATTTGTTTAGGTCTGTTTGTAAATCTAAGTGTGTGTGAGTTCATGCATGTGAATAGGAATCACTACACAAACACTTAACACACTACTACACTGGAAGTGTTGTGTTTAAGATATGAGATCATTTGAGTCGACGTAAAGAAGCTAAAGCAAAGGAAGTTAGCAAACCGGAGAACATCATCAACAAATCAGATCTATCAGAAGTTAGAAGGAGCCAAGTGGGGTATATTCCTAAACTTAGTATAGGTTGATTTGTGTGCTTGCATGTTGTATAGTTTGTAACTGATTTTTGTTATTAGTGGACTTTTTTTTTTGTGACTTATAAGTCACCGTGGATGTTTCCTCTGTTGGGAGAGGTTTTACCACGTTAAAAATCATTGTGTTGATTATCTTCATCTACTCACCTCATTCTTTAAGTGTGCTGAATTTTTTTGAAACTGCCTTGTTTTAAAAACTGGTTACACAATCTTAATTAATCTCGTACATAAGTTTCTTTGTAAACAAATCTTGTTTATAATTTTTTTTTAAAAAAAGAAAAGGGTTTCTCCAACAAACATTCGGAGTTGCTTATACAGTTTAACCTTGTGTTAAATGGCATTAGCGACGTTTTTCAAGTCGAACTCGGTTTTCCAACCTACAAACTGTTAAATTTTAATTCTTTTGTTACTAATTTGATGAGAAGACTAGACCTAGATATGTTGGAGGAAGTGCACGAGGACGCAGGTTTGAGAAATTCTGCTTACCAATAAAGAACAACACGATTTTAAAACAAAAGGATGAAGCCGACTAACTTCAAGGAAGGGGATTATGAGCTCAAGAAGGTGATCCATAAGACCAAAAAACTTGAAGCTAATTGGCATGGGCCATATTGTATTTCAACAATTCTCTAACCAGGTACTTATAGAATTAAGACTCTGGAAGGAGAAGAGTTCAAAAATCCTTAGCATGCAGAACATCTTAGGAAATATTACCAGTAATGGAATGAGATAAATATTTGTAAGCATGTCACTTGAGTATCAATAAAATGATGATTTCCTCCATTTTTTGATTTTTTTCGGGAGTACTGATTATATACATTACCACATATACTTGGTCGCTAAACATGCAAAAGTTTCTTGGAACAATAACCACATAGTTAATTAGTGATCACTCAATGGTTGGTCAGCACAAGAAAAGCAACCGCATAGTTGGTCGGAGATCATAATAACAACCACATAGTTGATTGGTGATCACTCAATAGTTGGTCGGCATAAGCAAAAGTTGATCGACAACATATAAAAATCCAAGTTAAGATAGGACTTTTAAGTCCTTAATACGTGGTCAACATAATAAGGGATAAAGCTCTGTATAAAAATCAATAAGTTTTATCCAAAATGGGCAAAATGATGGAATAACGTTGTTAAGATTCCTAAATTGGAATGTAGACACGTATTCCACAAGCGCTTGGTCACCACTGGTAACTAATGTTAAACCTAAACATTTAGGTGCATTAGTAGAACCTATGGAAATGCCATGGGTAACTAATACTAAACTTGGATTTAAATCTAAGTGTGCTAATAGAACCTATGATCACATCAAAGGTAACTGATACCAAACTTAGAAATCTAAGTATATCAGTAGAACCTATTATAATCTTATTGGTAATTGGTACACAACTCGGGCAAATGCCTAAGTGTATCAATAGAACTAATGAAACGAAGATGTCATTCACATCCAGAAATTGACAAGATAAGTAAATCAAATATATTTTCATTCATATTAATGATCATTACATGAAAATATTATTCATAGTTGAATTACAGGAGAAAATTACTCTTGTGGATGATTTCCTTTATCTTTAGAGGATCTCGGTGCTCGTTCCCTGCCCGTTGGAGGATCATCCAATGTGTATGGAGAGTTAATAAAATTGAAATCCTGAAGAATTCTCCTATTACTGCTACTCGGAGCATCTAACAGATGAGGACGAACTATTTCTAGATCGTCATAAACACCATAATCCCCCTAAGTATTTGGAGATCAGGCATTGAGGAATGGTTTTTACAGGGTCCATCTGATATACAGTTTAAAAGGAGGATCTTGACACTCCAAAAGCCCCGGATCAGCCCCGGATCATAGTCTACTATCCTGCTCAACCTTCATAACACTACACCAAATATGCCTAATTGTCACGGTCATTGACCTTGACAAGTTGGACTTGTCAAGGTCAATGAACGTGACAATTCGGGGTGAGACAAATTTTTTTGTCATTGACCGTGACAAGTTAGTTAGACTTATCACTGTCGTGTCACGGGCCATGACCGTGACACGTTTAGTCACGGTTTATAATCGTGATAAAGTCTTGACCTTTTTTTAAAAAAATTGTCACGGTCAATGACCGTGACAATTCTGGGCAGAATTTAAAAAAAATATGTTGGGAAGTATGGCCACTCCCACTGCCCAGCAGTATATTTGTACATGTTATAGCAACGTTGTACCTGTTTAAACATCATATATCCAAACAAACTAAAGATAATGCAAATATATATTCACAATAGAAACAATATACATGACGATATAATCCAAATATAATTAAAATGTACTAACTTAAAAATAATGTCACTACATGTCTGGGGTAAATGTGAGGAGGTGAGTAGGCCACAAGATATACTAATTGACACACCCACTAATATACAACGTGCTGCGTTGTTCGCGCAACCACAATAGGGAGTTCTCCTTCCCGGGTATCACATGCGTGACGGGCACTTTGGACTCGATCTCTTGAAGCGCACGTCCATGAAATATTCCACCCTGGACGATATTCGGGTCCCTCAACCCCCGCCCTATCCGCTGGCCATCAAATACGTCCAATATGAACACACTCGGCCAACCGATTATCGACATCGGTCTGGGGAAGGGAGCCAAATAAGGAAGTGGATCATCAAAGTACGCAGGTGTCGGTGATGAAGCAGCGAGGTCCACATCCTCGTCATCCTGCGCCTCGTTCTCCCGCACCTCCTCCTCCTCCATCGCCTTCTCCTTCCCTTTCCCCTTACGGTCTCCGCCCAACGTACGCTTCATGAATGAGTACATATCTTGGACCGTCGCCTCCAAATGGGACAGCTTTGCATCATCTGAATCCACCATTCGAGCCAACCCAGTGTCGCTCGTCTCCAATCCGATGATCCTAAATTTGGCCACCCGCGAGTTCACCCCCTTATCCTCCCCTTGCGATCAGAGCCAAGCACTTGGCTGAGTGCGTTTGTGGATAAAGACGCCTTGTCGGCATCAGACTGCGACTCGTGCACTTCCTTAAGCTTTGCCTGAAACGACAAAAAGCACATGATTAGTAAAATAAGTAAACTAAAAAATTATAACGTAATTAACAAAAATTAAACTATCGGATTACTTAAAATCGTGGCCGCGACGCTCGAGGACACCTCCTTGTCCTTCCCCTTCTTCGTCCGAAGAGCTACATAAGTATCAAGCCTATGTGGCTTACCCCCTGGGCCACTCCCTACCCCCTGAATTAAAATAAAGTAAAATTAGTATCAGCCCCGCAAAGTAAAATAATGAAGAATAATATATTTCTGTAGTTATAGAAAAATTAAATCGTACCTTCATCCTATGCTCCACCTCGGCTTAAGACGTCCGTCCGGAGTAGTGCACATCCGTCTTTTTTGCCCGATTTTCCCTCTCTGATTGGCGAGATGCTAATTGTCGATCCTCGATCTCATTGTCAATGAAATTTTGTCATTGTGCCAATGAGATCGGCTCCTTAGGTGGGACGAATCCACGCAATTGGATAATGGATTATCGTGTTTTCCCAAAGTACCGTGTCCGCATATCTTTCTCCCACGTCTTGTGTTGCTCCCTCAACTGCTCCAAGACGGAATCGCGTTGCTTTGGATCCAAGTTGAATTGTTCCTATCCAACAAATACAATGTTGGTTGCGAATAAATATAAATATAAATATAAAATGAAATTGAAATTGAAATTGAAATTAAAATTAAAATTAAAATATAAATATAAATATATTACCTGTAGTGCCGCCCAAACAGCTAACTTGAACTCATATGGCGCCTCCTTTCAACTCATAAACCCCGGGCCGATGACCGTCTTTAGCAGCTCGAGGTATCTCGCTAATAGCTCCGATTTGTTCTCGATGGTAATCCCAAATTTTCCATATTTGGGGAGAGCCTAGGGGCCGAGGAGACCTCGTCGCCTCCGCTACCACCGAGCCCAGACGACATCATCCTAAACAGCATCATCATCTTCGCCTTAATACCTGAAGGAGACATTTGCTGTAAAAAAATGTTATTAGTACAGATAAAAAAAATGTTATTAGTACACATAGACACACACCCCTACCCCACCCCCTTCACACACACGCACACGTACACGTACACCCCACCACCCTCCCCCCACCACACCCCCTGCCCCTCCCCCACCACACACATATATACACATACACACATAAATATGTCTAAATTAGTTGAAAACATCTAACGTGGAATAGATGTAAAGCATGGAATTATTATTATATGTATTATATATGCACGGAATAGATGTAAAGCATGTAAAGCATGGAATTATTAGTACACATAGACACACACCCCTACCCCACCCCCTATCCCTGCTACCAATTTAATGTTTTAATGGTGAAGGAAAGTTCAAAATAACCTGCATTATTAAAAAATAAATATCTTCCAACAGAAAGAATGCATTGATTTCTTTAACTTTCTTTAACTCCAAGAATTAAAATTCTAGAATCACTTAGAAATAAAATCACAACGAAATATTTTTTTATCTTTAACCATATTCAAAATATTGTAATATTTCCTTTGAAATTAAAATTAGACACAAATTAATCTAAATTAGCAACAACATACTAACATGTGAATTGTCTAATTCGAATGAAAATGAGTTAATCTTTATATACATAATCATCAATATAAATCTAAATTAGCTTATACCCATACAAGGATAATATTATATACATTATCATCAATGTTTTGCCTCTAATATAACAATCCCCTATTTTCCACATACTCACCCACCGCATACTCATCTTCCCTTTGAAATTAAAATTAGACACAAATTAATCTCAATTAGCAACAACATATTAACATGTGATTGTCTAATTCGAATGAAAATGAGTTAATCTTTATATACATAATCATCAATATTAATCTAAATTAGCTTATACCCATACGAGGCTAATATTATATACATTATCATCAATGTTTTGCCTCTAATATAACAATCCCCTATTTTCCACATACTCATCTTCCCTTTGAAATTAAAATTAGACACAAATTAATCTAAATTAGCAACAACATATTATATACATTATCAAAAATGTTTTGCCTCTAATATAACAATCCCCTATTTTCCACATACTCACCCACCACATACTCATCTTCCCTTTGAAATTAAAATTAGACACAAATTAATCTAAATTGGCTTATACCCATAAAAGTCTAATATTATATACATTATCATCAATGTTTTTCCTCTAATATAACAATCCCCTATTTTCCACCTACTCACCCACCACATACTCATCTTCCCTTTGAAATTAAAATTAGACAAAAATTAATCTAAATTAGCAACAACATATTAACATGTGAATTGTCTAATTCTAATGAAAATGAGTTAATCTTTATATACATAATCATCAATATTAATCTAAATTATCTTATACCCATACAAGGCTAATATTATATACATTATCATCAATGTTTTGCCTCTAATATAACAATCCCCTATTTTTCACATACTCACCCACCACACACACACACATATATATATATATACACACATACATATATATACACACAAACATATATATAAATGGAAGAGAGAGAGAGAGAGAGAGAGAAATTAACCTGAAACTAGAGAGAGAGAGAGAGAGATGTAAAAAGGAGGGAACGACGGGGGGTGGAAAGAAGGGGAAATGGTTTTTGCTGAAGAAGTTGTCACGGTCGTGTCAAGGTCCTTGACCGTGACACGTCCGTGACAAGTAAATTTGTCACGGACTTATCACGGTCATTGACCGTGATAATTCTTTGTCACGGTCCTGTCAAGATCAATGACCGTGACACAAAACACGTGTTTTTTGTCATGGTCAATGACCTTGACAAGGATGGTCGGCTGAAAGGTGACAATTTTGTCATTTTGGTGTAGTGTAATTGTTAGGCAATTGGTCTAGCCCCATTTATATCCTTTACCTTGAGCTTGACTAAAGCATTCACCAAAATTACCAAGAGCCTCATTGTACCCCTCTGTCCAAAGTTCTCTCGTTTCTTGTGAAACTAGAAAGTTAACCTTTCAACTTGGTGTTGAAGTTTCTTCATCTTTCCATCCTTGATTTGCAGTTGAGAAGACTAGGTGACAAGTTGCTTGCCCTAAGCCTGGATCTTTTGGGACATCTCAGCAATGGCAAAATTCTTGGTCTTTATTTGTGCAACCTGATTTGCAAATGTCTATTGAGTTCTGCTTTCATCAGTTGTAGCTCAGCTAGGTCTTGCTCTTGATCATAATGAGGTAGAAGGTTTGTATTTTTTCAAAACCTCTAGTTCTTCCCTCGGAATAGGATTTTTAACCTCCAAAAATGAGACTCCCTTATCAGTAGCAGCACTAGTTAAAGGAACCTTCAAAGAGTCCAGATTCTCTCTCAAACTGTTATTTTCTTCCTCCAACAGCTTGGCGATGGCCCTAGCCTTATCCACTTCACACTTGAGCAAAAACTCTTTCTTCAAGAGTCATATTTTTCTAATTTTTCCTCAAAATCCCAAGATTCACTTAGAGCTTTGTACTTCTTCTAATAATCATCATGCATGAGAGCCTTGGCTTCTTTGTGATCATCTTGAAGCTCTTTAATCATTTCAAAGTAAGCTGCATTATTAGCTAGTGATCAATCAAGAAGTCACTTCCGCCCCAAGCAACTTTGACAGATCTTCCTCAGATAAAGTCTTGTGACCAGCCTTGAAAAGATCATTACACCTTTTAAGTAGCTTCGAGTCAGTAGAGGAAAGTTGATCCATTTTGTCCATGAACTATAATAGTTAAGAAATATCCAATCAACAATAGAATAAAGAGTTTGAAGTAGTGATCGAAACAACACAAACGTAGAGACAAGAAATAGTCACTTTCATTGATAAAAGTCAGATTAGAAACACATTGATAGGAAATACAAAAGAAATGAAGACAAAATAAAGGCTAATTATCGAGCAAGTCTACACCTTTTCCTTATCAATAGAAGTTTCAACCTGATTGGAGATAGGAATGGGTGGAGTGATTTGCTCGGAGGTTTTGGGGAGAAAAGACTCAGCAACTGTCTGCAGTTGGTCGATTGCATCTTCTAGAATAAGGGTGGAATCCCCTGATCCCATGTCATCTTCAACTTCCTCATCTAAGTTTGGTGGGTAACCAGGGTCATGTCTGAGGAAGAGCTCAGACTCTTGAGGAGTACCAACTTTAAAAAGTGTTGCCAACCAACTGTCCTTGTAACATTTTTTCTTTACAAACTCAATCTGGAGAGAAGTAGCTGCTTCTCCCATCCCTCGTTAAAAGAGGCTTCCCTAGCCTTCACCCTCTTGGATTATTAGCAACCAAGATCTTGTTTAATTCAAAGACTCGTCCTCGAGCTGCAACAGACTCGTCATCAACTTTTTTTCTCAGCTTCCTTATCAGCTTTTATTTTATTCTCCTAAGATTGCTTCTCAGTTTCCAATGCTTATTGGGAGTCAATCAAGGACTTCTTCATACCTTGAAAAGCCTCTTCTACGTCAGTTGAAGAAGAAAAAAGTGCATTATCCTTCTCCAACATCTGGTTGAAATCAACCAAGAACTGCAAGAAGAGAAGCCAAATTGGTACAAGAAAATAGTAAAAAAGTACATTTATGAAGAAACAAGAATTATTACCAAGGCAAGACAAATTAGTATAAGAAAATGGTGTATCAGCCCAGATCATTGGTAAAGGAACACTACATGAAGAAGGATTACCTATTCCTGAGGATGTTCTCTTGGTAAAAGGTCTTAAAGCTAATTTATAAAGTATATCACAGTTTTGTGACTACAGTCATACTAACATCTTTTCAAACAAAAATTGTAAAATTTTAAATAAAAAAAAGTGATTGTATCATTACAGGACTCTGTACTCCAGATAACGGTTGTACAATCAATCTAATTACAAAGGTTTGTAACATTGCCAGAATGGATGACAATGAGATATGGCATAATAGGTTGGGTCACATTAATTATCACAGTCTTAGTAAATTTTTCTCCTAAGAGATAGTTAGAGGTCTTCCTAAAATCAAATCAATTTCAAACATCATATGTGGTCCCTGTTAAGAAGGAAAAATTATTAAGGCTTCCCATAAAAAAGTTAAAGAAGTTATATGCAATAAACCTCGAGAACTCATCCATATGGACCTATGGGTCCTTCTCGTGCTGTTAGTCTTTGTGGCAATAGTTATACTTTAGTTATGGTTGTTGACTTCACTCGATTTACCTGGGTTGCCTTTTTAAAACACAAATCAGAAACTTTCCCTGAGTTTTTAAAAATTTTAGTTCGCATAGAAAATGAAAAGAACTCCCAAATAGATAGAATTCGTAGTGATAAAGGAGGAAAATTTATTGATTTAGATGTCATCGAATATTGTGATTATAATGGTTACAAACACGAATTTAGTTTCCCTAAGACACCTCAACAAAATGGAATTGTTGAGCATAAAAATTGAACTCTTCAAAAAATGGCCTATGTGATGATTCATGCGAAGAACCTACTTAAATATTTCTGGGTAGAATCCATTCATACAGCTTGTCACATAATCAATCGAGTTTACCTAGGGAAATATACCAAGCCAACATCTTATGAAGTTTGGTACGGGAACAAACCTAACCTAACATACATTAGAATCTATGATAGCACTTGTTGTGTCTGCAAGGATAGAGAACATCTGTCTAAATTCGAAACAGAGGAGATAAAGCTATTTTATTAGGATACTCTCCAAATAGTAGATCCTACCATGTCTACTCATAGAAAGAACTTTTGTGTGTATTTATTTTTCGACGTTGCTTGAAAAGCTCCTCTAATCAAAACCTTAAAATACCTACAAATATATAACAAACTCAAGTGCAGATGTAAGTAAAGGTATCAATCCATATCTAGGGGGTAAGCTATAGATAAACTCAATTGTAATTCACTTTTTATTTTCTTTTTCGGCTTTTGCTTTTCTAATTTTTTTTTATCTTTTCAACTATTAAAACAATTGAGTGAGGTGAGGTGAAATAACACTAAACTAAAATGTGAGATGAAAACAACTAACTAGAAAGTGACTAAGAGTGAAAAATAAAGTCTAACACTAAAATAAGAGATAAATGTGGTAAATAAATGTGAGAACAATCAAGGAGTGGGATTACACCACAAATTTTATCTATTCTTATTAATTAATTTAATTAATTAAATTCTCCCAAATTAATATCAAACTTACAAATCAACTCTCGTGGCAAGTGTAATTTTAATAGTAATCTTTTAGAAAATTAAGTTTAACACCCCACAACTCTAAAAAAATATATATAAACTCCTTTTAATTAATCACCCGCTAGGATCGATCTATTAAAATTTATGTAAATCTAGAAAATGAATTTTAGAGTTGAAATTCAAGTAACAATACCCCACTTAAGAAACTCATATCTCTTGTTCGAATCTAAAATGAGTATTATGACTAGAATTTTGATTTTCTCTCGAAAATCATTTAGCCTCTCCCGAGGCAAAAATTTAAGGGTGAGGAATCAAAAATAATATTCAAAGGGAATTTTCAAGTAATCAAACTAATTAAACTAAAATAACATCAAATAAGGGTTTTCCCCCACCCCTTGAAAGGGGATTTAGCCTAACATGGTATGAAATTTCACAAATTAATAATCAAATGCATAAATTAAATGAGAAGAGAAGAGAACAATCAAACCCAATCTCTTGAAGTGAAATTGAACTCTTATTTCCTTGAAATCAAGCACTATCCATCCAAATTAAGCATCCAACAATAATCAATTCAATATAATACTCAATTGAATTACTAACAATTTGTCACTCAATAATCTCTAAAAAGAAAAAGAAAAACTATTTACAAAAATAATTTCCTAATTTATTTTCTAATTTAACCTATCTCTCTCTCTCTAAAATTTATATGATAAAAGCTTCCTTCAAATGGGGTCTTGAGTCTTCTATTTATACATGGCAAACATGGAGCTAAAGGGGTATTTTTGGTAATGGTCTTGAGTGTGCATGGAAATGGTGAGTGTGAGGTCATATGGGAAGTGTGGTGGTGAGGTAATGGGGATAAAAACAAATCAGATTTATTAAAAGGGTGTTTTTGGGTAAGAGGTGTTAGTTGGGGGGTAATAAGGGAAAAGGGAATAAAGGGATTAAGTTGAACATGTGGTCAATGGACTTTGGTCTTTGTTTTAGTCTTGTGTTTGTTGGCAGGTGAAGAATCGTGGGGTGGCTTTGGGTTAGAAATGGGTTTTGAATTTGGATGTGGAGGTTCGGGTTGTTCAAGGTTCGGGTAAGGGGATTCGTGATCGGGTTTGGGCATGGGGTTGGGCAGGTCCAAACCGAGTTTCGAGTAGGATTCAACAGGGGGTTGTCTCCGCCGGAGAGGGAGAGTGGGTTGGCGCCGGGTATGGTTGGGCGCTGGTGTGGTACAGATCAGGTGGGTTGGGGTAGCGCTGGTTCGGGTTTGTTGTGGACGCGAGGTGGAACCGAACTTGGTTTGAGGGTGAGGATATCGGGTTGGAAAGGGGGGCGGAGGCTACTGGTTGTCGCCGCCGGAGCTGGGGTCCATGGATTGCGAGTTTTGAACCGGGCAGGTGTCGCCGATTTTGACTTCGGTGATGAGTGAGTTGGTTGGGTTGGGTTGGGTTAGGGGGTAAGGTTGTTAATGGGGGAAGAGAGAGGAGAAAGAGTGTTTGGATGAAGATGATGATGAATAATGGAGGGGGTTGGTTTTGTGTGTAGGTGGGTGTATGGGGAAATGGTGGGGATTAGGGATTTGGATTGTGTGTATGTTAGGTGTAGGATAGTTTATGTGTGTGTTTTATTTGGACACCTAAAAATAACATAAAAAAATTAAAACAAATAAAAATAAAAATAAAAATTCTACTTCTAATAATAAAATAAAGACTCGAATTAAAAATGAAACTAAAAAATAAAAATAAAATCTAATAAATCTTAAACTAAAATCCTAAATAAATGTAAAATCAAATAAAACTAAAAAATTAAATGAAATCCTAAAAAAAATCTAATCCTAATAAAAACTAAAAACTAATAAAAATAAAGATAAAATAATAAAAATAAAATAGAAAAATTAGAAAATAAAATCTAGAAAATAAACCCTAAAATAAAAATGACTCAACTAAAAATCTAAAAAAATAAGAAAGGGAACAAATCAAACACACACGGCCAGAGACAGAGTTTAGACTCGGGTAGGGTAGGGTAGGGTTATAGGATAAGGTGTTTAGCTCCATTTAATGCGCATTTTCCTTGATATATTGCTTTTGACACCGCAAACGGATATTTGACCTACAAGATAAACATTTAAGCACATAAGACCCATATTTTTTAGAATTAGCAACTAAAGTACATCTATTCGGGGTATAAATTGTACAATTTTGGGTGCTTATCACACCACCCCCAAACAGAGCGTTGCTAGTCCTCGAGCAATAAGATAGAGAGAAAGAGACAGATAAGTAACCAAAAGTATACCACTTTCGCGGGCACTTGCGATTGTACTTAGCATGTGCAACAAGCCTTTAAACCTATAGGTTCCTCTACAGGACGAGTTGTCTCTCGTGAGGGTTTGCAGGGAATATACCCTCAAAATTCTTATTTAAAATGATTTATTGAAATGCAGTCAATCTCTTATTAGACATAGAATAATCGTACAATTCATCATGAGAGAAATAATTTGAGAAATACAAGCTAAAATCATAAAAATTTTAGCTAAGTAAATACACAAGGCACATCCTTCCTAGAACTCAACGTGTATAGTGTGAATCACTCAAACCGGATCGAGTATCACAAGAGTAATTCCTGGATTGCCTTATCGGAATCAACACTTCAACTTCAAATCTCACTAGATATAACTCTCTCAAAAAAACTCTCGAGATTAGGTTAGTGTATCGCTCTCGTGTGTGAGGAGGTGAATAAATGTAAGCAAGTTCAAACGTCTCACACACATATAAGAAAGAATGAACAATTAGAAAGAAAAATTATCTCATGAAAGAATGCTAATCACTATAATGAGAACGTCGAGTTATTCACCACGTTGACTTTCATTTGCCCAAACACCTAGAGAAAATATGTATGATTATATATGGGTGGGGGAAAATGAGAGAAAAGGATATGATGATATGAGGTAGGATGGTGATGTATGGATGAGTGATGGATGTGTGATGGATAAAAGGTGGATGCGATAGAAGAGTGTATACACTTTAGGCACAAATGTATTTTATTACATAAAAATTAACTACAACTCTCTTTCTTTATTTTTTCTCTCTTTTTTCTCTCTTTTCTTTTTCTCTATATTCTTTTTTTTCTTTCTATTTTTTTATTTATGCTATTTTTGCTTTTTTTTTCTCACTCTCTTTTCATACCAACAATAAAGACATTTAACATTTGGAATCAACACTCATTTATTTAAAAATGAAAGATGATATGGAGATGATAGATGATGGTGTGTGGAAATATGTGAAAAATGGGAAAGTAATGGGTGAAGTGAATGGTAAATGGTAGGTGTATGGATGAACGTGTGGTGATCGGGACAAATTTCAAGACACGCGTTTCTTACAACTCGAAAGTGATGTCGTTCTCAGTGATTAAGCCAAAATTTAATGAAAGATAATGAGATCATACAACAATTAAAGTGAGGACCCAAACGAAGCTGAATCAACTTGTGACTCGGAGATTGCGTAAAACACTCTGAAATGGTGAAAGGCACGAATCTCACAAGCTAAAGTCTCCACTAATGATCCTTAAGGTTCTCTTTAGAATTGTAGTACTCCTCAACTCTAAACCGTATTGACGTGATAAGTGTGCAAATTTTGTTGAGTCTATAAATTCATGGTGCAACATGCCTTGTTACGTATCAAATAAGTTATTTAGAAAAAATATTTTCTAGCTTGATTCCCAGACTTAAAATGATGGATGACTGATAACTCACATCAATAAATGAGATGAAAGAAACTGCACGAAATTTTAAAAATCAGGTTTAAAAATCAAAAATTTTCAAAAAAAGGTACGATTTTGATAAAATTCTCCACCCCCAAATAGAAAGGAACATCATCCTCGATGTTAAGTAAAATGATTTTTAAAATTGAGAGCATAAGGTGGAAAGAGATTACCAGAATCAACCGCTAATAAAGTGGACATGTGAAGCTAAGATGAAACCGGAATAAGTGATAAGAAAAAAAATGTGTACAAGTCTATAAACATGATAAAGCATTGGGTGGTGTGAAACACCACCACCAAGCAGGATGAGACAAGTACTAGAAATGCGGGATGCCTCCCGGTAGCTCTAACTTTAATGTCTTCAGCCAGACCGATGGAATCTCACCCTAAGGATAAGAACGAGGAAAGTGTGGGGTGGTAGAAAAAGTGGGTGATGAGAATCAGCCCCAAACAAGACTGCAGCATCAGTCTTGTTGGATAAAGGCTAAAGAGGTCAATGCACCTATATGGAACATTGCATCACATGATGCAAAGCATCGGTGGACCATGGGCGGGTGGGTCTTAGGGTAAGGGTGAGGGTGAATAGGCACCGGTCACGGGCCTTATTGAACCGTAAGGTGAGGGAAACTAGAGCCCTATAAGCATGATGCTCTACTTGGTGAGGAAGGAGAAATGGTGTAGAAAGTGGAATGGGGTGAGGCTCATAGAAATCACACGACCATTTTATGAATGGGCAATGATAATGGTCGCGCCGTGACACGCCAGGGAGCTGTCGATGGGAAAAATAAACACCACAAGAGAGTGGTGTGCATGGGGTAACAAGCTCGATGTCATGAAAGTAAAGAGTAGCACCACAAATACTCTCATGAGTGGGGGATGGTTTCAGGTGAGGAAGTAAAAATGTATATGGAAACTTGAAATGTGTAAAATCAAGATCCAAACCAGGTGGTGGTATGAAAGGGACAATGGGTGGGTCGGGTGGGATAAACGGTGGAGGAAGATGATCCAACTCAAGTGTGGGAGGCACACACTCATTGGGACGAGTAAAGGAAGACTCGCAAGGGAGTGTGGTTTCTAAAGATGGAGTGATCAACTTCTCCACAAGCATAGCATCAGTAAATGTGGTGGGTGGGTAAAATGAGGCACTAAGATCTAAGATGGAGGAATCACTAGAAATATTAGGCTCAAAGGGAGCAATGCATTGTGGGACATCATCCATATCCGTATAGTTAGGAACTATCACGGATTATATCGCGAGAAAATGGTGAGCACTAATAGCCGGAGCTAACCTAAAAGATATGGACATATCAGAGACATATGCAATTAGAGCATAAGGTAAAAGCTCGGGAATATTTTTGGATATGACGGGAGAGTGAGTGGGAACCTCAAAGTGGGGTTCAGGTGGACATGGTGGGATAGGATCAGGCTCACTATCGAAAGGTAAGTCAACACAATTATCGACTTGGGACCCGGACCATGGGAAGGTCTCAACTTTGAGATTCTCAAGGTGGTAGGGTTGGTCACACTCAAAATCCGTGTCACAAGAGGACACATCATCATCACACTCGGGTGCAACAATGGGTAGATCCATGGGAATATCCATCTCACTCGCACACTCCAATTCATTTAATCGTTGTTCAAGCCTTTAGAGAGCTTGAGTTTGAATTTGAGTGGCTTGCTCTTGCTCAATGATAAATTGTTGCAAGAGGCGTTCGAGAGCGGATGTGGATGGTGGTGGGTGAGTGGTGGGTGATGGCGGTGGTTGATGTGGACACAACTCGTTATGATCATGACTATATGGAGAATAATCAAATGGAGTGTGTGGAGTGGGTCCAAGTTCATCATACAGAAAAGGATCGCTTTCGTGATGGACAATTGGTTGATAGTTAGTGGGTGCATAGTGAGGGTATTGATCGTGAATGGGTGCACAAAGTTTCCATGACGACTATGGGAACGTGTGAGAATCCACAACATCGGGTTGGGATTCGTATTGCGTGGAAGGGTGATCAGGACTCCACGAATAGCTCGGGTACTCACATAACTCGGGATTAAGTATATCAGGGTAGTAGACCGAGGTGGGTTACAAAATAGTGTAATATGGATACACATGTTCCACGATGGGTTCGGATGGATATGACAAGTACGGACACTCATGGGACATGTGATCGGCATAACAACAGTGGGTGCACAACAAAGTACGATACACGTAGACACTTGACACTGAGGGTGTTGGAATAGGAGGTGCGTGCATAGTTGGGTCAAGAGTATCTACGGTACTCGTGAGAGAAGTGAAACCACTAAAAATATCATAAAGAGACGGCTCGGGATCACTCTCACACGTGACGCGTGTTAATGGAAAATGATCAAAGTAGTCCCGTAAGGGACGTTCTTCTGCCATGTGGAGAGAAATATTTTTTTTTGAAGTTTTTTTTAAAAAAAATTCAAAAAGAAAGAAAATATTTTTGGATTTTCTAAAAACAATGGAAGAAAATATTTTTGGATTTTTGTGAAAAATAAAGGAAGAAAATATTTTTGGATTTTTCGAAAATGAAAGAAAGAAAATATTTTTGGATTTTTTGGAAGAAAAAGTGAAAGAGAATGACTCTTGAATTGGACAAACCAACTAAAATCGACTATCGAAAAATTAAATTGGACACACACAAAAGTCAAGAAAATTCCTAACTAGCACAGCCAATTTTTATCTTGAAATTTAGTGAAAGGGTAGTCAAATTTTAATTAAGTTCGCGGGGGATAAAAAATCACGGAGTAATATGAGTGATCGCCTTCGCAAAATTTTCTCCTATTGGGCTAACTAGTTGATTGATTTTAAATTTAGTGATGGCTAGGGTAGCACACAATTGGTAAGCGAGTGAGTCGAGTGATGAAATCCCTTCTCGTGAGTGACCTGGTGTAGGTCTTAGTAATTTAATTCATCACACCAATAGAAAATAAATGCGAGAATAAAATCAAGTAAGAGCACACAAAGCACACAAAAGAATTGACTCGCTAACAGGAGAGGCGCGAGTGTTCAAGAAATGTCCCTCCCACGGTTTTTACGTGGTGGGGTGTCAAAAATTTGAGTCGACCGGGGGGAGATCACGCCAATCTCAGTCGGCCCCGCGAGTCCTACCGACCCAAAGTAGAGAGGCTTCTAAATTCTCGCCTTTGGACGTCCTCTCTTTACCATGTCCGGCTTCCCTATCACGCTTGTCTTTGATTATTACAAATTTTTTAAAATAAAATAAAGGTGTCTCTATGCACCTCAATACAAGCCAAGGATAAAAATCCTAAATACAAGGCTTCTAAAATAAAGAAAACAAATGGTACGAAAAAATAATAATAAAGTGCAAAAAAATAACTGAACTACAAGTTGAAATCCGCTCCAAGTGCTTCACGCTCCCAAGACGGGCAACGACGCCATTTGATGAAAAGAACTTTTCGTTTTCCCGGCAACGGTGCCATTTGATAACTATGATTTTCGTGTGTCGTAGTTGTTGGGAGCCAAGTTAATCAAAATCCCCAAACTACTTACAAAATATAACAATATAAAGCGTAGAGGTAAGTAAGGGTATCAATCCACATCTAGGGGGTAAGCTATAGACAAACTCAATTGTAACTCACTTTTTATTTTCTTTTTAGGCTTTTGCTTTTCTAATTTTTTTTATCTTTTCAAATATTAAAACAATTGGGTGAGGTGAGGTCAAATAACACTAAACTAAAATGTGAGATGAAAACAACTAACTAGAAAGTGACTAAAAGTGAAAAATAAAGTCTAACACTAAAATAAGAGATAAATGAGGTAAATAAATGTAAGAACAATCAAGGAGTGGGATTACACAACAAATTTGAGATATTCTAATTAATTAATTGAATAATTGAATTCTCCCAAATTAATATCAAACTTACAAATCAACTCTCGTTGCAAGAGTAATTTTAATAGTAATCTTTTAAAAAATTAAGTTTAACACCCTACAACTCTAGAAAAATATATCTATACTCCTTTTAATTTATCACTCGCTAGGATCGATCGATTAAAATTTATGTAAATCTAGAAAATGAATTTTAGAGTTGAAATTCAAGTAACAATACCCCACTAAAGAAACCCCTATCTCTATTTCGAATCTAAAATGAGTATTATGACTAGAATTTCGATTTTCTCTCGAAAATCATTTACCTTCTCTCAAGGCATAAATTTAAGGGTGAGGGATCACAAATAACATTCAAAAGGAATTTTCAAGTAATCAAACTAACTGAAATAAAATAACATCAAATAAGGGTTTCCCCCCACCCCTTGAAAGGGGATTTAGCCTAACATGGTATGAAATTTCACAAATTAATAATCAAAGGCATAAATTAAATGAGAGAGAAGAGAACAATCAAACCCAATCTCTTGAAGTGAAATTGAACTCTTATTTCCTTGAAATCAAGCACTATCCATCCAAATTGAGCATCCAACAATAATAAATTCAATATAATACTCAATTGAATTATTCACAATTTATCACTCAATAATCTCTAAAAAGAAAAAGAAAAACTATTTATAAAAATAATTTCCTAATTTATTTTATAATCTAACCTATCTCTCTCTCTCTAAAATTGATATGATAAAAAGCCTCATTCAAATGGGGTCTTAAGTCTTCTATTTCTACATGGCAAACATGGAGCTAAAGGGGTATTTATGGTAATGGTCTTGAGTGCATGGAAATGGTGAGTGTGAGGTCATGTAGGAAGTGTGGTGGTGAGGTAATGGGGATAAAAACAAATCAGATTTATCAAAAGGATGTTTTTGGGTAAAAGGTGTTAGTTGGGGGATAATAAGGGAAAAGGGAATAAAGGGGTGAAGTTGAGCATGTGGTCATTTGACTTTGGTCTTTGTTTTAGTCTTGTGTTTGTTAGCAGGTGAAGAATCGTGGGGTGGCTTTGGGTTAGAAATGGGTTTTGAATTTGAATGTGGTGGTTCAGGTTGTTCAAGGTTCGGGTAATGGGTTTCATGATCAGGTTTGGGCATGGGGTTGGGCAGGTCGTAACCGGGTTGTCGCCACCGGAGAGGGAGAGTGGGTTGGCACCGGGTATGGTTGGGCGCTAGTATGGTGCATATCAGGTGGGTTGGGGTAGCGTCGGTTCGGGTTTGTTATGGTCGTGAGTTGGAACCGAACTTGGTTTGAGGGTGAGGATCTCGGGTTGGAAAGGGTGGTCGGAGGCTGCTGGTTGTCGCCGCCGGAGCTGGGGTCCATCGTTTGTGAGTTTTGAACCGGGCAAGTTGCGCCGGTTTTAACTTCGGTGATGAGTGAGTTGGTTGTGTTGAGTTATGGGGTAAGGTTGTTAATGGGAGAAGAGAGAGGAAAGAGAGTGTTAGGATGAAGATGATGAGGAATAGTGGAGGGGGTTGGTTTTGTGTATAGGTGGGTGTATGGGAAAATGGTGGGGATTAGGGATTTGGATTCTGTGTATGTTAGGTATAGGATAGTTTATGTGTGTGTTTTATTTGGACACCTAAAAATATCATAAAAAAATTAAAACTAATAAAAATAAAAATTCTACTTCTAATAATAAAATAAAGACTCAAATTAAAAATGAAACTAAAATGAAATAAAAATAAAAACAAAATATAATAAAACTAAAACTAAAATCCTAAATAAATGTAAAATCAAATAAAACAAAAAAATTAAATGAAATCCTAAAAAAAATCTAATCCTAATAAAACTAAAAACTATTAAAAATAAAGATAACATAATAACAATAAAATAGAAAATTTAGAAAATAAAATCTAGAAAATACTAAATATATCTAAAATAAATCATAAAAATAAAAATGACTCAACTAAATATCTAAAAATATAAGAAAGGGAACAAATTAAACACACACGGCCCGAGACAGAGTTTAGGGCAGGTTAGGGTTACGGGATAAGGTGTTTAGCTCCATTCAACGCGCATTTGCCTTGATATATAACTTTTAACACCGCAAACAACATTTGACCTACAAGATAAACATTTAAGCACATAAGACCCATATTTTCTAGAATTAGCAACTAAACTACATCTATTCGGGGTATAAATTGTACAGTTTTGGGTGCTTATCATCTACAATCTACGTACCAAAACCTTGATGGAATCCATTAATATGGTTTTAAGTGACACTAATGTAGAGAGTAAGATCAAAGGACCAACTATAATGGATGAATCCGAAAACATTTTAACTTATGGTTCTCGAGAGATAGATGAGTCCTTACCAACTGAGACCCCTGAAGTGCCTAAATGGGTTTCCAAAGCTCATCATTTAGATAGTGTAGTTCATAATCCTACTGAGCCAGTGCGTACAAGATCCAAACTACATACTCTTGCTTATTATGCATGATTCGTTTCTCTTATAGATCCAAAGAATATTATTGAAGCACTAAATGACCCATTGTGGATAAGTGCTATGCAGGAGGAAGTTATTCAATTTGTCATTCATGATACCCCGGCCTGAAAATAAAAGGGTTATTCGCACATGTGGGATTTTCAAAAATAAAACTGATGAATCTAGGATGATTATTAGGAATAAATCTAGATTAGTTGGCCAGGGCTACTATCAGATTGAAGGAATAGATTTCGAGGAAACTTTTGCACCTGTCACTCGCCTTGAGTCTGTTCGCTGACTTTTTGCAATAGCTTGTATTTTCCATTTCACACTTTATCAAATGGATGTTAAATCTTCATTCCTTAATGGCATCTTGACTAAAAAGACCTATGTAGAACAACCCAAAGTGTTCATTGACCTTAATCATCCAAATCACATCTACCGGCTTAAGAAAGCTCTTTTTGGGTTAAAACAAGCTCCTAGAGCTTGGTATGAACGTTTATCTATCTTCCTTCTAAACAAATGGTTTTAACGAGGAGGGAATGATCAAGATGTTTTCGTCAAACACTTTCACATAAACATTACCATAACCCAAGTATATGTAGACGATATCATTTTTGGATCTACCTCCCCTACAGATGGCAAAACCTTTTCTGACATTATGTATAGAGAATTCCATATGTCACTTATGGGGGAGTTACAATTGTTCTTAGGACTCCAAGTTAAGCAAAATTCAGATGGATTATTTATATCACAATTTAAATACGCTTTAGAGATTGCCAAGAAGTTTGTCCAAGAAACGAAAAAAGAAGCTAGGACTCCCATGAGTACTTCTGTCAAACTTTCAAAAGGTGAGATTTTTAAATCTATCGATTATACTTTATACCGTAGCATCATAGGAAGCTTACTGTACCTTACTAACTCACGTCCTGATATTATGTACTTTGTTTGCGTGTGTGCTCGATATATAAACAATCCTAAAAAGAGTCATTTATTATGTGTTAAAAGAATTATCAAATACATTAAAGGCACTCTAAATTTAGGACTTTGGTACACTAATGACACTTCTAGTACTATAGTAAAATGCATTGACAATTATTAGGTTGGGTGTTCTGATCATAGTAAGAGTACTTCAGGAGCATGTTATTACATTGGTAACAATTTGGTAGGGTGGAATTGTAACAAATAAAACCTCACTTCCTTATCTACTGCCAAATCCGAATATATTGCCACAGGAAATTGTTATGATCAATTACTTTGGCTAAAACAAATGTTAAGAGATTATGGTATTATTGAAGAACAATTACATATCTATTGTGGCAACCAATGCGCGATTAATATTTCCAATATCATGTTCAACATTCTCGTACTAAACATATCAAAATTCGACATCATTTTATACGCGAGTTAGTCGAATCAAAGGAATTGGAGATTAATTACCTGCCTACTGAATTGCAATTAGCTAATCTATTCACTAAAACCTTGGACAATATATGGTTTGAATCCTTACTAAAAGAAATTGGGATGGTTATGGCATATGTGTAATATATCTTTGATATTTCTCTCTCTTGTCTATGTGTAGACCCTTTGTCCATTTGTGACAAAATGGAGGAGAAGCTTTGAGTCCAATTGGACATTTATTGATTACTTCTTAGTTATCTTATTTTCAGGCGATCAGTACCTCATATTATCAGAATGTTGTTAGGGTATTAATTTGTATTTAGTTGAGTAATGTAATTTTTTATTCTAGGATATGGGGTAGTTAGAACTTTGTATAGGAATAGGATTTTCTTATTTCTTTTGTATCCCTACGAGTCCTCGATGACTCAAAGGAGATTTTGTCTCATACTTCCAAAGGAGGAGATTGAAGCACCCTATATCTTTGACTCACTTGAGTCTATACTATATAGGTTTTCATCTAGTTTGAAAATAGTGACAAAATTGAGTCATCCTAATCTACCAAAAAGCCCACAGACTCTATATATGAACTCCTCAAAAAGTCCCTAAGGATATAACTCCAACACCTCACCTAGGATTGCATTTATGTTTTGCATTCTTCATAATATGGGTGTATGTGAGTTAAATCCCATCAAAATGATTTTCTACAATTTTGGGATATTTTAAATAATTTTAAGGAATTTTTAAAATAATTTTTAGAAATTTAAAAGTGGATTTTATAATGTTTGGGGATATTTATAATTTCCCTAAGATCCTAAAACTTTTCTTGGGTAGAATCCAAAAGTGCTAGATAATATTGTGGGGATTTCAAAAACACGCATTTTTTAGTCCATCCCAGCCTTACACGTGTTGGTCTTATATCGACAGGAACCGTGTTTTCTCTTCCTCACATAACTTAGACCCTCTCTAAACTGTTGGATCAATCTTATCCATGGTCTACATGTCCTCTAACTCGATCCAAGTGTTAACCTATTGAACCAATCAAAGTGTTTTTAAAATCGATGCATAGACAGCTGTTAGATTTACATTAATCATTTGTTTTCAATCTTGGCCGTTGATTTGCCCTGACCTTCCAGAGCCTTCCCCTCTCTAATATAAATAAGATCCATATGTGCGACGTTTACAATATTTGGATCAATTTACCTATGAGAGAAAGAAAAAGAGAGAGAAAAATAAAACCCTAAACCATCTCCAGCCAAATTCTCACCTGAAAATCCTTCTGTGAGTTGAGTTAGTTCGAGTTTTGAGAAGATCCATACTCTCTCGTTATTAATCTCTTTTCCAACCAAGTCATAAAGTTTTGATTTCATTTTCTTTCATAGAAAGTTGAGATTTGAGACTCTGTGATACATATCACGTAGATATTACTGAGCTTGATTTCTTCTTTTGAGAAATCTCTATTTTGAACATTTATGTTTCTTTCAAAACCTAAACCAACAAAATCATTTTTGATTTCAGTTTTTCAGAATATCCAGACTTAGATCTAGTTAAGATCTTGATTGGGGATTTACACTTTCATATATTTCATATATTTCACATTTTGTGAAATAACTGTATATTTTTTAACAAAGAAAGTGTCTAGGATCTTGGTTCTTTTATCTAGAAAGATTCTCTCTTGATCTGTGGATAAAATTAAAGATCCAAAGTCTAAAAGTTTCGATCAAACTGAATTCTAAAATTTCTTTTGCATATTAGAACTCCGTTTGTAATTTGTTTGAGTTGCATACATGTGTTAGGAACATCACACCAAAACACTTTCACACTACAACACTAAAAGGTGTTGGTAGAGATATTTTGGACTTTAAGAGTCGACGTAAAGCTCAAAGAAGTGGAGTTACAAAGTTGAGGGAACATCAACAGCATCAGAGCCTTGGAGAAGTCAGAATAATCAATAGGAGCTGGTATAATTTTTGAACTTAGATTAGGTATGATTTTGTCTTTAGATTGTCAAATAGTTTGTAATCTATTACTTTATTTTAGTGTGTTGGAACAATAGTTCCCAATTTTAACAAAATTCTTATACTTCACAAGAAGTGATAATTTCCTTTTAAGTATATGCGGAAGCGTAGATGATGGTTCACAAAAACAACAAATTTTAATTTCTTTTCAAATTAAAATTAAAAAAAAGTGAAATGAGATTGAATCCAAGAAAATTTAAACTTCACTTAAACACAATTAATTAACTCAAGTCCTAAAAAATTTCGTAAGTCATTGTTGATGTAAAAAATTAGACTATCTCTAATGATTCAATCACAGATAAAAATAAATAAGATAGAAAATTTTTAAAGTGGTTCAGTCTTGAATGAATGGCCTACGTCCACTATTTTGTTATTGCTGACTGTTTGTTTGAAATTCTCGATGACGGGTTTTACCAAGAAATTCTGAGTCCCCTTACAATGAGGATGATACAATGTATTTATAGCCATGAGGCTGTACATGTAAAAGGGTAATACATAGATGTCCAATAGGCGTGTACATCTGTATGATAATAATAAGCATTCAATGCGCAGTCAATCTGTTGGTTATCCGGATATAAGTGCGCTGTACGAGATGCAGCTCGGACCGCCTAAATTTCTCGGACCGCCTAAGTAGCTCGGTATTCATGAGTTGCTCGGTACGATAAAGTTCCTCGAAGAACCCTTGTTGCTCGGAGCACCAGAGTTAGTCGGGGAGGTTGAGCTCCTCGGAGTCAGGGTGCTATTCAAAAATATTTGCAGGTGCCATGTAGATTGACACGTGTCTCCACATAATTGATCCATGTCAACAGACTAATTTTGGTATCAACAGAAGCCCCCAATGTTTCATAGTTTGATGCTGAAGAAAAGTATGGAACATTCTGCTGCCTAGATTTTCAGTTTTTATGGATTTTAGACAACTTTCGTTGTACATAACCCCTTTTTGAGTGCATAGTATTGAGCTTTTAAAGTATTTTATGAATTTCAATAACCACTTCGTTTTTTGCGCCACTTTCCCCTTTTTAGCCACCGGGTACGCAATCGTCTATCATGGTAATCATTGTTCTTCTCTATTCCCGAGGTAAAGTATTTAAACATTTCAGAAAATTCGATCGCCTTTTACTTTTCAAATCTGCATCTCAGAACTTCTTCCTTTCTTCTCTATCTTGTGTGTTCATTTCCTCCATTGTGCGTTGTCAACTGATCCACCCTTTTTCCTGTAAGATCTTCTTCCTTCTCTTTTACTTTCTTCCTTCATCATGGTTTACCTTGTGGAGTCACTTGATAAATTTTGTTCTGATTTTTCTATTCCTCCATGGGTCATACTGGAAGAACTTTCTAAACCTTCAGATTATTTTTCTTTAGCCGAGGGACATTGGTTCCCCAGTCTTTTTATAGCCGAATGCGGCTTTTCTTTTCCTCCAAATCCCTTGTGTTTGGAATTCTGTCAATATTTTGACGTGGTACCTGCAAAAATAGCCCCCAATACATGGAGAATAGTTAATGGAGTCCATAGGTTAAATCAGGTTCATGGAACTCATTTAGGAATTCCAGAAATTATGTTTTGCTATAGATGGGTTGTCAGTGACAACACTTTTTACTTAAAAACTAGGTTTTTAAATAGGGCTTTACTCGTCAATCTCCCAAATGCCAATAGGGATTACTTCGAGCATGGGGTTGTTATAAAAAATTGGCAACATGCTCCATTAATTGGAAATGATGTGTATCAGGGTCCTAGATGCCCTCCCTATGGAAATGGGATAGGTTGTTTTTTGTTTTATTTTATTTTTGAAATTATGTCTTCTCTGTGTTTGATAAAATGTGTCACTGATATTTTAATTTTTATCTATTTGCAGTTGACAGCAAAAGAAGATCTCCAAAGGAGACAGAGGTTAATTTACAGCATTTGAAACTTATCTGGGGTTTGCATCAAACTGTTGCCGACGAACATATCAGATCAGCCTCATACTTGTTGCAGTACAAGAGTTATACCTCGTCTTTTACTGCTCGTCCAGTGAGAAGTGACATAGAACCAGCACCAACTTCTGAAGGTTCTTCTCCTGAATCGCATATTCCTCTCAGTGACAGAATGAAGAGAATAAGAGCTCCTTCCCTCTTCGATAAATCTACCTCTACTGCTGGAGAGGCAAAGAAAAGCAAGCAGGATGTCCCAGAAGAAGGGACAAGAAAAATCGATGCACCCCCTCCAGCTGCTACTAAGAAGGTTGCAGAGAAGCCCCCTGTGGCTCTGAGAAAGGTCGTTGTTGTCTCTCCTCCAAGCGAGGTTATAGTTATATCATCGACTAAGACCACATCCTTGGTGGGAAATGTTCTTGCTCCCACTAGGAAGTTGAAGAAGAGCTCCTCGGATAAGTTGGTTGCATCCATCTCTCAGCCTCTAACTGCTAGAAGTGGTGTTCCCACTTTTGTTGCTCTGAGCTCTGCCATGAGCTCGGTGAAGTCTTGGATTATCCCCGAAATCCAAGGTATTGAAGAAAATCTTTCTCAGGAGAGGGTTACCACCTTTGCAGCTCAACATATTTTCTCAGTAAGTATTATTAATCTAAACTTTCATTTTTTTAATGTTATATCCTTGCACTGACTTACAATTGTTTTATTTTTCCAATTGGTAACTTGTTTCAATACCATTTTGAAAAAGGATGAAGCTATTAAAGCTTCAAGCTCCTCTTCAGGTGTGGAGGAGGCTATTGTAGGTCTGACGCAGTCTTTAAAGGATTCTCGTCAGAAGTATGACGAAGATAAAGCTTCTTGGGAGAAGCAACTCTAGCCCACCGAGAAAGAGAGGGATCAGGTTGTTGAAGTCTCCAAGGGGTTAGAAAAGAAGATAAAAGACTTAGAAAGGAAGAATAAAGAGATCGAAGGGAAGCTCCAAAATGCTGGAGAGCTTGAAAGTAAGCTCAAGTCTGCTGAGGAAGAGTTAAACAGGCTTCGTGACGTTGTTCGTCAGAAGGAAGAAGTTGAGAATAAGCTGAAGGATGTCGAGGAGCTCCTTAGGGAAAGGACCTCCTCAGAGAGAGAAAAAAGGAGAAAGGCTGTTAAGAAATCCTTCAGTGCTGGTTGGGATAAGGGGTGGAATAAGGGTTTGGCTGCCATGATCTCACAAATGGAGTATGGCAGCCTCAAATACTTTAGGGATGGTTGGGTTGCTGCTCTGAGAGAGATGAATGGCGATGAGAATTCAGACCTATTTCAGCGATACATTCCTGGCCCCCCTCCTTCTCCCGGGGAAGAAGAAGAGGACGAAGCTGCCTTCGAGGAATCTTCTATGGTGATTGGAGATCATATTTCTCATCCCCGAGTTGTCCAGACCTACTGTGAGCAACTTCAACCAACCAGCATTTCAACCGAGCAACTTCCAACACCTTTCGAGCAACCTTCTATGCCATCCGAGCAACCTACCTCTTCGTTCTAGCCTCCCGAGAAAGTTTTAGGAAATAAGGAGAAGGTGTAGAGTTGTTCGGACTTTTTCTCTTTGCTTTTTTGTTAAATGTAACTCTGGGCTATGTACTTCTTTTATGATGTAATAAAATTTAAAGTTATTGCTCATATTACTTCTCTTCTTCTTGCTCTGTTTGCACTCTTATTGATTCTTGCTATCTCTTCTCTTTACTAATTTATGGCCAGGATGGAATTGTTATCAGCTCATGATACAGAATTGCTGAAACAACGCAATGAATACTTCAAAGTTGGTCATGCAGATATGACTGAAGCTCAAATTATCGACATCCTTGGTCCAGATTCTTCTGAACAAGCAGTGGAAGCCTACCAGTATTTAAAATGCTTGCTCGATCGTGCAGTTGCTAATAATATGGCATACTATGAGATGATTGAAGATCTCCAGGGTACCCTCGAGGAACTTCAACAACGGTACAAGGAGTTTACTGCCCTTCTGCACCAGAGATATGAGAAAAAATATCAGCAACTAAGTGCTGATAAAGGATATGATAAGTTGGTTGCTGCCTATGACATGAAGGAGAGAAATTTGAAGACCGAGGTTGAAGAGCATAGGCAGATTGTAAAGTTGCTGGAGCAGGAAAACAATAACCTGCGAGGAGAGATATCTCAGCTGAAATCTGCAGCATCTAACTCGAGCGCTTTGGTCCCTGTTAACGACGAGGGTTTTTCTTTCTTAGAGGTCGAAAATGCCAATTTGAGAGACGAATTGGAGATTTTAAAAAGGATTGGGCCTTCTACTTCTTCTCGAGGATGAGCAAGAGCTTCTCGAGTTATTGTTGAAGAATCAAGAATCAAGCATTCCAATTGATGGCAAAGAATCAGGCATTAGTTGAGATGTCTAAGAAGATTCAGACCTTAGACGAGCAACTGGCTGCCCAAAATTCTGCCTTGGAGAATAAAATAAATCTGGTAAAGAATCTTCACGAGCAGTTAGAGATATTGACCTACCAGTTTAACAAGCAGCCCAGATAATTTTGGATGGCTGCTTACAATGAATCCCTCTGTCACCTTGATGATCGGATCCAACAGTCGAACAATGAGTGATACAAGCAAGGATGGCTGAATGCCTTGGGCGTGCTACAATTAGAATAGGGTCACTATTTGTGGGATTACTATGACCCTGGGTTGCTCGAGTTGCCAGTTCCTCCATTCAAGATTGATATGAGTTGGATTCCTGCTCGGGCCGTTCCTCAGTGCCTGATTTTGAAGTATCTCTACGACTACAATCTTCACTCTAACTTCGAGATATCTCGCCTGGTTGACTTACTTGATCGTCCATCAGTAATGAATGTGAGGATGTTCAAAGATCTGAATTTCATAAATTCTCCCTATGCCTTAGACGATCCTCCTGCTGGTGAAGGACCTGTTTCGAAAGCAGAGGGGAAGTAGCCATTCTTGATGTAATAATTTCTTATGTAATATGTATTTCATTCTTAATGTATTTTGTTCCGGATTTAATGAAAAAATTCTAGTTTTCTTTGCATTCTTGATTGTCATTGTCTTGGAAATATTCTGTAAAACATTTTATTTACTAATGAATGTGCATGTATATCTGTTAAAAAGATAACAATATTTTGTGTTATTTTAAATTGCCGACCAATTTATCGTTGACTATTTTGAGTTTGTGATAATCATTTGACGACTAACCAAAGTTGGTGATATTTTTTTTCCCGATTAACTTAGAGTTGGTGGTAATTTAAATTGTTACAAGTATCAAAAATTTTGTTTTATTTTTTATTGTAATGACTTATCACTTTTTTTAATTCTAAGACATTAGACGACTTTTTATCACATGATCCTGCTTTGTTTAACCAAAATGTTCCCGACCAACCGTAGTTGGTAGATTTTTATTCCCAACCGTAGTTGGTGGATTTTCATTCCCGACCAACCGTAGTTGGTGGATTTTTATTCCCGACCAACCGTAGCTGGTGGATTTTTTATTCCCGACCAACCGTAGTTGGTGGATTTTTTATTCCCGACCAACCATAGCTGGTGGATTTTTATTTCCGACCAACCGTAGTTGGTGAATTTTTATTCCCGACCAACCGTAGCTGGTGGATTTTTTATTCCCGACCAACCGTAGCTGGTGAATTTTTTATTCCCGACCAACCGTAGTTGGTGGATTTTTATTCCCGACCAACCATAGTTGGTGGATTTTTATTCCCGACCAACCGTAGTTGGTGGATTTTTTATTCCCGACCAACCTTAGTTGGTGGATTTTTATTCCCGACCAACCGAAGTTGGTGGATTTTTATTCCCGACCAACCGTAGCTGGTGGATTTTTTCTGGTCTTGATGCGTAGTGTGTAGCACTAGTACTCCGAAAAATTTTCAACAAAAGGAGAGAATTGGGCAAAACATACAAAACTTTTATTCATATTGAAGAAAACTTCATTACATAGGGATTGAAATACTGATAATATTTGCGAAGATACTCTGCATTCCATGCATTCTTAAACTCCTCTCCTTCTAAGGTTTCAATCCTATATGTCCCTGGTCGAACGACCTCTGTCACTCTGTAGGGCCCATGCCAGTTAGCTTCTAGTTTGTTGTGCTTTTGAATCACTTTCTTTAACACGTAGTCTCCTTCCTTCAGATCTCACTTCTTCACCCTCTTATTGTAGAAAAAATATGTCCGCTGCTGGTATGCAGCATTTATAATTGCTGCTTCTTCTCTAACTTCCTCGAGCATGTCCAAGTCTAACCTTCTCATTAAGTCGCTGATAGGAGAATTGAAATTCAGTATTCTGTGTGTTGGGAGGCCCAGCTCGACAGGTATAACAGCTTCACTTCCAAATGCCAGCATATATGGAGATTCTCCTATTGATGCTAGTGGAGTAGTACGATAAGCCCACAGTACAGAATGTAGCTCGTTGATCCAATTAGCCTTCGCATCATCCAGTCGTTTCTTTAAACCATTCAGCAAAGTTCTGTTTGCCACCTCAGTTTGCCCATTGCTCTGGGGATGGCCTGGTGCAGAGTGGGTTTTCAATATGTTCGACGGATGACAATACGCAGCAAATTCCTCATTGTCAAATTGAGTTCCATGATCGGTAATGAATGCATGGAAAAGACAATATCTGCAAATGATGTTCTTCCAAATAACTTGATACACCTTGTCATATTTCATATCGATAAGGGGCTCAGCTTCAACCCACTTAGTAAAGTAGTCCACCGCGACCACGAGATATTTAAATCTTCCCTTGGTCATCGGTAGTGGCCCGACCAAGTCTATTACCCACATGGAAAATGGCCAAGGGGAAGTAATGGGTGCTAACAATGCTTGGGGAGTTCTTCGGATGGAGGAAAATCATTAACATTTGTCACATTTCTTGGCATAGGCTATACAATCAGCCTTCATCGTTGGCCAATAGTATCCTTGCGTCATTATTCTTTGCAAAAGCGTCTGACCTGCTACATGGGCTCCACATGACCCTTCATGGACTTCTTTAATCAAATCTTTCACCTCGGAAGGATGCACACATCTTTGCAATCCTTCTATAATTCCTCGCCTGTATAGAATACCATTAGTCAGTACATAACGAGCAGCTTTAAACTTCAATTTCTTGGCTGTGAGTTTATCAATTGGTAATTCCCCTTCCTCAATGTATGCCCTGATATGATCCATCCAAGATGGTCCTAAATCAAGGGTAATAAAGTTCATCATTAGATCTTCGTCTATGCTCTGACTAGCCAAAACTTCTATTGGGATTGTTCTTCGTATCTCGCTGCGTGTGGCTGAAGCTAAACGAGCTAAGGCATCTGCTCTTGCATTCTCTAATCTTGGTATTCTAATTATTTGCACTGCAATCAGGATTGATAAAACCTCCATCGCTTTTGCATGATACCTGATCATTAATTCTCCTTTGGCTGTATATACTCCCAGTATTTGATTTACGATCAATTACGAGTCACTGAATACAATAACCTGCTCTGCCCCCATGGTTTTTGCCAAACTAAGACCTGCAATCATAGTTTCATATTCAGCCTCATTATTAAACCCTTGAATTGGAAGAGTAGAGCATACTCCATATCAACCTCATCCGGGTTGTTCAAAATAATCCCTGCACCACAGCCTGTTGTGCAAGATGAGCCATTCACATGTAGATTCCATATAGGTACCTTATCTTCAAATTTTTGATCGGACAGTGTTCCTCGGTGGAATATTTGTTGCTTCCTTTTATCTTCCTTTAGCACTTCTTACGGCTCGTCGACCATCTTCTCTTGATCGCCGACTAACTTAAGTTGATCGGGATTTAAATTTGATAATCCTGTAACATCCAAAAGTTAGTCGGTGTTCAGCTTTTTCTCCTCGAAGGTATCAGGATAGGTGAACTATGCTATAAAATCTGCTACTGCTTGCCCTTTAAGTGACGATCTAGGTTCGTAAACTATGTCGTATTCACCAAGTTCTACTGCCCAGTACATCAATCTCCTTGATTTTTCTGGTTTATGAAGAGCTTGCCTCAATGGCATATCAGTATACACAACTATGGTATGAGCTTGGAAGTACGACCTCATTATCCTACTTGCCTCGATCAATGCTAGTGCCAGCTTTTCCAGTCTTGGATATCTGATATCTTCTCCTCGGAAGGCCTTGCTAGTGTAATAAATCAGTTTTTGCACTCCATCCTCCATTCTTATCAATGCCGAGCTAACTGCATTCTCCGACACTGCCAAATACAAGTATAATATTTCTTCCATCACTGGCCTGGACAACAGTGGAGGTGCTCCCAGATATTTCTTCAACTCTTGAAAGGCCTTCTCGCATTCGTCATTCCATTCAAACATTTTTCGGAGTGTTTTGAAGAATGGGAGGCATCTATCTGTTGCTCGTGATACAAATCTATTAAGTGCTGCAACTCGCCCAGTGAGACTTTACACTTCCTTCTTCGTCGTTGGAGATCGTAGTCCCAATAGATCCTTGATCTTCTTTGGGTTTGCTTCGATTCCTCGTTGGTTGATAATATACCCGAGGAACATGCCTTCTCATACTCCGAATATGCACTTGGTGGGATTCAACTTCATTTGATATTTATCTAGTTGATCAAAGGTCTGGCCTAAGTCAATTAGATGGTCAGCAGCTCTCTTGCTCTTCGTCAGCATATCATCAACATAAACTTCCATATTTTAACTGATTTGTTATGCAAAGACCTTGTTCATCAGCCGCTGATATGTTTCACCTGCATTTTTCAAACCAAAAGGCATAACATTATAACAATAAGTTCCCCTAGGGGTAATGAAAGAGGTACTCTCCCTGTCTTCAGGTTTCATTTTAATCTGGTTGTAACCAGAATAAGCATCCATGAAGCTTAACAGCTCGTGTCCCGAGGTAGCATCCACTAATTGATCAATTCAGGGCAGAGGAAAATAATCCTTTGGGCATGCCTTGTTGAGTTCGGTGAAGTCTACACACATCCTCCACTTGTTGTCCTTCTTTTTCACCATCACCACATTTACTAACCAGTCTGGATATTTAACATCTTCAATAAAGCAAGCTTTCTGGAGCTTCTCGACCTCCTCTTGTATAGCTTGGTTCTTCTCGGGGCTAAACACTCTTCTTCTCTACTTCACTAGCTTGATCTCCTTATTCACATTGAGCTCGTGACATAAGATATTTGGGTCTATTCCTGGCATGTCCTCATGACTCCAAGCAAAAGTTTTCTTTTTGCTTCTTAGGAAAACTATCAATTCCTATTTTAGTGAGGCATCCAACGATGAACCTATTTGAGTTGTTCATTCCGGGTGCTCGTCGTCCAGAATGACATTTTCAGTAGCTTCTGCCACTTGGCCTTTCACGAGCTGCGACTCGTCTCTAGGATCTAACGTTTCAATCTCTGCACCTTCATCTACTTGATAGGTAGTAGTCTTTTTCCTAGATTCCTCCAGTTCTTTCTGCGCAGCAGATGAATAATAGCATTCCCGAGCTACTTTTTGGTGACCCTTCACAACTCCTACTCCAAAATTACTTGGAAATTTCAGACATTGATGTACAGTAGATGGTATGGCTTCGAACTTCTTCAAACCTACCCTTCGCATGATGATATAGTAAGCTGACTGGACATTTTTATCCATCACAAAGAAATGTACTCTTTCTATTCGATAAGCAGGCCACGTACCGATGAACATATCCAACTTGATCGTCCCAAGTCGAAGAACTTTCTCGCTAGCAAAACCGAGGAGGGGCCTGTGATAAGGCTCCAATTGAGACAACTTTAGATTTAAGCTGTCGAAGCATGAGTAGAACATAATATCCGTCGAGCTACCATTATCAACCAGTACTCTTGAAATCATCACTTCCTTCATCCTCATTTTGATCACCAGTGGGTCATCATAAGGATACAGCACACCTACGAGGTCGTTCTTGGAGAAACCGATGACCATTTTTTCTTTGTTTACCTTCCTCGGGCAATCATCCTCAGCTAGATTTATTCATTGAATGTATGAACAAGCTTGAGCCTCATTGAGGTAAGCGTTCCTCTCTGCAGTAAGGTCTCCACCTCCTGCATCTCCACCTGTAATAACATTACAATCAAATGATCCAAAACGAATTGAAAATACCTCACGTTCTGGCTGTCTCTGTCTTTTGGGGAGGTCAGGGCCATCTTCTGGATCATCTTCATGGTCTCTTTTCTTGTCTTCTTTTATTCATCGAGGAGATCTAGACCTCTGTCTTGATCGGTCATTGTTCTTTCCTTAATGTCTGCGATCAACATATTTGGCCAGCTTTCCTCGTCGGATGAGTGCTTCAATTTTATTCTGAAGATCTTTGAAATTTTTGGTCGTGTGACCATGGTCTTTGTGGAACTCGCAATATTTGGCCTTATTCCTCTTGTCAGGATCTGTCTTCATTTTCTCAGGCCAGTTTAGCTCCTTGCTATTTTTAATTTCTTCCAGAACATGGTTTATATCTACTTTCAAAGGAGTATAATTTTCAAATTTCTTTAATATTTCCCATGATGGCTATGCTTTTGACTGCTTGTCACCACCATTGTTCTTATGCTATTTATTTTTAGCCTTATCAACCTCCACCTTGGTCTTTTTGGTGTCCATATTCTTCTTCGCAGCCATAGCCTCCTCGGCATTCATGATTTTGGCCGCTTTTGCCATCAGTTCTAACATGGTTCTGGGTGGATCTTTGGCCAAAGTGTAGTACAACTTGTTGGGTAGCATCCCACTCATGAAAGCATTAATCGCTGTCTTTTCCTCGTAATCAATAACTTTGAGTTTCTCGTTATTGAAACGAGTTATATAATCCCTGGTGCTCTCACCCGCTTTTTGTCTATCACTTAGTAAGTGTGCTACTCGTTTAACTGGTTTTGCTCCAAAACAAAAATTTCCAAAGAAGAGCTCGGCCAGTTGAAAGAAAGTTGAAATATTACCCCGAGGAAGATTATTGTACCATATTTGAGCAGATCCGATAAGAGTTCCTGAAAATGCCCTACATCTCATCTCATCGAGCACGGCATAGATGTCGGCAGCAGCTTGATATTGTTCTATATGAAGGACAGGGTCAGTTTTTCCATCATATTTAGGAGTCACGACAGGTTCTTTGAACTTCGATGGTGTGGGAAACTCCACAATCGCCTGGATAAAGGGTATCCCTTGGACAAAAGTCCTTTGTATAGGATTCTTGGCCTTATCCATTTCCCCTAGTCTATCCTACAGCCTTTGAATAGAGCCTTTCCATGCATCATTTCCCTCATCTGTCCTGTTGGATCGAGTAATTGATCATGTTAACGTTGCTTCCTGAGATCTATCATGATGAGCAGTTGTTCGTGATTGGGCAAAACCTTCCCTTAGATCGGATGGTCGTCGAAAGCTCCTCGACACAGTCTTGGGAGGACTTTTATTCCTCCTTGGGCCCAAATGATCAAAAGTAGAGTCCCGACTTAATCTCTCCAAAGCACTAGTCCTTTCTGGAGAGAGAGTGATGTTTTGCTCAGTATCTGTGGCTCGTATTGACCAAGTTCGACCCAGCTGATAAGAAAAATCATCAGATCTCTCAGTGCGATATGAATCTGTATGCCTAGTACACGAAGAAGGTAAACGGGTGTTTCTTTGAACACTTTGTTGTCCTGAATGGGTCGGTGCTCCACCCTGGATAGTTTGCATGAGTTGTCGCATAGTTTCTTGCATGGCAGTCTGGCCCTGAGCCAGATTAGCCATTATTCTGGCCAGATCTTGGACATTTGGAGGAATAGATGGATTTGGGGGGTTTCCAGCGTTTCAATTACTAGATTAAGGATTATCAGCCATTGGTGATTAATTGTTTTGGCGAAAAACGATAATTACAGTCGTTTCCCACACACGGCGCCAATCTGTTGATGTAAAAAATTAGACTATCTCTAATGATTCAATCATAGATAAAAATAAATAAGGCAAAGAATTTTAAAGTGGTTCAGCCTTGAATGAATGGCCTACGTCCACTATTTTGTTATTGCTAACTGTTTATTTGGAATTCTAGATAACGGGTTTTACCAAGAAATTCTGAGTCCCCTTACAATGAGGATGATACAATGTATTTATAGCCCTGAGGTTGTACATGTGAAAGGGTAATACATAGCTGCCCAATAAGCGTGTACATCTGTATGATAATAATAAGCATTCAATGCGCAGTCAATCTGTTGGTTATCCGAATATAAGTGCGTTGTACGAGATGCAACTCGGATCGCCTAAGTTGCTCAGACCGCCTAAGTAGCTCGGTATTCATGAGTTGCTCGGTATGATAAAGTTCCTTGGAGAACCCTTGTTGCTTGGAGAGCCAGAGTTGGTCGGGGAGGTTGAGCTCCTCGGAGTCAGGGTGCTGTTAAAAAATGTTTACAGGTGTCATGTAGATTGACACGTGTCTCCACATAATTGATCCATGTCAGCGGACTAATTTTGGTATCAATAGTCATATTTTCAATATTTCCAAATTAGGCCAAACCAAATTAAATTAATGACTTGAATAAAATTAACATAAACATTACACAATATTAATGTAGCACCAAATTAAACATAAGTATTGATTAAACCAAATTTTATCTTTTTACCTAAGCATGCGTTCAATGTGATATAGCAAGATAAAATTAAACAATGAATCACTACGCCGCGATGTACGAGGAAAAACCCACAACGGGAAAACACCTCGAACGGCCCTAGCTTCAAATCCACTAAGTATGGTTTTTACAAATACAAGACAATAGACTTACAACACTCGACTCGATCCCTCTCAATCCCTGATGCTCCTTCTTGTATACACCTCCGCCTAGTGAATAACCACGGAGCTCTATCGTGGTCTTGGAATCCACCGATCGGACTTTATATGGTCACCGTCACCGGAACTAGGAGCCTTTCTCCAAGTGGGTAAATCAACGCAAACTTCTTTTTCTTTGTGGGATATAAAGCAAACCCAAACAATCTCTTCTTCAATATCTAGAGATAAATCGGTGCCAAACTCCAAGCAATATATATATATATATATAAAGAAGACTTGGAATAAACAATATGGGTGTAAACAAAGTGTTTAACAGATTTTTCTTTGAAAAATGAACACTTAAACTTGAAATTTTTCTTAGGAAAGATGAACTCTCAAAAACTCTCTCTAGGAGATGTAGGATAGTGAAAAAGTTAATTAGAAAAACTTGATTTCCGAACTTAAGAAGTTCTGTCAAAAGATAGTGGGAAAAACTGTCAAAAACTGCCCAAAAAATTATTCCCACCAAATCTCGTTCGAACGAGATTTTCGTTCGAACGAAGTCTCGTTCGAACGAGCTTCTAACGATGTTCCAGTGTGAAATCGTTAGAACTATCATAGGATATCTCGTTCGAACCATCATTCTCGTTCGAACGACATTCCAGTGGCCAATCTGGGAACTCGTTAGCAAACTCGTTCGAACGACCTTATTGTTCGAACGACAAACTCGTTCAAATGACACTTCGAACGAACTTCCAGAAAGTTTGAAAAATTCTATTTTTATCCCTAAAACTTTATATACTTTATATTAAAGTTTTAATAAAATATTTTTTAAAATAAGCAACAGTTTTAAATTAACATTCACCCAATATAAAATGTTCCTAGCTCCTATATATATATATATATATATATATGTGTGTGTGTGTGTGTGTGTGTGTGTGTGTGTGTGTGTGTGTGTGTGTGTGTGTAATGCATTCATACCTTGGGAGCAATTGGAACTATGTTGGTGACGTAGAAATGAGGCACATTAAACTCGGCATTTGATGAAGATTTATACTCTTGGCCGCTACGTCTTGAACAAACTCGTCATAGGCTTGAAGGATGATCTATTAACTCTATCCTATGACTCAAATATTTTTGTCCGGAATTGAGCCAAAACTTAAAACGGACTCAATTGACAATTTGTTTCCTTACATAGTGGATTTCTATTTTAAGGTGCAGAGACCTCCATGGATGTTTCCCCAGTTAGGTGGGGCTTTATCACGTTAAAATCTTGTGCACTTGCATACTTTATCTTCCTCCCATCCCCTTCTATTGGCGTGCTGATTTAAAAATTATTTTAGTTTTGGTTTTCAAAACTTTGATACGTAATATACGAAATATCTCATTCATAATTATTTTTATACACATCTTTTGTTAGCTGTTTGTTTAAAGAAAAGAGTTTCTTTAAAAAATTGTTCGGAGCCATTTAGGCTCTTTAATCTTGAATTAAACAACTTAAGTGGTGCTTTTTCCATTGGTATCAGAGTATTGATTTTACAAATTCTTTTAGATCTTTAGTTTCTGAAATTATTTTCTCAAAACAATTTATGGACGAGAAATTTGAGAGATTAGGTAACCTGTCCAGGCCCCCTCTCTTTGATGGAACCAACTTCCCTTACTGGAAAGTGAGGATAGTTGCTTTCATCCAAGGGACACTGGGAGATGATGGCTGGGATGCTATTGAACATGGCTATACTTTTCCTACTAAACCAGTCGCTGAAGGAAGTACTGTGAGGATTAGGAAGTTGCTAAGTGAATTCACTAAAGAAGAAAAACATACTTCCCTTAACAATAACAAAGGAAAAAATGTCAAATTCATGTCTCTCAATGAATATGAATTCAAGAGGATATCTTTATGTACTACCTCTAAGTAAGCATGGGACACCCTAGGGACTACACATGAAGGAGACGTGTGTTAAAGCTGCTAAAACCCAAATGTTAATCCATAAGTACAACACTTTAGTCGTGACTGAAACTGAGTAATTTGATGACTTTTATATTAGGTTAACATACATAGTGACTAAGCTACATGCTAATGGGATAATTTATGGTAGAAAAGAAATGTTCTCTAAAATTCTAAGGTCACTTCCACAAAAATTTGACAATAAGCATTATGCAATTGATGAGATGGATGATCAAAACCTTGCCCCTGAACTCCTCAGTAGCAAGCTAAGAACTGTGGAAATAGAATTAGAGTTTAAGAAGCAATTAATACAGACCTGTAAGAAACAGTCTACCTCCAATCTTGACTTTACCTCTAAGTTGACTAAACCTGAATGTCATTTACCTGAAATTGACTTAGATTCTGATAAGGACTGTAATTTAGAGAGCTTGGATAACCAGATTATTTTAATGTTTAAAAATTTCAAGAAAATTGTGAAATTTAGAAATAAAACTGCAAATAGACCAGGCACACTAAACACTTAGTGACTCCAACAATGAGGACCTTCTTGACATTCACACATTGTACACAAAAACTCTCAAGAAAAGCACTAGACTTAAAAAGATAGTCAAAGATCTTACACAGAATATAGAAACCCTAAGTTATATGATCAAACAAAATGTTGAAGAGTAAACTTCTCAATGTCTAATTCATAAGAATAAAATGAAAATGTTTGAACAAAAATTGAAAGAATTGATAGACTCAATGAAATTCTGGAAAAAAATACATGGACGTTGTTAGAATTGGAACAAACAAAAGAAAAGACATTAACAGTCTTCAAAATTTTTGCTAAATTTGAAAATAACTCAAAATATTTTGAAGACTATGTTGCTAAAAGTAAGACCAATTCTGATGACAGAACTTAAATAGGCTATTTCCCCAACAATTCTAAGCAAACAAAAACTTTTGAACCTATCAAGTTTGTGTCTGGGGGCAAAAGAGTTGTTGAAACTTGTCCAGATTTTCAAACTTTGAAAAATGATTTTGACTTGAAACAACAAAAGTTAGACATTAATGAATCAATTAACTCTAAGAATAATGTTCAACATAAGGCTAAATACATCTTCCCTCCTATTAGACAAGATGATTCGTCATTTCATCTTGTGCCACCTCGAAACAAGACTAGAGCACAAAACTTAGACAAGCCTTTGGTTAACAATTCTCCTAAGGTTATGAGTTCTACAAGACATCTTTGTTGCTCCTATAGTGATGTCTATGGACATTCCCTTGATGGTTGATATTCCAAACGTCTATATAATGCATTCTATAACTCTCCTATTTACCATAACTTCAACTATTCTAAGAGAAGCCGAAACAATTATGTCCTACCTAGACATTCGAACAAGAATTCTAACTATCAAAATAGGAAGAGAAGAATTAATACTAATAGATCATCAACTAGAAGTAATGCTATATTCTTTTCTAAACAAAATGCTCAAACTTTTATAATCCTCATAAACCTGGGTAAAAATCTTTTATAAAAAAGACTAAAGCTCGCATGTTTTAACAAATACGAGCTAATAAGCGCAAATTGAAAACTAGAGCAATTTGGGTTAGAAAAGATGATCTATTACCCCATATGAAATGCAACATTGTGATCATGTCATTTAAAGATGAACATTCATCATGTGGATGGTATTTAGAGTATGGATGCTCCAAACATATGACTGGGGATGATACCAAACTTTCAAATAAAACTAACTTCTATGGAGCAAAAGTCTTATTGGAGATGGTGTATCAGCTCAGATCATTGGTAAAGGAACACTTTGTGAAGAAGGATTACCTATTCTTAAGGATGTTCTCTTGGTAAAAGCTCTTAAAGCTAATTCACTAAGTATATCGCAGTTTTGCAACTTCAACCATACTATCTCCTTTTCAAAGAACAATTGTAAAATTTAAATCAAAAAGGTGATTTCATTATTACAGGACTCCGTACTCCAAATAATTGTTATACAGTCAATCCAAGTATAAAGGTTTGTAACATTGCCAAAATGGATGACGATGAGATATGGTATAATAGGTTGGGTCACATTAATTATGACACTCTTAGTAAATTGTTCTCCCAAGAGATAGTTAGAGGTCTTCCTAAGATCAAACCAATTTCAAACATAATATGTGGTCCCTATCAAGAAGGAAAAATTATTAAGGCTCCCCATAAGAAAGTTAAAGAAGTTCTATCCACTAAAGCCCTATAACTCATCTATATGGACCTAATAGGTCCTTCTCGTACTATTAGACTTTGTGGCAACAGTTATATTTTAGTTATGGTTGATGACTTCACTCGATTTACCTGGGTTGCCTTTTCAAAACACAAATCATAAACTTGTCGTAAGTTTTTAAAAATTTTAGTTCGTATAGAAAATGAAAATGACTCCCAAGTAGATAGAATTCGTAGTGATAGAGGAGATAAATTTATAGATTCAGGTGTTATCGAATACTGTGACTATAATGGTTACAAACATGAATTTAGTGCCCCTAAGACACCTCGACAAAATGGAATTGCTGAGCATCAAAATCGCACTCTTCAACAAATGGCCCGTGTGATGATTCATGTGAAGAACATACCTAAATATTTCTGGGAAGAATCCATTCGTACAGCTTGTCACGTAATCAATCGAGTTTACCTAAGGAAAAATACCAAACAAACATCCTATGAACTTTAGTATGGAAAGAAACCTAACCTAAAATACTTTAGAACCTTTGGTAAGACTTGTTATGTCTGCAAGGATATAGAACATATGTCTAAATTACAAACTAAAGGAGATAAATCTATTTTCTTAGGATACTCTCCAAATAGTATAGCCTACCATGTCTACAATCTTCGTAACAAAACCTTAATGAAATCCATTAATGTGGTTGTAAGTAACACTAATATAGAGATTAAGATCAAAGGACCAACTATAGTGGATGAATCTGAAATCATTATAACTTATGATTCTCCAGAGATAGATGATTCCTTACCAACTGACACCCCTGAAGTGCCTAATTGGGTTTCCAAAGATCATCCTTTAGATAGTGTAGTTGGTAATCCTACTGATCCAGTTCGTGCAAGATCCCAACTACGTACTCTTGCTCATAATGCATGCTTTGTTTCTCTTATAAAACCAAAAAATGTTAATGAAGCACTAAATGAACTATTGTGGATAAGTGTTATGCAGGAGGAACTTATTTAATTTGTCATTCATGATGTATGGTATCTTATACCCCCCGGACTAAAAATAAAAGGGTTATTGTCACACGTTGGATTTTCAAAAATAAAACAGATACATCTGGGATAATTATTAGGAATAAATCTAGATTAGTTGCCCAGGGCTACTCTCAGATTGAAGGAATAGATTTCGAGAAAACTTTTGTAACTGTCACTCGCCTTGAGTTTGTTCACTTACTTTTTTCAATGGCTTGTTATTTTCATTTCACACTTTATCAAATGGATGTTAAATATGCTTTCCTTAATGGCATCTTGATGGAAGAGACCTACATAGAACAACCCAAACATCTCATTGACCCTGATCATTCAAATCACATTTATCGGATTAAGAAAACTCTTTATGGGTTAAAACAAGATCCTAGAGCTTGGTATGAATGTTTATCTTCCTTCCTTCTAAACAATGGTTTTAAACGAGGAGCGAATGATCAAACCCTTTTT
The DNA here is from genome assembly GCA_949130495.1 of Sambucus nigra. Classification (NCBI taxonomy): domain Eukaryota; kingdom Viridiplantae; phylum Streptophyta; class Magnoliopsida; order Dipsacales; family Adoxaceae; genus Sambucus; species Sambucus nigra. The sequence goes on from OX422210.1 coordinate 246,756,566, forward strand.
TTCAAACACTTTGACAAAAACATTACCATAGCCCAAATATATATAGACGATATCATTTTTGGATCTATCTCCCCTACAGATGTTAAAACCTTTTCAAACATTATGTATAAATAATTCCATATGTCACATATGGGGGAGTTACAATTCTTCTTAGGACTCCAAGTTAAGAAAAATTAAGATGGATTATTTGTATGGTAATCTAAATACGCTTTAGATATTGTCAAGAAGTGTGTCCAATAAACGAAAAAAGAAGCTAGGACTCCTATAAGTACTTCTGCAAACTTTCAAAATATAAGAATGGCAAATCTATCGATTCTACTTTATACCGTAGCATGATAGGAAGCTTAATTTACCTTACTGCCTCACGTCCTGATATTACGTACTTAATTTGCATGTGTACCCCATATCAAAACAATCCTAAAGAAAGTCATTTATTATGCGTTAAAAGAATTATCACATACAGTAAAGGCACTCTAAATTTAGGACTTTGGTACAGTAATGACACTTCTAGTACTATACTAGGATACACTGATGCTGATAGGGTTGGGTGTTCTGATGATAGTAAGAGTACTTCAGGATCATGTTACTACATTAGTAACAATTTGGTAGGGTGGAATAGTAAGAAATCAAACTGCTCTTCCTTATCTACTGCCAAATCCGAATATCGCAGGAAGTTGTTGTGCTCAATAACTTTGGCTAAAACAAATGTTAAGAGATTATGGTATTATTGAAGAACAATTATATCTCTATTGTGATAACTAAAACGCGATTAATATTTCAAAAATCCTATTCAACACTCTCGTACTAAACATATTAACAATCGACATCATTTTATATGAGAATTAGAGATTAATTACCTGCCTACTGAATTGCAATTAGCTGATTTATTCACTAAAACCTTGGACAGTAACGGTTTGAATCCTTACGTAAAGCAATTGGGATGGTTATGGCAGATGTGTAATATATCTTTGATATTTCTCTCTCTTATTTTTGTGTAGACCCTTTGTCCATTTGTGACACAATGGAGGAGACGCTTTGAGTCCACTTGGACATTATTTTGATTACTTCAACTAAAAAGCTTGATCTTAGTTATCTTATTTTCAGGAGATCAGTACCTCATGTTATCAGAATGTTGTTAGGGTATTGATTTGTATTTAGTTGAGTAATGTAATTTTTTATTCTAGGATATGGGGTAGTTAGAACTTTGTATAGGAATTGGATTTTCTTATTTCTTTTGTATCCCTATGAGTCCTCGATGACTCAAGGGAGATTTTGTCTCATATTTCCAAAGGGGGAGATTAAAGCACCCTATATCTTTTACTCACTTGAGTCTATACTATATAGGTGCTCATCAAGTTTGAAAATAGTGACAAAATTGAGTCATATCCTAGTCTACCAAAAAGCCCACAGCCTCTAAATATGAATTCCTCTAAAAGTCCCTAATGGTAGAACTCCAACACCTCACCTAGAATTTCATTTATGTGTTGCATTCTTCATAATATGGGTGTGTGTGAGTTAAATCCCATCAAAATGATATTCTACAATTTTGGGATATTTTAAATAATTTTTAGGAATTTTTAAAATAATTTTTAGAAATTTAAAATTGGATTTTATAATTTTTTGGGCTGTTTTATAATTTCCCTAAGTTCCTAAAGCTTTGCTTGGGTAGAATCCAAAAGCACTAGATAATATTGTGGGGATTTCAAAAACACGCATTTTTAGTCCATCGTAGCCTTACAAGTGTTGGTCTTATATCGGCTGGATCTGTGTTTTCTCCTCCTCACATAACTGAGACCTTATTTAAATCGTTGGATCAATCTTACCAGTGGTCTGCATGTCTTATAACTCTATCCAAGTGTTTACCTATTAAACCAATCAGAGTGTTTTTAAAATCGGTGCATAGACATCTGTTAAATTTACATCGATCATTTGTTTTCAATCTTGGTCGTTGATTTGCCCTGAACTTCCAGAGCCTTTCATGCTCTAGTATAAATAATATCCATGTGTACAACATTTACAATCTTTGGATCAATTCACCTCTGTGAGAGAGAGAGAGAGAGAGAGAGAGAGAGAGAGAAAGAGAGAAAGAAAGAAAACCCTAAACGAACTCTGACCAAATTCTCACCTGAAAATCCTTCTGTGAGTTAAGTTTGTTTGAGTTTTGAGAAGATCCATCCCTCTAATTCTTAATCTCTTGTCCAACCAAGTCACGAAGTCCTGATCTCATTTTCTTTCATAGAAAGTTGAGATTTGAGACTCTGTGATACATATCATGTAGAAATTGTTGAGCTTGATTTCTTCTTTCGATAAATCTCTATTTTGTTGGTTATTTTTAAACCTTTATGTTGCTTTCAAAACCTAAACCAACAAAATCATTTCTAATTTCAGTTTCTGAGAATATCCAGACTTAGATCTAGTTATGATCTTGATTGGGGATTTAAACTTTCATATATTTCACATTTTATGAAATACCTATATATTTTCGAATGAAGAAAGTGTCTAGGATCTTAGCTCTTTTATATAGCAAGATTCCCTCTTGATCTGTGGATAAAATTAAAGATCCAAAGTCTGAGAGTTTCAATCAAACTGAGTTCAAAATTTTCTTTTACATATTAGAACTTTGTTTGTAATTTGATAATCATTATGTCTGTAATAAGTGTGTGTGAGTTACATGCATGTGTTAGGCACATCACATCAAAACACTTTCACACTACAACACTAAAAGGTGTTGGTAGAGATATTTTGGACATTAAGAGTCGACGCAAAGCTAAAAGTAGTGGAGCTACGAAGCTGAGAGAACACCAATAACATCAGGGCCTTGGAGAAGTCAGAATAATCCAGAGGAGGTGGTATAATTTCTGAACTTAGATTAGGTTTGCTTGTGTATTTATATTGTTAAATAGTTTGTAATTTGTTACTCTATTTTAGTGGATTTTTTTTTTGAGGTGTAGAGACCTCCGTGGATGTTTCTCCAATTGGTTGGGGTTTTACCACGTTAAAATCTTGTGCACTTGCATACTTAATCTTCCTCTCATCCTATTCTATTAGCGTGCTGATTTAAAAATTGTTTTAGTTTTTGTTTTCAAAGCTTGGATACACAATATCCAAAATATCTCTTTCATAATTCTTTTTATACACATATTATGTTAGTTGTTTGTTTTAAGAAAAGAGTTTTTTAAAAAACTATTTGGAGCCATTTAGACTGTTTAATCTTGAATTAAACAACTTAAGTTGTACTTTTTCACCCACATCTCCCAAAGCCTCTTTCACTACCTATGGCATAAACCTAGAAGTACGATCCACCATAATATGTAATCCTTCATAATCCATCGTCAACAGTTGTTGGAAATTAATGGGAGTAACGATCATCTTCCTGAATCCCAAATGGAATGTGCGGGTAGTGTCCTACCATCTCTTCCTAAGAGCACACAGCATCACAATGGAACATGATGTCTCAAAGGGCACTAAATTATCTTTCTAACGGTCCACCCCGTACATGAATTGTCCTTACGGTTCGGACGAACGATCCATTTTCCTTTGAAAACCTCCCGTCTAGAGACCATCGGGTGCTTTCGAGCCTAGTTTAACTTCGATCAACTCCCAGACCTTGGACTGATTCAATGGATTCTTAAAGGTCTCTGAATAACCTTTCTAGTGGTCCATCCCGTTCATGATTCGGACTTATTTTTGCATTTTATGCTCATTTTTCTAAAAAAAAAAATTATTCCGGACTGCCTATAAGCACCCCAGGGGTCCTGCCTATCAGGAATGTGTCTGGGGTGCTATGCTAATTGGCATGCCAAGATCCCTGTCGATCAACACACGCTTGGACCTATAAATAGATTCCACCTCACCATGATTAAGGCATTGGATACCCCTCTCAAAAAGTTAGTGGACATTTCTCTCGAATTCAGAGCCTTTCCCTTTCCTACAAAGCCCATTTTCCCAAATTTTCTTCCATCAATTTCTTACTTCACTTGGTAATACACCCCAACCCTTCATACCACTTTTATACCATTTCAAGATCAGTATATTGGCATCTTAAAATCAAGAACAAGCATTCATAAGGAGGTCTACCTCTCCATCCCATTATCTAATTTTTCCTTTTTAGTATTATTTATCTTATTTATACTTTTATACTTTTGTTTCATTACATCACATTCATTAATATCTATTCTTTATTAGTAGTATTGCGCATAATCTATTTTCATAAAAACCCCAAAAAAAGAAGAAAATGAGGGTTTATCCATAAAACTTGAAGGATGGATTTCCATTTCACATTATGACTAGGAGACGGCATTCTTTTGCATGTTTTGAGAAAAACAAACTAGAGACTCTATATCTCTATATTATCCCACAATAAAATGGATGAGCACCCTGAGAAGGTCACATCTCCAGCATGCACTGGAGGGAATCCAACCCCGAGATGGCAATAACTTCCATGTCCGAAGTTTTTTTTTTCAATGCTCCTCAAGTCACTCTAGACAACGAAAAGAACCTTGTAGATTAAACTCCTTGACTTAAATTTTTGTGAAGATTTATAATTGCTCATTTTTAGTTCTTTGAACAATGTTTTTGTACTGATTATATACTTTTTCCTTTTGCTACGTATTTGTAATAAATGGATAGTTTATTTTAAGCCAAATGGTATCAAACTATTTTGCTTGTCTTCATGCATGTATTATTCAATGTGCCTAATTTTCTGCAAGTTATTTTTCTCGGCTAAGATATTAAACTTTACCTATGACCAAGTGTTTTTCCAAATAAATTAACAAAGTTAGCGTGGTCGGATATAATCGACCTTATAGTTGAATCTTGTCAACTTGACCTAATTTACCGGCTTTTAAAGATAGGCCTGCTAGAAGATTAGTCGTGTGGTTTTATGGATGGGTCTTATCGACCTAACCTAATTTACTAGCTACCAGGTGGATGAACCTAAGTTGTCCTTACTTGGAATCTACCATTGCTTTATCTAACTTATTAGTCATATAGATGGACCTTATCGTCCTAACCACGTGTCAGCATTGGTTTTCCAGGTCGCCAAATTTATTAAGATTTTTCCTTACATTAATCAGCTTACTGGTCAGTAGTTCTCGGATCTAATTGGCCTGACCATGAGACTACACTAGATTTTCCAAATTTAGATAAACTTATTGATCTTGACAAGTCAAAAATGAGTCCATTCATGAAGTGTAGGTTGATCGTAATTATTTCGATATGCTCGGATTTGAGATTTCTTCGGCCTTGGATTTCTAAGCACCTCTTATACCGATGGACTAGGAAATGAATGATGAAGTAAACTTGAAATGATAACAAGATGTAAGGGTAGAATTGTTGATTCTCATTGATTTTCTAAAAATTAATTACAAGGAACTGAAAATTGTTTACATAATATTCTTCTCTCATAAATATAATATGCTAATCTTTATTGGTAATACTACCTTAAGTGTTCATCGTTCCACAGGTTTTTGAATTGCTCTCCCTCCAAGGTGTCAATTCGATAAGTCACAGGTCACACTAAAGAAAAAATTTTGTACGGGTTATTCCAATTAGGTTCCATCTTATTTCCTATCAGGATAACTTTCTTCAAAACATAATCTCCTTCCTTAAAAGTGCTCATCTTTATCCTTTTATTATAAAAACGAGTTGTTCGTTAAAAGTTTTTCGTCCTCCTTAACTTCGTCTACCAGATTAAGTCTTTTCATTAAATCTCACTTGGGCGAGTTGAAGTTTTAGGAGAGGCTTTTTCTTAAAACTACCTACTAAGAAATAAGTCACTTCACTAAATCAAAGGGAAGTTCATTCGACGTTATATAAAAGAAGTTAAGCAGAACACTCGAAACACCAAGTATAGCATATCCGAGGAAGCTCAAAGAACCATCGATCAACCAGACTAGGAAGGTTCTCGAAGAAATAGATACCAAAATAACTTTATACGATCAGGCATGTTGCAAAAAATCTCACCCGATTGAACATGTTGTGAATAACCATTAGCTTTCTTGACATAAGTATTAATGAGTTGTAAAAAGGTGCAGACGTAAAGAACACTACCTGACATAGAGGAATATTACTTTTTCACATGATTCCATGCACAAAAACTTTATAGTATATATTGGGAAGTTCACTTATCACTTTTGACAAAAGTAATACTTTTTTCCATGTTTTGAGACAACTTTAAGCCACGCTTAACGGGTTTATCCCCCATTTAATGATGGTGGTTTACAAATAGAAGGTTCCAAAAGGGAAAAATTCACTCAAGGTCCCATGAGATTAAGGCTAAGACTATATATTCTACATTGTTCCATTGAATAAAGGATGAGACTCAAAACAGGAAAGATTAGAACGCATATGTACAAGACAGAAGGGAGGCAGATTTTGGGAGAGACTTCAACAAACTTGAAGAGATTCTTTGAGAGTTTAAACACTATAAGAACTTGAGAAGAGAGTTTTTGTCATTGATATTGAGTGATTATAAAAAAAAATCGATTTTCATCCTCTAAGTAGAATAAAACTCAATCTCCTGTGGATATAGTCCAAGCTAAGTGAAAAACATTTTTTGTTGTGTTCTTTACAATTGATTTCCTCTTTTGAGCGTATTTTCCTTTATCATTAATCTTTTTTATCATCATTTTTGCAAAGTAAATTTTCCCATCGCCATCAATAGGGGTTATTGCTCAATTTTATCATAAACTCCCACGTGATAAGAGAACTCAACACTTCCTCTCATTACCCCGAGGAAAGTGCTCTCTTAGATTTAGCGACTCTGCTAGGGAGGTATTATTTTAGAGTTGGTGATTGAAAATATAAATCGTCCTTTCGTGTTCAATGATGCTCAGCATGAGGAAGAATGGGCTATTATTACACCTGCTACTGAGCTTCCTTAAGTCACTCTCATCACGGGGAATGTTTTTAGGGGCAAGCTTCCATAAGATTTGTTTTGGGTCCCAACCAAATGACCAATCTTATAGTGAAATTTATGGGGCCCGTCCATATCCAACAAGGAATAACGGTGTTTGTTTCCACAATGGATTCAAGTTCTTTCGTTACACCAATGGCACAACCTATCGCTCCTTTAATGGAAATTCCCATTATACCCCATTGTCCAGTTGTTCCCGTTATGATCAATATTACTCCTGCTATAACGCTAACTGTTGAAGCTCTAGTTGTCATTACTTCTTCACCTGTGGTCACTCCTCTACAGGCTAAGATAGTGGAAGCGTCTATTTTGCCTTCTTTAACCATTGAAGAGGTCTAGAAAAATGATGAAGATGTTGGAATCATCCTCAAAGACATTTAGTGAGGCATAATCAATTTATAATCATTTCTAATCTCCTTACCCATAAGAGTACATCATTGAACCTGGGGTACATTCCTCTAATTTTAAGAAGTTTAATGGGAGAGGAGGCAACTTGAAGGAACATTTGAAGAGATTTTTCTTATTTCTCATTGCAACAATAAAAACTTACATTTAAGGGAGTTTTCAAAATCCCTTACGGACAAAGCATAAACATGATATTCTCACTTAGCACGAAGGACTATGGCTACATGGGAAGATATTCATGTGAAATTCCCCTAGAAATTCTTTTTGGCAAATAATGAGTTTACATTGACACAGATCGCTCAACAAAAGAAAATGCCAGGTTAGGAGTCGATGGCTTACGTTAAGAGGTTTAGAGAAAGATATCTAGATGTACGAGAAGATGTAACAGAGAGCAAGCTCCTTTAAATTTATGAAGAAGAATTGCTGCAAGAGTTTATTTATCACTTAATAAATCAAACAAGATAAGTCGTGTTTAAAGCCTTCACAAGAGCAGCTCAAAATATAGCATTGGTCATTCGACCTCTTCTAGTCATTATAAATATTATGTGGAAGCATCTAGTTGGCCATGCAATTAGAGGAGATCGGTTTCCATAAGTCAACTATATTGAGGTAGGTGAAGAAGCAGGAAAAAATATGAAGAAAAAGAAGAAGAACAAAAAAGGAAATCTGATCGTGAGGATCCACCTCCATTACCTTGTAGTGTGGAAGAGGAAATGAGTTGTTACCACACCATATTGGGTAGTGGATTAGTTTTTCCTCCTAGAAATTATCCACCTTATTCTTCAGAGGAAGACATTCAAGTTGATCCAAAATACTGCCAGATTCATTGGCACGTTGGTCATCCCACGATTTCATGTTTTACCTTAAGTAAGATTATCATAAACACATGTGGTAGGGACTTTGTATATCCCTCAATTCAATTTTAATAACAATCCATTACCATCTCATTGGGCACACATGGTTGTTGCATTTGATGATGAAAAAGAAGGTCGAACGAAAGAAGAAGAGGATTTTTAATATATATATATATATATGTGTGTGTGTGTGTGTGTGTGTGTGTGTGTGTGTGTGTGTGTGTGTGTGTGTGATAGTTATTTTCAAAGAATGGATAATGTGGTTCTTTCCTACGATGAACCAAGTGGAAGAGATAGTTAACAAGCTTTTCATGGAGAAGAATATGAAGTAGATCCAAGCTTTCAGTACCTGGTGGTCAAATAAGTGAATTGCAAATACGCATTAAAGCACCTCACATTAGCTCCTAATCGAACAGTCATATAGAGGTTGATCAATCAGTTTTATGAAGTTAAAGAAGAGAGACGTCAAAGAACGATGAATTGACATGATGATGCCTATGTCACCATTACACAAAAGATAGCTATGCATGGTGAATCAATAATTATGGTAATCCATCACAATAAAACTCCATCTTTTGTGGTCCAGCTCTTTCGACAGATAATGCCTCAGATTGGAGAGGAGAAATAAGGAAGCATCTTTGTTGATACCAAAATTAGTATGCTGATATAGACGAATCACAAGAAGACACATGTCGATCTACGTGGCACAATAGCAACGAGGAAGTCTATTCCCCCGACCAATTCAGACTCACTCCGAGCAACAAGTATACTCCGAGGAACTCCAGCTCTCCGAGGAACTCCAACGCTCCGAGGAACTCCAGCGCTCCGAGGAACTCTTGAACGACGAGCAACTAAGGCGGTTCGAGCTGCATCTCGACCACAGCGTTGATTGCCAGATAATCAACAGTTCAACTATTCATTGAATGCTTATCATCTTGACGCACACGCTTGAAGAGAATTAAATGAATTACCCTTTCATATGTACATCATTTAATGTATCACTCTTTCAAATTATAGCCTCAAGGCTATAAATACATTGTATTACCCTCATTCAAAGGGACCGAAATTTCTTGATAGTACTTGTAATCGAGAATTCCCAAACACTCAGCAATAACATAACAGTGGACGTAGGCCATTCATATAAGGCTGAACCACTTTAAAATTCTTTGTCTCATTTATTTATCTGTGATTGAATTATTAGAGTAATCTAGTTTTTTACATCAACAGATTGGCGCCGTCTATGGGAACGACTGTTGTTATCGTTTTTCACCCGGAATCATTCATCATCAATGGCAGATAATCCGGAATCCAGCAATCGAAACGCTGGAAATGCTGGAAATCCTCCAAATCCCTCTGCACCTCCAGATCTGGCTGGGATTATGACGAATCTGGCTCAAGGACAAACCGCCATGCAAGAAACAATGCGGCAACTCATACAGACCCTTCATGGCGGTGCACCTGCACATTCGGGACAGCGAAGTGGTCAGAGGCAAACCTATTTATTTTTTTCACGATCCAGGCGTACTGAGTCATATCGTAATGAGGAATCTGATGATTTCTCTTATCAACCTGGGTGAACTTCGTCAATAAGGGCTACAGATACTGATCAACGTATCACTCTCTCTCTAGAAAGACCCAGTGCCTTGGAAAGACTGAGTAGGGTGTCTCCTTTCAGTCGATTAGGCCCTAGGAGGAATAGGAGTCCACCTAAGACCATGTCGAGGAGTTTTCGATGACCATCAGATCTAAGAGAAGGATCAGCACAATCACGACCAGTTTCTCGTCAAGATAGATCCCAGGAGGCCACATCAGAGCAATCAATTGCTCGAACTAACAAGCCCGAGGAGGGAAATGATGCGTGGAAAGGTTCCATTCAGTGGTTGGAGGATAGATTGGGAGAAATGGCTAAGGCGAAGAATCCCTTACAACGAACTTTTGTTCAAGGGACACCTTTTGTGCAGGCCATTGTGGGTTTTCCTACCCCGTCAAAGTTTAAAGCACAAGTGGTGACCCCCAAATATGATGGAAAGACAGATCATGTTCTACACATAGAGAAATATCAAGCTGCCGCCGACATCTATGTTGTCCCCGATGAGATGAGATGTAGAGCATTCTAAGGAACTCTTACTGGATCTGCCCAGATATGGTACAACAATCTTCCTCGGGGTAAGATTTCAACTTTCTTTCAGTTGGCCGAGTTGTTCATTGGCAATTTTTGTTTTGGAGCAAAGCCAGTAAAAAGAGTAGCACACTTGTTAAGTGTTAGACAAAAATCTGGTGAGAGTACTAGAGATTACATAACTCGTTTCAATAACGAGAAGCTGGAAGTCATAGATTATGAATAAAAGACAGCAATCACCGCCTTGATGAGTGGGTTGTTTCCTAACAAGTTGTATTACACTTTGGCCAAAGATCCACCTACAACTATGTCAGAGTTGATGGCAAAAGCGGCAAAAATCATGAATGCCGAGGAGGCTATGGCTGAGAAGAAGAATATGGATAAATAAACCAAGGTGGAAGACGACAAATCTAAGAAGAAAGAGCATAAGGGGAATGGAGGTGACAAGCATTCCAAGAATAATAAATCGTCATGGGAAGTCCTGAAGAAATTCGATAATTATACTCCTTTGAAAATGGGTATTAATCATGTCTTGGAAGAAATCAAGAATAACGAGGAAGTAAAGTGGCCAAAGAAACTGAGGTCAGACCCTGACATAAGGAATAGGGAGAAATATTGCGAGTTCCATAAGGATCACGGCCATATGACCAAAAATTGCATAGCTCTTCAGAACGTGATTGAAACACTCATCCGAAGAGGGAAGCTAGAAAAGTATGTTGATCGGGGAGGCGAAAGAAGAAATAATGACCGAACTAGAGAAAGGTCTAGATCTCCTCGTCGAGCAGAGGAGAAAAAGAAGAGAAACCATGAAGACGATCCAGATGATGACCCCGATCTTCCCAAGAAACCAAGGCAGCCAGAACGAGAGGTATTTTCAATACGCTTTGGGTCATTTGATTGTAATGTCATTACAGGAGGAGATGCAGGAGGAGGAGACCTTACTGCAGGAAGAAAAGCTTACCTCGGTGAGGCTCAGGCTTGCTCATACATTCAACGGATAAATTTAGCTGAAGAGGATCGCCCGAGGAAGGTAAACAAAGAGAAGCTGGTCATCGGTTTTTCAAAAAACGACCTTGCAGGTGTTCTTTACCCTCACGAAGACCCTTTGGTGATCAAAATGAGGATGAAAGAAGTAGTGATTTCAAGGGTTCTGGTAGATAATAGTAGTTCGGCAGACATCATGTTCTACTCATGCTTTGACAGTTTAAATTTAAAGTTATCTCAATTGGAGCCTTATCACAGACCTCTCCTGGGTTTTGCTGGCGAGAAGGTTTTTCCACTTGGGACGATCAAGTTGGATATATTTATTGGAACTTGGCCTGCTTGTCGAACAGAAAGAATACGCTTCTTTATGATGGATAAAAATGTGCAATCAGCTTACAACATCATCATGGGAAGAGTTGGTTTGAAGAAGTTCGAAGCAGTTCGATCTATAGTACATCAGTGTTTGAAATTCCCTACAAATTTTGGAGTAGGAGTTGTGAAAGGTGATCAGAAAGTATCTCGGGAATGCTATTATTCGTCTGCCGAGCAAGAGGATCTTGAAGAGTCAAGGAAAAAGACTACTACCTACCAGATGGATGAAGGTACAGAAATTGAAACACTGGATCCCAGAGATGAATCCCAACTTGTAAAAGGACAGGTGGTGGAATATACAGAAAATGTTATTCTGAACGACGAGCACCCTGAACGAATAACCCAGATAGGTTCGACGTTGGATGCTTCAATAAAACAGGAGTTGATAACTTTCTTGAGAAACAGAAAGAAAACTTTTGCATGGAGTCATGAAGACATGCCAGGAATAGATCCAAACTTCTTATGCCATGAACTCAATGTGAATTAGCAGATCAAGCCTGTAAAGCAGAGAAGAAGAGTGTTTAGTCCCGAGAAGAATCAAGCCATACAAGAGGAGGTCGAGAAGCTCCAGAAAGCCCAATTCATTAAAGATGTGAAATATCCAGACTGGTTAGCAAATGTGGTGATGGTAAAGAAGAAAAACAATAAATGGAGAATGTGTGTTGATTTCACTGATCTCAATAAGGCCTCCCCAAAGGATCACTTTCCATTGCCCAGAATTGACCAACTAGTGGATGCTACCTCGGGACACGAGCTGCTCAGCTTCATGGACGCTTACTCTGGATACAACCAGATCAAAATGAAACCTGAAGACAGGGAAAGCACTTCTTTTATTACCCCTAGGGGAACTTATTGTTATAATGTTATGCCTTTTGGTTTGAAAAATGCAGGAGCGACATACCAGCGGCTGATGAACAAGGTTTTCGCCGAATAAATTAGCTGCAATATGGAAGTCTATGTCGATGATATGCTGACAAATAGCAAGAAAGCTGCTGATCATCTAGTTAACTTAGGTCAGACCTTTGATCAACTGGATAAATACCAAATGGAGCTCAACCCGACGAAGTGCACCTTTGGAGTACGAGAAGGAATGTTCCTCGGGTACATCGTCAACCAGCGAGGCATTGAGGCAAATCCAGTAAAGATCAAAGCTCTTTTAGGGTTGCGATCTCTAACGACGAAGAAAGAGGTGCAGAGTCTTACAGGACGAGTTGCAGCGCTCAACAGATTTGTATCCCGAGCAACTGATAGATGCCTCCCATTCTTTAAAACACTTCGGAAAACTTTCGAGTGGAATGATGAATGTGAAAAAGCCTTTCAACACTTGAAGAAATATCTGGGAGCACCTCCACTATTGTCCAGGCCAGTAATGGGAGAAAAGTTGTACTTGTACCTGGTAGTATCAGAGAATGCAGTCAGCTCGGCATTAATCAGAATGGAGAATGGAGTCCAGAAGCCAATTTATTACACAAGTAAGGCTTTTCGAGGTGCAGAGATCAGGTACCCAAAGCTGGAAAAATTGGCATTGGCATTAATTGAGGCAAGTAGAAGAATGAGGCCATATTTCCAGGCCCATACCATCGTCGTGTATACCGACATGCCATTGAGACAAGCCCTTCATAAGCCAGAAAAAGCAGGGAGACTGATGTATTGGGCAATAGAGCTCGGTGAATATGATATTGTGTATGAACCCAGATCATCACTAAAAGGGCAAGTTGTAGCTGACTTTATAGTAGAATTTACATATCATGATACCCCCGAGGAACAAAAGTTGCTCGTTGATCAACCTGTGGATGTTACAGGATCAACAGACATAAGCTCAGACCAACTCCGATTGGTAAAAGGGCTTGTAGATGTGGAAGGATCATCACATTCGAGCTCAGACCAACTCCGGTTGGTAAAAGAGCGAGAAGAGATGATCGACGAGGAGAAAGAAATATCAGGGAAGGATGATAGAAAACAGCAGATATTTCACCGAGGAACTCTGTCAGATAAGAAATTTGAAGACGAGTTACCTACATGGAGATTATATGTAGATGGGTCATCTTGCACAACGGGTTGTGGAGCAGGGATTGTTTTAAACACCCCAGACGAGATTGACGTGGAATATGCCTTGCGATTCCAATTCAAAGCTTCCAATAATGAAGCTGAGTATGAAGCCTTGATAGCAGGTCTTAATTTAGCAAAGATTATGGAAGCGCAACAAGTGATGGTATTCAGTGATTCTCAATTAATTGTGAATCAGAAGATGGGAACATATGCAGTTAAAGGAGAATTAATGGTCAAGTATCATGCAAAGGCGATGGAGTTGTTGGAAGAATTTGATGCCATTCAGTTGATCAGAATACCAAGAATGGAGAATGCACAAGCAGACGCACTGGCCCGAATAGCATCATCTACTCGTACCGAGCTGCGAAGAACAATACCAATTGAGGTGTTAGAAAGTCGAAGCATAGATGAAGACCTGACGATGAATATTATTACTCTTGATTTAGGACCATCTTGGATGGATCCCATCAGGGCATATATTGAGGAAGGAGAATTACCGGAGGATTAGATCGCTGCCAAGAAATTAAAGTTTAAAGCTGCTCGGTATGTACTAACTAATGGTGTTTTGTATAGACGAGGAATTATGACAGGTTTGCAAAGATGTGTACATCCCTCCGAGGTGAAGGAATTGATTGAAGAGATCCATGAAGGGTCCTGTGGAGCCCATGTAGCAGGTCGGACACTTTTGCAAAGGGTGATGACGCAGGGATACTACTGGCCAACGATGAGGGCTGATTGTATAGCTTATGCTAAGAGATGTGATAAATGCCAACGTTTTTCCTCCATCCGACGAACTCCACAAGCATTGTTGACACCCATAACTTCCCCTTGGCCTTTCGCCATGTGGGGAATGGATTTGGTTGGACCACTGCCAACGACCCGAGGAAGATTCAAGTACTTCATCGTCGCAGTGGATTATTTTACTAAGTGGGTAGAAGCTGAGCCTCTGATTGATATGACATACGAGAACGTGTACCAATTCGTTTGGAAGAACATCATATGCCGATATGGTCTCCCTCATGCCTTCATTACAGACCATGGAACACAATTTGATAACGAGGAGTTCGCCGCCTATTATCATCAGTCAAATATTTTGAAGGTTCATTCAGCACCAGGCCATCCTCAAAGTAATGGACAGACTGAAGTGACGAACAGAACAATACTAAATGGTTTGAAGAAGAGGCTAAGTGAGGCTAAAGCTAATTGGATTAATGAGCTACAGTCAGTATTGTGGGCTTACCGAATAACTCCCCGAGCAGCAACTGGAAAATCACCATATATGCTGGCATTTGGAAGTGAGGCTGTAATACCTGCCGAGTTGGGTCTTCCAACACACAGAGTGCTGAATTTTAATTCCCCAGTCAGCGACTTGATGAGGAGATTAGATTTGGATATGCTCGAGGAAGTTAGAGAAGAGGCAGCCATTAGGAATGCTGCTTATCAACAACGAACATCCCTGTTCTACAACAAGAGGGTGAAGAAATGCGACTTAAAAGAAGGAGATTACGTGCTAAAGAAAGTCATTCAGAAGCACAATAAGTTGGAAGCAAACTGGCATGGACCTTACCGAGTTACTGCAATTGTCCGACCAGGAACTTACCAAATAGCGACTCAAGAAGGAGAGGAATTTAAGAATGCATGGAATGCTGAACACCTACGCAAGTATTATCAGTGATGTAAAATGTAAAGCAGTTCCATCAATATGAATAAAAAAATGATATTTCACAATCTTCTCTCCTTTTATTGAAAGTTTTTCGGGGAATACTAGTGTTTAACACTACGCTGCTCGGCACACTACGCTGCTCGGCAGTAAAAAGAAGAAGATAGTTCGAACCCAGACCAACTCCGGCTGGTAAAAGGGAGAGAACACCCCATACTCATTTGGTTAGGAGGCGTACACTAGCTCAGACCAACTCTGGTTGGTAAAAGAGTTAGTGGACATGATAGTTCGAACTCAGACCAACTCCGGTTGGTAAAAGAGCGAGAACAAGATAGTTCGAACCCAGACCAACTCCGGTTGGTAAAAGGGCGAGAACACCCCATACTCCTTTGGTTAGGAGGCGTACATTAGCTCAGACCAACTCCGGTTGGTAAAAGAGTTAGTGGACATGATAGTTCAAACTCAGACCAACTCCGGTTGGTAAAAGAGCAAGAACACGATAGTTCGAACTCAGACCAACTCCGGTTGGTAAAAGAGCAAGAACACGAGATGATCAACGAAAGGCCAATCTCGGTTGGTTAGGAAACAAGATATTCTCTCAAATGCCAACTTATGTTGGTCGGGAAGTAAGTTTATTACATAAAAGTTCCTCGAAGAACAAATATTTTAAACAGTACCAAGTATAGCTGGTCGGGGATAAAAACCCATTAACTATAATTGGTCGACGAGCACAATTTAACAACCTTGGTTGGTTGGAAGAAATTTTAAACATTTTTATACTCATTACTTTATTATTAAGTGATCGAGCAACACTACTAGTACTTGTAATTTTTTATTACTAAGTTGGTCGAGGAACCACACAATATTGTTATGCAAGCACAAATATAAAGTGTTTGACAAGTACAAGAGCAATACAAATTTGCAAACAAAAATGAAATTTTTTCATTAAAGTCGAAATGAATTACACAAGTTTATTATATTGATATTAAAATGTGTACTAATTATTACATCAGAATTTCCTATTCTATTGGCTTTTTTCCTTCAACTTTCGATATAGGCTCCTCGCCAGCAGGAGGATCTTCCAAGCAAAGGGGAGAATTAATGAAGTTAATATCTTGAATCATTCTGACGTTCATTACTGAAGGTGTGTCCAGTAGATGCTCGGGACGAGATACCTCGATCTGAGAATGAAGATTGTAGTCACCGAGGTATTTTGCAATTAAGCTCCGAGGAATGGCACGAGCTGGGATCCATTCCATGTCCAATTTATAAGGTGGCACAGGCAAGTCTAGTAGCCCAGGAGCATGATAATCCCATAAATAATGGCCCTGCTCTCGTTTTAATACACCCAGGGCCTTCAACCATCTCTGTTTATAACCTTCATTATTGGCATTTTCAAGGCGAGCATCCAAGTGACAAAGGGCCTCATTGTAGCCTGCCATCCAGAACTCACGAGGTTGTTTGTGTAATTGGAAAGTTATTCTCTCTAACTGCTCGTGAAGGTTTCTGGCAAAAACATCCTTTTTATTCAGAGCAGACTTTGTCGAAGCAAGCTGATCCTCCAGAGTTTGGATTTTCTTGGACATTTCAGACAAAGCCCGATCTTTTGCATTCAATTGGAACGCTTGAGTTTCCAATGTTTATTGAGTACGAGCTTCTTCAACAGTACGACGAAGACCTCTTGATTGTCCCCTAGCAGGTTGAATACTTTGTTCCTCGTCAACATTCTGAGCAACTCTTCCTCGTCCACGAGAACTTCTTCCTCGTCCCCGAGTAGCAGTAGAAGGCCCATATCTTCTCAAAGTCTCTAATTCTTGCCTCAATTTGGCATTCTCAACCTCTAAAAATGAGAATCCTTCATCGGTGACCGGTACCAAGGCAGTGGAAGATGAAGCTGCATACTTATACTATGCCAACTCTTTCTGCAAATTGTTATTCTCTTGCTCCAGCAGCTCGGCGATCTGTCTGCATGCTTCGACTTCACCCTTTAGGGTTCTCTCTCTCACTTCATAGCCAGCAAGCATCTTGTCATAACCTGTTTCAGCACTAAGTTATTTGAGTTTCTTCTCATATCCTTCGTGCAAAAGAGCTGAAGACTCTTTATACTGATGCTAAAGTTCATCGAGAGTACCTTGCAAGTCTTCAATCATCTCATAGTAAGCCACATTGTTGTCCACAGCTCGGTTAAGTAAGTCTTTCAAGTACTGATAAGCTTCTACTGCCTGCTCTGAAGCATCATGACCGAGGATGTCAGTAACTTCTGATACACTCAATTCTGTGTGACCAGCCTTATAATATTCATGACATTGCTGCATCAGCTTTGTATCATTAGTAGATAGCATATTCATCCTGGCCAGAAACTAGCAGAGAAAGAAAAAGTAACCATCAAAAAGAAGATCAAGACAGAGTACAGAAGAGAAAAGAGGCAATCATATGGAAGAAAAGAACTCAAATTTTATTAGATCATAGTGCAGAGTTACAAAGATCTTGTTACATTTGAAAAAGAAGAAAAATAGATAGAGAATACCAAACAACTTCACACCTTTTCCTTGTCTCCCAAGACTTTCTCGGGAGGCTGGGATGAGGAGATTGGTTGCTCGGTGGGAACAACGAGTTGATCGACAGGAACTGGAACTTGTTCAGGAGGAGCAGGCCGAGATGAAAGCTCCTCGTCAGCAGGCTGGGTAAGGATGAGATCACCCATTACCATTAAAGATTCTTCGGAGGCAGCTTCATCCTCTTCTTCATCCTCAATAGCTGGGGGAGGACCAGGCAGATGTTGTTGAAACAATTTTGAGTCCTCATTAACTTTCAATTCTTGCAAAGCAGCAACCCAACCATCTCGGAAGTATTTCAAACTCCCATACTTGACCTGGGTCATCATTGCCGCTACCCCCCTATCCCATCGTTTATCCCAACCGCTGCGGAAAGATTTTTTCATAGCCACTTTTCTTTTCATTTTCTCCGAGGAGAGCTTCTCGGATAGAAGATCCTCGGAGGCTTTCAACTTGGCCTCCAACTCCTCCTTCTGGCGATTTACTTCTCGTAGAAAGGTTAGCTCTTCCTCAGCCGACTTCAACTTATTTTCAAGCTCCCCAAAGTTTGTAAGCTTCTCGGCATATTTCTTATTCTCTCTCTCCAAGTCTTTTATTTTGTTTCCCAACTGCACCTTCTCTGCCTCAGATGCAGCCAACTTCTTCTCCCATTCACCCCTATCCTCGTCATATTTTTTACGGGAATCCTTCAAAGACTGGGACAAACCCAGAAAAGAATCCTCCACTCCAGACGAGGAGATAGAAGCCTTGAGTGCTTCATCTTTCTTCACTATGGTGTTAAAACAACTCACCAGCTGAAAAAGAAGGTAATGATAAGTCAGTGCCGAGATACATATATTGACTGAAAGAAAGAAAAATTCAGGATAAGAGAAACTTACTGAAGCAATGTGATGAGTAGCTAGGGATGTCAGCATATCCCTAAACATGTTTTCTTCAATTCCTTGGACTTCAGGAATAGTCCAAGTCTTTACCGAGCTCATTGCAGAACTCGGGGGAATAATGGTTGGAACACCATCTCCACTAGCTTGGAGCTGGGGAATGGTTTCAGAAAAACTGACCGAGGAGGATTTCTTCAATCTCCTCAGTGGTACTTCAGCAGTTTCAACCAAAGAACTTTTGGTGGGGGAGATGGTGACCACTTCCACAGAAGCACTTTTCTTGCTCGGAGCCACTGGGGGCTTCTCGGCAGCCTTCTGAGGAGCAACAGAAGGGGCAGCATCTACTTTCTTTGTCCCCTTTGGGACATCAATCTTATTTCTTTTCCCATCTCCAACAGAGGTAGTCTCCTCAAAAAGAGCAGGAACTCTTCTTTTGCCCATTTTATGACTTAGAGGAATATGAGATTCTGGTGAAGAATCCTCAGAAGCTGGCAATGGTTCACTAATGCTGACCACAGGACGAGCAGTAAAGGATGATGTATAGCTCCTGTGCTGTGACAAGTATGAAGCAGACCTGACGTACTCGTCTGCAACTTTCTGATGCAAACTCCAGATATGTTTCAAATGCTTTATATTAACTTCTGATTCTTTGGGAGTTTTTCTCTTACTGTCAACTGCAAACAAATACATAGTGAAATATCAGTCATACATTTTATCAAAGATAATGAAATCATAATTTCAGAAATAAAATAAGATGAAAATAACCTATCCCATTTCCATATGGAGGGCATTTGGGACCTTCATATACTTCGTCTCCAACCAAAGGGGCATGTTGCCAATTTTTGATAACTACCCCATGTTCAAAATAATCCCTATTAGCATCAGGGAGATTGACTACTAAACCTCTATTCAAAAATCTAGTTTTTAAATAATAAACATTGTCTAGAACAGCCTGTTGACACCAAAATTAGTATGCTGATGTGGATGAATAATAATAAGACACGTGTCAATCTACATGCCACAATAGCAACGAGGAAGATTGTTTCCCCGACCAACGTACTCACTCCGAGGAACACCACTCTCCGAGGAACTCTTATCCTCCGAGGAACTCCAACGCTCCGAGGAACTTTTGGACGACGAGCAGCTAAGGCGGTTCGAGCTGCACCTCGACCACATCATTAATTGCCAGATAATCGACAGTTCCACTATTCATTGAATGCTTATCATCTTGACGCGCACGTTTGAAGAACATTAAATGAATTACCCTTTCATATGTGTATCATTTAATGTAACACCCTTTCATGTACAGCCTAAGGGCTATAAATACCTTGTATCACCATCATTCAAAGGGACCGAAATTTCTTAATAGAACTTGTAATCGAGAATTTCCCAAACACTCAGCAATAACATAACAGTGGACGTAGGCCATTCTTATAAGGCTGAACCACTTAAAAAATCTTTGTCTCAGTTTATTTATCTGTGATTGAATAATTAGAGCGATCTAATTTTTTACATCAACGGATTGGCGCCGTCTGTGGGAATCGATTGTTATTATCATTTTTCACCAAAAATCATTCATCATCAATGGCGGATAATCCAGAATGTAGCAATCGAAATGCTGGAAATGCTGGAAATCCTCCAAATCCCTCTGCACCTCCAGATCTGGCCGAAATTATGACGAATCTGGCTCAAGGACAAACCGCCATGCAAGACACAATGAGGCAACTTATACAAACCCTGCATGGCGGTGCACCTGCCCGTTCAGGACAACAAAGTGGTCAAAGGCAAACTTATTTACTTTCTTCACGATCCAGACGTACTGAGTCATATCGTAATGAGGAGTCTGATGATTTCTCTTATCAACCTGGGCGAACTTTGTCAATAAGGGCTACAGATACTGATCAACGTATCACTCTCTCTCCAGAAAGACCCAGTGCCTTAGAAAGACTGAGTAGGGTGTCTCCTTTCAGTCGATTAGGCCCTAGGAGGAATAGGAGTCCACCTAAGACTGTGTCAAGAAGTTTTCGGCGACCATCAGATCTAAGAGAAGGATCAGCACAATCACGACCAGTTGCTCGTCAAGAAAAATCTCAAGAGGCCACATCAGAATAATCAATTGCTCGAACTAATATGCCCGAGGAAGGAAACGATGCGTGGAAGGGTTCCATTCAGCGTTTGGAGGATAGATTGGGAGAAATGGCTAAGGCGAGGAATCCCTTACAACGAACTTTTGTTCAAGGGACACCTTTTGTCCAGGCCATTGTGGGTTTTCCTACCCCATCAAAGTTTAAATCACCAGTAGTGACCCCTAAATATGATGGAAAGACAGATCATGTCCTTCATATAGAGCAATATCAAGCTGCTGCCGATATCTATGTTGTCCCCGACGAGATGAGATGCAGAGCGTTCTCAGGAACTCTTACTGGAGCTGCCCAGATATGGTACAACAATCTTCCTCGGGGTAAGATTTCAACTTTCTTTCAATTGGCTGAGTTGTTCATCGGCAATTTCTGTTTTGGAGCAAAGCCAGTAAAACGGGTAGCACATTTGCTAAGTGTTAGACAAAAATCTGGTGAGAGTACTAGAGATTACATAACTCGTTTCAATAACGAGAAGATGGAAGTTATAGATTACGAGGAGAAGACGGCAATCACCGTCTTGATGAGTGGGTTGTTGCCTAATAAGTTGTATTATACCTTGGCGAAAGATCCACCTAAAACTATGTCAGAGTTGATGGCAAAAGCGGCCAAAATCATGAATGCCGAGGAAGCTATGGCTGCAAAGAAGAATATAGATAAAGACACCAAGGTGGAAGTCGACAAGTCTAAGAATAAAGAGCATAAGGGCAATGGCGGTGATAAACTCTCCAGAAATAATAAGTCATCATGGGAAGTCCTGAACAAATACGACAATTATACTCATTTGAAAATGGGTATTCATCATGTCTTGGAAGAAATCAAGAACAACGAGGAGGTAAAATGGCCAAAGAAACTGAGGTCAAACCCTGATTCGAGGAGTAAGGATAAATATTGTGAGTTTCATAAAGATCATGGTCATATGACCAAAAATTGCATAGCTCTTCAGAACGAGATTGAAACACTCATCCGAAGAGGAAAGCTAGCAAAATATGTTGATCGGGGAGGTGAAAGAAGAAATAACGATCGAACTAGAGAGAGGTCTAGATCTCCTCGCCGAGCAGAGGAGAAAAAGAAGAGAGACCATGAAGATGATCCAGATGAAGACCCCGATCTTCCCAAGAAACCAAGGCAGCCAGAACGAGAGGTATTTTCCATACATTTTGGATCATTTGATTGTAATGTCATTACAGGAGGAGATGCAGGAGGAGGAGACCTTACTGCAGAAAGAAAAGCTTACCTCGGAGAGGCGCAAGCTTGCTCGTACATTCAGCGAATAAACTTGGCCGAGGAGGATCGTCCGAGGAAGGTAAACAAAGAGAAACTGGTTATTGGCTTTTCAAAAAATGACCTGGCAGGTGTTCTTTACCCTCACGACGACCCTTTGGTGATCAAAATGAGGATGAAAGAAGTAGTGATTTCAAGGGTGTTGGTAGACAATGGTAGCTCGGCAGACATCATGTACTATTCATGCTTTAACAGCTTAAATTTGAAATTATCTCAATTGGAACCTTATCACAGACCCCTTCTGGGTTTTGCTGGCGAGAAAGTTTTTCCACTTAGAACGATCAAGTTGGATATATTCATTGAAACTTGGCCTGCTTGCCGAACAGAAAGAATACTCTTCTTTGTGATGGATAAAAATGTGCAGTCAGCTTACAACATCATCATGGGAAGAGTTGGTTTGAAGAAGTTCGAAGCAGTCCCATCTACAGTACATCAGTGCTTAAAATTCCCAATAAATTTCGGAGTGGGAGTTGTGAAAGGCGATCAGAAAGTAGCACGGGAATGCTATTATTCGTCTGCCGAGCAAGAGGAGCTTGAGGAATCAAGGAAAAAGACTACTACCTACCAGGTGGATGAAAGTACGGAAATTGAAACACTTGATCCAAGAGATGAATCCCAACTTGTAAAAGGACAGGTGGTAGAATCTACAGAAAATGTTATTCTGGACGACGAGCACCCTGAACGAGTAACCCAGATAGGTTCATCGTTGGATGTTTCAATAAAATAGGAATTGATAGCTTTCTTGAGAGACAGAAAGAAAACTTTTGCATGGAGTCATGAAGACATGCCAGGAATAGATCCAAACTTCTTATGCATGAACTCAATGCGAATAAGGAGATCAAGCCTGTAAAGCAGAGAAGAAAGGTATTTATCCCCGAGAAGAATCAAGCTATTCAAGAGGAGGTCGACAAGCTCCAGAAAGCCCAATTCATTGAAGATGTGAAATATCCAGACTGGTTGGCAAATGGTGATGGTAAAGAAGAAAAATAATAAATGGAGAATGTGTGTTGATTTCACTGATCTCAACAAGGCCTGCCCAAAGGATCACTTCCCATTGCCCAGAATTGACCAACTAGTAGATGCTACCTCGGGGCACGAGCTGCTCAGCTTCATGGATGCTTACTCTGGTTACAACCAGATCAAAATGAAACCTGAAGACAGGGAGAGCACCTCTTTTATTACCCCTAGGGGAACTTATTGTTATAATGTTATGCCTTTTGGTTTGAAAAATGCAGGAGCGACATACCAGCGACTGATGAACAAGGTTTTTGTCGAACAAATCAGTTGCAATATGGAGGTCTATGTCGACGATATGCTGACAAAGAGCAAGAAAGTTGCTGATCATCTGGTTGACTTACGTCAGACCTTTGATCAGCTGGATAAATACGAGATGAATCTCAACCCGAAAAAGTGCACCTTTGGAGTACGAGAAGGAATGTTCCTCGGGTACATCTTCATCCAGCGAGGCATTGAGGCAAATCCAGCAAAGATCAAAGCTCTTTTAGGGTTGCGATCTCCAATGACGAAGAAAGAAGTACAGAGTCTTACAGGACGAGTTGCAGTGCTCAATAGATTTGTATCTCGAGCAACTGATAGGTGCCTTCCATTCTTCAAAACACTTCGAAAAACTTTCGAGTGGAATAATGAATGTGAAAAAGCCTTTAAAGACTTGAAGAAATATCTGGGAACACCTCCATTGCTGTCCAGACCAGTGATGGGTGAAAAGTTGTACTTATACCTGGCAGTATCAGAAAATGCAGTCAGCTCGGCATTGATCAGATTGGAGAATGGAGTCCAGAAGCCAATTTATTACACAAGTAAGGCTTTTCGAGGTGCAGAGATCAGGTACCCAAAGTTGGAAAAATTGGCATTGGCATTAATTGAAGCAAGTAGAAGAATGAGGCCATATTTCCAGGCCCATACCATCATCGTGTATACCGACATGCCATTGAGACAAGCCATTCATAAGCCAGAAAAGTCAGGGAGATTGATGTACTGGGCAATAGAGCTCGGTGAATATGATATTGTGTATGAACCTAGATCGTCCTTAAAAGGGCAAGCTATAGCAGACTTTATAGCAGAGTTTACATATCCTGATACCCCCGAGGAACAAAAGTTGCTCGCTGACCAACCTATGGATGTTACAGGATCAACAGACATAAGTCCAAACCAACTCTGGTTGGTAAAAGGGCTCGTGAATGTAGAAAGATCATCAAATTCAAACCCAGACCAACTCCGGTTGGTAAAAGGGCGAGAAGAGATGGTCGATGAGGAGCAAATAATACCGGGGGAAGATAAAAGAAAACAGCAGATATTTCACCGAGGAACTCTGTCAGATAAGAAATTTGAAGACGAGTTACCTATATGGAGGTTATATGTAGATGGCTCATCTTGCACTGCAGGATGTGGCGCTGGAATAGTTCTGAGCACTCCAGACGAGATCGACGTGGAATACGCCCTGCGATTCCAATTCAAAGCTTCCAATAATGAGGCTGAATATGAGGCGATGATAGCAGGTCTTAATTTAGCAAAGATTATGGAAGCGCAACAAGTGATGGTATTCAGTGATTCTCAATTAATTGTGAATAAGATAATAGGAACGTATGCAGTTAAAGGAGAATTAATGATCAAGTATCATGCAAAGGCGATGGAGTTGTTGGCAGAATTTGATTCCATACAGTTGATCAGAATACCAAGAATGGAGAATGCACACGTAGACGCACTGGCCCGACTAGCATCAGCTACTCGTACCGAGTTGCGAAGAACGATACCAATTGAGGTGTTAGAAAGTCGAAGCATAGATGAAGACCTGACGATGAATATTATTACTCTTGATTTAGGACCATCTTGGATGGATCCCATCAGGGCATATGTCGAGGAAGGAGAATTACCGGAGGATAAGCTCGCTGCCAAGAAATTGAAGTTCAAAGTTGCTCGGTATGTACTAACTAATGGTGTTTTGTATAGACGAGGAATTATGGCAGGTTTGCAAAGATGCGTACATCCCTCTGAGGTAAAAGAATTAATTAAAGAGATCCATCAAGGGTCCTGTGGAGCCCATGTAGCAGGTCGAACACTCTTGCAAAGGGTGATGACGCAAGGATATTACTGGCCAACAATGAGGGCTGATTGTATAGCCTATGCTAAGAAATGTGATAAATGCCAACGTTTTTCCTCCATCCGACGAACTCCGCAAGCATTGTTGGCGCCCATAACTTCTCCTTGGCCTTTTGCCATGTGGGGAATGGATTTGGTTGGACCCCTGCCAACGACCCGAGGAAGATTCAAGTACCTCGTCGTTGCAGTAGATTATTTTACTAAGTGGGTAGAAGCTGAGCCACTTATTGATATGACGTA
Organism: Sambucus nigra; assembly: GCA_949130495.1. Classification (NCBI taxonomy): domain Eukaryota; kingdom Viridiplantae; phylum Streptophyta; class Magnoliopsida; order Dipsacales; family Adoxaceae; genus Sambucus; species Sambucus nigra. Next base: position 246,782,137 of record OX422210.1, read on the forward strand.
CGAGAAGGTGTACCAATTCGTTTGGAAGAACATCATCTGTCGATATGTTCTCCCTCATGCCTTCATCACAGACCATGAAACACAATTTGATAACGAGGAGTTTGCCGCCTATTGTCATCAGTCAAACATTTTGAAAACTCATTCAGCACCAGGCCATCCTCAAAGCAATGGACAGACTGAAGTGACGAACAGAACATTATTAAATGGCTTGAAGAAGAGGTTAAATGAGGCTAAAGCAAATTGGATTAATGAGCTACAGTCAGTATTGTGGGCTTACCGAACAACTCCCCGAGCAGCAACTGGAGAATCACCATATATGATGGCGTTTGGAAGTGAGGCTGTAATACCTGCTGAGTTGGGTCTCCTAACACACAGAGTGCTGAATTTCAATTCCCCAGTCAGTGACTTGATGAGAAGATTAGATTTGGACATGCTCGAGGAGGTTAGAGAAGAAGCAGCCATTAGGAATGCTGCATATCAACAACGAACAGCTTTATTACACAACAAGAGGGTGAAGAAATGCGATTTAAAAGAAGGAGATTACGTGCTAAAGAAGTTCATTCAGAAGCACAATAAATTGGAAGTAAATTGGCATGGACCTTACCGAGTTACAGAAGTTGTTCGACCAAGAACTTACCGAATAGCAACTCTAGATGGAGAGGAATTCAAGAATGCTTAGAATGCTGAACACCTACGCAAGTATTATTAGTAATGTAAAATGTAAAACAGTTCCTTCATTATGAATAAAACGATGATATTTCACCATCTTCTCTCCTTTTATTGAAAGTTTTTCGGGGAATACTAGTGTTGTACACTACGCTGCTCGACAGCAAAAAGAAGACGAAGACGATAGTTCAGACCCACGACCAACTCCGGTTGGTAAAAGGGCGAGAACAAATTATACTCCTTTGGTTAGGAGGCGTACACTTGCGTGATAAACTTCGGTTGGTAAAAGAGCTTGTGGACAAGATAGTTCGAAAGAACCTGATAGTTCAGACCCACGACCAACTCCGGTTGGTAAAAGGGTGAGAACAAATTATACTCCTTTGGTTACGAGGCGTACACTTGCGTGATCAACTTCGGTTGGTAAAAGAGCTTGTGGACAAGATAGTTCGAAAGAACCTGATAGTTCGAGCGTGATCAACTTCGGTTGGTAAAATAGCGAGAACAAATTATACTCCTTTGGTTAGGAGGCGTACACTTGCGTGATCAACTTCGGTTGTTAAAAGAGCTTGTGGACAAGATAGTTCGAAAGAACCTAATAGTTCAAACCCACGACCAACTTTGGTTGGTAAAAGGGCAAGAACAACATTCTTAAAATTCCAATCTCGGTTGCCTTGAAACAAAATATGCTCTCAAATGCCAATTTATGTTGGTTGGGAAGTAAGTTTATAATATAAAAGTTCCTCGAAGAATAAAATATTCCAAACTGAACCAAGTATAGTTGGTCGGGGATAAAAACCCACTAACTGTAGTTGGTCGACGAGGAAAAATCTTCGACCGTGGTTGGTCAGGCACATTCTATGAAAAAAAAAAAGGCAAAATTTACCAAGTATAGCTAGTCGGGGATAAAAACCTATTAACTATAATTGGTCGACGAGCTCAATTTAAACAACCTTGGTTGGTTGTAAGAAATTACATTTTTATACTCATTACTTTATTGTTAAGTAGTCAAGCAACATTACTGGTACTTGTAAGTTATTACTAGATTGGTCGATGAACCACAAAGTATTGTTATGCAATCACAAATATAAAGTGTTTAACAAGCACAAGATAATAGCAATACAGATTTGCAAACAGAAAATGAAAGTCTTTCATTAAAATTCAAAATAAATTACAAGTTACATATGTATGCTAACTATTATATTGAAAAATCCTATTCTATTGGTTTTTTCCCTTCAGCCTTCGATATAGGTTCCTCGCCAGCAGGAGGATCATTTAATGTCTGAGGAGAATTGATAAAATTCAAATCCTTCAACATTCTGACATTCATTACTGAAGGAGTATCCAAGAGATGCTCAGGACGAGATACTTCAATTTGAGAATGAAGGTTATAGTCACCAAGATATTTTGAAATTAAGCTCCGAGGAATGGCGCGAGCTGGTATCCATTACATGTCCAACTTGAAAGGTGGCACAGGCAAGTCAAGCACTCCAGGCTCGTAGTAATACCACAAAAAATGTCCTTGCTCGAGCTTTAATACACATAAGGCATTCAGCCAGCCTTGTTTATAACCTTCATTATTGGCATTTTCAATGCGAGCATCCAAGTGATAAAGGGCCTCATTATAGCCTGCATTCCAAAATTCCCTGGGCTGTTTATGGAATTGGAAGGTTAATCTATCCAATTGTTCATGAAGGTTTTTGGTGAAAAGGTCCTTGGTATGTAAAGCAGACTTTGTCGTAGTAAGTTGATCTTCCAAAGTCAGGATTTTCTTGGACATTTCAGATAAAGCCCGATCTTTTGCGTTCAACTGGTACGCTTGAGTTTCCAATGTTGACAGAGTATGAGCTTCTTTAATACTACGAGGAGTTCTTGATCGACCCCGAGCAGCTGCAGTGCTCCGTTCCTCGTTAACATCCTGGGCAGCTCTTCCTCGCCCACGAGAACCTCTTCCTCGTCCCCGAGCAGTAGCAAAAATACCAGACTTTCTTAAAGTATCCAATTCTTGCCTTAATTTGGCATTCTCAACCTCTAAGAATGAGAACCCTTTTGTCGGAGACTGGTACCAAGGCAGTGGAAGATGAAGCTGCAGACTTATACTATGCCAACTCTGTCTGCAAATTGTTGTTCTCTTGTTCCAGCAGCCCGGCGATCTGTCTGCAGGCCTCAACTTCACCTTTTAGGGTCCTTTCCCTGACATCATACCAAGCAAAGAGTTTGTCGTAGCCCTTCTCGGCAGAAAGCAGTTGATATTTCTTTTCATACCCCTCATGTAACAAGGCATTTGACTCCCTGTACTGATCCTTGAGATCTTCTAGAGTATATAGAAGCTCCTCGATCATATCATAGTAGGCCACGTTATTGACCACTGCTCTATCAAGTAAGTCCTTCAGGTACCGATAAGCTTCGATTGCTTGCTCTGAAGCACCATGACCAAGGATATCGGCAATTTTGGATGCACTGAGGTCTATATGATCAGCTTTATAATACTCATGGCATTGCTGCATCAACTTTGTGTCGTTAGCAAACAAAAGATCCATCCTGGCCATAAACTAACAGAGAAAGAAAAAGAAGATCAAGACAGAGTGCAGATAAAGAAGAGACAATCATATGGAAAGAAAGAACTCAAATTTTATTAGATCATAAGGCAAAAGTTACAAAGATCTAAGATACAAAGTACAAGTAAGGAGAAAAACAGAAAGATAGTACCGAACAACTTCACACCTTTTCCTTGTCTCCCAAGACTTTCTCGGGAGGCTGAGACGAGGAGCTTGGTTGCTCGGTGGGAACACTGATTTGATCGGCTGGAGTTGGGATTTGTTCAAGAGGAGCAGGCAAAGAAGAAATATCCTCAGCAGATGTTTGGTTGGGTTGAGGAGCATGGATCTGATCACCCACAATCATTGAAGATTCTTCATATGCAGCTTCGTCTTCATCTTCGTCTTCAATAACTGGAGGAGGACCAGGGAGATTTTATTGAAATAGCTCGGAGTCCTCGCTCACCTTCAATTCCTGCAAAGCAGCAACCCAACCATCATGGAAGAATTTCAAACTTCCATAATTCACCTGGGTCATCATTGCTGCTACCCCCCTATCCCATCCTTTATCCCAACCAGTTCGAAAGGATTTCTTCACAACTGTTTTTCTCTTCATCTTCTCCGAGGAGAGATTCTCGGATAGAAGGTCCTCGGAGGCCTTCAATTTGGTCTCCACCTCCTCCTTTTGATGATTTACTTCTCGCAGGAGGGTCAGCTCTTCTTCAGCTGATTTCAATTTATTCTCAAGCTCCCCAAAGCCTGAAAGTTTCTCGGCATAGTCTTTATTCTCTCTCTCCAAATCCTTCACCTTATTACCCAGTTGTACCTTCTCTGCATCAGACGCAGCCAACTTCTTCTCCCATTCAATTTTATCCTCGTCATACTTCTGATGGGATTCACTCACAGATTTGATAGCTTTCTCCAGTGCTCCTTCCACAGTGGACGAGGAGCACGAAGCTTTGATCGCTTCATCCTTTTTAAGGATTATATTGAAACAGCTCGTCAACTGTAATCAGAAAAGGGAAATGACATCAGAAACAAATATGGGAAGTTACAGAGGAAAATATGAAAAACTCAGAGTAGAGATACTTACTGAAACAAGATGACGAGCAGCCAAAGAAGTAACCATATCCCGAATAAGGTCTTCTTCAATACCTTGCACCTCGGGAATGGGTGAAAACTTTGCCAAGCTCATCGTAGAGCTCGGAGGAACAATGATTGGAACACCATCTCCACCAGCTGGGAGCTGGGGAATGGCTCCAGAAATACTGACCGAGGAGGATTTCCTCAATCTCCCCGGTGCCTTTTCAACAGCCTCAACCAAAGAGGAACTTTTGGTTAGTGAGATAGTGATTACTTCAACAGGTGCATCCTTCTGCACAGGAGCCACTGGGGGCTTCTCGACAGCTTTCTGAGAAGCAACAAGAGGGGTGGCATCTTTATTCTTTGTCCCTTTTTGGACATCAACCTTATTTTTCTTCCCATCTCCAGCAGAAGAAGTCTCCTCGAAGAGAGCGGGAACTCTTCTCTTGCCCATTTTTTGGCTCAAAGGAATATGAGATTCTGGATCAGAGTCTTCAGGAATTTGCACTGGATCACTGATGCTGACCACAGGACGAGCAGTAAATGACGACGTATAGCTCTTATACTGCAACAAGTATGAAGCAGACCTGATGTGCTCGTCTGCAACTTTCTGATGCAAACTTCAGATATGTTTCAATTGCATTATATTAACTTCTGATTCTTTGGGAGTTTTCCTCTTGCTGTCAACTGCAAATAAAAACATAGTGAAATATCAGTCATACATTTTGTCAAACACAATGAAATCATAATTTCAAAAAATAAAATAAGATTGAAAATAACCTATCCCATTGCCATATGGAGGGCATTTGGGACCCTCATATACTTCGTCTCCAACCAGAGGGGCATGTTTCCAATTTTTTACAACTACTCCATGTTCAAAATAATCCATGTTGGCATCAGGGAGGTTGACTACTAGAGCCCTATTCAAAAATCTAGTTTTTAAATAATAAACGTTGTCTAAAACAGCCCATCTGTAACAGTACATAATCTCAGGAATTCCTATACGAGTTCCATGAGTTTGATTTAACCTATATACCCCATTAACTATTCTCCATGTGTTGGGGGCTATTTTTGCAGGGACAACGTCAAAGTACTGACAGAACTCTAAACACAACAGATTTGGTGGAAAAGAAAATCCACATTCAGCAATAAATAAGCTAGGGAACCAGTGTCCCTCAGCCAAATCAAAATAACTTGAAGGCTCAGAAAGAACCTCCAAAGTTACCCAAGAAGGAATAGAGAAGTAAGAGCGGAACTTCTCAAGAGATTCGATAATGTAAACCATGATGAATAAAAGAAGAAGGAAGAAGAGCTTACAGGGAAAAAGGAGATCTGTTGACAAACGAAGGAGGAAATGAACGCACAAGAGAGAGAAAAGCTTTAGAAAACTCGAAAGCAGAAATTGAAAAGGTAGAAGACGATGGGATTGCCTCTGAAGTTTAAATACCTTTCCTTGGGAAACGACGAAAGAAATGATTACAAAAAGGAAATATTACGCTACCGGCGGCTAAAAAGACAAAAAAGGCACGAAGATCGAAGCGCCTATAAAAATGCAAAAAGGCGGATTCTGCAAATTTGGAAGGAAATTTAAATACGAAGAAAAGTCTCCTAAAACCCAGGAAGGTCATTTAATATCGCCATATACCGAGAAAGAATGTTCCATACTCCTCAAAGTTCGAAATATGAAACATTGGGGGCTTCTGTTGACACCAAAATTAGTATGCTGATGTGGACGAATAATAAGAAGACACGTGTCAATCTACATGGCACAATAGCAACGAGGAAGATTGTTTCCCCGACCAACGTACTCACTCCGAGTAACACCACTCTCTGAGGAACTCTTATCCTCCGAGGAACTCCAACGCTCCGAGGAACTTTTGGACGACGAGCAGCTAAGGCGGTTCGAGCTGCACCTCGACCACAGCATTAATTGCCAGATAATCAATAGTTCAACTATTCATTGAATGCTTATCATCTTAACGCGCACCATTTGAAGAACATTAAATGAATTACCCTTTCATATGTGTATCATTTAATGTAACACCCTTTCATGTACAGCCTAAGGGCTATAAATACCTTGTATCACCCTCATTCAAAGGGACCGGAATTTCTTGATAGAACTTGTAATCGAGAATTTCCCAAACACTCAACAATAACATAACAGTGGACGTAGGCCATTCTTATAAGGCTGAACCAATTTAAAAATCTTTGTCTCAGTTTATTTATCTGTGATTGAATAATTAGAGCGATCTAATTTTTTACATCAACACAGTCCATCTATAACAGTACATAATCTCAGGAATTCCTATACGAGTTCCATGAGTTTGATTTAACCTATGCACCTCATTAACTATTCTCCATGTGTTGGGGGCTATTTTTGCAGGAACAAGATCGAAATACTGACAAAACTCTAAGCACAGAGGGTTTGGTGGAAAAGAAAATCCACATTCAGCAATAAAGAGACTGGGGAACCAATGTCCCTCAGCCAAATTAAAATAATTTGAAGGCTCAGAAAGATCCTCCAAAGTTACCCAAGACGGAATAGAGAAATCAGAATGGAGTTTCTCAAGAGATTCAATAATATAAACCATGGTGAATAAAAGAAATGAAGAAGAAGGAAGAAGATCTTACAGGAAAAAGGAAGATCTGTTGACGACGAACGAAAACAAGGATGAACGCACAAGAGAAAGAAAGACTATGGAAAACTCGAAAGCAGAAGTTGGAAAAGGTAGAAGACGGTGATATTGTCTATAAAGTTTAAATACTTTGCCTTGGGAAACGGCGAAAGAAATGATTACAAAAAGGAAACTATTACGCTACCGGTGGCTAAAAGGACAAAAAGTACACGAAGATCGAAGCGCTTATAAAAATGCAAAAAGGCGGATTCTGCGAATTTGGAAGAAAATTCAAAATACGGAGAAATGTTCCTAAAAACCAGGAAGACCATTTAATATTGCCATATACCGAGAAAGAATGTTCCATACTCCTCAAAGTTCGAAATATAAAACATTGGGGGCTTCTGTTGATACCAAAATTAGTATGCTGATATAGACGAATCACAAGAAGACACGTGTCGATCTACGTGGCACAATAGCAACGAGGAAGTCTATTCCCCCGACCAAGTCAGACTCACTCCGAGCAACAAGTATACTCCGAGGAACTCCAGCTCTCCGAGGAACTCCAACGCTCCAAGGAACTCCAGCGCTCTGAGGAACTCTTGAACGATGAGCAACTAAGGCGGTTCGAGCTGCATCTCGACCACAGCATTGATTTCCAGATAATCAACAGTTCAACTATTCATTGAATGCTTATCATCTTGACGCACACGCTTGAAGAGCATTAAATGAATTACCCTTTTATATGTACATCATTTAATGTATCACTCTTTCAGATTATAGCCTCAAGGCTATAAATACATTGTATTACCCTCATTCAAAGGGACCGAAATTTCTTGATAGTACTTGTAATCGAGAATTCCCAAACACTCAGCAATAACATAACAGTGGACGTAGGCCATTCATATAAGGCTGAACCACTTTAAAATTCTTTGTCTCATTTATTTATCTGTGATTGAATTATTAGAGTAATCTAGTTTTTTACATCAACAATCTTGAAATAAAGGATGGTTCAACGAAGCTCACCAACCTAGCATAATCCTTCCTTTTATAAGGGAGTTTTATTACAAAAAAATTAGTGGATGGTTGGTCAAATGCCTCGGCCTTAAGGAAGCTCAAAAACAGTTAAATAAAACTCATAATAAGCATTGTAATACCACTGAAACTTTTCTATATAGAAGAATCCAAAGATAAGGGTATTTTTTTCGTCGATGAAGCAAGATGAAGCAACAGCATAAAAAGATTGTGACAAATGCCAAATATATTTTCAGCTAGCTGAGTGCAACTTCTTAAAAGATCAAAGGGAATGTAGGCAGCCTTACATTGATTTTATCAAAGATGGATTTGTTACAATAAAAAGGCAGACACCATAGCACTTTGAAGAATATTCCCAATGTTTTACTTACTGAGCAAAAGCTCTATCAGCGACGATATTTCAACATGCCTTTACAATGAATCACCACAAAGGAAGCAGAAAAGGTTCTCAAATAAGGTCACGATCCAGATAGCAATGGAGGAGCCAAATTGTATGACCAAATTATGACACTTGACTATTATTGTCCAACAATAGAAAAATATTTAACTGAGTTTGTTCGAAAGTGCAATTTTTTGGACTTCATGAAAATCAAATTCATGCTTCATCGGTTGATCTTCACTCATTAGCAACACCTTATCCCTTCTATACTTGAGCATTTGACCTTGTGGGTGAAAACCTCCATATAGGGGAAAATATATGGATTTTTTGTCAACCGACTGCTTTACAAAGTGGGCGTAAACAGAACATTTGAAAAGAGCAACCACAATAGTGGTGGCATACTTCATTAGAGAATATATAATTTGTCATTTTGGCATTACAAGGTAATTAATTCAGATAATGGAACTCAGTTTATCAATAAATAAGTGACAATATTAAATTATAAATATTCAATTATTCAATACACTTCAACAGTGGCTTATCCTAAAGGTAATGGTCAAGAAGAAACTACAAACAAGACTTTGGTCAATATTTTAGCCAAAATGATGGAAGATTTTCTTGGTGTGTGAGATGACAATATGCCTATGGTGTTTTGGGCATATTGAACAAGCAAGAGGATACCAATAGGTTAGACATATTTCTCCTTGATTTGTGGAGATAAAGTCCTCCTCCTTGTGGAGTTGGAAGGGTCATCTACTAAATATTCCTTGCGAAGCAACATGCTCCCTCAAAGTAGTAATGTCTAAGTAGAAGCATGAGATGAATATTAAAAAAATGTGAGGAAGCACTTTCAATTTTATACGAACCAACTCTCTGGTACATCTACTAGATATTCCTTGCGAAGAAACATGCTCCCTCAAAGTAGCTATGTCTAAGTAGAACCATGAGATGAATATTGAAAAAATGTGAGGAAGCACTTTCAATTTTATACGAACCAACTCTCTAAAGCTTATCAGAACCTGGTGAGACCAAGGAAGTTTGTGGAAGGAAATTTGGTCTTCAAAGCTGTTGTTAATCATACTAGAGGATTTCCTTTGCCAAAATTTATAGAAAATTGGGAAGGACCATATGTTGTCAGAGAAGCACATGAGTCACGTTATTATCTGATTCTAAAAATTCAAGATGATTGGTCTTTCAAAGTGAATAACAAGGGGTGGTAAATTTATCATGTTTGAGAATGATATTTGTAATTCTTTTTTTGCTTGAAGAAATAAGAAGAAGAACATCAATTTGTAATAATTGTGAGCTAAGTATTGAAGATAAGAATTAAGTACACACGTGATATTCAAAAATAAATAGTTTCCTGGTATTTCAAATTGGGATAATTACAAATCAAAAAGGGACTAGTGCCCAGAGGTACAAAATAATGAGTTTATCTTAACAAAAATCCTAAACTATAAGTAGTGAAGAATCACTTTTCATTTAAGTAACTATATCTTGATAAACCTTTCGTTGATGCTCAGCTATAGCAGAAATGTTGACTACACCTATGCCTTTCGTTTAAATGTAAGCTCACGCTTCCTCTTGGCATCCATCCAAGTCCTCTTAGCCATAGGTACCTTTTGATCACACTCCTCAAGATGAGGGATGAGCTCTATTAATTTACCTTCTTCATCCTTGATATCCTCTGTAACTTTGAGATAACAAGAACAAAAGGCTATTAGATGAGGATCTTTCAGATCCCTTAAATTATTAATTAGCCAAGAAAAATCAAATCCATATTTTCTCAAAGCTTTAAGATTTCCCATGTAGCGATTAGGCACAGATCTCTCTAAGGAAGATGGTAAAATATTCTCTATCTCAGCTATAAGGTTAGCAATCCCTTGTAAAAGATAGGTCATCATCAAATTGTGAGGTCTCATGCATTTAATAGTAAAAGTCTCATGAGGAGAAGTCATAATCCAATCAAGCACAGAATGAAGTGAGCTTTGAATGATAGTTTTATCCTCAAGCACCTATAAACAATACTGTGTTACTTCCACATTTGGCAAAAGACATTCAAAACCAAACTCACTCTCCTCAGTTTTCAAATTTTTCATAGAACCTTAATCAGCATGGGACAATGAATGAGAATTAGTTAGAGCAGTTAGATCCATCTCAAAAGGAGGCAAATACATTTGAGTTTTCTCGAGAGGTTTGCTCTATGATAGGCTGCAAATACAGATGAAACATAAGAGTTAGCCAAAACTATAGCAAGAGTGGTGTTGTGTCACCCATCAGGTGTATTAATTAAGAAAAAGCTTTGTAGTAAACTACTAAGTTGACTTACAAAGTGTAAATTATTTTAGAGAAACCTTAGTAGTAAGCTACTAAGTTGACATAGAAAGTATAAATTTGGATAAAAACCTTAGTAGTAAGCTATTAACTTGACTTTCAAAGCGTAAATTATTTTAGAGAAACCTTAGTAGCATGCTACTTAGTTGACTTACAAAGTGTAAATTTGAAGAAAAAACCTCAGTAGTAAGTTACTAAGTGGACATACAAATTGTAATTGTTTTAGAGAAACGTTAGTAATAAGATACCAAGTTGACTTGAAAATTGTAAATTATTTTTTAGATAAATCTTAGTAATAAGCTACTAAGTTGACTTACAAAGTGTAAATTTTTGAGAAAAAAACCTTAACAGTAAGCTACTAAGTTGACTTATAAAGTAGAAATTTATTTTGAAACATTAGTTATTATTGAGATATATAATAAAGAGTTTTACACAGAGTTACCTCATGAAAAGAAGAAGGGGGAGGAACTACATTCTCTAAATCTTGAGTTGGTGCATTACCAAAGGAAGCTTGAGGTTCCATTGTTGTAGCAAGGGGGACTAAAACTAGATCAACCTCAACTAAGGAAGCTAGCCGATATCTCTCTTCAATCTTGGCAAGATGAAACACTACAAACCAAAGGAGCTCACTAATAAAATATTTTCCTAAAAGCATACAGAGAATAACATTTTGTTTTAAAGGCAAATACCTCAGCAATGGTTTCACAAGTGAGAGGAAGCTTATCCAGAGGAAATATAACTATGGATACTATGTTCACCTGCAGTTACAATATTAATCTAATTATTAATAACTCAACATACTGACATGATGTAATTACATGCACAATAAGGATCATTTTTAACCTACATCAACAGAGTTGGTTAGAGGGATCACAGTCAATGGCAACTCCATTAAAGCTAAAGGAGTTGAGGGGATGGAAGATTCAACATGTGACACCCCACCTAATTAAATACCGGATGATCAGCCCTTTATTAAATTAAAATCAAGGTGAACGGTTGGTTCATTCTTAGCATCATTGTTGTAAAATAAAATTTCCAATTTAAACACCCTAAATAATTAAGCCAAGTGTCAAACAATTTTAAAACCTTATTTCCATTTTATTAACTCCAAATATTAAAGCCCTTTTAAATAACCAACAATTTAAGAACTCTGATATACTAAAGATGGATAATAACACACAAGAATTACATTCATCCAGATAAACCAAACCAGTTTAAACTATAAATAAAATCATCGTGACAGTAATTAAATCCCAAAGAGTACCAACTAATGGAAAGATAAAGGAACGTAAATCTCTAACAAAAATCTAAACTGAATAGAGAAACAGGCGACACATGCTCTAACTAATAAGAACTAAAAGTAGGAGTAGAATCAACAACGAGATCGTCTAAGCAATGGCCTACAACTCCCACATAAGCTGTAGTGCGTCCGGTCCAAAGAGCCTAAGCATGACGCCCCTGTGGCTGGGCACCTGTATTATATACATATATATACAAGAGAGAAGAAATAACAGGAAACGGGTTAGTGCCCGAGAGTAAAACAGTTTAAAATTAGTTTAACAAGTATTTAAAATACTTACCGGCTAATGTAACAATCATGTTAGTATGCGACACTCTCTTGAGAAATTCTCACCTCTCATCTAGTGTGCACACCTACCGCACTATTAATCCCATAAGATTATTTTAACTTAACTTCCCCCATAAGGTTTAATTCCATCATATACTATGGCTAATATAATTAATTTTTGAAAATCAAGCTTTCTCATATATCTTAGGTTATTTGAAATAACTCAATGCTGTCACAAAATTTTCCAACACTTATAATAAAATTGGAGTAATTATTCATTACTTAACTACTTTTATGCACAGTAGAAAGTTATCGTACTTAAGTGTGTATATATATATATATATATATATATATATATATATTAACCACTTATATAATATATAAATACTATCGGCACACACCGCATAAAATCTATGGTGCTGGCATACTCTGCTATCAAGTCCCGTATTACACATATTAAGGGAAATACTAGTTCGGAATCACTATCGAACTGTATTAACATAAAACACATACAAATAGAGGTGAAGCATAGTTCCAAGTCACTAAGAGGTCAGCACATACCCTCACGTCTCTTTGGACCGTCTGACTATCAATCAGATAGCCTGTACCAAGGAATCCTATGTTCTAGGGTACGGGTCAATATCCCCCACAAAGGCCCAATCGAGATAAGACCGTCCCGACATGGAAACCCCCGTGATAGCAAGTTGCCCGAGTATGATTTTTATACAGATATATAATATATGTACAATCACACAGTCATATATATATATATATATATATATATATATATATATATATATATATAAATATCCATATTTATAAATTAGGTGTGCTCACAACCCATAATTATAATTATCCGCTCTTAGCACATTTTTACATGATTGTCTCGCATAACGAAATTGTCACTTTTATTCTCATATATATAAGTTACTCCATACCTACTTCTCATCTCTCGAAGTATTCTATCTCCCTAAGTATAATTTCAGTAGGCACTCTTACTTACCTTCTAATCTAACTTCCTTACAACGCTCGACCTTTTATTAAACGTACGTATGACTTCATATGTGTGAATAACTCCCCATTAACCCTTAATTTCATCTTACATTAAATTCTCACTCAACGGAGTTTACCTAGACCCTACTGGTCCTATTTATATCCCATTATGCTCTAACAATAATAATCAAGGGTTACTACGCATTTTAATCGGATTAAGCCAACATAAGGGGAATATGCAGTTTTCCAGGAGGAGTCGATCGATTGAGGGAATGGGGTCGATCGATCGATCAAGCAGTTATGACGAAAACTGCATTAACCCAGTTACGGGTTTGCCTCTCCAACCTCAACCAAATCTCCATATATCATTCCCAAACTCCCAATCAACGTTAATACAAGTACTATATACCTGAACATATGATTTTTTACGTAAAATATGTTCCAATACATTAATTACAACAATTTAATGGGTAAAATTTACCTGAACTTCAAGAACCCTTATTTTTATTTTTATTTCAATTCTTCCAATTCTTTTCCAGATTTCCTACTTCTAAATCCATATCAATTCGTGGTTTATCCTCTACAAGCGATTTAGATATCCAGAATATGATTACTTCTTCTACAACATGTGATTTTAAGTCTAAAAACTATACTTTCTTTCATGAAACGAGTTCTAAACAACCCTAGACTAACATGATTGAGACATTAACTAAAAATAAAGCAAGATAGATACTTTCCTGCAATTTGGCTTCTAATTTATGAAAGAAAGAGGTATGGTTGCGTTCCTCATCGTACGATCTACGCTTTGGTGGTGGTGGCAGTGTAAACGGTTGAGTCCTTGGCCTTGAGTTGCTTGGAAAGCTCTCCAACTCCTTCTCTAATGGCCGTTCTTTGATTTTGTGTTTGCTAACCCTAAAAGCCTAACTCAAATGGCTGATATATCTTAGGAAAATTCGTGGATTTAATTACTCAAAAATATAAAATGATTATTTTACCGTCTCGGGATGCCAATTAGGCCTAAAAATGGCCCGAGACCCAAAATAAACCCCCGGGTATACTTTTCTAACTATCTCGACCCTTCCGGACATGTTGGCGCACTCGAAATGACCATACAGGCGATTCATAATTTATTCACTTAAAATGATAATAATTTATTCCTGACACGACACAAGCGCGTCCTGACTTAATTTCCATAATTGTCATATTATTCCCTCGTGGAAATTTTAATAAATTCAATTCTACATATTACTGTACTCAATAAGTAATATTTAAAAAATCAATAATTTTCCAATAATTACTAACTCTCGTCACGCTTGTAAATATTTAAAACAGCTTTTCGGATTAATATTAAATTAATCTATCTCAATTAAATTTAATAAATCCCTAAATTTAAAAGCCATAAACATACGGGGTATTACATACTTCCCCCCTAATAACAGAATTTCGTCCCGAAATTCAGAAAATAAAGCCTATCTGGTAAAATAATTCTAGATACCTTATCAGTACGCAAACTATCTACATAGTAAGGAGCTCAGTAACTATAGCCCCCGCCTCACACCAAGATTGTTAACACTTTCATTAAAGACACTTCACATTGTGCTCCTATCCGACAAAATTCTCATAAGACACGCCTATACATTATTAATTCCCATTATTTAAATATCATTGGGAGGCCGCACCTCACTACATGACAACTACTCGAATTTATCTAAACAAAAAACTCTCCTTCTCAGAGAAACTGTACGACCATCTGACCACCCTTGTTCACCTAAAATAGTCGTGGAATTCCACCATAGTCATTAGACTCTACCTCAACCAATCCAAAATTCTAATTATCCGACAATCTCTTAACATTCAGAGTGAGAAAAGTTAAGGTTTTTCCACACCAAAACCTCAATAAGCATCTTGTTCACAATAAACAGGTATGAGTGATCCCACGGAACCCTACCATTAGGTAATATCCACCCCCAATTATCGTACTATACTCCATTTGTTAGCTAGAATCGTTGGGGAAAAGAAACAATCACAATGAAACCAAAATTATTTTCACACTACTCCACTAATGGTTAATCACCGCTCGCTTACCCCCCGAATCATGGGTGATACAACCTGCTTAAAACGAAATGATATCCCCGCTGCTTCCTGAAATCCCATATTGAAGGTGGGATTCAAAAATCTCATCCTAATTCAAAAAAAATACCGTGTAGGACCACGTACCAGAGCGATCCTTCCTTTCAAAGGAAGACTGGGGCAAACTAGTTAATATTGTAAATCACCCCAAGGAATGTCAATCACTTCCTTCTTGGGCATCTTGTTCCACATGTTCGAAGGAACTCTCGATCTTACCTTGAGGTTGTCAACTCATTCAAGAATCTTTATCGACTTTACCGGCCCCTACCATTATAAGAATTGTCGATAGCCACAAAATTCTCAATTTACTCCTCTTGTTCCAACAGATTTCTATTTATGAGTAGTGCCCACAGAGACTACTCACTATGTCCCGCTCGACATCAACTTCTACTTGTAATGTCTCACATCAAGTGACACCTAATACTCCTCTTCTTTCCTTTGCGTATACTGAAAGTTCTGACTCGTGCACCTTTCTCCACGATGTGCACTTCTGTACCTTTCATACCATACTAACATCATCACTCTTTGTACGTGCAAGTCTCTCTCACATTTGACTATTTACAACTCCACCCCGAGTGTTCTCCATATAGTTAAATTCTACCCTTCGCAAGTAATACTCCCTTTTAAAATGGCTTCCCACATCCTTCCAACCAGATTCGGGTGTTCTACTCTGATCACACACATGTATATGGATTTATCGTCTTTCACACGGTGCTTTATCCACTCTACCACTTCCACTTCGTTATGTTAGTCCCATAAACATATATTCCACACGTTTTTCCCCCGTCCTTTCAACTCGGACGGTTATAACATCGACTAACCAGAATACCCACACACCCTATAAACTGTGAACACTAGCATAAGCATTATATACGCTTCACACATACCACCCAATTCTTCATTTTCTTTGTGCTCACAACATGATTACAACACTTGGGTATTCTCAATCACCCTAAAAATCGAAATTTGAAATTCCTCCTTATCATCGTTCCACCCCTCAGCTCGTGGTGATAAGACAAAGCTTTCAATGCTTTCTTTCCACATAACCAGTCCCACTCGACTTAATTCATAATTCAACTTCCAATTTACAGATATAATTACCTGCCCCTACTACGACTGAGGTACCAAACTCATAGACTAATGACCAAATATCTTCCTACTTCCAACCTTACGCTAAGTTTCATGTGTAGGATGTCTCGCAAAGAAAAATCTAAACAAGGAATCCCCCCCCCCCCCCCCGATACACTACTACCTAGCATTATCGGTTATTGAAATTTGTTAGGCCCTTCGTCCATAACATGTACCCCTTTATTCCGTCTCTTGATAGAAAAGTTACATCTCCTCCCGTAATTACACTTGAACAAAGAACATTTTGCCAGTCCACTATCATTCATAACTGTTGGTAATCATAATTCACAAACCTCATACACATATATTCAGGACTCTCAAAATCCCGACCCCAAACATATGAGTTTAACCCTCAACTCTCACATCTCTAAAGGATAGACATAGCAATGCACTCTACCTATCACCAAGTCCTGAGCGCTAAACATAATAATTAGTTAAATCTTTTTGCTCAACAGTAAACCCAATACATACTGAATCATAACAATAAAGTCGCTACACACATCGGGATTGAATTTCTCAAGCCCACTATCCCCTCTGAAGTCTCTAAAATAAATAATATAAGTGAGAGTCCGACCCTCTCTCAAGTGAGGCCTCGCCAGAACAAAACATGTTGCACTAAGGCAGCCACTCCGATAGCCTTGCAATAACTGCCCACTATCGTACTAACCATTACTATAAAGTTTTAACCAAGATAATATCATACTCGTATATCACACCACTAAAACGAGTAACCTCAATAAATATATAACAGTATTAATACACCCATTCATCCTCCACAGATAGCACTAAAGATAATCCCGCTACACTAGGGGAAAATATTCATGTAATAAAAGTGTTTATAGTTCTACGCATTAAACTCGTCTCACATGCTAATCTAGCAATGAATAAAATATAGTGACTCGCTCGTTTTACGTAAAATACACGTCATCCTCCGAGGATAAAACTCATACTTCTACCTTGCCAATCGTCTTGACTGCACAAATGGTCCCCGGACGTAATACGCATGTCCAAACCCAAACCAAAAACTACTTTAATCGTTGTCCTTTACTAGGCATCCTAATCTTGTCCCTTTACTCACTTTGGGAAAACATTTATGCATTTGATTTCACTCTCCACAAAATACCTCTACACATAATCTACTTATCACTTGTCATATTAACCATATTACAATTAACCTTCTCTCGGACTTTGGTAGGCTCAATTCCTGATGGCTACCCCCGTTGCTCCCTTAGCCTTGTTGGCCCTAAAGAACATGCTACTGGATACAGTAGTCCTTACTGAAATGACCATTGCTCGGTAAGAATTCAGTTATCCGATTCATTTAAATAGGTCCCCTGATGTGTATCCACACCCCCTTGTGGTGCTACACTACCACCGTTGCATCCAGTCTTATTCTTAACTAAATTCTTCGATTCTTTTAGCTTCCCATACAAAGAAGCATTATCATCTCCATTGATAGAGCACGACATTGTCAACCTCTGAGTCGACCGTTCATCAGAGTTCCCTTTTTTAGATTTATTAACTATTATTACGAATCAATCTCCCTCTTGGAGTGCCCTCCTCCATTTGTATATACATCCTCCGTTACAAGGTTCGCTAACGGTTTAGATTCATAATCACAAATGATCCTCCGTCGAGTCCTCCTGTGATGAGTTCAGAACAGCGTTCACATTTTATACTGTACATCCGATGAAGGAACATGCGGTCAAATTGTACCCAAGATCCTTCTATAGACATAGCATTCCACTTCTAAAAGTGGTGGCTGACTCCCACCGTGATAACTTTGTTTTGACAAGCCAGGAAAAAAAATTCTCCAAATTTTTCACTTTTAGTTAGCCACACTTCGTCATATATCCAAACCTTTGGATATTTTACCTCCTTTGGCTAACACACACAATCTGCGGATTTCTAAAATTTCCACTAACAGTTCTCTTCAATGTCTTGTCTGACTTTTCCCAGTAGTACTACGTTGGGTGAGTCTACTCTTGCACCTCCTCCGACTATAGCAGCATTTGGAAATCATAGGCTGCGCCCTAGCCGTCTTTATAGTCCTGGCTTCTCGTGCCATAATAGGGGTGACCTTAACTACGGTCATCATCCTCGAATGTTCTCTACAATCTTAATTAAGCCTTACCTCCTGTTGTTCGCACAACGGCCCTTGCCTTACATGTTTCATTGTTCGAATATGCTCGAACGCAAATAAGATTCACTAATGTACATACGTTATAGCATGAGAACGGAATCTCGCCATAGAAATTAAAAATCCTAAACATAGGGCTCTATACCAAACAAAGCAGTGCTAGAAGCATAATAAGCCGCACAGATCCTAAGGACACTAGAACCTGATTTTCTGATACCACATGTGACACCCCACCTAATTAAATACCGGGTGATCAATCCTTTATTAAATTAAAATCAAGGTGAACGGTTGGTTCATTCTTAGCATCACTATCGTAAAATAAAATTTCCAATTTAAACACCCTAAATAATTAAGCTTAAGTGTCAAACAATTTTAAAACCTTATTTCCATTTTAATAACTCCAAATATGAAAGCCCTTTTTAAATAACCAACAATTTAAGAACTCTGATATACTAAAGATGGATAACAACACACAAGAATTAGATTCATCCAGATAAACCAAACCAGTTTAAACTATAAATAAAACCATCCTGACAGTAATTAAATCCCAAAGAGTACCGACTAATGGAAATATAAAGGAACGTAAATCTCTGACAAAAATCCAAACTGAATAGAGAAACGGGCGACACATACCCAAACTAATAAGAAGTAGAAGTAGGAGTAGAATCAATAATGAGGTCGTCTAAGCAATGGCCTGCAACTCCCACATAAGCTGCAGCGCGTCCGGTCCAAAGAACCTAAGCATGACACCCCTGTGGCTGGGCACCTGTATTATATACATATATATAAAGGAGAGAAGAAATAACAGGAAACGGGTCAGAGCCCGAGTGTAAAACAGTTTAAAATTAGTTTAGCAAGTATTTAAAATGCTTACCGGCTAATGTAACAACCATGTTAGTATGTGACACTCTCTTGAGAAATTCTAACCTCTCATCTAGTGTGCACGCCTACCGCACTATTAATCCGATAAGTTTATTTTAACTTAACTTACCCAATAAGGTTTCATTTCGTCATATACTATGGCTAATATAATTAATTTCTGAAAATTAAGCTTTCTCATATATCTTAGGTTATTTGAAATAACTCAGTGATGTCACAAAATTTCCAAACACTTATAATAAAATTCGAGTAATTATTCATTACTTAACTACTTTTATGCACAGTAGAAAGTTCTCATACTTAAGTGTATATATATATATACACACACTATCAGCACCCCGCATATAATCTATGGTGCTGGCATACTCTGCTATTAAGTCCCCGTATTACACATATTAAGGGAAATACTAGTTCGGAATCACTCTCGAACTGTATTAACATAAATATATATATATATATACACACTATCAGCACCCCGCATATAATCTATAGTGCTGGCATACTCTGCTATTAAGTCCCCGTATTACACATATTAAGGGAAATACTAGTTCGGAATCACTCTCGAACTGTATTAACATAAAACACATACAAATGGAGGCGAAGCATAGTTCCAAGTCACTAAGAGGTCAGCACATACCCTCACATCTCTTAGGACCGTCATATTATCAATCAGATAGCTTGTACCAAGGAATCCTATGTTCTAGGGTACGAGTCAATATCCCCCATAAAGGCCCAATCGAGATAAGACCGTCCCGGTGCGGAAACCCCTGTGATAGCAAGTAGCCCGAGTATGATTTTTATACAGATATATAATATATGCACAATCACACAGTCATATATATATATATATACATATCCACATTTTTAAATTAGATGCGCTCACGACCCATAATTATAATTATCCGCTCTTAGCACATTTTTACTTGATTATCTCGCAGAACGGATTAGTCACTTTTACTCTCATATATATAAGTTACTCCATACCTACTTCTCGTCTCTTTAAGTATTCTATCTCCCTAAGTATAATTTCAGTAGGCACTCTTACTTACCTTCTAGTTTAACTTCCTTACAAGTATCGACCTTTTATTAAACGTAAGTATGACTTTATTTGTGTGAATAACTCCTCGTTAACCCTTAATTTCATCTTACATTAAATTCTTACTCAATGGAGTCTACCTAGACCCTACTGGTTCTATTTATATCTCATTATGCTCTAACAATAATAATCAAGGGTTACTACGCATTTTAATCGGATTAAGCCAACATAAGGGGAATATGCAATTTTCCAGGAGGGGTCGATCGATCGATGGAATGGGGTCGATTGATCGATCATCAATCGATCGATGTTCTTGGGTTGATCGATCGATCGATCAAGCAGTTATGACGAAAACTGCATTAACCCAGTTACGGGTTTGCCTCTCCAACCTCAACCAAATCTCCATATATCATTCCCAAACTCCCAATCAACGTTACTACAAGTACTATATACCTGAACATATGATTTTTTACGTAAAATATGTTCCAATTCATTAATTACAACAATTTAATGGGTAAAATTTACCTGAACTTCAAGAACCCTTATTTTTATTTTTATTTCAATTCTTCCAATTCTTTTCCAGATTTCCTACTTCTAAATCCATACCAATTCGTGGTTTATCCTCTACATGCGATTTAGATGTCCAGAATATGATTACTTTCTCTACAACATGTGATTTTAAGTCTAAAAACTATACTCTCTTTCATGAAACGAGTTCTAAACAACCCTAGACTAACATGATTGATACATTAACTAAAAATAAAGCAAGATAGATACTTGCCTGGAATTTGGCATTTTGATTTATGGAAGAAAGAGGTATGGTTACGTTCCTCGTCGTGCGATCTACACTTTGGTGGCGGTGGCGGTGTAAACGGTTGAGTCCTTGGCCTTGAGTTGCTTGGAAAGCTCTCCAACTCCTTCTCTATTGGTCGTTATTTGATTTTTTGTTTGCTAACCCTAAAAGCCTAACTCAAATGGATGATATATCTTAGGGAAATTCACGGGTTTAATTACCCAAATATACAAAATGACTATTTTACCCTCTCGGGATACCAATTAGGCCTAAAAATGCCCCGAGACCCAAACTAAACCCCCAGGTATACTTTTCTGACTATCTCGACCCTTCCCGACATGATGGTGCACTCGAAATGATCATACAGGTGATTCATAATTTATTCACTTATAATGATAATAATTTAGTTCCGACACAACGCAGGCGCGTCCTGTCTTAATTTCCATAATTGTCATATTATTCCCTTGTGACAATTTTAATAAATTGAATTTTAAATATTACTCTACTCAATAAGTAATATTTAACAAATCAATAATTTTCCAATAATTACTAACTCTCATCGCGCTAGTAAATATTTAAAACAGATTTTCGGATTAATATTAATTTAATCTATCTCAATTAAATTTAATAAATCCCTAAATTTAAAAGCCATAAAAATACGGGGTATTATAAAAAGTTTCATCTATAACCATCGTAGTCTCTTCGTCAATAGATAATTTTTATGATACATCATCAACACGCTCAGAAGGAGACATCTATGAATAAGTAATCCTAATCATTTGAGAATGGGGCAGTAGAGAAGTTGCAATATGGGTGTCTTCAATGACTGTAAGGTGAAACATCGGTGTCTTAAATAATTGAACCTAATTATTCTTTAGGCAGAGGGATGTCATCAACATTTATAATCCCATTGGAGATTAAAGAGCATCCTACAAAAGGAAACTAAGAAAAGTGAAATAAAAAATATTTTTTTCTTAAAAAAATAGTTTCACAGTTAGAGAAAAGATTTACTTAATGAGCTTGTTGAGGTTGCTCATACTGATCATCATTCTTGGAAACATCCTCCATAACATCATTAGGTTTATCGGTTAAGGATTGATCAGAGGAACCTAATGGAGAAGGAGTTGGAGTTATAACAACACATGCTTGACTTAACTTCTTCCTCAAATGTTTTTTCGCTCAGGAGGCACATCTGTTGGAGATCCTTTCTCCGTTAGAACTGCTGGAGTAACCTGCATGAGGAACCTAAGAAATAATAAAACCACTAGTTGGTTGACTTATCACATAACCAGCTAAAGCATCATTAACACTAACATGAATGGTATTCATTCTAAATAGAACATCAGCTACCATTAAATACACTTTTTCAAGAAGATCTGGTTTAGGGGGACAGCTGAATCTAAGGGTATGCCAACCAACTTAGAGGAACCTCAAGTTACTTTTTACTTCTTGAGATATTTGAATTTTGTGGGATTTGTAGTTGATAGAGCTTTTTTATTTAAACTAACGAATCATTTTTGGAATTCCTTGCTCTTTTTCCCCCTGAAACAATCTCACTAATTAAGGGAAAAGGAGGTAACTCTGCAGGTAGCTCAATGTTTGTGGTTCTTAACTCAAACTCTAAACAAAAATGGTGTTTTTCTAAGTCCAAGTTCATTCAAACCAAAACATTCCACATTGCGATAAATCATTTGAGTTCTCATAAAAATTCTAAATTACCTTAGTTGGGCTAACCAAAAGTAACAGAGGCAGCTCATCGAAACATCACCATGCCTTTTCTTGTTAGGAATGATCATTTTGTTATCAAAATTATCACAGAGAGAACAAACACTGTGACAAATGAAGTCAAGGAATGCAGCATAAAAAGAATAACCGACTCTACTATTTCAAAAAATGGGTAGGAGATAACTTGGTCAAAACCAAATAGTCTAGCAAAACGACAGGGGTTGTAAGCTTCATTTTCTTTCTCCCACTCAGTAAATGAAGGAAGACAGTTCGGTGTAAGCATAATTAACATAGACAATGAAGGATCTTGAACCAGAGATGCTTCAGAGTCGGTCAAATGAACTCTTTAAGCTTCATCTTTAAAGAATGACTAGGTTTTAGCATGATATATCTAGGAGTAAGTCTATCGCTAAAATCACTTTGAACATCAATCAAAGGGAAGAAATACTTCTTAATTGGTTTATGATTCCAACGTAAAAATCTTGGGCACTGACTGGAAACTTGGTGATTAGGATCTCAAATAGCGTAATCTTAGGTAACCCACTATAGAGGAAACCCATTAAAAGGATCGTGTTCCAAAGTTAGAAACATCATACCTACCAACAGAACCATGTCAAAATGAACTTTATCTAACCAAGTATATAAAGAGCCCAACGTTATAGTATCCAAAGGAATGTTGACTCCACGAGCCAATCTGATTGAGAAATTTATTAAGTCTCTACGTAGCTAGTCATTAGGCTTGCCAGGCAAGCAGAAGAGAGAAATCAAGCATAAAAGATAGGCAGTTAAATTTGAAGGATGATCTTTACCAGGAATTTTTTTTTGTTCCTATGTCAATTTTAAAGAAACTCTGTAAAAATATTTGATCAACTGGCCAAAGGTAGCCTTTAAAAAATAAACAATCCACTAACAGCAAAGTCTATCAAGCTCCGTTCGAGCTTTACCCTCCTTGTTATCAAAATGTTCATCGTTATAAGTAACAACATTATATGTCCATATTCCCATCACTTCACACATCTTCGAAAGTGATTGTGAACTCACCCAAATATTTCACAAAAGTGTGAGACAAATAATTCCACCTAAAGACTAATATGTGGAGCGCAGAGTTATTTTTAGAGAGGGTAAGATCCCCAAACTAATAACTAGAATTAGAAAGACCAACTGGGAGAAGATTATCATCGTACTTATTATAAATGTCAGTTATCCATGTATCAAAATCCTCAGGCGAAACACCTGCTACCTCAAAGTAAATATTGGAATAAAGGAACTCTCCCATGTCCAATCAGAGTCTTAAGATACAATAACAGGAAGATTACCTCCCTCAAAATAATTCTCAGGTTGATCGATTATCAATAAAGTATCTTACAATCCTTGCAAATTTATAGAAAAATCCACACCTGCTTCCTAAAATTTTCCTGTCTCCCTAAAGTATGGAGTACGACGATAATGCCTAAATAGAGCTTATTTCTCTACTAGCTCGAATTATGGAGCCCCACTTGAGCTTTTACCAAAAACATTGGCAACTTTACTTGACAATGCTATTGTCAAACGAGAAAAAGTGTAATCAGAATAAGAGTAAAGAAAATATTAAAGAAATAATTAAAAAAATAGTAAGATAATCAAAGAATGAGATAGAGATTAAGTATTTATAAAAGAAGAACGCAGTTTCTATCTTTACAAAGGTTTGGGAGCTTGGGTTTTAATGGCGATAAAATAAGAGTTAGAAAGTTTTTTTGAAGAAATGAAAGTGAAGAGGTTTTATAGGCTTTATGCTCTATAACCATTTTCAAATTCTTTTATAGTTCATTAAACAAAGCGAACAATTGAAATTGGGGGGAAATTATGATTGTGTGACCCAATTTCTCATAAATCATCCCATGGCTACATGTGGCAAAAAAATGTCCATGATGTCAGAACTAATGATCTTAGCATTTAATACAAAGATATACAAATGATTGGTTCACACATTTGAGATGCAAGTGGACATAAATCAACACGTGTATAGATAAGGTTCTTTGATAGGAGGATCTTCAGTAGAAGGTTATCCAGTTTGAGTTGCATTGAACAAAGGTTTCTCAATTCAGGATTTATAATTGGGTGCTTGTGAATAATGAGCTGATGTGATTAGAAGTTGCAAATTATTCAAACGGGGTGTTTCGTACATGTTACGAATAACCATTAGCTTGCTAGACCGAAGTATTAATGAGCTATAAAATGGTGTTTATGTTAAGAACACTACGTGACATAAAGGAATATCCCTTTTGCACATGATTCACGTGAACGAACTTTATATTATATATCTGGAAGTGTGCTTATCACTTTTAATTAAAGTAATACTTCGTCCATGTTTGAGACAACTTTGAGCCATGCTTAATGGGTTCATCCCCAATTAAATGGTTGATGGTGGTTTACCAATAGAAGGTTCCAAAAGGCAAAAAGTCATAGAAGGTCCCGTGAGATTAAGGCTAAGAATATATATGATATATTGTTCCATTGAAGAAAGGATGAGACTCAGAATTAGAAAGACTAAAATATATATATACAAGACAGATGGGAGAGAGACTTCAACAAACTTGAAGAGATTTTGAGAGAATTTAAACACTGTAGAGACTTGAGAGGAGAGGTTTTGTCATTGATATTGAGTGATTGTAAAAACATTGATTTTCATCCTCTAAGTAGAATAAAACTCAAGCTCCTGTGGACATTGTCCAAGTTTGGTGAACCACATTATTTATTGTGTTCTTTACAGTTGATTTTCTCTTTTGAGCATAGTTTCCTTTATTATTGAGCTTTTTTATCACCAATCTTGCAAAGTACATTTTCCCATCACCATCAATAGGGGTTACATCTCAATTTTATCACAAACACCCAGGTGAAAAGAGAACCCCAAGGAGAAGTGCTCTCTTACAGAAGTTAAGTACTCTGTGGCTGGGTAGGCCGATCTCAATGGGCACCACCGCCTCTATGCCAAATGCCAACATAATAGGGATTTTGCCAGTGACACTCATCGACGAAGTCCTATAGGCATAGAGTACACTGTGCAGCTTGTTCCAATTACCTTTGGCATTGTCGAGTCTTTTTTTCATTCCATCTAGTAAGGTCATGTTAGTGATTTTTATCTGACCGTTGCATTGAGGATGGTCCGGTGAAGAATGCAGGTTTTTAATGCCTGATCGAATGCAGTAGTCCACAAACTTATCATTATCGAATTATGTGCCATGGTTAGTGATGAAGTCGTAAGGCATACCATTTCGACAGATGATGTTCCTCCATATAAAATAGAAGACCTTCTTAGACGACATCTCAACTAGTAGATCGACTTTCACCCATTTTGTAAATATCTACTACAATAACCAAGTATTTGAATCTAACCCTTGTCTTTGGCAATGGGCCGACCAAATCAATCCCTCGCATGGAAAAAAGCCAAGGAGTTGTGATCAAACCCAAAGCTACCCAGGGCCTTTAGTATATCACCCTATTTAATTGACATTTATCACACTTGCTAGCATAAGTGGCGCAGTCCTCATTCATTGTTTTCCAATAATAACCCTGAATGGAAAATCACTTTACCAATGAAATACCCATTAAATAGGCTCCACGGTAGCCTATATGGACATCTACAGAACTGACATTTTTAACTAAGATTTTTTCCACTATGCTTTCATGGACCATCATAGTGATAACTAAAGGTTCGTCATGAGTATATAACACACCAGAAAAATCTTCTTTAGAAAAACTAACAATAATAGAGTCCTTGTTTACCTTTCAACGACGGGTTGCTACAGCATCGGCTAGGTTCACCTCTCTGACATGCGCACAAGATTTTGCCATATTAAGGTAAGCTTACCTCTCTGCCAGTCCATCACTGCCACCAAAATCTCCTCCATATATAAAGTGACATCCAAAAGAGATCATCTAACCTCATGCACCGACTCCTTGATCTTCGTAAAAAAAATTATATCTGTCCTATCATCAGATTCCTCATCTCGGCCACGCTTGTTCTCAATAAGATTTTTGCAAGGTGACTTAGATCGTCTCCTGGTCTTCTACTCATCCCTTGGCTTATCTACTCAGCTAGACTTGTTAACATACTTCATCAGTTTGCCTCATTAGATTAATGCATGTTTCTTATTCTTCAAAGCCAAGCAATTATCAGTGTTGTGGCCATGATCCTTGTAGAACTTATAATATTTGATCTTATCCCTTCTATTTTATGGATCTTTCAATTTTATTGGTCACTTTATATCACTACTTCCTCATATTTCATCGAGGATTTGGTGGACTCCCATAGTGAGTGGAATGTACTCATCATATTTCTTTGGCTTGTTAGATTTCTTAGATTCCTTAGACCTCTCCTTCTTGCCGAAGATCTTGCCACTAACAAACTTAGAATGCCTAGACTCATTTTTACCATCGCCTCCTCGATATTCATAACCTTTATTGTCTTGGATAGGGCCTCAGCCATCGTGCTTAGTGGTTCTTTCGCTAATACCCAATACATCTTTTCAGGTAGCAGGCCATTTATGATAACGATAATGGAAATCTTCTCCTCATAATCTACTACCTTAAGTTTCTCCATGTTCAAAAACATAATGAACTCCCTTATCATTTCATATGCCTGTTGGAGGAAGATTAACAAGTGAGCCACCTGATTTCTTGACTTTGTACTGAAGTAAAAATTATTGATAATGAGATCGACCAATTGCTTAAAGTTTGAAATCTTCCCCTAGGGAGGTTATTGTACCAGATTTGAGTCGACCCATTTAGAATACTATAGAAGGCCCTATAGCTCATCCCATGAGGAATAGGGAATAGTATAGATATCATAAGCATCTTGATAATTCTCTACATGCAACAGTGGATCAGATTTCCCATCATATCTAGAAGTGTTAACAAGTGGCATGAACTTAGCAAATTCTGAAAAAATTTCGACACTAAACGAGAATGTTAATCCAATTCCCGCTATAAGGGATTCATATTCTTCCTCAAAGTTGAACCTGAGGGCATACTCCATATCTTCCCCACCATGTGTTAAGATGATCATCCTAAATCCAGTCTCATTATCACATGATGAGCCATCTACAAATAACTGCTACACTGAAGACTCTTTCTCAAACTACTCTCAACCAAACATCCATTCTTAAATAAAATTTTCATATGCTCCAAGTTGTGAACTCTTTATTCTTGCTAAGATAAAGACTATGGTCTCTCATTATTCTGCTCAGCTGGCTTTTCTAATATCTGCTCGACTGGCTTCTCTTTAAAAGTGAACTCTACTATAAAATCATCCACAACTTGGCCCTTAATCTTAGTTCTTGGCTCATATAAGATTTCATATTCTCTTAGTTCTATGGCCTAAGCCATCAACCTGCTAAATTTTTCAGGCTTGTGGATAACTTATCGAGGAGTAAGGTGTGTATACACAATAATTGTATGTGCCTGAAAGTATGGCTTCATTCTCTAAACAATTTCAATCAAAACCAGTGTCAACTTCTCCAATCTAGGGTATTAGATTTAACCTCTTTGGTACACCTTTCTAGTGTAGTATACCGTTTCCTTCTCTCCATATTCTAGACGCACAAATGTCAAGCTCACTATCGATTCAAGCACTTCCAGATATAAGTATAGCTTTTCGCCTAGGATCGGACTTGATAACAAAGGCATAAATCATAGGTACTTCGTCAATTCGAAGAAGGCTTTATCACACTCATCATTCCACTAGAACATTTTTTTAATCACCTTAAAAAGTGAAAGACGGCGATCAATCGGCCTTGAAATAAACCTATTGAGAGCCGTTGCTCATCCCATCAGGTTTGGATCTCCTTCTTATTTTGGGTTGATTGCATATTGATCAACACTTGGATAATATTATGGTTGGCCTCTATGCCCCTATGATTGACAATGAAGCTGAGAAACTTTCCTTCTTTTATTCCAAAATTGCATTTTACTGGATTTAGCTTCATTTGATACTTCTCCAACTAATCAAATGTTCGTTCGAGGTCACTAATGTGATCAACTGAATTCTTGCTCCTCATTATCATATCATCCTTATAAATCTCCATAGTCTTCCCATTCTACTCTTTAAAGACCTTATTCACCAATTTTTAGTACATTGCCCAAGTATTTTTTAGCCCGAATGGCATAACTTTATAGCAGTATGTACCTCAGATGGTGATGAATGAGGTATTCTCCCTGTTTTCAGGTTTTATCCTTATCTTATTATACCCTGAATAAGTATCCAAGACGCTGAGAAACTCATGCCTAGAGATGGCATAACTAGATGGCATCAACTCATGCCTTAGGGAAAGCTCTATTGAGGGCAATAAAGTCGACACACATGTGAAAGTTTTCATTCTTCTTTCGGACCATAACTACGTTGGAAAGCCAATTTAGAAATTTCACATTCTCAATGTAGTCTGCTTTCTTCGACTGATCAACCCCCTTTTGAATGGTCGTGTTCTTTTATAGACAGAACACACGGAGTTTCTACTTGATGGGCTTTGTGTATTTCATGATATTAATTTCATGGTAGATGAAAGTTGGATCTATCCTTGTCATGTTCTCGTGGCTCCAGGTAAATACTATTTTTCTCTGCCTTAAGAAATTTTACAATTCCTTCTTGAGAGATAAATCTAGTTACGAGTCGATCCGGGTTGTCCTTTATAAGGACACAAGTCCCCGATTGAGTCTCAATGTTGCGTTGTCTCAATTCCGTACAAAAATGTTTGAGTCATAGGATAGTGATCAAGCTTATCCATTCAAGCCTATGTCATGTTAGTTGAATACGTAGCGGCCAAGATTAAAGCTTCATCAAATGTCGAGTTTATTATGCCTCGTTTCTACGTCAACAACATTTATTCCGTTTACTCCTAAGGTACGAATGCATTACATAATTATATAGGAGCTTGGAACAATTTTTATTGGGTGTACTTTTATTTTAAACTGAGTTTTATTTTCAGAAGGTTTCTTTAAAACTTTAAAATAAAGTTTCTGGGCTAAAAATTAAATTTTAAGCTTTCTGTAAGTTCGTTCGAAATTGTCATTCGAGCGAGTTTTTCGTTCGAATGAGAATGTCATTCGAACGAGTTCGAGCGAGATGTCGTTTGAACGAGTTTGCCAATGAGTTTTCCCAACAGGCCACTGAAACTTCGTTAGAAGGGTCGTTCGAACGAGAATTCATTCGAACGAGATTTCCGAAGGGAAAATTATTTGGCAGTTTTTAGCAGTTTTTCACCTCTATCCCACTACTTTTTCCACACTAACTTTTGACAGACTTAATATGTGCGGGATACAACCTTTTCAAACTAACGTTTTCATATTCTTCCATCTCCTAGAGAGAGTTTTAATAGTTTAACTTTTCTATGAAAAGGTTCATGGTTTAAGTGTTTTGCTTTCCAAGAAAATCACCCTAAAACACTTTTGATTTACACCCATATTGTTTATTCCAAGTTTCCATATAAATATCTTGCTTGGAGTGTTTGGCACCGGGTTTACTCTAACAAGTTGAAGAGTTTTTTTGGGTTTACTTCTACATCCCTGAAAGAAGAAGTCTCATTATTTTGCTGTAGCATTATCACATGGTGAAAGGCACCATGTGTGGTTGATGGTGTTCCGAAAGTCTAATTGATAAATTTCAAGGTTCCAGTGGAGTTCTGGGGTTGTCGACTAGGCGGAGGTGTCTATAAGAAGACGCGTCAAGGCTTGAAAGGAGTCAAGTAGAGGAAGTAAGGCATCTGTCTTGTAATTGTAAAACCATACTTAGTGGACTTAAGGCTAGGGCCGTCTGAGGTTTTTTTCCGTTGTGGATTTTTCCTCGTACGTCGCGACGTAGTGATTTATTTGTTCATTTTACCTTTTGCAAAATTCACCTTAGATGCATGCTTAGGTAAAAAGATAAAATTTGGTTTAAATCACTACTTACTTAATTTGGTGCTAATTTAAATTTGGGTATAAGTTAATTTAATTCGAGTCATTAACTTATTGGTTAAAATTGGTTTGGCCTATTTTGGTAATATTGAAAATATGACTTAGGCAAATTTCTAAGACTTGGATTGAATTAAGTTGTTTAAGTGAAATATGTATTTGTTGATTAATCTAATTTCACTTGGTTTAATTTTAATTTGAAAGAAATTAAAATTTGGTGTGTGTTTATTTGAACCATATCGCTTCCGCATCTAAAAAGGGAAATTGAAATTATTATTTAAAAATTTTAAAATTGGGGGCCTCCTGTTCCAACAAGTGGTATCAGATCAGGATCGCTAAATTATTGCGTTTAATATCCTTTTAAATATTTTTGACTAAAATGGAATTTTTCCCATTTTCAAAATTTCCTACTTTCTATTGTTCTAACTACGCGTATTGGAAAGCGTGAATGAAATCGACACTAAAATATATTAACGAGAGAGTTTGGTTATATGTTGTTAACGGGCTGCCCCACCTACACATTTAGTAGATAATGAGACTATTCCCAAACCCGCCGAGAGATGGAGTGAGAATGGATTTAAACTTTATAATTTTAATTCCCGAGGTTTAAATGCCTTGTTTAGAGCAGTCACACCGGATGAATTCCGTTGCATTATGACGTGTCAAACCGCTAAAGAAGCTTGGGATATTTTATAATTCACTCATGAAGGAACTAGTGTCGTAAAAGCTTCGAAACTCCAAAACCTCACCACTCAATTTGAAACCATCAAAATGAAAGAAAAAGAAACTTTTGATCAATTTTATGCTAGACTTTCCAATATTGTTAATTCATCTTTTAATTTGGGAGAGAAAATACCCAACAACTAAGTAGTAAAGAAAATTTTAAGGTCCCTACCCGATAGATTTATTCCTACGGTGACCGTGTTAAATTCTTTACCCACTTTAGCCTCTACGAAATTAGAAGAGCTCGTAGGTGATTTATAAACCTATGAACTAGACATGTTTCCCTCTAAAACTAAATAAAATGGATAAGGTCGTTGCTTTAAAAGACCGAAAGGAGGAAAAATAAGTAGTAGAGAGTGGAAGTGAGAGTGACTCGGAAGATATGGCTATGTTTGCTAGGAAGTTTCGAAAATTTCTTAAATTTAACAAAGATAAATTTAAAAGTGATTTTAAGAAATTTGAAAAATATAAGCATGACAAAGACGGGAAGATCCCTAAAACTTTTAATGAAAATTTGAATAGGGACGAGTCAAATAGTTGTTACGATTGTGAAGGATATGGACATAGGGAAAAAGATTGCCCCACTAAACTAAGGGGAGAGGGTAAGCAACCAATTTGTTTTAATGCAACCCTTAGTGATAGTGATACGGAAGAGGGACCCGATCCCCCCACTAAGCCCAACATTGTGGCTTTTATGGCTAGTCATGTGAGTGATAGTGAGCACTCTTCTATTGATGAAATTTTAACACATGACACTTCCAAGGTCAAAGTTTATGAATTTCTAGTTTTTGATGGTAGTAAGAGTGGAGAAGAAAGATAGAGTGAAAGTGAAAATGAGGTTGATGTGAGTGAACTTCAAATTGCATTTCATGAATTATTTGAAGAATCTATTAAGTTAAAAAAACAAATTTGAAGTTAGAAGTTAGTTCAAGAGAGCGTGTGAAGGTCATTGATGAGAGTGCGTTAGTGAAAG
This sequence comes from Sambucus nigra, assembly GCA_949130495.1. Classification (NCBI taxonomy): domain Eukaryota; kingdom Viridiplantae; phylum Streptophyta; class Magnoliopsida; order Dipsacales; family Adoxaceae; genus Sambucus; species Sambucus nigra. Next base: position 246,814,793 of record OX422210.1, read on the forward strand.
ACCTTAGAACACGTGAGAGAGATCTTCGTGATAAGATTGAATATGTAGAAGGCGAGAGAGAGAGACTTAAAGGTTTAATGGAATCCTTGAAAAATGGGCTTCTCGCGTTTGAAGAGCATAATATTTTGTTAGAGTCTAACATTTTAGAATCAGAAAATAAATTAAAAGACTCTAGTAAAGTCAAATTTGATTTGAAGTGTCGTTCGGAGAAATTAGATAAAATATTAGGAACGGTCCAAATTAAAAATGACACTTATGGTTTAGGCTTCGATACTTGTAAAGAGTCAACTTTTAAATCCAAAACCAATCTTTTAGGAGAATCCTCTACGGACAATGTCATAGATCATTCCTTAGGTAAGTCTTTTCGCCGAGTCTTTAGGTGCTCTAATTTTGGTCGAAAAGGTCATCTTAGGAAATTTTATTTTAATCTTAAATGAGGTCCTAGAAAATCCCAATGTAAGGCAACCGAGGTAGCCAAGATTCTCACACCCCGAGATAGTCATTTGTCAATAGTTTGGGTTAGGAGATCTGACTTAGTTGCTTTACAAGATAGGAATTTTTATTCTCATTTACTTTCACATGCTTCCTCCATTGCAAAATCTAAAGGTTGAATGTGTTAGTTATTTGCATACTTTAGCTTTTGTGCTTCATGGTATATTTTATCATGCTAATTGTATGCTTCTTAATCATTTTCTAGTCTATACTCCATGCTTAATCACATGCTAGAATTATGATTCTTGTTTATCTTTTGTATTATATTCTTTTCATTTTAGGTTGCATTGAATGAAAAATACAAAAAGATTTTTGTTTATCATTTATGTTTCACCTTTTTAGTCATTTAGGCTTAATGAAAAATAAAAATGATTTTTGTTTGTCTTTTGGAGTAAATATTCTTGTTTGTTTGGATTAAAAATTTCAAAAACTCAAAAATATTTTTATTTTGTGTGTATTTTAGATTGACACACTCTATGTGGCATATATTTGTATTTGAATTCCTTCTTTTTCGCTTCCATATGGCTAAAAATTTTGGTTAAGATTGTCAATCCTTAAAATGTTCTTTACCATGCTTACATGGAGTGGTTGGATTTTGTGTTGATTTAATGGATTCCATTTTTATATGCCTCAATTCACACATGCACGAGCTCACTTAAAATTTTAACTCCATATGTATATTTGAGCTTTGTGAGGTGTTCTCCCACCAATCTAGTCATCTACATGTTATGTGACCTAGGATGACTAGTGCATGTTAAAATTCGTTGCAGGTGATATTTGTGTGAGACATAAAAATAATATATATATTTGTGTGGGTGTGTGTGCACGGGGAAGGGCTCCAAAAGGAAATATCATCCTTTGCGAGTAAGCCCTCGTTTGCTTGGACCTAAAATAAATTCGTGGTCCAAAGACCTTAAAATAAAATATGGCGCTAAAAAGAAAAATCATTGCTAAGGCCTATGTTTAATTGATATATTCATTCAAAAATATATATGCTTATTGAGGGAGATTGGATGGTGTATCAACGGTTTGCACAATGTCCGTTTATCCTAGTTGTACTTTCAATGTCATGACTCTATTGGTTTGTATAATCAATAAAAGTCTAGGCTTATATGAATTGTGTATGTTTGTCCTTTGAGTTCAATTTATAATGTCACATGAGGTTATATTCAAATGTGATGAAGCTAGCAATCAATTGAGAACTCCATGAACATGTTTTAATTGATTGGGTCTAAATTTAATTATTACTAGTTCACACCCCAGCACTTCCATTTCCATACGAGTGTGGAAGACTCATATTATATTTTGTGTGTATCTTTTTGGTGTTTATATCTATATATGTGTACTCGTGTCTATTTCATATATATTATGTAAACATATATTTGATATTATTTGTTTTTTAGTCTTTGTCTTACTTTCTAGTCTATCTATGCTTCTACTTCATGATTGGTATCTATCTTGTTGCATTGTTTGTTGATATTACATGCTTAATACTTTATGTATTGATGAGTGGATTATTTTGTATTATTTACACTCAAATCTAAGTGTTGTTATTCCCATTTTATCATAAATAAAGAGCTTTTATAGATATTTTTATTATTTTAGAGAAAAATACAAATTTAAGAATAAATGGGGTTAATAATGCACTTTTGGGAACTTTAAGCTCACATCTTATATTCATTGCTAATCTCTTGTTCAAGTTATTTTTGAGTATTGACAGGTTTAAAAAGAAAGCGGTGAAGTCCGGACGCAAATTGAGCATGAAAAGGTCACTTACGCACCTTCAGGGGCAAAATTGTAAATTCAAATGGCTGATTTCGGACTCGGACCAACCATGGAAATTGAAGGCCTTGAATCAAGGGACTCCTGGGATCAAACGGCGTATCAATCGGAGTTGGAACGAAGAAGTTATGGACGTGCAAAGTTCGAATTTAAAAGAAAGTCAAAGTCAAAGCCCCGGGTCAACGCCCAAAGTCAATCCCGAGACCTGGACACAACTGAAATATTGTTGGCACCGAAATGAGGGTCACGTCGGTTCAAACGGCAAGTCAATCGGACTCCGAATGAAGAAGTTATGGTGATTTGAGCTATTGTGCAAATTAAGAAATTTGGGTTTTAATATGTTGTTAAATATAATTGGGTGTGTATTTATATTGAAAAGAGCTGTTAGGCGAGCTGGTTAGGAGATGGAGAGACCTGCGTGAGGTCAGGAGTTCGAATCCTGCCTGCCCTATTAATTTTTTGGCGAAAATTCCAAAAACCCAAGCTCACTTGCCCACTAACCCATTACCCCACCTTCTAAACCCATTATCCCACCAACCCATGTTTTGATCCATCCGAAAATGCCTTTCCCCCATACTTGTTTAACCCCCACTTTATCCTATTTTGTTGGTTTCTTTTGTTAGTATAAATTATGGACAATGTAGAGACTTGGAGACACTTTTTTTTTTTTTGGAAAAAAAAAAAAGACACACTTTGAGAGATAAAAAAAAATTGTGTAGAGAGTATTTTGGAGGCACACTTTGGAGGAGCATATTGTTTATTGGAATTCAAGTCTTGGACCCAAAATTTTGTAAGTTGACATTTATTAATGAAAATTATTTTTTCATCTTGCAATATTTGTGTGTCAAATATGTTGTGTGAGTAGTTTAATTACTAGGACTTAGGTGATGTTTGTCATGACTAATTAAACCACGCATGTTAATTTAATTTCGTACATATTCCGACATGTTTTAATTTGAAATAAAAAAATTCGGTATTCGCTTAAAAATACACGAGAGTGTATTTTTAAATCTCAAGAATTAATTAGAAATTCATGCTTTAAAAATTTAGAGTTGTCATTTTTGATGGGTTATGCTTGCACTTAGATGTTTTGATATCCCATGCTTAAATACACATTAAAAATTTAGAACGTGATATTTTCGAGGGAATAGGGATTTATGGTGTCTAATTCAAGAGACGTTAAAATATTTTGAGCGCATATAATGTTATATTCTCCGAAATGTACGCGACGAGAGTCGGTATATTTTGTGTTATAAATTCGGAACTACGAAATTAAATTGATGTGTTAATTTAATTAAAATTGACAAATGGAACCGACGTCCTAGTTTCTTCCACCTTTAATATTATCTCTTATACTTGTTCGTTTATTCCGTCTTTATTTTTATTGTTACATAATTTGTGTCACGCATTTATTTATTTATTTATTTTGTTCCATCACTCAATCACATTGACACACTCATATGTCTAGTTGGACAATCGATATTTTATAAAAGTTGACGAAATCTCTGTGGGTTCGACCCGTACTTACACACGCTATATTTTAATAGCCCGTGCACTTGCGGTAGTTTTATAACAAATAAAACTTGACAACAAGTTTTTGGCGCCGTTGCCGAGGATTTCGATTGATTTTAAGAATATTGATTTTCGGACTAGTTAAAAAAAAACGAAAAAAAAAAAAATCAAATATTCCACTTACTATTTTATTTTCAGAATTAAAACAAAAAAAAAAACATTTAAAGTATTTTATGAAAACTATTTGTTTTTAACACTACTTTTGTCATAAAAGTACTCAAAAAAAAACAAAAAAAAATCCAAAAATTCCAGCAGCTATTTTTTTTTTTTTTTCAGAATTAAGAATATATAAAAAAAAAATCAAATTTAAGTCTTTTGTGATTAAATAGCGTTTTCAACACTAGTTTTGTCATAAACTAACTAAATATTTTTAAATTCGAAATAAATTAAAAAAAAATTTGGAAAATTTTCAGATTCAAAGCTGCTGTAATAAAATAAAAAAAATAAAAAAAAAAGAAAAGAAATCAAATTTAAGTTTTTTTTTAATAAATAGCACTTTTGGCATTAGTTTATCACAAAAATACATTAAAAAAAATTGAAAAAACGTGAAAAAAAAAATATTTTTTTATGTAAATTTCCAGATTCGTTTTTTTTAATTAGTAGACCCAAAAAAAAAAAAAAGCTTTAAGTGTTTTATGAGAAACTAGTTGTTTTTTACACTAGTTTGTCACAAAAGTACTTAGAATTTTGAAAATTTCGAAAATAATATTTTTTTTTTTTGGGAAACTTCCAGATTTTCGAGTTTCTATAGGCGAAAAAAAAAAAAAAAGCTTTAAGTGTTTTATGAGAAACTAGTTGTTTTTTACACTAGTTTTGTCTTAAACCAACTAAAAATTTGAAAAATTCGTAATTAATTTTTTTTTCTTCCGGGAAATCTCCAGATTTTCGTGTTTTTGTAATTTAAAAAAAAAACAAAAATTTCAAAAAAAAAAATTAGAATTTTTTTTTTTTTTTAGTCATTTCAGTAGCATAATTTATATATTTTTTTTCGGTATATAATTTTTTTTTCCTCCATTCTTATAGTGTGTTTTTGGTTATTATTTGTTTTTTTTTTTTTTTTTTAGTGTACAAATTCCTTGTAAATGCATGCGTAAGTACTTTTTGTATTTAATAATTTTTGCACTTTACGCTTGGTATTTTTTTTTTGTGTGTTCTTTTTCAGAAAAAAAAAACAAGAGAAAAAAAAGGGGCGAAAAAAAAAAGAGGAGGAAAGAGAAAAAAAAAATCGAAAAAGCAAGCAACCGTGGGAAAAGCGCTAACGTTACTTGTGCAATCTTGCCACGCGCACAAGGTACTCTCGGAGACGACTGAAACGGAGGCGACGTTTCCCTCCGATCGACGTCAAATAAAATTTCGGCCTGGCGTAAACAAGTGATCGTAAAAAGTCCACGCCGGAGGTAAGTCTTGTGTGCTCCTACGTGAAACTATTTTCGCATATTTCAATAAGCACGTGCATAAGTTGACTTAAGGGCAAAACCCAATTTTAAGATAAGGTGGGGATTTAATCACCCCTCCTTGGCCCACAAATCATTAAGTTACCCGAGCATCTGCATAACCCAAGCCATAATTTTAATTTAAAAAATATTAGACATTGGCCATAGGGTGTCACATAGCTCATAGGCATATTCTTTTCAAGGCTAGGATTAAAAGCTAATCCAAACACGGAATTTTCAAATCGATGCCATTTTGACCTTGACTAGGATTGGTGGTTTTTAATGAGTCTTCGTACCGACCACCTACCTGGAGGAAATATTTGGTAATTGAGGCGATAGTCCGGAGTTGGTCGTCTTTTAAATTCTCCCTCATCAAGAATTAGGAGCTCTTTAATTAGGGAGATTATTTCGGAGACCCATTGTCGTCGAATAATCTCGGAAAACTAGATCTTAAAAATTGAACTTCCCCTCACCTAATTCAGATAAACTCAAATTGCTTTGTGTTAGCTTAGGAATTTTGTGGTCCTGTGTCAAATTATTTGCTTTTTATATATATAAAAAAATAATATATTAAAAAAAAAAAAAAAAAATCGAGTGAGTACGGTGTATGCTAGGTTGGTGTCGAGATTCTACGGGTCGTTTAGCTAGAGTGGATTCTAGTATTCCCGATACTATTATAGGTAGCACCTCGATTTTCACCGAAATGGGAGATGAGCTAGCAACTCGTGCCCTAAAGGATTACCTGTATCCTAATAGGGCAAGTCAACCATCATGCATACTTCTTCCCCCACACAATGCAAACAATTTCGAGTTCAAGTCGGGAATAATTCATTTACTTCCCATCTTTCGAGGCACAGAAAAGGAGGACCCGTACCTCCATGTGCGTGAGTTTGAAGAAATTTGTGGAACGGTTAGGTTACAACAACTCACCGATGAGATTGTTAAACTGAAACTATTTCCATTTTCTTTGAAGGACAAAGCTAAGAGTTGGCTACTCTCACTTAAACCAAATTCCATCACTACATGGAATCAGTTGAGTGTTTAATTTTTGCAAAAGTTTTTCCCTAACCAAAAGACGGCGGCAATACGTCATGCCATCAATACTTTCAATCAAAAAGAGGGAGAGACTTTATGGATGTACCTGGAAAGATTCAAGGACTTGCTCCTGCAATGTCCTCATCACGGAATCGAATTAGGTCGTCAAATTCAGATTTTATATGAGGGTTTCGATTACACTACTCGATCTATGCTTGAACTTATGTGTAGTGGAGATTTTACAGAAAAGAGTGAGGACGATGCATGGTCGTTTTTAGAATCCGTTGCTCAAAAGTCCCAAGGATGGGCACCCCATCGGGATTCGAAGAACACCACAATTAATGAGGGTAATGCTCAACCAGAAGAACAAGGTTTTGAATTAGATGCCAAAGTGGCCACCTTGGCCCGTCGTTTAGAAGACTTGGAAATGAGTAAAGAGGGTAACCGAGCCACACATGCCGCCGTGCAACATGTAGGGTCACCTATGTGTTTACTTTGCGATAGTTTCGACCACCTCGTCGAAAGTTGCCCCGCCCTTCCGGCCCATAAAGCTCTCACCGAGCAAGCAAACACCCTCTATCAAAACAAGTCGAAGTACGACCCATTTTCCAACTCGTACAATCCAGGTTGGAAGGATCATCCCAACTTTTCATGGTCTAAAGGTCAATACCAGGGTAGTGGAGGTCAATCTTTAAGTAACCCACCCCCGGGTTTCCAAAAAAGCACCCCCGCACCATCGTTCCCTTCAACCCAAAAGATTCAATCCTTAGAAGAAACGATGAATTTACTTGCCCAAAGTACCCTGCAACTCCAACAGACCACGCAAAGTGTCCTTCAATCCACACAACAAAACTTGCATGCCAACACCCAATCGATTGCCAAATTAGAGGTACAAGTGAGTCAACTAGCCAATGCTTTGAGCGAGAGAAATAAAGGAATGTTCCCAAGCCAACCCGAGCCTAATCCTAAGGGTAACATGCCTGGGGGTCAGTATGTTGTCCAAGACAACACTAGCATGTCCACTACCCAAGAGCATGCTAAGGCTATAATCACGCTTAGTTCAGGTAAAGAAGTTGAGAATAATGTCTCACGACCCACCATGAGTGAATCCGAGAAAGGTAAGGAAAAGAAGGACCCACCTTTGGATCCGCCTTCTTCCTCGCCCTCATCTTCTGAACCGTCTATTGAGACCTATGTCCCGAAAGCTCCATTTCCACAACGTTTAGTGCCACAAAAGAAAAAGGCGCAAGTGGATAAAATGTTAGAAGTATTTAAGCACGTACAAATTAATATCCCGTTGCTTGATGCCATACAACAAGTTCCATCCTACGCTAAATTTTTGAAGGACCTTTGTCCCTTCAAGAGAAGCACCAACGTACCCAAGAAAGCTTTTCTCGCCGAGCAAGCAAGCTCGATCATTTCTTATCGAACTCCCATCAAGTATAAGGATCCCGGTACTCCGACGATCTCTATCAAGATAGGGGAGCACCCCATTGAGAAAGCCCTTCTAGATTTAGGAGCAAGCGTGAACCTTCTGCCGTACACCGTGTACGAGAAACTAGGTTTGGGGGAGTTGAAACCGACTAGGATTACCTTGTCCTTAGCCGACCGTTCTGTGAAAATTCCGAGAGGCGTTGTTGAGGACGTCCTAATTAAAGTGGGTGACTTTATATTTCCTGTCGACTTTGTTGTCTTAGACACCCAACAAGTGCAAAATCCTATTGCACAAATCCCTGTTATTTTGGGTCGTCCTTTCCTCGCCACATCTGATGCCGTCATTCGGTGTCGTAGCGGCCAATTGAACCTATCATTTGGAAACATGACTATGGACCTTAATGTGTTCAATTTGGCCAAACAGCCACCCGATGACGACGAACCCGTGGATGTCGACATGATTGATAATATCGTCCGAGAGACTTTCGAGCAAACTTATAATGACGACCCTTTAGCATCTTGTCTTGCCTTTTTTGGGTCCGAATTTGATGTCGAGCAGTCCATCGAAGAAGTCAATGCCCTTCTCGACTCCGCCCCTATCATGGAAGTGGGAAATTGGAAGTTTAAACCTGAGCCCCTCTCACTTTCCATGTCACCTATTCCACCCTCGATTGAAAAAGCCCCCGAGTTTGAATTAAAGCCGTTACCAGAATCACTCGAGTATAGGTTCTTAGGACCTTCTGATACCTTGCATGTTATCATAGCATCTGACCTAGATAAAGAACAGGAAGGTAAGTTTTTGCGTGTTCTCAGTGAACACAAAGAAGCCCTCGGTTGGACCATAGCCGACATCAAAGGGATAAGTCCGTCAGTGTGCATGCACAGAATACACTTAGAAGAAAATGCTAAAAATTCTCGTGAAGCACAACGTAGACTTAACCCCATACTTAAAGAAGTCGTCCGAGCCGAGGTGCTCAAGTTGTTAGATGCGGGTATTATTTACCCCATCTCTGATAGCCAATGGGTCAGCCCCATTCAGGTTGTTCCAAAGAAATCTGGTGTTACAGTGGTGAGAAATGATAATAATGAGTTAGTCCCCACTAGGATGCAAACCGGTTGGCGTGTCTGTATAGACTATAGGAAGTTGAACACTGTCTCACGGAAGGATCACTTTCCCCTTTCGTTCATAGACCAAATGCTTGAGAGATTAGCCGGTCACCCCTATTACTGTTTTCTCGACGGTTATTTCGGTTATAATCAAATTCCAATTACTCCCGAGGATCAAGAGAAAACCACATTCACTTGTCCATTTGGTACTTTTGCTTATCGACGCATGCCCTTCGGGCTATGTAACGCACCCGCTACCTTTCAGCGGTGCATGATGAGTATCTTTTTGGATATGGTCGAAAGGTTTCTTGAGGTTTTTATGGATGATTTCTCTGTGTTTGGTTCTAATTTTGATGAGTGCCTTCACCACCTTACCCTCGTTCTGAAGAGGTGTAAGGAAAAGAACCTTGTACTTAATTGGGAGAAGTGTCACTTCATGGTTAAACAAGGCATAGTATTAGGTCATATCATCTCTAAAAAGGGTATCGAGGTTGATAAGGCTAAAATTGATCTAATTTCTAATCTCCCACCCCCAAAAACTGTCCGTGAAATTCGATCATTCTTAGGGCACGCCGGTTTTTATCGGAGATTCATTAAGGATTTTAGTAAAATCTCTCGGCCTTTATGCAATCTTCTAGCCAAAGACACGCCCTTTGAGTTCACCGATGATTGCCTTCAAGCCTTTGAGAGGCTAAAGAAGGAATTGACCTCAGCACCTATTATGCGACCCCCCGACTGGGGTCAACCTTTCGAAATCATGTGTGACGCTTCTGACTATTCACTAGGTGCGGTTCTGGGTCAGCGAGATGAGAAACTTCCTCATGTTATATACTATGCCAGCAGGACTCTTAACGACGCTCAATTGAATTATTCCACCACTGAGAAAGAGTTCTTGGCTGTCGTATTCGCACTAGAAAAGTTTAGGTCTTACTTGATAGGATCTAAAGTCATCATTTTCACCGATCACGCGGCCTTGCGACACCTTTTATCTAAAAAGGATGCTAAGGCTCGGCTCATTAGGTGGATCCTATTACTTCAAGAGTTTGACCTTGAAATTCGAGATAAAAAGGGTTGTGAGAATGTAGTGGCAGATCACCTATCTAGGTTAACCGTTGAATCTTCCAATGACTTGTTGCCGCTTACTGAGTCTTTCCCTGATGAGCAACTGTTCCTTATCAACCAACTTCCATGGTTCGCCGATATTGTGAACTATCTTGTGACGGGTGAAATGCCACTGCATTGGTCTAAGCAAGATCATTCTAAATTTTTAAAGGAAGCCAAGCATTTCTTTTGGGATGACCCATATCTTTTCAAGTATTGTCCCGATCAAATCATTCGAAAGTGTGTCCCCGATCATGAGATTCAGAGCGTAATCTCTTTTTGCCATGACCAAGCTTGTGGAGGTCATTTCAGTACTAAGAAAATCGCTGCGAAAATTTTGCAATGTGGATTCTATTGGCCCACCATTTTTCGTGACTCCAATGACTATAGTAGCAGTTGTGACCGATGCCAACGGTTAGGAAAGATCACTCGTAGGAATATGATGCCCTTAAGTCCCATATTGATTATTGAGGTTTTTGACTGTTGGGGCATTGATTTCATGGGTCCATTCCCGAAATCCTACGGTAATCTTTACATCCTTTTGGCAGTTGATTATGTGTCTAAGTGGGTCGAAGCTATACCGAGTCGGACAAATGATCGTCATGTGGTAGTCAAATTTATTCTAGAAAATATTTTTTCCCGATTCGGTACACCTCGAGCCATCATTAGCGATCAAGGAACCCATTTCTGCAATCGAACATTTGAGAGTCTCATGAAAAAGTATTCAGTCACGCATAAAGTAGGATGCTCTTATCATCCTCAAACCAGTGGACAAGTTGAAGTGTCTAATAGGCAAATCAAGCTAATCATCGAGAAAACAGTGAATCCAAATCGAAAGGACTGGTCCTTTCGATTATTAGATGCACTGTGGGCTTATCGCACTGCGTATAAAACCCCACTTTCTATGTCCCCGTATAGGCTTGTCTACGGAAAAGCCTGCCACCTTCCGGTAGAGTTAGAACACAAGGCCTATTGGGCCATTAAGACCTTTAATTTCGATTTACCTGATGCAGGAGAGGTCCGAAAACTCCAACTCAATGAGTTAGAGGAGATTCGGAATGATGCGTACGAAAACGCAAAATTGTACAAAGAAAAAATGAAAATGTTCCATGACAAGTCCATCCTACGGAAGTCATTTGAGCCTGGACAAAAAGTTCTCTTGTACAATTCTAGATTGCATCTCTTTCCTGGTAAGTTAAGGTCTAGATGGTCCGGTCCCTTTATTGTTAGGACAGTCTACCCACATGGGGCGGTTGAGATAGAGAATCCTAAAAATGGTGAAATTTTCAAAGTTAATGGTCAAAGGTTGAAGCCATATCTAGAATTGCGAGATCGGGAAGTGGAGGACATTTTCCTCCAAGACCCGGTATACCACGAGTAAACATAACTTGTATTATAGTTTTTTTTTCTTTTTGTAATTATTTTTCTTCCAGGAAACATGTGTTGGAGAAAGTCCCTCATTACGGTAATATCTTTCATATCTTTCTCGCCTTTTCAATTTTTGTCTTGTACATTGAGGACAATGTAGAAATTAGGTTTGGGGGTATTGAGGTCATTTTTCTCCGCTAAAAAAAAATTAAAAATCCAAAAATATTTTCAATATAAGTGAGTTTTGAAACAATTTCTTAACATAGAATTAATTCACAAATCTCTCAACTTATAATATTTTACACTTAGCCATATAATATGATCGAAAATGGATATTGAGGCAAAAGTTAATATGCTTAAAGAATACACGTGGAGATTTTAGCCCGGTGAGATATTGTGCCATTCATCGTTTTTGAGAGATTTAAATCAATCCGAGTTAAAATAACTCAAACTTTCCTTCAGTGATAAATTCGTTGATGATCTCAAATTCATTATTTTGTTCGATTACTGAAAACAAAAGGTCAAAATCAGAATCTTACGCACTAGAAGTCTTAGTAAGTCGTCTTGAGACACAAATCAACTTAATGAAACTTGAGAAATGAGATTAGGCCCTCGTTTGAAAGCCCAAAAATTAATCCCAAACTCCAACATTTTTTTACATTGTTACATTGCAAGCCCATTTGAGCAAAAAAATAATATAAGTCTTTTGTTGAAAGCCCACTACCCTACCCAACTCCAACTAGGAGTTTAAAACCCATAAAAAGAAGCCATACCCATTTTCTGAGAATACTAGGGTAAAATTACGGTTAGAAAAAGGCCAAAAGAAAATGAGGTTGCAAGAATGATGTGTGAAAAGAAAAGAATAAAAGAAAAAAAAAGGAGAAGAAAGAAAGAAAAAAAAAGGGAAAAAATGTGAGTTTGAAAAGAAAAAAAGGAAAGAGAAAAGAAAAATGGAGGTGAGAAAAAGTACCTAAAAGTCAAAATACTGAAAGACCTCTATATTCTCAGAAATTTTGAACTCCAAAAGCCATTCTTTCTAGCCAAAATTCGAGCCTACAATAAAACCAAAGAAAGTCATAATCGATCTCAAGTGAAGTTAGTTAAAGTGTGGAGAGAAGATGAATAGGATCTATGGTGTGATTCAATGTTTTCAAAAAGTAATCGATTTTCCGTTCATGAGATCATATTCATCCATTATAAAAAGTTCGTTCTTGATCATGTATATGTGAAATTTGTTCATATAAATTTACTCTTTTATTCACATATACCAAGAGAAAATAACCCATTTTCGAGTGTTCGATTGTGAGTGCATTCTGTGAGACTTTGAAATCAAAACGAACTTTCGGCTAAGAAATGTAACGATCAAATCTTTTGAAATGGACGGTTATATTGGCCATGCACACACACACACGATAAGTTGAGATTGAAAAGTGAAATTCTGCTATATTTATGAAGTTTGCATTCAAACTTGGTTATATTACTTTTGAGTCTTTTGTATAGAGTCAAGTTTTTGAATTTTGTGGGTATATTCACTACAAACCCTCACGAGACAAAACTCGTCCACTAGGGCAACCTAGGGTTTAACGGCTTGTTGCACATGCTAAGTGCAACCGTGATTCCTACGAAAGTGAGTTAGATTTTAACATTTTAATTTTGCTTGAGGACTAGCGAAGTTTAGGTTTGGGGGTATTTGATGAGTGCATTATTTTGTATTATTTACACCCAAATCTAAGTGTTGTTATTCCCATTTTATCATAAATAAAGAGCTTTTATAGATATTTTTATTATTTTAGAGAAAAATACAAATTTAAGAATAAATGGGGTTAATAATGCACTTTTGGGAACTTTAAGCTCACATCTTATATTCATTGCTAATCTCTTGTTCAAGTTATTTTTGAGTATTGACAGGTTTAAAAAGAAAGCGGTGAAGTCCGGACGCAAATTGAGCATGAAAAGGTCACTTACGCACCTTCAGGGCCAAAATTGTAAATTCAAATGGCTGATTTCGGACCAACCATGGAAATTGAAGGCCTTGAATCAAGGGACTCCTGGGCTCAAACGGCGTATCAATCGGAGTTGGAACGAAGAAGTTATGGACGTGCAAAGTTCGAATTTAAAAGAAAGTCAAAGTCAAAGCCCCGGGTCAACGCCCAAAGTCAATCCCAAGACCTGGACACAACTGAAATATTGTTGGCACCGAAATGAGGGTCACGTCGGTTCAAACGGCAAGTCAATCGGACTCCGAATGAAGAAGTTATGGTGATTTGAGCTATTGTGCAAATTAGGAAATTTGGGTTTTAATATGTTGTTAAATATAATTGGGTGTGTATTTATATTGAAAAGAGCTGTTAGGCGAGCTGGTTAGGAGATGGAGAGACCTGCGTGAGGTCAGGAGTTCGAATCCTGCCTGCCCTATTAATTTTTTGGCGAAAATTCCAAAAACCCAAGCCCACTTGCCCACTAACCCATTACCCCACCTTCTAAACCCATTATCCCACCAACCCATGTTTTGATCCATCCGAAAATGCCTTTCCCCCATACCTGTTTAACCCCCACTTTATCCTATTTTGTTGGTTTCTTTTGTTAGTATAAATTATGGACAATGTAGAGACTTGGAGACACTTTTTTTTTTTTTGGAAAAAAAAAAAAAGACACACTTTGAGAGATAAAAAAAAATTGTGTAGAGAGTATTTTGGAGGCACACTTTGGAGGAGCATATTGTTTATTGGAATTCAAGTCTTGGACCCAAAATTTTGTAAGTTGACATTTATTAATGAAAATTATTTTTTCATCTTGCAATATTTGTGTGTCAAATATGTTGTGTGAGTAGTTTAATTACTAGGACTTAGGTGATGTTTGTCATGACTAATTAAACCACGCATGTTAATTTAATTTCGTACATATTCCGACATGTTTTAATTTGAAATAAAAAAATTCGGTATTCGCTTAAAAATACACGAGAGTGTATTTTTAAATCTCATGAATTAATTAGAAATTCATGCTTTAAAAATTTAGAGTTGTCATTTTTGATGGGTTATGCTTGCACTTAGATGTTTTGATATCCCATGCTTAAATACACATTAAAAATTTAGAACGTGATATTTTCGAGGGAATAGGGATTTATGGTGTCTAATTCAAGAGACGTTAAAATATTTTGAGCGCATATAATGTTATATTCTCCGAAATGTACGCGACGAGAGTCGGTATATTTTGTGTTATAAATTCGGAACTACGAAATTAAATTGATGTGTTAATTTAATTAAAATTGACAAATGGAACCGACGTCCTAGTTTCTTCCACCTTTAATATTATCTCTTATACTTGTTCGTTTATTCCGTCTTTATTTTTATTGTTACATAATTTGTGTCACGCATTTATTTATTTATTTATTTTGTTCCATCACTCAATCACATTGACACACTCATATGTCTAGTTGGACAATCGATATTTTATAAAAGTTGACGAAATCTCTGTGGGTTCGACCCGTACTTACACACGCTATATTTTAATAGCCCGTGCACTTGCGGTAGTTTTATAACAAATAAAACTTGACAACAAGTTTTTGGCGCCGTTGCCGAGGATTTCGATTGATTTTAAGAATATTGATTTTCGGACTAGTTAAAAAAAAACGAAAAAAAAAAAAATCAAATATTCCACTTACTATTTTATTTTCAGAATTAAAACAAAAAAAAAACATTTAAAGTATTTTATGAAAACTATTTGTTTTTAACACTACTTTTGTCATAAAAGTACTCAAAAAAAAACAAAAAAAAATCCAAAAATTCCAGCAGCTATTTTTTTTTTTTTTCAGAATTAAGAATATATAAAAAAAAAATCAAATTTAAGTCTTTTGTGATTAAATAGCGTTTTCAACACTAGTTTTGTCATAAACTAACTAAATATTTTTAAATTCGAAATAAATTAAAAAAAAATTTGGAAAATTTTCAGATTCAAAGCTGCTGTAATAAAATAAAAAAAAATAAAAAAAAAAGAAAAGAAATCAAATTTAAGTTTTTTTTTAATAAATAGCACTTTTGGCATTAGTTTATCACAAAAATACATTAAAAAAAATTGAAAAAACGTGAAAAAAAAAATATTTTTTTATGTAAATTTCCAGATTCGTTTTTTTTAATTAGTAGACCCAAAAAAAAAAAAAAGCTTTAAGTGTTTTATGATAAACTAGTTGTTTTTTACACTAGTTTGTCACAAAAGTACTTAAAATTTTGAAAATTTCGAAAATAATATTTTTTTTTTTTTGGAAACTTCCAGATTTTCGAGTTTCTATAGGCGAAAAAAAAAAAAAAAGCTTTAAGTGTTTTATGAGAAACTAGTTGTTTTTTACACTAGTTTTGTCTTAAACCAACTAAAAATTTGAAAAATTCGTAATTAAATTTTTTTTCTTCCGGGAAATCTCCAGATTTTCGTGTTTTTGTAATTTAAAAAAAAACAAAAATTTCAAAAAAAAAAATTAGAATTTTTTTTTTTTTTAGTCATTTCAGTAGCATAATTTATATATTTTTTTTCGGTATATAATTTTTTTTTTCCTCCATTCTTATAGTGTGTTTTTGGTTATTATTTGTTTTTTTTTTTTTTTAGTGTACAAATTCCTTGTAAATGCATGCGTAAGTACTTTTTGTATTTAATAATTTTTGCACTTTACGCTTGGTATTTTTTTTTTGTGTGTTCTTTTTCAGAAAAAAAAAAAACAAGAGAAAAAAAAGGGGCGAAAAAAAAAAAGAGGAGGAAAGAGAAAAAAAAAATCGAAAAAGCAAGCAACCGTGGGAAAAGCGCTAACGTTACTTGTGCAATCTTGCCACGCGCACAAGGTACTCTCGGAGACGACTGAAACGGAGGCGACGTTTCCCTCCGATCGACGTCAAATAAAATTTCGGCCTGGCGTAAACAAGTGATCGTAAAAAGTCCACGCCGGAGGTAAGTCTTGTGTGCTCCTACGTGAAACTATTTTCGCATATTTCAATAAGCACGTGCATAAGTTGACTTAAGGGCAAAACCCAATTTTAAGATAAGGTGGGGATTTAATCACCCCTCCTTGGCCCACAAATCATTAAGTTACCCGAGCATCTGCATAACCCAAGCCATAATTTTAATTTAAAAAATATTAGACATTGGCCATAGGGTGTCACATAGCTCATAGGCATATTCTTTTCAAGGCTAGGATTAAAAGCTAATCCAAACACGGAATTTTCAAATCGATGCCATTTTGACCTTGACTAGGATTGGTGGTTTTTAATGAGTCTTCGTACCGACCACCTACCTGGAGGAAATATTTGGTAATTGAGGCGATAGTCCGGAGTTGGTCGTCTTTTAAATTCTCCCTCATCAAGAATTAGGAGCTCTTTAATTAGGGAGATTATTTCGGAGACCCATTGTCGTCGAATAATCTCGGAAAACTAGATCTTAAAAATTGAACTTCCCCTCACCTAATTCAGATAAACTCAAATTGCTTTGTGTTAGCTTAGGAATTTTGTGGTCCTGTGTCAAATTATTTGCTTTTTATATATATAAAAAAATAATATATTAAAAAAAAAAAAAAAAAATCGAGTGAGTACGGTGTATGCTAGGTTGGTGTCGAGATTCTACGGGTCGTTTAGCTAGAGTGGATTCTAGTATTCCCGATACTATTATAGGTAGCACCTCGATTTTCACCGAAATGGGAGATGAGCTAGCAACTCGTGCCCTAAAGGATTACCTGTATCCTAATAGGGCAAGTCAACCATCATGCATACTTCTTCCCCCACACAATGCAAACAATTTCGAGTTCAAGTCGGGAATAATTCATTTACTTCCCATCTTTCGAGGCACAGAAAAGGAGGACCCGTACCTCCATGTGCGTGAGTTTGAAGAAATTTGTGGAACGGTTAGGTTACAACAACTCACCGATGAGATTGTTAAACTGAAACTATTTCCATTTTCTTTGAAGGACAAAGCTAAGAGTTGGCTACTCTCACTTAAACCAAATTCCATCACTACATGGAATCAGTTGAGTGTTTAATTTTTGCAAAAGTTTTTCCCTAACCAAAAGACGGCGGCAATACGTCATGCCATCAATACTTTCAATCAAAAAGAGGGAGAGACTTTATGGATGTACCTGGAAAGATTCAAGGACTTGCTCCTGCAATGTCCTCATCACGGAATCGAATTAGGTCGTCAAATTCAGATTTTATATGAGGGTTTCGATTACACTACTCGATCTATGCTTGAACTTATGTGTAGTGGAGATTTTACAGAAAAGAGTGAGGACGATGCATGGTCGTTTTTAGAATCCGTTGCTCAAAAGTCCCAAGGATGGGCACCCCATCGGGATTCGAAGAACACCACAATTAATGAGGGTAATGCTCAACCAGAAGAACAAGGTTTTGAATTAGATGCCAAAGTGGCCACCTTGGCCCGTCGTTTAGAAGACTTGGAAATGAGTAAAGAGGGTAACCGAGCCACACATGCCGCCGTGCAACATGTAGGGTCACCTATGTGTTTACTTTGCGATAGTTTCGACCACCTCGTCGAAAGTTGCCCCGCCCTTCCGGCCCATAAAGCTCTCACCGAGCAAGCAAACACCCTCTATCAAAACAAGTCGAAGTACGACCCATTTTCCAACTCGTACAATCCAGGTTGGAAGGATCATCCCAACTTTTCATGGTCTAAAGGTCAATACCAGGGTAGTGGAGGTCAATCTTTAAGTAACCCACCCCCGGGTTTCCAAAAAAGCACCCCCGCACCATCGTTCCCTTCAACCCAAAAGATTCAATCCTTAGAAGAAACGATGAATTTACTTGCCCAAAGTACCCTGCAACTCCAACAGACCACGCAAAGTGTCCTTCAATCCACACAACAAAACTTGCATGCCAACACCCAATCGATTGCCAAATTAGAGGTACAAGTGAGTCAACTAGCCAATGCTTTGAGCGAGAGAAATAAAGGAATGTTCCCAAGCCAACCCGAGCCTAATCCTAAGGGTAACATGCCTGGGGGTCAGTATGTTGTCCAAGACAACACTAGCATGTCCACTACCCAAGAGCATGCTAAGGCTATAATCACGCTTAGTTCAGGTAAAGAAGTTGAGAATAATGTCTCACGACCCACCATGAGTGAATCCGAGAAAGGTAAGGAAAAGAAGGACCCACCTTTGGATCCGCCTTCTTCCTCGCCCTCATCTTCTGAACCGTCTATTGAGACCTATGTCCCGAAAGCTCCATTTCCACAACGTTTAGTGCCACAAAAGAAAAAGGCGCAAGTGGATAAAATGTTAGAAGTATTTAAGCACGTACAAATTAATATCCCGTTGCTTGATGCCATACAACAAGTTCCATCCTACGCTAAATTTTTGAAGGACCTTTGTCCCTTCAAGAGAAGCACCAACGTACCCAAGAAAGCTTTTCTCGCCGAGCAAGCAAGCTCGATCATTTCTTATCGAACTCCCATCAAGTATAAGGATCCCGGTACTCCGACGATCTCTATCAAGATAGGGGAGCACCCCATTGAGAAAGCCCTTCTAGATTTAGGAGCAAGCGTGAACCTTCTGCCGTACACCGTGTACGAGAAACTAGGTTTGGGGGAGTTGAAACCGACTAGGATTACCTTGTCCTTAGCCGACCGTTCTGTGAAAATTCCGAGAGGCGTTGTTGAGGACGTCCTAATTAAAGTGGGTGACTTTATATTTCCTGTCGACTTTGTTGTCTTAGACACCCAACAAGTGCAAAATCCTATTGCACAAATCCCTGTTATTTTGGGTCGTCCTTTCCTCGCCACATCTGATGCCGTCATTCGGTGTCGTAGCGGCCAATTGAACCTATCATTTGGAAACATGACTATGGACCTTAATGTGTTCAATTTGGCCAAACAGCCACCCGATGACGACGAACCCGTGGATGTCGACATGATTGATAATATCGTCCGAGAGACTTTCGAGCAAACTTATAATGACGACCCTTTAGCATCTTGTCTTGCCTTTTTTGGGTCCGAATTTGATGTCGAGCAGTCCATCGAAGAAGTCAATGCCCTTCTCGACTCCGCCCCTATCATGGAAGTGGGAAATTGGAAGTTTAAACCTGAGCCCCTCTCACTTTCCATGTCACCTATTCCACCCTCGATTGAAAAAGCCCCCGAGTTTGAATTAAAGCCGTTACCAGAATCACTCGAGTATAGGTTCTTAGGACCTTCTGATACCTTGCATGTTATCATAGCATCTGACCTAGATAAAGAACAGGAAGGTAAGTTTTTGCGTGTTCTCAGTGAACACAAAGAAGCCCTCGGTTGGACCATAGCCGACATCAAAGGGATAAGTCCGTCAGTGTGCATGCACAGAATACACTTAGAAGAAAATGCTAAAAATTCTCGTGAAGCACAACGTAGACTTAACCCCATACTTAAAGAAGTCGTCCGAGCCGAGGTGCTCAAGTTGTTAGATGCGGGTATTATTTACCCCATCTCTGATAGCCAATGGGTCAGCCCCATTCAGGTTGTTCCAAAGAAATCTGGTGTTACAGTGGTGAGAAATGATAATAATGAGTTAGTCCCCACTAGGATGCAAACCGGTTGGCGTGTCTGTATAGACTATAGGAAGTTGAACACTGTCTCACGGAAGGATCACTTTCCCCTTTCGTTCATAGACCAAATGCTTGAGAGATTAGCCGGTCACCCCTATTACTGTTTTCTCGACGGTTATTTCGGTTATAATCAAATTCCAATTACTCCCGAGGATCAAGAGAAAACCACATTCACTTGTCCATTTGGTACTTTTGCTTATCGACGCATGCCCTTCGGGCTATGTAACGCACCCGCTACCTTTCAGCGGTGCATGATGAGTATCTTTTTGGATATGGTCGAAAGGTTTCTTGAGGTTTTTATGGATGATTTCTCTGTGTTTGGTTCTAATTTTGATGAGTGCCTTCACCACCTTACCCTCGTTCTGAAGAGGTGTAAGGAAAAGAACCTTGTACTTAATTGGGAGAAGTGTCACTTCATGGTTAAACAAGGCATAGTATTAGGTCATATCATCTCTAAAAAGGGTATCGAGGTTGATAAGGCTAAAATTGATCTAATTTCTAATCTCCCACCCCCAAAAACTGTCCGTGAAATTCGATCATTCTTAGGGCACGCCGGTTTTTATCGGAGATTCATTAAGGATTTTAGTAAAATCTCTCGGCCTTTATGCAATCTTCTAGCCAAAGACACGCCCTTTGAGTTCACCGATGATTGCCTTCAAGCCTTTGAGAGGCTAAAGAAGGAATTGACCTCAGCACCTATTATGCGACCCCCCGACTGGGGTCAACCTTTCGAAATCATGTGTGACGCTTCTGACTATTCACTAGGTGCGGTTCTGGGTCAGCGAGATGAGAAACTTCCTCATGTTATATACTATGCCAGCAGGACTCTTAACGACGCTCAATTGAATTATTCCACCACTGAGAAAGAGTTCTTGGCTGTCGTATTCGCACTAGAAAAGTTTAGGTCTTACTTGATAGGATCTAAAGTCATCATTTTCACCGATCACGCGGCCTTGCGACACCTTTTATCTAAAAAGGATGCTAAGGCTCGGCTCATTAGGTGGATCCTATTACTTCAAGAGTTTGACCTTGAAATTCGAGATAAAAAGGGTTGTGAGAATGTAGTGGCAGATCACCTATCTAGGTTAACCGTTGAATCTTCCAATGACTTGTTGCCGCTTACTGAGTCTTTCCCTGATGAGCAACTGTTCCTTATCAACCAACTTCCATGGTTCGCCGATATTGTGAACTATCTTGTGACGGGTGAAATGCCACTGCATTGGTCTAAGCAAGATCATTCTAAATTTTTAAAGGAAGCCAAGCATTTCTTTTGGGATGACCCATATCTTTTCAAGTATTGTCCCGATCAAATCATTCGAAAGTGTGTCCCCGATCATGAGATTCAGAGCGTAATCTCTTTTTGCCATGACCAAGCTTGTGGAGGTCATTTCAGTACTAAGAAAATCGCTGCGAAAATTTTGCAATGTGGATTCTATTGGCCCACCATTTTTCGTGACTCCAATGACTATAGTAGCAGTTGTGACCGATGCCAACGGTTAGGAAAGATCACTCGTAGGAATATGATGCCCTTAAGTCCCATATTGATTATTGAGGTTTTTGACTGTTGGGGCATTGATTTCATGGGTCCATTCCCGAAATCCTACGGTAATCTTTACATCCTTTTGGCAGTTGATTATGTGTCTAAGTGGGTCGAAGCTATACCGAGTCGGACAAATGATCGTCATGTGGTAGTCAAATTTATTCTAGAAAATATTTTTTCCCGATTCGGTACACCTCGAGCCATCATTAGCGATCAAGGAACCCATTTCTGCAATCGAACATTTGAGAGTCTCATGAAAAAGTATTCAGTCACGCATAAAGTAGGATGCTCTTATCATCCTCAAACCAGTGGACAAGTTGAAGTGTCTAATAGGCAAATCAAGCTAATCATCGAGAAAACAGTGAATCCAAATCGAAAGGACTGGTCCTTTCGATTATTAGATGCACTGTGGGCTTATCGCACTGCGTATAAAACCCCACTTTCTATGTCCCCGTATAGGCTTGTCTACGGAAAAGCCTGCCACCTTCCGGTAGAGTTAGAACACAAGGCCTATTGGGCCATTAAGACCTTTAATTTCGATTTACCTGATGCAGGAGAGGTCCGAAAACTCCAACTCAATGAGTTAGAGGAGATTCGGAATGATGCGTACGAAAACGCAAAATTGTACAAAGAAAAAATGAAAATGTTCCATGACAAGTCCATCCTACGGAAGTCATTTGAGCCTGGACAAAAAGTTCTCTTGTACAATTCTAGATTGCATCTCTTTCCTGGTAAGTTAAGGTCTAGATGGTCCGGTCCCTTTATTGTTAGGACAGTCTACCCACATGGGGCGGTTGAGATAGAGAATCCTAAAAATGGTGAAATTTTCAAAGTTAATGGTCAAAGGTTGAAGCCATATCTAGAATTGCGAGATCGGGAAGTGGAGGACATTTTCCTCCAAGACCCGGTATACCACGAGTAAACATAACTTGTATTATAGTTTTTTTTTCTTTTTGTAATTATTTTTCTTCCAGGAAACATGTGTTGGAGAAAGTCCCTCATTACGGTAATATCTTTCATATCTTTCTCGCCTTTTCAATTTTTGTCTTGTACATTGAGGACAATGTAGAAATTAGGTTTGGGGGTATTGAGGTCATTTTTCTCCGCTAAAAAAAAATTAAAAATCCAAAAATATTTTCAATATAAGTGAGTTTTGAAACAATTTCTTAACATAGAATTAATTCACAAATCTCTCAACTTATAATATTTTACACTTAGCCATATAATATGATCGAAAATGGATATTGAGGCAAAAGTTAATATGCTTAAAGAATACACGTGGAGATTTTAGCCCGGTGAGATATTGTGCCATTCATCGTTTTTGAGAGATTTAAATCAATCCGAGTTAAAATAACTCAAACTTTCCTTCAGTGATAAATTCGTTGATGATCTCAAATTCATTATTTTGTTCGATTACTGAAAACAAAAGGTCAAAATCAGAATCTTACGCACTAGAAGTCTTAGTAAGTCGTCTTGAGACACAAATCAACTTAATGAAACTTGAGAAATGAGATTAGGCCCTCGTTTGAAAGCCCAAAAATTAATCCCAAACTCCAACATTTTTTTACATTGTTACATTGCAAGCCCATTTGAGCAAAAAAATAATATAAGTCTTTTGTTGAAAGCCCACTACCCTACCCAACTCCAACTAGGAGTTTAAAACCCATAAAAAGAAGCCATACCCATTTTCTGAGAATACTAGGGTAAAATTACGGTTAGAAAAAGGCCAAAAGAAAATGAGGTTGCAAGAATGATGTGTGAAAAGAAAAGAATAAAAGAAAAAAAAAGGAGAAGAAAGAAAGAAAAAAAAAGGGAAAAAATGTGAGTTTGAAAAGAAAAAAAGGAAAGAGAAAAGAAAAATGGAGGTGAGAAAAAGTACCTAAAAGTCAAAATACTGAAAGACCTCTATATTCTCAGAAATTTTGAACTCCAAAAGCCATTCTTTCTAGCCAAAATTCGAGCCTACAATAAAACCAAAGAAAGTCATAATCGATCTCAAGTGAAGTTAGTTAAAGTGTGGAGAGAAGATGAATAGGATCTATGGTGTGATTCAATGTTTTCAAAAAGTAATCGATTTTCCGTTCATGAGATCATATTCATCCATTATAAAAAGTTCGTTCTTGATCATGTATATGTGAAATTTGTTCATATAAATTTACTCTTTTATTCACATATACCAAGAGAAAATAACCCATTTTCGAGTGTTCGATTGTGAGTGCATTCTGTGAGACTTTGAAATCAAAACGAACTTTCGGCTAAGAAATGTAACGATCAAATCTTTTGAAATGGACGGTTATATTGGCCATGCACACACACACACGATAAGTTGAGATTGAAAAGTGAAATTCTGCTATATTTATGAAGTTTGCATTCAAACTTGGTTATATTACTTTTGAGTCTTTTGTATAGAGTCAAGTTTTTGAATTTTGTGGGTATATTCACTACAAACCCTCACGAGACAAAACTCGTCCACTAGGGCAACCTAGGGTTTAACGGCTTGTTGCACATGTTAAGTGCAACCGTGATTCCTACGAAAGTGAGTTAGATTTTAAAATTTTAATTTTGCTTGAGGACTAGCGAAGTTTAGGTTTGGGGGTATTTGATGAGTGCATTATTTTGCATTATTTACACCCAAATCTAAGTGTTGTTATTCCCATTTTATCATAAATAAAGAGCTTTTATAGATATTTTTATTATTTTAGAGAAAAATACAAATTTAAGAATAAATGGGGTTAATAATGCACTTTTGGGCACTTTAAGCTCACATCTTATATTCATTGCTAATCTCTTGTTCAAGTTATTTTTGAGTATTGACAGGTTTAAAAAGAAAGCGGTGAAGTCCGGACGCAAATTGAGCATGAAAAGGTCACTTACGCACCTTCAGGGCCAAAATTGTAAATTCAAATGGCTGATTTCGGACCAACCATGGAAATTGAAGGCCTTGAATCAAGGGACTCCTGGGCTCAAACGGCGTATCAATCGGAGTTGGAACAAAGAAGTTATGGACGTGCAAAGTTCGAATTTAAAAGAAAGTCAAAGTCAAAGCCCCGGGTCAACGCCCAAAGTCAATCCCAAGACCTGGACACAACTGAAATATTGTTGGCACCGAAATGAGGGTCACGTCGGTTCAAACGGCAAGTCAATCGGACTCCGAATGAAGAAGTTATGGTGATTTGAGCTATTGTGCAAATTAGGAAATTTGGGTTTTAATATGTTGTTAAATATAATTGGGTGTGTATTTATATTGAAAAGAGCTGTTAGGCGAGCTGGTTAGGAGATGGAGAGACCTGCGTGAGGTCAGGAGTTCGAATCCTGCCTGCCCTATTAATTTTTTGGCGAAAATTCCAAAAACCCAAGCCCACTTGCCCACTAACCCATTACCCCACCTTCTAAACCCATTATCCCACCAACCCATGTTTTGATCCATCCGAAAATGCCTTTCCCCCATACCTGTTTAACCCCCACTTTATCCTATTTTGTTGGTTTCTTTTGTTAGTATAAATTATGGACAATGTAGAGACTTGGAGACACTTTTTTTTTTTTTGGAAAAAAAAAAAAAGACACACTTTGAGAGATAAAAAAAAATTGTGTAGAGAGTATTTTGGAGGCACACTTTGGAGGAGCATATTGTTTATTGGAATTCAAGTCTTGGACCCAAAATTTTGTAAGTTGACATTTATTAATGAAAATTATTTTTTCATCTTGCAATATTTGTGTGTCAAATATGTTGTGTGAGTAGTTTAATTACTAGGACTTAGGTGATGTTTGTCATGACTAATTAAACCACGCATGTTAATTTAATTTCGTACATATTCCGACATGTTTTAATTTGAAATAAAAAAATTCGGTATTCGCTTAAAAATACACGAGAGTGTATTTTTAAATCTCAAGAATTAATTAGAAATTCATGCTTTAAAAATTTAGAGTTGTCATTTTTGATGGGTTATGCTTGCACTTAGATGTTTTGATATCCCATGCTTAAATACACATTAAAAATTTAGAACGTGATATTTTCGAGGGAATAGGGATTTATGGTGTCTAATTCAAGAGACGTTAAAATATTTTGAGCGCATATAATGTTATATTCTCCGAAATGTACGCGACGAGAGTCGGTATATTTTGTGTTATAAATTCGGAACTACGAAATTAAATTGATGTGTTAATTTAATTAAAATTGACAAATGGAACCGACGTCCTAGTTTCTTCCACCTTTAATATTATCTCTTATACTTGTTCGTTTATTCCGTCTTTATTTTTATTGTTACATAATTTGTGTCACGCATTTATTTATTTATTTATTTTGTTCCATCACTCAATCACATTGACACACTCATATGTCTAGTTGGACAATCGATATTTTATAAAAGTTGACGAAATCTCTGTGGGTTCGACCCGTACTTACACACGCTATATTTTAATAGCCCGTGCACTTGCGGTAGTTTTATAACAAATAAAACTTGACAACATGTATCATATTGGTATCATTTTCTTGCATTTTAGTTGGTATCATTTATTCTATGTATGGATTAGTTATGCTTTTGTTGCCTATATGCTTTCATGTTCTTATCACTCTAAGCTTCATCGTGTTTAAATTACTTTTATCCTTTGTCTATTCCTGAACAAAAAGGGTGAGAATGATAGGGGAGAAATGGTATATAATCCTATTATAATCTTATCTAGTTTAGGAGATTTAACTTAATGGGAGAGCACTATCTTCTTAGGTTGATCATAGTTAATAAAGGGGAGAATTAGTTTAGGGGGAGTAATTATTTTAATTGCATTTAATATTTTGATATTCCCTATGCGTTTGATAGTATGCTTAAGTGTGCAGGAATTCTTCTAAATATGGCAACTTTCATCGTCGGCAAAGATATTGATCCGTGGGTCTTTGAGTCAAACTATGTATTTTTTATTTTAGGTGGGATATTTTTTAAGTCTAGTAGAGCTTGACGGCCCTTTAGGATTTTTGTTGGTTTTTTATCCCAGAATAGCCAAAGGGGGAGATTTGTAAGGACACAAGTCCCCGATTGAGTCTCAATGTTGTGTTGGCTCAATTCCAGACAAAAACGTTTGAGTCATAGGATAGTGACCAAGTTTATCCATTCAAGCCTATGACGTGTTAGTTGAGGACGTAGCGACCAAGATTAAAACTTCATCAAATGCCGAGTTTATTGTGCCTCGTTTCTATGTCAACAACATTTGTTCCGTTTACTCCTAAGTTATGAATGCATTACATAATTATATAGGAGCTTGAAACAATTTTTATTGGGTGTACTTTTATTTTAAACTGAGGTTTATTTTCAAAAGATTTCTTTAAAACATTAAAATAAAGTTTCTGGGCTAAAAATTAAATTTTAAGCTTTCTGGAAGTTCGTTCAAAATTTTCGTTCGAACGAGTTCGTCAACGAGGTTTCCCAACAGGTCACTGGAACTTCGTTAAAATGGTCATTCGAACAAGACTTCGTTCGAACGAAAATCTCGTTCGAACGAGATTTTCGACGGGAAAATTATTTGGCAATTTTTAGTAGTTTTTCACCTCTATCCCACTACTTTTTCCCCATTAACTTTTGACATACTTAATGTGTGCGGGAACCAACCTTTTCAAACTAACTTTTTCATATTCTTCCATCTCCTAGAGAGAGTTTTTAGAGCTTAACTTTTCTATGAAAAGGTTCATGGTTTAAGTGTTTGGCTTTCCAAGAAAATCACCGTAAAGCAGTTTTGATTTACACCCATATTATTTATTCCAAGTTTTTATATAAATATCTGTGGTGACAATTATTATGCAACACAAACAAATAGGAGAAAGGCAAGCACCAAGTAAGAACAAGGAATGTAAAATGACAATCACACAACAAAGGATGTACGTGGTTCAGCAAAGATGTGCCTACGTCCACGATGGTGTAGTCAATGTTATTTCTATATACTCCGGAGAGTGGTTACAGAGAATACAACTTGTCCTTTGCCCCGGACCTAGGGTTCAATATATACATGTTCATTTCAGTAAGTGGGGGTGTTGGACTCCCCCACATCTTCCATCTCTCCCCAGAACCTCCCTTAATGGGAACGTGAGAAGAGACTTGGTCATAATCAAATAAGAGATGGGGGGTCTAGACTTTGGGCCGCCAGAATGGGGCTACTCGTCTAGGCCCATCATCCTAATTTTGGGTACCCATAATTGCCCCTAAGTTTGTTGGGCCATGTTTTGGGCTCAATAAATTTAAATGATTTGTCATAATGGCTTTTTCGTACATTGTGAAACTGTTCAAAAGTTGGGAAACTGATTCTGGAGGCACCCGCTTCGTGGTTTGTACACTATGATTAGCGACACTTAAAGAATTTCTAGAATAGTCACTTTTCGACCGTCGTTTTAACCTTCTCAGCATTCCTCCATTCCCTGTGAGCTTTAGCGATTCATACTTTCTTCTCTCAGTCTCCATTCTCATTTCTTCCTTGTTGTTTGGGCTCGTGATTCCTCATCGTTCGAATCGAACCTCCATCTTGTAAGTTTCCTGTGCCTTTTCTTTGTACTTTTACACCATTAATTTGCAATTTTCTAGGGTTTTCCAATGGCCAGATTAGGAATAGGTCGGTCTCCGAATTTAGGAAGTTTTATAACATCCCAGAGTGGGTAGGTATTGAGTGCTGCGCTTCCCCCTAGAAATGTTATAGAGATAGAGGATGCCCATTGGATCCATGTTTTATTGCTTTCCCAAGGGGGGCTCACCTTTCCTCCCAATAATTTGTTCTTGCACTTCTTTGGTTATTTCAATATTGTTCCTGCACAGTGTTCGCCCAACATGTGGAAGATAATTAATGGCATCCATAGAATTAATCAGTTATATGGTACCAAGTTAGGGCTTGCTGAGGTCTGCTTTTTGCTAATATTTTTCTCGAACTAGTTCTGGTGTCCTCTAACTCAAAGCCATAAGCCCTGACAGGGTACTGGTAGTAAACCTACCTTGTTCCCATAAGGACTACTAGCAAGAAGGTTTCCTTGCTAGGAACTGGCAGTTTTCTCCCCAGTTTGAAGGGTCGAGGTCTGATAGGTTCTCTGTTCCCTTTCATGGGGAAGAATACATAGGTAGATTTTTCTCTGTTCTTCTAATTTTTGTCGATTTGTGATCTTTGTAATTTTTTTTGTTTTCTTTCTTCAACGAGGTCGAAGAATTTGGAACCTGCTCTCAGCGAGGTTCCTCTCTCTGAATTGGTCAAGGCCTGGAATATCAGGGAGCCCTTAGCTGACGGCGAGCATCCCCGATCTGCTTCTTTTTTTAAGAATATAAGAACTTTGGTTCTCGTTTTATAGCGAGGTCGGTGGACAGTATCCCTGAGTTTGATACCTCTGAAGAGACTGCTACAAATCCTATCTAGTTGGATGAGGAGGAGAGCAGCTCTAAAAATGATATCGCAAGTGGTACTGGAGGTAATTTGGGTAAAGGGAGCTCCAGTAGTAGCAGTTCCTCTGATCATGGGGAAGTTTCTAAAGCTCAAGAGTCATCGAGCACATCTAACAGTTCGAGTGAGGAGATGGTTCCTCCGAGGAAGAATTTAATCCGGCATGATGATGATGAAGATCATGTGCTCCTCGCTCAGAGGTCGAAGAAGCAGAAGTCCAGCTCTGGGACCGTGGCTACTGGTTCTCGGTCTTCTGCTCAGGAGCAGGAGAAAAAGAGGAAAGAAGAAGAGCAAGTAAAAGAGAGAGAGAGAGAGAGAGAGAGAAAGGAGGAGGAGAGAAAGAGGAAGGATGAGAAAAAGAAGATAGAGGAGAGGAGAAGGATGGAGAAGGAGAAGGAGGAAGATGGAGGCGAGGATGAAGGCTGGGAAAGCCTTAGTCCCGGTGTCTTCCGTGCCTGAGGGAGCTTCGATTGCCATTTCTCCTCAACTAGCTCCTGCGTTGCTCGAAAGAGCAGTTCTTCCTGCTGATCGCCAAAGGGCACTGGGGTCTGATCAACTGGCCCTGCAGGCTAGTCAGAGGCTAGCTTTGGTGAGTCTATTTCCTTTCTCTAATGTTTTTATGAATTCCATCATTTCTTTCTTCTAATGTTTTCTTTTTCCTACAGTTTGTGACTGACTTCACCGTGCTCTACCGTTCTCGCGATGAGCTGGTGAAGAAAAATGGCGAGCTGGATAAAGAGAATGCTTCCTTGAGGTTAAAGGGTACAAATCTCGAGGATGGTTTTAAAGCCGTTGATGCTGCTCGGATATCATCCGACCTGGCTCTTGCTACAGCCAACCGGGAGAAGGACGCAGCAGTTAAAGATTTAAAAGAGCTGCGACAAGCCTACGACCTGGTTTGCTCGAGCAAGCTGGCTGTGACAGAGGAGAATAAGGTGTTGACCGGGCAGTTAAAGGAGAAGGAGTCCCAGGCAGCCACCATCAAGGAGGATTCATATAACTCCGGGTGGACTTCTGCATATGAAGACGCTGAGGTTCAGGTAGGCTACATCAGCCGTCCGAAGTTCAAGAAGGGCTGGAACAAGGACCTTTTAGCTGCTGGTGTTGATATCAACTCTCCTCTGTTCGACGAGCATGACCCGGGTTCGAAGCCGATTGTAGATGAAGATTCCCCTACCCCTACTCTTAAAGGTGTTGAGCCTGTCTCCCAGACGTCGCCTGCTGACGTTTCCCTCATTGTGGCGACAGAGGTTAATACTGCTGAGGGCGGTGCTCCTTCTGATGCTGGTAAAGGGAAGCAGCCATCGACCTCTGGGCAACCTGAGGTTGCTAACTAGTTATCTTCTAGGATTACTTTATACTTTTGCTTTTTGTGTTGCATAATAATTGTCACCACAATATCTTGCTTCGAGTATTTGGCACCGGGTTTACTCTACCAAGTTGAAGAGTTTGTTTGGGTTTACTTCTACATCCCTCAAAAAAGAAGTCTCGTCATTTTGCTGCGGCATTCTTACATGGTGGTAGGCACCATGTTTAGTTAACGGTGTTCCTAAAGTCTCATTGGTTAATTCCAAGGTTCCGGTGGAGTTTTGGGGTAATCGACTAGGCGGAGGTGTTTACAAGAAGACGCGGCAAGGCTTGAAAGGAGTCGAGTCGAGGAAGTAAGTCATTTGTCTTGTAATTTTAAAACCATACTTAGTGGACTTAACACAACACCAAAAACAGCAATTTGGCACATCCTGATATTAAAAATTTGGCACTGTTTTAAACTGTACCAAATTCTGGCACGGTTTAATGACAATTTGGCACACTTTAAAACAGTGCAAAATTTTGGTGTAACAACCCGCGTAATTTTTGGGGTATTTTCAAAATAAAGAGGAAAAATAAATTTTGAGATAAAATTATTTTTATTGCTCAAATATGTTGGTTATTATTTTTAAAGGCAAGAATTTCAAACGGTTGAAATCGGAATTAAAATGGAGTTTTAATTGAATTTTTATTATATAGAAGAGTCCTCAAAACATAAAACTCTCTAAGAGTCCTCGAAACATAAAACTCTCTAGCAAAAAAACTATTTAAAAATATTGAACAGTCCGATCGAGCTGAAATTTTTTTTACAGCTTCTCTTGTCCTCAGCTAATTCTCTGTAAAATTTCATCCAATTCTAACGGTTCTATCGTCCGGAATAAATTATTTAGTGTTTATATCTGATTAGAACTCTTTTCTTAATCAAACTCTTAATCCTTTATATATCAACTAATTCTTGGCTTGGCTTTTCAAATCACTTTTTCTCAAACTTTTCAACCAGAATAGCTCTTTAAAATTACTCCCTCTCATATACAAACCATAGCCCCAAACTTATTTAAGATTTCAACCTTAGATTAGAAGGCTTATTTGGTGTTTTCTCGAGTTTGGGATATAACAAGATTTGATAATTTTCGCGAGAAGAACGTGATGGTGTGAATAGATTTTGAGTCTGAAATTATGTGATGATTCATGTTGGTTCTTTTTGGTGGTTTAAGGTATGGGGTCTTACACAATATGCTCCTTAATCTCACGAGTGTAACTCCCTTTGATTTCATGTGATTATTGACTCATATTTGAATTGTTAAATTCTTTTGGAAATCTGGAAATATTTGTTGGAATCTAATTTTGATTCATGTGGTATTATTTTGGTATTGAGCATGTTGTCATGAAGATTTTAATATGGCACGGAGGTTGGGCACCCGCCAATATTCGTTTTTCCACATATGCTAAAAATGCATAGGCGCGGTACGGTGGTGAGGCTTGGTGACCCGGTTAATGTGTTGTTGAGAAATTATATTGATATAATTGCTTAAGTGATTCGCATTTGATTTGAATATTCATATTCGTATTGTGACGTTTTATTCACCGCTAATATTTGTTGAGCATCTTTCCTGTCGTATTGTGTACTTCCCCATATTTTCTTTTAGTTGGCAGGTTAGCGCGGATTTGAGCGCTATGGACCAATTGGGATGATTTTTAGCGAGGATTCTTTTGGGAAGATTTTTAATACAAGAGAGAAGACTTGTATTTATTTATTTTGATGTATAGAGAATTAAAGATTCATTTTAGTATCGAGATAGATAGTTGTTTTAATTCGAGAGACTTGTTGTTTTAATTGAAGAGATTTGAGATTAGTTGTTTCTCTTGTTTTATTGTGGGAATTAGATTCTTTATACCTTGTTATTTGTGGATTTGAATTAGTTTTATCGATGAGTAGCACTCTGTTCGCTCTCCCCGGGCGGGTGGGGTGTTACATTTGACACTGTTTTAAAGTGTACCAAAATTAAGAACACTTGACTAGGGTATAAAATACCTTAAAATTTTGGCACACTTTAGTTTCCCTCTTCTCTCTCCTCCCTCATCTTCTCCCCCACTCCCCCCTCTCTCTCGACCAAAAACCCAAGCCCTACCCCTCTCATTCTTTCTGCCGCTATCGTCGCCCCTATTCCTCCTCGCGTCACCTCCTCCCTTGGGTTTATCCGCTGTCGTTGCCCCTATTTTCCGGTGTGGTTTTGGGTTTTTGTTTATCCGGTGTCGTGGTGTCCCTTTCGGCGACCTCCTGTTTTCCATTTCTCGGTTTGGGAGTTACAATCTTGAAGGGGTTTCAGGTCTGTGTTTTCGGCATCGTTTTTTTTTTTTTGCTATTTTGGAATCTTGAGTTGAGGTAATTTCTTTCCTTCTTTATAAGTATTATGTATGTATATATATATATATATATATATATATATACTGATTTAATAGAATTCTAGAGTATATATATATATATACTGATTTGTTTAATAAAATTATTTTATTTTAAATCTAATTTGATTTAAATTGGAATTAAAATCTGAAATTGTTTCGGTGTTTGGTTTGGAGAGTTTATTACACCCATTTCAGTTTGTGTGTACACTTTGTTATCAAGACTTATTTTTTTGTGTCGAGCATTTTTATTTATTTTTTATAATCTGATTTGATTTATTTGGGGATAAAGATAGTTGGTTTGTGCCTCTAACTAGTTATACCCTCTAAGTTGAACTTTTGTAAAAAAAATCATCTTTCCTATATATATATATATATATGTGTGTGTGTGTGTGTGTGTGTGTGTGTGTGTGTGTGTGTGTGTGTGTGTGTTGTGAAAAATATATGAGTTGAAGTATTTTTGAAGCTAAGACTTTGAATAAATTGTATAGTTTCTAATTCTGGGTCTTGATTACTTTTGAAGTTATGTTTTGTTTTTATATGCTAAAAGAGTAATGGAATCATTTGGGAGTTCTATGATTTGTTAGTGAATACAAATAGCTTTTAATAATGTCTTATCATTTGCATCAAGATATGAAATTTATGGCATGTGGAGACAACTTTTCAATAGTCCAATTTAGGAAAGAGAAAGCCATGTGCATCTAACATTTGCAGTCTCGGGGTGGGTGATATAGGAGGTGATTGTGTTTTCTTGGCAAGATCTGATGGGGGTGATGGGATTTCCAAGCACGTGAGGTGATTGTGTTTTCAAAGGCCCACTCAGGGCACACTCCCTCCAAGGCTGTTGCCGCCCCTCTGAGGTATTTCTCATATTAATTTTTGGAATGGGTTTTTTGTTTTGCAACAAAATGCATTCTTTTGGCACAAAAATGGTTCAATGTGCACAAAATGCATTTTTGGGCATAATAATCTCATATTAATATTTAAGTGTTTAAATGTTGATTGTGCCTGTTCATGTTTGTGACATTGTTAATGTGCACATAGAGGGGCAAAGCTTGGATAGTCCAATTGTTAGTTGTGGCCTGTTTCTCGCTAGCAACAAAAATGGAGGAGATTGAAGTGCCTCCCATTATTGATTTACAGGTGAGAGAAAAATTAATGTGAATATTTATTTATTTATTTCATTATATATTAAACCATTTGCCTTTCTGATATGTTCTTATATGTAATGGACATATGGATTTTTGTGAGTAGGTAGGAGATCCCAAGTTTTTATTTGAAGGCAAAACCATACAAAGAATGGCGCTTCTTGTTTTGAGCACCTTGAATGGAGATTCCAAGTTCTTTCATAGACTACTTTCTTAAAAATATTAACCATGATCATCTTCCATCACAATCTTTGATCTCTAGATCAATTCAATACATCTTAAGCACAATCAAAGGTAGATTATTCACTATATACACAAATGTGTTAATTTATATCGATACATATCCATATAATAAAGCACAATATAACGCGTGTCATAATGGCACGTAATGATACCCAATTATACCCATAAAAGGGACATGTTATCAATTTCTCACACATGTGTGTATAATCATATATGGGTACTGTAATATAAAAGAGTTTGATCCAGTGCTGGGTGGGAATTGAATGCAGGTATTGGGGAGGTTTGGAGATCAAAAGGTCGGCATAGGCTGCCAGTGATTTGTTTGGTTTTGTTTTATAAAGATTCAAATCAGGCCAGTTCCATCCAATCTTAATCAAGTTACTACAGGTAACTATTATTTAGTACCTATTTATTAACCTTTTAAAATGCAATGAATTATTTCTACTCAGCATTTATAGTTTGTCTTTTTCATTCTATATCTGATCATTCCTTTTAAAGTTTGAAAATCACTTCATGGCTTACTTTATGAGCTTATTTAGTTAAATTGGTGGAAGGGATCTGCTGGTGATTTGGTTTTGGAATTTTTTGTTGCTGTTGAGTCTATTTTAAATTAAAAACATGTTGGATTTAACGAATAAACAAATAAAACTATGTCAAAATTTTCTAAACTCAATAAACGTTCTAAATTGATTAAAAACATACCGTTAGAGAATGAAAACCCAAAACAAACTCCAAACAACCCCAAAGAGGCACGAACACCTCGCACGGGACCAATGTAACTTGTAGGAACTGATCGCGTAGTCACGAATCTCCCAGTTTGAGATTATGATGATAATTTCAAAATACGTAGATTAGGCTTGAAAAAAATCCGTTTGAGGGTGAAAATCCAAACCAGCCCCCTAACGGCCCCCTAAGAGGTACGAACACCTCGTACGGGACCAATGAAACTTGTACGAACTAACCGCGTAGTCACGGGTCTCCCGATTTGAGAATATGACGATAATTTCAAAATACGTAGATTAGGCTTAAAAACAAGCCGTTTGAGGGTAAAAACCCAAACCAGCGCCCAAACGGCCCCGTAAGAGGCACGAACACCTCACACGGGACCAATATAACTTGTACGAATTGACAGTGTAGTCGCAGGCCTCTCGATTTGAGGTTATGACGATAATTTGAAAATATATCCATTAAGCTTAAAAACAAGCCTTTAAAGGAGTGAAATTCCAAACCAGCCCTCAAACGGCCTCGTAAGAGGCATGAACACCTCGCACGGGACCAATATAAATTGTACGAACTGACTGTGTAGTCACGGGCCTCTCGATTTGATATTATGACGATAATTTGAAAATATATCGATTAAGCTTAAAAATAAGCCCTTAAAGGGTGAAAACCTAAACCAGCCACCAAACGGCCCCGTAAGAGGCACGAACACGTCTCACGAGATCAATTTAACTTGTACGAACTGATCGCGTAGTCACGGGTCTCCCAGTTTGAGAATATGATGATAATTTGCAAAAATCAACACTTAAACTTAAAAATAAGTCATTAAAGGGTCAAAACCTAAAGGACCCCGAAAAAGGCACGAACACCTCGCGCGGGACAAATGTAACTTGTACGAACTGATCGCGTAGTCGCGGGTCCCCTGGTTTGAGAATATGACGATAATTTCAAAATATGTCGATTTGGCTTTAAAATAAGCATTGAAGGGTGAAAACCCAAACCAGCCCCCAAACGGATCGGTAAGAGGCATGAACACCTCGCACGGGACCAATGTAACTTGTAGGAATTGACCACGTAGTCACGGGTCTCTCGATTTGAGAATATGACGATAATTTGCAAAAATAATACTTAGACTTAAAAATAAGCCGTTAAAGGGTGAAAACCTAAACCAGCCACCAAACATCCCCGTTGGAGGCACGAACACCTCGCACGGGATCAATGTAACTTGTAGGACCTGACCGCGTAGTCTCGGGTCTCCCGGTTTGAGAATATAATGATAATTTGCAAAAATCAACACTAAAACTTAAAAATAAGTCGCTAAAGGGTGAAAACCTAAATCAGCCCCCAAAAGACCCCGTAAGAGGCACGAACACCTCGCACGGGACCAATATAACTTGTAAGAACTAATCGCGTATTCGCGGTTCTCCCGATTTGATAATATGACAATAATTTCAAAATATGTCGATTTGGCTTGAAAACAAGCAGCTGAAGGGTGAAAACCCAAACCAACCCCAAAACGGCTCCGTAAGAGGCACAAACACCTCACACGGGACCCATCGAACTTGTAGGAACTGATCGCGTAGTCGCGGGTCTCCCGATTTGAGAATATGATGATAATTTGTAAAAATCAACACTTAGACTTAAAAACAAGTCGTTGAAGGGTGAAAATCCAAGCCATCTCCAAAAAGGCCCCGTAAGAGGCACGAACACCTTGCATGGGACTAATGTAACTTATAAAAACT
Source organism: Sambucus nigra (assembly GCA_949130495.1). Classification (NCBI taxonomy): domain Eukaryota; kingdom Viridiplantae; phylum Streptophyta; class Magnoliopsida; order Dipsacales; family Adoxaceae; genus Sambucus; species Sambucus nigra. The sequence continues at coordinate 246,851,180 of OX422210.1, forward strand.
GACCGCGTAGTCGCGGGTCATCCAATTTTAGAATATGACGATAATTTGCAGAAATGAAAACTTAGACTTAAAAAAAAGTCGTTGAAGGGTGAAAACCCAAACCAGTCCCAAAACGGTGCCGTAAGCGGCACGAACACCTCGCACGGGACTAATGTAACTTGTACGAACTGATCTCGTAGTCGTGGATCTCCCGATTTGAGAATATGATGATAATTTGCAAAAATCAACACTTCAACTTAAAAACAAGTCGTTAAAGGGTAAAAACCCAAACCAGCCCCCAAAAAACCCCGTAAGAGGCACGAACACCTCGTACGGGACCAATGTAACTTGTACGAACTAACCACGTAGTCGTGGGTCTCCCGATTTGAGAATATGATGATAATTTGCAAAAAATTAACACTTAAGATTTAAAAACAAGCCGTTAAAGGGTGAAAACCCAAACCAGCCCCCAAACAACCCCGTAAGAGGCACGAACACCTCGCACGGGACCAATATAACTTGTAAGAACTGACCACGTAGTCGTGGGTGTCCCGATTTGAGAATATGATGATAATTTATAAAAATCAACACTTAGACTTAAAAACAAGTCGTTAAAGGGTGAAAACCCAAACCAGCCCCCAAACGACCCCGTAAGAGGCACGAACATCTCGCACGGGGCCAATGTAACTTGTACGAACTGACCGCATAGTCGCGAGATTTCCGATTTGAGAATATGATGATAATTTGCAAAATTCAACACTTAAAACTTAAAAACAGGCCGTTAAAGGGTGAAAACCTAAACTAATCCCCAAACATCCCCGTAAGAGACACAAACACCTCGCGCGGGACCAATGTAACTTGTAGGAACAAACCGCGTAGTCACGGGTCTCCCATTTTGAGAATATAACGATATTTGTAAAAATCAACACTTAAACTTAAAAACAAGTCGTTAAGGGGTAAAAACCTAAACCAACCCCCAAACGGAACCGTAAGAGGCATGAACACCTCGCATGGGACCAATGTAACTTGTAGGAACTGACTGTATAGTCACGGGTCTCCCGATTTGAGAATATGACGTTAATTTCAAAATATATCGATTTGGCTTGAAAATAAGCCGTTGAAGGGTGAAAACCAAAACCATCCCCAAAATGGACCCATAAGAGGCACGAACACCTCGCACGGGACCAATGTAACTTGTAGGAACTAACCGCGTAGTCACGGGTCTCCCGATTTGAGAATATGACGATAATTTGCAAAAATAACACTTAGACTTAAAAACAGGCCGTTAAAGGGTGAAAACCTAAATCATCCCCCAAATGTCCCCGTAGGAAGCACAAACACCTCGCACGGGACAAATGTAACTTGTAGGAACTGATCACGTAGTCCCGGATCTCCCGGTTTGAGAATATGATGATGATTTGCAAAAATCAACACTTTAGACGTAAAAATAAGCCATTAAAGGGTGAAACCCCAAACAAACCCCAAATGACCCCGTAAGAGGCACGAACACCTCACACGGGACCAGCGTGACTTGTACGAACTGATCGCGTAGTCGCGAGTCTCCCGATTTGAGAATATGATGACAATTTCAAAATATGTTGATTTAGTTTGAAAACAAGCCGTTGAAGGGTGAAAACCCAAACCAGCCCCCAAACGGCCCCGTAAGAGGCACGAACACCTCCCACGGGACCAATGTAACTTGTACGAATTGACCGCGTAGTCAAGGGTCTCTCAATTTGAGAATAAGACGATAATTTCAAAATATGTCAATTTGGCTTGAAAACAAGTCGTTGAAGGGTGAAAACCCAAACTAGCCCCCAAACGGACTGGTAAGAGGCCTGGACACCTCGCACGGGACTAATGTAACTTTTAGGAACTGACCGCGTAGTCATGGGTCTCTCGGTTTGAGAATATGACAATAATTTGCAAAAATAACACTTAGACTTAAAAACAGGTCGTTAAAGGGTGAAAACCTAAACGAGTCACCAAACGTCCTCGTAGGAGGCACGAACACCTCGTACGGGACCAATGTAACCTGTAGGAACTGATCGCGTAGTCATGGGCCTCCTGATTTGAGAATATGATGACAATTACAAAAATCAACACTTAGACATAAAAATAAGTTGTTAAAGGGTGAAAACCCAAACTAAACTCCAAATGACCTCGTAAGAGGCACGAACACCTCGCATGGGACCAATGTAACTTGTAAGAACTAATCACGTAGTCGTGGGTCTCTCGATTTGAGAATATGATGATAATTTGCAAAAATCAACATTTAGACTTAAAAATAAGCCGTTAAAGGGTGAAACCCCAAATCATCCCCAAAATGGCCCCATAAGAGGCACGAACACCTCGCACGGGACCAATGTAACTTGTAGGAACTGACCGCGTAGTCGTGGGTCTCCTGATTTGAGAATATAATGATAATTTGCAAAAATCAACACTTAGACTTAAAAACAAGCCGTTGAAGGGTGAAAACCCAAACCATCCCCAAAAAGGCCCCGTAAGAGGCACGAACACCTCGCACGGGACCAATGTAACTTGTACAAACTGACCGCGTAGTCGCGGGTCTCCCGATTTGAGAATATGATGATAATTTATAAAAATCAACACTTAGACTTAAAAAAAGGCCGTTGAAGGGTGAAAACCCAAACCAGCCCCAAAACGGTGCCGTAAGAGGCACGAACACCTCGCATGGTACCAATGTAACTTGTACGAACTGATCGCGTAGTCGTGGGTCTCCCGATTTGAGAATATGATGGTAATTTGCAAAAATTAACACTTAGACTTAAAAACAAGTCGTTAAAGGGTGAAAACTCAAAACAGCCCCCAAACGATCCCGTAAGAGGCACGAACACCTCGTACAGGGCCAATGTAACATGTATGAACTGACCGCATAGTCGCGGGTCTCCCGATTTGAGAATATGATGATAATTTGCAAAATTCAACACTTAAAACTCAAAAATAGGCCGTTAAAGGGTGAAAACCTAAATTAGTCCCCAAATGTCCCCGTAAGAGACACAAACACCTCGCACGGGACCAATGTAACGTTTAGGAACTAACTGCGTAGTCACGGGTCTCCCGTTTTGAGAATATGATGATAATTTGCAAAAATCAACACTTAAACTTAAAAACAAGTCGTTAAAGGGTGAAAACCAAAACTAACCCCCAAACGGACCCGTAAGAGGCACGAACACCTCACATGGGACCAATGTAACTTGTATGAACTGATCACGTAGTCACAGGTCTCCCGGTATTTGAATATGATGTTAATTTCAAAATATGTCAATTTGGGTTGAAAACAAGCCGTTGAAGGGTGAAAACCCAAACCAGCCCCCAAACGGATCCGTAAGAGGTACGAACACCTCGCACGGGACCAATGAAACTTATAGGAACTGATCGCGTAGCCACGATTCTCTTGATTTGAGAATATGATGATAATTTGCAAAAATAATACTTAGACTTAAAAACAGGTCGTTAAAGGGTGAAAACCTAAATCAACCCCCAAATGTCCCCGTAGGAAGCACGAACACCTCGCATGGGACTAATGTAACTTGTAGAAATTGAACGCGTAGTCCCGGGTCTCCCGATTTGAGAATATGATGATAATTTGCAAAAATCAACACCTAGACTAAAAAACAAGCCGTTAAATGGTGAAAACCCAAACCAGCCCCCAAAACGACCCCGTAAGAGGCACGAACACCTCGCACGGGACCTATGTAACTTGTACGAACTGACCGCGTAGTCCCCAGTCTCCCGTTTTGAGAATATAACGATAATTTTCACTCCTATATGTAATTTTTTATTTTGAGTAAGCTTTTTTTATAAATTACTTGGTTACTAATATCGTATCTTTTTTTATCCTAATTTTTTTGCAGGATAACATTTTATCGTTAGCATTTATTCACGGGGAACACATGGAGAACTCAATGGTTTACAACAACGGATTTATTCATGATTTTATTTGTTTGTGTTATGGTCGTGCGGGCTTTTGTAGTTTTATTGTAAACTTTTATTGTCGTGCGGGCTTTTGTAAGTTTATTTTTTATATTTTCTGGTCGTGCGGCTTTATGTTATCCAGGTTTTATATTCGCAAGTTTTAGAATGTAAAGAAAATAGAGGAAACTCTGCCCAATTGGTTTTTGGTCTGTGAACTAAAGACTTGTAATATTTTGAAGTTTGTATGAACATTAGTTTATCAACAACGTGCAAGATTTGCAATTTGTGAATTGTCTTGTTTTCAAATAATTAATTTTTTTTATCTTTTTATCAAAAATTTGGCACAGTTCAAAACTTTGCCAAAAGTGAATCAAATTTTTGCACGGTTTTGAACTGTGCCAAAAGTTTTTCAAACTGTGCTAAATCTGACACAGTTCAAAACTGTGCCAAAAGTGTGCCAGGAATATCAAATTCTGGCACGGTTTAAAAGTGTGCCAGAAGTGTTCCTATTTGGTCAAATCTGGCACACTTTTGAGCCGTGTCAGAAAAAATGGCCATTTTGGAACACCTGATTCTGGCACAGTTCAAAAGCGTGCCAGATTTGATCCTGTACAGTTTTAAACCGTTTCAGATTCCTGTTTTTGGTATAGTGTAAGGCTAGGGCCATCCGAGATTTTTTTCCGTTGTGGATTTTTCCTCGTACATCGCGACGTAGTGATTTATTTGTTCATTTTTTCTTTTGCAAAATTCACCTTAGATGCATGCTTAGGTAAAAAGATAAAATTTGATTTAAATCACTACTTACTTAATTTTGTGCTAATTTAAATTTGGGTATATGTTAATCTAATTCAAGTCATTAACTTATTGGTTAAAATTGGTTTGGCCTATTTTGGTAATATTGAAAATATGACTTAGGAAAATTTTTAGGACTTGGATTGAATTAAGTTATTTAAGTAAAATATGTATTTGTTGATTAATCTAATTTCACTTGGTTTAATTTTAATTTGAAAGAAATTGAAATTTGGTCTGTGTTTATTTGAACCATATCGTTTCCACATCTATAAAAGGAAATTGAAATTATTATTTACAAAATTTAAAATTAGGGGACTCGTGTTCGAACATCCTTTCTGAATGCTCATTGTCCATAATTACTGGCTCAATCAGCTCTATAACATCGCATATGACTAATTTATCTTCATCTCGAGGATCTAATATCTCGATTGATAAGTAGTGGTCAATTTCTTTTATTCCTCTTGTTCTACACATGTGTTATAGGATTCTTATGCTTCTACTTGATTTCCCTTCACTACCCTAACATCGTATCTTATAGGGAAATTCAAACATTTATGGACAGTGGAGGAAACAAATTCACACTTCTTCAAGCTAACCCTACAAAAGATAATATTATAGGTCGAGATGAAATTATTATCAAGGATGAAGAAATTCATCTTCTGAGTTTGAGAAGTTAGCCATGTTGATGATGACCTCCAGCTCAATTATTCCCAAGGGATACACCTTCTCCCCTAAAAAAACTAATAAGTGGAAAGTGATATGCCTCTATCTTTCTATCTGTTAATCTTAACTTCTTTAAATAATTGTAGACTAACACATCTACAGAACTACCATTATCCACTAAGATTCTTACTATTTCACTTTCATGGACCATTATGATGATGACCAAAGGGTCGTCATAAGGATATAACACACCACATAGATCATCTTTAGGAAAACCAATAATAATACGGTACGTGTTTACCTTTCAATAATGGGTTGCTACAGCATTAGCTAAGTTTACCTCATTGAGGTAAGATCTCATCTCTATCAGACCATCACCTCCACCAGCATCTCCTCCATCTATAAAGTGACATCCAAAAGAGATCATTCCGACCTCATACACGGGATCCTTAGGCTTCTTAGGAAAATATGGATCTGACCCATCATTAGACTCCTCATCTCGGGTACACTTCTTCTCATCAGTCCTTTTACAAGGAGACCTAGATCATCTTCTGGGCTACTACTCATTCTAGTCTTATCTTCTTGCTCAAACTTATAAATGTACTTCTCCTATTTACCTCATCGGATTAATAACTTTATCTCATTCTTAAAGGCTAAGAAAATGTCACTATTGTGTCTATAGTCCTTGTGGAAATCGCAATACTTGCTCTTATACTTTTTGTTTGGAGGAGATTTTAATTTTTTGGTCCACTTAAGGTCAATACTTCCACAGATATTGTCAAGGATGTGATGGACGCCTACAATAAGCGGAGTGTAGTCATTATATTTTTTCAGCTTGTCAGATGTATTAGTCTTTAGACCTTTCCTACTTATCTGATATCTTTCTAGCATCAGACTTAGCATGGATATAATCTTTTTTCACCATTGCCTACTTAACATTCATAATCTTTCTCTCCTTATCCATGGGATAGGACATTGTGCTTGGTGGTTCTTTTGGCAATGCCCAATATAAATTTCTAGGAAGTAAACCGCTCATGATAGTTGTAACAGCAATCTTCTCATTATAATCCACTACCTCAAGCGTCTTCATGCTGAAGTGTTTGATGAACTCCCTTATAGTTTCATTTTCATGTTAGCGAACTCTTAACAAGTGATCCACCCTCTTTTTTTATTTGGTTCTGAAGTAAAAGTTGTTGATAAAGAGATTGACTAACTGTTTGAAGTTTAAAATCTGCCCCCTAGGGAGGTTGTTGTACCAGATTTAAGTTGACCCATTGAACGTACTAGAGAAGGCCCTTCAGTGCATCTCATTAGGAATATAATAGATACCAAAAGTAGCTTGATAATACTCCACATGCAACGTTGGATTAGATTTCCCATCATATATAAGAGTGATAATAGATGTCTTGAACTTAGCAAGTGTTGGATAACCCATTACTGTAACTATAAATGTAGACCTTTGAATATAACACCTCTGTAAAGGGTTATTTATTTTAATAAGGTCACCCATTTGATCTTTTAGGTGCTGAACAGACCCCTTCCTAGGCTATTCCTCATTTTCATCCTTCAATGTCCTCTGTGTTCATTCTCAACTCTTGGTTGAGATTTCTTCCTTAGCGAAAGTTTGCTCGATCTCAGCCAACCTCGTACACTTTGCCTTAAATTTACCAATCACTCAACATTCTTGGTCTCATACCTCATTGATTCTTATCTTTACTCCATTAGCTCCCTGGGATCCCTGTACTGATGTGCCCTTACAGATCTTGACCCTAGTTAATCCAAGTCATACCCTCTTCTCAACCTTTTTAAAACACTTGGGTGTTCTATCGAGTATGTTTTATCATCACCATACCCCATTAATCTAACGGTAGATGTTGCTTCAAAACTATAAGATCTATCATCTCGCCCAGATCATGAGTATCGAGATATACTCCTTTCACCTCTTGATCTCAAACCAACATTCCTGGGTTCTCAGCTGCACGATCATGGTACGATTGCCTCCTATCCCTGTATGGGTATGGAGGTAGCATCTTACGCCTCATGTCAGATTTTTGCCCAACCATTGGGGTGATAAGGTTTATTTCGAGCATGTTATGATCAGCCAAAATAATTTGCATTAGTTGTTTCATGTTCTTCTGTACAGCTTCCTAGTAACTTGCCAGGTTATGTAAGATCACCTGCAAGCCTCCCATACCTACAGGCATAGAGGGAGGAACCCTCTCAACAGTCCAGTTACTTTTGGGGGTTTTAGCCATTTTCACATAAATTGTAGAAGAGCAAAGTAACGTAAGAGCAAAAACAGATTATCCCAAACGCAGTAATAGAAATTGCCGAAAAGGTGATTTTAAAGAAGGGAAATGCAAATCTAAAATAAAGGGAATCTAATGGAAATTGATAATAAGAGGACTCGTAACCCAACGAAAAAAAGCTAAATTGGAGTGTGATTCACTAGTTTACCAGAAATGTGCATACTCGAGTTGTAGAAAATAACAATGGTGAAAGCAACAATGGGTATCCGTTTCCCATAGACGACGCTAATATATTATGGCCTAAAATGGGTACATTAATTTATCTTAGCTTGAGTATACAAATTATACGCAAATAACATATAAGAGAAATAAATCTATTGAAATACAAATATAGAGAAAAAAATAAAAAGATAATAGAAAGAGAAAGAATAACGGATGTACGCAGTTTGGCCCAATGGCAGCCTACGTCCATAGGTGCAGTGTTTGATGTATTCATTATTAAGAAAAATCCATGGATGAATACAAGATAAAAGTCTTAAGTTATCTCTAGAATTCGACAGCATAATACTAGGTAAATATATCTCGAATCCTCCAAATGTGTGGGTGTATGCTATATTTATAAGCTATTAGAAGATATGGAAAAGAGAGTGATGGGTGTCCTACCTTTATAGGTTAGGCAGGTACAAACTTTAAATGCTAGTGAGAGAATAATCATAAGGAATATTTTCATATCCCCCATATGTGCACGTATAATTAATGATGATGACATCATCCCTTCACGGTGTACATGCTTGTTATAACAAAGTTAGTTAATGGTATTAGATGACTGCTAACTAATGGAGTAATACAACCAGTGAAGACTGCTAGAGCCCACCAAATTACCTAGGTCGACCATAATAATAATTAAGTCGACCTCATTTCTATAGGTAATGAGTCCAGGTGTCTTCATCTGATTGGTCCACGAGCATACCATATTTATGGTACAACACTATATTTGGAAACTTATTAGAAATAAGAAATCACCACTTTTGGATAGACTAAGCCCTGAAAAGAAATTTGGATTAAATAACTAATTAATGTTTATTTTACATCCTTCTCTAGATAATGTTGCTTCAGGTAAAGTAGCACATTACAAGGAAGTCAATGACATCTGGGATATCCTTACGAAATAATACTTGAACAAAACCACCATGATCAAAAAAGAGGAATTGTAAAGAACCTATAAAAAATCCAAATCCCCAAAATGGAAGTATAATAATAATAATAATAATAATAATAATAATAATAATAATAATAATAATAATAATAATAATAATAATAATAATAATAATAATAATAATAATAATAATAATAATAATAATAATAATAATAATAATAATAATAAGAAGAAGAAGAAGAAGAAGAAGAAGAAGAAGAAGAAGAAGAAGAAGAAGAAGTACACTTCTCTAAATTTAAAGAAGATGTAAGTGCAAAGTTACCCAGACTTGAAAAAGACTAGACTTCATGTACTTCGGCCAATTTTGAACAAGGAATAATAGAAGATTTCTCAATTTCTTCATTAATTCAAGAATCTGAAGGGAATCATTCATTGTTACGAATTTAAAAAATTGATGAAGACAAAAGTTCATCATCCTCTTCAAAAGATCAAAGAGAATCATCCAAGAACCTAAAGGTAAAATCTTCCTCCTTTGAATCCTTACATCCCGAATTATATACTAAAAAGGAAATTATCATGGAAATAAATCATCTAAAAGATTTTTATCAACGAACCATGAATGCATATAAAAAATTAATGGATATGAATTCAATGCAAGACAAAAATTAAACATTCTTTTTTAAAAATGAAAAACTACTTAAAGAAAATTTAAACCTCATACTAGAAAATAACAAGTTAAAAGTAGAGAATAAAAATTGGCATCAAAGGAGAAAGATATAAGAATTAAAAATATTAAACTAAAAGAAGAAGTGGAATTATTAAAGTAAACATTTCAAAATTTTGACACTAGCATTCGTAGTCTTAATATCTTACTTAACCAATAAAGATCCGATTCTGGTTAGGAAGGTCTCAGATACGTTAAAGAACTATTAAATAAAAAATAAAGAACCACTTTTATTCAAGAAATTGAAACAAACAATATCAAACAAACCCAAAATCTCAAAAATAATATATGTTGTACCTTTTGTAAAGGGAAAAATCACAAAGTTGAAAAATGTCTCGACCGCCAAAAAATTAGAAGAAATCATTTCTGTATCATTTGTAAAAAGACTTACCATGTGTACATAAACTCTAGAAAATGAGTGTCCTTACCTCAATAAACCTAGAGGAAACATAGAGTTAACACTTACGATAACCCAAGAATGAAATTTATAGAAAGAAAGAGAAAGTCATATCCTAAAAAAATCCATAAAACTAAAAAATCAATCCTCAAATAATCTTATAGGATATTTCCACCACAAATATGGAATTGTGCATTACAAAAACATGAACAAAAAGGGTGATGGATGGAATGATCAACTAGGAAGTCAATCCATAAAAGGCCTTATTATTACATGTTAAGTAACCAATCTTATTAACAATATCCCCTGGAAAACCTTAAACTTTAATACAATAAATAAATAAAAAAATAACTAATTCTTCAAACTTTAATTCATCCTCTCATCATGACACTCTCTTAAATCACCATCATTACTAAGATTACCTTCATAACCAAAAGACTATTTACATTCATCATCACCTAGAATAAGATTCCCACAAAGCATACAATATCTCTCCTAAGTCACTTTAAATGTACCTTGCAAAAGACAATTGTCATTATATCAAGGACTCTTAAAAGCCCTCCACAAGAGTTGTTTGTTTGCCTTGCTATAAAAAGGTTTTATATACTATAGGGGGCTTATAGATAAACTAAGTCATTATGACACTAATGGCAGATCAAGACAAAGTGGAGATCAATTGAAGACTGAGGAAGCCTTCCCAAAAAAGCTAGTTGATCCACCACGTATTCTTTCTACTTGAGTTATGTTGTAATATTGAGACGATGTTACTTGGTACCTACGATAGACTAAGTCTAGAAGGAACTGGGATAACTTTCATACTCTATTGAGCAACCTCACTTGGGAACCTCTGAGGGAAGTGGTTTGGAGGATATAGATTAAGGCACCCTTAAATCATGATTTAACTATTTTAGATACACCAAGTACAACACCCTGCTTTACCCGATTAATTACATTCGAGCAACCTTTAAATACATACCATGATCTTACTCGTCTATAGAGCTTTGGCACCAAAAATAATATATTTCCATAAAAGGTATGAGTGATGGCATAACATAGCCAAACATGTTAAATCATATCATACCATACCCAAGTATGTTAAATCAACTTACCTCATAAAGTGGTTCTTTGGTGAGTAGCTGGTTGATTCAACACTTACATATTATGGCACTGCTTGACATAGCAGCTGGCCACTCGAGATTTCACTCACTATTTAATGCATTTAACAATGTTAGGCATGGTAGTCTAACCCAAAATTGAATGAACCTGAGGTTCCTAGAGTGTATTATGAGCCTATATATTCCCTATTTATTCTTTGACAAAAAAGAGAGCAGATTTTTAAAAAGCATGCGTGATCTTTGAGCAAGAGACGACTTTGAGAGAGTTATTGCAAAATAGAGCTTTTATCCTTCACCATTAATGCTCTTGTCCAAGATTTTACGCAGAACATCAGCATTTATTAAGCTTTGACCTTTATTACTTTATACTTTGGTATTTGAGCTGCCCACCTGAGGTGTATTTAGGGTGCTTGCTTCTCTCTCCCTCCAACTAGCTACCATAAAGGATTCAATTATTACTCTAATAGATTGTGCTTATTCCTTTGCATTAAGTTATGTACGTGGCATTGCTCATTATATTTAAGTTTATTCACTATCATTAAAAGTTCCTTTACTATTGTGGTATCACCATTAATACGGGTTATGCCACTTTTATCCTTAAACACCCTAGAAAAGGTAATTACTCCCTTACATTTGGCTACTCTATTAGGGAGGTGTTTTCTTAGAAATTTCCAATGATAACATCAACCACACTATAAAATTTGACGATATGCAACATAAGGAAAAACAAATTAATATTCCTCTTATGGAGGTTCCTCTAGTCCCAGTTATTATAGGAAACGCTTGGGTGGAGAAAGCTTCCATGAGTACTGTAATGGGGCCCAACCAAGTGACTAAGCTCATGGCCAAGTTTATGGAGTTTCTACAAACCCAATCTATAATGGAAATGTTTGGGTTAATAATGGACCCAATCCCATTCCTTACTCCGGTAACACCACTTGTTGTTCCTCTGACGAGAGCACTTATTCCACTTGCAAGACTTATTGGTCCCTCGGTGATCAATATTTCCACTACATCAATTGTTGAAGCACATGTTGTTGTCAACATCTCACCCATGTTTGTTATTCTAACATACAAAGCAGTAAAGGCAGTTGCCTCACCTTCTTTAGACATTGAGGAGGTTAAACGAGAAATGGTGAAGATGTTGGCATCATATTCACAAACTCCTAGTGAGGTAACATCCATATATAATGATTTTTGTACTCATTATCTAGAGGAATACAATGATGAACCTTACCCTGAGGGGTATATTCCCCCAATATTTGAGAAGTTTAATGGGAAACGAGCAACTCGAAGGAGCACATTAAGATATTTATTGAGAACCTTGGTGCTAACTACAATAATAAAAAGATTCATCTAAGGAAGTTTTCCAAATCCTTTACAAACAAAGCTTATACATGGTATTCCCGTTTAGCCACAAAGAGTGTAGAAACGTGGGAGGACATGCACATTCAATTTCTCTAGAATTTGTTTTGGCAGAAGATGAGTTTACACTGGACCATCTTTCTCGGGAGAGGCAAAGGCCAGCGGAGGAGGTGATGGGTTATATCAGGAGGTTTAGATAAAGATATCTATATGTGAGAGAAGATGTAAAGGAGATCAAACTTCTTCAAACTTGTGCTGAACGATTATTACTAGAGTATATTTGTCATTTGATAAATGAGACTAGAGGAAGCACCTTTAAAGCTTTCATGAGGGATGCCCGAAACATCTCATTGGTTGTTCGCCTCAACCCCATTATACACAATGTCACGTGGAAATAACAAGCAGTCCAAGAAGGCAGAGGAGGCTAGGCTTACTAAGCAGGAAAAACTACATAATCTTATCACTGGTTGAGCTAAGTCACAAACCATGTGACTTTTTTAGAGTAACCTCACCCAAGCAAGTCACAAAACTTTAAAACCTTTTTAAATATAAAATCAAGTCACCAAGTAGGTGTTTTTTTTTTTCTATTTTTTCTCTTTCTCGCAGAGAAGTCAAGTAGGGTACATCACTTAGTAGGTGTATATTTGATTAGAGAAACCATACCCAAGCAGGGTACATCACCAAGCAGGTGTATGTTTAGAGAAATAATAACTAAGTAAGGGACAATTTTTTTGTGAACATAAAGAGTCAATCATCATGCAAGTGAGGTTTTTCTCTGAGTTATATCCAAGCATTTTATAACAACAATGAAAATTGTTCATACACAAAAAACATATGAAAAGTTATGCAAAATACCTTATCAACAACTGGAATATTGGCTAAAGGTAGGAGAATGTTCACACTCCCAGAATGGGTTTGATCTTGAACCATTTGAGATGTCGAGGTGTCCTCAATATCCAAAAGTATAGGCTTAATTTAAGGAGGATGGTCAATCTCCATTTATAAAGGAGCAACATCCACTAAAGTTAGAGCAACCTCAGTGGGAGGAGTTGTATGCTCCCTATCTTCAGTATTAACAGGCTAAAACACCACAAATTCAATCTCGATAATCACAAACATGTATAAAATACTAAGTGATAAAGTTAAGGTATGATTCAAACTACCTCAGTAAAAGGAGCTGGACGAACCACGACTAGTGGCAACTTAGGTGAAATTGCGAGAGAAATTAGTGAGAGTAATTAGACTTAATATTTTAACAGCTCCACCTAAGTCCCCTATTGTTTCCTCCTTCATAAGAAATTTTCATGCTACCTTAGAAGCGCATTGAGATGAGGTACTCCCAAGAGAAAGCATGTGTCGAGGAAGCTCATCTAATAGTTAAAGAGGGGGAAAACTAGGATCTCAAAGAATATCGACTTTAAATAATTGGACTTAAAAAGACTCTCATGGAAGGACTATTATTGGGAATAGACACAACTTTCACGAGGGAGAAGTAACATCCTACAAAAAGAGCAACAGTGTTAAAAAGACTTGTGTTAAAAAAGAGACAACTCAACACTTAAAGAAAATTTTAAGAGATAAGTGGTTAAACTATTGTGCCTCGCGAGGAAGCACATGGAGATCACTTTAGGTAGGAGAACCCAACAAATCATCAAGTGGTCTGTCATTAAAAGTTTCCTCTAATGAAACAAGGGTGTAGAACCTTTTTTCGAGGAACCAGCAGACGAAGAAGCTGTTCTTTTCGTTCCAATGTCGATTTAGAAGATTTCTTCTTTCCTTTTCCAGCGACAGGATCAACCTCACTAGCTAGAGCTAGGGGAAGAAACTTATAATTTGGAAACACAAATCATATCCATCCTTCTGATATGGCATAATCTTACAAAAATCTTACCAAAATTATGGTAAGTCTCCAAGCAATCACTATTTCAAAATTCTAGTTAAAGCAAGGTGAGGCACTACAAAAATCTAATCAAAATTATGATAATTTGCCAAGAAAATGTTATTTTAATAATCATGCTTAAGCATTATGAGTCAGCAAGAAGGTGATTATTACAAAAATCTTATCGAAAGTATGGTAACCCTCCAAGCATGCGCTATTTTAAAATCTCGCTCAAGCAAGGTGAGTCACTAAGAAGGTGCTTATTACATAAATCTTACCAAAATTGCGATAAATCACCAGCAAAAGCTATTTCAAAATCTCTCTCAAGCAAGGTGAATCACCAAGCAGGTGCTTATTTAAAAATCTCATCATGATTTGGACGAGTCACTAGCATGTGTATGCACTAAAAATCTTTTCGTGATTTGGACGAGTCACTAGCAAGTGTATGCATTAACAATCTCGTTGTGATTTGGACGAGTCACTAGCATGTGTATGAACTTAAAATCACATTATAATTTGGACAAGTCACTAGCATGCGTATGCACTAAAAATATCGTCATGTTTTGGACGAGTTAATAACATGTGTATACAAAAATTGATGGTTCATTGTCCCACGTGAAATTTGAAAATTAGCCACAAAATGATGGTTGCGTAAAAAATGGTTTATGCAGATTTGGCTGACAAGCGTAGAAAATAACTTGCGTCAATTCAAGGTGTTTTGAACTGTGGTTTTTCGGTTCAAGTTGTTTCAGAATGTGATTTATCGGCTCAAGGTATTTTGAATTGTGGTTTGTCTGTTCAATTTGTTGCAAACTATGATTTATCAGCTCATGGTGGTTTGAACTATGATTTATCGATTCAAGTTATGTCAAGACATGATTTATCAATTCAAGGTGTTTTTAACTGTGATTTGTTGGTTCAAGTATTTTCAAACTGTCATTATCAGCTCAAGGTGTTTTAAACTTTGGTTTGCCGGTTTAAGTTATTTTAAATTATGATTTATCGGCTCAAGGTAATTTGAACTGTGATTTATCAAGTTAAGTTATGTCAGCTGTGAATTGTCAGTTCAAGGTGTTTCGTATAGAAAATTCTTCTTTGTATAATAAATTTATCTACAAGGGACAAATGTAGGACGGTCTTATAGATAAGCCTCCTCATTAAGATCAAGACAAAGTGGAGCTTAATTAAAGACTGATGAATCCTTTTAGAAAAAGTTAGTTGATCCCCCATGTATTTTGTCTATTTGAGTTATGTTGTAATATTGAGATGAGGTTACTCAGTATCATTAATAGACCAGGTCTAGCAGGATGTAACACCCTGTATTTTTTAGTATTTATTTTGAGCATAAAAACTACACGTGTGCACGTAATTTATGTAAAATAAGAAATAATGATTATTAAATAAATATTAATTAGGGAGAAAAGGATTAATATTTGTATGAAAATATATTTACTAGTGTGAAAAGTAAATAAAAATATGTCAAATGTTATTACGTCGTAAGTGAGTAAAAATTGACAAGTTTTGACGGTATCTCATTTGGGATGGCGTGTGGGGTTGTGTTGGGAATGAGATGGAAAAATTATGTTAGGTGACTAGGATGGTGATTTTGAGTTCACCGATGACTTGTAATGGGTTGAGATAGTCATAATTAGGTACCCGGGGTGGTAATTGGGTTTTGGGGCCTTTTTAGACTAAACGGGAACCGTATAGGGGCGTTCGAGTCATTTTACACTTAACACTTAGTCTAATTTTTAGATATAGGATATAATTAAAGAAGGTGGATGGAGTGGGCAGCCATTCCACCATTCCAAAAGACCTAGACTTTAGAGATAGGAGAAAAGAGAAGGGGGAACAAAAGAGGTGTAGAGAATCATTTCGGTGAGAAAATTGAGATTATTTCGGGTATCAAACTGTTGTGCAAAGAATATTCATAGAGAAAAAATTAGAATATCTACAATCTTAAGGCAAGTGTTTATCGTGCTTGATGTATTATATTGTTCAATATTTCATATTAAATTTGGTGAAATCTTAAATGAAATATGAATTTGGGGTGGGATTCACCTGTAAAAAAGGGATTTGGGGAATTTAAATCCTCATGTAATAAAATGTATATAATCCCATGTTAAATTTGTTAAGAATTATACTAGAAAGTTGTGATCTTTAATGACAAAGATGGGAATCAATTAAATCTTAATTAAAATTGAGGAAGTGGTAATTTCTTGATGAACAAATGTAGATCCTTTGAATTGATGTGTTTTAGGGTTAATTCGATTGTAAAAATATTTATAATGATGTTTAAGTTTGATAGACAGGATCAATTTTGGGTTGGAATGATGATAGGTAGTGATTTAATTAATTGGGAGTGTATAAATCGCATCATAGATGAACATGACCTTGCCCAAAATCGAATTGATTCGTCACTGGGAGGCAGAATTGATTCGATAGGCGAACCAGTTTGGTCCAGCAGTTTGACCTACTTTGTTTGTTTTGGTTTTTCGTGGACCGTTTAAGGTTCGTATTAAATTAGGGAGTTCATTGGGTGACTTATGACTTATGGAAAAATATGTGAGAATTTATAATTACCCTAGGTTAGTCGAGAATAAAATCCACATATAAGAATATAGTTGTAATAGGGTTAATAACACTCGAAATATGATTAATGAAATCGGTTTGGGATTTCAGATAGAATTTGGATACGGGTTGGAGAAGAAAAGTTGTGTCTAATATAATTATAATTATGATTTCATTATAAGTGACTATGTGAATATTCGGGGTAGACTCGGGAATTATGGATTACTGCTATAAGTGACTTATGAACATTTAGCCGGCTTGATATATATACGTGTGGAGAGATAGTGTGTGTGTATATATATATATATGTGTGTGTGTGAGTGTGTGTGTGTGTGTGTGTGTGTGTGTGTGTGTGTGATTGATATAAGTAAACATATCGTGAAAGGTTGGGCGTAGTGGGCGATCCACCCTGGAATTTTCCAACAGGTGTTGGATCGATTCCTCGGGTCATAGGATTATCGCATGTCAACTATATGTGAGTTTAGAGTCTAGTTGAGTAATTTGGTATGGTTATGACCGCCATATGTAAGTCTATGTGTGTTTAGGATTTGGGTTCGGTGGCGAGATTCTGACCCAATGGCCCAGGAGTGGTACGTGATGTACTGGAGCTTAATAGCATGCTAGAGAATGCATTCATAAGGTCTCAGCTCTGGGGATACGGTTATACTTATATAGCAATTGATATGTATATGTGTACGAGATGTGATATGTATATATATATACATATGCATGATCAATGTAAATGTGTGAATTAAAGATTATGTGAACATTAAAACTATAACTAGTGTAAAGTTATGTGAATCAGTTATTGATAAAATTATAATTGAGAGTTATAATGATATAGCTTATGTGATAGCTCATTGACAATGAAAGTAATAAAATACGTGTAGCATAGTTTGGTTAGAATCTTAGCTTGTGGGGATAAATTAAGTGATGGTACTAGTTAAGTGGGGTAGCATGACTAAGGTGTTAAAATATACACGTTAGGTGTGCACTATAAATGAGATGTGAGAATTATATCATATGAGTGCGACACCAGTTTAAATATGAATGATTATACTGCATTTGCATCCTTGCATTTTAAATACTTACAAAATATTTTCAAATGGTTTTGGGTTCTAACCCGTATCAAAAATCTTTTCAAAACTTTTAGGTGCCCAGCCACAGGGAAGCCAGGCGTGATTATCTTTTTTATCAAACGATGTTGCAGCAGCTATGGATGACTGGAGGCCTCGACTTGATGCATAATTGCTTGCTTTATAGATAGGAGTTCATTCAATTATTTATTCGGGGCATGTCTCCCATTATTGGATAGTTTTTACTTTATGCAGGCTTTATTTTATTTCAGTTCAATTGGATTCTTGTATTTGGATTTTTACCGAAAGTTTCTAGTTAATTTGATTATTTCATTTAGTCAGTATTCAGTTTATTATCGTGGTGAATGTGAATTTATATTATTGGAATTATTTTGTTATATGAATGGAATTTTTTCATAAGCGAGTTAATAAGTTTTAAAATTTTGGCATCGGGCTTAATAGGTTATCAGTAATCAATTTGATTTTCTTCAGTGATGCTAAGAATGAGCCAGACTGAGATTCATATTTTATTTTAATAGAGGGATGGCAACCCATTATTTAAATATGCGGGGTGTCATAGATGGTATTAGAGCATCAGGTTTTAGTGTCTTTAGGGTTTGTGTGACTTACTGCGTTTCCAGCGTAACGTTCTTTAATATAGAGCCCTATTATTATGATAGTTGCATTCATATTTATGCATTTATGCTCTTTTGATGTTATGATGTATACTACTTATGATCTCATACAAATTCGGTCTAATTTCATATGCAACCCAAGAGAGGATGACCAGCTAGGGCCTCCAAGAGTGCCAATGAAGGAGAGGATTAATGGGAGCCACAGGTGCCATAGGGGACATTGATGCCTACCGAGGTGGCCACTATAGTTGCTCAGGCAGTAAATGTTGCCATGACCGTCATGGCATAACAATTCCCACAAACCCAATCATAGAAGTCGATGGTACCGGTCATTCTGGCCCACCCAGGACCATCAGTGTGGGAGAGAGTTTGGGTGGCCATTTAGAAAGGGAATCCACCAGAGTTTCAGGTCAGTATAGATGTGATCACTGCCAGTTAGTGGAAGAAAGATTTATAGTGTCATCTCCACATGGTTGAGTGCAGGGACCCTCATAAATAGATTTTGGCTATTTTTAAGTTAGTGGGAGCAGTATTAGAGCGGTGGAAGTCAGTTACCATGTTTGAGGAGAGGTACATGATGATGATAGCAGAGTTTTAGGTGCGGTTTGATCATAAGTTATTTCCATTCGAGAATCAGACTGAGATGCAGAGGAGGTTTGTTGATGTAGCATAGGAGGGCCCAGATTGTGACCGAGTACAAGGAGATCACCCATCTAGTGAACTTTATGCCTGACGAGGTGAACACTAAAGAGAAAAATATGATGAAGTTTATGGATGTACTCAATTTGAGGACTCGACAACATTTGCAGGGTACTACAACATTAAAGACTAATATTGAGGTCGTCAATACCGCACTTCTTCACTCTCATGATCACTACTTCCATGTGAAGGGAGGAAATAAGGTTGGAGAGTCTAGCCAGCAGGGAAAGACGGGAGGTAATGGTGCTAGTGGAGCATCGCAGCAGTAGTCAGCCATACAGCATGAAAGGGATACCTAACAAGGGGAATTCGGCTAAGTGGTTCCGATTAGGGGATTCAGACCAGCGATAATGGGTTTAAACAGGGCCAATAGCAGCGTGTTCCTCAAGTCCAACAGGTCCAAGGGAAAAATAGGGGTGGCTATAAGGGCTAGAGACCAGGGTAGCCCCGACAGGGCTAGCAGGGCCAGCGATAGGGGGATTTCACTGGACGATGCTTTATTTGTGGGGATCCGGGCCATATGGGTAGAGCTTTCCATAAATGGGCCAAAGGATAGTAGCAGGATGCCTAGAAGGGGACATAATCGCAGTTATAATCTGTAGAACCACTAACTCCAGTAGTTCCACCTCATTAGGGACATTACTGTATGGGTGTGTTTACAACGTCTAGAATGCGATGATTCCACAGGCTCCTCAAGCACGACTAGTTGTAGAGGGTACATTTCCTATTTATGGGCATATGGGTCGGGTGTTATTTGATATGGGGCATCGCATTCTTTTATTGCTACTAAATTTGCACGAGCGGACGATTTATTAGAGATAGCTGATAGTATTATTGTGCGTGTCAATTCACCATTGGATAGTGGGGCCCTTATCCACTCCATTTGTAAAGGAGTGGGGATAGATGTCGAGAGTTTATTCATAGAAAATGATGTGCTAGTGTTATATATGATGGGATATGAGGTCCTTCTTGACATGGAGTGGTTGGCAGGGTACCGAGCGATGGTGGACTATTTTAGTAGGACCGTCGTGTTCGTCTTTCTAGTGTAGGAGATGTTTTTAGTGGCGATGCCTATTCACGAGGGAGGTTCAAGCATGCACGTGTATTATATCAAGGAGGAGATCTCGCGGGAGGTCGTTATATCATTAGATTCGATCCTAGTGGTTAGGGACTTTACGGATGTTTTTCAGGAGATATCAGGTTTTCCATCGAGACAAAAGATTAAGTTTATCATTGATTTAGCAATGGGGACTAGATTGATAGCACATGCAACCTATTACATAGCTCCCTTGTAGAAGAGAGATTTGAGAGACCATATTCAGTAGCTCTTGGGGCTGGACTTCATCCCCCAGAGTACATCGACGTGGGGTGCTCTAGTATTATTTGTGAAGAAATGGGATGGATCGTTGAGATTGTGTATTAACTACATAAAGTTGTACAAGGTCACGATCCGAAATAAATACCCATTGCCCCACGTTGATGACTTATTCGACCAATTGAGAGGATTAACCTACTTCTCTAAGATTGACTTGAGCTCGGGTAATCACTTGTTACGTATTAGGGAGCAAGATGTTCCTAAGACCGCATTCCTAATGAGGTATGGGTTGTATGAGTTCAGGATTATGTCATCCAGGCTAACCAACACACCAACAGTATTCATGAATCTCAAGAACAGGGTGTTCAGAGACTTCCTAGATCAGTTCGTGATTATTTTCATAAATGACATCCTGTTTAATTCTCAGACTGAGGTCAAGCATGTAGAGCATTTGCGTATGGTTCAGTAGGCATTACGGGACCATTAGTTGTACGCCAAGTTTGATAAGTGTGGGTTTTGATCGCGAAAGGTGTAGTTCTTAGGCCATATTATAACTGACGAGGCATTTTAGTAGTTTCGAGTAAGGTTATAGTTGTAAGGGAGTGAGGTCAGCCCACGACACCGATAGAGATCCGCAGCGTCTTAGGATTGGTCGAGTTTTATCGTCATTTTATTAAGGTTCGAAGATTACGGGTCAATTGACGAAACAAACTCATAAGGGGGTGTCGTTTGTGTGGGATGATTACTGACAGTTAGATTTCAATGAGCTAAAAGATAAATTGACTACAGCACCAGTGCTCGCACTACCTAGGGGAGGAGTGGAGTACTTTATATTTGCAGATGCGTCCTTAAAGGGACATAGGGGTGTGTTATAGTAGGAGGATTATGATATAGCTTATGCTTCTCAAAAGCTTAAGCCCCATGAGAAGAACTACCCCACGCACGATCTGGAGCTAGTTGCGGTAGTATTTGCCTTGAGGATTTGGAGGCACTATCTTTTGGGGATAAATTTAATCTATTCATGGATTGTAAGTCGCTGCAGTATCAGTTCACACATAGAAGGATCTTAACATGCGATAGTGTAGATGGATAAAGTTCGTGAAAGACTATCATTTTGATGAAAAAGTACCACTTAAGTTGTTTAATACACGATTAAACTATCTAAATGGCTCCGAACAGTTTGTTGAAGAAACTCTTTTCTTAAAAGAAAATTTAAACATAAGATGTCTAAAACGGCATGAACGAGTAATTTCAGTTATAGGTTTACCAGTTTTGAAAAAAAAAACTTTAAATAAAATAAACCAACACAGCCTTAAGAAAGGGATGAGAGGAAGAGGAAGTGTGCATAAGCAATTTTAACGTGGTGAAATCCCACCCAATTGGGGAAATATCCATGGTGACCTCTACGTCACAAAAGTAAAAAGTTCACTGAAAACGAGTAACATATTACAAGTTATATAACAATCAAGACACACAATCAAACCATAACTAAGTTCAAAAATGTACCAACTACTCTGGTGTTTTCTGACTTCTCCCAAGGTTCTGATGTTGTTGATGTTCTCCCAGCTTCGTAACTTTACTCCTTTTAGCTTTACGTCGACTCTCAAAGTCCAATATTTCAATACCAACACTTTTCAGTGTAGTAGTGTGAAGTTGTATGTGGTGTAGTGCTCTAAAGTCATGAATGCAACTCACACACACTTAATTACAGACAATATGATTATCAAATTACATACAGATCTCTCAAGATGCAAGGGTTTTAAAAATTAACTTAGTCAAATAAATCAGACTTTGGATCTTTCAAATCACTGCAGATCAAGAGGGAATCTTGCTATACAAACTAGCCAAGATCCTATACACTTTCTTTATTTGAAAACATTAACTTATTTCACAAAACGTGAAAATAATTTTGAAAGTGAAATCCCCAACCAAGATCCCAAACTAGTTCTAAGTTTGAAAGTTTGAGTAAGTTGAAATCAGAAAGGGTTTTGTTGGTTTAGGGTTTGAAAACGACATTTATTTTGAAAATAACCAATAAAAATTTGATTTCTCGAAATAAGAAATCAGATCTAGCAAATAACTAAGTGATCTGTATCACCGAAATCAAATCTTAAAATTCAATGCAAAGAAGTAGAGACTTAATCAGCGTGATTAAGTTGGCAAAGAGATATAAGACAGTAGAGGAAGAAACTTCACAAATCTCGAACTAAAAACACTCAGAAAAAGATTTTATGGTTTGGATTTGGTTGAAGTTTGAGTTAGGGTTTGTAAAAAAACTCTTCAAACTCTCTCTCTTTCTCCAACTCTTTCTCTCTCTTCTCTCTATTTTCTCTTTATTTTCTCTCAGAGGTTAAAATGACAAAAGTTACAAAATTAAAGACGAATTCTCCTTATATACTAAGATAAAAAGGATCTGGAACAGCGAGAGAAAATGGACGAACGTGATTAATTCGAAGTTAATCTAATGGTTATCAAGTCACCGCTTTTTAAAAAAGTTTTGATTGGTTCAAAATTAAACACAGGGATTAAGTGAAAACACGTGCAGTTCGTTGATTAGAATATATTCAATGGTCCACAGTGAGGCTTAAGTATGTGAGAGGGAGAAAACACATATCTGCTGAGATGCAATATAAAATGTGTATTTTTGAATTTTTAAAAATAAAAATTTTACCCACAATATTCTCAAGCACTTTCGGTTTCTACCCAACTAGATTTTATGACTTAAAAACAAATTATAATCCAACCCCAAAGGTTTTTAAGCCATTATTTTTAATTTATTAAAATCATTTTAAAATCTTAGAAATTATTTAAAAATTCCCAAACAATAGTAGAAAATCAATTTTAAAGGATTTAACTCACACACAACCAAATATAGCATGATATAATGTATGTATGCAATCCTAGTGTGTGGTGTTGGTGAGCTACCTTTAAAAACTTATAGAGGCATCATGTAGAGTCTTAGGTTCTTTAGTAACTAGGGATGGGACTCAAATTTTGTCACAATTTCCAAACTAGATGAGCACCTATATAGTATAGACTTAAGTAAGTCAAAGATATAGAGTGATTCATTTGACATCCAGTACCACTCGAGGAAGGCTAACGTGGTGGAAAACGCATTGAACCAAAGACCTGCGAGGGAGTTATGGAAAGAAAAGTGGAGTGAGCTTCGGCAGGATGACGCGGTTTCTAGGGATTATATGGCAGTGTTGATTATCACACCCGAGATTATTATGAGGATTGTGAAGGCACGGGTAGGGGATCAGCTCTGTGAGGATAGGGTGTGTCACTTATTGGTAGAGGGGGCGGAGTCATACTCAATCAGTTTAGAGGGAGGCTTATGCTTTAATAGGTGGTTTATAGCCCCAGAGGATGGGGACCTCCGACATGAAGTGATGACAGAGTCTCACAGGTCATAATTTTCAATACATCCCGGTGGGAATAAGATGTACCAGGACATGAGGAGACAATAGTAGTGGGTTGGGATGAAGCAGGACAATATTGAGTTTGTATCGAAATGAACCACTTGTTAATTAGTGAGGGTTAAACATCAAAGGCCAATCTGGATGTTTCATCCATTGGAGATTTTGATTTGGAAATGGGAGAATATATCGATGGGCTTCATTACGGGGCTACCGATATCACAAAGGGGTCACGATTCCGTATGGGTCATTGTGAATTGCCTTACCAAAGTGGCCCACTTTTTGCCAGTTCACATGGATTATATGACGGGACAGTACCCCCATCTTTTTATATTCTATATAGTGAGATTACATGGGGGATCGATTAATATTGTGTCCTATCGGGACATGATCTTCATCTCCCATTTTTAGCAGAATTTTCAAGAGGCTATGGGGACTGAGTTGCGGTTGAGTATGGATTATCATCCACAAACCAGTGGGAAAACTGAGAAGGTTAATCAGATGTTGGAGGATATGCTCAGGATGTGTATACTAGATTTTAGAGGAGGCTGGAAGTAGTACCTTCCACTAGTATAGTTTGCTTATAATAACTCTTATCAGTTCACTATCGCTATGGAACCTTTTGATGCATTGTATGACCGACCTTGTCATTTGCCCACTTATTGGTTAGAGGTGGGGGGAAATAAGCTTATTGGACCTGAGATGATACAGGACACTCTTGCTAAGATCGATCTAATTTGGGGTTATTTACGGATAGCTCATGATAGGCAGAAGAGTTAAACGGATTCTGATACGAGGCACGTAGAGATGAAGGTGGGTGACGAGGTATTATTGCGGGTGTTTCCTATGAAAGGAGCTATGTGATTTGGGAAGAAAGGTAAGAAAGCACCGAGATATGTAGGGATTTTCTCGATCATTTAGAGGACAGGGCCAATTTCGTATATGCTCATCCTGCCAAAGCATCTGTAGTTGATTCACGGCGTATTTCATGTGTCGTCATTGAAGAAGTGCCAGAGGAGTGAGATAGCATAACGGCACATTCCATTGGAGGAGATAGATTTGTATCCCGACATCTCGTATGAGGAGAGGTCAATACCATCCTCGATTTTAGTGAGCATAAGCTGCGATTAAAGGTGGTGCCCTTAGTTCATGATCAGTGGGAGAACCTTAATGCTGACGAGTCAACATGAGAGCAAGAAGATGATATGCAAGTGAATTATCCCGAGCTATTTATGCCAGGTAAGTCTGAATTTCGTGGACGAAATTCCTTTATATGGAAGGAAGTATGTAACACCCGGTATTTTTGAGTATTTACTTTTCAGTATTTAAATCACATGTGTGCACGTAATTTAAGTAAAATGAGAAATAATTATTATTAAATAAATATTAATTAGTGAGAAAAGGATTAATATTTATGTGAAAATATATTTATTAATGTGATAAGTAAATAAAGAAATGTCAAATGTTATTATGTCGTAAATGAGTAAATATCGACGGGTTTTAATGGTATCACATTCAGGACGCGCATATGGGTTCGTGTTTGGAATGAGATAGGAAAATTATGTTAGGTGACTCAGATGGTGATTTCGAGTATGCCGATGATCCAGATTGGGTTGAGGTGGTCAAAATTAGGTACCCGAGGTGGTAATCGGGATTCGAGGACTTTTTAGACTAAACAGGAACCGTATAAGAGCGTTCGTGCCATTTTACACTTAACATATCCCAATTTTGCAATTAGGGAAGGTGGATGGAGTGGGAATCCATTCTACTATTCTAAAAGACCTAGAGTTGAGAGAGAGGAGAAAAGATAAGGGAGAACCAAAAAGGAGGTGTAGAGAGAAAATTGGGATAATTTTGAGCATCAAACTCTTGAGCAAAGAAGAATCGTAGATAAAAAAATAGAATCTCTACAATCATAAGGCAAATGTTTATCTTGATTGATGTTTTATGTTGTTCAATATTTCATATTAAAATTGGTGTAATCTCAAATGAAATTTGAATTTTGGGTGGGATTCATATGTAAAAATGGGATTGGGGGGATTTAAATCATCGTGTAATAAATTGTATATAATCCCATGTTAAATCTGTTAAGAATTATATTAGAAAGTTGTGACCTTTAATAACAAAGATGTGAATTAATGAAATCTTGACTAAAATTGAGAAAGTGGGAATTTCTTGATGAACAGACATAAATCCCTTTAATTGATGTGTTTTGGGGTTAATTCGGTTGTACAATATGTATTATGATGTGTAAGATTGATAAAGAGGATCAATTTTGGGTTGAAATGATGGTAGTTAATGATTTGATTAATTGGGAGTGCATGAATCCCTTCATAGATGAAAAGGCCCCTACCTAGAATCGAATTGATTCGCCACTGGGAGGTCGAATCGATTCAGTAGGCGAACCAGTTCGAGTCTGAAGGGTGAATCGGTTCAGTCCTGCAGTTTGACCTACTTTGTTTATTTTTCTTTTTCATGGACCATTTAGGGTTCGAATTAATTTAAGGAGTGCAATCGACGACTTGGGACTTCTGAAAAAATATGTGAGAAATTATAATTACCATGGGTTAGTCGGGAATAAAATTCGGGTACGGGAATATGGGTGTTATAGGGATAATGACACTCGAAATATGATTAATGAAATCGATTTGAAATTTTGGATAGAATTTGGATTCGGGATGGAGTAGAATAATTTAGTGTCCAGAATAATAGAAATTATGAATTTATTATAAATAAGTGACTACTTGAATATTCGAGAGTCGGGGTAGACTCGAGAATTATGGGCTAGTGATATGAGTGATATATATACATTTAGCTGGTTATATATATATATATATATATATGGATACTATCCTTGTAGGTTAAGTGTAGTGGGTGATCCACCCTGGCATTGACCAGCAGGTGTTGGATCGATTCCCCAGGTTATAGGACTGTTGTATAACCATTGTATGCGAGTTTAGAGTCTAGTGGGGAATGTGGTATGGTTATGAACCATGGATGTAAGTCTATGACCGCCTCCGATTATGTGTTTACAATTTAGGTTTGGTGGTGAGATTCTGACCTGATGGCCCAGAAGTGGTACATGATGTACTTGGAGCCTGATATCATGCTAGAGAATGCATTCGTAAGGTCTTAGCTTCTAGGATGCGATTATATGCATATAACGATTGATATATGTGTATGTACGAGATGTGATATGTATATACGTATATATGCACGATAAATGTATACGTGTGAATTAAATGAACGTGTGAACATTAAAACTATGATTAGTGTAAAGTTATGTGATTCGATTAATTATGAGATTATAATTGAGAGTTATAATTATATAGCTTATGTGATAGCTCATTGAAAATGAAAGTAGTAAAATATGTGTAGCATAGTTTGGCTAGAAGCTTAGCGTCCAGGGCTAAACTATGTGATGGTACTAGTTAGGCGGGGTAGCATAACTAGGGTGTTAAAACATACGCATTAGGTGCGCACTATAGATGAGGGGTGAGAATTATTTCATGTGAGTGCGACACCGGTTTAAATATTAACGATTATAATGCATTTTCATCCTTGCAAAATATTTTCAAATGGTTTTATGTTCTGACCCGTACTAAAAATCTTTTCAAAAACTTTTAGATGTCGAGCCAGAGGAGCGCCAGGCGTGATTATCTTTCTGGTCAGACGATGCTTCAGTAGCTGTGGATGAATGTAGGCCTCGACTAGACGTATATCTCCTTGCTTTCTAGATAGGAGTTCATTCGATTATTTATTGAGGGCATTTCGCCCATTATTGAACAATTTTTACTTTATGCAAACTTTATTTAATTTCAGTTCAGTTGGATTCTTGTATTGGGATTTTTACCGGGAGTTTTCAGTTAATTCAATTATTTCATCTATTTACCGTTCAGTTTATTATCAGGGTGAATGTGTATTTATATTATTAGAATTGGTTTGTTGTATGAATGGATGTTTTTCATAAGTAATTTAAAAAGGTTTTAAAATTTGACACCGGGCTTAATAGGTTGTTAGTAATCAATTTGGTTTCCGATAGTGGTGCTAAGAATGAGCCAAACTAAGATTTCTATTTTATTTTAGTAAAGGGTCGGTCACCTGTTATTTAAATAAGCGTGGGGTCATGCAAGACCTGGGAGAGCTTTCATGCTCTATCAAGCAACCTCACTTTAAAAACCTTTGTGGGAAATACTTTGGAGGATAGAGATAAATGCATGATTTAACCATTTTAGATACACCGGGTAAAACACCCAGCTTTGCCCGATTGAGCACGTTCGAGCAACCTTGAGATACCTACCATGAGCTTACTCTGCTATAGAGTTTTGGTGCCAAAAATAATATCTTTACATAAAAGATCTGAGTGACATCATACAACAACTAGGCATGCCAAATCAATTTACCTCGAACAGTGGTAGTTTGGTGAGCAGCTAGTTGGTTTGGTGCTAACACACTGTGGCAGCGCCTGACACAGTAGCTGCTCACTCGAGATTTCACTCAGCATTTCATGCATTTGACATGTTAGGCATGGTAGTTTGACCCAGCATTGAATGCAATTAAGGTTCTTGGTGCCTATTTTGAGCCTATGTATACCCCACTTATCCTTTGGTATAGGAGGAAATTTTTAGAGGGAAGATGTGATCTTCGGGAAAAAATACCACTTTGAGAGATTTATTACAAACCAGACCTTTTATCTTACACCATTCATATTTTTGTCTAAGATTTTATACAAAACATAAGCATTTATTGAGCTATGACCTTTATACCTTGGTGTTTGAGCTGCCTACCTGAGGTGCATTTAGATTGCTTGCTTTTATCTCTCTTTAGCTAGTTGCCATCAGAGGTTTATTTATTGCTCTAATAGATTGTATATTTTTTATATAAGAGGAATAGATACTCCTAGACTATTATCAATAATAAAAGTAGAAAGGAAGAACATATATTTATTTGAGATCATCTTGTTAGCACGGGGTTTCATTCTCTACCCCAAAAGGAGATAGTTTCCTACGAAGGATTCTATTTGTTGATTCATGGTGTGCATACGGAGGAGGGCTTTATGTGTGGTTGGCGGTAGCTATGCCCCATCGGTGGATTCTGATACGATGGTGGATTCCGTAGTTATCGACTAGGAGGAGGTAGAAGAACGAAGAAGCATCAAGGATTGAGTCAATTTGAGGAAGTAAGTTTTTTATCGGGTCTTTTGTAAAACCTTACTTAGTGGACTTGTGACTGGTCCATCCGAGTTTTTTTTTATGTGGGTTTTCCTCGTACATCACGGTCTTGTGATGTGTGTTTATTTTATCTTGCAAAAATCACCTAGATGCATGCTTATGTTTAAAAAGATAAAATTTGGTTTGATCACAACTTTTGTGTAAATTGGTGTTATCTTAAACTTGGGTAGTTTTAGTTTAATTCAAGTCAACTAATTTAATTTGAAAATATTCATGATTGGTTTTTAGTGCCGTCACATCGGAAGAATTTCGCCTGATTATGATGTGTGAAATGTCTAAGGAGGCATGGGATATTTTCCAACTCATCCATGAAGGTATAGGTGTCGTTAAATCTTCTAAAATCCAAAACCTCAACACTCAATTTGAAACTATTATAATGTTAGAAAGTGAGGCTTTTGATGAGTTCTAGATTGTCCTATATTGTGAATTCATATTTTAATTTGGGAGCAAAGATACCCGGCAACCATGTCGTAAAGAAAATTTTGAGGTCGTTACTTGATACATTTATTCCAAAGGTGGTCGTTTTAAATTCTTTAAGCACTTTAGACTCTACGAAGGTTTATTAGCTTGTCGATGACTTACAAACCAATGAACTTGACATATTTCCCTCCAAAGATGAGAAGAATAAAGATAAGGACATTTCTTTGAGAGTCGAAAGGAGGAAACATCATTTTCGAATGATGAGCTTGAGATTGACTCGTATGTGTGACACCCCGCCTAATTAAATACCAGGAGATCACTCCTTTATTAAATTAAAATCAAGGTGAACAGTTGGATCATTCTTAGCATCACTGTCGTGAAAATAATTTTTCCAATTTAAACACCCTAAATAATTAAGCTAAGTGTCAACCATTTTAGACATTACTTTCCAAATTTTATTTATAAAAACCAACATTTAAAACTTTACAAAATTCGTAATTAAAGAATCACACAACAATTAGCCTGGAACATATAATCCAAATAATCTAAATATTAAACAACTAGATTCCAACATTTAAACTTAAAGGAAAAACATCCTCACAACAATAAATCCCAAAATGAAAATACTGGGAATAAATGGATCACAATGTCAAATAAAACAACTGAATAATGGAAATAAACAAATCACAATATCCCATAGACAACTGAATAATGGAAAAGGGCGACACATGCCCAACTAACTAAATGGAACTAGGAGTGGAATCAACAAATGAAGTCGTCTAAGCAAGAGGCCTACAACTCCCACCTAAGCTGCAGCGCGTTCCTTCCAAAGGATCCTATGCAAGACGCCCCTGTGGCTGGGCACCTATAATATATACATATATATACAAGAGAGAAAAGAAAATGGAAACGGGTCAGAGCCCGATTGTAAAAATGATTTAAAATTTGTTTAGCAAGTATTTAAAATGTTTACTGGCAAATGCAACAACATATTAGTGCGACACTCCCTTGAGAAATTCTCACCTCTCTTCTAATGTGCACACCTATCGCACTAACCTTCCCAACGGTCTAGCTTACTTTATCTTAGGTCGCTCGTAAGATTTAAACTGACCAATTCAACTGTTAAGAAGTAAATTTTATTTAATCACAAAGCTCTCATTTTAACCTTATTTGCTAATAAAGTTTCCCAGTAACATATTATACTTCACAACACGTATTTCCAAATTGAAATCATTATTCATCTCTTACTTATAATAAACACGGTAGGTAGTTTCCACATTTCAGAATTTAATATATATATTAATTACTCATGTAATATATATATTCTAGCGGCACCCCACATAATAATTATGGTGCGGGCATACTCTGCTATCCAGTCCCCGTATCACTTGTACTAAGGAAAATACAAGTTCGGAATCACTCTCGAACTGTATAAACACAAACACAAACAACATTAAGGCCAAGCATAGAGTCCCGGTCTCTAAGAGGTCAGCACATGCCCCCACGTCTCTTAGGTCGTCTGACTATCTATCCGATTAGCCCGTACCAAAGGATCTCTATCTTCTAGGGTACGAGTCAATATCCCCAATAAAGGTCCCATCGAGATAAGACTGTCCCAGCGCGGTAACCTCAGGGATAACAAGTAGCGCGGGCATGGTTTTCACACGTATACAGTATATGCATAAACACAGTCATATAAATATACTACTATTTCCATATCAAATTTAGGTACATCATATAACCCATAATTATGACTTTTGTCCTTATTACTCGTTATTTAGTTATCACCTATAACGGTTCGTCTTTTACTTTAATTTGAGGGATTATTCCATCTTACTACGAGACACTCATGGGCTCTATCCTCCCAAGTGTATAATTCAGTAGGTACTCATCTATTTTCCAACGTAACTATCTTACGCGTTTCTCCCTTTAATACATAATTCCATCATCCCTTATATGTAAACATCCCAAAAATGTAAATCTTGTCTTACATTAAAGGTCTCAAAATTATTTATAAGTCCTACTGGTCTTCTTTATCTCCCAAAATATTTTTATAAGGATGTCCAAAGATTATTACTCATTTAATTTGAATTTAAATATTTAAAAGGGGAAATAAGAGTCTTCCAGGAGGGGTCGATCGATCGATGGCAGGAGCTCGATCGATCGATGCGTCGATCGATCGACACTCCTGGTTCGATCGATCGATCAAACAGGTACGGCGAATTCTGCAGATTAACAGTTACGGGTTCTATCATCCAACATCAACCAAATTCATATTTTTAACACCCAAACTCCCAGAAATTCGTACTACAAACATTATAAACCCAAATTAAACATCTCCTACGTAAAGCATGCGAATTTTCATCAACATCCATAGATAAATGGGCCAAAACTTATATCAATTTCATGAACCCTAGAAATTTCTTTAACTTTGTTCTAATCAGTCTTTTTCCAGAATTTCTACTTCTAATCATCATAAATCCGTGGTTCGGCCTCTACATATGAAGGGTGTTTCCAGAATATCATTTATATCATTACTACATGCAATTTTCCTATCTCCAACATGGGTTTTCTTAATGAAACTCATCCAAATCAACCGTAGATTAGCATGAATGATGCATTAACGAAATTAAGCAAGGTAAATACTTGCCTGGGAATTTCAGAGTTCTGATTTGTGGACGAATTTGGTGTGGTTGCGTTCCCCGTCGTGCGATCTACGTGTTGGTGGTGGTGGCGGTGCAACCGAATGAATTTTCGGCCTAGAACACCTTGACAAGCTCTCTCCTTCCCTCTCATATGGCCATCACTTGTCTTTGGTTGTGTTAACCCTAGAAGACAACCCTAGGCATCTGATATAACCCTTGAAAATTCGTGGGTTTAATTACCCAAAATTACAAAATGTCCAAAATGCCCTTCCGATGTACTAATTGAGCCTAAAAAATGCCCCGAGACCCAAACTAAACCTCTGGGTACACTTTTCTGACTATCTCGACCCTTCCGGACACTTTGGCACACTCAAAATGACCATACGAGCAACTTATAATTTATTGACCTTTATTAATCAATATTTAGTCCCGACGCGACACGGGCGCGTCCCGACTCAAATTTCCAAAATTGTCATTTTATTCACTCTTGGCATTTAATAGAATCAATATTATATATTACTCAACTCATTAGTAATATTCAACAAGTTTTCCATAATTACTAACTCACATCACGTTAATAATTATAAAGTAATTAATTTTCGAATTTATATTAAATTAATAACTCACATTAAATTTAAAAAATCCCCAAATTTATAAAGCATAAAAAATATGGGGTATTACATACTTCCCCCCTAATAACTGAATTTCGTCCCGAAATTCGGAAAATAAGGCATACCTGGTAAGAATAAATCTGGATATCTCTCGCGCATATCTGCCTCGCGCTCCCAAGTGGATTCCTCCACATTATGATGCTCCCACTGGACCCGTACAAGTGGAACTACCTTCGACCTCAATCTCCTCTCGCTATGGTGTAGGATAGCCACCGGTATCTCCTCGTAAGAGCTGTCAGGCTGTAAGTCTATCTCCTCTATCGTGATGTGGGTGTGAGACATGTCATCCCGAAGATATCGTCTCAACGACGAGATGTGGAATACATCGTGAATGCGATCTAAATGCTCTGGCAGTACCAATTTGTATGCTACCGACCCAATCCTCTCGATAATGGGAAATGGTCCCACGTACCTCGGGGCCAATTTCCCTTTCTTCCCGAACCTCATCACTCCTTTCATAGGAGATACACGTAGTAACACTTGGTCCCCCACATTAAACTCTTGGAAGAACCGTTTCGCATCGGTGTAGCTTTTCTGCCTGTCTTGGGCTACTCGAATGCGACTCCTGATTATCTCAATTCTAGTGGAGGTTTCCTGAATCATCTCTGGTCCGAGTAACTTATTATCCCCCACCTCTAGCCAATAAGTTGGGGAACGACAAGGTCTGCCATACAAAGCCTCGAATGGAGCCATGTCAATCGTGAACTGATAAGAGTTGTTATAAGCGAACTCTACCAGTGGAAGATGTGGCTCCCAGCCTCCTCCAAAATCAAGGACACACATGCGTAGCATATCCTCCAACATCTGATTAGTACGCTCTGTTTGCCCATCTGTCTCTAGGTAATAATTTGAACTCAACCTCAACTCTGTACCCATAGCCTCCTGAAAGCTCTCCCAGAAACGCGACACGAAAATCTTGTCTCTATCTGACACAATATTCAGGGGCACCCCATGTAATCTGACAATCTCAGCATAGAACAACTGAGCATACTGACCCATGGTATAGTCTGTCCGCACCGGCAAAAAATGAGTCACCTTGGTCAAACGGTCTACAATCACCCAGATAGAGTCGTGGCCCCACTGTGATGTAGGCAACCCTGTAATAAAATCCATGGAAATACTCTCCCACTTCCACGCGGGTATTTCCAATGGCTGAAGCAACCCTGACGGTCTATGATGGTCCACCTTTACCAGCTGGCAGGTAGAACACTTGGACACGAACTCAGCAATGTCCTTTTTCATCCCACTCCACCAGTATTGACGCCTCATATCCTGGTACATCTTATCTCCTCCAGGATGTACCGTAAATCGGGACTCGTGAGACTGGGTCATCACTACATGACGTAATTCTGCTCCTTCTGGGACCACCAATCTCCCATTAAACCTTAAACCCCATCAGAACTAACAGAATAGGACTCAGCACCCTCAGCTAAAAGTCGTACAATCTGGTCCTGGCAAAACGGGTCTGCGGTCTGTGCCTGTATCACCCTAGTAACAATCCCGGGTGTCACTGTCATGACAGATATGAAGGAAGGGGCTACTGCGTCCGAATGACTCAACTCTTTTCACTTTGCTTTCCAGACGTCCGCTACATCGTCTACCGGTCTACTGCTCAACGTATCAGCAACTACGTTGGCCTTCCTCGGATGGTATTATATGTCGAACTGATAGTCCTTCATAAACTCTAACCATTTGTGTTGACGCATATTCAGCTCTCACTGAGTGAACAGGTACTGCAGTGACTTGTGGTCTGTGAACAAGCTAAATTTCTCCCCCAATAAATAGTGCCTCCATATCCTTAGTGCAAAAACGACCGTTGATAACTCTAGGTTGTGGGTGGGATAATTCTTCTCATGTGGCTTAAGCTTACGGGAGGCAAAAGCTATAGCCTTCTCCTCCTGCTGAAGTACTCCCCCAAGTCCCCGTAAAGAGGCATCGGTGTAAACCATGTACTCCACACCCGACTTAGGTAAAGCAAGGACCGTTGATGAAGTAAGCTTGTCTTTCAGCTTGTAGAAAGCCAATTGACAAGCATCATCCCAAACATATGGCACCCCCTTGCGAGTCAGGTTCCTCAATGGACCCGCTATCTTGGAGAAACCCCGAATGAACCTCCTGTAGTATCCGGCTAATCCCAAGAAACTACGCACTTTTGTCGGTGTCATGGGCTGTCCCCACTCCCTTACCGCTAACACTTTACTTGGGTCAACTGTTATCCCCTGTTCAGAAACAACAATCCCCAAGAACAGTACTTCCCGTAACCAGAACTCGCATTTCTCATACTTAGCATACAGCTGATGCTCTCGCAGAGTCTGAAGAACCTGCCTCAAGTGCTCGGCATGCTTCTCCTCGGAGTGTGAATATATCAGAATGTCATCTATGAAGAATATGACAAACTGATCCAAGAACTCTCTGAACACCTGGTTCATCAAGTCCATGAATACGGCTGGAGCATTTGTGAGTCCGAATGGCATCACTCTGAACTCATAGGACCCATTTCTCATAAAAAAAAGCAGCCTTTGAAACATCCTCTAATACATAGCTAATGGTACCCCGACCTCAGATCTATCTTCGAAAATAAAGTTGCTCCCCTCCGCTGGTCGAACAGATCATCGATTCGAGGCAACGAACACTACACAAAAATGACAAAATTATCACCTTTCAGCCCGTCACCCTTGTCAAGGTCATTGACCGTGACAAAAAAACACGCGTTTTGTGTCACGGTCATTGACCTTGACACGACCGTGACAAAGAATAGTCATGGTCAATGACCGTGACAATTCCGTGACGGTCAATGACCTTGACACGACCGTGATAATGTTTGCAGGAAAAACCCTTTTCCCCTTCTTTTTTCCCTCCCGTCGTTCCCTCCCTCTCTCTCTCTCGACGCTGCTCTCTCTCTCTCTTTCTACTTTCAGGTTTAATTCTCTCTCTCTCTTCCATTTATATATATGTTTGTGTGTATATATATATGTGTCTATGTGTGTATATATGAGCGTGTGTGTGTGCGGGGGTAGGGGTAGGGGTAGGGCAGGGTGGGGGTTGAGTGGGGGTAGGGGGTGGGGTAGGGTGGGGGTAGGGGGTTAAAAATGTAATATTATTTTGATACAACATTAATTTGTGTATGAGTTTCATAATTATAAATAATATCCAAAAATATTGGATAACAATTTATTTTCATTCAAAATAAATAAGTAATTTTCTACAAATTTCATAAAAAATGAAGGCCGGCTTAATATGTGATTTAAGTGTGAAATAATCGCTATATACTTATACTAATGGAGAAAAAAACCATATATGGCGTTTTTTGTTTTTATTAGATGCAAAATAACACATATAGGTATCACATGACTTTATATCCATCAAATAAAATTTTACCATAAAATATCATTTTGTGGAAGGCAAGATCTATTACAATATATTTACATACCTAAATGATTTTTTTTAAATGACATTACAACAAAAAACTACAATAAGGGTTAAAATGGCATCCGAAATTGCTAAAAGCATGAAAAATAAAATATCATTTAGTTTATGTTGTTGAAAAATTTGATCAAATTGGTGAGCCCTTCATATTTTAAAAATGTTGTTTTTATTCCTATTTAACTATTCTTTCTATACACCCTTAATTATATTTAAAGTTTAATAAAATAGGAGTTATAGAAAGAAAAGTGGGGTTTAAATAAAAACACTTTTTTAAAATTTTAGGTTCTGGTGCATAATCTTACTTTGTCATAATTAATTTATACGCCTCAAAGTTATTTTATCACTCTTAGTTTATATTTGTGATAATACTTTATGAACCACAACTTTAGGTTGATTATTTTAGAACTTAAACTTCAAGATACAAAAAATAATTTTATAGAACAGCTTAGATATCTTAACAAAACACATATCTAACATTGAATATGATTTATAAAAAGCACAAAACAATAGTAGAAATTCAATACATGAAATTAACATTGAAATTATTTTAAATAGACAGTCACTACTGTGTGTGTGTGTGTGTGTGTGTGTGTGTGTGTGTGTGTGTATGTGGTGAGTGGGGGTGGGGGTGTGCGTGTATGTGGTGAGTGGGGATGTGGAGGGAGGTGGGGGGGTGTGTGTATGTGGTGAGTGGGGGGTGTGGAGGGAGGTGGGGGTGGGGGTGTATGTGGTGAGTGGGGGGTGTGGAGGGAGGTGGGTGTGTGTGTGTGTGTGTGTGTGTGCATATATTTGAATTAACCCATGAATTTGTATTTTTGTATTTGAATTAACCCATTAATTTATTTTTGTATTTGAATTAACCCATGAATACAAGGCTCTTACTTTCTTTCGAGCGAGCGCAAAAGATAAAAACCTCGTTGAAGCTGAAATGACTTACTATGGTGTAATCCAAAATATATTTGAATTGGATTATATAAGCTTTAAAGAGGTTGTATTTTACTGTGAATGGGTAAGAGTTGAGGATAAAAATGCTTGTAAAGTTGATCATGTCACTAATTTGATCATGGTTGACTTGTCCAAGTTGAAGAGCAACGACCACGTGAGCGATGAGCCGTTTGTTTTTGCATTTCAAAAGGTTAAGCAAGTGTTTTACTCGGAGTATATCAACAACGAGCCGTGGTCAATTGTCCAACACGCGCCAAGGCGTCTAAATAGTAGTGTGGATGACTTGGTTGCTCCTACCGAATATCAATCCATTTTTTATGATAACCCGAATTTGAAACAATTTTTCAATTTGTAATAAATATTTCAATTTGTACCGAAACATCCATTTTTAATGCTTTTGATTGATCTGCACTTTATCATTTTCACTCTTGCGTAGTGTGCGTGTGTGGAGAGGAGATTAATACATAAATATTCCAACTACATCTAAGTTTTATTTATACTAATCCATGAGTATACGCTTCTTACCTTTAATAGTTGATTAGTACATAATTATTCGGGGTGTCCTATTTTTGGAGAGGAGACCGAATCTCTTCGTCTATCGGAACACTAAGAAATGCCATAATCCTATGGAGCGATGCTCTGCAAATTCCTCCCAACCGTTATGTAGCCAAACATCACCAGTTGAAGTTGTTAATTCCACTTTCCATACCCCACCACTTGGAACTTCTAGCAAAACATGGGAGACTATTAAAAGGTGGAATTGACAACTTCAACTGCTGATTTTTGGCTACACAACGGTTGGAAGGAATTTGCAACGCATAACTCCATAGGATTATGATATTTCTTAGTGTTTAGATATGAAGAGAATTATATTTGATACGATTGCTCGGGGTACATTAGTTGGAAGGAGGTGTCATATGAGCTCAAGTTAGCTGTTTGAGTGACACTACAGGTAATGTATTTATATTTATATGTCAATTTCGATTTCGATTTCAATTACGATTTATATTTATCTATATTTGAGGGGCGGATACTAATTTTACTTTATTTCAATTCAGGGGACAGGGAGTGGCCCTAAGGGTAGGCCACATATACTCTATACTTATGTGGCTATTCGGACGAGAAGGGAAGGATAAGGAGGTGTCCCCGAGCGTCGCGGTACAAAATCTCTTTTCCATGCAAATAGTTTGTAGATTTGAGATAATTGATGGTGATGCTGTTTATTCTTAAATAGTTTCTATTTTGAATATATATTTGCATTATCTTTAGTTTGTTTGGATATATGATGTTTGGAACAGGTACAACGTTGCTACAACTGGTACAAATATACTGCTGGGCAGTGGCAGTGGCCATACTGCCCAGCAGATTTTTTTTAAATTCTGCCCAGAATTGTCACGGTCAATGGCCGTGATAATTTTTTTTAAAAGGGTCACGGCTTTGTTACGGTTATAAATCGTGACAAACGTGTCACGGTTATTGACCGCGACACGAACGTGACACAAAACGCGAGTTTTGTGTCAAGGTCAATGACCGTGACATGATCGTGACAAAAAAAGTTATCTCGCCTCGAAATGTCACGGTCATTGACCTTGACAAGTTGGATTTGTCAAGGTCAATGACCTTGACAATTCGGCAGATTTGGTGTAGTGGGATACTTGTTCCGTATCGTGACCTTGTTCAGCCCCCGGTAGTCCACACATCGTCTCAGTGAATCTTCTTCACAAACAAAACTGGAGCTCCCCAAGGTGAGGTACTCCTGCGAATGAAGCCCTGACCTAACAGCTGCTCTATCTGATCTCGTAACTCACGCATCTCCGTCGGAGCCATACGGTATGGAGCGCGTGCTAACGGTCGAGTATCTGGTAATAAATCTATGACAAAATCTATCTCTCGACTGGGGGGTAGGCCCGGTATTTCCTGAAATACATCGGAATACTCACGAACAACTGGGATCGAGTCTAAGGGAATCACAACCTCCTTAGAGGTATCCTCCTCTATGTAATATAAATGAGCGGTCGAGCCTCCCTCTGGGCGAGGCATCGCCACTACAAACATCTATTGTCCCGGAATGGCAAAGACAATACTCCCACCGAAATAATCTATCATGGCTCTGTAAGCTGCGAGCCAATCCCTACCGATAATAACATCGTGATCATGCATATCTAAGATTAACATGTCTGCTGGTAATACCAAGCTACCAATCTCTACCCCCACACCCCGGCATATAAAAAAAATGAGCGATCCACTCCCCAGTGGTGAGTCTACACACGTCACAGTGCTCTCTGCTGTGGCCAATAACCCTAAGGCCTTCGCAAAATGAGTGGCAATAAAACAGTGCGTCGCCCGAGTATCAAATAAAACTCGACCCATAGTACCTGGGATAGGAAACATACCCTCAATCGCGGGTGGTGCCTGTGGAGCTGCTGCCTGGTGGACGTTATAGACGCGTCCGTACTGTAACTGCCCCTGCTGTACTAGAGCGGCTGGAATGGATGGTAGGGCTGGTACCTGAGCTGGTGCTGGGAGGGTGGCTGGAAAAAGTGGCCTCTGTGGCTCATTATGGTCACCCTGCTGCTGTGGGGCCCCATTCCTCTCTGGGCAATCCTGATGCCTATGGCCATTCCTGCCACATTGGAAGCACTTCCCTCGAAACTGTCTTGCTTCACTACGTTGTTGACTAGTTTCGCTTTTTCCTTGGTCTTGCTGGCCTTGATAAGAAATTTGCGGAAAAACGATGTCAGGTTGAGGACAATCCCTCCCCTTGTGACCCGATCGTACACCTTTATAGAAGAGCTCCGAAATTCCTTGTTGGTCGGATTGTAGTTTCTCCCCAGTCTGATTCATATAAGATTGACGTTTATGACAGTTCCTTCCACATTTTAAACACCTCTTTATGACTTTATTTTGACCCCAACCTTGTTGGCCCCGACACTTTTGGCCCTTTACATAAATTTTTCTACCTCTGGAACTGTCTCGGTCTTGAGTGGTTTATTGTCGCAATTTTGGTGCCTTCGCATAATTATCAACTTTAGTCACATGAACTTGATCGACCTCTCTAGGTCTTTTGCCTCCTCTAAGCTGCATGTTGCGTTCGTGGTACTGTAAGACTGCAGTCGTAACTGCTTGTGCCACCATGCCCGCAAATTCGACGATTAGTACCCCTTTCGAAGACACCTGAGGTGTGAGTTGTCCTTGCTCATTAACTTCCCCAATGGCCTTAGCTTGTTCGTCCTGATGGGCCATCTAAAAATTAAAAATTTAATCTAAATAAGTTCAATATTCACATCGACAAATCGCAGAAGCACGAATTTTCAACGCATAAAGATGAATACAACATTCCTAATATTAGGGCTCTAATTCAAAGACGCTAAGCTGGAAACGAGATAAGCCGTACAGATCCTAAGGACACTAGAACCTTATGCTCTGAAACCACCTGTGACACCCCGCCTAATTAAATACCGGGCGATCACTCCTTTATTAAATTAAAATCAAGGTGAACAGTTGGATCATTCTTAGCATCACTGTCGTGAAAATAATTTTTCCAATTTAAACACCCTAAATAATTAAGCTAAGTGTCAAAACCATTTTAGACATTACTTTCCAAATTTTATTTATATAAACCAACATTTAAAACTTTACAAAATTCGTAATTAAAGAATCACACAACAATTAACCTGGAACATATAATCCAAATAATCTAAATATTCAACAACTAGATTCCAACATTTAAACTTAAAGGAAAAACATCCTCACAACAATAAATCCCAAAATGAAAATACTGGGAATAAATGGATCACAATGTCAAATAAAACAACTGAATAATTGAAATAAACATGTCACAATATCCCATAGACAACTGAATAATGGAAAAGGGTGACACATGCCCAACTAACTAAATGGAACTAGGAGTGGAATCAACAAATGAAGTCGTCTAAGCAAGAGGCCTGCAACTCCCACCTAAGCTGCAGCGCGTTCCTTCCAAAGGATCCTATGCAAGACGCCCCTGTGGCTGGGCACCTGTAATATATACATATATATACAAGAGAGAAAAGAAAATGGAATCGGGTCAGAGCCCGATTGTAAAAATGATTTAAAATTTGTTTAGCAAGTATTTAAAATGTTTACTGGCCAATGAAGCAACATACTAGTGCGACACTCCCTTGAGAAATTCTCACCTCTCTTCTAATGTGCACACCTATCGCATTAACCTTCCCAACGGTCTAGCTTACTTTATCTTAGGTCGCTCATAAGATTTAAACTGACCAATTCAACTGTTAAGAAGTAAATTTTATTTAATCACAAAGCTCTCATTTTAACCTTATTTGCTAATAAAGTTTCCCAGTAACATATTATACTTCACAACACGTATTTCCAAATTGAAATCATTATTCATCTCTTACTTATAATAAACACGGTAGGTAGTTTCCACATTTCAGAATTTAATATATATATTAATTACTCATGTAATATATATATTCTAGCGGCACCCCACATAATAATTATGGTGCGGGCATACTCTGCTATCCAGTCCCCGTATCACTTGTATTAAGGAAAATACAAGTTCGGAATCACTCTCGAACTGTATTAACACAAACACAAACAACATTGAGGCGAAGCATAGAGTCCCGGTCTTTAAGAGGTCAGCACATGCCCCCACGTCTCTTAGGTCGTCCGACTATCTATCCGATTAGCCCGTACCAAAGGATCTCTATCTTCTAGGGTACGAGTCAATATCCCCCATAAAGGTCCCATCGAGATAAGACTGTCCCAGCGCGGTAACCTCAGGGATAGCAAGTAGCGCGGGCATGGTTTTCACACGTATACAGTATATGCATAAACACAGTCATATAAATATACTACTATTTCCATATCAAATTTAGGTACATCATATAACCCATAATTATGACTTTTGTCCTTATTACTCGTTATTTAGTTATCACCTATAACGGTTCGTCTTTTACTTTAATTTGAGGGATTATTCCATCTTACTACGAGACACTCATGGGCTCTATCCTCCCAAGTGTAGAATTCAGTAGGTACTCATCTATTTTCCAACGTAACTATCTTACGCGTTTCTCCCTTTAATACATAATTCCATCATCCTTTATATGTAAACATCCCAAAAATGTAAATCTTGTCTTACATTAAAGATCTCATAATTATTTATAAGTCCTACTGGTCTTCTTTATCTCCCAAAATATTTTTACAAGGATGTCCAAAGATTATTACTCATTTAATTTGAATTTAACTTTTTAAAAGGGGAAATAAGAGTCTGCCAGGAGGGGTCGATCGATCGATGGCAGGAGCTCGATCGATCGATGCGTCGATCGATCGACACTCCTGGTTCGATCGATCAATCAAACAGGTATGGCGAATTCTGCAGATTAACAGTTACGGGTTCTATCATCCAACATCAACCAAATTCAGATTTTTAACACCCAAACTCCCAGAATGTGGTGTGTGTGTGTGATGGGATTTCGATAGCAATCGACTAGACTGATTCTGATCTTATTATGTGATGGGATTTTAAAGCATGTGGTGTGTGTGTGTGATGACAATTCACTTCTTCTGCTACTTCTCTTTCTCTAATACTTCTTCTTATGCTTGTTGGCCACTGTGTAGCTTCTTTTCTTCCTCATAATATTCCAAACTTTAATTATAGCATCATGCATAAAGACATCCCCGGTGTCGCCCCGTCAATATTGGTCACAAATCATATACAAACCTTTATAAATCGAATTTGGTAAGACAAACAATACAAAATGAAATTACGTCAAATAAAATGAGGCCGGGTAGTGTAACCTCTCGTACATCGATTCCAGATACCTGGTTTTCTACCTCCATCTTCAATGCCAACTGAAAAAAATCAAAGCAAGTTAATGTGTTTTTTTATTTCACTAAAGATACAAATATTGCTTAGAAATGAAGGATAATTAAATGGAGATTGGGATACACAACATTAGATCAATGAGTCTAAAATATTCTAGAAAAACATGTGAAAAAGGGTATGAAAATAACTAACTAAAACTAAAAGTGACTTATTGCTTACTACTACCTCACTTTTTGATCAAAGTATATTGGAAGCCCCAAGATAATATCAGACCTGTAGCATATACAGTCTACTGTACTCGGCAATCTCTGACGGCTTTAATGCCTAAGGTATTGAAGTGGTCGTGTAAATTATGAAGAGAGAATGAAGGGGACATGTGACTTGGGTTTATTAATAGGGAAAGAGAAGTTCAAACGGTGGAAGAAACATGAAAAGATGAGATGCTTAAATAAAAGAAAACATAGAAGAATCAAAAAGGTGTCTGCGTGGAGCAGCTACGAACCCAAAAGGCACCCATATGGTATTTCCAAAACAAAAGATGAAAGGACACTC
This sequence comes from Sambucus nigra, assembly GCA_949130495.1. Classification (NCBI taxonomy): domain Eukaryota; kingdom Viridiplantae; phylum Streptophyta; class Magnoliopsida; order Dipsacales; family Adoxaceae; genus Sambucus; species Sambucus nigra. The sequence goes on from OX422210.1 coordinate 246,894,873, forward strand.
TTTTTTATTAAATGTATCCAAGTTTGCGTTGAGGCTGGAAACGTTATAGACTATACATATAATTTTGTTGAGTTGAAGTATATTAAATGATATTAAAACCTTTAATACTATCTTACTAGTTTTTAACCCTGCGCAATGCGCGGACATGTTGTAGATTCTATTAGAAAGTGCAAGTGTATAAATAGGTAAATATTTAAATTATGAAATTTGTATTAATATTAAAATAAGAAAAATGACTAAATATATGGGTAATAAATGTAGACATCAATTTAAAAATTACAAATTTGACTACGAAATAAGTCATAAATATGAATGAAAAAGGTAATAGACCAAATAAAGAAAAATAAAAACACATCCAGATTCCTTAATTCTAGAAAATACTTTGATCCCGATATGAAGTAATGTAATGTCAATTTAAAAACAAAATCAATAAAATTGGTCAAACGCAAGTCGATAAGGCAAACAACCCAGCAGAAAACAACAATTTTACCACATAGAAGGTCGTAAATATGAATTTTAGTATTTTGCACACTTTTTAACTGTATAGAGCTAAAATAAATAAACATTAAAAGAATAAAAACAACAGACCCTCTAAACATTCACTACCACCCACATTAAACCAACCCCCAACAAACAAATACCATACTAAAAAGGACCATCAGAACCGTGCAAGGCTATTGTATCCTCTGAAAATATCAAATATCAAATGCACAACCCCATACAAAAATTGCCAAATACGCACATGTATTCAAAGACAAAACATACAACAGATATACAAAGTTAACTCAACTTTATAATACTACAAAGTAAAAATAATAATCAATAAAAATAATTCAATAATAACAATTAACTTTATTATACTATAAAGCCTAAATAAAAATCAGTAATGGTTACTAATAACAATTCCACATGATATAAGTCTACCCTCAGTTAATCTCTTTAAAGGATAGCCTTGCAAATACAAGGTTGATGTTCTGCTTTCGGAATGGGAGAGTATTGGGGTCAGTTCTAAAAGATGAACTTCCTGTGAAGAAATGTTTTTTGTTCTCTCTTTTTTGGCTACTTTTTACTAGAAGATTCTAGAAATCATCAAGACATGTAAGAGATAGGAACACAACAACATGAGACTGCAAGAAAAATACAGAACAAAAAACTCACTCTAAGACCGTACGATCCATAAGTTAATATATTGGGGAAACAGCTGTAATATGATCTTTGGGCATGCAACATTTGCGGGTGAGCATTTTAATCCACTCCGATATAATCTGCATGACATAAAACATTGATATTTACAATGAACATAATATTTAGGGGAAGCAAATTAATTATCAAAGTATCACCCATACGGAGTTTTGGTAGACATGTGACGTGAGAGACAAATCAATGAGAGGAGATTTTATAGTGGCTGAAGTAGATATTGAAGGTTTTCTTTGATCTTTGGATCTGTAGGTGTTGAGTTAAAAATGTTAATGGGAGGTTAAAAAGTCATTGAATGGAGAAGGAATGGAGAGGGGTAAATAGTTGAATTTGAGAGGGGAAAGTGATATATGGAAGATGTATAGAGACCGAAGAGAATGAAGAGAAAAATATTATATCTAATAAAGGGACGGTAATGGGAAGCTATTTATCATTCAGGGGGTAATAAAAGCTAATCCATTACTTTAACACGTGGCATAGTTTCAAAAGGAGACACCGTTTTCAATATTAGATATTAGATATGTGCTTGTACGTCATTGGTATCTTTTGAGTATATATATATATATATATATATATATATATATATATATATATGGTATTATTTCTTTTTAAGTCTTTGTTTTTTCATGTAGTCCATGTACGCTTCTTGTTCATATAGGTATCTATCTTGTTGCGATTTTTCTCTAATATCCCATGCTTATATTAGTACATGCTAGTTTGTATCCTTTTTTTGCTAACGCATCGTAGTTGGTACTATTAATCTTTGTGTCGATTAGTTGATCATTTGTTGCCATGTTGCGTTATTGTTCTTGTTACTATATACATCATTGCATGATATTCTTATTTTTTTTCCATTATGCTTATCCCTTGTTTCATTTAGGGGGAGAATTTGTTTCAATTGGGGATATATGGGTTATTTTATGCATTTTATCCTTTGTCTATTTCTGAATAAAAGGGGGGGGAATGGTATTTAAACCTTTTAATTTGTGGAGATCTAACTTAGGGGGAGACGTCTTTCTTAGGTAGATCACGTTAGACTAAGGGAAGAATTTATTTAGGGAGAATTTAATTATGCACTTTATATTGTTAAATTTCCTATGCGTTTGATGGTGTGTTTAAGTGTGCAGGTTTTCATCTTAGTGGAAGCAAAGCTTCTCATTCCATGTGTCAGTCAAGCGTCTGTAAATTTTTATTTTTGGATGGGATTGTATCTTTTTAGATGAGCTTAACGGCCCATAGGATTTTTATTTTGGTTTTGTCCCGTAATAGCCAAAGGGGGAGATTTGTAAGGATAAATTTTCAATTAAGTCAATTTGTTAGTGTTGGCTTAATTTCAGAAAAAAATAAATGAGCCATAGGATAGAAGTTGTTGTGTCCTTTCAAGCCTATCTCATTCAAGTTGAAGACGTAGCGGCCAAGCCTAAAGTGAAGATATCATCAATGCCGGTTTTCGTGCCATGTTTATCGTCATTAACATTTTAATTTGATTAAAGTCTCTACAGGTTCGAATGCATTTAATATATAGAGAGACTTGGATATTTTATGGGTGTCTTTTTATAAATCTTTTGTCAAAACGACTTTATAGTTTTCTTATAAAAACATTTTATATCTTCGTTCGAATGAGATTCCCATGTCCTTTGAAGGAACATTCTAACGAGATTCATTTTTATTTCTCTATTTTCTCTTTATAAATGTCTTTAGAACGCCATCGTTCGAACGGACTAGTTTTAACAAGATTCTTTGAATTTTGTTTGTTTTCTCGTTGGTGGGTCCTTTGAATATAATCGTTCGAATGACATTGAAAAGTCGTTCGAACGATCGGGCAATTTTTCATCTGTTTTGTTATTAACTTCCTATTTCTCCACTACTCTTTACCAATTTTTTAAAGTTGCGGGAACACAAGTTTTTGAAAAGAGTCTTTCATAATTTTCAAGTGCTTTAGAGAGCAAAATCCGTAACCAAAAAGTCTCTTTGTTTTTGTGAAAGCAAATGATTTCATCTTTATACAAAAACATATTTACACCCATATAGTTTACTTTTATCCAAGTTCCAATATATATATATATATATATATATATATATATATATATATATATTTGTTTGAGATCATCTTGTTAGCACCGGATTTCATTCTCTACCCCAAAAGGAGATAGTTTCCTATAGAGGATTATGTTTATTGATTCGTGGTGTACATACGGAGGTGGGTTCGTGTGTGGTTGACGGTAACTATGCCCCATCGGTGGATTTTGAAGTTGTCGACTAGGCGAAGGTTAAAGAACAAAGAAGCGTCAAGATTTGAGAGGGAGTCAATTCGAGGAAGTAAGTCTTTTATCGTGTCTTTTGTAAAATCGTACTTAGTGGACTTGTGGCTGAACGGTCCTACGTTTTTTCTGTTGTGAGTTTTCCTTGTACATCACGATCTTGTGGTGTGTGTTTATTTTATCTTGCAAAAATTACCTAGATGCAGGCTTAGGTTTAGAAACATAAAATTTAGTTTAATCACAACTTTTGTTTAAATTGGTGTTATCTTAAATTTGGGTAATTTTAGTTTAATTCAAGTCAACTAATTTAATTTGAAAATATTCATGCTTGGTTTGTTTAGCAAAGTTAGAACTTGAACTAATTCTTTTTTAAATGAAAATTTAAATATTTTGTTTAACTTTATTTTAATTTTGAAAGAAAATTAAAATTTGGTATAATGTGTGAATCATCCCATTTGTGAATTGAAAAAATTATGGTATCAAGAGCATATCTTGTAACTTAGAGGAAATTGGCACTATCATTACGCGTTATGTTAGTGGCGATGGTCGAGGAAACCCATGCCAACACATGTCCAAATAATGACAAGACTGGGGAGACCTGGCCTACAAGGACGATTACCCCATTCCTGGGGAAATTAAAATGAGATATGGTTTATCATGCCAAGTGGGTTGACCCGTCGCCTCCAGGTGTCAATGGGCATAGTCGGTTGAGTACCAAGGAAGAGCTAACTTAGAATATAGGAAGATGAAAACATATCATGAACGATAATCTCAATACAACAATACCATCGGAAGATAAGTTCGAAGTAGAGAGACCTAGATTTGTAGGAAACTTGTACTTATAAATAATGGCAAGATCTCCCTATTTTGATATATTGATTTGTACTTTGCATACATCGACTTAGACTCTCAACTAGTAACCCTAGCACTCCAATCTTCCTTTGTTCTTCCAAGTAATAAACATATCTCCCTTTTTTTCGTGAACATAAGCAGGGCGATCTACCAAACCATGTACATATAGTATAATTTACTTTATTGCATTCATATTCTTAGAGTCAATTCATAATAATGCATTTATTATGGATTTGATATCCCCTACAGGTTTTATTTTGAATTATTCTTGAATGCATACACAATTTAATATAATTTTTTGTTTTTATAGAAATTCATAAGTTATGTCCCTTCATTATGGTTTGAATGCATGTTTTTTATGTGATTGGATCCTAAGTTATTTTATATATGGTTATTAACATGTCTTCAATTAGATGGTAATACTTGTGTCTTTTAGTTTTAGATAATTAAATTTGGTTGTAATTATTACTTATAATTTTGTGGTTCGTTGCATTGAAAGCAGTTTTTTAGACGAAATAGATCTTTTGGATAGTATTTTAGACAATTTTGGCAATCCAAATTGGTCCATTGTAATTGGTATTCTCATATGGGCTTCTTTTTTGGTGAATGTAAGGAAATATAATTTTATCGAACAACAACAAATCTCATGTTTTCATATATGTTTATGGCTTGTTATAATTTTATCATATTGCATATACATATATTTCCATGTTTGATTTGGTGTGATATCATTGGCGCACAACAGAGAGAGCATATATATATATATATATATATATATATATATATTAGAAATTTATAGTTATACCTCATAAGAAGATTTTTTTGTTTTGTGGAATTAAGAAGTTCCATCGCATATAGACTTTAAGGGTGTCGTAGCCTAACCGTCGAGGTGAAGTCGAGACCTAAAAGATTGAATGGAACGGTACATAGACAAGTAAATCCCTTAAGAATTCCAAGGTACTAGCTTTAATTAAGAATTACGGGTTCATCATTCGAGGGGAAGTAGACTACTCAAGAATTTCACATTTCATTTATGTCATAATTGAATAAAGAATTCAATAACTATAAATAAAACGAAGGCAGAATCAATAAAATCTTGCTTGGTTTTCACTAGGAACTAAGGAGTAGATCTTTTTTTTTAGTGGGGTGAGGGGGCATACATGAAAAAAATCACAAATAACACAAAAATAACACAACTAACACAAATAACACAACAATCCGCACTCCTTATGTGCGTGTGGATGTCAAGGTTTAAGAAGACAACATTAATGGGGTAAAATCACAAATAACACAAAAATAGATGAGATTCGAAGAGATATGATGTCGTTATTTTAGTAATAATAAAAAGTGTACCTAACCTGAAAAGGAAATAGGGAAGTAGAGTTGAAAACAACGGTTCAGATGTGGTGAATAAAATAAGAAGAACAAATCACCGTGAGATTCCAATTGCTGAATGCTATTCGATTTCATCGAGGCCCGACGGTGGACAAACTTGAAATATAAAGTGAGAGAGGGAGTCTCTATTTAATCCTTCTCCAGGAGAATTCTTAAAAGGTTGCCCTTCATTTCAATTTTACATTGAGAGGTAATTCATTTGTAGTCGTAAGCTTCTTTACAAATATCTTTAATAGATTTCAATTTATACTTTACATGCATACATAAATCTTTCCATATTCTATTCCGATTCATGTGATAAATAACTTTGAATTTTCCCTAATGAGCTCAGTTTTTTGCATTTTGTCGTAAACTTCTATATTAGGTTAGCAATGATAGTTTTTTTTTGGGGGGTGACGTGTTAATCATGCCATGTTTAATTCCCATCCAGATCTGTTAATGGACTGAAAATGAAATTCGATTTTCTAATGTTGTATTGTCGTCACCGTTAATCTTTATTGGAATTTTAATGTCTTTAACAACTTCTGATAAAATAATACTGACTTGTGCAAATTAATTTCACTGTTTTTAAGTTTTCCCACTTCCAGTTGACAGCGAGTATTTTTTTTACTTAGAAAATATGAATTCTTGATATGATTTTTCTGCAAGGTTTAGGTTAAATTTGTAGATCTCGTGTTTGTATATATTGTGGTCATTCTTTTCATATCTTTTTTGTAACTTACTTCACTTGGTGCCTGATTAGTGGTATTGTGTGGAGAAAATTTTGATAATCTTTTTTGTTCCTCAGACTCAAACATGGCTGCAACATCTGCAACTACCTTTTCCACCGGATCAACAGTGTCCTGTGGCTCCAAAGCGTATCCACTTTCCCAATCAAGGGCCATTGGTGTGAGATTGAACTCCAATAACTATTTGAAGAGCTTCAGTGGCCTTAAGGTAGCAACATCTGTAAGCTGTGAATCAGAGTCATCCTTCTTAGGCGAGGAAAGCAGTGCAGCTCTTCGACAATCTTTTGTAGGAAAGGCCCAAAAGCAAAACAAGACATCTTTCCACAACCTTCAGCCTCAGGCGTCTTTCAAAGTGGCAATTCTCGGAGCTGCAGGGGGTATAGGTCAGCCACTAGCACTTCTGGTTAAGATGTCACCATTAGTTTCGGCCCTCCATCTTTACGATATAGCAAATGTGAAGGGAGTCGCTGCTGATCTCAGTCACTGCAACACTCCCTCTCAAGTTTTGGATTTCACAGGAAATTCTGAATTGGCTGATTCTTTGAAAGGCGTCGATGTAGTTGTCATACCTGCTGGTGTTCCGAGGAAGCCCGGTATGACCCGTGATGACCTCTTCAACATCAACGCGAGTATAGTGAAGAACTTGATAGAGGCTGTTGCTGATAACTGTCCTGATGCTTTTATCCATATTATCAGCAACCCGGTTAACTCGACTGTGCCGATTGCAGCAGAAGTGTTGAGGCAGAAGGGTGTTTACGACCCCAAGAAACTCTTCGGTGTTACCACTCTCGATGTTGTGAGGGCAAACACGTTTGTGGCTCAGAAGAAGAACCTGAAGCTCATTGACGTTGATGTCCCCGTTATTGGAGGACATGCCGGGATTACTATCTTACCCCTTCTGTCAAAGACAAAACCCGCGGTTATCTTCACAGATGAAGAAGTGCAGGAGCTGACCGTAAGGATCCAGAATGCTGGAACAGAGGTTGTGGAGGCGAAGGCTGGTGCAGGATCCGCTACCCTTTCAATGGCATATGCAGCTGCGAGATTTGTTGAGTCGTCTCTGCGTGCCCTCGATGGAGACGGTGATGTCTACGAGTGTGCTTATGTTCAGTCAGAGCTGACTGAACTTCCGTACTTTGCGTCAAGGATTAAGATTGGTAGAAAAGGGGTTGAAGCTGTGATTTCGTCTGACCTTCAAGGGTTGACCGAATATGAGGAGAAGGCTTTGGAAGCCTTAAAGCCGGAACTGAAGTCCAGTATCGAGAAGGGGGTGGCGTTTGCCCAGAAGCAGACAGTAGCTGCTTGAAGTTGATAGCTATGAATCTCCACCCTTAGAGAGAGTAATAACAAAGAGCGGTAATGTTTTGTTGATTCATCAATGCTTTCAGCATTTTCGATTTTGTAGACTGTTTTTGTTGTTTTTCCTTGGGTTAATGCGGTTTTAAAAATTAGATTATTACAGGGTGGATTTGATAGAATTTTGTTGTCATTGGTAGAGCATACAGTGCTTAATAACACAGCTGCTGCCCCTGTGGGCTGTTGTAGCACATCAATATCTCGATGACTTGGATAGTCTCTATTTTGATAAAATGAAATGAATTTTCTCATGTGAATTGAGATCACTGCCATTGTCCACTTATTTTCTCTTGCAGTCTTTTGACATAATGTAAAGTAAGGGTGGGTTTTTGTTCCCAATCAATCCTGTGACTTGCAAACGTTTCAAAGTGATGGATATTACGTTTGTATTTATGTATTTGAAGCTTCTAGTAGACACTTCAAATGAGGGTTTAGAGATGAGAGTAAATACTTGGAGAAAAGTCTTGGAGTCGACGGGACTAAAAATCAGTAGAAATGAAACGGAATATATAGAATGTAAATTTAATAATGAGGCGTCGAGTAACATAATGTTAAAAATTGAAGAAAAAGTGATAAACCAAATTAATAAATTTCGTTATCTAGGTTCAATGTTACAAAGTAATGGGGATATTGATGAGAATGTTATGAGTAGAATATCAACTTGTTGGATGAAACCTAGACAAGCGAGTGGGATGTTATGCGATAAGAGGATAATTAATAAATTAAAAGGAAAATTTTATAGAACAGTTGTTAGGCTAGCGACCCTACATGGAGCGGAGTGTTGGGCATTAAAGAAAAATATGAACAAAGTCTCCATATTAGTGAGATGAGGATGCTCCGTTGGATGATAGGAATTACTAGAAATAACAAAATTAAAAATTAATAGGTGAGAAAAAAGTTAGGAATAGCTCCCCATTAGCGATAAATTAAGAGAAAGTAAACTTAGGTAGTACGAACATGTGTTGCGTAGTACAGTAGATACCCCTATAACATGAGGAAGACTGTTGGAAATAATGGGTAAAAAAGAAAGAGGTCGTCCTAAGCTATCGTGGGAGGAAATTATTAGAAGAGATCTTAAGGAATTAAACTTGAATGATAATATTGCATATAATAGATTCGAATGGAAAATGATAATCCATGCGGCCGATCCCATATGAGGGGATTAAGGAAAGGATGATGATGATGGTGGTGAAGTAATGTTGTCAATATCGGCCGATACACGATACATATCGAACGTATCGGATCGAGAGTAAAGAATGTTGTATCAGTGGATGTATTGTTTATTGTAAGTATCAGCGATACATACATGTCGGACATATCGCATCGCTGATACATATTTTTCTAGTTTTTCAGCTAAACGACGCTAGTTTGCTTTTAAAGCAAAAAAAAAAAAAAAAAAGAATAGAAGAAGCAGAGGGTATGGAAGTTCGTAAAAGGGTTTTGGGATTTGGGTGGACAAGTTACGAGGGTTTCCAAAAAAAACGGAGAAGAACCTATAAACCACAACAACTTTGCTAGGGTCTTTAATTATGAACCAGGTCACATACTCTCTATTTCTTCTTCGATTTAGGTGATGGTTGATCGTCCCTTGATCGCAACCTCCTCTCTTTTTTCATTTACTATTTTCTTCCTCTGCGTTTCTTACTATCTTTGTTTCTTATTACCAACAAATTTATTTTATATATTTGTGACTTAGTGCCTTGTTCATAGTCACTATATCATTATAATATTAGTATATAATAAGTATATTTGGTCTTATTGCCTATGATTATTGTATGTATTATTAAATATTGTATATTATAATGCATAGACCATCGTGATGACGAAGTATATTATTATGTTTCAATTCATGTGTTAAATTACTTACCCCTTGTGATTTTTTAATGTTAATAAAGAAGGCCAAGACAAAAATATATGGTGTATGATCATTGCACCAAGTTGGTGATAGGAAAAATAAAAGGATGAGATTGCAATGTAATTATTGTGGTGGTTGTCATTCGGGAGGAACAATTAGAAAATTCTAATTTTTGGAATTACATTATGAAATATGATATTATGAACATTTGATTGTATTTTGGATTGGTTGATGCTTTAAACATTATTTAATACTTAATAGGGACATATACCAAATAGTCCCTCGGACATTTTTTAATACCCATTTAGTCCAAACTTTTTTATTTTGCCTCAAAAAGTCCTTTGCCACATATTTTGGAGAGGGAGTGCCGCTGGCGCGGACCTCTAAAAATAAGAGGATATTGAGTGCTTGAGGGACTAAATGGGTTAAACTAAAAATATGTGTCCTTTTTAAAAAATATATATTTATAGTAGGGACTATTTAATAATTGACCCTACTTAATACTGCATATAATTTGTGTTGATTTGTCTTTTATATTATTTTTAGATACCACATGCACATATATTAATCTTTATAAAATTAATTATATAATTATTGAAAATCAAAGTGTATCTTACGATACAAGATATGATGCACATTTTTTGAGAAAACGATACGGCTCTAATACGCATTTTGACAACATTGACCTCAAGGGAAGGGGAAAAAGGGAGGAGCGGATTTTAGTTTTTTCCATTACCAATATTTGGTTCCAATGTCTCGATAGTTTCTTCAATATATTGTTGAATATTTTTGTATATGAAGTATTAATAAGACAACCCATTTTTTTAAGGAAGTCTCATTTACATAAAATATTTTTAATTAGTTTCATTAAAAAAAAATCTGAATAGGCCCTATTATATGTTTTTCACAAGTGATACACATTTTTTAATGGAACCGACCAATGAAATATTGATACGACCTATATCTGAGATCATATTTATCTATAAAAATCTATAGAGCAATAGGGCAATGGTTGAATTTGAGCTTTTAGGCCGTGCTCTATGTACTCGGCTGGTTGTTTTTTTGTGCCACTGGTTTCTGCCAAATAGAGGAACATGGTTCATTTGTCTTTACTCTCATTCCATTCCATGCCGTAATAAAGACAAATATTATTAATCTGTCAGTGCCAAATGAAGAAGATTACGTTTAAAAGCCAAATGTTTTCAAGGAAAAAGTGTATTTTTTAAATTTCTCCCAACAAATACTTAGATCATTCCATACTTATTGAAATCTCACCTAGTTTTATATTGTCTACATCTCAAATCGTTAGTTCTCGTTTATAAGTCACGAGATTTTAAGAAAATATTTCACCTTTCACATTTATCCTCTTAAGATTATGAATTCCTTTGAAATGCAATAAATGCAGTTGTATTATTGTTCACGACTGACTTTGCAATTTCACATATTTTATGTATTGTTTTTTGAAACAAGACTATTAATTCGAAATTGACAAAAAAAGAATCACGATCATTGATTTTGGAGGGTGTATACTATTGTCTTAAACATGACCTCTTAATTCGGAACGGACCAAAAAGAAAAACAAGATTCTTGAATTGGGATGGAATAAGAAAAAAAAATAAAGATGGTGTTAATATTATACTTTTCGGTGGTTGCTAAGGAAACTCATTATTACATCATGCCTAAATAATAGTGCATGTGGTGGTGGAGACTCATTTTTTTTTGTAGCATATCATGAGGTGTCCGGGCCAGTTAACGCCCACCTCGACTAATTATCATTCGCGGTTTATGACTTCACTGGTCAAGCATTATTTTGACAGTGCTAGAGATCGAACAGGGGACCAAACTCAATCCACCTCCAAGACTGTCCTAGTGGCAGTCTTATACCACTAGGCCAAGAGGCTTGGTCAAGGTGGCCTTGGTTGGATATTATGCAACACCCAACCAAGCAAAATGGTTACTAAAAAGGCCGGGCTTTTGTGTACAGTTATGTTCATGGATTATTACTGGAAGTTATCCTCGTTCTTATTACAGTTTTTTCTATACAAACTTTAAAATAAATTAATTTTCAAAATATGACATTGGTATCTTGGAATTCATTTATAATATATTAAAGGCTCTGGACGGGATCAATAAAATAGATCAATTGATCCATGTGAAATTCGAAAGAAGTTATTAAATTCTCATTATGAAATTTAATCAATGAGGGACTTTGGGGAAAATTGGCCGGGAAGTTCTAGAAATTTTGCATTATCAACTTTGAAATAAACAATTCTCATTAAACTTGTATGTTTTATATGGTTCCCTTTGAGTTTTATTAAACATTTCACAATGAATATGACGAATTTCATAGTGCCAAGTCTATACTCAAAAGACAGCGTGATGGTTGAGGTTTAATCCATGATGGATGGATTGAAATCAATTGAAATAAACTCATATCTCACTTGTATTCCCTCTACCCCATCCCACAAAAGGAAAACTAGTTTATCGCGTAGCCTTCATCTTTGTACCCCCAAACTCGACTAAAAGAGATTTGTTAGGTTACTTTGGTTTCGGAGACCGCTAAAGAATTCAGATGACAGCTGGTATAGCATGCCCGCATCAGAATTATTTTGATATTCAAACTTAACAAAGCTATTTGAGCTCGACTCGTGTTCGTTCGGATAAACGCTCGTTCAAGCTCAACTTGTAAGACAAACAAATCAAGCTTGAACAAAATTCTAAGCTCGTTACCTTATTGAGCTCGACTTGAATTTGGCTCGATTGCAATTAATCATACGAAAATAGTGTAAAAAATTCAAGCTACTCGAGCTCGACTTGTGTTCGTTCGGATTAAAGCTCGTTTGAGCTCGACTCGTGAAGTAAACAAAACAAAATTGAACACATTTTTAAGTTCGTTAATCTTTTCAAACCAAGCTTGAGCATCCTACTATTCAACTCGGCGCGGCTCGTTTACAACCCTAAGAGCAAGAAGGAACCAAGAAAAATTCCAATCTCATATTATACATATAAAACCTAAATTTAATGTGTTGAATACAAGGACAATGAAAACGACCTCATTACAGAGAGGATGGTGCTTTTTAATGGAGGATCATCTATGTTTTAAAGTTTGAGTAATAATTATCAAGTCTCATTCACTTCTCAATGAGGCAAGACACCATTTGACTGAGTCAATGGTATCGAAAATCCTATTTTGAGAACTTAGCGCATTAAAATGACAAATACACCCCCAATATATCTTTGAAAGCTCTTACCTCTCTTTTTGCAAAAAAAAAAACATCAAATCTTTAAAAGTTTATAACTTCAAATTTACAAATTCAAAATTCACAAAATTTATATATTTGGAATCTACTCGTCAAGATCTATCAAATTTATATATTCAATATTTTTTTACGAAAAATTCGAAACAGATAAATTTACAGTTTCTATAAAACCTCCATTTTTTCCGGCGAAAACTCTTCTCCAGCTCAAGTGATGGTGCTACTGGCGCGGAGCAGGCAAAATAAAGAAATAGACGAAGAGAGAGAGAGAGAGAGAGAGAGAGAAACACTTTGGCGAGAATTCCGACAGTCTCCGGTGGGCTGTTTTCGGCTCCGATGGGATCGGTGGGGCGAGGAGTGGTGGTGGAGGTGGAAGTGAGGCTGGTTGAGAGAGACAAAGTGAGGGGTTATGTATTTGTTTTGAAATAGATAGAGGGTAAGTGTGTTTAAAATGAGTAAATGCGATGGTACATTTGTCTAAATATATGTAGTCTATAATGAAAAAAGATTTAATGTATTAAAAAAAGTCAATGGGATTTGATGTATTTTTTACCCAATAAATAGAACTAACCCTGAATTATCCTTTAAAGTTTGGCTAATTTTAGCAACAGTAGAAAACACATGTTTTAGGTTTACTTCTCAGCCCAAGATGCAAACTAGTATATAAAACCAGAGACATCTTAGCTATGAAGCACGGACACGTAATACGTGTTTCGACACGCGACACGTGATTGATCCAAAAACTAGGATACGGCACGCTATAATACGTATAATATATAACATATATTTAAATATATATAGCAATGAAATAAAACAGATTTTCTCCATAAATTATATTATTAGAGCATTCTTAACATGAAATTAAGAAAATAGATCATACAAAACAAAATTCAAACACACTTTGACATTAAAAATCATAAATAAAGCACAATCATCATCACTTCGAGAGAGTATTTGTGCTTCATAGGTTTTCGACACGTTGGCTTCCGGAAGAGTGTTTGTACTTCATAGCATCTTAGCAAACACCGTTTTTGTTACGTGATTTTAAAAAACTCCAAAACAAAAACAGAAAAAATGGAAGCATAAAGGTTAGCAAACGAGCCCTATAAATTCCAATCAATATTGAGCCAATTTTGTTAGATGCAACTCGCTTGCCTGTGTGTAGCTGTCTCTCTTCTTATAAATAACAATCATCAAGCAATATTCCAAAGTCTGGAATCAGTAAACAGAATAACAGTATACAAAAGAACTTCAATAGACAATGGGGGGACTATATTAAAGATGAAATAAGTTACTTTATGATATAACAATAAAATGATATACAAACCACTGTAGCTCTTCTAACCTATACTCATCTCAGACATGCGTCTAATTCCTCACACACAAAAATTAAACTCACGTATTTTTCCAACACCTAGTACAAACAAAAACTTATCATTCACTTCATAAGATAAAGATTCAATTGATTCAACTTACAGGACTCAAAGAATTAAGGACTTTCAATATTAGTCCACTCTTGAAAAGAATACTTCAGTTAAAGGTCTTTGTGTCCAAGATTGTGCTTTTGCAGCATCTAACACGAGGAACTTGTGGATAAGTTTCATGGAGTAGATCATTACTTGTAACATTTGGACTGTCATACTAGTGGTCTTCATATATTTACCTTCCAAAAAATATATATTAGAGGCCTTCAAACGGAAATGTTGCAACCGTAACACAGATCTAACTTTGTTAACTCGTGCTATTTGATCCATTGGTGTGAATGCAAAGAGTCACCAGTTGAAATACAACTTCATCTCAACTTGATCGAGTTGACTCCGCATAGCCTTTCCAACTAGGTTTTGGGACATTAATATTATTTCACCGTGCAACCTTAATTTTCTCTACCAGTAGTCATTACAGGAGCAGCGTCCTTCTCGCAAATGATGAAAGCGTGTGCGATCTCTGATAATCACCTCGCGGTTATAAACCCCAGAAATCATCTTTGCAAAATTGTGGCAATCAACACAGATCCGGAGGTTCTTTGCTACTCTAATTGTTGTGCCAGGCGGAGTTACAAGAACACCGAAAGCAATGGCCAACTTCTCACTGTGATAAGATAACCTAGTTTGCTTTTCTTCTGCACCCAAATTGTGCAGCTCTGATGTTATTTCAGCAACATAACCAGCTATCTTTAGCTGCTGCCCAATCTCATCCAACATCTCATATATCTCGTTCTTTCGTGGATGTGAGATATCATCCACTAGAAACTCATGAACAACTCCTTTCATTTCGATTGTACTACAACCAGGGGTGGTTTGCAACCCTTTCTCCTTCATCAGCTTCCTCACTTCTATCACCTTCTTCCAATCTCCCACTGAAGAATAAATATTCAAAAGTAGAACATAGTCCCCTGATTCTTGAGCTTTAAGTTCAATCAAATGCTCAATTACATGTTCTCCAAGGTCAACATGGCCATGGATTCTACAAGACCCAAGTAAAGTCCTCCATATAGTTGGATCCGGCTTGACCCCCATGGAAATTATAAGCTGGTAGGCCTCATCAAGCAAACCGGCACGACCCATGAGATCAACCATGCATCCGTAGTGGTGAACATTAGGTACAATCCCAAAATCTTTTATCATGCAATCGAAAAACATCCGACCTTCATCAACCAGCCCCGAGTGACTGCAAGCAGAAAGAACCCCTGTAAAAGTTTGATCATCAGGGGCAATACCCATCCTCTGCATTTCCCTAAATGCATCAATAGCTTCTCTCCCATACCCATTACTCGCTAAACCCGAAATCACTGCACTCCAAGAAACCACATCTTTAATGGGCATGCCCTTAAAAACCTCATAAGCCTTCTCCAAACACCCACACTTTGAATACATAGCTAGTACAGAATTACACAGATTTAAAGCGTCTCCATACCCATTCTCTTTAATATAACTATAAACCCTCTCTCCGAATTCCAGGGCACCGAGTTTGGCGCAAGCCTGAAGCAGAAGCAAACATGTAACATCATCAGGCTCACACCCATATGCTACATTCTGCATAATATCAAATACACCCAAAGCATCCTTTGTACGACCATTGCGAATATAACAAGAAATCAATACATTCCAAGCAACAGTATCTGTATGGGTTATCTCATCAAACACCTTGCAGGCTTCATCACATTTCTCACAAGATGAATAAAAATCCATTAAAGTAGTGAGCAAAAGGCTATCAGATTGATGCCCATGTCTCAAAATCGTAGCATGAATCTGCAACCCTCCAAATAAAGAAGAAATCTTTATACAAGACTTAGTAACAAACGATGAGGATATGGGATTTGGACTTATACCTAGTCTCAGCATGTCACGGTAAAAGTGAAAGCCCTCAAATGGATATTTGCTCATTGAGTAAGCTCTGATCATGGTGTTGTAATGAGAGAGATTGGGTTTCGATATTTGAGTGAAAAAACGTCGGGAATAGTTTAAATCTCGCAGGGGGGAGAGGGCTGCACGGGATAATAAAATGAGAGAGAGGGTGGGGTGTTGAACAAGTGATGTACGGATTAGGTGGGCATGGATTTGAAGCAAATGGGAGTTTTGGGTACATGATTTTATGAGTGAAATCAACGTTATTTCACTTTGGGAGGTCCACATGGGTTCTGGGTTGTTGTTGTTTAGTGAATGCGTGATTTTTGTAGGTATGTGTGTGTTGAGTGAGTGAGTTTTATTGCTGAAGGAATATGGAGGCTAAATGAGGAGAGCAATCTGTGTTGAAGGAAGAGAGAGGAGGAGGGTGTGGAGTGTGGTTATATGGAATTGCTCTCATTGATCCTAGTCTAAGAACGGTTCATACTGTTACAACTTACAAGCGAGGAACGGTGTCGAGATTCGAAGGATGGACGGAGGGAGGGAGGGAAATCTCTCTATATATTTGGCTATGTTTAAAATTTGTTTTTTATAATTTTTAAATATATTTTTTACCAGATTACCACTCAATTTGTTGTGAAAACGATCGATAGGGTTAGGACTAGAAAGAAAGAAAGAGGAGGAGAGTTATGCATGAGGGAAAAAGATAAGAAAGAGAATGAGGAGGAAAGCTACGCGCGGGAGAGAAGAGAGTTAGATGGGTAACGTAAAAAGAGAAGAGGTGTAGAGGGGCGTGAACTGTTGAGAAAGAGGGATATACAAAAAGACAACTACAATTTGTTATGCCTGATAACACTTCCTAGAGTCATTTGAATAGAGTTTGTGTTTGGCATGCTTATTTTTAAAAATTGAGTTTTAAAATATTGTATTTAAAATCATGTTTTCTAAAAACAACAAAATGTCGTTCGTTTTCTTATATTTTCATGTATTTATATCGTAATAGATAATATGTTGTATATATACTGAAGGATAGTGTAATTAGTCAGGTTCATACATGCATTACACGTGTCGAGACTTACCCAAAAGGCCCCAGAGTTGAAGACCACGAATTCAAAGTTGGTTACTTGATGCTCAATTTTAAAATTAATGGTATGGATAAAGAAAACTCATTGATTGCAAGTTGGTCCCAAACTGTGAAGAGCCATCGATATCGATGGTCTGGCAAACTGAGGCACGACACGATAACACAACACGAACCGATATGAAATTATAAGTTAATGGGTGGACTCTTAATGGTTTCAGGTCATATCAGTGCTAACTGATAGGACACGATAGTTAACGGGTCGAGTTAATGTTAACTCCATTCACCCGTTACTACCCGATAAGACTCGTTATGACCCATTAATTTAAGTAAATAAGATATATTCTTGGGAATTATAAATAATTTATGTAGCATAATGTTAATTAAATCATAAAGAATTTTACTAAATGAGAGATTTAATAATGTCAATGAATTAATGGGTCTACTTATGTTTAAAAATGAGATAATATATCAACGTGTATACAATTCAAAATAATCAATTATCTTAATGGATATTAACAAGTGAACATGACACATTAAGATAATGGGTCATGTTTGAATATGAATTTTTCACACGATAAAAAAGTCGCTCGTTTATACACGAATCTGATAAGATCCGAACACGTTAAAAATCGATCTGAACACGACTCGACACGACCCATTGATAGATCTACATATCGGATTGCTTAAGCAGCGAGAACGAGCTCCTACCACTTGGAGCAGTTAAATGAAACACATGTGCTCATATCACGAAATGCCATGAACTTGAGAAAGTTTTTTTCATTGAAGATCCAGTTAGCCTTAGTTTAAATATTATATGAACAAGAATGTCATAGTTATATTAGCAATAAAGTATTAGAATTTTGTCTTTGACTTCATTGATGTATGACTCTATCCACTTGAAATTGAACTTTATCATGAGACTATCATAGGTGGAAAAAAATTTACTTCTCCCACAATTTCGGCGTTGTATCTTAGTCGTTCAAATGATTGATAATATTGGATAAAAAGCTAGATTATACTCAATCACCTCAAATTTATATCCTCTTAATCATATTATGCTTTTTAGCTTCTCACTCCTTAATTTTAGACACAGTTGTGTGAATCTGAAAGATTTTAAAAGAATAAACAAATATCTTTTAATGTCAACAATATAATTAGTAAGAATTTTAACTTCACTATATTCACTCTAATGTTCTGGAGTTCATTACATCACACGTAAAACATGATGAGTTTTAAACATAGGAAAAGATAATATTACTCTTGCAACTAAAGCTACTCAAGCAAGGTTGTTCAACCACGAGAAATATCATATTCAAAAACAGATGCCAAGAAAAATCACATCCATGCAAATCTCTCAAAACCCATGCTTCAACTATAACAAGATCATATGCCAAAAAGACATCAAGCAAGTTCACAACACGATAAAGTTTTCAATCCTCGACAAATGTACAAAAGCTTCATCAACATCCACAAGTCTCGAGAAGATGAAAGAATACTTTGAGTAGATTAGGATGAATTTTAAAAGTGTATTATTATAAGGATGTGTTTTATACTCCCTTGGGCTATAGTTGTGCTGGCTTAATTCTGGACCAGTCCTTTGAGTCATAATATCTTTGTATTGAGTCTATCGAGTTGTAATCGTACATCAAGTGAACATAAAGAGACAAAGCATTGTGATTAAGATTATTTAATTGAATTTAACGTATTCATTACATATCGAAGTATTGGTAAAAGGTAAAAGTTTTTCAAAGTTTTGTATTTCCTTGTAGTATACTTTATTGTTTGGGAGTGACATGATAGAACTTCGATGAAAACATGTTTGGAAAAGAGTTTTTTTTTAATACAAAATTTTGTCAAGGGTCAATATTTAGTGACCTCGATCGAAAGCAGACTTCAAACGAGGATCCTTCGACCGAAGTTTCTTTCGAATGAGGGCACATTATTTGTCAAAAATAACCTGCGACCAAAAATTTTATCGATCGAGAATCCCTTGATCGAAAGCTCTCGTTCGAACGAGGGATTATTGGTTCAATCGCAAACCTTTGTCTTGGAAAGCGTGTTTAATTAGGTATCTTCCACTGCTAAAACTATTTGAACACCTTTAAATGCGTATTCCAATTGACGAAGTCCAGTCTCAACTCCATGCAAGTAAAGTAGACTATAGGTTTATAAATCCCCTAAGATTATCTACATTGAAGAAGATAACATGCTAGATTACGTGTAGGTTGATCCTCATCAACCAAGATCGGTGGATACTGAGGCCTTGGAGGTTGCGCATCGAGTTTCTGGACGGGAGTTGCTATTGCTAGTACAACCAGAGGCAAGGGAGAAAAAAGCAAGGGAATGGCATCGTAACGGGTTTCGTTGTCATAGATGTAACTCGTGTATAAGTTTGAAGTCGGGTAAATTGATTTCATTACTAGTGGACTTGTAATTGGGTTGGGATAATAGTGGTTTTTTCCACAAGGGGTCCACTCTAAAATCCTAGCATTCTTGTGTGATTGGTTTTATTTCTTCCGCTGTTAATTACTAACTGTATGTAATTTGGACTAATTGATTTTATTCGGTAAAATTTTAAATTTGGTTCAAATTAAAAATGATCTAATTTTCTTTGTGTTAATCAATTAAGAAATTAATTAATTAAAATTGTACACTTAGGCACATACACGTTTCAATTGTGATTTTATTGTTCTCATTATATTGACCCAATCATATACAAACACTCGCAAAACAGTCAAAATAAAGTTTCAAAATATGAAAACATTAACTTACCTCAAATAAATTCGATTCGTTAAAGAAATAATTTGACTCGTTTAGGCAAAATGGTTCTTACTAGGATTGGGACAAAATTATAGGAGTTCAAGTTGATTTATTAAAAAAGTCGAGTTGGCTTGAACTAAATGAGTTAACTTAATCTTAGAATAAGTCTACTCATTTAGAGTAAATGGGAAACCAACAATTAATTGATTTTAATTTCAAAATACAACTCTTCCTAACAACCTCATAAATGTTTCCTAACTACTTTTAACGGCTAGTTATTGTTTTCCATTTATAAATACACTTTTAAACAAAATTTCTAAACACATAAGCTATTACAAATAACACCTAACATTAAAGTTCAACTTACAACACTTGTGTTAAAAGTTCAATTGAGATTTTAAAAGAAAAAGATAGAAAAAGTCTCATACCACACATTGAGCATTAAGTACTATCAATAAATAAGCTTTACACTTATAGAGAGAGAAGTAATAATTAATTCGAAAGATTGTCAAAGCACAACAAAGTTCTTGTGATTTATTTTTTACTTTTACTTTAGGTTTAACTTCATTGCAAGGTCGTTATTATTTTTGCATGAGAAGACAATGAATGACTCTTGTTCTTTGGTCGCATGGTTAATTGAGATAGAGAATGACCTCTTGTTGGCTGTGGTTACATAGTGTATTGTATCATTGTGAGGTGATTTTCTACCTTGATGAGAGGAATACAATGAAGTTACCAAATGTCGTATCGGTGTGGACAAAATGAAGAAATCGTTTATTTTACTCGGCATAAAATGAACCTATCACTTTCATTAAATCGATCCACTTCCATTGTAAAATTTCAAAACATGGTTGAATGCAAGCACCCAAGACTTCAAAAGTGATAGTATCACACCCAA
The DNA here is from genome assembly GCA_949130495.1 of Sambucus nigra. Classification (NCBI taxonomy): domain Eukaryota; kingdom Viridiplantae; phylum Streptophyta; class Magnoliopsida; order Dipsacales; family Adoxaceae; genus Sambucus; species Sambucus nigra. Next base: position 246,915,860 of record OX422210.1, read on the forward strand.
CCATATATGATGATGATGATGTGTGTGTGTGATTTCGTTTGATTACATCCACCGTAAATGAAAACTTATATTTTGTAATAATGTTGGTTACTATGGTGTAAAAAAATTTATTTATTAATACTCTCACCCTAATCCTTACACCAAATCTTTCCTTGGAAATAAAGTGTGAAAAAACATAAACTCTTCGCTCTCAATGTATCTCTATTAATATGCTCTATCAATGACAATATCATATCTCATTATATTTGGACAAAACATCCAATTCATACCCAATGAGTTACATGCATTAAAAATCGAAAAATTCCTCATTTAAACCAAGATGTGATATCCAAGAGGTGTTTGTCCATCCTAACAGACAATTGTATTTTGCACAAAATACTTTGCCATCAAAATGTAGTTGTCATAAATAACTCGAGATTGAAAGGGGGCACGTGTTATTTACATTAGGTACATTTAGACTAGCCACATAATGTGCGCATTTGTTCCCTCTCTACAAATTTGTTTAGTATTGGAAAAATCAGGATGTCCATAGTTATCAACCTTATGAATCTTCACGAAGTTCGTGATTTGTTTAGGGTAATTTGGATAATATGGATATTACTAACTTTCATATCAATTCGTAAATAACCCAAAGATTTTTTAAACCTTGCTCTAGTATAATATAATTACCCGATCTTAGGTTGACCAGTGTTGTTTAACCTCATATGGAGAGCATTTTTTTATAAAAGTCATTATAGGAATAATAACAAGGAAATTCAACTAAATGAGTGGAAAAAATTATGAGTGGTTAGTAACAATTGCAGTAGAGATTTATATAAAGTATCTCAAACTAAAAAATAAGGCTCTTCTACTATATATTAATTTTCAGCATCTACTGGCAAGTTTTCAATTTACATGTAATGTTTACATCTCTTGCACTTTAGATATTTTTAGGTGTTTCAATCTAGTTTGTTGATTTTTCCTTCGAACAAATATCTAACGAACAAATTTCCATCAAAAGTGGCTTGGATGTAACTTTATTTATTTATTTCAATATTTAATATATATATATATATATATATATATTTCAATTCAAAAGTTGATTTGCATGATACTTTAAAGTCGATTGGGATTAAGTTAGATCTTTGACATGCATTCTTGTAACATTTATGTGTAGTGGTATTAAAATGTAATGCAACAATAATCTTTTGCAATTTGTAAATATTAAATCATTCATGATATACCTATTAGGATAGAGTCTTCTAGAGTCATTTTGTTCAAAATTTTGGGTTTGGCAAGTTGGTCATAAGTCCTGTAGCATCTCACATACCACCGCACAATCTTCCCTTTCTAATTTTGGAAATTTCTATAGTTCGGGCATTAAGTAAGTTACCATCCAAATGTTTTTCTCATTTTTTAGGGGTAATTGAAAATTTGGCCATAATGTTTGAAATCGTTTGGAATATTAGAAAATTCTTTTAAAAGTTGTAATGTTAACCCTAATGCTAAAAAATATCAATGTTAACTCTTCGTTAAACATTTGTGAGGAAATTTAACGGAATAAATGATCGGGCGTCCAAATTTATTTAACTAACTAATAAACATCGTGACATTTTTTTAATTATACAATTTTTTTTATCTAAGTTTGAAACCTTTTAAATTTTAAAAAACACATTAGAAATATATTAAACAAAAATTCAACCCACCTTTGTAACCCTCCCCTCTACTAACCCCAGTCATAACCCTTTCCTCCACACCTCACTATAGCACACCGTTGGAGCTTTTATGTCACTCCATTTGGGGTCAGAGTAGTTCTAGAAGGAGATGATGGTTATGGCATATTGATTTCGAATGGATTTAAATCGATTGCCAGTGGGTGACGATGGTTGCATCAATTTTTATTTCAATTATGTCTCGATCGATTTTATTTAATTTTCTTATTACTTCTTCTATTCTCTTATCGGGTTTGGTTTGGCTCGATCTTGTGGTTTGAGTGGCTCTAGTGGAGGAGATGAAGATAGCCACTGTGGTTTAGACTTTCAATTTATGAATTTTTTATTTTGGGTATTCATTTTTGAGTTCTTATTTCGAGATGCTTGTATAGGTATTCCAATTTGAATTCAGTTTATTTCGATGTGTTGCTTGAATTTTGCACTGGCAGTGTGAGACGACATAGGTGTGAGTCAATGGAGGTGGTGGTGGTATATAAAGGTGTAGAGAGGGGGTTAATGATTTTAAATGTGATTAATAGTTATGTTTGAGTTAATTTTTCACTTGGCTTGGTGATCAATTAGGGTTGTGAGCATGGTAGGTAAGATTTTTGGTCTTACTAATCAAAATTCTTAACCTAGTGATAATATCAGGGGATTGTGTTAAGTTCGATGCCTCAATTAAGAGGACTTATGCTTTCCTTAGGGAAGACTTTGATGTAAGTCTTAATTTGGGCTAAATAACTGAAACAAAAAAATAGTAAATTGCATGAAAACGTAAAGCTTTATAAATAAAAGAAAAGAAAATGCAATTAAAGTAAAGGATTACAAGAAAGTAAAGTGAGAACAAAATAAAGAACTATACTAAGGAAATGTAAAGCAAGAAATAGATGACAACGAATGTAAAGGGAAGAAACTTTAAATAAACTTTGAAAGAAAAGGTTACAACTACCTTACAATCTACTGCAGAATGAAGAAAAAAATTGTAAAGAAAATAAAGAAAATAAAAGGATAAAAGTAATGTAAATGCATTTTTGGTGAGGGGGTCCTCTCTTTCTTATTGGGTTCGTTACTTTTTTACAGTGCTTCTTGCCATGCAACGTAATTGCTCTTTGGTAATTGTTGGGTGGTTACTCACCCATTTGAGTTTTTTTGCTTTCTCTGCAATAACTAATTCTTAATTGGCTCCAAATAACTCTCAATTTGAATTTAAATTATTTTTCTACAATACTTGTTTCTCTTTGCCTCCAAGTAACTCCCAGATTGAATTTAAATTCTGCAATAACTAAATCTTATTTGGTTCCAAAATAACTTTCGATATGAATTCAAATTAATTCTCTACAATAACCACTCATGATTGCTTTAAACCAACCATTATTCCTACCAAAATTTCCTGCAATAACTGGCACTATCTTCCCCGTCATCTAGCCATGTGTCAAAAAATTACACGAAATGAACCTTATAAAATATGGTGTAAACAAATTCATTTAGAGCAATGAGCTTTGTGTGTGTGTGTGTGTGTGTGTGTGTGTGTGTGTGTGTGAGAGAGAGAGAGAGAGAGAGAGAGGGGTAATTAACATTTAAGTAAATTTAACTAAAAGCATTTGAAAGTAGTTTCTTAATAAATGCTTTTACGTCGCCAACAATATTTGCATGCCTATTCAACAATTTCATCTTAACGGAAATTAACAAAAGATTAACTTTTGCAAAAAATTTAAATATTGGAGTAAACATTGCAAAAAAAATAAACGTTACACATTGGATCTAAATTTCACAATGACCTCAAACACCAAGATCAAATTTGCAATAAACCCTTATTTTATTTAATTATGAATTGGGTCACACAATGCGAAAAATAGCAAAAAAACTGGGCTTGCCCCTTTAAAAACTACGTTTAAGTTTAATCCTGTTCTAACTATTTTGAAATGTTTTTTCACTTTATTCCCGAGATAATTTCATAATTGGACACACACACCTGCTTCTAAAAAAATTAGACTTAACCCCGTCATTAGACAATCTTTTAACACCATTAACTATAAGTGATAAATGAAATCAGACCTAACCCCTTAGGAGAAGAAGATGAAGGTTAAAGCTGCTTCGAAGGTATTATTGCCTTTAAACTCCCGAGGGGTTAAGTCTTATTTTCATTTATCAGCTTTAGTTAACTGCATTAAAAGATTGCCTAACAGCTAAGGATAATGTCTAATTACAGATTTTTTTAGGGACATTGAAAAAAACACTTGAAATGACCAAACGCAAAGATGAGCCGCTTATGTCCTAGAGAGTGCTTCAGTTAATGAGCGACATAAAAAATGCACCAATCTTTGCCAAGACACTAAACAGACAACAAATCTGTCTACTCGACATTCTTGCACTGAACTGGAATTTTGCATTGGAACTGAAATTGAAGAGAAGCAAGTTCTTAAAATATTATATTTACAACACTTGATGCACAGTATAAAAAAAGTTGCCAAGTGCAGATTTGATGTAAATTCAGGGTCCGTTTGATAGAACAGGCTGAAATTTATTTTCAAGTCATTGAAAAGCTGGAATTTAATTCTTTACCACTCCCCCCCCTCCCCCCTCCCCCCCAAACCACCACCACCCAAAGAATTGAATTCCATGACAAATCAACTTTTTGTGCATAAGGTGTTAGTACCATAGTGTAACTTAGAATTATTTGCCATGGCAAATAAATGCTATCAAAGGTGCATAAAAGATGACAAATGAGAAAGATTCCTTATTTGCCATGGCAAATATTGCTATCAAACGGACCCTCAGTTCCAAAAAAGTTGATCCGCCTACAGAACTAGGAACTAACTATTCAACGTTGCCTTCAGGCACCAATTTTGGAGATTCTCCGTATGTCGACTACAGAACTCATAAAACCGCTGCCAAAAAAATCATAAAACAGAGAATTTTCTAACAAAAATGACATTGTCATGTGAATTCCAAAAATAAATTACAAACCATTAATATTCAAAATTTGAACAGCACTGACACAGCTAGCTGAAATAGAAGATAATATAAGCCCAACTCTGGAGAAGGTAAAACAAACGTGGGCATCTCAATTTCTTGACTTACCCCATCTCCCGCGACCACGACCACGACCACCCCCTCTTCCACCTCCTTTGTATCCACCACCATTGTTGGCATTAGATTTTTTCATGTTCTCGGGCAAGGGAAGTATGTGATCCACACACTTACGAAAGCTGAAATCATCAACAGATTTGTCATCCCTTATTAGGAAGAAGCATCGGCTTTTGAACTCTGGATGAAACCGGATTTGAAAAGCATTAATCCCTTTTCCAATTTTTCTCTCTGCCTCCAGATGACCCTTCTTCAGCAAGTCCAGCAACATCATGTGCTCATACTGTAATACCCCAAAACAAAAAACCATGGTAAATAATCTTGCAAATTGTGAGAAAGCAGTTATACGATTGCTTTCCAAAACATAAGTTATACATATAGTTATTGAACCTGTTCAAATCCGATTGCACTAGGGCTTGTTTGGTTCGAGGTTTGGAAAGGGAATAGAAATCCATAATTCCAGGATCCTAAATCTTCAATTCCTTTCCATTGTTTGGTTCAAGCAGGAATCCTTTTTTCCCGGCATCTAAAATTATTTTTCCAAATTAGGAATAAATATCATTTAACTAAAATACCATTCTACTTGATTTGGGTGTGTGCACGTGAGCGTGTGGTGTGTGTGTGTAAGTGTATGTGTGTGTGTATGTGTGTGTGTGTGTGAGAGAGAGAGAGAGAGAGAGAGAGAGAGAGAGTGTGTGTGTGTATTTATGTGTGATAGTGTGTGTGTGATAGAGAGAGAGAGAGAGAGAGAGAGTGTGTGTGTGTGTATTTATGTGTGATAGTGTGTGTGTGATAGAGAGAGAGAGAGAGAGTGTGTGTGTGTGTGTGTGTGTGAGAGAGAGAGAGAGAGAGAGAGAGTGTGTATGTATTTATGTGTGTCTGTGTGATAGAGAGAGAGTGTGTATGTGTATGTGTGTGAGAGAGATAGAGAGAGCATGTGTGTGAGTGAGAGAGAAAGAGTGTGTGTAGGTATGTGTGTGTGAGAGAGAGTGTGTGTAGGTATGTGTGAGAGAGAGTGAGAGTGTGTGTGAGAGAGTGAGTGTGTGTGTGTGTGTGTGTGTGTGAGAGAGAGTGTGTGTACGTATGAGTTTATGTGAGATGAAATTTTTGTCTCATCACAAAAGTAAGGTTCCAGGAATATAGGATTACCCCCATTTTAGAGGGGAAAGGAGAATCCAATTTCGTGGGAATTCTAAGTTCCCCCTTAAATCTCTAACCAAACATTGTAATTCTAAATGAGGGGAATTCTAAATTCCAGGAATCCTAAATTCTCTTTCCAAACCTCGAACCAAACGAGCCCTAAATGAAGAGCGTCAAATTGCAGGAGACATACGTTTTTTTTTTTAATTTGGAAGTAGTAAATGACCCCCCCCTCCCCCCCCACACACACACACAAAAAAAAAAAAAAAAAAAGCAATAAGTTGTACAAGCTATTTAGATTTTTCTACAAACAAAAAAATCAAAATTGACAAGATTTTAGTACAAAATCCTACAGAATCTACAACAGCACCACCAAACAAAAAAAAAGTATATATGTCTAAATAACATGCAACAGTTGGGGACATTTTCTACTAACCAAATCAAGATGTTCAACGGCCATTAGTTTCTCCAAAGTTAAAAGCTATATAATAAATAAATAAACTACAAATTGATTGAATCAAGTAGTCCTTTTAGCACACCGCATAGAGCTCAAACATATTTACACCGAGTATCAAAGGTTTGATTTCTACAGAAAACTTGTACGGGAGAATATCACAGAAATGAGGATTAGTACGCGCAAGAAGTCCAATCAGAAGGTCACCATAGAATGATACCAAATGTTTGCCATCCAGTCCAACAAAATGATATTATTTTCTACCACACTACACCAATGTGGACCCATTAATTCCTTAGCAAATGTACACAAAGTGACAACAATAATCTCAAGAAATTTTGTATCATCTTTTCTTATCTTGCAACAAACAAAACCGGATAGTGAAAACAAAAATAAAAAATATTTCATAATATATTAATGACTCGGGAAATACCTCCAGTTTCCAAAAAGTAAGCACCTGAAAGTCTAACACAGAATATAGGACCTAATGATCACGTGCCCCCTGAACTTAAGTAGTTTAGCTTGATCACATTCCAAAATTCTTGAACATGTTTCATGTTCTTCTACATCTTTTCCAATCTTACAACAATCACCAATTGTACAAAGATTATAGTAAATTATCTATCAAAACTCTGTTTATGAGGTGTTCACAAATTTCGGTGGGCAAACACAGTATTTTAATCGATTTAGGCCAATTATGAGTCCATGTGTTTTCTAATAGTAAGTCTTCATATTGAACATGAAAAGAATTCATTGCAGACTTCAACCTCAAGTTTTAGTAAGGTAACAAGGTTGGTATGAATTTGATACATAGTGAATAGTTTGGATCTTTCAGTTAAAAAAATATGTTCCCACAGATGGTGAAAAAAGATGGTTCAGGTGTAATTGCCCTATTTGTTTACATGATTATCATGTAAAATTCTACACAAACTTGTACTAATTTACATATAAAGGAGGGTACTTTGAAAGTTGTAAATGCAGTATGGAATAAGATTCAGATACATCAAAAATGCCCAATACACATCCGATACTTTAAATAAGTTTTACTAAGTCAGCAATTTTGACTTATGGAATTAGTGCGGATACAACTAAGGCTATTTTATATTTTTTCCAAAAGAATCTATACGAAATTTAAAATTGTTTAAAAGCTAGTTTGAAATTAAGGGAGAATGTATAAAAAAATATAGTGATTGAAACACAGAGACGAGGCCATTCAATACAACATTATTTCGTCAAAAGCTATAATTTATCAGAATACTTTACTCTCTTCTGTCAACATATTGTGTATGCTAGAATTACAATAAGTAGTTATTTTTTTATTATGCGTTCCTTTAATATAATATATTTTATTTATTGTCTTATCCGAACTCTACTTTTTTAAATTTGTTGTAACGATGCATCATATTGTCTCGCAAAATTGTAACTTAGATGTACTTGTTCAAAAAAGCCCTTAAATAATTTTATCACCGACGTTTTAAAATTTACAAGTCAAAATGAATGTATGGGGAAAAATTTTGTGGGTTAGTTTGGAACTCTGAGAAAGGGAGATAGAAAGAGCAAAAAGACAGACAGGTAAATAAAAAAAAGGGTCCCTCGGACATTTTTTAATACCCATTTAGTCCAAATTTTTTTATTTTGCGTCATTTGCCACATATTTTGGAGAGGGAGCGCCGCTGGCGCGGACCTCTAAAAATAAGAGGATATTGAGTGCTTGAGGGACTAAATGGGTTAAACTAAAAATATGTGTCCTTTTTAAAAAGTATATATTTATAGTAGGGACTATTTAATGATTGAGCCTTAACAAAATAACACCTAAAGTTAGGGGAAATGTTTAAAAAGGCGCAAGGCGTGATGTAAGCCTCACATACAAAAAAAATGGAGCAAAATAATATTAAAAAAAATACTAATAAAACCATAAAAAATAAAGTAACAAAGAAATATAAATGAAACTGCAAAAAAAAAAAAAAAAATTGTTTTTGAGGACTTTCTCACATAGTTAAACTTTTTTTTGTTCCCCACGAGATGACTTTTTTACATATTGACATATTGTTAATTTTTTAATATGACAATAAATTAATTAATGCAAAATCAAATTGATCAATTCATTTTTTTAGTTTCATTTATATTGGTTATTTTATAATATGATAATAAATTAATCAATGCAAAATCAAATTGACAAAATCAGTATTTTAAGTTTCATTTATTTTTTAAAAATTTCTTTCAAAATTACAATAGTAAATAGTACCTTGTTGTGTGTGAAAAAGGAAGGAAGTATAATAATACCTTGTTGACATTGTGATTAGGAGTCCAGAAATGGAGTAACTTGTAGAAGTAATCGAACATTTCCACTGATGAGCCAAACGTCTTTGGACCCACGGTGACGGGAGCTTCAACCTTAGGTTTCTTAGCAACATCGTTCTTCTCCTCCGAATCATCGCCTTCCTCTCTAGCACGTTTGGAGTTTGGCTCGCCATCGGCTGCGGTTGGCGGTTCCAGGGCCATGTCTTGTTTAGATGAGTCGTCTTTCTCACTCTCCATCACCATTTCGGGAGCTTCTGTTTCTGCCATTGCTCACACTCACTTTGTATAATCAATTCAGATTTCCCTCTATGGAGGCACAAACCCTAGCTTTTAACACACACTTTCCTTTTCTACTAATTTAAACTTTTATTAGAAAGCAAAAAAAGAGTTAAGCTATGCCGACACATATCCCATTAACACAGTGAGGTGTCAACATGTTATTGGATAAAAATATTTTTTACTCTTTATGCCTATTCCTCATTTGTGATAAAAAAAAACAAACAAACTATTTTTATACAATTTTTTAATAAGACAAAATTAGATTTTTTATCATCAAAGTTAAAAAAAATAGTTTTTATTAAAAACGAATACTGTCTTTTTAAAAACAGTTTTGTTAGTTTTTTTTATATATATAAAATAATTTTTTTCAAAAATCACAAATGGACCAAAATTCTAAATAGTGAAAATTACTGGATTCGAAACAGTAAAATATCCAAAAATACTTGATGATCAAAAAATTAAAAAATAATAATTACGAAAAATGCAGGGTTTAAATACAAAAATATTTTTTTAGTGTCGCTTTTTATCGCAATTGATTATTGTCGCTGGCGCGGAACCAAATTCATTAAGAGATGTCGGTCCGCGCCAGCGGCACTATCTTTTTTTTTAACAAATTAGGATTTTTTTATTAAAAAAAATTTAGTGCCTCTTTTTATCGCAATTGGTTAGTGCCGCTGGCGCGGACCTACATCTCTTAATGAATGTCGGCCCCGCCAGCGGTACTAACCAATTGCGATAAAAAGAGGCACTGATTTTTTTTTAATAAAAAAATCCTAATTTGTTAAAAAAAAATTGTGCCGCTTTTTATCGCATTTTATTAGTGGCACTGGCGCGGACTCACATCTCTTAATGAATATGGGTCCGCACCCGCGACACTAACCAATTGCGATAAAAAGAGGCACTAATTTTTTTTAATTAAAAAAATCCTATTTTGTTAAAAAAAATTAGTACCGCTTTTTATCGCAATTGATTAGTGGCGCTGGCGCGAACCGACATCACTTAGAGCATCCACAGTGGTGGATGCTCAGGATTTGTAAAGTTACTCTCTCAAAAGCTTTTTTACCTTTCATTGGATAGACTTGTACACAGTGGAGGAGAAAGCTGAAAAATGTATATCACTTCCTACGAACTTATGTTGTTCGTAGGAATGATTTTTTTTTTCTTACGAACAACATTTGTTCGTAGGAATTTGTTACGGATAAATGTTGTTCGTAAGAACCCAAATATATAATAAATATTATTATTTATATTTTCTACGAACTTCATTTGTTCGTAGGAATTTTACGGACAAATGAAGTTCGTAGGAAGCTTTTACAAATTCAGTTAGCGTTCCGTAAATTTATCAAACGGCTACCATTTTCTCTACAAATTTTGCAAGCTATCGTCCACCACTGTAACACTCCCCGTTTGTATCTTTACAAATTATGTTGGCATTTTGCATCACCATTACAGATGCTCTTAATGAATTTGACTCCGCGCCAGCGGCAATAACCAATTGCGATAAAAGGCGGCACTAAAAAAATAATTTTGTATTTAAACCCTGCATTTTTTGTAATTATTATTTTTTAATTTTTTATCATCAAATATTTTTGAATATTTTACTGTTTCGGATCCAGTAATTCTCACTATTTAGAGTTTTGGTCCATTTGTGATTTTTGAAAAAATTGATTTTATATATATAAAAAAACTAACAAAACTGTTTTTAAAAAGACAATATTCGTTTTTAATAAAAACTATTTTTTTTTTAACTTTGATGATAAAAAACCTAGTTTTGTCCTTTTAAAAAAAATGTATAAAAATAGTTTTTTTTTATCACAAATGAGGAATATGCATAAAGAGTAAAAAATGTGAAACATTTTTTTTTATCCAATAACATGTTGACACCTCACTGTGTCAATGGGACTGTGTCGCTAGCGTGTGTCGACATAGCTTAACTCAAAAAAAAAAATCATTAATCTTCCAAAAACATTAAAGTGTTAAAAATAGAAGTTAAACCCACAATTATTTTCAATAATTTAACTTTTAAACATTAAAGAAATTTTAAGTTTAGTTTTGACCTAAAATATTTCAAACTCTAACTTCAACTTTCTCGCCACCATCGCCGCCATCCTCCATTGAAATCCCTTATCATCCAACCTTCCATTGAAACTCTTCGAGAGCCGCCACAAACCTTCATTTAAGTCATTAGTGGTTGCAAAAAGTTTTTTTTATAGACAATAGAACTCCAAGAAATAAGTTCCAATAATGTGGATGAACCTTGTGTTTCAAACTCAAAGGAATAGAAAAATATGGATTCCTAAAGGCATATAAAACCACGTTTTTAACCTCTATAAGCTTTAAAATATTAAGGTCCTGATTGGTTGTCCCAAAATTATAAATTTGTCCATTTATAAATTGATCAATTTACAAATTGGTCCATTCATTATGTTTGATTCCATTAATGAAATCATTCGTTTAATAAGATCATTTTAGCTCATGTGTAAAATCTGAAATTTGAGCATTTCACAAAAAAAATGTGAAATGCATCCATTTGAAATAGGGCTCACAAAAAGTTCATAAAGTTTATGCTGCTTTGATTGATCTTCTCCCTACCCTTCTCGCCCTCCCTACTTCTTTCATTTCGTTTTAAACTTTTTTCTCATTAAAACTTAACATCAATTTCAAATCGCCAAACGTCACCTAAAATTGGATTTAAACTCATTGCAAATCGGCTCATTTACATTTGTCTAATTCACAATGAACAAATTTACATAATCAGACAATATGCACAACGAAACTGGGCCTAAGGCTTCTTTGGGTTGTCCCAAAATTATAAATTGTCTCATTTACAAATTGTTCCATTAATTATGTTTGATTTTATTAATGAAATGATTCATTAATTGGCCCATTTTAGCTCATGTGTAAAATTTGAAATTAGAGCATTTCACAAAAAACGTGAAGTCCATCCATTGAAAGTATGAGCATTTCACAGATGTTCATCATTACCCATAAGCTCTCTCTCTCTCTGTCCTTTCATTTTTAATTTTTTTTCTGATTGAACCTTAACATCAATTTCAGATTGCCTAACATCACGTAAAATTGGATTTAAACTCATTTGTAATTTATTAATTCACAATGAACCAATTTGCGCAACCAAACATGGCCTATATGATCGAAATGAACGTAACCCCTCCCCCCCCCCCCCCCAAAAAAAAAATAGTCGTTCCCAGTTGTTTCGGTGTTATGGTGCCGATAACGATGACGTTTTTCGGCATTGTAACATCGAATGGAGAATTCTAGTTTAAAAAACTTAGTTCAGTAGCCTAATACCTGAAAGTGCTCGAGATAGTGTACTCGGAAGGATGGTCTTAAACAATAAAAGTCAATTTTTATTTTTTTTTCAAATTAATTATTAAACTTAAACAAGTTAACCCAAATAAAACTTTGCACCAAGTTGTTGTGATTAAACAATTAACCAATGTTATCTTATCTTAAAGCATGCATTTATGTGACAGTAGATAAAGTAAGATCAATTACACAACACGTCGATGTATGAGGAAAACCCACAATGGAAAAAACTTCGAATGACCTAACCAAGCAAATTCACTATAATAAGGAATTATAAAAGTCGACAGATGATTTACAACACAGACTCGACGCCCTCGTAAGCCTTGGCACGCCTTCGATTTTTAACCTCTCCTTCACAGAGACAACGCAATAATCCACCTATGTAAGTTTTCATAAGGTGTGAGTCTACCCACGTCTCGGTATCCACTTATTTAGGTTCAACAATCATCTACAAATCGAAACACAAAGTCCACCGCTTCCTTACCGCAACACCATAACTCAGAGTCCAGCACGTGTAAATAACAAATCGGGTACGGAATCCTCTACACGAATCGATTCTTAATCAAGATGAAAAGAATAAACTTCATTGCTGCCCACAAACAAGATCGCAAAACATATAAGATAATGAAACTTGGATCTTAAAGAGTTTGAATGAAACTAGGGTTTGTGAGCTTTTGGATATGCATTGGAAAATATTTTTCGCCAAAAGTCTCTCTAAAAACAAATGTCGGAACCCCTTTATACAGAAAACACGTTTTTTGAGGCAACACATTTTCTAAGAAAACTCATTTGAACCAAACCAAAACTCGTTCAAACCAACAACCAATCTCATTCGAACGAGATTCAAATGACATTAGTTCTGCTAACAGAGAAATGTCGATTGATGTTCGTTTGAACGAACTGCTAAACTCATTCTAACAAAATCAGTAAACTCGTTCAAGCAACTTTAAAATTAAAAAAAAAATGTTTTTCTTTTAAAATCTTTCAAAAATAGTTATAAACATTTTATTAAAAAAAACACCCAAAATAAAATTCCAAAAATTAAAATGTATATCCATTCATACCTGAGAGATCCTCGAAAATACGAAGATGAGACGTGGCACGAAAAATGATACGATATGGAATCTCTGAAGCTTTATCGCTACATCTACAATCAAACATGTCATAGGCTTGAAAGGTTAACAACACAAAGCCTAAACTATGGCTCAAAAAGTTTTATCCATAATTAAGCCAATACATACAAATTAACCCAATCCAAATTTTATCCTTACAAATCTCCCCCTTTGGCTATTCCGAGAGAAAATACGAAACAAAACCCTATGGGTCGTCAATCTCTCTAAAAGACTCAATCCCTAACCCTAAAAAGAAAAAAGTACAAACTTGACTGGCTCATATACTGAGCAACTTTACACGCTTGTTAACTTTGCTTCATGTTGCAAACTTGCACACTTAAATACAACTTAAAATGCAAAGAGAATATATAATAATATAAACTGCATAAGAATAAACTCTCCTTGTGTCTAATAATCCCTACATATGTAAGACATATCCCCCTAAGATGAATATCTCCTAACACTAAATTAAAAGATATCATTTCTCCACCTTTTTGTTCAATAATAAACAAAGTAAGAATGCATAATAAATAATTTCTCCCCCATAAAAACATATCTCCCTAAAAAGTGAGAACATATTACACCAATTGAAATTAAGGGAGAATGAATAATATAATGCAATGGTGGAAAGTGGAACAAAACACAACGTGGCCACACAAGCATAAATAATTCAAATAATGATCAATTAATATCAATATTAATGCAAATATGATACCAACTTGAATATACAATGAATCATGAGATACCAATGTAAACAGCAATAATAGATACCAAAAAGATCATATAGCATACGAATTTGATCTAAAAATAAAGAACATGGCAAACATGGATTAAATGTAAGTGCGAATACTCAAAACAACAATGATACCATATATGTATATATATATATATATATACACACCAATGACACACAGGCACATATATATAAGTATAAACAATCACAAAATAACATAAAATACATAGACTTTACACACTAGCGTAGTATCGATGTGTCTAAACATGTGGGATGGAGTAAAGGGGCGTGAACTAGATACAAATGAATTATGACTCAATCACTCAAAAATGTCCAAGGAGTTCTATTTGACCGCAAAACTTTATCAAACAAAGATTTAACCTTAAGTGACAAATAAAGTGAACTCAGTGAACAAACAAGTTTAATGCACATAAGGCTGAAATTTTGATGACTCTACAAATCAATAGCGTCATGACATGATAAGCATAACTAGAATTCGTTGTGAAAACCCGTTGATCTTCAACTATAACACCCTCAAAAGCTAAACAAATATCATATATTTTTTCACTCAATTCTTTTAAAGATACCATTTTAAAAATCAAACGAACAAACATGTTAGCATTGAATCTTTTTTTTTCCTCTCATTTTTTAGGCTCTTGCCAAAGGTGGTTTTCTGTAAAGGAGATTTTCACCTTTTATAATTATTTCTCATGCACCTTCATATATTCAATAAATATCGACATACTCACAGGCAATGGTTCTTACATTCACAAATCCCCCACAGCCAGCATATATATAGATGATAAGATTAATGGGAGAACATCTCACTTATTTCAAATATAACATGTTGAATTAAGATTCAAAAGAGCTCGTTCATGTGTGTGTGGAGGCATATGTAAAATGAATCCATTACGCAAATCAAATTCGAACAACTCCATACAAGCATGATTTAGAACAGTTGAAGCATTGAAAATCATAATCAAATGTCCCAGCCACATGAAAATATGGAATGAAAGAGGATTCAAACACACCAATATGTCACACAAAATGTGTAAAACTAAACTACACATAAACCAAAAATCTTTTTGAGTTTTTATAAATTTTTCAAAATAATACCAAAAAATAGCTCAAAAGGCAAACAAAATCTTTTTGTATTTTCCAATAAGACCTAATAAATTAGAAATCAAAATACAAAAGACTCAAACCATATACAATTAGCAAACACATATAACGTGATGTAGAAAATCTAGTGTATACAAACATGCAAAAACAATCAACCATGAGATATAGCATGAGGATGTATCATTTGCAAGCATTTGAGAATCAACATGTCTAATATGTAAAAACCTCCAAATTGGATAACTTAACCCACATGGGTGTAACATGATGCTTTGGGATTTTGGGAACCTTGGTGAATCTAGACTTGGACTTTCTAGGATCGTTTCTAAGATAATAAAAAAATGCATAAGGTGACCTTTACACCATAATGTGTACATGTGTATACACGGCGAGGGGTGCAACCTAAGGGTTGACTTTTTATAACACTCCTTGTAGTAGTTAACTCTCTCAAAAGCATGGTATTGACTTTATGATGCGACCACAAATATGTCTAGTGTGCGAACTATATAGGCTCAAGTGCAAGCATGTTGCTCAAGTAATAATCCCGATAAGTCGGGTATCGATCCTCAGGGAACAGGACGAACGAAGTCGTGACGACATTGTAAAGATTAAGAAATCCTAGCTTTGACTCTAAAAAGAATGAAAATATGATTGGGAATACGAAACAATTATAACTAGATGCAAATTGGAAAATGATTACTAAAAAAACTACGACCGAATAAAATGCAGTTATACTAATTAAATGAAACCTGATGACAATTGAACTGAAAATTTAACTATGAGATGAAAACAAATAGGTCGGGTTACAATCCCCCACACCCTAGTAATTCAACTCGTAGGATAATAGATTCGAAATTATAATTTTAAATGAACCTGGTCTTTAGTACTCCTAAGTATTACACATATGAAAGATCGTAGCCCGTACAGTATTTAAGCTAAGGACGAGTAAAACGGTGTCGTATTAACCAATATGCACGTCGCACTCTTAAGCATCCCGGTTACCTAGGGCAAAGGAGATCAAAAGTTATACGACGATTGCACCAGTTATGCAACACGATTCATCTAATATTTTAATTCAAAAGTCTATTTCCATTCTCGTGAATTACATCGAATGGGGTTCATGCACCCCAACTCTTGGAAAATTAGCTAGACATAATGAACTTAGAGAAAGACGTGGTTTTTAAGGAAAAAAACATTAAATCTAAAGCAATTAGTTGAAAAGAGAATTTCAAATTCAAAACCAGTAATTAAAACTAATGAGCAATCGAAAATTAAAGGAAAAATGTTACTTGAATTGCACAAATTAAACTTGAATCCTTACAGTAATGCTTCTTATTAAAAACTAGGGTTTTTTACTACAAAAACCCTCTACTCTTACTTAGCTAACCTAAAAATCGAACTCCCTATATTAGGGAACTAATCTGAATAAATAGCCACGAAATTTACAAGAGTATGACTCCATTACAACTCTGAGAGAAAAGAGAAAATTTCGTAAAAAAATCCAATGCGGTCTGGACCGGGTGCCCAGGGGCGGTCCGGATCCTTTTTTGGAAAAACGTCTGGATCGCACCCCTTATTTTTACAGCAATTCTTTTACCAGGGCGCTCCGGATCGGTCGCCCAGGGGAGGTCCGGATCGCCTGGTTTTCCATCCAGATAATTGTTTAGAGCCCGATTTGGATCCTTTTCTGGAAAAAGGTCTGGATCGCCTTGTATTACTATGCAGGGATCTTTCTCTTAATTCTTCTCAACTTCAAATCCTCGTAACTTGTTCACCGTAGCTCGAATTATCTTGACGTTTCTTCCAATGTTCTTGAGATTGAATTCTCTTTGACTCTATAGTTGGCTTCAACTCCGGACGAAGGTTGTAAATTTACGAAATCTCCTTCTGACCTTCCTCCTTTAACTTTATTCATTGCTTTTCCAGTTTCTTTCTTCCTCAATAATTCAAATGCCTACAAAACTCATGAGAAATACACAAAACTAAATGTACTTGTTAGAAGGAGTTAGTATCAAAGAAATACGATAATTACACTCATTTTACGTTACTCGAGATATTAAAAGCTTATAAATTAAGGGGGTAAATTTGGAAGAATTTGAGTCTAATCAAACCCCCTAACTTAGAACTTTACGCGTCTCGAGCAATGTAAAAGAATGTAACTATGGGTCAACTCTTAAATATTTCATTTTATTTGGATAGAATACCACTTTCGTGGGCAAGCGATTGCATTGAGCGTATACAATAAGCCTTTAAACCCCTAGGTCAACCTAGTTGGGCGAGTTGTATCTCGTAAGGGTTTGCAGTGAATATATCCACAAAATTCGATTCAAAGAAAACTCAAAATATGCAAAAATTATATAATTCAAACTTTTCCAGAAAATAGTCATCATCAATACATGTTCAAGGGTTTCAAATCATAGTGCGTGTATGCTAAGCCGAAAACTTAATCGCGAATTTCCACCGGTTGATCATTACGTTACTTATTCAAAAATTCGTTTTGATTTCAAAATCTCACGGGATGCTCTCATAAATGAATCTCTCGAAAGTGTGGTTATTTCTCTCGGTGTGCGTGATATAAAGAGTAAATGCATTGGAACCAAGTTCACGCACACAAATAGAAAGACAAATTTTTATGGTAAATGGATCTCATCATCGGATTATGGTTATAAGGAAACGGGAACATCTCCTCTAATTCACACCTTTAATATATTTTATCAGCTTTTGTGTTTTAGCTCTCCACGCAGTAACCAATTTTGAAATTTGGACTCGGTTAGGACTTTTTCGGATTTAAGGTGTAATTGGGTAGCATGAAAATGGTTGGGAATTTTCGGAATTGGAGATTCTTCTTAAGATGTCCATTAGTGCTCTTTCGGGCTTTTGCTCCTTTTTTCTCATTATTCTATTTTTTTTTTCATTTTTCACTCTTTTCTTTCTTGCTATTTTTGTTGAGCATTTCTATTCTTTCCCCCCCCCCCCACCCTTTTTTATGCACTTTTCGGACTTAATTTTTTGGAATTATCAACTTTCATAATTTCGGGCCAATTTGGTGTTTTCGGGTTGTCAAACAAAAGGAAAATTTTTATTTGGCTCAAAACGGGTTGCAAAAAGGGGTACTTTTTCACTAATTTTTTTGGCCAACATTTTTAGGTGACAAACGAGGGCCTACTTCATTGTCCAAATTACTAATTGCATTACCATATGCATTTCGAGATTATTTTAATTTAGAGATTTTTAGCGCATTTTTTTAGGCAACATTACACACATTTCCCATAACCGATCAAAACAACGGTGTTGAGATCGCGATGACTTTTTAGATGTTGAATTAGAACTTTGAGTTAACCATTTAACTCGGATTGATTTAGAAACTCACAAAAATGAAAGGCTCGAATCTCACCGGGTTGGTTAATCTCCACATTTATTCGTTAAGTCGTCTATATTCGCTCAATTTCCACCTTTGGTCAATGTCAGCTTTGTGTACTATGTTTTTACAATTTGAGACTTTAAATCGAATTTTAATGATATTTTTGAAAATTTTGAATTCCAATTTTTATTTATTTTGAAGAAAAATATTTTCAAATTTTTTTTGGCATTTTGAAAATTTGTGAAGTTTTTGAAATACGCACTCGTCACCCCCTCTAACTAGGACTTTTGCATTGTCCCCAATCAAAAGGACTAGAATCTAAATAAGGCAAAGTAAGAGTGCGATAAATAAAACAAGCAAATAAAGAAAATGTAGATTTTTATTTATAAGGATTGCGGTACATGAAAAGGAAAAAAAGCATACAATCATAAAAACAAACCAACCAAATTACAATCGACACAAACACCACACACATGATTCACTGGGGCGGGGGATTGGAGCTTTCGGGTGCGCTTGGGTCGTACGGATCATAAAAGAAGCTAGGAGGCGGTCCACCGAAGTTGAGTTCGTACATGTGAACTTGAAGCCTATGCATCATGCTCGTGTTCCTTTGGTATTGCGAGATGAACACATCAACTTTGTTCTCCAATGTTGTTAGGCGAGCATCCATATCGTTCTCGAGTAGATCGAAGTCATAATCCTCTTCGTCCGAATCGGATCCCACCCCTTGGTCGCCCATTTCCACGTCGGCCTCTTCATCCTAATCCGTCACATCAGCTGCTCGTGCGCGTAAAATGGCCCTTTGGTGCTCACTTTTTGTCTGAGTACCTTGCCCAAAAGGTTTGGGAGGTGGAGAGAACCAACAAGTGGCGCAATGAGGTAATCGGCTAGAATATAAGTAATAAGTCAGGCATAAGGAAGGGGAGTGATGCCCTTCTCATCCAATGCCACAAAATGAACATCGCGGTATATGATATGGGCTAGATTAATGGAGGAATAGCGGTCAAAGAGGTGGTACACAGGTGTGTCCTGCCGGGGTCGTATGCCGAAATCATTAGAATTTTGAAGAATATTTGCGCACACAATTTGAAACGTGAGACACATTTTTTCGCTCAACCGGTCGACCTGAAACACACTTGTGCCCCAAACTTCCCCGGGTGCTATACGTTCAATGAGAACGTCTTTTTCGAGTGGCGGGAACACGTTGAGGTAGGCAAAATTGATGGGATTTGGGACATCTTTTTCAGCGAGCTTCTCGGCAAGAGTCTGTATGGTAAATGCGATGTGTTGGCCTCGCACACGCGCTTCCGCTGTGAAGTCCCTAGTCCGGACTAGTGTGCTGTAAAACTCGCGGACCTCGGTTGCCCACACTTTGTTGTAGGTCTCATGAAGGAAGCGCCGCCAACCTTTTGGAGTAAAGAGGGTGGTGACAGAATTGGGCAGCTCGTCCGAATTAATTGTCCGCTCTATTTGGAGCTTGCGTGCACGCCCAAAGAAGGACTCACACCACCTCAATTCTTGGTCGGAGCGGTAACCATAGAGGTTTTGATGAAATCAACAGAGTTGTATTTGGTGGGGCGATCTTGGTCAGTCATGGAGTGAGAGAGTATATGGAAAAAAAATATGTGAGAGAGGAAGGAGGGGAAAAATCTTAAGAGAAATGGGTGTGGGAGTGATGGGGAAGGTTAGGGCTTGTATTTATAGGTAGGTGTGGAGGTGGGAAGGAATGGATTTGGAGGGAAAGGAGATCGAGGGAAAAGGGGGTGTATTTTGGGAGGAGAATAGTGGGGGGACAATTTGGAGGGAAGAGAGTGGATTGGGGAAGGAGGGCTGCACCTAGGTAAGAGTTGAAGAAAAACCAGGGGCAGTCCGGACCGGGTGCCCAGGGGCGGTCCGGATCATCGTGCTTATTTTTATTATGAAATTCTTCGAAGGCGGTCCAGATCGAGTGCCCAGGGGCGGTCCGGATCGCATGCCTTTTTGAGAGAGGAAGGAGGGGAAAAATCTTAAGAGAAATGGGTGTGGGAGTGATGGGGAAGGTTAGGGCTTGTATTTATAGGTAGGTGTGGAGGTGGGAAGGAATGGATTTGGAGGGAAAGGAGATCGAGGGAAAAGGGGGTGTATTTTGGGAGGAGAATAGTGGGGGGACAATTTGGAGGGAAGAGAGTGGATTGGGGAAGGAGGGCTGCACCTAGGTAAGAGTTGAAGAAAAACCAGGGGCAGTCCGGACCGGGTGCCCAGGGGCGGTCCGGATCATCGTGCTTATTTTTATTATGAAATTCTTCGAAGGCGGTCCAGATCGAGTGCCCAGGGGCGGTCCGGATCGCATGCCTTTTTGTGACAGAACTTCTTTCTGCTTCAACTCTGACTCTCTCTGGTTCCATAAACGCTCTCCCACCTACTTGCGACTCAATTATGACCCTAATTTTTGTTTTATCCTCATTTTCGAATCCCGAGATGATCTCAAAGTGTATGCTTCCTACCTATTAATTCACTCGACACCTATATAGGGAACCTACCTACCTTATCCTAAGCTACACCCAACAACTATACACAAGAATCACCCCATACGTGTTGGGGGTGCGACAACCTCTCAATTTCAGCTTACTCTACCTCGTATACGAGGTCCAACAACCAAATGGTGTCGACATCCTATACGTACGCCTCTATATAGGGCTTTAGGCGTTGGCCATTGACTTTGAACGTGTTCTCCCCTTTTGGATCATCCAACTCCACAGCTCAATGGGGAAATACGGCCTTAACAACGAATGGGCCTGTCCAACGGGATCGCAATTTACCCGAAAATAGATAAAGCCGGGAGTTATAGATGAGTACCTTTTGTACAGGTTAAAACTCTTTTCGTTGAATAATCCTATCATGCGCGAGTTTCATCCTTTCTTTTTAAATCTTGAGATTCTCAGACGCATCATTATGTATCTTCTCCAACTCGTTCAGTTGAAGCTTGCGAGCTTCACTGGCTTTATCCATATCATAATTTAACCTTTTGATGTCCCAATATGCTTTGTGCTCCAACTCAATAGGAAGATGACAAGGTTTTCCATACACAAAACGAAATGGGGACATTCCGAGTGGGTTCATGTATGCGGTGCGATAGGCCCACAGGGAATCGTTCAATCTAAGTGACCAATCTTTTCGGTTAGGATCGACGGTTTTCTCGAGGATATTTTTTATCTCACAATTTTCCAACTCGGACTTCCCCTTCGTTTGTGGGTGATATGTCGTTCCAACCTTGTGAACGACACCATACTTTTTCATGATTTTCTCAAACAACTTGTTGCAAAAGTGTGTGTTGTTATCACTGATTATCGCTTTTGGTTTACCGAAGCGAGAAAGTACGTGTTCATGTAAGAACTTTATCACCACTTTATTATCATTAATCCTAGTAGCTATAGCTTCCACCCATTTAGAAACATAGTCTACCGCGACTAGAATGTATAGATAGCCAAAGGATGGGGGAAAAGGGCCCATGAAGTCAATACCCCAGCAATCGAAAACCTCAATGATGAGAATTGAGGTTAATGGCATCAGGTCTCGTCGGGTAATCCCCCCCATTCGTTGACACCTGTTGTTATATTTGCAATAATTGTTCACATCCCGGAACATTGTGGGCCAGTATAAACCGCTTTAGAGAATTTTAGCAAATGTCTTTTTCATGAAAAAGTGGTCTCCACATGCTTCCGAATGACATAATTGGATGATTTTTAAAATTTGGTTATTACGTACGCATCTTCGAATGATTTGGTCAGCGCAATATTTAAAAAGGAATGGATCATCATAGATGAACATGCGCGACCAAGTGGTGAACCTCTTCTTATCTTGCGGTGTCCAATAGGGACGCATGACTCTCGTGATAAGATAGTTCACTATATACGCAAACGAGGGCAAAGAAAATGTGAAAAATAATTACTCATCAAAAAAATACTCGTCTATGGGTGTAGGATCACTAGGTACATCGGACGAAAGTCATAATAAGTGATTGGCAACGACGTTTTCTAATCCTTTTTTATCTTTGATGGAGAGGTTAAACTCTTGTAGGATCCACCTTATGAGGCACGTCTTTGCATTTTTCTTTGCATGTAGATATTTTAAAGCCGCGTGGTCGGTGAAACAAGTGATGGGGGAACCGATAAGATAGGACTGAAACTTGTCAAGAGCAAAAACTACCGCTAGCAATTCCTTCTCCATGGTGGAGTAGTTGAGTTGTGGTCCAGTAAGAGTCCGACTAGTGTAGTAGATGACACGAGCCTTGTTGTCTTTTTATTGGCCCAAAACAGCCCTTATCGCATAATCGCTAGCATCACATATAAGCTGGAATGGTAAGGACCAATCCGGATCTTGCATGATGGGAGAGGACACAAGCATATATTTTAATTTTTCAAAAGCACTTTGTCATGCTTTTGTCCACTCGAATGGGGTGTCCTTCATAAGAAGGTTGCTTAAGGGTCTAACGATGGTGCTAAAGTCCTTAATGAACCTTCTATAAAACCCCGCGTGGCCCAAAAAGGAGCGCACGTCTTTTAGCGATTTAGGTGGGGATAGGTCAGCTATGACATCTATTTTTGCTCTATCAACCTCGATCCCTTTGGATGACACGATGTGGCCAAGAACTATACCCTGAGTTACCATGAAATGACATTTCTCCCAATTCAGTACTAAGTTCTTTTCCACACATCGGGCTAGTACTTTCTCAAGATTGGCTAGACATAGGTCGAAAGAGGTGCCAATAACACTAAAGTCATCCATAAACACCTCTAGCTCTCTCTCTACTATGTCACTGAATAAGCTCAACATGCACCTTTGAAAGGTCGTTGGTGCATTACACAAGCCAAATGGCCTACGTTTGTAGACAAACGTTCCAAAAGGGCAAGTGAAGGTTGTTTTCTCTTTATCAAGTACATTTACCTCAATTCGATTATTTCCGGAATAACCATCTAGAAAGTAATAATAAGGGTTCCCCGCTACTCTTTCAAGCATTTGATCTATAAATGGCAAGGGGAAATGGTATTTTCTAGTTCCCGCATTGATTTTCCGATAATCAATGCAAACGCGCCACCTAGTAATGGTATGTTGGGGAACTAGATCTCCCTTGGCATTTTCAATCACTCTCATACCCGACTTTTTCGAGACGACTTGAATGGGGCTCATTCACTTACTATCCAAGATTGGGTATGAAAGAGCAGAGTTGGATTAAAATAGTATTTCCTTTTAAATAACTGCGGAAGCGTTGAGATGGTTATAACTTTCAAAAATAACAACAAGTTTTAATACCATAAGAAACAAATTAAAACATAATTCAAGTCCTAGAATTTGCCTAAGTCATCATTAACAATTATCCAAAGTTAGGCGAAACCAATTTTAGTAAATGACTTGAATAAACCAAATTTACCCAATATTTAATTTAAGTCCCAAATTAAATGAGTGTGATTGTAAAATCAAATTTTATCTTGAAATTAATCTAGCATGCGTTCTAAGTGATATAGAGCAAGATAAAATCAACAGTCACACAACACCGCGATGTACGAGGAAAAACCCACTAACGGGAAAAAACCTCGGGACGGCCCTAGCCTCAAATCCACTAAAAACGGTATTACAAAATACAAGACAAAAGACTTACTTCCTAAACTCGAACCCTCTCAAGCCGTGATGCTCCTTCTTGTATCAACCTCCAATTAGCGAATAACCGACGGAGCTCCACCGTGGTCTCGGAATACACCGATGGGACTTTATATGGTCACCGTCACCCAAGCATGGAGCCTTTCTCCTTTTGGGTAAAATCTCAACAAAAGTCTTCTTTGTGATTGGGTGTAGAAGCAAACCCGAAACGTCTCTTGAATTCGGTAGAGAAAACCGGTGCCAAAACAATCTCCAAGCAATTGATATTTATATAGAAGCTTGGATAAACAATTGGGTGTAAACTAGAGTGTGTATGAATTTTTCATTAAAAATTGACACTCAAAACTTGAACATTTTCCTAAAGTAATTTTGCTCTCAAACTCTCTTTTGGAGGTAAACAAATGTTGGAAAAGTTGTCTTGGAAAATGTGTTTCCCGCACATAATAATGCATGAAAAAAGTTGGTTGAAAACCAAGTGGAAGAGTGGGGAAAAACTGCAAAAAACTGCCAAATAACTGTTCCCGCTGGAAGTTCGTTCGAACGAACGTGATTCTCGTTCGAACGAGACTTCTAACGAGTGACCAGCCTGGGCTCGTTAGAAGTTCGTTAGATAGCTCGTTAGAATGATAATTCGTTCGAACGACATATCGAACGACTGTCCAGTTAGGGTCGTTGGCAAAACTCGTTCGAACGACAAAACTCGTTCGAATGACAAAACTCGTTCGAACGAAATCTGGTTCGAACGAAAAAACTCGTTCGAACGACATTTCTAACGAACGACCAGAAAGATTGAAAAAATCGATTTTGGCCCATAAATTTTTATATACTTATTTTAAAGTACTATTTGATACTTTCTGAAAATAAAATGCAGTTTTTAATATACCTAACACCCAATACATATTGTTCCAAGCTCCTATATACATATAATTACATTCATACCTTAGGAGCATGGAACCTTAGTTAATGACGTAGAAACGAGGCACGCAAACCGGCATTTTGATGAAGCTTTAAATTCTTTCCCGCTACGTCTTCAACATATACTTCATAGGCTTGAGAATATTACAATAAATACTATACTATGAAAAAAATGTTTTTGTCCGGAATTGAGCCAAAAACTATATATGGACTCAATTGGAAATTTGTGTCCTTACAGGGTAGATAATTCCGACATCCAACAACTTTATAATTTTAGTTCTCACCACATCTTTCATTGTGGGATTTAGTCGCCTTTGCATTTCTCTCGAAGGCTTAACATCCTCCTAGAGGTGGATCTTATGGATGAAAATCATAGGGCTTATCCCCTTTAGATCAGCTATGCACCAACCAAAAGCACTTTGGTGCTTCCTCAGAATTTTCAATAGTTTACCCTCTCGCTCTTCATCTAAACTAGAGGAGACCATAACAGGAAATATCTCACCCTCTCCTAGGAAAGCATATTTAACATTGGAGGGAAGTTTCTTCAACTCGAGAGTCGGGAATGTGTCTCTAGAGGGCACCATGCGTGCCTCCCTTGGCGGTAACTCTTCGAATCGAGAAATCCAATTAACATCTCTCGCGTCCTCGTCTAACGCTCTCTCATCGAGTAAGCCTCTCAAGTCCTCTATCTCCCTCTCAAATTCGGTGTAAGCTCCCTCACTCTCATGATTAGAAACTAGGCAAGCTTCTAAAGCGTCTCCATAGTAATTTTCCTCAATGTGTTCTTCTACGATCTCATCAATTAAGCTTACCGTGTGAAGATCATCTTCTTCCCTTTCTTGTTGGGATATATTAAAGATGTTTGTTTCTAAAGTCATATTCCCAAAAGTGAGTTTCATCTACCCATTTCGAGTATTGATCAATGCATTAGCTGTAGCTAAGAATGGGCGTCCAAAGATGATGGGAACATGATTTTTCGAGGCGAAGGAGGGTTCTGTATCCCAAATGACAAAATCTATCGGGAAGTAGAAAGTGTCCACTTGGACTATCACGTCCTCAACTATACCCCTTGGTATCTTCAGGGTTCGATCCACTAATTGGAGAGTAATCCTTGTGGGTTTAAGATCACCCAGATCAATGTGCCTATAAATTGAATAGGGGAGGATGTTGACACTTGCCCCAAAATCGCGTAAGGCCTTTTTTAATTTGTTCTCGCCAATGGTGCAGGAAATGGTGGGTGCACCGGGATCTTTATATTGAGGTGGGAGGTCTTTAAGAAGAACAGAGATCACGTTATGTGCTAGGAACACGTTTTTCTTTACCTTCATCCTCCTCTTGACTGTCAATAAGTCTTTTATGACTTTTGCATAGGCTGAAATTTGCCTTATTGCATCGAGGAAAGGTAAGTTCAATTTTACGTTCTTAAGGACTTCTAGCACTTCATCACTTATGGTCCCTTTGTGGTAAGGAACTAATCTTTGAGGAAATAGCGCAGCGAAGGGTGGCTTTACAACTACATCAGGCTCACTAGTGTCTTCCTTTTTACTCTCCTTTAAAGGGATATCTTTGTCTTCTTTCGTGCCGGGTGAATTCTCTTTGACTTTCAAAGTGTCGCATGGGGGAGGTGATAAATCAACAACTCGCCCACTACGAAGAGTGGTTACAGCCTGGCACTGTTCCTGCTATTCTGTAGAGGTGGAGATAACACTAGGTTGACCTTGGGGAGGTCTTTAGCCCTGGATAAGAAACTTACCCTTCTCTTGGATACTCAACGAGGATTGCAACTTGGAGATGTGCGCATTTATGTCGGTGAACATGCGTTCATTTCTTGCATTGGTTACACTTTGAGAATTTATGAACTAGGTTATGGTATCCTCGAAATTTCTCCGCGATGGAGCTATATATGGGGCTGGAGGGGGTGGTGCTTGTTGGTATTGAGGAGGTGGTGGAGGTGGGAAAACCTGTTAATGTGGGTTCATCGCAGCTTGTAGTTGTCCATAGTTGAAACCAGGATGGTTTCTCCACAAAGGGTTGTATGAGTTCCTATGCGGGGAATTAAAATTTTCCTTGAATCCTCCTATAGCATCAACCTGCTCGGTATGCATGGCCTTATAGGCAGAAATTATCGGGCATGCCTTTGTGGAATGACCCACCTCACAGATATCACACACTTTTTCTTTCGACCCACGGCTAGATCCGGAGATATCTCTCAATCGACCATCAAACCACTCTTTCATATCTCTTTGAAACTGATCGAATCGACGGTCTATTAAGGTATTGCTATCCAAATGGTATAGACCAGATGCAGTTGGAGTGACAGATGGTTGCCTAGGCCGGGTTTGGGTATTAGGATTATATGTATCCCATGCTTGAGTAGTCTCTACGACATATTTCAGATGGTCCTCAGCATCGCAGGAGTTTAAATCCCAAAAAGGTATTTCACACATTATTTGCACAAGTTGTTTGGAAGCCACTGTCAACCCTTTATGGAAGAAAGATATCACTAGGTGTTTTTCAAAACCATGATGGGGGCAAGCGCTTAATAACTCTTGGAAACGTTTCCAACACCTGTCAAATGACTCATTATCGTGTTGTCGGAAACCTTATATTTGAGTTTTGGCAGAATTGGCCTTGTGTTGTGGATAGAATTTTGAGATAAACTTGGACTACCTATCTCTCCAAGAAGTGACGGAGTTCGGGGGTAGAGACCATAGCCAGGTCTTGGCTTTATCCATTAAGGAAAAAGGAAAAAGCTCGAGGCAAATAATATCTTGCATGCAGGCTTGATCATTAAATGTGTCACACGCCTCTTCGAACTCACGGATATGCAAGTATGGTTTTTCCGAATCCATGTCGTGAAACGTAGGTAGAATCTGTATCATCTCATCTTAAAATTAGAACTAACCGGCATTATACAGAAGTAAAATGCAACCAGGGGTGACAGTTCGCTCAAGAAAGAGTGAGTCTTTCATGGGACGATAGGGCAGATCTCCCTCTCCAGTGCCGTAACTTGCTGTGTTAGACATCGCGCTCGCGCTCTCTTTAAATGACTCGGTGTACTATATGTGTGACTCGAGGCTTGACTCAGGGTGTAGCTACCGATAGAGTGCTCAAGAGTAAGAAATGGAACCCAGAATTGTGGAATGAAAGGTGGGGGGGGGGGGGGGGGGGGCTTTCGGAGTTATACCCAACGATTGGATTTTAGTTGATTCTGGTTGGAGTATTGTGAGGAGTCTGAGTATGTTCAGGATCTTGCATTAATGGCTTTTGAGAGACGATGATTATATATATATATATATATATATATATATATATATATATATATATATATATATATATATATATATATATATATATATAGAGAGAGAGAGAGAGAGAGAGAGTGGATCTAGTGCGGACCTTGTTTGCGGACTAAGTATGCGGACTAGCTACAGTCCAAAACTTTACCTAGGGACCACCTTTGTCTTTATATGTTTTTCGTCTTTTTCTAAAGTTTTAGGGAATATAATTTTCTACCCCAATGTTTTCTAAAGTCTTTTAAGCTTATTTTAAAACTTAATTATTCTGGAAGTCTAATTATAGAAGTTTCAGGGCTACTGCTACTTCTTAAGCTTCTTCCGTCACTATCGTAATGGAATTCTGAATAGCGAGGATTATCTATATAAATTGTTTCTTCAGGAAGTCTAGAATTTGAAAGAGGTTTTGATGGAAAATATTCTAGTCTTAAATACCTTATACGGTATCGTGGGTTTATCTGTCTAGTTTCTTTATATGTTTGATTAATAACATCAATTATATCGTTATTTATAAATTCGTCTAAATTATTATCACCATAAGATGACAAAAATCTACGGTATGTTCTAGGGCAGCTGTCTCTACGTTTTTAAGCAAAGGACGGATTCCTCCGGCTCTAATTAAAGTAGCTTTTGTTTCAGCTAACATTTTACGTCTAATAAATTTTAATACGTCTATACTGTCTTCAAGTATCCTAGTTTATTCTTGATATTTTTCAGGTCTTGATAGTTCTTCTGCAAAATCTTCAGTTCTTAATTTTTGTCTAAAGAGATCTCGTATCCCTGTTCTAATTATTTCTATTCTAGGTACTTCTCTTCCTAACCATTCAATAATCTGGTCTATGTATGTTAACGTAAAAATTCTCCATCTACGAGGACCAATCAGAAAAGGACACATATCATCCTATGTGGCAATATTCGACACCCAGGAGAGTTGGTCGGCATCCGAGGAGTGTTAGTCGGCACCCGAGGAGAGTTGGTCAGTACCCGAGGAGAATTAGTCGGCACCCTAGGAGAGTTGGTCGGCACCCGAGGAGTGTTAGTCGACACTCGAGGAGAGTTGGTCAGTACCCGAGGAGAATTAGTCGGCACCCGAGGAGAGTTGGTCGTCCCCCGAGGAGAGTTAGTCGGCACCCGAGGAGAGTTGGTCGGCATACCAACCAGGAAGATCAAGGGATGACTATGCATTTAATGTGCATTAATGAAGATGACTATGCATTTAATGAGCATTAATGTACATTTATACTGTAGATGACAACACATAGCATACCAAGCAATTCAACAATTAGATTCGTTGAATTTAGACATAATGTATAAATGTCTACATACAATGAATCTCTTTATCTCCCATCACTATAAATACATGTATTCCCTTAGCCAAAAGGAGAGGGAGGAGATCCGACAAGGATGAGAGACACCATACACAAGATCCACACCTTTTTCTCTCTCTACACCACATTGTGCTATTGTAAACCCCTGGGAATAAAATAACAGTGGAAGTAGGCTTTTCCTTATAGCCGAACCACTTTAAAAATCTTTGTCTCTCATGTTCTTGATTGGATTGCTTTTATCTATTTATCTGTGATCATAAAATGGGATTCGGTCCAATTTTTTGCATCAACAGATTGGCGCCGTCTGTTGGAACGTGTTACAAGCATTGTTCTCCATCAAAAGCTAAGTTTTTATTTTCTATATGTATAATAAATTATATATTATACATACATATGTTGATTCAATCATAATTTTTATATTTATATACATAAATTAATTGTCCAATTTTTATTTACAAAATATTGCATATCATGATTTTAAAATCATAACTGTTAAATTAATTCTTATTTAGAAATCTGAAAAATAGTGGATTTCATAAATCATAACTTTTTGCTTGATTCTCAAGTTTCAATTTTATATCATGGAATAAATATTTTAAATGATTAAATATACCAATGTATACGATGATGATAAGATTTGATAATTTTCTTTGTTAATTTTGAAATAATTTGTGAAAGATCTTTGATGACTATTCAAATTCCCATTATATTTTTATTCAAATCATGATTCTCATATGTTTATATCCATAAACTTAGAGATCAAATCAATTATATATTGTGCATACATCTTTTAATTCAATCATGATTTTATATTCACAAATTGTTGAATCTATTTTACAAATCTGGATAAATGTACATTTCATAATCACAAAGTTTGAGAAATTTGTGTACATATTATATTATTTCTTCTTTAAGGAGATAAAATAATTTCTCTATATTCATAAATCTCTTTTATATGAGTGTATACAAATTTGATTCATTTGGAAATATTTTAATTTAGTCATAATTTTTATACCCACTAACTGTAGTTGGTCGACGAGGAGAAAATATTCCAAACTGTACCAAGTATGGTTGGTCGGGGATAAAAACCCACTAACTGTAGTTAGTCGACGAGGAGAAAATATTCCAAACTGTACCAAGTATGGTTGGTCGGGGATAAAAACCCACTAACTGTAGTTGGTCGACGAGGAGAAAATATTCCAAACTGTACCAAGTATGGTTGGTCGGGGATAAAAACCCACTAACTGTAGTTGGTCGACGAGGAGAAAATATTCCAAACTGTACCAAGTATGGTTGGTCGGGAATAAAAATCCACTAACTGTAGTTGGTCGACGAGTAGAATTTATCGACCTTGGTTGGTCAGACACATTTTATGAAAAAGACAAAAATTTACCAAGTATGGTTAGTCGGGGATAAATCTCACTAACCGCAGTTGGTCGACAAGCAGAATTTAACAACCTTGGTTGGTTGGAAAAATTTTAAACATTTTATACTCATTACTTTATTATTAAGTGATCGAGCAACATTACTGATACTTGTAACTTTTTTATTATTAAGTTGGTCGATGAACAACACAATACTGTTATCTTTTTAACTTATACATATGCACAGATGTAAAGTATTTTACAAGACAATAGCAATTAAGATTGCAAACAAAAATGAAAGTCTTTCATTAAAATCAAAAACAAAATACATCAGGAATGAAATACAAATTTATTACATCAATATTCCCATTCTATTGGTTTCTTCCCCTCTGCTTTTGAAACAGGTTCCTCGCCAGCAGGTGGATCATTTAAAGCAAGAGGAGAATTTATGGAGTTAAGATCTTTGAGCATCCTGATATTCATCACGGATGGTCGATCTAGGAGGTGCTCGATAAAGTATTTGTTCATTTGGGGGCTTCTATTACAGATATATTTGTTCATTTGGTGGCACATTCTTATAACATCATGCAGTCGAGCACCAAATTCAACTTCACAAACTCACACGGAGGCGTATTCAGAAGTTCAGGAGGTGCATTCAGAAGTTCAGGAGGCATATTCAGGAGTTATTATGCACATACTATTGAAGTTCAGAAGTCAAATTTAGCATCTACAGCACTGAGATCTTTACTACTACTATCCCGACCAATATTGAAGAAGAAGTTGTATGAAAATATTTCAAAGTCCACCACTAGCTTAGTACTGATCAGATTGAAGAGTTGGGTTCAAAAGCTAGTATGTTACTCAACAAAGTATTCAGAGGATCATAAATCAGAAGAATCAAGCACGTGAAGTTAGCATTCAGTTGCTCGGCACAGGAGGCAGTTGGTCGGCTAGCAAAACAATCAACATACTTGAAGACTATGATAAGCTACAAGCTGCATACTATGGCATGGATGCATCCAAATTCCCAGGGGTGATACATAGCACACGGAGTTCCTCAAAAGAAATATTAGCAACCATCGATCAGCCTGCATCATATGTCGTCCAGGAGATAATGCACTTTATGTTGAATAAATCAAGAAGGTAGATCAAGAATTTCACGAGCACCGAGCAACACTGCAGAATAAATACTCCATCCTTTCAAGTAAACCATCAAGCATGGAGCATTGGGGGCTTCTGTTAACATAAAAATTCTCCATCTACGAGGACCAATTAGAAAAGGACACATGTCATCCTACGTGGCAATATTCGACACCCAGGAGAGTTGGTCGGCATCCGAGGAGTGTTAGTCGGCACCCGAGGAGAGTTGGTCAGTACCCGAGGAGAATTAGTCGGCACCCTAGGAGAGTTGATCGGCATCCGAGGAGAGTTGGTCGGCACCCGAGGAGTGTTAGTCGACACCCGAGGAGAGTTGGTCAGTACCCGAGGAGAATTAGTCGGCACCCGAGGAGAGTTGGTCGTCCCCCGAGGAGAGTTAGTCGGCACCCGAAGAGAGTTGGTCGGCATACCAACCAGGAAGATCAAGGGATAACTATGCATTTAATGTGCATTAATGAAGATGACTATGCATTTAATGAGCATTAATGTACATTTATACTGTAGATGACAACACATAGCATACCAAGAAATTCAACAATTAGATTCGTTGAATGTAGACATAATGTATAAATGTCTACATACAATGAATCTATTTATCTCCCATCACTATAAATACATGTATTCCCTTAGCCAAAAGGAGAGGTAGGAGATTCGATAAGGATGAGAGACACCATACACAAGATCCACACCTTTTTCTCTCTCTACACCACATTGTGCTATTGTAAACCCCTGGGAATAAAATAACAGTGGACGTAGGCTTTTCCTTACAGCCGAACCACTTTAAAAATCTTTGTCTCTCATGTTCTTGATTGGATTGCTTTTATCTATTTATCTGTGATCATAAAATGGGATTCGCTCCAGTTTTTTTGCATCAACAATGTATTTAAACGTACCACCTACGTATATTAAAGCAGATTCTATAAGTTCTTTATCTTTAGGGTCTGTAAGAGTCCAGTCTTGAATTTCTCTAGTTAAGTCTAAACTTGTTTGATTAACAAATTCTAAAAAGTCTTTAGTGATTTTTAAGCTCATATAAGATTTTCTTTAAAGAAATAATATGTAAAAATAGTTAAGATTTTGGTTCGAGTTATACCTTCCTTCTGGTATGCAATATCTTTATCTTCTCCCCTTTGTCTCTTCAGCCTTGTTACTATTCTTTTTCGGTCTCGGCCTCCTACAACTCTCTCTTTATGTGTCGCACCT
Source organism: Sambucus nigra (assembly GCA_949130495.1). Taxonomy (NCBI): domain Eukaryota; kingdom Viridiplantae; phylum Streptophyta; class Magnoliopsida; order Dipsacales; family Adoxaceae; genus Sambucus; species Sambucus nigra. The sequence goes on from OX422210.1 coordinate 246,949,362, forward strand.
CAATCCACTACTTTGGCAGTTGACCCGTTTCCTTCCTGTACGCCTTCACGCCTAACGCCCACCTGGCTAACAGCTCACGGCTAATCTCACCTGATGGAGATTCACCAGTATAACACCTTGTGTGATACACCAGAGGTTCCACACAATAGTCCTCTATGAACAGAAAGTTGGAGACAATTTGGAAAATAATAACAAATTAACATAAGATATTTCTGGAAAAGAAAACACTTTTATTGCATAGCATAAGTAAATACAACTCTCCCCTCTCCCCTAACTATGAGAGGTTTACTCACTCACATACATATTACTTATTACAAGCATACTCTCTCTAATACTGGAAGTCTAGCAATCTCTCACTCTCTAACTCCTGATATTTCTAACACAAATAGACGCTCCCTTTTATAGATCAAGGGTACTATAAAATGACTGGTAACCGGTTATCAAAAGAAATCCGGTTGAAAGCATAAATTATTAAAGCAACATTGTCTTCAGAATCTTAACAGCTGGGTCTACAGGCTGTTATCGTCTTTTGATAATTTGGGGGGACCTCTTTCTTTACAAAAAGAAAGGCATGTCAAGTCTTCATCATGAGTCTTGTCGTTTAATAATGCAAGAGCATCAAACAAAGTCTTCGTCTTTTTCATCAGTCTGGTGGCCCATGTGGGTCAGGCATCCTTTTGCTTTATAGAAAGCATGTTCTAGGCAAACGTTTCTTCCGTCTTTAATAATTCATCCACCACTGAGGGCCCCATCTTTGTCTCATCTGTGTCTTCTTCTTCCTTGTCTTGGTCTGATAGTGCATTGTTGAAAAATTCATCAATGAGGCCTACAGTTCTAAGGCTAGCTGGCAAAGCTATTTCTACCATTTCTTTGGATTCTTTCTTGAGCCTTCCGTTGAATGGATCATTAGCTTGGATTATCAGGTCTTCTTTTTGGTAGGCAGTGTACCACATATCTTCTCTTGTTAATAACTCCATGATTTCTATGGTCTCCATGGCTTGAGCAATCTGGAGCTTGGATTTATCAATAATTAAGTCTTTAGTCTCGTCTTCTGATAGAATATCAATGTCTTCAAATATATAACTGGAAAATCTAATAAGTCTAAATCCTTCGACTCTCATTCCTCTACAGGAACTTGGAGCAATCTGGTAGATTCTAGCAAAAAGAGGAAGGAAGTCTTCTACCTTCTTAACATACTCATGGACTATTTTTCCAAGAGCAATAGAGTCTTCAATATCTTTTATCTGGACGAGTCCAATGAACCCGTGATCTGCAAGAGTTATATGAGCCATTTCTGATTTTCCAAAAAAATATATTTTTGGAACATCTTTAAAGAAACCCTTAATTATTAAGTCATTTCATTTATTTCTGATAATAACATATTAAAATGATCAATAATGTTATTAGATTCTTTTTTAAAGTCTTCTGATAATGGGAGATTATTATGACCAAATGGTATAACAATCTTAGTCTTAAAAGTTTTTTTTTTATAACAGAAATCAGTAGGTCTAGTTTTGGAGGTTTCTCCAAGAGTCTGAGCATAAGTCTGAGTCTGAGGTCTAGGCACAGCAGTACCACTGAGCTGGGTAACTATAAGTCTTTGAGTCCTCATGATTCTGGCAATGGCTACCAAATTTTGTTTGAACTCGATCCATAGTCTATTCTTCACATTCCACCATATGGCGTCTATAAGAGTATTTTCGTCTTCTGAGAATTCTCGTCTAAATTTGATCAAGTCTGGATATCTTTGATCGGGTCTATATTGGGGAAAATACATCTTCCCAATGAGTCTATTTTGAGAAATAATCTCTTGTCTAGATTTTCCAGGAGGAACTAAGATATCATTAAAGTTCTCTAAGATTGGTCTTTCTTGAGAGTCTTGGATATGAGTTGGTCTTTGCGTTACACCAGCATTTGATCTTACGCGTCTAAGATAGTCTGCAACGTTTTCCCTATTCAGTCTATTCGTTCCAGAGGAACTCATGTCTTCTAGGTCTTCTGTTTGCAACATAAAACATGAAATTATATTAGTGTTAGCAAACATTGGCTCTCTTGATATAATATCTGGAATGGTATTTTTACTTCCCTTAATATGTATAACAAAGAAGTCATAACCATTAAGCAATTGTTGCCATCTAATTAATCTATTAGTCCTTGATTTGTACAGGTCTAAATCTCTAAATTTTACTGCATAAGAAGAGTCGGTATAAACAGTAAAATGTTTAGGTCTAAGAAACAACATATATTTTTCTATTGCCCTTACTATAGCTAAAACTTCTTTTTCATGGGCAGTGTATCTTGTTTCTGGGTCTGTAAAGGTTCCGGAACTATGTCTATAAAGTTTTTTCTTTTTTGTCTGATGATCAATGACAAAGTATACTGCTCCCCATTGCTTATCAGAGGCATCTGTTTCTACTATAAACTGGTCTTCTGCATTACGCAGTTCAAGTAAAGGAATGTTCTCGACTGCATCTTTAATTTGCCTTATTACTTAAAAATCATCTTTAGTCCAATAAAAGGGATTGATTTTGTCTGTTCCTTTTAATTTAGATGTTAAGCTTTGTCTTTTTGAAGCAAGGTCTTTAATAAATTCTGCAGCACAATTAAGCAATCCTAAAAATGATTGTAATTGTTTTCTATCTTTGAGTTGGTCTGGAAACTCAAGAATCTTTTTAGTTATATGTTCTGCTAAGGATAATTTTCCTTTATTAATATGCATTCCCACAAAGTCTATTTCAGTCTGAAATAATTGCATTTTCCTTTCGGAAATAACAATACCATGTTTGTCTAATTCTAAAATAATCTTTTTAAGATGGTCTACATGCTCTATCTTAGTCTTACTGGCTACAAGAATATCATCTATGTAAACAAGACAAAATTCTGAATAAGGTCTAAATATATTATCCATTCTTCTTTGGAAAACTTGAGGAGCATTCAAGTATCCAAATGGCATTACTAGCCATTCGTATTTTCCTTGGGACACACTAAAGGTTGTCCAAGTAATACTGTCTGGATGCATCTTAATTTTCCAGAAGCCTGATTTGCAATCAAACTTACTGAATATAATTCTGTCTTTAATTAAATTAATCAAATTATAGTTGTTTGGTATCTTATAAGAATCAAATTCACAATTCTTATTTAATTGTCTATAATCTATAACTGTTGATGTAAAAAATTAGATCACTCTAATAATTCAATCACAGATAAATAAATGAGACAAAGAATTTTAAAGTGGTTCAGCCTTATAACAATGGCCTACGTCCACTGTTTTGGTATTGCTGTTTGTATGGGAATTCTCGATTACAAGTTATCTCAAGAAATTTCGGTCTGGGGGTCCCCCTTTACAATGAGGATTGTACAATGTATTTATAGCCCTAAGGCTGTAATGTGAAAGGGTAATACATTAAATGATATACATATGAAAGGGTAATACATTTAATGCCCTCTTTGCGTGTGCGTCCAAATGATAAGCATTTAATGAGCAGTTAAACTGTTGGTATCCTGCTTCGAGGTGCAGCTCGGACCGCTAAGAGTTGCTCGGACCACCTAAGCTTCTCGGTATTCAAGAGTTCCTCGGAGAGGCATTGTTCCTCGGGGAACTAGTCTTCCTCGTTGTAGTCTTGTTCCTCGGAGCAAGTGGGTTCCTCAGAAGTGTTTGTTGTTGCCATGTAAATAGCCACGTGTCTTCATATGATTGGTCCATGTCAGCAGATTAATTTTGGTATCAACAATAACCATTCGTCTTTTTCCTCTTTTACGTTCAGATTCATTTTGAACATAGAAGGCTAAGCTATTATGTCTACATTTACTTTCTCTAATAATGCCTAATTTATGCATTTCGTCTATGTCTTTCTTGAATTCTTCCATATCTTCTTGTGAGTATCCTTTCTTATAGGTTCCACCATTAATAGTGGCGTCTGGCTTAATAGGGATAATTTCACAATAGCTTTGGTCTTTATCCCACTTAGCGATGGGATTTTCTCCTAAAGTAGGTTCTGCTAGCTGCCTAATCTTTTCCTTTTCCACTTCTATATCCATTTTCTTTTGTTTGGATATAGCTTGAACCTGTAATAAGGTCTGTTGGGCTTTATCTAAAATGTCTTGTTGTATAAGCGCTATTTGCTTATAACACTTTTGGTCTGGACACTTACACTCTTTTTGTAAGGGTTTAGTAATTTCTAAGGCTTCTTGTTGGGTTGTAGGTCTAAGTCCACCATGCTCATCTGAAGAACTCTGATATTTTATAGGTCTGTAATTGGGTTTGACCTGCATAAGGTCAAAGGCAGTCTTATGATTTATTAGAGGAGCATTAATATTAAATTCCTCTTGATCACTAATTAATATCTTATCGTTATACTGAGTATAAGGATGATATTTACTAATAAAGTCTTATCCTAAAATAATGTTTCCTATGAAACTAGGACGAGGATCCATTATCCAAAATCGATAATTAACGATTTTGTTGGTCTGATTTCCTAATTTAAAATAAATAGGAATAGTCTGGAAATATAAGGTAAATGGATCTCCATTAGCCACTTTACCATATATTTCTTGAGTACTTTCTAGAAAATAGTCTTCAGGGAAGGCATTAGCCTTGCAAATACTCTGAGAGCACCCTGTATCTATAAAAGCTGAAAGTCTTTTAGGATAGTCTTTATGTTGAACTAACAATTCTACAAAATAAGCATGTGTTTTAGTAGAAATTCCTAAATTGTTCTTTTCTAAAATAGATATTCCCTTCTGAGGTTTATCTATAAAATCTAAGGGTATTTGATCTTCAGAACTATTATCAGAATGGTATTATTCTAAATCATAAGAAATTCCTTTTCCTTTGAAGTCTTCATTTTCTTGCAATCTTTTAGCTATATTTTTATCAATGTCTTGATAATATGTTTTAATATCTAAGTTTATTTGAGCACCATACTGGCTAGTATAAATTGCTCTAAATCTAGTTCTCTAGCAGTCTTCATGGTAGTGTAATTGACAAACAATACAAACCATAAATAACTCTATCTGTATAACCTCAAAGCATTCTACGCATCTAAAGTCTTTTTTGCTACATTTCATTTCAAATATACAATAATGTCTTGCATCAAAATAGCATCTAGGTATATAGGTTAGTAATTCAGGATTACTAACTGTCCATCTTTTCTTTAAAAAGGGGCTTAATATACACTTATACCAAGCGTCTTCAAAGTCCATATATTCATCATCTAGATCGTCTTGATTAATCTGCATTATATACAAGTCTAGAGTATCCTGAGAGTCTTCGTACTCATCAGTATCACTATAGTCTTCCGAATCACTGTCTGTGTATACACTATAGATACTAGTATTATCATCATCTTCTATATATGATATTTCTATAGCATATAAGATATCTAATTATTCTTGATCTGCATAGTCTAATATTGTATTGATAATCTTAATACTTTCTTTATCTTTCTTATTAGGGCAGTCTTTAGCAAAGTGTCCTTCTTTGCCGCAATTCCAATATTCTTTGGTTTTAGTCTTAGATTGAGCTACATCTTTATCTTTTCTATAATTAGGAACTTTCTTATATTTACTAGTATTTTTCTTAAAGTATCTACTTTGGTTAAACTTTTTCTTCTTGGTCTTAGGATCCTTTTCTCTAAAGGTAGTAGATTGTCTAAATTTATACTTCTTTGGAAATCCTAAAGGTTTAGCCTTAAACTTCCTATGTTTCCATTCTACTTTCTTTTTGAATTTCTTAAATTCACTTCTGTATCCCCATTGGATTGGAGCGATGTCTCTTTTGCCTTTGATCGGAGGGATCTGCTTGAAAGTTTCTTCTATTAACTTTTATTGAGTTATATCACGTCTCTTAGATATGATATAGGCTTTGGCGAAATTGATTCTTTCACCAAGGGAGTTATTCTTAACTCCAGCTACTCCTGGCCAATTCCTATATTCATTTTAGGATTTGTCCTATGGCGGGTATCTTTCTAAAGTATTCATCTTTTAAGGTTTCTCCAAATTCTTTAATTTGGTAATATAGTTGCTCGTAAGTATTGCTATATTCATTTATCTTATCTAATTTTCAAATGCTAAGGAGGGCTAACTTAGTTTTTGTTAGGTCTTATTCATTGATCTGAGCTAGATGTCGAGCTCCAATGAATTCTGAAGTGAACAATTAAATATATTCTTCAATTGATCTTTCTTCTAGGTTTTCCTTCATCTTCTCAACCTTAGCTAAGGAGTCTTCATCTGTAGCCTTTCTTAAACTATTTAAGTAATCTTTTGCAATACCTCTAATGGATTGCTCAGCGTACTGCTTACATGAACTTGCATCCCATTATTCATTAGATGCAAAACACATGTTCATCTGATTACGCCATTCGTCTAAGGCCTTCTTCCTATCTTGAACATTGTCTAGGTTAAGGTATATGCCTACTGGATTTATGGCTTGGCTCGCCATAGTCTTAACAGGAGTGAAACTCTTGTCACTAGTTGGGAAGTCTTTTATATAATCATTTTTAGTCTTAACTACAGTGCTTGAGTATATAGGAATATTTATTCCTATTGGTTTACTAAAAATTCTAGGAGCATCTTCTAGCCTACTACTACTTCCTATCTCTTGTTTACTAGGCTCTACTTGTGTAGCTGGCATTAGTCTTTGTTCTCCTTCTTCTATTAGTCTTAAGTTTCTAAGAAGATCTTTAGTATTCAGAGGATCTTTTAATTTTAATATGCGGTCTTAGGCTATCATATTAAATCTTTCTCTTTCTTGAAATCTAACAGAATGACTTTTCTTAAGGTTATCTTTAAATGTCTTCATATCCAATTCTGAGGGTTCATGTCCAAAGTTTTAGATCCTAGCTTTTTCTTTAACTAAGTCTTTTTGTTCAAATGATCTTCTAGGTCTAATTACAAGGGCTTGTCTTAGTAAACTAGCACTAGTCTTACTACTACATTCTCCTTTTGAAGGATCATTGATTATGGCTTCTCCTATATTCCTAAATCTAATTTCTTCGATCTGGATATTCTTATTGACAATCTTAGGAGGACCAAACTGGATGGTAACGTTTCCAGTGACGTCGTCTTGATTAATAAACAAAGGTTTATTCTGTATAGTCTTAGTTTCTTAAAATTCTGGCAATTGCCAGAGAGTCTTAGCTTTTTCTCTCATAGGGCCAGTATTCCTAATACTGTAAGTATGATTATAGTCTAACACATTGGTTCTAACTAAGATTTCTTCATTAAGTCTACCACTAGGAATTCCCGACTGCATTCCTTCATAAGGAAATTGGGAGAACTTCACATAGCTTTGGAATTCTATATTTATATTCGCATCTGTGATAATATAGTCTTCATAACCACTAGCATATAAGATTAACTTAAAATTTTTGGTTGTGTCTACAGTTACTGTAAATGTCGGAATGACATTAAAGTATCCTATGTTGTCTGACATTTCTAATTGGGCTATCCCAATAAGGCTTTTCTCAAAATCTTTCCATCTTTTGTCTACTAAACAACATAATATGTTGATATTATTCTGGGGTCTATGTAATCCTTAGATTCTTTCTTGATAGAGTCCAAAGGTTAGGAATTGGAACTTCCTATCAGTTCCTCTAGATCTAAGCCATTTTGAGTCAAATACTTGAAGCTCGGTATATGATTTGTCTAACACATGATTTCTACAATAGTAAGTCATGTTATAATTAGGAGTCTTAGGAGTGGCACCTTCTTTAAACAAGTCTATGTATCTAACGGTTGGAAGTTGTCCATTATGGATGGAATCTTCAACAATCTTCCAGTCAACTTCACCCCACTCTTTCCATTGGAGAGGATTGGTGAAATTTCTCTCTTTCCACCATGTCCTAACATTGGAGGATGAATCCTTAAGTCTTTGGAGCATATGTGTAATACCCCGTAATTTTGCTTAATTTTAAATTACGTAAGTAGAGTAATTTAATGGGATTAGATGCGCGCTTTAATTAAATTACGTGAGTAGAGTAATTTAAATGTGATTAAATATGTTTGATTTAAATTACGTGAGTAGAGTAATTTAAATAGATATTATGTTAAATGAGATGAATATGCGTCAAAGAAAATTCACTAAGGTGAATAGAAACTTTCAATGTTGATATGTACGGTCTAGTGACTATATGGACGTACCGGAAGTATCTCGGCAAAATGTAGGGATGAGAGTAGAAAAATGTTTACGAGACTCAAATGATAATTTAGAGTCCACGGTTGATTCCGAAAGGGTCGAATTAGTCAAAATAGTGTACCCGGGGGTACTAGTTGAGTGCCGGGTCATTTTCGGACTAAACCGGGACCTTTCGGGGGCATTTTGGTCTCTTTACAATTATGGGAAAGAAGACCTACGAATTTTGAAGCCCTAAATCTGATTATAAGAGTGGTGGCTAGGGTTAGGCAATGAGAGTTACACCATAGCCATCAGAGAAGAGAGAGAGAGGCAAATTCCTAAGGCAAAAGTAGGGAGGAGGGATAATCTTAGGAGGATTTCACCACAAGGATTATTGGGAAGGAGGATTGGAGCATCAATATCATCAATCATCATCAACAACCACGAAATCAGACCCTACAAATCTTAAGGCAAGTGGTTATTTGCAAAATAATTAAGTTATAATACCCATGATTAAGCTTGAGGAAGAACATGATTTTTATGATATTCTTGGGAACAAACAGTTGATAATAATCCATGATTGATTAGGATTTGCATGTAGGACGTTTTTGAATTACCAAGTATGTTTATATCATAGAAAATCTGATGAGAAATTCGTAAGAAAATCTGGAATTTGGATGAAAAATATAAAGAATGCATTTTTAGGGTTCTTGAATATTAGTGAGATTTTCAGTGAATTTGGTCAAGATTTATAATGATTTTGTTGTTTTAAATCGTTAGTAATCATCCCAGAATATGTAGGAATGATTAGAAATTGTTGGTTGTGAATATGATGGCCTATCATGAAAGTTAGAGGTGTAAAAATGGTGAAACCCATAGGAAGAAGATGAACTGGGTCTGTCACTGCTCGATCGATCGATCGACCCATGAATGTCGATCGATCGAAGCAGACGATCGATCGACCCTGTCTGTACTATAGAAAATTTGTGTAGGAATTTCTTTAATAGCCGTTACTTAATGGGAACTTTAGAATTGATATTTTTCCTATGAGGGGCTTGGAAATTACCAGTAGGTGTACCATTAGGTTCCTCCACTAATGATTGAGTAAGAATGTTGGAGAAATGGAATGACGATAGAACGATTGACTTAGCCGTGAGTTGATATAATTAATTTAATTACGGAAAGAGTGAGACTTAATTCCGGAAAGAAAATACCAGTAGGTTAAAATTAACTTAACTACTGAATTAAGGGAGGGGTAACTAGGAACCTTAGAGTTACGCGAATACTCGAATAAATACAATAGTGAGAGAAATTGTAATTAATCAGTACGGAGAATATAAGTAAAATATATTACGTACGGGTATGATTTATTAGTTCGAGTGTGTACCTACTATATCTATATAAATAAGTTTGGGTTAAGAGAATATTACCTAAACTAATTATGTTAGGGTCGATGTGACATTCCGAACTAACATAAAGTTATTATATATTTGGGGTCGATGTTAATGCCGAACCAAACTTTGAACTGGTGCCGCGATGAAAGAGTCCCGAACCAGAATATGTGTATATATTTATATTTGTATATAGTTGGGGTAGATGGATCATTCCGAACCAACTTTCACTTGGAGTCGATGAATTATTCCGAGCCAAGGGTCCTTTGTGTGTAATAAAAGGATATATTAGAGGTAACTAATATTAAATACATTGTTGTGAGACAAATGTAATACCCCGTACTTTTGGCTATATTTATTTTTGGGATTAATTAATTAAATGCGTATTAATTGGAAATTAATCCGGGTTAAAAATACTAACGAGATGCGAGTTGGTATTTGATTATGTGCATACATGTCTTATATGAATATTGGATTATGAAAATTTTGTCGTGAGATTGGTATACGGCATTTTAGAAATTTTGTTGAGACGCGTGTGGCCGCCGCGTCATGGTATATTATTTTAATTGTAAAAGTGATTTTTATTTCTATTATCCGTATGGTCGTTTTGAGTTCGCCAACGCGTCTGGAAGGGTCAATATAGTCAGAAAACACTAGCCGGGGGTGTAGTTTGGATTCCGGGGTATTTTTAGGCCATACCGGCATCATAAAGGGTATTTTGGTAATCTTACATTTTGAGGAATTAAAAGTGACGAAAATTGGGAGTTTTAATCTGATGTGGATTTAACCCACTAAACCCAGTAACCAACCCATATTAACCCATTAAGCTACGGAGGCTATCATTAGGTTTACAACTTTCCCAAAGAAAATCCTAGCCACCTTAAGCCACCATTGGAGAAGAAGCTTGGAGAAGAGAAGAAATTCTGCAGAAATCTTCATCAAACCATCATCCAAACTTAGAGACAATCAAGGCAAGTGTTTTAATTATATTTAAATTCGTAGAATGTTCCTTCCATGTTAGAAAATTGAAGAATATCAATTGTTCTTGAAAGATAATGAAAACCCATGTAGTTTGGATCTTAGAACTTGAAAATCTTGAGGAGAAATGCATGTAGAATGATAGGTAGATGAGTATTCCCATAATATTTGTGATTGGAAGAATATAAAACGGATTTATATTGGGTTAATTCATGATTCAAAAAGTTAGGGTTTATGTTCTTGAATAATTGGGAAAAAGTGTAGAGATTTGTAAATTTGATTGATGTTAGGATGGATTGATCCTTCAAAACGTGTTAGGATGTGATTATAATATGTTTAGGATTGTTTAGAGACCTTAAAACGATTGTTGGGACTTAGTTTAGAAGAGATTTGAGGAGTAAAAATGGTGAAAAACGAGTTTTAGGAAAATCTGGGACGAATCTGGTAGGTCGTTAGAAGCCCCTGCCCAGGTCGTTCGAACGAACTCGTTCGAACGAGCTTCTAACGAATTGACCAGTCGCTTCTAACGAGGGGCAGTTTCGTTCGATATCTCGTTCGAACGAGATATCGTTAGAAGGTACAGTTCGTTCGAACGAACTGGAATCTCGTTCGAACAGTCTCGTTCGAACGAGACTTCTAACGAGTTGACAGAGGAATCTCGTTCGAACAGTCTCGTTCGAACGAGACTTCTAACGAGTTGACAGTTTGGGCCTTTTTGGACTGTTTTGATTTTTGGAGTCCCGTAAACTTGTTCGAGGATATAGATAACATTCCGATGATGATGTAATGATAGAATTGGGACTTTTGGGTATTTATGAGAAGGAAATTATATACGAGAGTTAAATTCAATGAACCGTTTGGGTTGAGACGTGAGTGTCTACTACGACGTGAGAATAGATTATGGCGCGTATGATTATAAATCGGAATCGTATAAAGTGTGTAAATTATATATTGGTACTAGAATGAGAATAGTACTACGATTAAACTACGTTGATTACTAAGATGAGTGTTTACTTAGTATTGGTATATAAATTATGTGTATGACATACCTACCATACTTGCTATCATGGGAGGTTTGCGTTCGCTTAGGGCCCTCTAATCCTTGTGTTGCCCGGATTTAGACTGGTTACCTTGATGAACATAGGTCATAGAAAGACTTATTGGGATATTAATAAGTCCGCTGATCGTGGGAGCATAGGTATGTGCGTGACCCATGTGATGTGACTGTGTTCGCCTCCATTATTTGTGATGTTGTTATCTGTGAACTATTCCTGAGAGATTCGGAATATGTAATCCTTATGTACGTGATGTACCGGGATGGATAGCAGAGTATGTGTGCACCACAGCTTAGTTCTCGGGGTGCTTGTATTGTATATTTATGATGTGAATAATACACACTTAATTAATGGGAACCTTCATGTTATTGTTGTGAATATAATTACGGTATTGTTTCGAGAAATATAACGAGTTAACTGATAGTGATATATATTGCATATTGAGCATCTGAGTTTACGTTAAACCCCTACTTAATTACGAGCGTTATAATGTTAATAGAACCGAGTAATTTGGGTAGGACCTATGATAGTCTAGCTAGATATGATGTCACTTAGCTAGTGGTTTGTATCGTTGTAGATGGGTACTTACGTTAGGAGTGCACAGTTAGACGAGAGGTGAGAATATCATGTGAGTGCACGTCCTAACATGTACTTTGCATTTAATGTTTTAAATGTTTTTAAAGCACTTGCAGGTTTTTAAAATATAACTCCACATTCGGGCTCTGACCCGTTTGCTTTTCAAATCTATTTTTCTTTGTAAAACCATTTTAGGTGCCCAACCACAAGGACACCATGCATAGGATACTCATTCAGGTGACGAGCTGTAGCTGTTTGTGGAAGCTACAGGGATTTGCTTGTAGACACTTCTATCACTTGGATTCCAGATTCATTATCTATCAGTTGTAGGGCATGTTGCCCATTTCTATTAGAGTTACATTTCCATTACAGTTTTCAGACTTTGGCATGTACTGTTTTAGTTTTCGGTTTACTTATTTCAGTTGTGGGATTGTAGTGAGGAGTTTTTCCTCCAGACTTTATTTACGTTACGTGATGGTCATTCTATTTACTTCATTATGGTGAATGGTGTTATTATTCTTTATTACACTTGTTGCATGTTAATCAGACTTTAATTAAAATTTGGCACTTACTTTTTAAATACTAGGTGGTTAGTAATCATTAAAATGTTTTCGACAGTGATGCTATTAACTGGACCAACTTGGCATTTTGAATTAATTTAATAAAGGAGTAGCTACCTGGTATTTAATTAGTCGGGGTGCATAATCTACAAATTGAGAATAGTAGTCAATGAAACGAGATGTAAATGTCTTAGTAATAATTTATAACATGATGAAATTATTACATGAATAAGGACAACGAACAGTAAATGAGTTAACTAAGATTATGGAAAGTATAATTAGGTAGACTAAGTATCCTCGATAGTTACGTACTACGTAAGAGAGGTGAGGAAGTTCAAGGGAGTGTGCGAAACCTTAATATGTGTAATCAATAACTTAAATGTGATAACTGCTTGCAAAATATTTTCAAATGTTTTGAGTACTAACTCTTGCTATGTAAAATTTTAAAAACCATTTAGGTGCCCAGCCACAAGGACACCCAGCTTGATTCCATGTCAGATATTTGGGAGCTGCAGCCAGTTTGGAGGTTGCAGGGATTGTTTAGACGCTTCCTCTTTTTCATTTCTAGTGCAGGATCTCAGTTTTATTATTTCTAGTTGGAACATGTCGTTCCACCTTTACTATTACAGTTTATTCTAGTTATGGAATTGTAGTTGTCTTTTTGGGTCGTGGTTTACGGCAAGACTTTATTTGCTTTCAGATTATTTTATGTACTGAGCATTCATATCTAGTTTTGGTAATGTGTGGTTTGGATTATTTATTGTTTAAGAAAGATAAAATTTGGCACCCGTTTTAAATTTCATTTAGGTGGTTAGTAATTTTAAAAGGCGTTCGACAGTGATGCTAAGAATGAACCGTTTAAGAAACCTGTTTATACTAAAATAAGGCTTGATCACCCAAGGTTTAATTAGGTGGGGTGTCACAGATGGTATCAGAGCATCAGGTTCTAGTGTCCATAGGATCTGTACGGCTTACTACGATTCAGCGTTACGTTTGTTGTATTAGAGCCCTACTATTAGGATTGTTGATAAAAATTTCCAACTGTTGCGTTATCGTACTTCTGCTCTTAAATTTTGTATAAACTGTGTACTTATACAATTTGAATCTTATTTAAGATGCCGCCAAGGAGACTGAGAGCAGAGAGGGCTGAAGCCAGAGAGGAGGTGAGGGAGGCTCATCAGGAGCCACATGTACCGATACCCCCACCCCCACCCGAGCTAATCTCCACTACTCAGGTTGCAATGATAGTGGCTCGGGCGGTTGAGACAGCGATGAGGGCAATGGAAGCCCACTTTCCACAGCCCCAAGTACCTCCCCCTGTGGCACCGGCAGTGCAAGTTCCGGCAAGACCATCTACTTGGCAACGAGTCAGTGAGACATTTCAGAAGGGGCACCCACCTGAGTTTCAAGGCAGTACTAATATAGTGGAAGCGTGCAACTGGAAGAAGAATATCCAGCACCACTTGCGCATGCTAGAGTGCACCGGTGTACAGGAACAAATGCTAGCCACCTTACAGTGGTGGGAGTCAGTTACCACCACCGAGGAGAGAGATACTTTGACTATTTCTGAGTTTTGGGTGCGGTTTGACCGCAAGTATTTCCCTCCAGCAGTAGAGTCTGAGATGAGAAAGAAGTTCAGCGAAGTGGTTCAGGGTGATCGCTCAGTTGCTGACTACGAGGAGGAGTTTACCCGCTTGGCCAATTTTGTGCCAAACGAGGTGAGCAATGAGGAGAGGAAGAAGTCCAAATTTATGGAGGGCCTAACCTGGAGAATCAGACAACACTTAATTGGTAATCTGGCATTGGTAACCTACACAGATGTCGTCAATGCCGCTCTACTACACTGTCAGGATCACCGTTTTCATACTAAGGGAAGTAAGAGGGGTGATCCTAGCCAACCGGGCAAGGTGGATGGAGGTAGTGCAGCAACGCAACACAGTAGCAGGCAGTGGGACAGTTGGGGCAGGATTCCCGACAGGGGAACCCTGCCAAAAAGTTTAAGCACGGGAAGTATCGCTTCGACCGGCAGGGCCAGCAGGGTCCTCAGCAACCAGTTACTCAGGGTCGACAGGGCCAGGGTAATCAAAATGGGGGACAACAAGGCCAAGGGAGACAAGGCCAACGTCAGGGCCAACAGGGCCAAGGACAAAAACAGTTTCAGGGACAGTGCTTCACTTGTGGTCAGCAGGGTCACAAGAGCAGAAATTGTCCACAGCAAGACCGGGCACAACAGCAAGGTGCCCAACAAGGGCAGCAGGCACCGTTAGCCCCAGCAGCAGTACAGGCCCCACGGCCAGGGCAGATGCAGTACGGACGTGTGTTCAACATCCGTGACATTCCATTTCAGCCAGCACCGCCGACAGTTGCATGTATGTTTCCTATTCATGGGCTTGAGGGGAATATTTTGTTTGACACAGGGGCGACACATTCGTTTATTTCCACTAGATTTGCACGGGCAGCCGGCCTATTAGCGACAGCATACACTCATATTATGTGTGTGGAGTCACCGATGGGTAGTGGATCCCTTATACACTCGATTTGTAAGGGTGTGGACATTATGGTCGGAAGATTGAGTCTAGCGGCGGACCTTCTAGTGCTGGATATGGAGGGATATGATGTCATCCTAGGCATGGATTGGTTGGCACATAATAGGGCAATGGTAGATTGTTATGAGAGGACCATAGTCTTCTCCATCCCGAGGCAGGAGATGTTCCTTGTGGAAATGCCACTTCCCGAGGGAGGATCGCGAACTCATTTATATTATATTGAGGAGGAGACCTCACATGGGGTTGTCGTTTCTATGGACTCAATCCCTGTGGTGAGGGATTTTGAGGATGTCTTTCAGGAGATACCAGGGTTACCACCTAGTAGAGAGATAGAGTTCGTGATTGATCTAACACCGGGGACGAGACCGATTGCCAAAGCACCATATCGCATGGCTCCTTCGGAGATGCGAGAACTGAGAGAGCAAATTCAGCAAATATTAGGGCAGGGTTTTATTCGACGGAGTACATCGCCATGGGGTGCGCCAGTACTGTTTGTGAAGAAAAGGGATGGTTCACTTCGTCTGTGCGTAGATTACAGAGAGCTGAACAAAGTAATGATACGTAATAAGTATCCATTACCGAGGATCGACGACTTGTTTGATCAATTGAGAGGGGCTGCATACTTTTCAAAGATCGACTTGAGATCGGGTTACCACCAATTGCGCATTCGTGAAGAAGATGTACCTAAGACCGCTTTCCTGTCGCGGTACGGGTCATATGAGTTCAGAGTGATGCCTTTTGGGCTAACTAATGCACCGGCAGTATTCATGGATCTCATGAACAGGGAATTCAGGGAGTTTTTGGATCAGTTTGTGATTGTATTCATAGACGACATTCTGATTTACTCCCGTACAGAGGGGGAGCACGCAGAACACTTACGATTGGTCCTACAGACATTGCGGAACCATCAGTTATACGCCAAATTTGAGAAGTGTGGATTTTGGCTTCGGGAGGTGCAGTTCCTAGGCCACGTCGTATCTAGCAGGGGCATTGCTGTTGACCCGAGTAAAGTATCGGTGGTGAGGGAGTGGGGACAGCCCACGATACCGACAGAAATTCGCAGTTTCTTGGGATTGGCTGGTTATTATCGTCGCTTCATCAAGGGATTCTCAAAAATTGTCGGACCATTGACAAATCTGACTCGGAAGGGGATTCCCATCGTATGGAGTGATAGTTTCCAGTTAGCATTTGATGAATTGAAAGACAAGTTGACATCCGCCCCCGTTCTTACCTTGCCTAAGAGCGGAGTGGAATACCGAGTCTATACTGATGCGTCCTTACAAGGACTTGGGGGTGTGTTATAGCAGGAGGAGAAGGCTATAGCTTATGCTTCACGAAAGCTAAAGCCACATGAGAAGAACTACCCCACCCATGACCTCGAGTTGGCAGCAGTTGTTTTTGCTTTGAGGATTTGGAGACACTATCTTCTGGGCGAACAGTTCACGTTATTCATGGATCACAAGTCTTTGCAATATCTGTTCACTCAGAAGGACCTGAACATGAGGCAGAGAATGTGGCTTGAATTCGTGAAGGACTACCAATTTGATATACAGTATCATCCTGGTAAGGCTAACGTGGTGGCAGATGCGCTAAGTAGAAGACCTACCGGAGAGTTAGCAGAAGTTTGGAAGGCAAAGTGGAGTGAGCTCCGACACGAGGATGATATGGCGAGAGCATGTATGGTAGTTCTAGCTATCACTTCCGAAAACGTTACGCGGATAGTGAAGGCACAGGCAGAAGACCCTTTTTGTCAGGATAAAGTACAGCAGTTACTGGCCAAGGAGGCAGAGTTCTACTCCATCAGTTCAGAGGGTGGACTACGTTTCAACGGTAGACTGATAGTACCCGAAGATGATGATTTGAGGCATGCCGTTATGACAGAGTCACACGGGTCAAAATTCTTGGTACATCCAGGTGGGGACAAAATGTACCAGGATATGCGACGAGTATATTGGTGGTCAGGTATGAAACGAGATATTGCAGATTTTGTCTCAAAGTGTGTTACATGCCAACTCATAAAAGTCGACCATCAGAGACCTTCAGGGATGCTACAACCACTAGAGATTCCCGTGTGGAAGTGGGAGAGTATCTCAATGGATTTTATTATCGGGTTACCAACCTCGCAGAAGGGCCACGATTCCATATGGGTGATAGTGGATCGTTTAACTAAGGTCGCACATTTCTTACCGGTTCGTACGGATTATGATACTATGCGGTATGCGCAGCTTTTTATTTCAGAGATTGTTAAGTTGCACGGAGTTCCTATTAATATCGTGTCGGACCGAGATAAGATATTTGTGTCGTACTTTTGGCAGAGTTTTCAGGATGCCATGGGCACCGACTTACGATTGAGTACAGCATATCACCCACAGACGGACGGCCAGACGGAAAGAGTAAACCATATGTTAGAGGACATGCTGAGAATGTGTATTCTAGATTTTGGGGGAAATTGGGAGCCATATCTTCCTTTGGTGGAGTTTGCGTATAATAACTCTTACTAATTCACTATTAGCATGGCTCCATTCGAGGCGATTTACGGGAGGCCTTGTCGTTCACCCGCTTGTTGGTTAGAGGTGGGGGATAACAGACTTTTAGCGCCAGAGATGATACAGGAGACTTCCTCCAAAATAGAGTTGATTCGAGGACGTATTTGAATAGCCCAGGATAGGCAGAAGAGTTATGCTGACGCCAGCAGGAGACATGTGGAATTAGATGTGGGAGACCATGTGTTAATTCGAGTATCTCCTATGAAAGGGGTTACGAGGTTTGGCAAAAAGGGGAAGTTAGCACCGAGATATGTGGGGCCGTTTCCTATCATTGAGAGAGTGGGACCGATAGCTTACAGATTGGGACTTCCTGAGCATCTTCAGCGAATACACGATGTGTTCCATGTGGCGTCACTGAAGAAATACAAGAGGAGCGAGAGAGCCTTCTGGCACATTCCACTGGAGGAGATCGATTTGCAGCCAGATATCTCGTATGGCTATCCTGGATTATAGTGAGCGCAAACTAAGATCCAAGGTGGTACCCTTAGTGCGAGTACAGTGGGGACATTAAAATATGGATGAGTCCACTTGGGAACGGGAAGAGGATATGCGAGAACAATATCCAGAATTATTCATAGCAGGTATTTTTCTAATTTCGAGGACGAAATTCCTTTTGTAAGGGGGGAAGTATGTAATACCCCATAATTTTGCTTAATTTTAAATTACATAAGTAGAGTAATTTAATGGGATTAGATGCGCGCTTTAATTAAATTACGTGAGTAGAGTAATTTAAATGTGATTAAATATGTTTGATTTAAATTACGTGAGTAGAGTAATTTAAATAGATATTATGTTAAATGAGATGAATATGCGTTAAAGAAAATTCACTAAGGTGAATAGAAACTTTCAATGCTGATATGTACGGTCTAGTGACTATATGGACATACCGGAAGTATCTCTGCAAAATGTAGGGATGAGAGTAGAAAAATTTTTACGAGACTCAAATGATAATTTAGAGTCCACGGTTGATTCCGAAAGGGTCGAATTAGTCAAAATAGTGTACCCGGGGGTACTAGTTGAGTGCCGGGTCATTTTCGGACTAAACCGGGACCATTCGGGGGCATTTTGGTCTCTTTACAATTATGGGAAAGAAGACCTACGAATTTTGAATCCCTAAATCTGATTATAAGAGTGGTGGCTAGGGTTAGGCAATGAGAGTTACACCATAGCCATCAGAGAAGAGAGAGAGAGGAAAATTCCTAAGGCAAAAGTAGGAAGGAGGGATAATCTTAGGAGGATTTCACCACAAGGATTGTTGGGAAGGAGGATTGGAGCATCAATATCATCAATCATCATCAACAACCACGAAATCAGACCCTACAAATCTTAAGGCAAGTGGTTATTTGCAAAATAATTAAGTTATAATACCCATGATTAAGCTTAAGGAAGAACATGATTTTTATGATATTCTTGGGAACAAACAGTTGATAATAATCCATGATTGATTAGGATTTGCATGTAGGACGTTTTTGAATTACCAAGTATGTTTATATCATAGAAAATCTGATGAGAAATTAGTAAGAAAATCTGGAATTTGGATGAAAAATATAAAGAATGCATTTTTAGGGTTCTTGAATATTAGTGAGATTTTCAGTGAATTTGGTCAAGATTTATAATGATTTTGATGTTTTAAATCGTTAGTAATCATCCCAGAATATGTAGGAATGATTAGAAATTGTTGGTTGTGAATATGATGGCCTATCATGAAAGTTAGAGGTGTAAAAATGGTGAAACCCATAGGAAGAAGATGAACTGGGTCTGTCACTGCTCGATCGATCGATCGACCCATGAATGTCGATCGATCGGAGCAGACGATCGATCGACCCTGTCTGTACTATAGAAAATTTGTGTAGGAATTTCTTTAATGGCCGTTACTTAATGGGAACTTTAGAATTGATATTTTTCCTATGAGGGGCTTGGAAATTACCAGTAGGTGTACCATTAGGTTCCTCCACTAATGATTGAGTAGGAATGTTGGAGAAATGGAATGACGATAGAACGATTGACTTAGCCGTGAGTTGATATGGTTAATTTAATTACGGAAAGAGTGAGACTTAATTCCGGAAAGAAAATACCAGTAGGTTAAAATTAACTTAACTACTGAATTAAGGGAGGGGTAACTAGGACCCTTAGAGTTACGCGAATACTCGAATAAATACAATAGTGAGAGAAATTGTAATTAATCAGTACGGAGAATATAAGTAAAATATATTACGTACGGGTATGATTTATTAGGTCGAGTGTGTACCTACTATATCTATATAAATAGGTTTGGGTTAAGAGAATATTACCTAAACTAATTATGTTAGGGTCGATGTGACATTCCGAACTAACATAAAGTTATTATATATTTGGGGTCGATGTTAATGTCGAACCAAACTTTGAACTGGTGCCGCGATGAAAGAGTCCCGAACCAGAATATGTGTATATATTTATATTTGTATATAGTTGGGGTAGATGGATCATTCCGAACCAACTTTCACTTGGAGTCGATGAATTATTCCGAGCCAAGGGTCCTTTGTGTGTAATAAAAGGATATATTAGAGGTAACTAATATTAAATACATTGTTGTGAGACAAAATGTTTCTATGTGCATAATCTACAAATTGAGAACAGTAGTCAATGAAACGAGATGTAAATGTCTTAGTAATAATTTATAACATGATGAAATTATTACATGAATAAGGACAACGAACAGTAAATGAGTTAACTACGGTTATGGAAAGTATAATTAGGTAGACTAAGTATCCTCGATAGTTACGTACTACATAAGAGAGGTGAGGAAGTTCAAGGGAGTGTGCGAAACCTTAATATGTGTAATCAATAACTTAATTGTGATAACTTCTTGCAAAATATTTTCAAATGTTTTGAGTACTAACTCTTGCTATGTAAAATTTTAAAAACCATTTAGGTGCCCAACCACAAGGACACCCAGCTTGATTCCATGTCAGAGATTTGGGAGCTGCAGCCAGTGTGGAGGTTGCAGGGATTGTTTAGACGCTTCCTCTTTTTCATTTCTAGTGCAGGATCTCAGTTTTATTATTTCTAGTTGGAACATGTCATTCCACCTTTACTATTACAGTTTATTCTAGTTATGGAATTGTAGTTGTCTTTTTGGGCTGTGGTTTACGGCAAGACTTTATTTGCTTTCAGATTATTTTATGTACTTAGCATTCATATCTAGTTTTGGTAATGTGTGGTTTGGATTATTTATTGTTTAAGAAAGATAAAATTTGGCACCCGTTTTAAATTTCATTTAGGTGGTTAGTAATTTTAAAAGGCGTTCGACAGTGATGCTAAGAATGAACCATTTAAGAAACCTGTTTATATTAAAATAAGGCTTGATCACCCAAGGTTTAATTAGGCGGGGTGTCACAATATGATTACTCTGTCCAATATTTGGGATAGAGCTATCTATCTTGCTAGTCTTATCTAGTCCGTCATTTATGACTCGTCTACCTATGGTATTCGTTTCTTTAGTTTCTATAGGAGGGGTTTCTCTAAATTTACAGGTGTTTACCTGTGTTTGTTCAAGTATTTTTTCAATTCTTTCTAAGAAGTCTGAATAGTCCTTTTGTCTTTTTATTTGATTTAGGATTTCTTCTTTAGAATTCTTATTCTCTTTTCTAGTCTTCTCAGAAGTTTCTTCACTATGTCTAGCTAGAGAATTAACAATGGTTTTACCAATATTAGTAATATAGTCTTTCACTTCATTGCCTTTTTTTTGTTGTTGCATAGATCTAATTTCTATGGCTTCTACAGTCTTTTCAATTTTATCTAACCGAGTTAGAATAAAAGGCGAGTCTATTTCTACTTGGGATGGTTTATTGTATATGACGTTAATTCCGTTTATAATTTCTTTGTATTTTTCTTCTACTTGGGCCATGTCTAGTCTAAGTTCATTAATAATACTATCCATTTTGGATAGGTTATGGCTCTCCCTATTATTAAGGTAATTTGCTAAATTTTTTTGGAATTTAACAAAGTCTGTGTAGAAGGTGGTTAATCCTTCTGTCTTAGCCTTTAAGTCTAAATGCAAGTCTTTAACAAAACTACTATTATAATCTTGGGTAGCTGCTATGGATGTAGAAATTAAATTCAATCTTTCTAATATAAGTCTAGTTGCTTTAGCCGCGTTGGTAATCTCATTTTCATTTATCTTATAATAAAATATATCATCATTTATTTTTTCTAAAATTCTTTGATAAAATTCTGATAAAGTCTGAATGGAGAGGTCTCTAGGTACCTCATTCCAGTTTGATCTAACTATCTCCGTGAGGAAGATAACTATCTTGTCTAGGGATAAGCTTAGCTTGTTCTTTAGTAAGTTTAATTAACTCACTGTCTTGATTTTTAATTAAGGTTTTAATTTTTAAAATGTCTTTGTTAAGGACTTCTATATGATTAGTCTTAATATTTATTTCTTGTAAAACATGGACTAAGTCTATTGGGATTTGGTTATCTATTTCTAGTAATCTTTTAGAGATATTTTTTATCTCCGTTTCTAGGATTTTAGTGTCTTTTATTAATTGTCTTAATATAAGGAGTATACACTTATTTTGGTCTATTATGCTATTAATAGCACTAGCAGTGACTTGTCTACTGTCTGCGTGTTTTTGTTGGGATATGTTCAATGTGTGAACAACCGTCCATGTGTGTGGTTAAACAACCTTCCGAGTCTAAATCATTTATGGGTATAGGTTGGTAGTCTGGGTTGGATCCAAAAATATCTTGATAAATGCGAGAGATAAATCCCAAGGGCATTAAAGTCTTTTTACTTATAAGTCTAAAAGGAACGTCTTATGTCTCTGATACCAGAATTGGGGTTTGGTCAGAATTTGGCGGGGTTTTATTTCTAAGGTCTTAAAGCTTAAAATGCAAAATTGTTATCTAAAGGTATTGGGGTCTAAAATAGAATATTACTAAAGGTCTTACTTTTGTTTTATTATGGACCTCACATAAGGACCTCATTTAAGGACCTCACTTGAGCCTATGCCTATATATATTCTTTGAATTTTTGGTCAAAATTTTAGATTGACTCGATCTAACCTAAGTCTACCTAGATTCCTCGACAACGGTGTCAAAAACTTGACGTGACCACAAATGTGTCTAGTGTGCGAACTATGTAGGCTCAAGTGCAAACCTGTTGCTCATGTAATAATCCTATAAGTCGGGTATCGATCCTCAGGGAAACAGGATGAACGAATTCGTGACGACGTTGGAAAGATTAAGAAATCCTAGCTTTAGCTCTAAAAAGAAAGAAAAGATAATTTGGAATACGAGACAACTACAACTAGATACAAATTTGAGAATGATTAACTAATGAAACTACGAATGAATAAAATGCAGTTATTCTAATTAAACAAAACCTGATGACAATTGAAATGAAAATTTAACTATGAAATGAGAACAAATAGGTCGGGTAACAATCACCCACACCCTAGTAATTCACTTTGTAGGACACTAGATTCAGAATTAGAATTTTAAATGAACCCGATCTTTAGTACTCCCAAGTATTACACATATGAGGGATCATAGACCACACAGTATGTAAGAAAAGGACGAGTAAAGCGGTGTTGCATTAACCAATACGCGCGTCGCACTCTTAAGCATCCTGGTTACCTAGGGAAAACGAGATCAAAAGTCCTACGACAGCTGCACTAGTTATGCAACACGATTCATATAAGATTTTAATTCAAAAGTCTATTTCCCATTATCGTGAATTACATCCGGGGGGGGGGGGGGGGTCATGCACCCCAACCCTTAGAAAATTAGCTAGACATGATTAACTTAAAGAAAAACAGGGTTTTTAAGAAATAAAACACTAACTCTAAAGAAACTAATTGAAAGGACAATTTCAGATTCAAATCAACAATTAAACTACTGAGCAATTGAAAATTAAAGGAAAGATATTACTTGAATTGCATAAATTAACTCAAATCCTTATTATGGAAAACTAGGTTTTTTTACTACAAAACCCTCTCCTCCTAATTAGCTAACCTAAAAATCGAACCCATAATATTATGGAACTAATCTGAATAAATAGCCACGAAATTTACAAGAGTTTGATTCCATTACAACTCTGAGAGTGAATAGAAAATTTCATAAAAAATCCAATGCAGTCCAGACCGGGTGCCCAGGGGCGGTACGGATCTCCCCTTATTCGAGCTAGTGTTCCTTATATAGAGGCGGTCCGGATCGCACCCCTTTTTTTACAGCAATTCTTTTACCAGGGTGGTCCGGATCAATCGCCCAGGGAAGTTCGGATCGCCTGTCTTTTCCATCCAGAGAATTGTTTAGATCCCGGTCCGGATCCTTTTTTAGAAAAAGGTCCGGATTGCCTTGTATTTATATGCAGGGATCTTTCTCTTGATTCTTCTCAACATTAAATCCTCGTAACTAGTTCATCGTAGCTCCGATTATCTTGCCATTTCTTCCAATGTTCTTGAGATTGAATTCTCTTCGACTCTCTAGTTGGCTTCAACTCCGGACGAAGGCTAAAAATTTACGAAATCGCCCTTTGACCTTCCTCATTTGACTTTATTCATTACTTTTCCAGTTTCTTTCCTCCTCAATACTTCAAATGCCTGCAAAACTCATGAGAAATACACGAAACTAGATGGACTTGTTAGAAGGAGTTAGTATCAAAGAAATGTGATAATTACACTCATTTTACGTTACTCGAGATATTAAAAGCTTCTAAATTAAGGGGGTAAATTTGGAAGAATTTGAGCCTAATCACTTTAGTAGTGGAAGCATTTGGAATATTGAAGTCAATCCCACACTTGTCATCTTTGATTTGAATGGTGACTAACATTTTCTCCAACATCTCCAACCTAGATTCCAAATTAAATTTGACATGACTCGAGTCTCTAAATCTCTATTCTAGTTCCACTATCATGGACTCGATTAAATGCCCAGACTCTTCAAAATTAAGAAGCTCATTCTTTAAAACCTCCATCAAACCTCGAAGGTTATTTATCTTACCCTCAACATAAACTACACCAAAAAGGATAAATTGTCACATTTGAGCCGACCAGCCTTGTCACGGTTATTGATCGTGATAAAAAAATATGTTTTTTTATCAAGATCAATGATCGTGACAAGTCCGTGATAAAGGGTTATCACGGTCATTGACCGTGACAAGTACATTTGCCACGGAATTATCACGGTAAATGACCGTAACAACTCTATAATGTTGTAAAGTTGTCACGATCAAAGACCTTGATAGGTTCGTGACAACTCTTTTAACAAATAACCTTAGTGCCTTTTTTTTCCCACCATTTTCTTTCCCTCCATTTTCTCTCTCTACTGCTCGAGTGACGATTCTCTCTCTCTCTCTTTCTCTCTCTACATTTAAGGTCATTTTTTATTCTCTCTCTCTCTCTTTCCTTTGTATATGTGTGTGCGCGCGTAGGTTGTGTGTGTGTGTAGGGGTGTCTCTGTCTGTAGGGGTGGGGGGGTGGGGGGAGGGGGGCTAGGGTGTGTAGTGTGTGTGTGTGTGTGTGTGAGAGAGAGAGAGAGAGAGAGAGAGAGAGAGAGAGAGAGATTGAATTAGACGATTCGATGTGCCCCGATCTTATAACATGAATTGTATTGGTATTGATATTGAATTTGAATTGAATTGAATTGGTATAAATTGGAATTGAATTTGAATTGTTATTGATATTAGTGTAAATTGATATAAATTAAAATTGAATTTGAATTAAATGAAACATACTTTAAATTAAATTATAACATACTTTAAATTACATAATTAAATGAAACATACTTTAAATCTTTAAATTAAATGAAACATACTTTAAATTTTATGCGTACTTTAAATTAAATGAAACATACTTTAAATTACATAATTAAAAAAAATCTCTCGAATTATGATAAGACATAATTAAATTAAGCATACTTTAAATTACACATAGTGCGTATAGACAATAGCCTTCTAGTTCTTATGCGTACGCATTCAATAGACCTTAGACCCATTCGAGAGTCATTACCTTGTAATGAGATCTCTCAAATTGTCCCGTTTGGACAGTTTGGGACATCATAGTTTCTGTATAATAATATTCTTAGTGGCTTAAACTTGTTACTTTTTTGGGAAAGTTTTGCAGTCGTATCTTAATGTTCTCTGGGTACATACTAGATAATGCGATGTTAAATGTTATTTCAATTGATAAATTGAAATAGCACTCACACTTGCAAATCCATGTCGTGTACTCAGAGAACTATGGGGATATGCTACTAATTTTTCCTCCAATTGGAACAATGTGCATGAGCTGTAAAGTATATTACAGAAATATGTGGTCTTAAATGGGATAGGACCACTCACCCTTTAGAGGAGATGGAGGAAATAGGAATTTGAATGCATGAATAAATTTACATTAAGTCAACTCTTATATAACACTTGCTTCGGGGCGTGCATGCCTGCATGTATTCTCATTTGAATGGATGACATAATGGTTCTACAATATTTATAACTAATTTAAATTACATATACTTTGTATTATTCTCATTTGAATATACGCTTCTTACCCATAATAGGTGATTTTTTGTAGTAGTTGTGATGGGATATCCTAAATACAAAGAGTGGATGGGTGAGACAAATACATTAGAGGATATGTTTCGTAAAGGTCCTAATGAATTTGTGAAATACGCAAAGAGATGTCATGATGATGAAGAGTTTCCGTGTCCGTGTGCTAGGTGTAAGAATGGTGAGGTGTTTGAGTGGAAAATATTTGAACTACATTTGTTAAGATGGGTTATGCAAGATAGTTATCGAATTTGCATTTTTTACGGGGAATCGAAAGTTCCTTTTATCCCCGAGAAACTTTCTCAATAACCTTCAATAAATAAGATAGATGTACAAGGGGAGAATGACAATGTAGGTCATAATATGCTAGAGGATTTAGTTGATGACGCGTATGGAGCTCATAAACTAGAAGAAAATGAAGTCACTGACGATGTACAAGGTTTAGATGGTCATGAAGATATCGGGATAAACCTCGACGATGACTGCCAAAGTTTAAAATTTAAGGCGACCCAACCATTATACTCTTTCTGGGAGAAAGATCAAACAACTTTACATTCCATGGTTGGTTTGCATAGTTTGAAGACCCAATATGGTTTATCTAGCAATAGCGTGATGGGAATTTTGAATTGGGTGAAGGGCTTGCTACCCAAGCAGAATACGCTTCCAAACAGCTATCCTGCTATGAAAAATAATTTGAAAGGTTTGGGAATGAAGTATAAATCAATTCATGCTTATTTGTATGACTGCATACTATACCGAAAGGAGTATAAAAATCTCGATCGGTGTTCGGTATGCGATGAACCTAGATATGTCCAATCTACTGGCAAGGAAGGAACAAGCTCAAAAGTGCCTCAAAAAGTGTTGAAATATTTTCTCGTTGGGCCTAAATTAAAGTGTTTTTTCACAGTACCATGGATAGCGGAAGCAATGACTTGGCATGCTAGGACAGAAGCAGAGGATAATCTCATGCGTCATCCTATTGATTCTACAACTTGAAAGAGGTTGAGTTTTGAGCATCCCGATTTTACTCGAGAACAACGTAACATTCGTTTGGCAATATCAAATGATGGTTTCAATCCATTTAGAAATATAATCATCAATCAGAGTGTATGGTCAGTGATCCTAGCCCCACTTAACCTCCCTCATTCACTGTTGATGTAAAAAATTAGATTATATCTAATTATTTAATCACAGATAGAATAAAATGAAACAATGAAATTTTAAAGTGGTTCAGCCTTATAAGAATGGCCTACGTCCACTGTTTCTATTATTGCTGACTGTTTAGGAATTCTTGATTACCAGTTTAGTCAAGAAATTCCCGGTCCCCTTACAATGAGGATAATATAATATATTTATAGCCCTCAGGCTGTACATGTGAAAGGGTAATACATAGCTGTCCATTAGGCGTATACATATGTATGATAATAATAATAAGCATTTAATGCGCAGTTAATCTGTTGGTTATCCTGCTATTAATGCTCTGTTCGAGGTGCAGCTCAAACCGCCTAAGTAGATCGGTACTCATAAGTTTCTCGGTGTATTAAAGTTCCTCGGAGAACTCTTATTGGTCGGAGTGTCTGAGTTAATCGGGGAAGCAGAGTTCCTCGTTGCAGTATGGTTCCTCGGAGAGCATCTATTGCTTGGAGTATCTGAGTGGGTCAAGGTGTTGTTCGGAAGTGTTTGTTATTGCCACGCAGATTGCCACATGTCTTTACTCAATTGAGCCATGTCAGCAGACTAAATTTGGTATCAACAGAAGCCCCCAATGTTTCACAGTTCGAAATTTGAGGAGTGTGGAACACTCTTTCTCGAAATATGGCGGTTTTAAATGGTCATCCTAAAATTTAGGAGTATTTTCTTTTGTATTTATTTCTCTTTCCAAATTCGTAGAATCGGACTTTTTAATTTTTTATAACCGCTTTGATTCCCGCGCCCTTTTTGTCTTTTTAGCCGCTGGTAATATAACCGTCTCTTTTTGTAATCATTATCTTTACCCATTCCCAAGACAGGGTATTTAAGCGTTGCAGAAAATCCCCTCGTCTTCTACTTTTTCAAATTTATCTCTTTGAGTTTTCCATTGTCTCTCTCTCCTATGCGTTCATCCTTTTCATCATTCGTTGTCAACAGACTCATCCTTTTTCCTGTAAGATCTTCTTCTTTCTCTTTGATTTCCTTTACTCATCATGGTTTACCCTGTAGAGTCGCTTGATAAGTTTTGTTCTGATTTCTCTATTCCTTCATGGGTTATTTTGGAGGAACTTTCTGAGCCTTCAGATTATTTTCGTTTGGCTGAGGGACATTGGTTCCCCAGTCTCTTTGTCGCTGAATGTGACTTTTCTTTTCCCCCAAACCCTTTATGTCTGGAATTCTGTCAATATTTTGACGTGGTTCCTACAAGAATAGCCCCCAATACGTGGAGAATAGTTAACGGAGTTCATAGATTAAATCAAATTCATGGAACTCGTATAGGAATTCTAGAAATTATGTTCTGTTATAGATGGGTTGTTGGTGATAATACTTTTTATTTAAAAACTAGGTTTTTAAATAGGGCTTTAGTGGTCAATCGCCCAGATGCCAATAGGGACTACTTCGAGCACGGGGTTGTTATGAAAAATTGGCAACACCCTCCACTGACTGGAAATGATGTGTACCAGGGTCCTAGATGTCCTCCCTATGGCGATGGGATAGGTTGTTTTTATTTTATTTTATTTTTGAAATTATGCTTCCTTTGTGTTTGATAAAATGTGTCACTGATATTTTAATTTTCATTTATTTGCAGCTGACAGCAAAAGAAGATCTCCAAAAGAGACAGAAGTTAATTTAAAACATCTAAAACTTATCTGGGGTTTGCATCAGACTGTTGCTGACGAGCATATCAGGTCAGCTTCATATTTATTGCAGTATAAGAGTTACACCTCATCTTTTACTGCTCGTCCGGTGATAAGTGAGGTAGAACAGTACTTGCTTCTGCAAGTTCTTCACCTGAGTGTCATATCCCTCTTAGTGAAAGAATGAAGAAAAGAAGAGCTCCTGCCATCTTCGAGAAATCTGCCTCTGTTGCTGGAGAGGAAAAGAGAAGTAAACATGATGTTCCAGAAGAGGGGACAAAGAAGATTGATACACCCCCTACGGCTACTACTGTGAAGGTTGCCGAGAAGCCCCCAGTGGATCCGAGCAAGGCCGCTGTTCCAAGCGAGGTGATTGTTATCTCTCCGACTAAGACTACATCGTTAATCGAGACCATTCATGTTCCCCCAAGGAAGCTGAAGAAGAGCTCCTCGGTCAATTTGGTTGAATCCATCTCTCAGCCCCCGATTACTGGAAGTGGTGTTCCCACTTTTGTTCCCCCGAGCTCTGCCATGAGCTCGGTGAAGTCTTGGATCATTCCCGAGATCCAAGGTATGGAAGAAAATCTTTCTCGGGACATGGTTACCTCATTAGTTGCTCGTCATATAGCTTCTGTAAGTATCATTGGCCTCAACTTTCATTTTTCCCTTGTTACATCTGTGTACTGACTTGATATCATTTTCTTTTCCCAGTTGGTGACCTGTTTTAATACTATTTTAAAGAAAGATGAAGTTATTAAAGCTTCAAGCTCCTCGTATGGTGTAGAGGAAGCTTTGGTGGGCCTGACGCAGTCTTTGAAAGATTCTCGTCAGTAGTATGATGATGATAAGGCTGCTTGGGAGGAGAAACTTGATTCCACCGAGCAGGAGAGAAACCAAGATGTTGAAGTCTCCAAAGGTTTGGAGAAAAAAATAAAAAACTTGGAAGAGAAGAATAAATAGCTCGATGAGAAGCTCAAAAATGCTAGGGAGCTTGAAAGTAAGATCAAAAATGCTGAAGAAGAGTTGGGCCGACTTCGTGAAGTAGGTCGTCAAAAGGAAGAAATAGAGAATAAGCTGAAGGCTGCCGAGGATCTTCTTTCCGAGAAGCTTTCCTTGGAGAAAGCGAAAAGGAAGTTGGCTATAAAAAAGCCTTTCAGCACTGGCTGGGATAAGGGGTGGAATAAAGGTCTGGCTGCCATGATGTCGCAGGTGGAATATGGTAGCCACAAATACTTTAGGGATGGCTGGGCCGCTGCTCTGCAAGAGATGAAGGTCGATGAAAATTCTGACCTGTTTTAGCGACACATCCCGGGCCCCCCTCCAACTCCTGAAGAAGAAGAAGAGGACGAAGCCGCCTCTGAGGAATCCTCCATGGTGATGGGAGATCAAATTCCTCATTCCCCAGCTATCCAGTCCACCAATGAGCAACTTCAACCATCCATTGTTTCAAACGAGCAACTTCCAGCACTCCCCGAGCAACCATCTGTACCATCCGAGCAACCTACCTCCTCGTCCCAGCCTCCCAAGAAAGTTTTGGGTGACAAGGAAAAGGTGTAGAGTTGTTCGAATTTTTCTCTCTGTTTATTTTTCTTTATCAAATGTAACTCTGAATTTTGTACTTCTCCTTTATGATGTAATAAAATTTGAAGTTTCGCCTATTCATACTGTTGTTTCTCTTCTTCATGCTCTGTTTGAACTCTTATTGATTCTTGCTTTCTCTTCCTTTACTAGTTTATGGTCAGGATGGACTTATTGTCTACTCATGATACAAAATTATTGAGGCAATGCAATGAGTACTTCAAAGTTGGTTATATAGATATGAGTGCAGCACAAATCGTTGACATCCTCGGTCAAGGTGCTTCAGAGCAAGCAATTTTAGCCTACCAGTATTTGAAGTGCCTGCTTGACCGTGCTGTGGCTAACAATGTAGAATATTATGAAATGATTGAAGATCTCCAAGGAACTCTTGAAGAGCTTCAACAATAATATAAGGAATCTACAATCCTTTTGCACGAAGGATATGAGAAGAAGTATCAGCAACTCAGTACTGATAAGGGATACGATAAACTGTTTGTTGCTTACGATGTGAGGGAGAGAACTTTGAAGGTTGAGACCGAAGGGCACAGACAGATAGCTGAGTTGTTAGAGCAGGAAAATAATAACCTGCAAAGAGAGGTGTCTCAGTTGAAGTCTGCATCTTCCACCTCAAACGCTTTGGTCCCTGTGAACGATGAGGGATTCTCTTTCTTGGAGGTCGAAAATGCCAACCTGAGGGATGAATTAGAAACCTTGAAGAGAGCTGGCCCTTCTACATCTCCTCGGGGACGAGCAAGAGATCCTCGGATTACTGTCGAGGAACAGAGAACTCAATCTGCTCTGGAGAACAAGGCCTTCCAACTGATGGCAAAGAACCAGGCATTGGCTGAGATGTCTAAGAAGATCAGGAATCTAGACGAGCAGCTTTCTGCACAGAAGTCTGCCTTGGAGAATAAAGAACTCTTTATAAAAAGTCTTCACGAGCAGTTGGAAAGGTTGACTTATCAGTTCCACAAGCAGCCCAGGGAATTTTGGATGGCTGGCTACAATGAGGCTCTTTACCATTTGGATGATCGGATCCAAAATACGAATAATAAAGGTTACAAACAAGGGTGGTTGAATTCCCTGGGTGTACTGCAACTGGAACAAGGTCACTACTTGTGGGATTATCATAATCCTGGGTTGCTCGACTTGCCAGTGCCACCCTTTAAACTTGACATGAGCTGGATCCCTGCCCGGGCAATCCCTCAGTGTTTGATTTCCCAATACCTTGGCGATTATAGTCTCCATTCCAAAGCTGAAATATCTCGCCCCGAGCACCTACTCGATCGACCATTTGTGATGAACATCAAGATGCTTAAAGATCTTAATTTTATAAACTCCCCTTATGCTTTAGACGATCCTCCTGCTGGCGAGGAACCCGTTTCAAAAGCAGAGGGGAAGAAACCAATAGAATAGGAATCTTGATGTAATAATTAATTTTTATTTCATTCTCAATGTATTCTATTTTTGGATTTAATGAAAGACTTTTATTTTTGTTTGCAATCTTGATTGCCATTGCCTTGTGGTTGTAAAACACTTTATATATGTATATCTGTTAAAAAGATAACAACATTGTGTTATTTGTCGATCAACTTAGAGTGGATTAAAACTTATTGTCGACTAGTTTGAATTTGTGGTAATCATTTGACAACTAACCAAACTTAATGATGTTTTGTTTCTCGACCAACTTGGTAGTAATTTAAAAAGTTACGAGTATCAAAAATTTTGCTCGATCACTTTCTCGTACTCATAAAATATTTTTGACCAACCAAGGTCGGTAAATTTTCCTTCTCGACCAACTAAAGTTAGTGAGTTTTTATTCCCGATCAACCATAATTAGTGGATTTTTTCTTACTGACAAACTTTGGCACTTTTTGGAATAGTTTTTCTTCCTAACCAACCTTAGTTGGCATTTTTAGGAATCGTTTTTCTTCCTAACCAACCTTAGTTGGCATTTTTAGGAATAGTTTTTCTTCCTAACCATCCTTAGTTGGCACTTTTAGGAATAGTTTTACTTCCTAACCAACCTTAGTTGGCACTTTTAGGAATAGTTTTACTTCCTAACCAACCTTAGTTGGCATTTTTAGGAATACTTTTTCTTCCTAACCAACCTTAGTTGGCATTTTTAGGAATAGTTTTTCTTCCTAACCAACCTTAGTTGGTATTTTTAGGAATAGTTTTTAGTAGTCTGAGTTTTGCTGAGTAGTGTGTAGCACTAGTATTCCGCAAAAAATTTCCAGCAAAAGGAGAGAACTGGGCAGAATATTGTCACTTTATTCATACTAACGAAAATGTATTACATGAGAGTTTACATCACTGATAATACTTGCGCAAGTGTTCTGCATTCCATGCATTCTTAAACTCCTGCCCTTCTAAAGTTGTTATTCTGTAGGTTCCTGGTCGAACAACTTCTGTAACTCGGTAAGGTCCATGCCAGTTTACTTCCAATTTTTTGTGCTTTTGTATCACTTTCTTTAGCACATAGTCTCCTTCTTTCAGGTCGCACTTCTTTACTCTCTTGTTGTAGAACAAAGTTGTTCGTTGTTGGTAAGAAGCATTCTCGATGGATGCTTCTTCTCTAACTTCCTCGAGCATGTCTAAATCCAATCTTCTCATTAAGTCGTTGACAGGGGAATTGAAATTCAGTACTCTGTGTGTCGGGATACCCAACTCGGCAGGTATAACGGCTTCACTTCCAAATGCCAACATATACGGAGATTCCCCTGTTGCTACTCGGGGAGTAATTCGGTAAGCCCATAGTACTGATTGTAGCTCGTTGATCCAATTTGCTTTCGCGTCATTCAGTCTTTTCTTCAAGCCATTCAGTAGCGTTCTGTTTGTTACTTCAGTTTGTCCATTGCTTTGGGGATGGCCTGGTGCTGAGTGGATCTTCAAGATATTTGACTGATGACAATAGGCAGCGAACTCCTCATTGTCAAATTGTGTTCCATGGTCGGTAATGAATGCATGGGGAAGACCATATCTACAGATGATATTTTTTCAAATAAATTGATACACCTTCTCATACGTCATGTCGACAAGAGGCTCGGCTTCTACCCACTTAGTAAAATAATCCACTGCGACGATGAGATATTTAAATCTTCCTCTGGTCATTGGAAGTGGTCCGACCAAGTCAATTCCCCACATAGCAAATGGCTAAGGGGAAGTAATGGGTGTCAACAACGCTTGGGGATTTCTTCGGATGGAGGAGAAGCACTGACACTTGTCACATTTCTTAGTATAGGCTATACAATCATCCCTCATCATTGGCCAGTAGTATCCTTGCGTCATAACCCTTTGCAAAAGCGTTTGACCTGCTACATGGGCTCCACAGGACCCTTCATGGACCTCTTCAATCAAGTATTTCACCTCGGTGGGATGCACACATCTTTGCAAACCTACTATAATTCCTCATCTGTACAGAATACCATTATTCAGTACATAACGAGCAGCTTTAAACTTCAGTTTTTTGGCTGCAAGTTTGTCAGTTGGTAATTCCCCCTCCTCAATATATGCCCTGATGGAATCCATCCAAGATGGTCCTAAATTAAGGGTAATAAAATTCATCGTCAAATCTTCATCTATACTCCGACCAGCTAAAACTTCAATTTGGATTGTTCTTCGTAGCTCGGTACGAGTAGATGATGCTAATCGAGCTAAGGCGTCTGCCCTCGCATTCTCCGTTCTTGGTATTCTGACCAGCTGAATAGTAGCAAATTCTGATACCAATTCCCTTGCCTTTGCATGATACCTGATCATTAATTCTCCTTTGGCTGCATATACTCCCATCATTTGATTTATGATCAATTGCGAGTCACTGAAGACAATAACCTGCTCTGCCCCCATGGTTTTTGCCAAACTAAGACCTGCAATCATGGCTTCATATTCAACCTCATTATTCGAAGCTTTGATTTGGAAGCGTAGGGCATATTCCATGTCGACCTCGTCTGGACTATTAAGAACAATCCCTGCCCCACAGCCCGTTGTGCAAGATGAGTCATCCACATATAAACTCCATATAGGTAACTCGTCTTCAAATTTTTGATCTGACAGAGTTCCTCAGTGGAAAATTTGTTGCTTCCTTTCACCCTCTCCTAATATTTCTTGATGTTCGTCGATCATCACTTCTTTCCCTTTTACCAACTTAAGTTGATCTGGGCTTGAGTTTGATGATTCTGTAACATCTACTTGCCCTTTTACCAACCTAAGTTGGTCTGGGCTTGGGTTTGATGATTCTGTAACATCCACAGGTTGATCGGTGGGCAACTTTTGCTTCTCGGTGGTATCAGGATAGGTGAACTCCACTATAAAATCTGGTACTGCTTGCCCTTTAAACGATGATCTGGGTTCATAAATTATGTCATATTCACCGAGCTCTATTGCCCAATACATCAATCTTC
The DNA here is from genome assembly GCA_949130495.1 of Sambucus nigra. Taxonomy (NCBI): domain Eukaryota; kingdom Viridiplantae; phylum Streptophyta; class Magnoliopsida; order Dipsacales; family Adoxaceae; genus Sambucus; species Sambucus nigra. Next base: position 246,984,460 of record OX422210.1, read on the forward strand.
CTGATTTTTCTGGTTTATAAAGAGCTTGCCTCAATGGCATATCGGTATATACGACTATAGTATGAGCCTGGAAGTATGGCTTCATTCTTCTACTTACCTCGATCAATGCTAATGCCAATTTTTCCAGCTTTGGATATCTGATCTCTGCTCCTCGAAAGGCTTTGCTAGTGTAATAAATCAGTTTTTGCACTCCATTCTCCACTCTTATTAATGCCGAGCTAACTGCATTTTCCGACACTGCCAGATACAAGTACAATTTTTCTCCCATCACTAGCCTGAACAATAGTGGAGGTGCTCCCAGATATTTCTTCAAGTCTTGAAAAGCCTTCTCACATTCATCATTCCACTCAAAAGTCTTTCAGAGCGTTTTAAAGAATGGGAGACATCTATCAATTGCTCGCGATACAAATCTGTTGAGTGCTGCTACTCGTCCTGTAAAACTTTTCACTTCTTTCTTCGTCGTTAGAGATCGCAGCTCTAACAGAGCTTTGATCTTTTCAGGGTTTACTTTAATGCCTCGTTTATTGACAATGTACCCGAGAAACATGCCTTCTCGTACTCCAAATATGCACTTCGTCGGGTTCAGCTTCATTTGATATTTATCTAGTTGATTAAAGGTCTAGCCTAAGTCAACTAGATGATCAACATCTTTTTTGCTCTTTGTTAGCATATCATTAACATAGACTTCCATATTGCAACTGATTTGTTCTGCAAACACCTTGTTCATCAGCCGCTGATATATTGCACCTGCATTTTTCAAACCAAAAGGCATAACATTATAACAGTAAGTTCCCCTAGGGGTAATGAAAGAAGTACTCTCCCTGTCTTCAGGTTTCATCTTAATCTGGTTGTATCCAGAATAAGCGTCCATGAAGCTCAACAGCTCGTGTCCCGAGGTAGCATCTACTAATTGATCAATTCGGGGCAAGGGAAAGTGGTCCTTTGGGCATGCTTTGTTGAGGTCGGTGAAATCTACACACATCCTCCATTTGTTATTCTTTTTCTTTACCATCACCACATTTGCTAACCAGTATGGATATTTAACATCTTCAATAAAGCAAGCTTTCTGGAGCTTCTCGACCTCTTCCTGTATAGCTTGATTTGTCTCGGGACTGAATACTCTTCTTCTCTGCTTTACTGGCTTGATCTCCTTATTCACGTTGAGTTCGTGGCATAAGAAATTTGGGTTTATTTCGGGCATATCCTCGTGACTCCCTGCAAAAGTTTGCTTTCTGCTTCTTAGGAAAGTTATCAATTTCTATTTTAGTGAGGCCTCCAACGACGAACCTATTTGAGTCGTTCGTTCAGGGTGCTCGTCGTCCAGAATGATGTTTTCAGTAGCTTCCACCACCTGGCCTTTAACGAGTTGGGACTCATCTCTAGGATTCAATGTTTCAATTTCTGCACCTTCCTCCACTTGATAGGTAGTAGTCTTTTCCTTGATTCCTCCAGTTCCTCTTGATAGGCAGATGAATAGTAACATTCTCGAGCTACTTTTTGATCACCCTTCACAACTCTTACTCTAAAATTTGTTAGAAATTTTAGGCATTGATGTACCGTAGATGGCACTGCCTCGAACTTCTTTAATCCTACCCTTACCGTGAAGATATTGTAGATTGATTGGACATTTTTATCCATCACGAAGAAGCGTATTCTTTCTGTTTCGACAAGCAGGCCATGTACCAATGAATATATCCAATTTGATCGTCCCAAGTGGAAAAACTTTCTCGCCAGCAAAATCGAGGAGGGGTCTATGATAATGCTCCAATTGAGATAGCTTTAGATTTAAACTGTCGAAGCATGAGTAGAACATGATGTCTGCCGAGCTACCATTGTCTACCAGTGCTCTTGAAATCATTACTTCCTTCATCCTCATTTTGATCACCAATGGGTCATCATGAGGATATAGAACACCTGCGACGTCATTCTTTGAGAAACCAACGACCAATTTCTCTTTGTTTACCTTTCTCGGATGATCCTCCTCAGCTAGATTTATTTGTTGAATGTATGAGCAAGCTTGAGCCTCACATAGGTAAGCTTTTCTCTTTGCACTAAGGTCTCCTCCTCCTGTATCTCCACCTGTAATAACATTACAATCAAATGACCCAAAGCGTATTGAAAATACCTCACGTTCTGGCTGCCTTGGTCTCTTGGGAAAATCGGGGTCGTCTTCTGGATCAACTTCATGGTCTCTTTTCTTGTTCTCCTCTGCTCGATGAGGAGATCTAGACCTCTCTCTTGTTCGGTCGCTGTTTCTTCTTTCATTTCTACGATCAATATACTTTGCCAATTTTCCTCGTCTAATAAGTGTTTCAATCTCATTCTGAAGAGCTATGTAATTTTGGGTCATATGGCCATGATCTTTATGAAAATCGTAATATTTTGCCTTATTCCTCCTTCAGGGTCTGTCTTCATTTTTTCTGGCCAGTTTAATTCCTTGTTGTTCTTGATTTCTTCTAGAACATGGTTGATGTCTATCTTCAAAGGAGTGTAATTATCAAATTTCTTCAATACCTCCCATGACGACCTTATTTTTTATTATTTGTCACCACCATTGTTCTTATGCTCTTTCTTCTTAACTTTATCACCTTCCACCTTGGTTTCTTTGGCGTCCATATTCTTCTTCGCAGCCATAGCCTCCTCGGCATTCATGATCTTGGCCGCTTTTGCCATCAGTTCTGACATGGTTCTGGGTGAATCGTTAGCCAAAGTGTAGTACAACTTATTAGGCAGCAGCCCACTCATCAAGGCGGCAATCGCTGTCTTTTCTTCATAATCAATGACTTCGAGTTTCTCGTTATTAAAATGAGTTATATAATCTCTGGTACTCTCACCAGCGTTTTGTCTAACACTTAACAAATGCGCTACTCGTTTAACTGGATTTGCCCCAAAATAGAAATTTCCAATGAATTACTCGGCCAGTTGAACAAAAGTTGAGATCTTACCCCGAGGAAGATTATTGTACCATATTTGAGCAGATCCGGTAAGAGTTCCTGAGAATGCTTTGCACCTCATCTCATCTGGAACAACATAGATGTCGGCTGCAGCTTGGTATTGTTCTACATGAAGAACAGGGTCGGTCTTTCCATCATATTTGGGATTCACAACAGGTGCTTTGAACTTTGACGGTGTGGGAAAATCCACAATGGCCTGGACAAAGGGTGTCCCTTGAACAAAAGTTCGTTGTAGGGGGTTCTTGGCCTTAGCTATTTCCCCTAGTCTGTCTTCCAGCCTTTGAATAGAGCCTTTCCACGCATCATTTCCTTCCTCGAGCCTGTTGGTTCGAGCAACTAATCGCGTTGAGGTGGCTTCCTGTGATTTATCTTGACGAGCAGCTGGTCGCGACTGGGCAGTTCCTTCCCTTAAGTCTAATGATCGTCGAAAGCTCCTCGACGCAGCCTTAGGAGGACTTTTGTTCCTCCTAGGACCTAATCGATCAAAAGGAGATACCCTGCTTAACCTTTCTAGCACTAGTCCTTTCTGGAGAGAGAGAGTGATACGTTGTTCAGTATTTGTGGCTCGTACTGACGAAGTTCGTCCAGGTTGATAAGAAAAATCTTCAGACTCCTCAGTACGATATGAATCGGTACGCCTAGTACACGAAGAAAGTAAATGGGTATTTCTTTGAACACTTCGATATCCTGAATGGGTCGGTACTTCGCCATGAAGGGTTTGTATGAGTTGTCACATAGTTTCTTGCATGGCTGTCTGGCCCTGGGCCAGATTTGTCATTATTCTAGCCAATCTGGAACGCTTGACGGAGCAGGTGGATTTGGAGGGCTTCCAGCGTTTCGATTGCTGGGTTCTGGATTATCAGTCATTTGTAATGAATTATTTTTGATGAAAAACGATATTACCAGTCGTTTCCCACAGACGGCGCCAATCTGTTGATGTAAAAAATTAGATTATATCTAATTATTTAATCACCGATAAAATAAAATGAAACAAAGAAATTTTAAAGTGGTTCAGCCTTATAAGAATGGTCTACGTCCACCATTTCTATTATTGCTGACTGTTTGGGAATTCTTAATTACCAGTTTAGTCAAGAAATTCCCGGTCCCCTTACAATGAGGATGATAAAATGTATTTATAGCCCTCACGCTGTACATGTGAAAGGGTAATACATAGCTGTCCATTAGGCGTATACATCTGTATGATAATAATAAGCATTTAATGCGCAGTTAATCTGTTGGTTATCCTGCTATTAATGCTCTGTTCGAGGTGCAGCTCGGACCGCCTAAGTAGCTCGGTACTCATAAGTTACTCGGTGTATTAAATTTCCTCGGAGAAGTCTTATTGGTTGGAGAGTCTGAGTTTATCGGGGAAGCAGAGTTTCTCGTTGCAGTATGGTTCCTCAGAGAGCATCTATTACTCGGAGTATCTGGGTGGGTCAAGGTGTTGTTCGGAAGTGTTTGTTATTGCCACGCAGATTGCCACGTGTCTTCACTTAATTGAGCCATGTCAGCAGACTAAATTTGGTATCAACATTCACATTGTATGAGACATGACTTTTTGATGTCATCTTTGTTAATACCTGGGCCAAGGGCACCAAGTGAGTACATCAATGTCTACCTGGCTCTTTTGGTAGAAGAATTAAATGAGTTGTGGAAAGAGGGTGTGCAAGCATTTGACTCTTTTAAAAAAGAAGAGTTTACGCTGAAAGCTATGTTGATGTGGGCAATTCATGATTTTTCAGCTTATGAGACATTATCCAGTTGTATGGTACATGGTTAATTGGGGTGTCCAATTTATGGAGAGGAGACTGGATCTCTAGGTATTCACCGGACCTATATACATAAGTTCAGTAAAGTTAATCACCTACCCTACAATATATCCCGCATGTAGTCCATATAATTATCGAATAACCTATGCAATGTTAATATACCTCCCTTAAGTCAATTCAGTAGCTATCTCACTCATACCCTATTAGTCCAAGTCACCGGTTCCCATTATCTTTCTCATCTACTAAATACACACATCAAATTAAATAAGAAGTATATATATATATATATATATAGCACCCTTAGGCTGAGACGTACGGTGCATGCATACTCTGCTATCAAGTCCCGGTACATCACGCACTAAATAAAAGACTATCGGTTCGGAATCACTTTCGAACCACAACATAAAATTCACACATAATTGGAGGCGAACATAGTTATAAGCCTTTGAATTACGCACATACCTACGCACCCAAATGATCGGGCACACCCTCATTCACACAAGTAGTGGTCATCCCTAAGTTCTATGTTGTGAGGTACAAGTCTAAAATCCCCCAAGATGCTCATCAGGATGAGGCTGCCCCATTTTTAAACCTCTCGTGATAGCAACCAGCGTAGGTATGTCATACACATAATAATTCACACATTAGGTATTCACCTGACCTATGTATATAAGTTCAGTAAATGGAAGCACGTACCCTACAAAATATCCCACATGTAGTCTATATAATTATCGAATAGCCTACGTACCGTTAATATACCTCTTTTAAGTTAATTCAGTAGCTATCTCACTCATACCCTACTGGTATAAGTCACCGATTCCCTATGAATCCTCATGTCATGATAAGTTTCCCCGAATTTAAATATCAACACACAATAATGTTAAGTTGACTTTAGCCCAAAATTCTCCTCATGTGATTAAGTCTCAAAATAATCCTTGGCCTACTAGTATTTAAAATAACTCTCATTATTTTTAAAAATCATCTCAAGAGTTAACCAGATCGTTTCCCACGCATTCTGAGCAAAAACGCAAAAAAATCTCAAAAGTTGGGCAGCCAAATCAATTTTCTTGTAGCAGGATTTCATCTTCTTCGTTTAACAGTTACGGGTTTAACCATTTTTAATCATCCAAACCTTCATTACTCGATCCCATACTCCCAACTAAACCTACCAAATATTATACCAACATATATGAATGATTTTTAACGTAATAGAAACATCAAATCATCAATAAACATCGTTTAATTAAATTATTTCAACAAGATTCTTAAAAATTCTAGAATTATCATATTTGTTCAAAACTCCAACAAAGATTCCAGACTTCTTCACCAAATTTTAACATTGATTATGGATTTCATTTGACATAAATAAAGGGATTTATCCTATCTCAATTTCAACCCAAGAACATGTTTTATGTCTTCCAAATTAACTCAAAATACATGAAGTTCATAGATTAATCATCCTACCCTAACATAGATGGTATATCTATCATAAATTTAGCAAGGTAAATACTTGCCTCTGTTGGAAGGTCTAATTCCTCGTAGAAAAATGGTATTGTTATAATCCTTTCCTCCCCATCTATGCGATGGTGGTGTTTGTGGTGCAATGATGGTGGAAATTTTCCTTGAGACCTCCTCTCTTCTTCCTCCTATAGCCTCTATGTGATTATGCAGATTCTAACCCTAACTCCCTCATCCTAGATGCTGATATAAACCTATAAAATTCGTAGGTCCATTTTCTACAAAAATGCAAGTGGCCAAATTCTCTCCCGGGGTGTCGGTTTAGCCTAAAAGTTCCCAGGGACCCAAACAAAACCCCCGAGTATATTTCTCTGACTATTTTGACCTTTCGGACACATTGAGGCACTTGAAATGATCATATGGGTGACTTATAAGTACTTTTCTTTTTTATTTCATTAAATTAAGTTTGACACGATTGTGACACCTCGCTTAAATTAATAACGGGTGACCATCCCTATACCAAGATAAAATAAGAATCTCAAGTGGATCATTCTCAGCATCACTGCTGAACAGACTGATAATATACCTAACCACCTAATAATAAAATAAGCGGATGCCAATTTTTTTTAAAACATACATGAAACTACAAACCAACATGCATTATAACTACAAAACATGATAATATAAACACAAGTGCAAGAAAAGGTATACCCGAATATGCTGTCGGGTCATAGATAATACATCATATAGCTGGTAAAATATAAATTAGCTATACATAAAACTCTAGGGTAATATCCGATATACAAAATGGATCTTAAACTAAATGAACAAAAATAGGAAGCGACTATAACAAAATCCTGTAACATCCCTCATCTGCTACAACTCCAAGGACTCTGGATAGAATAGACATCATTGGCGCCCTTGCGGAGAGAAACCTAAAATATATATAAATATAGCAAGAGAAAAGATATAAACGGGTCAGAGCCCGAGGTTTGAAAATAGTTTTAGTAAGTGAATTAAAATGCATAATAATAATGAATGCACGATATCATAATTATAGTGGTGTCGCGTTGTCTTGGAACTCGATCACATACTGCCAACCAAATCTACAAAACATTATCCTAACATATATGAATGATTTCTAACGTAATAGTATCATCAGATCATCAAGAAACACCATTAAATTGAATTATTTCAACAAGATTCTTAAAAATATTAGCATTATCATATTTGTTTAAAACTACAATAAAGATTCCAAACTTCTTCATCAAATTTTAACATTAATTCATGGATCTTATTCTACATACATAAAGGGATTTATCCTACGTCAATTTCAACCCAAGAACATGTTTTATGTCTTCCAAATTCACCAAAATACATGAAGTTCATAGATTAATCATCCTACCCTAACATGGATGGTATACTTATCTTAAATTTAGCAAGATAAATACTTGCCTCTATTGAAAGGTCTGATTCCTCATAGAAAAATGGTATGATTGTGATCCTTTCCTCCCCATCTACGCGATGGTGTTGTTTGTGATGCAATAATGGTGTAAATTGGCCTTGAGACCTCCTTTCTTCTTCCTTCTATGTCCTCTTTGTGATTATGCAGATTCTAAACATAACTCCCGCATCCTAAATGTCGATATGAACCTATAAAATTCGTAGGTCCATTTTCTCCAAAAATAAAAATGAACCAAATACCCTCTCGGGTTATCGGTTTGGCCTAAAAGTGCCCCAGGACCCAAATCAAACCCCCCGAGTATAGTTTTTTGACTATTTGGACCCTTACGAATACATTGGTGCACTCAAAATGATCAGATGGAGGACTTATAAATATTTTAATTTTCATTTTATTAAATTAAGTCCTGACATGACTGACACGCGCGTCCTGACTTGTCCCATCCTTGAACGTGGATGGATATATTAAGTAATATTAACACCAGATAGGATTATAATTAATACAATAGAAATAAAAAGATTTTTATTTAGGAGATGACTGGCATCTTATTACATACTAAAGTCAGGTAAACAAAAGAAATACATTTTTTTTTATTTCTAGCGTACATAAACATAAATCATTGAGGAATACTGGTAGTTCATAGGAGTCAATAAGTTGCGTTATAGATATTCCAATGAGGCTTGCCATCTTTTTCCATTACTGCCCACACGTATGTGGCCACGAATATTGACGGAGGTAAAAGTGAATACAAGTTCAAAGGGGCGGGCGATAATTGATCGTCTCCATGTTCGTTGTCCATCTGGAAGGAAAATAATTAAGCAAACATTGCCAAGTAGATAATTTATATTTCTATACAAGTTGTTAATGATAACAAGATTATGGAGGGTTAGTAATATTTTGATTTCCTGCCTATTAAAACAAGATGAAATATCATAAGTCGTTCAGGGGTATGCTAACGCTTTTGATATGTAAATAAATAATATGGTGAAGATAACCAGATAATAAAATATCAGGTAAAGATAACTTGGTTCAGTAATAACTCGATAACTCATAAATTATCGCTTATCAGGTTTTAATAGTGTAGACAAACCATGACAATATCGTTCAAGACAAATATGTTTCTTGAACAGTCAAACCCAAATAATTAAAGAATAACCAAAGAACCCAGCACGTTTAGCTAGAGCGACACTCATACGTAGAATAAATGTAATAACAAGGCACTCAACATCTGAGTCCTTCAGGCCAATTAGATTTGTTGGGGGTTTACCGAGTCTAATCCCTGGATTAGATGGTATGATACTGAAGATTTCATTTGTAAGAAAACTGAATTGCAGGGTTCAATGCAATTAACAATATCTTGTCGAGTGGTTTAGGGTTCAAGGCTTAGTAATAATCAAACCGGTAGATATCGAAAGAATCAATCACAAGGGAAAAGTTTGAACTGCTCGACATAATTCCGTATAAAATTTAGAGTTCAAGAATATCACAAGGTGATATAATAATCAGTACTTTGGAAGACAAAAGTTCAAATGATTAATATTGAAATATAAATCACCTACTTTAGGTATTTTGATTTTCAATTGATGTCCGACTATTTTGCACGTAGACTAGGTAGTCAGAAAGCATAACAAATGTAAGTATGTGATATAGGTCTTAAAATAAAGTGAATGAAAATGTAGTGAAAGAATATTTAAGTACCCTTTCAGTGCATGAAATTTAAAGTAAGTTTAAAGTATAAATTTCAAAACTTTATAAATAATTTATTTAAACTTTATTTATTAGGAATTAGGTGTGATGATAAAAGACAATTTAGGTTTATTTATGCCTAAGTACTTGTGGAAAAAGTTTTGGGTTAATTTGAATACATTATAAAATTAGCAGGGGTTTAAGTGTATTAAGAAACTTGAATTTAAGTCTCCAAAACTGAGTTTCGTGAAAAAATCTTTCCTGAAATCTAATCAGGGTGTTATTATATACCAATTTATTCAGAAATAAAAAATAAAAATATTGAAAAAAAAATATAATGTTCTGATTGAGGACGCGCTCTCACACGAGGAGTCAACGTCTGGACGCGCCTGGTTTAACCACCACTCCCGCGCTTGAGTTGCACTCGCCTTCAACCTTCAACATTTGACATTAGAGTTTATAAATATTTCACCTTGATTTCCAACCATTTTACGATTCATTTTAACATGATTTCTAAATGAAAGTTGTTCAGGATTTAATATGACTCTAGTCATACCAGTTTTAAGGATTTTAGTGGTGTAAATGAAGCTATTGGGTTTTTTGAAAAACTCATAAAAATTTGGCCTTTTGAATTTATTTAAAAGTTGTGATTTTTGGTTTCGAAATTATAATGGTGTTGTTCTTCTTTGAAAATGGAATTGATGAAACGTGGTTTGAAGAATTTTGGTGTAGTGAATATTGAGAATTTATTTTTTGAATTTTTCTGGGCCAAAAACTTCATAGTTGAATTTGGTGTATCAAACGTGATTCATTTTCCAATGAAGTACATATATAAGATCCTAAGAACTTAACCTTTACTTTCCCCACTTTGAAACTGGTTCAAAGTCAGGGAATGGAAATTTACCATTAGAGCTCTAAGCTCTAATGGAGTTTTTTGAGTTTAAGCCCCCATACAGTATATACACGTTAGATATCTCATGTAAACACATTTATAAATTGTAAGAACATGCAGAAACATAATCATCGTGAAAGATTAAACAATCACACATAAAATCATCAAAATGCCAAAAACTCTCAAACTTTACTTTTGGATTTCTCTAATCTAATGTGAATTCGACTAGAGGGGGAATAGGGTATTTATGGGGTTGAACTAGGGGAGTTAATTGTTGGAGTTGGAGGTGAGCTTTGGGTTGTGTTTCACAAGTTCCAAGTTTAACTTCTTATAGGCTTAAATGGGTATCACTTGTAAAGCACATGGTACAAGGCATGTTGTTCAGCCAACATGTTCTATGTCACCGGGGTGAAAAGTGTAAACAGGTTCTAGTTTTAGGTTGGGCCCTCGAAGAGTTTTTATGTATAATTTAAGGACTATAAGGTATTTAATTAAAGTTTAGGGGCTTTTATGTAATTATGCAAACTTAAAAAGTTAAACTAGTTAATTTCTGAAAAGTATAGATCCTTAGGTACAATTTAGTGAAAGGTTAAGATTTAATAGGCATAGGAATAATTCAATTAAGATGATTTTAAGTAGAAGGGTAATTTAGTAATTTAAGAGAATATAGGGTTATTCTTTGGAATTTATTAAAATACCAGGGCTATTAAGTAATTAAGAGTGGTTTGTTACATTCTTCCTACCAAAAGAAAATTCCATCCTCAAAATTACCTGTAAAAAGTGCAGGGTATTAGTGTCTCATTGTACTCTCTGTTTCCCAGGTTGCTTCTTCAGTTCCATGATGTTGCCAAAGAACTTTGACTAAGGGTATGGTTTTATGTCGAAGAACTTTTTATTATTGTAAGGACAGTTTTCTCATGTCCAACATGTTACATTTATGTATGTCGTACACCGCTACATTTGGCACGTCACCTCACGATCTCACACGACGGCCTCAATTCGAATTCCGAGAATCAAGCATTCAACATCTCCATTAATGTGTCCCACATCTGCCTCAACGACTTCATGTTCCACAATTTTATGGACTACATGCAAGTGGTACTCAAAAGAAGTCAAAATAGTGAAAGAAGGCATGATATGGAAGTTCAAGGGCAATTTGGTAATTTTACAGCCACCATCCAGAGGATTGGTCAACTGGAAAGCTGAAGAACTTGCCACAACAAAGATACTGGAAGAAACGGCACCTCAATCCGAGCTACGGTGAAGAAGTTATGGCCGTTTGAAAATGGAGATAATTCCAAGAAAAATACTTGAAATTTTGCTAAGTGTTTAAAGCTCCTTTTCCAGCGACTTTCCCCGAACCGAGGAGTCGAACCGGTTCGGGGGCAAATCGGTTCGCAGGGTACCCGAATCAGTTTGAGGTCCCTGTACGCTGGATAGAATTTCAGAGTTTTTATTTTGTGAAACTCTTCCTGTGTTTCCCTATAAATACCAATTTCGAGGGAACTGTTTTGCAAGACTTTGGAAGACGTTTTTTAGAGTCCCAATTACTCTAGACTTCATATTTTTTGAGTCCCAAGACTCATGTTTTGATTCACACAATTGCCAAACCTTTGTGAATCTTTTTGGTAACCCTTGAACACAACCTTGTGTTTGTTCAAACCATTGTGGAGAGATCTTTGCAACCGAGGGCTGCGTGTCATTGCTAAGGGAGTCTCTACAAAGTGTTATGACTGTGTGTCATTGAGGAGTGCTGCGGTTCTTCCTTTGTTATTTGGGATGCGAGTCCTTGGAGGGTGTTACGTGTATTCTCTTGCCGAGTTGAAGACTGCGTGTCTTTGTGGGTTGGCTGCGCGTTGATCCATTGTAGATTTCTCTATGTAATTGTAAGTTGCGATTTGTATATTCATAGTGAAATAAAGGTTTTACCCGAAAGGTTTTTTTTCCTGAAATCTGTGTCTCAGCATATTTACTGTGTCGCATGCTTTATATTTGATGGGTTGATTTAGATGCATGTCTAGGGGCTGAATTTATTTAAAAGTAGACTCTGATTAAATAAGGGTTACTTGGAAACTTGCGAATTTAATTTAAATCAATTACCATACCTCCGTTATTCGGTCTTTTCAATTGTCGAACTAAAATTTGAATAGTAACTTCTTCAATCTCATGGTTAGGATTAATGTTGATATGTTTCCAGGAAATGATATGTTTGGCGCTGGGAATGTATTTTCGTAATTGCGATACGTGGAACACATCATGAAGATGAGAGAGCTTAGAAGGTAAGTCCAAACGATAAGCTACTGGACCAACGTATTCTAAAATTTTAAAGGGGCCTATATAACAAGGTGATGGTTTACCTTTGATTCCAAAGCGTGTTATTCCTTTACACATAGATACTCGTAAGAATACTTGGTTGTTAGTTTGGAATTCCAAGGGTGTTTGTCAGGTGTCGGTATAACTCTTTTGTCGGCTCTGGGCTGCGTGTAATCTTTCTTGAATAATATGTATCTTTTATGTGCTTTCGATGATAATTTCGGGTCAAAAAAAATAATTTCCACCAGGTTCGTTCCAGTATAGTGGTGAACGATAAGGGAGACCATATAATGCTTCATAAGGTGTAGTTTGAATGATGGTTTGATAAGTATTATTATAAGAGAATTCGATTAAGGCAAGATGTTGTTTCCATGTTCCTGAAAATTCTAACGTATATGCTTGTAGCATATCCCCTAGGGTTTAAATTACTCCTTCTGATTGACCATCGGTTTGCGGGTAAAAAGATGTACTTAAGTAGAGGTTGGTTCCTCAAGCTATTTGTAATGCTTGCCAGAATTTTCCTATGAATCTGGGGTCTCGATCGAATACAATAGAAATAGGTACACCATGTAATCGTGTGATTTCTTTGATGTAGACTTTACTCAACTATTGAATGGAGTCTGTGGACTTAACTAGTAGAAAATGAGCAGATTTTGTAAGATAGTCAACGATAACCCATATTGAATTAAAACCTTGAATTGTCCGGGGTAATCTGCTGACAAAATCTATAGTGATACGGTCCCACTTCTATTCGGGAATAGGGAGTGGTTGGAGTAAACCGTTGGGATGTTGGTGTTCAATTTTCACTTGTTGACACGTTAGACACTTGGCTATGAAGTGTACAATATCCTTTTTCATGCCAAGCCACTAATAGTGTTGCTTAAGATTTTGGTACATTTTTGTGCTACCGGGGTGAATCATAAATTTGGAATGATGAGCTTTATGTAAAATCTCTTCTCGAAGTGTTGAGATGAAAGGAACACATACTCGATTTTTTAACTTTATTTTGCGTACTGGATCTAGGGTTCAGTCATGTTTAGAGATGTTGTTTTAAATTTTCATTTTTTGAGAAAATAAGAACTCATCTTGATCTTGAAGGTCTTTGAATTTCTGGTGAAGAAGGGGGAAAAAATAATATTATGTAACGAGATTTGGGTGTTTAAAGGATTTCATTGTAAATTAAAATCTCCAATAGTTTTCAGAAATATAAAAATACTGTGAAGATTTCCTTGGTTTTTACGCCTTAAAGCATCGACAACTACATTAGCTTTGCCTGGATGGTACAGTAAATTAAATTTACAATCTTCTAAGAATTATATCCATCGTCGTTGGCGAAGATTAAGATTCTTCTGGGTGAATATGTACTTAAGGCTTTTATGATTAGAGAAAACTTGAAATTCTTCTTCGTAGAGGTAGCATCTCCAAATTTTCAAGGCAAAAACAACGGCTGCCAATTCCAAGTCGTGTACTGGGTAATTACTTTCATGTGTTTTTACCTGTCGAAACCCATATTCTATTAGTTTCCCTTGTTGCATTAGGACACAATCGAGTCCTTGTAGGGAAGCACCAATGTAAACATCGTAACTGATATTACTTGAAGGAATGGTTAGAAGAGGATCAGTGGTTGATTTCTCTTTCAGAATGCGAAAGGCTTGTTTATAGTTTGGGTTCCATGTGAAACGGACATCTTTTCTGGTTAATTTTAGTAAAGGTAAGGCAATTCAAGAAAATCCTTCGACAAAACGTCGTTAATATCCGATAAGTCCGAAAAAAGTTCGTAGTTCGGTAATGGTGGTAGGTTGAGGCCATTCACTTATGCGGTGGTTTTTATTAGATATATATGTCTTACTATTGTTGTAACTTCGTATCCCAAAATTTTCACTTCTTTCACGATGAAATCGCACTTGTTGTGATTTGCGTAAAGTTGATGATTTCGAAGCGTCTCTAGTATAATACGCAGATGATTCTCATGCTCGACTTGGGTCTTAGAGTAAATTAGAATGTCATTAATAAATATGATTACAAGCTGATCTAGGTAAGGTTGAAATATTATGTGCATAAGGTCCATGAAAGCAGCAGGAGCATTGGTTAAACTAAAAGACATAACTAGAAATTTGAAATGACCATAACGGGTTGGAAAAGCGATTTTTGGTATATCCTCCTCCCTTAAACGTAACTGGTGATATCCTGATTGTAAATCAATCATGGAAAATATTTTCTCTCCTCTCAGTTGATCAAATAAATCACCTATTCGTGGCAAGGGGTATTTATTCTTTACAGTCACCTGGTTTAATTTTCGGTAGTCGATGCACAACGGACATGATCCGTCTTTCTTTTGCACAAATAACACTCAGGATCCCTAAGGAGATTTACTAGGTCGTATAAATTATTTTCTAAGTAAGTCATCCAATTGCATTGTAATACCCCATATTTTTATAGCTTTTAAATTATGGGATTTATTAAATTTAATTAAGATAAATTAATTTAATTTTAATCCGGAATGTTGCTTTAAATATTTACTAGCGTGACGAGAGTTAGTAATTATTGGAAATTTTTTATCTGTTGAATATTACTGGATGAGTATAGTAATATATGAGATTTATTGTTATAATATTATCACGTGTGAATAAAATGACAATTATGGAAATTTAAGTCGGGACGCGCCTGTGTCGTGTCAGGACTAAATGTTGATTAATAAGTGAATATTTTATAAGTTGTTCGTATGGTCGTTTTGAGTGCGCCAACGTGTCCGGAAGGGTCGAGATAGTCAGAAAAGTGTACCCGGGGGTTTAGTTTGGGTCTCGGAGCGTTTTTAGGCCCAATTAGTACCCCGGGAGGGAGTTTTGGACATTTCGCAATTATGGGTAATTAAACCTACGAAAATTAAAAGGGTTATATAAGATATCTAGGTTGTCTTCTAGGGTTAGAACAACCAAAGACAAATGACGGCCATTGGAGAGGAAGAGGAGAAGCTCTCCAAGGAGTTCTAGGCCAAGAACACCTCCGATTACACCTCCGTCACCACCAACGTGTAGATCGCGAGACGGGGAACGAAACCACACCAATTTCGGCACCAAACCAGATTTCTGAAAATTCCAGGCAAGTGTTTATCTTGCTTATTTCGTTGATGCATCTTTCATATTGGTTTAGGAATGATTAGGATGAATTGTATGGAAGAAAAACCCAATTTGAGATAGGAAATTGCATGTAGTGATGACTTAAATGATATTTTAGAAACCCTTTTTCATGTAAAGGATTAAGAGTTTGATTAAGAAAATAGTTCTAATTAGATACAAACACTAAAAATTTTATTCCGGATGATCGGACCATTGGAATCTCTTGAAATTTTAGTATGTTGTAGCGAACGGCGAGAAGGACTGCTGACAAAACTTCAGCTTGATCGAACGGTCGGATTTCTAAAAATATTATTTTTACTAGAGAGTAATATGTTTTGAGGACTCTTAGAGAGTTTAATATTTTGAGGACTCTTAGAGAGTTTTATATTTTGAGGACTCTTCTAAATAATAATAAAAAATTCAATTAAAACTCCATTTTAATTCCGATTTCGAAACCATTTGAAATTCTCATCTTTGAAAATAAAATTCAAAATCCTTTAATGTAAGGCGAAATCTATATTTTTGGGATATCTTACATGAGGGACAATGTAAGAATATGTTAAAGAGAGAGAGACACGTAAGAGAGTTACTTTGGGACAAATGTGTATACCTACTGAATTTTATACTTGGGAGGATAGAATCCGTGAGCGTGATGTAGTAAGTGGAAAAGTTCCTCAAATTAAAATAAGATGTGAATGGTTATACGTGATAACTAAATAATGAGAAATAAATACAAATGTCGTAATTATGGGAATTGAGAATTTACCCATTATTGAAATGGTAATGTTAGTATAGTTATATGATTGTGTATGCATATACTATCTATGTGTGAAAATCATGCCCACGCTACTTGCTATCCCTGAGGTTTCCGCGCTGGGACAGTCTTATCTCGATGGGACCTTTATGGGGGATATTGACTTGTACCCTAGAAGATAGATATCCTTGGTACAGGCTATCGGAATGATAGTTCAGACGGTCCTAAGAGATGCGGGTATGTGCTTTCCTCTTAGAGACTTGGAATCTATGCTTCGCCTCATTTTGTTTGTGTATAGGTATCCTTGGTACAGGCTATCGCAGTGATAGTTCAGACGGTCCTGAGAGACTTGGAATCTATACTTTGTCTCAATATTGTTTGAGCATGTGTTGATACAGTTCGAGAGTGATTTCGAATCTGTATTCCCTTAGTACGAGTGATACGGGGATTGGATAGTAGAGTATGCCCGCACCGTAGTTGTTATTTGGGGTGCTGTTGTGATATATATATATATATATATATATATATATATATTTTATGAGTAGTTAATATATATATATGAAATTCTGAAATCTGGAACTGCCTACTATGATGAGACATGTAGGACATGGTTGATGACTCAAATTGTAAATACTTGTTTTGAGAAAGTATAATATGACACTGGAAAACTTTATTGATTTATAAAGTTAAAAATGAGAACTTTGGTTGCTAATTGAAATATCCTTTTCGAACAATTGAATCGTTAAATTTTGAATCTTACGAGTAAGCTAAGATAAGTTAAATCATTGGGAAGATTAGTGCGATAAATGATAAGACAAATCGTTGGGAAGGTTAGTGCGATTGGTGTGCACATTAGAAGAGAGGTGAGAATTCCTCAAGAGAGTGACGCACTAATACGTTGTTGCATTGGCCTGTATCAATTTAAATACTTGCTAAACAAATTTTAAGTCATATACACTATCGGGCTCTGACCCGTTTCTCTCTCTCTCTCTCTCTCTCTCTCTCTTGTATATATATGTATGTATTACAGGTGCCCAGCCACAGGGGCGTCTTGCTTAGGATCTCTTGGAAGGAACGCGCTGCAGCCTGGGTGGAAGTTGCAGGATTCTTGATTAGACGACTTCGTTCATTCGGATCCACTCTTAGTACTTTCATCTAGTTGGGCATGTGTAGCTCTTTCCATTATTCCGTTGTTATTGGACATTTGTATTTCAGTTATTTCCAGTTTTGTTACTATGGGATTTATTCAGTTTGGATGTGTGACTTTAGATTTCGTATGTTGACATTCGATTGACGAATGTATTAAATTAATTGGATTATGTTGCAGAATTTAATGTGGTATGATTCTTACTTATTGAATGTTGTTAATAAAATAAATGATTTTTCTTTAAATAAAATTTGGAAAGTATGTATGAACATGGTTTTGACACTTAGCTTAATTAATTAGGGTGTTAAATTGGAAAAATTTATTTTTCAACAGTGATGCTAAGAATGGACCAACTGTTCACCTTGATTTAATTTAATAAAGGAGTGATCTCCCGGTATTTAATTAGGCGGGGTGCCATAGATGGTATCAGTGCATTAGGTTCTAGTGTCCTCAGGATATGTACGGCTTATTATGCTTTCAGCGTTGCTTCGTTTGTTATAGAGCCCTATGTTTAGGATTGTTGATTCCCTTGACGAGATTTCGTTCTCCTGCTATAATGTGTATACACTAGTGAATTCTAATTTCGTTCGGATGTGTGCGTGTGCCGAGCGATGACGGATGTCAGAAGAGGACCGTTAAGCATACATCAGGAGGCAGGGCTCAGTTGATATTATGAAATATATCCGAGGATGATGACCGTAGTCGAGGTCACCTCCATTATGGCACGAGAAGCCACGACTAGAAAGGCGACTAAGGTGCAACAATGATTTTTTAAATGTTGTTATAGTCAAATGAGGTGCGAGGGTAAACTTACCCAACGTATTACAAAATGTGTAGAGACTGTCAATGGGAAATTTTAGAAATGCGAAAATTATATGTGTCTTTACCAAAGGAGGTAATGTACCCAAAGGCTTAGATATAGGACGAAGTGTGGCAAACTGAAAGTGAAAATTTAGAGAAAATTTTCTTGGCTTTCGGGACGAAATTATAATGGTTGGAGTCAACCACCAATTTTAGAAGTGGAATGCTATGCCTATAGGAGAACCTTAGGTACAGTGTTGACCGTATGTTCCTTCCTCAACTGTTCAAGGTGAGAAGCAAACGTGGTTCTGAACTCATCGCGGGAGGGCATGGCAGAAGTCCGATTGTGGATGTGAACCCTAATCATTAGCAAATTTTGTATCGAAAGATGTAGATACGAGTGGAGGAAACGACTCCAAGTGGGAGACCAACTCGTAATAATAATTGATAATACTCGAGGAGGAAATTCTGATGGACGGTTGATTCAGAGGTTGACAATGTTGTATTTTGTCAATAAAGATGATAATGCTCCTTGTGTGGTAAGCTTAAAGAAATCGAAGAATTTAGTCGAGAATAAGGCTGAATACAATGGTGGTGATATAGCACCAAAAAGAGATGTGGATATACATCAGGGGACCCATTTAAATGATTCGGATAATGGAATTCTTACCAAGTGATGGTAAATTCAGTAAGAGCTATTATAGATAGTAACATGATCTTTATGGCCTAAAAAGTTAAAGGAACAATCGGAATGGTTAACAGGAATCGAGTTTACTAAAGTCCGAGAGGAGGACAAATCCTAACCTGGTTAGTAGGACAGGTGGTAAGTGGATTATGTACTGAGGTATTTTGTGCGGAGTGAGATCGCTCACGATAATATGTTCCAAAGTGAGTATAAGGACAAGAATACGGTGCCTAGTAAAAGGCAACGATTAAAATAATTTTGTTATGGGTTGGGCAGACGTGTTACGTCCGAAAACCATTTGCGCAGTCAAGACGATTGACAAGGTAGAAGTGTAAGTTGTATACTCAGAGGATGAGGCGTGTTTATGTGACACAGGAGAGTCACTATATTTTGTTCATTGCTAGATTAGCATGTGAGACGAGCTTAATGCATATAATTATAAATGTTACCATTATGTGAATATTTTTCCCTAGTGTAGCGGGATTTTTCTTTAGTGCTATCTGCGGAGGATGAATGAGTATATCAACAGTGTTTTATACTTTATTGAGGTTACTCCTTGTAGTGATGCGATACACGAGTATGATATTATCTTGTTTAAAACATTACAGAAATGGTTAGTACGATAGTGGGCATTTATTGCAAGGTTATCGGAGTGGTTGCATTAGTGCAACATGTTTTATGTTTGTTTTGGCGAGACTTTACCTGTGAGAAGGTTGGACTCGCACTTATATTATCTATCCTAGAGACTTCGGAGGAGATAGTGGGTTCTAGATATTCGATGCCAAAGTATGTATAAACTTTTCCAATATGATTCCGTATGTATTGGGATTTACCGTTGAGCGAAAAGATTTGACGCAGTATTATGTTTGGCACTCCGGACTTAGTGATAGGAAGAGTGCAGTGTTATATTTATCCTTAAGAGACGTGGGAGTTAAGAGTTATACCCCTAATGTTAGAAAAAGGAATTTCGAGAATTCCGATTGTATGTATTCGAGGTTTATGGAATGCTATTACCACCAACCTATGCCGAACGATAGTGAAATTTGGTGAAACGTTCTTTGTTAAGCATAATTAAGGGAGAAATTGTAACTTTTCTGTCAAGGGACGGAATAAAGGGGTATATACTATGGACGGAGGACCTAACGGATTTCGATAACCGACAATGCTAGGTAGTAGTGTATCGGGGGGGTTCCTTGTTTGGATTTCGCTTTGCGAGACATCCCACGCATGAAACTTAGCGTAAGGTTGGAAATAGGGCGACGTTTGGTCACTATTCCATGAGTTCGGTACCCTGGTCGAAATGGGATCAAGTAATTATGTATGTAAGTTGGAAGTTGAATTTTGTTTTAAGGTCATTGGAGCCAGATTTTTGTGGTAGGAAAGCATTAAAAGTTATCCCCACGAGTTGAGGGGTGGAACGATGATAAGGAGAATTTAAGAATTTTGATTTCTAGGGTGATTGAGAGTACCCAAATGTCATAACCGCGTACAGAACACAAGGTGAATAAAGAGTTGGAATGATTTTTAGCATGGATTATCTGGAAAGAACTTTATATTATACAAAAGAGATGACCTGTAATTATTTTGATGAATAGAGCGTTAGTGATTTATTTTGGTTGTTGTACCTATCTGGGAAAATTGTTGTACTTATCTGAGGAAGGTTGAGAATTATTATTCATCTTTTATTGTCATAGAATTTGAATTCACTATCCCTTCTATTCCGTTGAATTTAGTTAGTCCTACAGATGAGTAGCACGCCGTTCGCTCTCCCAGGGCGGTCGGAGTGTTGCAAAAATGTGGGCATCTTGGTTAACTACATTTAAAATAGTCCGAGTCGAAGGGACGTGGTAATAGACGTGTGAAATATATGTTTGTGGGACTAGTATAACGAAGTGGAAGTGATAGAGTGGATTAAACGTCACATGAGGGGCGATAATCCATACATAAGTGTGCAATTAGAATAGCACGCCCTAACTTGATTGGAAGGCTGTGGGAAGCCATTCAAGAATTGGTATTCCTTGAATATAGTAGAATTTAATTGTTATGAAGCACACCCGGAGCGGAGTTGTTAATAGTCAAGTGTGAGAGTGACTCATACATATAAAGAGTAATGATGTTAGTATAGTATAAGAGATCCAGAAGTGCGCTTCGTGGAGAGAAAAGCACGGGTGGAACTTTCGGCATACTACAAGGAAGGAAGGGGAGTATTACGTGTCACTTAATGTGAGACATTTCAAGGGAAGAATAGATGTTTAGCGAGACGTAGTGAGTAGTCTCTACATGCACTGCCCATAGGTAAGGTTTGGTTGAAAGAGGAGAATCAACCAAATGATTTTGTGTTTATCGAAAATTCCTGAAATTGGAAAAGGTTGGTAAAGTCGGTAAAGTTCTTGGATGGGTTGCCATCCTCAAAACAAGATCAAAGGTTTATCCCGAACATGTGAATTAAGTCACCGAGAAGGAAGTGATTGATATTCCTTTGGGCTGGCTTACAATATTAACTAGTATGCCCCAGACTTCCTTTGAAAGGAAGGATCGCGCCAGTGCATGGTCCGGCGCAGTATAAATTTCTGAATCAGGATGAGATTGGTGAATCCCACCTTTGATATGGGATTTCAGGAACCAGCGGAGATAAGATTTCGTTTCAAGTAGGATATATCACCCTTAGCCAGGGAATAAGGGCATGGTGATTAAAGATTAGTGGGGCCACGTGAAGGAGATTTTGGAATCTTGGTAGAATGCTCTGTAGAAGCACTCGTACCTGTTTGTCGCGTGTGAGGTACTTATTAAGGTTTTGTTATGGAAGAACCTAGACTATTCTCCTTCCGTATGTTTAGAGGAGAGTAGATAATCAGAATTTTTGGATCGGTCGAGAAAATATCCGATAACTATGGTAGAATTCCACGACTGTTTTAGACGAGCAAGAGTGATCAAATGTTCGTAATATTTTCTCAGAATGGGAGTTTTGTATATGAATAAATCCGAGTATTTGTCATCTAGTGAGGTGCGGCCTCCTAATGATAGTGAGATAATGAAATGTATAATGTACAGGCATGACCTATGCGAATGTTGTCGGTTTGGAGCACAATGTGAAGTGTCTCCAAAGAGAATGCAAAACAATGTTACTGTGAAGAAAGGGCTATAGTGATTGAGCGCCGTAATGTGTAGTTAGTTTGTGCATGGAAAAGAATATCCAGAATTGTGCTACCTGATAGGCCTTATTTTCCGAATTTCGGGACGAAATTCGGTTATTAGGGGGGAAGTATGTAATACCCCATATTTTTATAGCTTTTAAATTATGGGATTTATTAAATTTAATTGAGATAAATTAATTTAATTTTAATCCGGAATGTTGCTTTAAATATTTACTAGCGTGACGAGAGTTAGTAATTATTGGAAATTTGTTATCTGTTGAATATTACTGGATGAGTATAGTAATATATTAGATTTATTATTATAATATTGTCACGTGTGAATAAAATGACAATTATGGAAATTTAAGTCGGGACGCGCCTGGGTCGTGTCGGGACTAAATGTTGATTAATAAATGAATATTTTATAAGTTGTTCGTATGGTCATTTTGAGTGCGCCAACGTGTCCGGAAGGGTCGAGATAGTCAGAAAAGTGTACCCGGGGGTTTAGTTTGGGTCTCGGGCCGTTTTTAGGCCCAATTAGTACCCCGGGAGGGCGTTTTGGACATTTCGCAATTATGGGTAATTAAACCTACGAAAATTAAAAGGGTTATATAAGATATCTAGGTTTTCTTCTAGGGTTAGAACAACCAAAGACAAATGACGTCCATTGGAGAGGAAGAGGAGAAGCTCTCCAAGGATTTCTAGGCCAAGAACACCTCCGATTGCACCGCCGTCACCACCAACGTGTAGATCGCGAGACGGGGAACGAAACCACACCAATTTCGGCACCAAACCAGATTTCTGAAAATTCCAGGCAAGTGTTTATCTTGCTTATTTCGTTGATGCATCTTTCATATTGGTTTAGGAATGATTAGGATGAATTGTATGGAAGAAAAATCCAATTTGAGATAGGAAATTGCATGTAGTGATGACTTAAATGATATTTTAGAAACCCTTTTTCATGTAAAGGATTAAGAGTTTGATTAAGAAAATAGTTCTAATTAGATACAAACACTAAAAATTTTATTCCGGATGATCGAACCATTGGAATCTCTTGAAATTTTAGTATGTTGTAGCGAACGGCGAGAAGGACTGCTGACAAAACTTCAGCTTGATCGAACGGTCGGATTTCTAAAAATATTATTTTTACTAGAGAGTAATATGTTTTGAGGACTCTTAGAGAGTTTTATATTTTGAGGACTCTTAGAGAGTTTTATATTTTGAGGACTCTTCTAAATAATAAAAAAAAATCAATTAAAACTCCATTTTAATTCCGATTTCGAAACCATTTGAAATTCTCATCTTTGAAAATAAAATTCAAAATCCTTTAATGTAAGGCGAAATCTATATTTTTGGGATATCTTACATGAGGGACAATGTAAGAATATGTTAAAGAGAGAGAGACACGTAAGAGAGTTACTTTGGGACAAATGTGTATACCTACTGAATTTTATACTTGGGAGGATAGAATTCGTGAGCGTGATGTAGTAAGTGGAAAAGTTCCTCAAATTAAAATAAGATGTGAATGGTTATACGTGATAACTAAATAATGAGAAATAAATACAAATGTCGTAATTATGGAAATTGAGAATTTACCCATTATTGAAATGGTAATGTTAGTATAGTTATATGATTGTGTATGCATATACTATCTATGTGTGAAAATCATGCCCACGCTACTTGCTATCCCTGAGGTTTCCGCGCTGGGACAGTCTTATCTCGATGGGACCTTTATGGGGGATATTGACTTGTACCCTAGAAGATAGATATCCTTGGTACAGGCTATCGGAATGATAGTTCAGACGGTCCTAAGAGATGCGGGTATGTGCTTTCCTCTTAGAGACTTGGAATCTATGCTTCGCCTCATTTTGTTTGTGTATAGGTATCCTTGGTACAGGCTATCGCAGTGATAGTTCAGACGGTCCTGAGAGACTTGGAATCTATACTTTGTCTCAATATTGTTTGAGCATGTGTTGATACAGTTCGAGAGTGATTTCGAATCTGTATTCCCTTAGTACGAGTGATACGGGGATTGGATAGTAGAGTATGCCCGCACCGTAGTTGTTATTTGGGGTGCTGTTGTGATATATATATATATATATATATATATATATATATATATATATATATATATATATATATATATATATATATATATATATATATATATATATATATATATATATATATATATATATATATTTTATGAGTAGTTAATATATATATATGAAATTCTGAAATCTGGAACTGCCTACTGTGATGAGACATGTAGGACATGGTTGATGACTCAAATTGTAAATACTTGTTTTGAGAAAGTATAATATGACACTGGAAAACTTTATTGATTTATAAAGTTAAAAATGAGAACTTTGGTTGCTAATTGAAATATCCTTTTCGAACAATTGAATCGTTAAATTTTGAATCTTACGAGTAAGCTAAGATAAGTTAAATCATTGGGAAGATTAGTGCGATAAATGATAAGACAAACCGTTGGGAAGGTTAGTGCGATAGGTGTGCACATTACAAGAGAGGTGAGAATTCCTCAAGAGAGTGACGCACTAATATGTTGTTGTATTGGCTTGTATCAATTTAAATACTTGCTAAATAAATTTTAAATCATATACACTATCGGGCTCTGACCCGTTTTTTTCTCTCTCTCTCTCTCTCTTGTATATATATGTATGTATTACAGGTGCCCAGCCACAGGGGCGTCTTGCTTAGGATCTCTTGGAAGGAACGCGCTGCAGCCTGGGTGGAAGTTGCAGGACTCTTGATTAGACGACTTCGTTCATTCGGATCCACTCTTAGTACTTTCATCTAGTTGGGCATGTGTAGCTCTTTCCATTATTCCGTTGTTATTGGACATTTGTATTTCAGTTATTTCCAGTATTGTTACTATGGGATTTATTCAGTTTGGATGTGTGACTTTAGATTTCGTATGTTGACATTCGATTGACGAATGTATTAAATTAATTGGATTATGTTGCAGAATTTAATGTGGTATGATTCTTACTTATTGAATGTTGTTAATAAAATAAATGATTTTTCTTTAAATAAAATTTGGAAAGTATGTATGAACATGGTTTTGACACTTAGCTTAATTAACTAGGGTGTTAAATTGGAAAAATTTATTTTTCGACAGTGATGCTAAGAATGGACCAACTGTTCACCTTGATTTAATTTAATAAATGAGTGATCACCCGGTATTTAATTAGGCGAGGTGTCAAGTTCTCTTAATTCTATAAGGGCCATACGATAAGGAGGTATTGAGATAGGAGAAGTGTTTGGTAATAGATTGATAAAAAAACTCAACTTCTCCGGGTGGAGGTAGTTCAAGTAAATTTTCAAGAAACACATCTTGATATTGATTCAAAATACGAGAGAGAGAAGGGTTGGGTTTGTCACTCGTTTGAAAAATCAGAGATTGGCCAGGTTTTCTTCCTTGAAAACAAAATGGGTTTTGGTGAGGAGGATGGAAGGTTACTGTTTTTGTATGACAGACGATATGGGCGTGATTTTAGGATAAAACATCCATTCTTATAATTATGTCAAATTCGGTTAGCTCAAGGATAATTAAATCTAGAATTAATGTTCTGGTCTAAAATTTAAAACATGTGATGTACATATTTTATTAGTAGTATATATCTTTCCCGTTGTCATACTGATAGTAAAAGGATGTCCTAATACTTTATAGGACAATTGTAATCTAGTCAGGCATTTTTTACTAATGAAGGAGTGCGTGGATCGAGAGTCAAATAATACATGTACTGAAATATTAGAAAAGGGAAGATTACCTTCAATCACATTGTGAGAATTTGGATTTTTCGTTGAAAGATGTGGAAAGATCGGATAGGGATTGTTAATAGTGGAATCCTGCTTAATATACTGAGAGTTGAATTATGGCGGACGGGGAAAAGTATTGGTAGGACGTTTGAAAGAAGATTTTATGAATCTAAGGTAGTAGATAGGGAGGACATTTGGAGTTTCGGACATTAGGGTTTATGTGTCCCACTTGATTATATTCATGACAGTGCATGAGAGGTTTGCTGGTGTTATGTTGAATTTTACTAAAGGTTTTGCCACCTGGGTTCCTATTATGAGGGTGATTCCTTTGATTCAGTTGGTTTCTTATTGCATAAGGACTGTTGGGAGGGTTAGGAATACGGACTGGAGTATTAATTGTGGGATTTTTCTCTATAAGTGAAGATGTTTCGACCATATGATTGAATTCTCAAATTTACAGAGGGGTAATAAAGGATTTTATGGTTTGGTGAAGGCCTCGTTCGAAATGCTTGCATTTTTTGCTTTAATGTCCACATATTCTTTAGCATAGCGAGATAGTTCGGTAAACTTGGCTTCATATTGGGCCACCGTCAGTTGTTGTTGTTGTAGATTCAGAAAATCTACGGTCATCTGATCTCTTATCGTATCGAAAAAAATACTTATTATAGAAGATTTCTTCAAATTTTGCCCATTTTAGCTCAATTACATTTCTGGATCGTGTAATGGATTGCCACTAAAAGTCGGCTTCTCCCTAAAAAAGATAGGATGCTAATTTAACCCTTAGTTCGGGAATAATTCCAACTCCATTAAGTGCCTTGAAGGTTTGGCGAATCCATCTTTCAGTTTCCACTGCGCGAGACTTTCCAAAAAATGCGGGGGGGCTTTTGTCGTAAAAATTCTTTGAGTTCATTCATTCTTCGAGTTTTATCCGAGATAATAGGTATGCGTATGGGATTTTGTTGTTGAGTTAAGATAATCATTTCTCGAAGGCAACGTGATATTTCTTCCGAAGTGATTGAAGTTGACATTTGAGGGATAAACTGTTCTTCTTGGGTTCCACTAGTAGTTGCACGGGTAGTAACCATCCTATAATAATAATAATGCAATAAATGAATCATACATAAAGATATAGAAAAACTCACCAAAATTTAATACATTCAGGTTCTTTGTTACATAGTCAAAAAGGAAAAAAAAACTATTGCAAAGATATATATGGGTTAGTCCTATTTTACACATAAAAAAAAACTTCTAGGTCATTCGGTGATGGTAGGATTCTTAACGTGCACGCAAACTTTTATTTATATACATCATCCCATGCTGATTAACTTTATCCATCTAGGGAACTACTCGCTCATAATCGGGGTCATCGTCTTCGAAGGGATCAGAGTCATCGGATGAGTCA
The DNA here is from genome assembly GCA_949130495.1 of Sambucus nigra. Classification (NCBI taxonomy): domain Eukaryota; kingdom Viridiplantae; phylum Streptophyta; class Magnoliopsida; order Dipsacales; family Adoxaceae; genus Sambucus; species Sambucus nigra. Next base: position 247,011,816 of record OX422210.1, read on the forward strand.
GGAGATGTGGTAGTGTTGGTAGGGGTGAAATTGTGGTAGTAGGAGAGAGTGATCCATAATCAATGGGGGAGTCAGGAGGAGTTGCAGTAACTTCATTAGGTGGCACCACGTCCTATGCGAGATGAATTACTTACTGACGGACTTCTGGGTCTTTCCAGAATCTTTTGGCTTGTCGAGATGCTTGTGCTTCTCCCATTAAGCGACCAATATGTAGAATATGTTTGATTTCCAGGGTTGCAATTTACTAATCTCTATCAATACTTCTGATATGTTGGCATAATTTGACATAACCCACGTCTTTGATAGCTATTTCAAAACGTTCGTGAGTAGACTCACAAATATCAAGATATATGTCGTCCCAGATATTCATGACAGTAAAACAGTATAGTAATAAAATAGGAATATATTAAAATTAGAAATGTTAAGTGAAGGTGGAGAAGAATATTTACCTTATTGTCCCGCATAGGCGTATAACCTGGTTAGGCTCTGATACCATGTTGTTGCATCCTTAAACGTGGATGGATATATTAACCAATATTAATGCAAGATAGGATTATAATTAATATAACGGAAATAAAAAGGCTTTTATTTAGGAGATGACTGGCATCTTATTTCATATTAAAGTTTAAGAAACAAAAGAAATACATTTTTTTTAATTTCTGGCATACATAAACATAAAACATTGAGTAATACCGGTAGTTCATAGGAGTTGATAGGTTACGATATAGATATTCCAATGAGGCTTGCCATCTTTGTCCGTTACTGCCCATACGCACGTAACCGCGAATATTGACAGAGGTAAAAGAGAATAGAAGTTCAAAGGGGCGGGAAATAATTGATCGTTTTCAAGTTCGTTGTCCATCTGTAAGGAAAACAATTAAACAAACATGCCAAGTAGATAATTTTTATTTCTATATAAGATGTTAATGATAACAAGATTATGGAGGGTTGGTAATATTTTGATTTCCTGCCTATTGACAAGATGAAATATCATAAGGCGTTCAGGGATATACTGACGCTTTTGATATGTAAATAAATAATATGGTGAAGATAACCAAATAATAAAATATCAAGTTAAGATAACTTGGTTCAACAATAACTCGATAACCCACGAGTTATCGGTTATCAGGTTTCAATAGTGCAAACATACCATGATAATATCGTTTAAGACATAAATTTTTCTTGAACGGGTAAACCCAAATAATTGGAGAATAACCAAAGAACCCAGCACGTTTAGCTAGAGCGACACTCATATGTATAGTAAATTTAATAACAAGGCACTCAACATCTGAGTCCTTCAGGCCAATTAGATTTGTTGGGGGTTTACCGAGTCTAATCCATGGATTAGATGGTATGATACTGAAGATTTCATTTGTAAGAAAACTGAATTGCAGGGTTCAATGCAATTAACAATATCTTGTCGAGTGGTTTAGGGTTCAAGGCTTAGTAATAATCAAACCGGTAGATATCGAAAGAATCAATCACAAGGGAAAAGTTTGAACTGCTCGACAGAATTCCGTATAAAATTTAGAGTTCAAGAATATCACAAGGTGGTATAATAATCAGTACTTTGGAAGACAAAAGTTCAAATGATTAATATTGAAATATAAATCACCTACTTTGGGTATTTTGATTTTTGATTGATGTCCGAATATTTTGCGGGTAGACTAGGTAGTCTGAAAGCATAACAAATGTAAGTGTGTGATATAGGTCTTTAAATAAAGTGAATGAAAATGTAGTAAAAGAAAATTTAAGTAACCCTTTCAATGGATGATATTTAAAGTAGGTTTAAAGTATAAATTTCAAAACTTTATTAATCTTTATTTAATAGTAGTTAGGTGTGATGATAAGAGACAATTTAGGTTTAATTATTCTTAAGTACCTGTGGAGAAAGTTTCGGGTTAATTTGAATACTTTGTGAAATTAGCAGGAGTTTTAGTGTAATTTAATAAACTTGAATTTAAACCTTCAAAACTGATTTTCGTGAAAAATTATTTCCTGAAATCCAAACAGGGTGTTATTATATACCAATTTATTCAAAATAAAAAATAAAAATATTGGAAAAAAATCATAAAAGTTCCGATTAGGGACGCGCTCTAACACGAGAGGTCAACGTCTGGACGCGCCTGGTTTAACCACCACTCTCGCTCTTGAGTTGCACTCACCTTCAACCTTCGAAATTTTACTTTAGGGTTTATAAATGTTCGACCTTGATTTCCAACCATTTTAGGATTCATTTTAACATGGTTTCTAAATGAAAGTTGTTCAGGATTTAATACAACTCCATCCATACCAGTTTCAAGGATTTTGGTGGTGTAAATCAAGCTATTGGTTTTTCTGAAAAACTAGTAAAATTTTGACCTTATGAATATGTTTAAAAGTTATGATTTTGGTTCCAGCATTATAATGGTGTTGTTCTTCATTGAAAATGGAATTGATTAAATGTGGTTTGAAGAATTTTGGTGGAGTGAATACTGAGAATTTCTTTTCTGATTTTTTTCTGGGTTAGAAACTTCGTAGTTGAATTTGGTGTATCAAATGTGGTTCATCCAATTAAGAACATATATAAGATCCTAAGAACTTAAGCTTCACTTTACCCACTTTGAAACTGGTTCAAAGTCAAGGAGTGGAAATTCACCATTGGAGCTCTAAGCTCTAATGGAGTTTTCTGAGTTTAAGCTCCCATATAGTATATACATGTTAGATTCTCAACACATTTATACATTGTAAGAACATGCAGAAGCATAATCATAATGGAAAATTAAACAATCATACATTAAATCATAGCAATGCCAAAAATTCTCAAACTTTACTTTGGGATTTTTCTCAACTAATGTGAATTCGACTAGAGGGGGAAGAGGATATTTATAGGGTTAAGCCAGGGGAGTTAATTGGTGGAGTTGGAGGTGAGCTTTGGGTTGGGGTTCACAAGTTCCAAGTTTAACTTCTTGGAGGCTTAACTTGTAAAGCACATGGTACAAGCCATGCTGTTCAGCCAGCAGGTTCCATGTCACTAAGGTGAAAAGTGTAAACAAGTTCTAGTTATAGGTTGGGTCCTTGAAGAGTTTTTATGTATAGTTTAAAGACTATAAGGTATTTAATTAAAGTTTAGGGGATTTTATGTAATTATACAAACTTAAGAAGTTAAACTAGGTAATTTCTGAAAAGTGTAGATCCTTAGGTACAATTTTAGTGAAAAGTTAAGATGTAATAGGCATAGGAATAATTCAATTAGGGTGATTTTTAGTATTAGGGTATTTTGGTAATTTAAGAAAATATAAGGCTATTCTTCGGAATTTATTGAAATACCACGGCTATTGTTTAATTAAGAGTGGTTTGTTACATAACTAAATTATTGTAACTGCCGTATTTCTCACTCACGACAATTTTAATATATCTTTATCATTATTGTTACTCATTCACTAAGTAATATTCAATATAAATATATATCAACCCTTATCTCGCTAATTAACATTTATTTTACTGGATTAATTTTTCAAATATAATTTAACTAATCCCATTTAATTCTCAATATAAAAATCCTAAAAATACGGGGTGTTACATAATTCCCTCTTTATAACGGGAATTTCGTCCCGAAATTCAAAAAAATGAAATACCTAGTACGAAAAACTCTGGATAGTTTTTGCGCATCTCATCCTCGCGCTCCTAAGTGGACTCGTCGGCATTATGATACCTCTACTGAACCCGTAAAAGTGGAACTACCTTCGACCTCAATCTCCTCTCACTATGGTCTAAGATAGCAGAAAGCCTCTCCTCATATGAAATATCGAGCTGCAAATCAATCTCCTCCAAAGCGATGTGAGTGTGACCCAACTCCCCCTGGAGATATCGCCTCAACAAAGAAATATGAAAGACATCATAAATCCGATGTAAGTGCTTCGGTAACCTAAGTCTGTATGCAATCGAACCAATTCGCTTAATGATAGGGAATGGCCCCACATATCTCGGTGCCATCATCCCTTTCTTCCCGAACCTCATTATCCCCTTCATAGGAGATACACGTAGCAACATTTGGTTCCCCGTATTAAACTCTTGAAAGAACCGCTTGGCATCGGTATAACTCTTTTGTCTATCCTGAGCTACCCGTACGAGACTCCGAATTATCTCAATCCTGGCTGAAGTATCCAGAATCAACTCTGGCCCAAGAAGCTTGTTATTCCCCACCTCTAGCCAACAATCGGGAGAACGACAAGGTCTACCGTACAACGCCTTAAATAGAGCAATGCCAATAGTGGAATGGTGAGTGTTATTGTACGCGAACTCCACCAGCGAAAGATACTGCTCCAAACCTCCCCCAAAATTAAGGATACACATCTGTATCATATCTTCTAACATTTGATTGGTCCTCTCCGTCTGCGGGTGATAAATCGTACTCAAACGCAACTCGATACCCATAGCCTCCTGGAAGCCTCCTAAAATTAAGACACAAAAATCTTATCCTTGTCGGACACAATGTCTAATGGCACCCCATACAATCTCACTATCTCAGTAATAAAAATATGGGCATACTGTCCCGTAGTATAGTCAGTCCGAACTGGAAAAAAGTGAGCTACCTTGGGCAACCGATCCATTATCACCTATATGGAATCGCGACCTCTCTGTGAAGTAGGCAACCCAGTATTAAAATCAATGGAAATGCTCTCCCATATCCACATAGGAATATCTAGTGTATGTAGAAACCTTGTTAGTTTCTAATGGTCCACCTTTACTAGCTGACAAGTGGCACACTTTAAAACAAACTCGGTGATGTCTCGCTTTATCCCACTCCACCAGTGTTGCCGTCTCATGTGCTGGTACATCTTTTCCCCTCCAGGATGTATTGCAAATCGAGATCCGTGTGACTCTGACATCACTGCGTGTCTCAAGTCCTCCCCTTCTGGAATAATTAGTCTTCCGTTGAAGCGTAAGCCTCCCTTTGAACTCACTGAGTAAGACTCTGCTCCCCTTGCTAAGAGTGGTCTGATTTGCTCCTAAAAAAAGAATCTACTGCCTGTTCCTGTACCACCCTCGTGACAATCTAGGGGGTGAGGGTCATAACTGACATAAACGATCGAGCAACTGAATCCTGATGTCCCAACTCCTTCCATTTCACATTCCACACCTTGCCACCTCACCTGCTGGCCTGCGGCTCAACGCATCTGCCACCAGGTTAGCCTTTTCTAGGTGATACTGGATATCGAACTGATAATCTTTCACAAATTCAAGCCACCTTCGATGATGCATATTCGGCTCTCTTTGAGTGAACAAGTACTCTAGTGACTTATGATCTGTGAATAGGTGAAACTTCTCCCCCAACAGGTAATGTCTCCAAATCGATAGTGCAAACACGACTTCCACTAACTCTAAATCTTGGGTGGGGTAATTCCTCTCGTGAGGCTTAAGCTTGCGGGAAGCATAAGCTATCGCCTAATCCTCCTGTTGAAGCACCCCCCCCCCCAAGTCCCTATAGGAACACATCAGTGTAGACAAGGTACTCCACTCCCGTCCTGGGCAGTGCGAGGACTGGCGCTGAAGTTAACTTATCCTTCAACTCATCGAAATCCAACGGGCAAGCATTATCCCAAATAAACAGTACACCTTTGTGAGTCAAATTAGTCAATGGACCCGAAATCTTTGAGAATCCCCTGATAAACCGTCTGAATTACCCGGCTAACCCCAAAAAACTGTGTATCTCTGTCGGTGTCGTGGGCTGTCCCCACTCCCTCATCACCGAAACTTTTCTAGGATTCACTAATATCCCCCTATCGGACACTATATGCCCAAAAAATTATACCTATTGCAACCAGAACTCGCACTTCTCATACTTAGCATCCAACTGATGCTCACATAGTGTCTGCAAAACTCTATGCAGATGCTCGACATGATCCTCCTCAGTTTGGGAATATATCAGGATGTCATCTGTGAAAACAATGACAAACTGATCTAAGAACTCTCTGAACACCATATTCATCAAGTCCATAAACATAGGTGGCACATTAGTTAGCCCAAAGGGCATAACTCGAAACTCGTAGAACCCATATTTCGTTAAGAAGGCAGTCTTAGACACGTCTTGCTCTCTGATGTGCAACTGGTGATACTCGAATCTTAAATATATCTTCGAGAAGTAGGTATCTCATCTCAACTGATCGAATAAGTCATCGATTTGGGGCAACGGATACTTGTTCCGTATCGTGACTTTATTCAATTCCCAATAATCAACACACAGTCGCAATGACCCATCTTTCTTCTTCACAAATAACACTGAAGCACCCCAAGTCCCTAGTTTAATAGATCTCAATAAGTCCCTAGTTTAATAGATCTCAATATATTTGAAGACGTAAACGCGCAATTAAGAGTACAACAATCCTAATAATAGGGCTTTACATCAAAGAACGTTACACTGCAAACATAATAAGTCACACAGATCTTAAGGACTCTAGAATTTGATGCTCTGATACCATATGTGACACCTCACCCAATTAAATATCGGGTGATCAGTCCTTTATTAAATTAAATCAGAATATCCAGTTGGTTCATTCTTAACATCACTGTTGAAAACCATTAATTACTATCCATCTACATTAGTTAATTAAGCTGGTGCTAAATTTTAATCTTTTAAATTAACATGCAATGATCTAAAAATAAATAAAGAAATATATAAGTCACATTCACCATTCCAATTAACCAACATAATAAATAGTGAAACAATTTAATCTAATAAGATGTGACTAGAATAAACGCTCTAGCCTGAAACTCCAATACATTAATACATCTCTAAAACTGAATCCAACAACTAAAAATAAGGAAGTACGATGTCTTTGGAAATAACTACTAATAGAAGATGAGGGCGACATGCCTGACTAAAATTAATAAAAGAATGCGTAAGATCTGAATGGAATGGAAGCGTCTACTATCAAGGTCCTGCAATCATCCACACCAACTGCAGCACGTACAATGAAAATGAACTCCTAAGATGGGCGTCCCTGTGGCTGGACACCTAGAATGGTTTTTACAAAATAGATTTGGAAAACGGGTGAGAGCCCGAGTAAAATAGTTTTAATTTTTTTGCAAGTATTTAAAATGCGTAATCAATAGATATCATATACATGTTAGTTTCACGTGATCTTACTTGAGGTCCTCACCCCTCTGCTATTGTGCACGCCTAACGCATTCCACTAACCCGTCCTAGTTATGTTACGCCGCCTAACTAGTCCAATTCAATTGTTTTACTACACATATTAACTCGTGGTGTCGACCCGTATTACCCATACAATATGTTATTGATTTGTTTTCTCTTATCTTTTAAATAAATTAAGAATTCCCAAATGGATGCTAAATTTCCACATACTTAGGTTATTTTAGGTATCATTATCTTTCTCATCTACTAAATACATACAACAGATTAAATAACAGGTATATATATATATATATATATATATATATATAGCACCCTTAGGCTGAGACGTACGGTGCATGCATACTCTGCTATCAAGTCCCGGTACATCACGCACTAAATAAAAGACTATCAGTTCGGAATCACTTTCAAACCACAAGATAAAATTCACACATAATTGGAGGCGAACATAGTTATAAGCCTTTGAATTAGGCATATACCTACGCACCCAAATGATCGGGCACACCCTCATTCACACAAGTAGTGGTCATCCTTAAGTTCTATGTTGTGAGGTACAAGTCTAAAATCCCCCAAGATGCTCATCAGGATGAGGCTGCCCCATTTTTAAACCTCTCACGATAGCAACCAGCGTAGGTATGTCATACACATAATAATTCACACATTAGGTATTCACCTGACCTATGTATATAAGTTCAGTAAAGGGAATCACGTACCCTAAAATATATCCCACATATAGTCTATATAATTATCGAATAGCCTACGTACCGTTAATATACCTCTTTTAAGTTAATTCAGTAGCTATCTCACTCATACCCTACTGGTCTAAGCCACCGATTCCCTATGAATCCTCATGTCATGATAAGTTTCCCCAAATTTAAATCTCAACACATAATAATGTTAAATTGACTTTAGCCCTAAATTCTCCTCATGTGTTTAAGTCTCAAAATAATCCTTGACCTACTAGTATTTAAAATAACTCTCATTATTTTTAAAAATCATATCAAAAGTTAACCAGATCGTTTTCCATACATTATAAGCAAAAACGAAAAAAATTCTCAAAATCTGGGCAGCCGAATCAATTTGGCCAAGGAGTCAAATCGATTTTCCTATAGCAGGTTTTCATATTCTTCCTTAAACAGTTATGGGTTTCACCATTTTTAATCATCCAAACCTCAATTACTCGATCCCATACTCCTAACCAAACCTACCAAACTTATCCCAACATATATGAATGATTTCTAATGTCATAGAAACATCAAATCATCAAGAAACATCGTTAAATTAAATTATTTCAACAAGATTCATAAAAATTCTAAAATTATCATATTTGTTCAAAACTCCAACAAAGATTCCAGACTTCTTCACCAAATTTTAACATTGATTCATGGATTTCGTTTGACATAAATAAAGGGTTTTATCCTATCTCAATTCCAACCCAAGAACATGTTTTATGTCTTCCAAATTAACCCAAAATACATGAAGTTCATAGATTAATCATCCTACCCTAACATGTATGGTATATCTATCATAAATTTAGCAAGATAAATACTTGCCTCTGTTGGAACGTCTGATTCCTCATAGAAAAATGGTATGGTTGTAATCCTTTCCTCCCCATCTATGCGATAGTGGTGTTTATGGTGCAACAGTGGTGAAAATTGGCCTTGAGACCTCCTCTCTTCTTCCTCCTATAGCCTCTTTGTGATTATGAAGATTCTAACCCTAACTCCCTCATCCTAGATGCTGATATAAACCTATAAAATTCATAGGCCCATCTTCTTCAAAAATGCAAGTCACCAAATACTCTCCCGGGGTGTCAGTTTAGCCTAAAAGTGCCCAGGGACCCAAACAAAACCCCCGAGTATACTTTTTTGACTATTTTGACCTTTCGGACACATTAGGGCACTCGAAATGATCATATGAATGACTTATAAATATATTTCTTTTTATTTCATTAAATTAAGTTTGACAGGACTGTGACACCTCGCTTAAATTAATAATGGGTGGCCATCCCTATACCAAGATAAAACAAGAATCTTAAGTGGATCATTCTCAGCATCACTGCCGAACAGACTGATAATATACCTAACCACCCAATAATAAAATAAGCGAACGCTATTTTTTTTAAACATACATGAAACTACAAACCAACATGCATTATGATTACAAAACATGATAATATAAACACAAGTGCAAGAAAAGGTATACCCGAATATGCTGTCGGGTCATAGATAATACAACATATAGCTGGTAAAAATATAAAAGAGCTATACATAAAACTCTAGGGTAACATCCGATATACAAAATGGATCTTAAACTAGATGAACAAAAATAGGAAGCGACTGCAACAAAATCTTATAACATCCCACATCTTCTACAACTCCAAGGACTCTGAATAGAATAAACATTTTTGGTGCCCTTGTGGAGAGACACCTAAAATATATATAAATATAGCAAGAGAAAAGATATAAACGGGTCAGAGCCAGAGGTTTTAAAATAGTTTTAGCAAGTGAATTAAAATGCATAATAATAATGAATGCACGATATCATAATTATAGTGGTGTTGCGCTCTCTTGGGACTCAACCTCACCCCTCATCTATAACGTGCACCTAAGGTATGCATGGGGACCTCAACTAAGCTACCCAACATGGATAAATCTACTTAAATCTACAACTAAGCCTCAATCGCGTATCTCACTATCTCTAACATATCCATCTATCTACTTCTTTTATCGTCTCTTATGTTTACACCCAAACTTATACACCAATATATCTCAATTATATACTATCGATTCTAATCTTGAACCTCATCAGTTATTAGCATAAGATATCCCACATCATCATTAATGCTAGTAATGTATCCCCGTTATTTCACCTATACCAAAGAACTAAGGACCAAACATCTCCCCACGCTCAACGTTACGCATACCCAAACAACCTATAAATAAATACCTTTTCTCACATGCCACACTATCAAATCATACAGAGATGCAGAGGATACATTGCTCAAATTTTTATGGTGTACTCAAGGTATCAACAACTGTGAAAATAAAAACAAATAAGAAGAGACCATAAACAAAATTAAAAAACATTTATGAAAGTCTAAAACATTAGTTAAAGACAAGCCAACTGAGCAAAGATTTAAATCTTCACCGAAAAAATCTCACATCAAATTAATTTTATTTTCATCGCTCATCTATACATATATAAATATTTATGATTAAAATGTGTGTGCGCGCATGTGTGTGTATAATGCAAAATCATAAAACATACCGAATGTGTAATCAAACAATAAAACCAATTGACTGAGGTAAACATTAATTGATTACAATGTAATAGTCTTATAGTTGTGTTTAAGAACAGTTTGAAATAAGTAGATTGAGTACCTACAAGTAGTATGGTGGCCAGGTTGTTCACTTGAAGGAATTTTTGAAAATTATAAATTATGTATTTTAGGAGATAGAGAACTCGTTAGAGGAAAGAGGACAAGCAACCCACCATCATATCCAGCCGTATGTGACAATAATACGACTATTTATGACAATTTGTATGTGAGATTCTTTATGTTTTTCATACATGTTATGCAGATGGATAAAAACATTTGAAAATATGAAATATGCAAGAGAAACTTGTAATACCCCATAATTTTATTGATTCTATTTAATGGGATTAATTAAATTAAACGGAAATTAATTAGAAATTAATCCGGACTTAAATACTAGCGAGACGTGAGTTGGTATTTTATTATAATGATAATGTTGAATATTACTGGGTATATATGGTAATATATGATTATTAAATTTATTAAAATTATTGCGAGTCATATATACGACAATTCGAGAAATTAAGTTGGGACGCGCGTGTCAGTCGCGTCAGGAATCAATTTAATTAGATTTAAAAGTAAATTATAATTTTATCACCCGTATGGTCATTTTGAGTGCGCCAATGTGTCCGGAGGGGTCGAAATAGTTAGAAAACACTAACCGGGGATTCAGTTTGGGTCCCGGGATATTTTTAGGCCAAACCGGCAACCCGGGAGAGTATTTTAGTCATTTTATTTTTCAAGGAATTTTGATCCACGAATTTTAGGCCTTATTTATCAACCAATATTAGGGCCATTATCTGCCAAAAATCAAGAGTGGGCAACGTGAGAAAGAGGAGAAGTTACAAAGAGGGTTTCCAAGCCATAACCACCACACACCACCATTAACATCACCAACGGATCAGAACATCGATTATAAGGCAAGTGATTTAATTCCATTAAGTTTCAATGAATAATTCACCCATGCTAGTGTAGGATTTGATGATAGCCTTAAATAATGATGAAAACTCATAAAATTCGGAGAAGGAACCTAAATCTTGGATAGGATTTGCATGTAGATTAGTTCTGGAAGTAATTTAGTAACAAAAGCATAACCTTAGATGAATTAAAAATGGATTTAAGAAGAGAAATATTATGATTCTTGAAGAAGATAGAAAAAAAATAAGGTTTTTAGGTTAATATGAAGATTTGATCCAATAAATGCTAATTATTGATGATTAAAAGTTTTAGAACATTAAGAATCATGTAATTAGGTTGTATAATGACCCCATATACTTGTATTAGAGTTTCACATCATGTAATGAAGTTTTGGAACAAATCTGGGACTGAAAAATGAAGAAATCCGTAGCTTCACCTGCTTGATCGATCGATCGACATTCATAGGTCGATCGATCGCCCATCGATCGATCGATTATCCCAAAAATGGTGACTTTTTCCCCTTTTTGATTATAAGTGTTTCCGGGCATCGAACGTTGTAGTTGGGGATTATGTGAGTACATTAGGACTTGAGGGAGACCAGTTGGGATATATTTGAAACCTGGAAAATATTAGAATTGGGGTGGAATGTAGCATTGAATTTACGAGTGTCCAAGGAGTAATTTCCTATTTTATGATGCGAGAACAAGATTTGAATTCTTAGGAGTGATAAGTTATGATTTTGGGACATAAATAACGAGTTTAGAGTACTGAATTAATGTGTGGGAAAGTTAGAGACTTAGTAACTTCTTCGGTTAAGTTTAAGTACTCGAAATTATACGACGTGAGATGTATCGGCGAAATATAATTTATATCATCGGGAATAATCATAGGTATGAATTAGACTAATGGTATAAAGTTGAGGATATACCTTTAATAATATAACAAGTTATCTAAGTTGTGTAAATGCTTAGTATATGTATTATTATGTGTATGACATACCTACCATATTTGCTATCACGGGAGGTCGACTTTCGAAACATGACCATCTAATCTTTGTGTGCCTACGGGGGATTTAGATTGGTACCTTAAGGACATAGGGTTGTGAATGACTTATTTGTGAGTTAATAAGTCAGCTGACCATAGGAGCGCAGGTATGTGCATGACCCATGGGTATGTGAACTATGCTCGCCTCCAATATGTGTGATTTTGCTTATTGAAACGGTTCCTGAGAGATTCGGAACACGTGATCTTTAGGTACGTGATGTACCGGGATTCGATAGCAGAGTATGTGTACACCGCAGCTTAGCCTAGGGGTGCCCTGATTGTATATTTATGCTGAGATTAATATACTTTAAATTATAGCAGACTCTTTGTTAAAGTGTGAATATAAGTAATTGAGATATTTTGAGTGGGATTTGAAATGAGAATTTCCTATCGTAATTGTTATAAATTAATTTGGTCAATGAAAATGTGAGATAAAAGTAGGATATATTAGAATGTTATGATTAAACCCCTATATTATAATGTGAGGTCAGGAAGTGGTACAGACTAGTTAGTTAACGGCATAACTAAGACGGGTTAAGGATATACGTTAGGCGTGCACATTAGCTGAGGGGTGAGAAACTCATGTGAGAGCACGTAACTAACATGTATTTAATATTCACTCTTTAATGCAATTAAACACTTGCTATATTTTAAACTGTTTTCACCTCGGGCTCTGACCCGTTTTCATTCAATTCTATTGTAACACCCCGCCCGCCTGGGGAGAGAGAACGGAGCGCTAATGCGATAAAATAAATCAAAATCAACAAGTGACAAGGTATAGAGCATCTAAATCCCATAATAACAAGAGAAACCACTAATCTCAATTCTTCAAATAAATACAATTAAAAGTCTCTCGAAATAAATATAACATCTACATTTGATTCTATTTCTGGGTCATTCATCTGTTAGGGCATGTCGCCCCTTTCTATTTAGAGACACCTTTCTCATACTTTCAGTTTCATTTCAGTTCTAGAGTTATTTAATAATTCATACTTTGTATTGGGTTTTATTCAGTATTTGGATTATTCAGGGGAGTGTTACTCCAGACTCATTTTATTATCCTATTATGATTGTGGTATAGTTAACTCATAATTTAATTGGTTGCATGTTAATTTAAATTAATAAATTTGACAACTCACTTTTTAAATATTAGGTGGCTAGTAATTGTTTAAAAATAATTTAGACAGTGATGCTATGAACTGAACCAACTTGACATTTTTTATTAAATTGAATAAAGGAGTAGCTACCCGGTATTTAATTAGTCAGGGTGTCACAAAAATTTTAATTGTCATGTACAAGGATACTAAAAAAATAAGAATCTTCATATAATCATTCTCAAGACCATACAATAAAATAAAATGAATGCTTAAAAATTGATATATGAAATAAAAATTGTCTGAAACATTTCATGAAACGATTGATATTTATTATTTCAATAAAAAATTGGGCTTAATATTTTATATTTCCCATAGAAAGAAAAAGCCCATATAAGCATATATACCAAAGCTAAAAATCTTCAACTAAATAAAAGTCAATTCCTTTTGAAAAAAAATAATTAATGAGTTATAAGTAACACTTCAATTTCAATTCATTTACTTTGAGCCTCCATTTATTGACATGGTATAACCTGCATTTAAGATTAGAAATACAATTCATTTCACGATCTAAGGAAAATCACACAATTATAACAATACCTAATATGTATAAATAAATGACATGTAAAAAATAAAAATAATATTTTTTTTTGCTAAATTGGGTATCGTACTTACGAATCAAAAGTATTTAGTCTCATATGAGACGATTTAGTTTCATTTGAACCCATATATATTTGTTTTGGGTTTTTGATCATGTTGAGTGGTGTTTATACATATCATGAGACATGTGTAAAAATCTTCACATGTCATGATAACTTCTTATCGACGGTTATAAGATTAATGATAAAAAAAAGCATGAGATGAGGGACTAGAAAACTACCTAAGTGGGACTTACTTCAAAAAAATAAATTAATTATGTTAGGAGAATATCAAAATTACTTAGTGTCCCCTTGATACATTATAGAAGTACAAATAAAGTAATAAACTTCTCGCTGAAAAATTATAACGAAATTTACCGTGTATTTGTTCATATTTTAATCTCAAAGCATTAATACATATATTCTATATACTTTTGTTATTATTTTTTTTATACCCCGTAATTTTATTAATTTTTATTTAAGGGATTAATTGAATTAAATGATAATTAATTGAAAATTAATCCGAATATAAATACTAGCGAGATGTGAGTTAGTATTTGATTATGATGTTAAAATTGAATATTTCTGAGTATATATGGTAATATATGAGTATTGAAAATATTTAAATTGTCACGAGGCAGAAATACGATAATTTGTAAAATTTAGTTGGAACGCACGTGTCAGTCGCGTCAGGAATGAAGTTATTTCAATTAAAAAGTAAATTTTATTTTTATCAACCGGATGATCATTTTGAGTCCGCCAACGCGTCCGGAAGGGTCAAAATAGTCAAAAAACACTAGTCGGGGGTTTAGTTTGGGTCCCGGGGCATTTTTAGGCCAAACCAGCAACCTAGAAGGGTATTTTGGTAATTTTAAAAATTAAGGGATTAAAATCCACGAATTTTAGTGTTAAATTATATATTATTAAAAGAGCCACTAAGGCCATTATCAGCTAAAAAGTAAGAGAGTGGGCTACGAAAGTTTTTAAAAGAAGTTAGAAAGAGGGAAAAAGGGTTTCCAAACAAAACCATCTCCCCACCATCATTTTGGAAGAGATTGTGACCAAAAAGAAGGAAGAATCAACCTCGAAACACCGGCAACAAATCTGAAGAACAAATCTAAGGCAAGTGATTTGATATTGTTAAGTTTATTAAATATTTCCTCCATGTTTAGTGTAGAACTGTATTTGCCTTGAAAGTTTTGAGGAAAACCTAATGAAATTGTTATAGAAACTCTAAAGTTGGGTTAGGGATTGCATGAAGAATGACTATGGACGAATTTGGTATTCAAAAACTTAAATTTGATGATTTAAAAACGGATTTAGGATGGGTAATTAGGTACAATAAAATTTTGGGTTCATGTTCATAGGGTTTAGGGTAAAATTTGGGGATTACTGTTAATTGCATGTTGATTAGGAGGATTTGACCCCAAAAATATGTTAAGAAGCGACCTAAGAGGACTTAGAGTAGTTTAGGAATATTAAAATGTCACTGGGATGACCTTAGGATGAATTTAGAGAAGAGAAAAATGAAGAAAAACGAGTTGGGAATTTTCTGGGCGTATTCTGCCATCTCGTAAGAAGACCTGTCCAGGTCGTTCGGACGACCTCGTTCGAATGAGCTTCTAACGAGATGATAGTACCCCTTCTGACGAGTTCGTTCAAAGACTTCGTTCGAACGACCCTCGTTCGAACAACCTCGTTCGAACGAGATTTCTAACGAGTTGACAGAATGGCCTTTTTAGGCCTGATTTTATTTCCAACCTTCAGTAGACTTATTTAATTGAGTGATAACCTTCCCTTGTTGACCAGTGGGTATAGTTGTGAGAGTACGTAGAGGATTAAAACTTAGAATTAAGTAGTAAACCGGATGATATCTATGGGCTAGGGTATAAGTAACTAAAATTACGACGTGAGAAGAGTTGATAACTTTAATGTATATAAATCGGGGACTTGTAAACGTTTAACATTAAATAACGGTATAGGGATGAGAAATATACCTCTATTAATATTATGGGATACCTAAGATGTGTGAATACTTGGTATATGTAGTTATTTGTGTACAACATACCTACCATACTTACTATCACGGGAGGTCGGCGTTCGATCAGGGCCATCTAATCTTTGTGTGCCTACTGGGGGGATTTAGATTGGTACCTCGAGGACATAGGTTACAGAAGGTCTTATTGAGAAATTAATAAGTCTGTTGATCATGGGAGCGTAGGTATGTGCGTGACCCATGTGAGGTGAACTATGTTCGCCTCCATTATATGTGCTTGTTATTTGTCGAAACGGTTCCTGAGAGATTCGGAATGCGTGATCCTTATGTACGTGATGTACCAGGATTTGATAGCAGAGTATGTGTGCACCGCAACTTAGTCTAGAGGTGCCATTATTATATATTATGATGAGATTGATATACTGAATTATTGAAATGAACTGATTATATAAGTACAAGTGTGAATTAATTTAATATCTTTGTAGAGTTAAAAAGGGGAAAACACTTAGTAATTATTGAAACTAATTTCGAGAAATGAAGGTAAAACTCTCAGTTTATAGTAAGGCATCGGGAATTAAACCATGATTAGTATCGTAAAAGTCATATATATTGAATTGGACTAGTTTGATAGTAGAATATCTAGAACGGGTACGGGTATGATAGGTGTGCACGATTAGTTGAGAGGTGAGGAACTCATGTGAGTTCACGCACTATCATGTAGTTTATATTCACTGTTTAATGATATTAAACACTTGTTGTATTTTAAACTGTTTTCACAATCGGGCTCTGACCCGTTTGCTTTCACATCTATTTTCTTGTAAAAACCTTTTAGGTGCCCAGCCACAAGGACACCAAGCGTAGGAGTTCCATTCAGGTGACGTGCTGTAGGTGTTGTGGAAGTTATAGGACCTCGATAGTAGACGCCTCCATTTTCTATCTTGACTCTACTTCAGATTTACTCATCTGTAGGGCATGTCGCCCCTTTTCTTTTAGAGACATCCTACTTACTCAGTTTTATTTCAGATTTTGGATTGTAATTAATTTGTAGTTCAGACTTTGTATTTGGTTGTATTCACTATTTGGATTATTAGAGGAGTATTCCTCCAGATTCATTCTCATTCCATTATTATTCTATTGTGACTGTGTTGTGGTTGTGGTATTAGTATTTCATAATTTAAATGGATTGTATGTTAATTGGATTTAATTAAAATTGACAACTCACTTTTTAAATATTAGGTGGCTAGTAATCATTAAAACGTTTTTCGACAGCGATGTTATGAACTGAACCAACTTGACATTTTGTATTAATTTGAATAAAGGAATAGCTACCCGGTATTTAATTAATCGGGGTGTCACAGGTGGTATCAGAGCATCAAGTTCTAGTGTCCTTAGGATCTGTACGGCTTATTATGTTTCCACTGAGCTTTTTTTTATGTAGATCCCTATATTTTAGGATTGTTGTACTATTTTGTGTATGTTTCGCTCTTCAGCTATTTTGAGATAATAACTGCGAACTTATAAGACTTTACTCTCATTTCAGATGCCTCCACGACGTGCACAACGAGTTCCCAGGGATGCTCAGCCCGAGCCACCGCCTGCACCAGTTCAGGGCTCCTTGAATGCCGCAGAGGTTGCCGCTATTATAGCCTAAGCGATAAATGTCGCCCTAGCAGTTGTGCAGCAGACACCGCCTCAGGCGCCGGTAGTAGCGCCAGTTCAGGCTCAGGCATTCCCGTCTGCTTGGGAACGTGTCTGTGATGCTTTTCAGAAAGCACACCCTCCGGAGTTTGCAGGTAGCTCCGACGTCGTTGTGTCTAGTCAGTGGAAGAAGGACATCCAAAGGCACTTGAGGATGTACGAGTGCACGGATGTACAGAAGCAGATATTGGCTACTTTTAAGCTAGTAGGATCAGCGTTGCAGTGGTGGGAGTCCATTACCACCACGGGGGAGAGAGACGTCCTTTCTATATAGGAGTTTTGGGTGCGGTTCAACCGCAAGTATTTTTCATCAGCCGTTCACACTGAAATGAGGAGAAAGTTAATGAACCTCAAGCAGGAGGGGAAGACCGTGGCCGAGTATGAGGCCGAATTCACTAATCTCTTGAACATCATTCCCGATGAAATTCCAACCGAGGAGAAAAAGATTCAGAAGTTCATGGATGGGTTGACTTGGAGGATCCGTCAGCACTTGTTGGGTAATCTCTCGTTGGCCACTTATTCTAATGTGGTTAACGCAGCACTGCTTCACTGTCAGGACCACCGCTTTCACTTGTCAGAGGGTAAGTGATCAGGAGAGTCCATCCATCAGGGCAGGACAGGGAGGAATGGTGCCAGCGGGGCACAATCTGCTCAGGGTCAGCATAGGCAAGGAGATCAGGGTTCCCATCAGGGGGATTTTAAGAGGTTCAGATCTGGGGGTTGCAGAAAAGGTCAAGGAGGTTTTCGTCAGGGCCAGCAGGGTCAGCACGACCATCAGGGACAGCAAGGCCAGCATGGTCAACAACAGTAGTTTCATCAGGGCCAACACGACCAGGGGAGGAATGGCAACGACCACCAGGGCCGTGGGCAGCAGGGTCCGAGAGGGGGAAATTTTTCGGGGAAGTGTTTCACTTGTGGCAAAATTGGCCACAAGTTCCAAGAGTGTCCTGAGAGGGGCAGGGCCCCACAGCAGTAGCAGTAGGGTGCTCGACATGAGCCCCAGAGACCTATGTTTCCCGCCGTCCTTCCAGCACCACCACAGATGCCAGCTTTACCACCCATCCCAACAGTCCCAGTCCAGCAGGGACAACTTCAGTACGGGCGAGTTTATCAACTCCAGCATGCCGTAGTCCCACAAGATCCGCCTGCTATTGAGGGTATGTTCTCTATTCAGGGGACTATGGGGCGCATTTTATTTGATACGGGGGCCACACACTGTTTTATCGCCACGAGATTTGCACGCACTTTGGGGTTGTTAGACACTGCAGAGAGCACGATTACTTGCATAGATTCACCGTTGAGTAGGGGTTTCGTGATTTCTCTTATTTGCAGAGGTGTGGGTATAGAGATCAGGAGATTTACTTTACCTGCAGATATGTTAGTATTAGAGATGGCTGAGTACGATGCAATTGTTGGTATGGATTGACTAGTTGCGTACCGAGCCATGATTGATTATTTCAGTAGGAGTATCATTTTTGCCATACCCGGGCAGGAGATGTTTTTAGTGGCAATGCCTCGTCCCGAGGGAGGATCGTCCACACACTTGTATTATATAGAGGAAGAGACCTCTAAGGGAAGTGGTAATATCACTTGATTCGATTCCCGTTGTTAGTGAGTTCGCTGATGTATTTCAGGATATACCTGAATTACTTCCTAGTAGAGAGATATATTTTGTTATCGATTTGACCTCGGGCACTCGGCCAATTGCCCGCGCACCGTACCATATGGCTCCAACGGAGATGAGAGAGCTAAGGGATCAGATAGAGCAGTTGTTGGGTCAGGGGTTTATTCGAAGGAGTACTTCACCGTGGGGTTCCCCTATGTTGTTCGTAAAGAAGAGGGATGGATTGTTGAGGTTATGTGTAGATTACCGGGAGTTGAATAAAGTCACGATACGGAATAAGTATCCTTTGCCTCGAATCGATGACTTATTCGACCAGTTGAGAGGAGCTTCCTTTCTCTCAAAAATTGATTTGCGATCGGGATACCATCAGTTACGTATCAGAGAACAGGACGTCTCGAAGACTGCTTTCTTGACGAGATATGGTTCCTACGAGTTTCGGGTTATGCCTTTTGGCTTGATCAATGCTCAAGCCGTGTTTATAGATATGATGAATAGAGTATTCAGAGAGTTCTTAGACCAGTTCGTCATTGTCTTTATTGATGACATTCTGGTTTACTCCCAGATAAAAGAGGAGCACGCCGAGCACTTGAGACAAGTTTTGCAAACGTTGCGTCAGAACGAGCTTTATGCAAAGTACGAAAAATATGGGTTTTGGCTGAAGGAGGTTCAGTTTTTGGGGCATATCATTTCAGACCGAGGGATATCTGTTGATTCGGGGAAGGTATCCGCGGTGAGGGAGTGGGGACAGCCCACGATACCGACTGAGATCCGTAGTTTCTTGGGCCTAGCAGGATACTACAGAAGGTTTATTCGGGGTTTCTCAAAGATAGCGGGTCCTTTGACACATCTGACTCGCAAAGGTGTGCCATTCATCTGCGCGATGCCTGTCAGTTGGAATTTGATGAGTTGAAGGACAAGTTGACCACAGCGCCTGTGTTAGCATTGTCCAGACCGGGAGTTGAGTATCTAGTCTACACCGATGCGTCCTTACAAGGACTTGGAGGTGTGCTGCAACAGGAGAGTCAGGCTATAACCTATGCTTCCCGTAAGCTTAAGCCTCACGAGAAGAATTGTCCCACCCACGACTTGGAGTTAGCGGCAGTTGTATTCGCTCTTCGAATTTGGAGACACTATCTCCTGGGGGAGAAATTTCGGTTATTCACAGACCACAAGTCTCTACAATACCTCTTCACGCAGAAAGAACTGAATATGCATCAACGTCGGTGGCTTGAGTTTGTGAAGGATTATCAGTTTGATATCTAATATCACCCAGGGAAGGCTAACGTGGTAGCAGACGCGTTAAGCCGTAGGCCAGTAGATGAGGTGGCCGAGGTGTGGAAAACTAAGTGGAAGGAGTTGGGACACCAGGATGCAGTGGCCCGATCATTCATGTCTGTGATGACAGTTACACCTCAGATTTCTACGAGAGTGATAAAGGCCCAGGCAAATGACTCGTTCTGTCAGGAGCAGATAGTTCGATTACTAGTAGAGGGAGCCGAATCTTATACCGTTAGTTTCGACGGGGGATTACGCTTCAATGGGAGACTGATCGTTCCGGAAGGGGAAGATTTGCGACACGAGGTAATGACAGAGTCGCACGACTCACGATTCGCGGTACACCCTGGTGGGGATAAGATGTACCAAGACATGAGACAACAGTACTGGTGGAGCGGGATGAAGAGAGATATCGCCGTGTTCATTTCTAAATGCACCACTTGTCAGCTAGTAAAGGTGGACCATCAGAAACCGATAGGACTTCTACAACCGTTAGAGGTTCTGATGTGGGTATGGGAGAGCATATCCATGAACTTTATCACGGGGTTACCTACGTCACAGAGGGGTCACGACTCCATATGGGTAATTGTGGATAGGTTAACCAAAGTTGCTCATTTTCTGCCCGTGAGGACAGACTACACTACGGGACAGACCGAGATAAGATATTTGTGGAGATAGTGAGACTTCACGGGGTGCCTCTAAATATCGTGTCTGACCGAGATAAGATATTTGTTTCACGATTTTGGGAGAGTTTCCAGGAGGCCATGGGTACAGAGTTACAGCTGAGTACGACATATCACCCGCAGATTGATGGGCAAACGGAGCAGACAAATCAGATGTTGGAGGACATGTTGTGTATGTGCATCCTAGAATTTGGAGGTGGTTAGGAACAGTACCTTCCACTGGTGGAGTTTGCTTATAATAACTTCTACCAGTTCACCATTGGCATGGCTCCATTCGAGGCGCTGTATGGTATACCTTATCGTTCCCCAACATGCTGGTTAGAGGTGGGGGATAACAAACTCCTTGGGCCGGAAGTGATTCAGGACACTTCGGCAAGGATAGAGATGATACAGAGTCGTATTCGGGTATCTTCAGCCTGATAGTTCCTACGAGGAGGGGCCGATTGTTATTTTGGACCACAGTGAGAGGTCGAAGATAGTACCATTAATACGCGTGCAGTAGCGGCATCATAATGCCGATGAGTCCACATGGGAGCGCGAGGATGAGATGCGCGAACGTTATCCATAGCTATTTTTACCAGGTATTCATTAGTTCCGAATTTCGGGACGAAATTCTGTTATTAAGGGGGAAGTATGTAATACCCCGTAATTTTATTAATTTTTATTTAAGGGATTAATTGAATTAAATGAGAATTAATCTGGATATAAATACTAGCGAGATGTGAGTTAGTATTTGATTATGATGTTAAAATTGAATATTTCTGAGTATATATGGTAATATATGAGTATTGAAAATATTTAAATTGTCACGAGGCAGAAATACGACAATTTGGAAAATTTAGTTGGAACGCGCGTGTCAGTCGCGTCAGGAATGAAGTTATTTCAATTAAAAAGTAAATTTTATATTTATCAACCGAATGATCATTTTGAGTGCGCCAACGCGTCCGGAAGGGTCGAAATAGTAAAAAAACACTAGCCGGGGGTTTAGTTTGGGTCCCGGGGCATTTTTAGGCCAAACCAGCAACCTAGAAGGGTATTTTGGTAATTTTAAAAATTAAGGGATTAAAATCCACGAATTTTAGTGTTAAATTAGATATTATTAAAAGAGTCACTAAGGCCATTATCAGCCAAAAAGTGAGAGAGTGGGCTACGGAAGTTTTTGAGAGAAGTTAGAAAGAGGGAAAAAGGGTTTCCAAACAAAACCATCTCCCCACCATCATTTTGGAAGAGATTGTGACCAAAAAGAGGGAAGAATCAACCTTGAAACACCGGAAACAAATCTGAAGAACAAATCTAAGGCAAATGATTTGATATTATTAAGTTCATTGAATATTTCCTCCATGTTTAGTGTAAAACTGTTTTTGCCTTGAAAGTTTTGAGAAAAACCTAATGAAATTATTATAGAAACTCTAAAGTTGGGTTAGGGATTGCATGTAGAATGACTATGGACGAATTTGGTATTCAAAAACTTATTTGATGATTTAAAAACGGATTTAGGATGGGTAATTAGGTACAATAAAATTATGGGTTCATGTTTATAGGGTTTGGGGTAAAATTTGGGGATTACTGTTAATGTAAATAAAAAATTAGCGTATCACATGAATATGAAAAAAAATTGGACCTAATAAAGCGTAAGGATTAAAAAAGACGCATCAAATTTTAAAACCAGTCACATATGAGAGAGAAAATTAATGAACTATTTACATAAACATTAAAATATGTTTATTTGTGAAAACAAAATTGGGAACTAAATAGATTAAAACTCACAAAATAACAATTTAAAAAGATGAATACAAAAAAAGGGCAAGAAATCCATATGTAATTGATAAAACTATGCCAAACAATAAAGAAGTATGGAACAATTAATATTTAGTTTATAGGAGCTAAGTGTATTTTATATTTAGTTCAACTTATTTTTTTATTTTCCAAAAAGTCCCTAGTCTATTTTTTGATAATTTACTATTTTTTTCATTTGTATCCATGTTGCTCAGTCGAATATTTATAATGAAATCAATTTATATCCCAACAAATCAATAGAAGAATCCACCTCCATAATAAAAAAATTAAGAAACATTTGTTCAAAATAGTAGGAACTTAAAGATATTAAAACTTTAGAGCTGAAGAATTTTGGTAGCACATTTTTCATTTTTTTCATCCACCCTATGCTTTCTTAGGTTGGATTACACAGAAAATAAAAAAAAAACTAAACCAACCTGCATAACAATTAAGGGCTCCTCAATAAAACTCAACTGTTTCATTAACATTGTGATAAAATTATTTTGTGTTCTACAAAGCAATATCATAATTAAAAACGACTAAAAATTTGATTTGAAGTTGAAAAATACGCAATGAAAACTTGAAAAATTCACAACGAGATTAATTAAGGAAAAGTAATGACATTGTTGTAGTTTACATATTAAAAAACTGCCACTCATAAAATTTGAAACAATCACCTAAGTCTAGGATGGTCCTATAGGTTCAGACGTGACACGAGCATTTTATAAGCCACTTGCTCTCTCAGAATCAATCTCCTCAAAAATCACAAACCAATTCTTCATATCTTTCCCCTTCGTATACACCACGATCCATATTCCTAATAACCTTCAACCTCATTGTGAATATATTTTCATTTCAGGATGTACATAAACTCATTTGCAGATGTAAAACCTAGATTGATGAAACTTGAACAACCCAAAGGTCAATTTATATACGGGTTAGGAAGTGCAGGAGAACGAAGGTGAAGGGTGGGTAGAAAGAGGGATGAAGTCGCGAGAGAAACTTAATAAGGGGGATTCAGGAAATAAAAATTTGTGATTCTTTTAACTTTGTAAAGATTAGAGAGATCAATTGTATTTTACATACTTTTTAAATTAGTATAATATAATATAATATTTGTGTAAATATATTTTAAAAGTGCATTTCATAATTAAAAACTCCACAAAGAAAGCCACTCAATAATTCAAAAGTGGAAGTGGTCCATTTACTTGTCTAAAAAGTAAGAAAAATAATGATATGGATTTTGGCTTTTCCTTCGAAATCACAATCCTCTTCACTAGCCCCAAGTCAAACGACGTCGCACACTAAAGGAAGTGGAAGTCTTTGTTTTAACGTCCGGTTCTCCCGGTAAATAAAGACGACTGATAATTGAAGAAAGAAATCTGTAGTCCTCTGTTTGGCGTTTAACGAACGTTACCGTGTTACACCCACCCTCTGATTTTGACTAATCGCATTGAAAACCTCTCTCTCTCTTTATTAACATAATATAGATAGATACATATAATCCCCAATTTCTATCACCGGTTCGTTTTGAAGAAGAGTTTACGGAGATTCATTCAACTGCTACATACCAACGCGATCTGAAATAAAATTTCATTTTGAGGTACTTTTGGTCTAAATTTATCATTTCCTGTGATCTTTTTTTCTTCTAACCTATTGCTGTCAATTTCATTTTGAGTCTAATTTGTACGGTTTCTAGTTATAATGCACCTCGAAATTGATTAATTTGGTTTTGAAAAGTATTATGAATCATTGTTGAATGGAGTTATTTTTCTCTTTGTAATCATATTAGGTTCTATAGAAAGTCATCAATCGTTTAAAGAAGGAAGATTAAGTGAAAAACGTCCGGTGTAAGTAAAACATGTTGTAGAGCAATTAGGCCGTGCGCGAAACTTTTTAAGTGAGAAACCCAAATCGCTTTTTTGCGCAAACTTTAAAATTAAATATATTTCAAAACGTGAGTTTGGGATGGAATTTATATATTCGGAAAGCTGTCTGCGAGATCTATCAAGAAGGTCCATGAAGAATAGTAAATTTTGAAGCTTCAAATTTGCAATTTCCGACGTATTTTTTCTGAGGTGAGAAATTTCAGTTTCTACTAAAATTTTGTTGATATAAATGTTCTTTTTTTCCTATTAATCTTGTATTTTTTGAATGATTATGTTAATATTTATCAATTTAATTTAATTTAGGTGCTGTTTTTTTAAGAAAAAAAAATACATTGGTAATTTCAGAGTGAGAAATGTGAAATTTCATGTTTTGCAATGTGAATTAGTTATAGCATCGGGTACTCGCCAGAGAGCCATTTGAGGGTTTGCCGGAGTCACGGATTGTCATCCGAGGCTCGTTGGAGGGTTCGTTAGAGACTTGCTGGAGTCACAAGGGTCGCCGGAGGGTTACTCGTCGGGGAGACACTGGAGATACAATGCCGAAGCTTTCACAGAGAGGCCGAAGATCCATAGCCGTAGGAAATTGACTTGGAGAGAGAAAACGAATTAATGGTGAGTTTATTATAGTGAAGGGTATTCTGGTCTAGTCTAAGAGATTTTGTCCTCCTCACTAGTGATGTTCTAGCCTTGGATTGCATGTTCCATATGTTTGTTACAAGGGTGGAATGAGTGGACGCCTCTGTAAAGAAAGGCATGGATTTTGTAAGAGTATTTTGGTTTGAGGGGAAGAATTTTTTTGTCCGCAGTTTTAAAAATTGCTTTTGGGATGGGTTTTTTATTTTTGTGAGTGTGAGAGTTTAGAGTTTTGGTTAGTAGAAGGATTAATTAGTGGAGATAGGAATTAAAATATTCTTCAAGATGATTACTGTAATCATGATAAAAAAATTGACACTGCCGGCTGGCGCGATCTTTATTTGTGAGGGTGAATCACGTAAATTATTAGTTGGGTATACCCTTTTTTGTTATCTGTTTTCTTTATTTGAAATTGAATTGCTATTATTTGCTGATCTTATTTATTGATCAGTCCTAAAAACGCTCTTCCGCACAACAAAAACCAAAATTAATTGGGACTTTTTCTCTGAAAATAAAGGTTTTGTGTTACTTAGCTTTGTTTAGTTGCTCAAAGGAATAGAAAAGAAAGGTAGTTTAAACCTTTATGTGTTCTTTTGTGCTGATAACAGCTTTTTCCATCAATTTTTAAAGAAACCGTGCATTTCCATGACATGAGCATATTGTTGTTATTAATGTGAAACAAACTTGGTATAGTACAACAGAAAATTCATTTCCAGCCTCTGATAAGCTCCGAGTTTTATTTATGTGAATGAAGGATGCCATAGCTGTAGCTTGCTAAGGGGGGAAGATCTAACATCAGAATTACCCCCTATTGTCAGAGCTGCTTTGCCAAAGCCGTGTACAACTGATGGGAGCATGTATGACAGGCGACAACAGGATCAGTGCAGCTTTTGGAAGGGCATTAGCCATCATTTGATTGTTTATTACCGTACTGAACAATTTCCACAACTCAATTTAGCATAAAATAACCAAAGGCCTGTACCCAGACTTGACTTTTGGCGTTTTTTTCATGGTGGCTGTTACCATGCTAGAACCCACAATTAGGTTGTCAGCCCAAGCTTTTGCCATCGCAATAGGTTTTATATAGCCATTTGGGAATGAACAATAGAACTAACATTGATTTTTCCTTCTTTTCTTGTACAGTTGACGCAAGATTCATACAATTTTAACTTTGAAACCATTTTTGCTGCATCATATCATTGCTTAACCCCATTTTTATACTATTTCCAGTTCTTTTTCTTTTGATGGAGTTGTAGAGCAGAGCTCCTGGTTGTCTGTCCTTTTTTTTTTTCTTTTTCTTTCCCTCCCCTTTTTTGCTTTAAATGAAATAAGATTGAAATTTGTTGCTGATCCAAATAATTTACTATTATAGTGATGGGAGAGCACCTTGTTTTGTGTGTTGATCGCATCATTGTGCCTGAATCACCACATTCACTCCAAGCGGCCGAGGCCCCAGGGTCTTCTGGAGAGGGTTCTTGCAGTCATGCAGTTAATCCGTCCACTTCCACCATTGATATTAAGGAAGAGGAAGAATTTGCAGCTGGTGAAGATGATCCACTAATCCAGACAACAGAGTGCCGCATCTGCCAGGAGGAGGATAGCAAAAAAAACCTCGAGAGCCCTTGTGCGTGTAGTGGCAGCCTTAAGGTATTTTTGATTGATGTTTGTTGATGCAAGTGCTATGCATTCTGTCGCTCATGTTGCAAAAAAAGAGTACTATATCTAATAGTTATGACTTATGAGTGTATGTTAATGTGTCATTGGTGGAGTTAGTTTGAATCTGATTGAAAATTAAATACTGTATTATATTTTGGTGCATGATTGACCCATATTTCATAGTTGACTTAGAACTTCAAATTTGTGTGATATCTATCTTATGCTGTTAACAATATTGGTGAAGCATGCACACATGTAGTAAGATTTTCTCGAAAATACAAGGTGTTTTGACATTTATATATCATACCAGTACATAGTTCGTATGTGACAGTTAGCTAATGTTTGTATTGTTGTGGTCACTTAGTTTTGCATGGTGCCTGGTGGCTTTGTGATACCATTATCCTTGGACTGCTCTACTCTGTCTACACTCAATTTTAATCTGTAGTGGTGTTCTGTAGTTTTCTAGATAAATTATGATTTTATCTATGATAAGTATTTGTAAACTGTTAATGAATTATAAATAGTAATTCCTAAGAAGTGCAAGCATTCTCAAGGAGAAGTTGTATGTTTATTTATTTATTTTGATTAGGAGGAGTTGTCTCCTTGTCGAACACGTATAGAATTTCAACATTTAATAAACACTCGCTTCTTCAAGCCCGTAGTTTAAAAATAGAATCACAGGTTAAAGATATAACTTTTACTGTCATGTGACCAAACAACCAAAACTTGTTATGACGTAAACTACACGTCAATGGCTAAAAAGCAAGGTTCTAAAAAACGCGGGGCGTGACCGAGGCATGGAGGCCAAGCCTTAAACTGTAGAAGCCTAGGCGGGCCTTAGGTGTAAAAATGCGTGAAAAGCGTTTAGGCATTTTTTAATATATTTTAACATTTTTAATTATAACAAGGTTATTAAAAATACTAAAATGGTATATACCTTAAAATATGTCGGAATATATGCAAATTAAAATACTATTTTTTTTAAATACTAAGAAAAAAACAAACAAAAAAAGAAAAATGATTGTTTTGAATGAGATATTGGTCCGATTTAAAAAAAAAACTCTTTAAAAGGCGATATCGTTTCACTAAAGCGTTTTTGTTTTTAAAAAAAAATGCGCCTTAAACCTTTTACCAAGAATAAGGAGTAAAAGACTAAGGCAGAGCGTTTTTCCCAAACCTCAAGCTAGGCGCGCCTAAGCTTCGATGTCGTTTCACTAAAGTGTTTTTATTTAAAAAAAAAAAAGTGCGCCTTAAGCCTTTTACCTAGAATAAGGCATAAAAGACTAAGGCGGGACGTTTCTCCCAAGCATCAAGCCTAGGCGTGCGTGCTTATGCGGAGCCTAGACGTGCCTTTTAGAACACTGCTAAAAAGAAATACCAAACCCTAATTTTAGAGAGAGAATAAAAAGTTGTCTTATTTTTCAAGAATGAAAAACGTAATTGTACTTGAGATTACATGGGGTATTTATATGGGATGGATTACTTGCTAATTAAGTAATTAGCTAAATGACTAAAGGGGGCAACTAATAACAAAACAAAAGAATGCCTAATTAGTCCCAAACCTGCTTGGAGACTAATTAGAGGCTAAAAAGAAAATAAAATAACTAAAATAAAAGAAAGACTAATGCAAAATATTAAAAATGACAATTAAACCCTAATATGACGCCATTCCCCTCATTCTCCCCGGCTTAAAACAAAGCTCGTACTCGAGCTTGAAAATTGGATATCTTCAAAATACGCGTTTGGGAAGACAAGCGACCAAAAAGAAGGCCACCCCTAGGGTCAAAAGTTAGTCTAGGGTTTGATGGGTCGTGTGGGGCTGTAAATTTCAGATTCTTGTTGGCGTCGACAGTTAGGAAGGGTTTGGAGTGACCGGGAGCCTCGCCGGGGTCGGAACGATGGGTAGGAGACGTGGGTAGAGCCCTGGGTAGGCCGAGATGTCCAGGGGATTCGAACAGGTCAGAATAGGGATTTTTTGGACTAGAGTTTGGTTTGGGTAACTCCAGGTTTGGGTCAGGGCCAGAATGGGTCTGGATTAGAATTTTTTTGGGGCGGGGCAGATTGGAGGGAAGGTCGGAGGCCATGGCAACAGGGTTAGGGCTAGTAAGTGGGCCGGCAGGGTGTGTGGGGTTGTTTGGGGTAGAGGAGGGGGTCGGATAGCAGCGGCGGGATTGGGGTGAGACGCGGTGGTGGGGCGGTAGGGTAGGACAGCTGTGGCGGGGTTGCCTAGGGCGGGGGAGAGGATTCTAGGGCAGAAGTGGCAATGTAGTGGCTAGGGTTTTGAAGTTTGGAAACAAGTTGGAGGATGACTTCTATTTGTTGTTTCAATTCGTGATTGCTCTCCTTCAATTCTTGATAACTTTCTCTTAACTCTTCGTTAATCTCATTTTGAATTCGCATCGTCTTTTTCGGGGAGGTTTTGGTGATGAGGCGGAAGTGAGAGTCAACGTTCTTGATGAGATCTTGAATGTTTTTTCTCCATTATTGATCGCCTTTCTTTAATTTTTGAATCCCCACTGTCGTCATTTGGATTTCTTTAAAGTCATCGAGAGAGTATCATACGATTTTGATACTCTACACACACCGATACAAACTACACACGATTACACCAATGTTTGGAGTGACACCCCGCTTTGATGTAAATTACACGTCAATGGCTAAGACGAAATACCAAACCCTAATTTTAGAGAGAGAATCAAAAGTTGTCCTATATTTCAAGAATGGGAGATTACATGGGGTATTTATATGGGATGGATTACTTGCTAATCAAGTAATTAGCTAAAATGACTAAAAGGGGCAACTAATAACAAAAGAATGCCTAATTACTTCCAAACATGCTTGTAGACTAATTAAAGGCTAAAAAGAAAATAAAAGAACTAAAATAAAAGAAAGACTAATACAAAATATTAAAAATGACAATTAAACCCTAATATGACGCCATTCCCATCATGTTAGATACTTGCAAATTCATGATCAATAAACTTTGAATGTTAAAATATACATTTTTTTAGCATGCAAAAGAAATATAATTATTAAGAGAAACCAATTTTGAAAACATATGACCGAAATTGGTAGAAAGATTATACAAAATAATCAGGCATTTGAGTGAGTTGGAAGTCACAACAATTACCTGTATATAAATATAAATATAGATGTACACAATATTATACTTGTTCTTACATACTACACATATTCGTTACTACATGTGTATGAAATTTGTGGTATCAATTAGTTTTACTCATAAATTTCAATTTTCTTTTTACAACCATATAACTTAAAGATTGTACAACTTCACTTTCATGCATGAAAACATCTACTTTCTATTGAAGTTTCCTCATTGTGTCAGTGTTATAATATTATAGGAGTAGCAGCAATCTATTTTGGGTTGTATTCGTTTCCTGTATCAGTATCATGCTTCATTTATGTAAAAAGCTCCTTAATAACGAGATATGATGTAAGGCACCTGCGTGTCTGCACATCGTTTTAGATAAAGTTGACGTTGACAGGTGTGTATCATGACATATTTCATGGAGAAAATTCCACTTAAACAGCTTTTGACTGCATATTTATGTTTCCTCGGCTCCTTATACTGTTGCACATCGTAATTATGATAACTCTGTTTTCTGTAGTTCTCTTGGCATTATCTCATGCTATGCACATTAAACCACGTTGTATCGATTATTTAATGTCTTGTATAGTATATTCTTTCTAAGGTTCACAGCTTACAACATGCTACATGTTTTTATCCAGTTCGCTCATAGGAAGTGTGTTCAGCGATGGTGCAATGAGAAAGGAGATATCACCTGTGAGATCTGTCATCAGGTATGCCACTGCTTCTTTGTTTGCAAACTTAGTTGCGTTCTTTCTCACTTGTAAGAGCAGTGAGACTGCATGGTTGCTGCATATGAATCTTTGAGATATACTCTCTGCCCCCAGATTAAGAGTCCCCGTTTGAAAGAAGTTTTGGAAAAAAAGTGAGTTTTAAAATAACTAATATTCAAATTAAAGCAAGCTTGGATATTGTGGAGTGTGGTTCATTACTTTTCAAAATGAACTCTAATTTGGGACACTCAAAAAAGGAGAGTGCGAAGTGAGTATATATAATCAGATATTACATATATTCCTGAAAATTGAAAAACTAGTTATGATGTACTTGGTGTCTCAATATCTGGATTGTGTTTCTGGTTTGATATCATCGTATAAATTCCATTTACAACCCCATACATAAACCTTACGCCCAAAATAATCCCAAAATCATACCCCCCCCCCCCCCCCCCCCCCCCACAAAAGAAAAAAAGAATTTTTTTTTTACTTTACAAATAATGGGTTTGAAGTTATTTTGGGTATAGTGGTCATATAAGGCATTTTTGACGAATTTCAATATATTCAGCAAGAACGCTGGCGGAAACCCACTGGTGCAAAAATTACATAGATTAGGGGATTAAATGTTACAAAAAAAGTTTGAGGGCCAAAACGTTACACTGCCCAAAGTTCAGGGGCCACTAGTGTAATTTTCCCTATTTGAATTATAGTGTGCTGATGATTTCTACCTTGTAGGAAAAAAAGTCTATCTGTGTGTGTGTGTGTGTGTGTGTGTGTTTTGAAGGGGGAGAGTTGTTTGCATGGTTCAAAGTCAAGGCCGATACCGTGACGATACGACCGAGTTGACTAGGTATAGGTGCCCACCGATCGGATTCCCAGTTACGAGTTGAGTTTTCAATTATTGATGTGAATCGAAATTTCTCGGTAGTATCGGTGATATAGCGGTATAATCGGCCCATATCGGCGATATCGCAGTAGAATCGGCCCATATCGGTGATATCGCGATGGAATCGGCCCATATCGCGATGGAATCGGCCCATATCGGCGATATCGCGATCGAATCGACCCATATCGGCGATATCACAATAGTACGACCCATGGTTCAAAGTATCGGCCGAGTTGACTCGGTATCGACCGAGTTGACTCGGTATTGGCCGAGTCAACTCGGAATCGGAGGGTACCGATCCGATACCGAGAGACGTTTAAAAAAAAACACTGACTCGGCCGAGACAGCCGCGATATCGCCCGAGACAACCAATTCCGAGACGCCTCGCCGCGATATCGACCGAGACAACCGAGATATCGGCCGAGACAACCGATTCAAACGATATTATCATATTTTGTTTTATTTTTTGATAGAACTTTTATCTTTTACCATATTTCTTCGTTGTTGAAAATATATTGTAACATTTACAGAATGGTACTACTTTTTCAAAAGTATTAACATTAACTTTTTAAAACATAAAACTCTTTTTTTTTAAATGACTCTACTAAAAAAAATATATAAATCTTTTAAAAAGTAGTACTTTTTTTTTTAAATGACTACTAAAACTCTTTTTTCAAAGAAATGTTATTTTTTTACAAAAAATATTCAAATCTTTTACAAAAAATATATAATGTACATTTATGTTTGTAAAAAATTTACATTTGTAAAAAAATATATATTTTGTAAAAAAATATATATTTGTACATATTTGTAAAAAAAAGTGTACATATTTGTAAAAAAAATATATATTTTTGTTAAAAAAAATGTACATTTTTGTAAAAATGTCCTTTTGTACGTTTTTATAAAAATGTACATTTTTGTAAAAAATATTCTTTTGTACGCTTTTATAAAAATATAAAAAAAAATATACATATTTGTTACAAAAATGTACATTTTTGTAAAAATGTAAAAAAATGTACATTGTTGTTACAATGTCCTTCTGTAGGTTTTTGTGAAAATGTAAAAAAATTTACATTGTTGTTAAAACAAAATGTACATTTTTGTTTTTCAATATTATTATTGGTTTACTATGCAATATTTAATCTGACAACTCTGCCGCTCTTCAGTATAACTAATTCTACAATGCAATGCATATTGAATGATGGGTTTGAATGTATCTTATTGGTCCACATTGTTAATCTTATTTTTTTAAAATTTTCTACATTTTTTCCGGAATTTTTTGCGCTCTCTAAATAGTGTATATTTGCGTATCGCCCTATACCGCGCCCGAGTTGAAAATCGGGTGTCCGATACCGGGACCGATACCGAGACTTTGAACCATGGTACGACCCATATCGGTGATATATCGGCCGAGATGGTACAAGTTACAAAGAATCTGTGTGTGGGTTATTTGATCATCGTGTGGGTTTAATTTAGTGCGTTGTATATGTGCCAGATTTTTTTTTAAAAGAATGCAAATGATCCAAATGTTATTTGTTATTATTTATTATAATAATGTTCCCAATGTTATATTTTAATATGTTATTATTTATAAAAAAACGTAAATGTTATTCTTTTACAAACAAATATACAACTGCAATTATTGTAAAAATAATATTTGTATCCTCTAAACATTTGTAAAAATAATATTTGCATCCTTTATGTAAAAATAACATTTGCAACACAAGTAAAAAAAAAATATTTGCATCCTCTTTGTAAAAAAATAACATTTCCATCAATTTAAAAAAAACATTTGCAACCCAACAACAACAAAAAAAAAAATAACATTTACATTCCTTTTATAAAAAAATAACATTTGCATCATTTTTTGTAAGAAAATAATATTTGCATCCTTTTTGTAAAAAACGATTGTAAAAAAACGTAGTGTTTTGTCAAAATCACTATTTGTATCATCTTTGTGAAAAAATAACAATACGAAAAAAGAAACATTTCTATCCTTTTTTGGAAAATATAACATACTTAAAAAACACATTTGTATCCTCTTACTAAAAATAATAGTTGTATCCTCTTCGTAAAAAAAAAATATCCTCTTACTAAAAAAGTAACCTTTGTTTTTCTTTGTAAAAGCATAATATTTGTATCCTCCGTGAAAAAAAGTATTGATTTATTATGGAACATTGAATCCGGCAAGTTCGTAGCACGTCAATATAATCAATTGTACAATGTTATGCATATTAAAGGATAGTTTTAAACTTATCTGATTGGTCCACATTGTTAATCGTATTTTTTTAAAATTTTCTAGATTTTTTTAGGAATTTTTTGCGCTCTCTAAATAGTGTATCTTTGCGTATCGCCCGATACCGTGACCGAGTTGAAAATCGAGTGGTCGATACCGGGACCGATACCGAGACTTTGAACCATGGATGTTTGTAAGAAGTGAACCAAAATGCATCTTACCTCTACCATCATGCTTGGATGATGTTAGTTGCTGACATCAGTATAATGTGTCATCCGTTATTTAGAACTTAGAAGTTATATTCACACGTGTATCTATATGTTGACCATAATGAAATTCTATATTAAAGGTTTCATTATGGGCAGTCTTTAAAACAATCTTGAGAGAAGATTCAGTGATTTAGTAGCAATAGGGTGGTGGCTATTTTCTCCTAACAATAATTTTATGAACGACTGGTTTTGCTTTGTAATTTTTATATACAAAATTTGCTTCTCTGAATTGTTCTTCAGTGTATGAGCATACAGTGAATAACAAAATTTGCTTCTCTGATTGGTTTTGCTTTCATGTCAATGATTGATCTAGTAAGTGGCTAAAATTTAATTCCGCGTTATAAATGCCACATTGCCTATTGTGGCCAAATCATGCGTACTTTCAAAATCTAATTGTTAGAACTTAGAAGGTAGGAAAGGAAGACGCATTTGTATGCCTATACTTTATATGTGAAAATTAACATGCATTGTATATTGATACTTTCGATATTAATCTGCTGACTTCTTCAAAGGATTTTTTCTGATGCACAGCCTTATCAACCTGGTTATACTGCTCCACCTCCTCCCCCTCGCTCTGACGATACTACCATTGATATCAGGCATGTTTTCATTCTTATTCTCTTATATTTTGCATCTTCAATTCATTATTTGACTTAAAAATCACCCTATGATAGATAGTATTATTTTATTGGATAGTGTATTGACAGATGATAGCTAACAGGAAAGGGGAAGTGGTGGATCATTTGTTTGAATCATCACTTACTTAAAATGAACGTTTCCTTTTTTCCTTGAAAATATATCCAGCGCTTTCTATGCCTTAAAACCAAGGTTCTAAAAAACGCGGGGCGTGACCGAGGTGTGGAGGCCAAGCCTTAAGGCTTAGAAGCCTAGGTGGGCCTTAGACGTAAAAAGACGTGAAAAGGTGTTTAGGTATTTTTTAATATATTTAAATATTTTTAACCATAACAAGGCTATTAAAAATACTAAAATTGTACATACTTGAAAAATATGTCTGAATATTTCCAAATTAAAATACTATTTGATTGTTTTGTATGAGATATTCGTCAGGTTTGTAAAAAAAATCTTTAAAAGGCGATATCGTTTACTAAAGAATTTTTGTTTTAAAAAAAAGTGCGCCTTAAGGTGTAAAAGGCTTAAGGCGGGGCGTTTCTCCCAAGCCTCAAGCCTAGGTGCGCCTTTTAGAACACTGCTTAAAACAGACATAAATGTATTCACATCTTTTATTAACAAAATATTTTTGAGTATGTTAGAGAGAGACCCTTAAAATGATACCCAAAAATCAGCCAGGTGATGTGTCAGAGCATTAGTTAATGTGTGGTAATCACTCTGGGTCTATTTGAAACACCAGCCAATACAGTGTAGGTCACTGGGTCTAATTTTTTTGGTATCATTTTGAGGTCTCTTTAAAATTACTTGAATATTATTTTTGTTTTCGTTTAGAAGATATATTCAAGTGTAGCAATTTCCCAGTTTGATGCGTAGGATAAGATAAATTTATCCTATTGGACCTATCCTTTGGTTGAAGATTTAATGTTGGATAATTAATTCCAATTATGCTTCTTATTGTGTTTACTGTGTTCCCTGTGAGATAAAAACTATTTTACCTAGGAGGTAAGATTACTTTATTATATTGGGATGGGATAACTGGTCTTAACTCATTAACACCCTCATGTTGGCTAGACTGTTTCAACACATGCTTGCTTACAATTCATTTTTTTGCATCATTGGTGCCTAACAGTTTTGTAGAATCTTCCCCTTTTTGGTTGTTTTGCTTTGTCTACAAATTTCTCTTAAAAATGCCAATTCACTTCCATATTGACCTTTGTGCTATTCATTATCAGAAACTTGATCTTGTTGATAATGCTTTTTCTATATTTATCAATCTTGATTGCGTTGATAATTGGTTTTCTGTCACAGTGGGGGATGGACAATCGGTGGTACCCCTTTGGACTTGCATGACCCTCGACTTTTGGCTATGGTGGCCGCAGAACGCCATCTTCTGGAGGGTGAATATGACGAATATGATGATGCGGGCGCTAGTGGAGCTGCATTTTGTCGCTCTGCCGCTCTAATTGTAAGCTGTTTGTAACCATCTCTTGCACAAGATTAAATTATACGTATTACCGAGAAAGGTGGAGAATTATTGGCATTTCCGTATGCGATACCCTTCCCTCATTAGCAAGTGTTTTGGAGAGTCGGCGATATATAAAATTATGTAGGCGTTGAAATTTTAGTGGGATTATAGTTAATAGTTTATAAATAAAGTTCTAATCTGTTTATTTTGGAGAGTTGAATAATATTGGAGTTAATTACGAGCGAGAGTTTTGTGTGTTCCAACCTCTCCTTTCTTCTTATCTCTTCAACCACCTTCTACATTATGCCTCCCCACCCATCTCTTCTTTCCAATCTCCTCTTCTTCTATTCAATCATTACTCGCACCACCTTTATTGCAATCATACATAATTGAACCCCCACTCAAAGCATTACTATTTGGTAACAATTTTCCTAAACTTCACTACAGTTCAACTTCGTTATCTGATGTCGGAATAACCCAATGATGTGGAACAAAGGGGTATATATTCTGGAGTGACAAGAGTTTTTTATTTAGATATATTTATTTTCATTTGTGGATAAGTGCTTTGTAAGTGATTAAATTAGAATTTTTAGGATACTTATTGATAGTTATTTTATAGGGGTGGCAATTCGGGCTATTGGGTCGTGTTTGGGCCTGACCGACATGACACAACTTGATTTTATCCAGCACAAACACGACACGACATCGTGTTTATTTCGTCTAACATGAACACGACCTGTTAAAAACACGACACGACACGACACGAGTAGAGCGATAATTTTTTTTTTGTACCAATTAGGCATGATTTGACCCGACTTGACCCGACAACCGGCCAATTATTTATTTTTATAAAAATGCATTTTCTTAGAAATGAAAACAGAAAAACTGTATTAAAGTAAAAAAATCTCTACAAGAATATATACTAGTAATATACATTTTGAAAGTAAAAGATCTGTACGACAATAAAAAAATCTAGTGATTCTTATAAAGTAATATACTAATAAATCCATCAAAATCCAAAACAACAAAACAACAATATATTTCTCAGTTTATCCAAGCCAAACCAGAATATTCAATTTAACAAATGTAAATGTACACATAATCGCTAATCTAACAAATGTACACATAATCGCATTACAATCCTCATTACTTTGGTGTTTGAGAAGGGTTTTGCTGGCCATTTGTTTCCACTCATGGTGGTATGTTGGTGTTTGAGAAGGGTAGCGTTGCAAGGACCAAATGGGGCCAAGAGGGAGAGGAAGTGTAGACCTAGTTTTTTTTTTGTTTGGTGGAAGAAGAGATAGAGAACGGGAGAGCAGAGCAACCGAGAGGAGGGAGAGGAAGTGTTGTGATTGTGGTTGTGGTGGGTTAGTTTTTTTTAAGTTTGGTTTTATAAACATTTTTTTTGAGAAAGCCATTTCTTTTACAAAATCCAAACGGACCAATTTGGGGCTTCTTAATGTGTTTAAATGGGTCTAAAATTGAGCTTCTTATCGTGTTCAAATTGGGCCAAAACGGGCCAATTTCGTGTCAAAATTCTGGCACATACACGACACGACCCGCTAATGGGTAAAAATATCATGGCGCGAACACGACAGGCCGTGGTAATTTCGTGTTGATTTCATTTTGGGTCGGGTCGTGTTGTCGTGTTGTGCCATAAGTTGCCACCCATAGTACTTTAGCACTAGTAGCATTAGGTTTAGTTAACCTATAAATACATGCATGGTTCAAAGTCTCAGTATCAGCCCCGGTATATTCAACTCGGTCGAGGTATCGGGCGATACGCAAAGATACACTATTTAGAGAGTGCAAAAAATTCTGAAAAAAATCTAGAAAATTATAAAAAAATACGATTAACAATGTGGATCAATGAGATAAGTTTAAAACTATCCTTTCATATGAATAACATTGTACAATTGATTATATTGACGTGCTGCGAACTTGTCAGATCAATGTTCCATAATAAATCAATGTTTTTTTCACGGAGGATACAAATATTATGTTTTTACAAAGAATAACAAATGTTACTTTTTTAGTAAGAGGATAATTTTGTTTTTTTACAAAAAGGTATTATATTCTTAGTATTATTTTTAGTAAGAGGATACAAATATGTTTTTTAAGTGTGTTATATTTTTCTAAAAAGGATAGAAATGTTTATTTTTTAGCTTTGTTATTTTTTTACTAAGAGGACACAAATAGTGATTTTGACAAAACACTACATTTTTTTTACAATCGTTTTTTACAAAAAGGATGCGAATGTTATTTTCTTACAAAAAAATGATGCAAATGTTGTTTTTTATAAAAGGAATGTAAATGTTTTTTTTTTTGTTGTTGGGTTGCAAATGTTTTTTTTTAAATTGATGGAAATGTTATTTTTTTACAAAGAGGATGCAAATATTTCTTTTTTACTTGTGTTGCAAATGTTATTTTTACATAAATGATGCAAATATTATTTTTACAAATGTTTAGAGGATACAAATATTATTTTTACAATAATTGCAGTTGTATATTTGTTTGTAAAAGAATAACATTTACGTTTGTTTTATAAATAATAACATATTAAAATATAACATTGGGAACATTATTATAAAAAAAAATAACAAATAACATTTGGATCATTTGCATTCTTTAAAAAAAAAATTGGCGCATATACAACGCACTAAATTAAACTCACACGATGACCAAATAACCCACACACAGCACACTAAATTAAGAAAACAATTAGCATTTCGTAACCCCCCAAAAAGACGCTTACCAAAAAAATCACGCTTACCAATATAACATCGAAGACACCTCATATTTGATGATTGAATACTAAGAATTAATTACCTATTTATTAGATTCTAGTAGTTTTAGTTTCTTTCATTTCTAGTTTGGTTCTACCCCATTTTGCTATCAGAGCACCTATTCATTGATTGGCTGCCATATAACCCACTACCGTTCATCATCTATTGCTCACTGTTCATTAAGCCACACCCTTCTACTAAATCAAACCAGTTGAATCAAGCTCCTAATCTCTTATTTCCATCCTACCCTTGGGTTACCGTCCTTGCTTAGGGTTGTAAACCCTAAATCTGAATATGCGAAGAGGAAATATGATGTAAACATAAAGATGAATGTTTCCATTTGGCCCAAATTTATTTCGGTATAACCAACCCAAGTGGACAGAGTGTTGGGCAACCAAAAAATAAAATGTGCAGAAAATGAGTGGCGGAGATGCGAATGCTAAGATGTATTTGTGGTAAAACTCGAAAGGATAAAATTTGAAATGAACAAATTCGTGAAACGGTAAAAGTAGCTCTTATAGAAGATAAATTGAGAGAAAATCGACTTAGATGGTTTGGACACGTTAAGCGTAGACCAATGGATGGCCCCGTAAGAAAGAGTGATTTAGTTAGTATTGATGGTAACGCAAGGGGTAGAGGTAGGCTAATTTGACTTGGTGGTATATTGTAAAAAAAGACATGATATCATATGGTTTAACCGAACGTATGCACTGAACAAAATGGAATGGAAAAATAGGATTCATGTAGCCGATCTCAAATAATTGGGAAAAGGCTTTGTCGAGTATAACCAACCCAAGTACTTCTCATTAAACCATTATATTTGCGGCCTAACTTGAGAGGGTAGTCGTCCATGAAAACATTCAGCATGCTAGCAGGCGGCTGAGAACACGGAGTAAAAATTTCAATCCATGGCCGGAGGACCTGAACCAGTCCCCGAAATTTTCCACTCTGTGAGTGATCATGCCTACTCATAGGAAGGGCTACGATCCCACATATGGGTGGGGGAAATCTTGATCAACATCTTTAGCTCCGAAAAACCCGAAATACCAAGTTAGAATTGGATTCAAAAGCAGCCTAAACCGCTAAACATAATCGGAAACGAACTGATCTCAGAATAATTAATAGGACAAACAACCTTAGCAAAATCATCTTTGTTCCCAAAGAGTGAGAATAAGTTACTGACACCGTAGTGATTGCGGGTCGTCCAACCAACTTTTACAAAAATGTCGAAGAAATATCCGATGCAAAAGCTAACCTTAAACCTCATCTTCTCCGAAGTTGGGGAAGAATCCCCCGTTAGAAAACACCCACAAATCTTCGAACCACATATGAGTAATCCATCTGTTGTCCTAAAAAATTGATAAGAAATCACAAGGGAAGAATCATCCTTGTACGCAAAAATGATGGTGGTCGGAGGAGCTGTCATACCTGAGGATAAATAGTCAAAATATCATGCCAAGTACCTCGTCCGGAGATCACACACCACCTCCATCTCAAGGAGTCGCGACATTGAGTCTCACTTCTCATATTACCTGTGGCACTCCTCATATCACTGGATGGAGTTGGCGCTGTACTCTGGACCTCCATATATAAAGTTTTCTGCATGTACCTAAG
Organism: Sambucus nigra; assembly: GCA_949130495.1. Classification (NCBI taxonomy): domain Eukaryota; kingdom Viridiplantae; phylum Streptophyta; class Magnoliopsida; order Dipsacales; family Adoxaceae; genus Sambucus; species Sambucus nigra. The sequence goes on from OX422210.1 coordinate 247,052,902, forward strand.
AATCGATGCAAGCTTGGATCATCTTGATGGCTTCACGACTTGTCAGCTTAAATTCCGCATGGCCTCCATATTCGCCTCATGCTCAGTATCACCACCCCTTTAGGACCACACGTTAAATCGGGAGGAGAATAGGTGTCGGGTAATAACGTTGGGGATAATTCAGTTGTGTGGTAAAGTTCAGGTTTGATTCGGAATTTTCAACAAGTTTGGGTTGTAATTTTGCAAGGGGTTTGGTGTTCCAAAATTCTAGGCATTGTTTTGGAATTTTAGAAGCTGGTTGAAAACTCAGGGAGTACAGGTGTAAATTCAACTCTTCCCCACAATTTCAAAGTCCATCATCTCTCGCCCTTTTTATCTTCATGTGGTTATAATTCCTCTAGCACCACTGTTTTGCCAACCATGGTACCAAGCAATCTGACTGCTACTATATAAGGATAGTTTTGTTATTAAGTTAAGCATATATTATTTCACTATTGTTTATATGTCTTCATTTTGTTTGTATTTCGTAGTTTGGTAAATTATTTGATTTCCTACTATAGGTTTACCTTTTTCATTATTTTACTTTGTACAGTATATGCATCATTTGATCACAAAGAAATTAATGGAAGAAAGTTGGATTTTATCAACAGAGAATGGGACTGAGCTCTGCAGCAAAAAGATATAAAATGGGAAAGACCCATTTTCTAATTTTCTCTTCAATTACTCCTTTCCTCAATAAATTTCCTCATAAATCTCAAAGCCAGATTCAAACAACCACGGTATTCCGTCGACCCCCGGTGATGGAGAATCAATCCTCATGTCGTCGTTGACCTTCGGATGACGATTGTCTGTGTCAAGTGAACCCAACCGTAGGTGCGACAGCCTCACCCCCAAACTCCTCTCGTCGATTTGCAAATTTCCATGTGCGTTTGTGTATTTGCTGGCCAGGAAGGTGGCCAACCACCATGTTGTTGGTTGTCGGAAAATAAATAGGTTGGGGGATTTTACCATGAAGGAGAAGGCGACCTCCGTATTTCAAAAAAGGTTGCCGAGAACAAATGGAGGGATGCCCAGGGTATATATGTTTTTTATGGTGGATTTTCAGGTGGAGTGTTTAATACATTGACTGAGTATTATACTTTCATTCTTAATTTTGTATTTTTCCAAAATATCTGTAATTTGGTTAAAATTATATATTTCTTGTAAATAATATTCATAGAATTTGACAAAACTTTTTATAAATTGGTGAAAGTAATTAAAATATTTTCAAAGTAGTTATTAATGAAGTATATATCAATTCTTCAAATTATCTATTAATTTTATGAAAGTATATGTTGACAAACAATATGCATGGGGGCTAATTACATCAAGGAGTGGTGGGTGTATTTCTCCTAGACCTATTGGGATGTATAGTCTTATACAAACTGGTTGTGTCTTCTCTCTTGTCAAGACGGCCATGCTCGCCCCGAATAAGCCTTTTGCCCGGCGAACACTCTCAATTTGTTCAGCAATTACAATTTTGCTCTCAACATCCGGATACATTTTCTCTATGGTTTGGTGCAACCCTCTCTTGACTTCCCTATCTGCATTGAACCCCTCGCTATATTGGAGTCTAAAAAAGTTATACACATACATTATGTTATGAAAGGTTAAAATTTGGAAAAGTTATACACATAGTATACATATTCAACTTATGATAAAAAGTTACCTTGGGTTGAGAAAGTAACCCGCTGCGTGAATTGGTTGATTTTGCATGTCCCATCTTGTATCAATAATTTTCCATATTCATCGGTATCTTGCCTCTTTATAGTTGAAATTTTTCGCAATTGCCTCCTTGGCTCTATCCATAGTTTCATATATGTACCCCATTGCCGGTTTCAAATCACCATCTACAAGCCTTAAAACCTTAGTGAGGGGGATAACGCATTTCAAGTAATATTTGATTGCCTTCCAAAATTTGCTATCACCTAAAATTATATTTTTAACATGCTTGGCATCGAACTTATGTGCATATGGTCCCGTGGCCCACTCCTCCGATGCAACATGTGCCTAAGAGGAATCTTCTTCTCTTGAAAGCTCTTTAAAAGTCAAGAAAGAGGTAGCAAATCTTGTAACCCCTGTGAGTTTTTTCTTTTTTTTGAATTTTCGAAACATATCAAGAACCCAAGCACGTCGGTATATGTAAACGGTTACCTCCTTTGCTTTTTTAATGGTGTCATGAAAATTTGGTAGATCACCTATATCACTATGCATTAAATCAATGACTTGAGCTGAACAAGGAGAACAAAATAAAATTTTCCTTTTATTTTCCAACTTTTTCCTGTCCAAAACATAAGCTGACGCACTATCGGTAATTACTTGGACCACATTCTCTTCCCCTATCTCCTTAACAAGTGAATCAAGTAATTCACGTAGTTTGTCGGCATCCTTTACGAAGGAGGAAATGTTCAAGGATTTGAGGAAAACAGTTCCACGAGGGTTATTCACAAGGAAATTATTCAAGGATATTGATTTCCTATCGGTCCATCCATCCGACATAAGAGTGCATCCCGTCTTCTTCCACTCTTGTTTATATTTCTCTAAATTTGCTTCAACATTTTCAACTTCGTTCTTTAAGTAAGTAACTATTGTCTTATGATAAGACGGAGGCTTTAGCCCCCTCCTATAATCACCAATTGATTTTACCATCTTTGTGAAGCCTTTTTACTACATTAAAAGCTATACCATTTCCATAAAAAAATCTACAAATGTCATTAATGACCGGGCCCCTCTTTTTGAACATTGCATTTATAGTTATTATTTGTTTTACCACACCTTGTTTTCTCTTCCCTTTAATAACGTATGCATCCATAGTTCCCTTCGCTTTTTCCAAATTTTGCTCAACTTCAAACTCCTCTTCACCCTTATTTTGTTGACCGCCTTATTCATTAAAATCATCCTCGTTTACTCCTAAAATGTTTGCAAACTTTTTTCTAACATCTTCGGGGCATTGCATACACCTTTTTGCATCTTTCTCCGTACCGGCAAGATGGTGCTTCATTCTAAAAATACCACCTCATTTTGCATCCTTGCAAAATTACATCTTAAATGCAATCTATTATCATCCACCTTTTCACAATAATCCATACGGGGTCAACCACAAGGTATTTCTCTTTTTTTTATTTGTCATTTCCTAAATAAATAAAGAGGAAATATCAAAGATCAAAGCTACCTAATAAATAAGCAGGAAAATATTAAATAGGTTGAGAAAGTGAGAAATAATAAATAAATACACTAAAGTTACTTACCAGAACACCAAAACACCAAAACACTAAAACAAAGGATATTAAATAGGTTGGAAGCTTCTCTTTGCAAAAAATAGAGGAAAATGACAAGAAAGTGCTATTTGAAAGAAGGGGACAGAACAATAATGGCGGGGAGCACAAGAAAACTGAGAAAGGAACCTTTTGAACTTAGGGTTTTGTTTCTTTATGGGTAAGAAAGTGTTTAAATGTCCTAATAATAAATTGTGGCCAGAAAAAGTAAAAAAAAAAACGTTGTTGTAGTGATTTTTTACCTCCGGTTCCGACATAACCCGACCCGAAGTCAGGGGTCTGTGTATCGCGATTCGACCAATTCGGGACTCATATCGTGATACATGGACGATTCAGCTGATAAATTAAAAAAACGATACAGTGGTCCGATACGTATCTTTATTCCTTTGTATCGTATCGACTTGTCCGATATGTATCGCAACTCGGGCGATACTAACAACTATGGTATGGTAAATTATATGATTCTCTAATATTTAATTCTCTCTTTCCTATCATTTCACACCGTATATGTGTTGCTTGATCAAGTGTCTGAAAGAAAATGGAAAAAACTCTGTATGTGATCGAAATTTAACTCTATACATAACTAAAGGTTCAACATAATAAAAATGCATTTTTAATCATTAAGGCTACTCGGTCTTCCTTTGCACTAGAAAAAGTAAAAAAATGTATCAAGGGAATTATACTGTAACTAGATTGTTGAGTTACAAATTACTTTCGATCACTTTCTTGCATTATCCTTAGATTCTTATGCGGCTTGGGTAAAGATAATGCAAAGTACAATTAATAATGCGTGTTTTGTATATAAATTTAAAATATATACATACGGTTTATTCAACTTACTGAGAACTAATCAAGCCAATAAGAGAGACTACAGAGACGATTTGGTAGGTTCCAACTCAATAACATAATAGTCATAGTGATAAGAGAGACTACAAAGACAATTTGTTAGGTTCTAACTCTATAACACAATAGTCGTAGTGATAACTAAATGTGAGTGAGTGTGCTGGAGATATGAGATGTCCCTGAGATGATGAGAAACTAACTGGTCCTTTCTTTACATAGCTATTCCAGCTATGAAGCGGAGACACAGACACGACAGACACGCTAGCATGACAAGTTTAAAGAAATTACAAAACCACATGACGGAGACACTTGGGCAAATATTTTTATTAAAATAATTGTGTATATAATTCCAACAATTATATATATATCAATTACTTTGACACCCCATACACGTATTCACACAATGGTCACACGTGCACCAACTAGTATACCCAAAAGCCAATTTCTTTCGCTGAACCATTCGTTTGTGCCCTAGGGATTTCAGCAAGGTGCGGCGCGACCGGAGATTCTTCCGGCGATCGATTTATCCGTGTTCATTGGTGACCGGTGAGGAGCAAGGGAGGGTCGGTGACATCGATTGGCTATCGTTTAGTCTGACATAGGTTTCATGTAACATTCTTAAGTTGAGGTCCGAAAGTGGGCCATCACTGGCATGGGCGAGCGAAGAAGCCTTTCTGGATGTCTGACTGACTTTCTATCATCCGGACCTCAGAGGGGAATAGGGAGTGGTCATCGAGGTTGAATAACGTTCGATCCTGTTTTTTTGAAGTTTTGGATGTGGTGGCTTGGGGGTTTGGTGTTGGTTGTGCATAGATGATCTGCCGGACCTCGCCAGTCATCGGTGAAGGTCGGGCGACGCCGGCTAGTGTTGAAGATTGCTTGATCTGAAGTTTCCCGTTGTCGAGGTTGCAGAACTGATGCCTTGAGAAGAGTCGGTGGCTGGCTTCGTGCAAGACCAATGGGTACAGTGAGGATGCTTGTTGATGGAGAAAGAAGTGGTGCTGCATGACTTGGGTGGCGGGGCTGCAGTTTGAAGAAAAGAATTGCATGTTTATTAGCTCTGTTGCCCCTGTCTTGATATTACACACAACGGAAATAAAACAAATCTATATTCATATAAATTTCATTACAACGGGAGATCCTAGGCCTTTATTTAAACTAATACTGTTTCCGAATTATGGTGATTAACGGACCAAAGAAATAAAATAAACAAGGAAACAAATAAAGCAATCTTAATCAAATGAAGTGTCCTACAGTTTCCCTTATCAATCCTAAAATGATAAAAAGCTAGTAACCCTCCCCTCCCCCCACCCCCCCTCGCGCGCGCGCGCTCTCCCGGTTGGCTACGAATTTCCTAAAGGTGGCCACATGTCATTTTCTTTGATTAATTTTATCACTTAAAGTGTTGCTTTACCAATGGTTTCAATAACTCTATATATCTTGGTAGTTAATGGCCCTTCTACTCTTGAGGCATGCTCTGGCCATCGGAAATGGTGATGGGGATGATGATGATGCTTCGACATTTTTCACTGTGAGTGGGATATGCCCGATCAAGTTGGTGTATTATATGCATTTTGATGTGCATCAGTCTATATTTTATATGGTTGCTTCGCTTGATCATATGGTTAACCTTTGCAGCTTTTCATGCTTCGGGCTGCTGGTTTTCTTCTTCCTTGCTACATCATGGCGTGGGCTATCAGTATATTGCAACGTCGAAGGCAAAGACAGGTGATGGGATTCTTTTATTATAATGATTCTCATTTTCTACCATTAAGGGGAAATTTTATTTATTAATATTCTGAAGAAATTTATCTGTAGGAAAAGGTCTTTTGTTTAACTGAATTACAAATTAATTATATGATGAAAGTTTTAGTTGTGAAACAGTTCATCTTGCTGGAATTTAGCTAATATAAAACCAGTAATTAAGCACCTGTCAACAAATTTACAGATATGCAATCACACATCAGGTGTATGAATAATTATTCCTATGTTGTTTTCTAATACATGCGTACATGCACGCACGCAGTCACTGGCATATGAATATATTGAGCCAAGTATAAATAGTTAACTATAATTGCAGTAGGTGAAATGGTTCTTGTCCGACATTATCTCAAGCGCCTTTTCCATTATGCAGTCCTCAACTGCAGTTTGTGTACAAATTCTATAAATAAATCATTGTTGCTTATTAAATTATCGACTTGCCAGTTACGGGGATGAATCTTTTGTTACTTGGCTGTGAATTTTAATTTATTTATCATATACTTGTATGTATTTTATTTTTCGTTGAATCAGGAAGCGGCAGCAGCACTGGCGGCAAGTGATGTAGCGTTTATGCTACAGGCAGGGCAACACAGGGGCTTGCAGGTCACAGTAGCACCAGGATCTGTAGCGACTCCAGGGCCTGCAGTGACCCCCCATCAGGAGCCGCTTCAATAGTATATGGTTTTCCACTATTCTACATATATAGGTGACTGAAGACGAACTCACCCATGGAAATTTGGTTGTACTATTGTATTTTCACTAGTAATGATGGAGGGAAATGTGGTAGGCTGAATTTTCACTTGCAAAGCTTGTATCTTTGCTAGTCTTCATATACATAAAGATTTGTTAGAGCAAGTTTTCTCCATGTTTATTTGTGTTATGCTTGTACATATAAGTCCTGCGAAACCAAAGTCAGAATTCATTGCTTGAGAAACTACCAAAGAACATCTCAGGATCCTGAGAGGTCTTTAAACTATTGAGTTTTGAATTTGAAGTGGATTCTTCATGCTACATCTCTCATAAAAAATAAGATTTATGTAATTATTATTTTTATTTTTGAAAGTTGAATTTTATTATTTTTTCAAAATTTTGGGGAGTGTCCTCGTGGTTTGAACCATTGTGTCCTCGTGGTTTTAACCATTCCAATGCTGTTATTCGACGCAATGTTCATGTATTGATTCCGCATTTTATATAGTACCTATTACCTATGATTGTTGCTCACTCTATTCTTATTGGACATACGTTATTGGGTTGTGCCTTAATTCTTCCTATAAATGATAATGTTTTTTCATCGCCTAATAACAAGATTCACTGTAACCTTTACAAACATTGGAGTTTGGGCCTACTGAGATTTAATTTGGCACCGCCTTCGTTTAGAAGCGAGTTAGGCAACTCAGCCGACACCAGTAACACCTTGACAATTTATTACTCACGCAGAATTATTCTTTAGAAATCATTTATTTATTTTGTTTTCAACTTTAGCGAGTTGAAAAAATTAGGGTATTTATAACAAAACCTAGATTGATAACGTTATATTAGATTTATCCTCAATTTTAAAGACATGATCTATTTCTTTTATCGTTTGCCAAAAACCAAAAAGAGGCCTATCCGTCAAAAATGGGTTTTGAGTAGCTAAAGATGAGTAATCTTTCATTTCACCAAATCAATATTTCTTTTGCCTCGTTATCACCATGAGGACTATTTTGATATTGTTTTGATGTTCTTGATCAGTTTGTGATGCTGAGCAGTGCGTTTAAGCACTAGAGCCATGAAATTGTGAGGATGGGTGTGTATGATCTTGCGAGAATGGCGGTAAATAATGATGAGTTGCTATTGATGGCGAATGATGGAAATTTGAAGATGATGAATGAGGGTTGAGTTACTTATCCTCAATGGAGATGGATGCCACCCATGCTCTAGCCGCCACTAGCCAAACCTGTCGCTTCACCACCACCAGCTAAACCCCCAACCATTCCTAGCCAAATTACAAGCCACCACCCAATATCAAAGCCCACAATGAAATTGAAAACAAAACCCAAATTCTAAATAAAAAATCCAAAATTATCTCAAATGGGTAGATATTGATTGGCTGGATGGAAATCCTTTCGATGTTTTACTACAGGGAATGGATATTCGTGCTCCAACCATATACTAAGGCCCTATTTAAAAGAGGAGAATTGTTTTTTGTTATCTATTTCCAATTTTCATCTCCATTTTTTAATTTTATTTTTCATGAAATTTTTTAAAAAACTAGAACATGCGCTCATATGGTAGAAAATTTGAAGAAGGTTTTTATGTATGAGGGTTGAGTTACTTATCTTCAATGGAGATGGATGCGGAGCCACCCATGCCCCAGCCACCACTAGCCAAACCTCTCGCTTCACCACCACCAGCCAAACCCCCAACCGTTCTTAGCCAAACTACACGCCACCACCCAATATCAAAGCCAAAATGAAATTGAAAACAAAATTCTAAATCAAAAATCCAAAATTGTCTCAAATGAGTAGAAATTGATTTGCTGGATGGAAATCCATTTGATGTTTTACAATAAACAATGGATATTCGCAATCCAACCAAATACTAAGGCCCTATTTAGTTGAGAAGAATTGTTTTCTGTTCTCTATTTCCAATTTTCATCTCCATTTCTAATATTTATTTTTCAAGAATTTTTTTAGAAAACTAGAAAATGCGTTCATATGGTAGAAAAATTATTATTTTCAAAATGTAGTTTATAAAAAATTCAGGAGTCAAATATAATTACACAACGTTTAGTGTTATAATGTAATTACAAAAATTTCAGTGTCCAAATTTCATTTATAGATGATCAAAAGAGTTAAAATAAAATTTATAGATAGTTAAGGGCCCAAAATGTAATTTTCAAGGCTAAAATGTCATTTTTAGAAAACTAAGAAATTAAAATGTAATTTATGAAAATGTTAAGGATTTAGATGTAAGTTATAGAAAGTTAAGGTTAAAAAATAATTTTGAAAATATTGAAAATTGGTGAAAAACTTGCTAAAGTTCTATAATTTCTTGAAAAATTGAAAAAAATGTTTTTCAATTTTCCCTTTTGAAAAAATATCAAACTTGAACACAATTTTTAATTTTTAATTTTTACGAATTTTTTTTCTAGAAAACCAGCCTTATTTTCTACGACCAAGGCCTAAGACACTGCATTTTGTTCCTAAATGTTAAAAATGACCAAAAAAGTCTTGCTTCATCATTAATCCATCTCCAACCCATTTCTGCTTCACCTTTATCCAAAACAGTTACTCATCTTTAGTTCTGAATAGTAATTTTAATGAGATGTCTTTTTTTTTTCCTGGTTAATTATACTTGATCCCCGCGAACTTTATCCCACCTTTTACTTTATCATTAGAACTTTCAGTTTATATATATAACCCCATGAACTTTCAACACGACTTCAAGTAACCTCCTATCGTCAATACCGCTAATTTTTAAATGAAAAAGCTCACTGGCCGATCATGTGCCAGTTTAAAAGGATATTTTAGTTTTTAACCATATGTAATTTTTAAACCTGATTCTCTCTATCCCTCTCTCGGCTGTGGGACGATCACCCCCACCCCACCCCCACCCCTCAACGTGGTTGTCCACGTCCCCCCACTCCATGGTTCCCCCCAACCCCATTTGCTTTCTCTGATTTCTCTGCCTCTCACACACACATGAAAACATACCTGGTTTGGTTTGGGATTGTTATTCTACATAATATGATCCATAATTAAATTAATACTAAGAGTCACTTTGGTTAATGAAAGGGTACTTCAAATACCAAGAGTCAAAATGACTCTTGATTATCTACCTTGATGGATGATTAAGATTAAGTGACTGTTGGAGATTTGAGTCCTGCCCATGCCTATATATAAGTGCCTGATTTTCATCATTCACATACATGAAAAGACAACATAATGAAATAATAGGATAAGGGAGAGAAATCCAAATACTCAAGTTTATGTTAATTTTTGAAATACCATTTTGGCTATAAAATAAGATCCAACGGTTGGAACGTGCTGAAATTGGAGTATAATCTTGCCGTATACAAGAGGAACTTGTGGTCTGAAATTCACTCCGATCGGATGTCGCTAAGGTTGACTGCTTCGTCAATCTTTCCATTTGTGACAAGATGGAGGTATGCCATTATAATATGATTTTGTATTCCTCATAATAATTGTACGTGACAATCATGTTGATGTAAGATAATGTTACATGTATAATACATAGCGTTTGTATTATTAAAGAACAAATAACATATAGAATTAGACATTCATACGTTACACACACACACACACACACACACACACACACACACACATACATATATATATATATATATATATATATAACTGTTAATTATGTGTTATTTAATTTATGTTTACATGTGGTATCAGAGCATTAGGTTTTTGATCTCGTGATTTTCCATGAAAAGTTTGCCGATAAAAGAATCCGAGTAAAAATAAAAAATAAAAAATAAAAAATAAAAAACTTATGACTTACTTTTTTTAGTGATAAATATTATTTTTTTACTCGAAATATTACGAAATTAGGGTGGTTACTTGGAAACGTCGAAATATACAAAACCCATTGTTTACAATGGGCACCACCCTATCTTGGTGATTTGACATCGTTTAGACTCCTAAAAACGCGGTTTTGTCATTTTTGGTAATAATGTCAATGCTAATAACTCTCACTTAAAAAATGATTTTACGATTCCGCAAATTGGAGAGTGATCCTCAAAAGATTATTTATGTTAATGTAGTGATAACATAAAATTTTTTATTTTTGGAAAAATAATTTAATTTTTCATTTTTTATGATATAAACCACTACGTATAATTTTTCTCATTAAATGGTTGATCTAATATTTATATTATACATTATTTGGTATTGAGTAAAAGGTTCAATATAATGTTTTTGAATATTGGATGTATGATTAGGGCTTTGACAATAATAGTTTCGGTAAATTGAATTATTGTGTATAATCTATATTTGATTGCCTAAAGGTCCTAATTATAGTATATAACTAAAGTTGATAGCAAAACTAGGTATCGACATTTGTTGCTTTCACAAGAAGACATGTATACAATTTTAATGACTCAAATTAAGTTAATCCCTTAAATCTTTTTGTATTCCACATAATTACAAATTTATAATACTTTAATTCAACATTTTTCATATTCTAATACACCTCTACGAATTCATGACTCTTCAAATGACCCATCTCTCTTTCCAATAAAAACCTCTTCCCAAGTCAGCATAACATACAAAGAAAAAATGAATCCTATGAAAAACCACCAATATATGAGGTCTTCCAGTTGCACCTCTTTTCCAAGGTACTCTTTTTATGCGTTGTTGGAGATTTCAAGTCCCCTTGTCATATAATTTATCAATGCTCGTTGAAATTGTTCTAATTCCTTTAGGACAAATATAATTTTATGCCACTTTCTAACAATTCCTTTCAACTTATTCAATTTTGATATTCAACCATCAAACTCACTTAGCGTGAATACTTAATTGTTGCTTTTATTTATCTAAAAAATAAATGAGGTTCATCACATTTCTCTCATCTCTGTAATTCATAATTCACCCTAAAATATCATTTGCGGTTAGAGCATCCTAATGGGTATGTTCAAAGTATATAAAAAAGACTCATAGGTTATATTATATTGGAGACTACTATGGCAGTTAACACTCAAATTTGCACTACCACTACCTATTACCCTGATACATCTTGCACCGTGTGACTTTGTTTTTCTAATTGTTCGAGATGTTGGTCGTTAAACCCATATAAATGGTTAATTTAGCTATTTAATATTTAATTTGTTCCAATTACCGATTCTATGTTACTATTTATTGTAAATTTAATTTTTACACATCAGTGGGTAAGAAAAAGGTTTTAGAGATAGCAATTTATTCAGAGAAAATCATAACATAATTTTTTTTATTAGTTTTTTGGATTTGAAGCAAATTAAATTTTTTATATTATCATTTAGGGTTATATTTGACAAATTTCTATAAGTAATAATTTTGTTTATGATTTTGAAAACACTATTTGGTATTTTAATATATATTTTAACAATTTCGTTAAAACCAATCACACATCTCGGGATTTGCATGCTAGTATAATTATGAATTAATTAGACACTAATATTTATATGATGTTAAATTTAGTAGAAAGTGTCTTAATCTATAGTCATAAATATTAGATTATTGTGCATGCATCTATATTTGGATGGTTGATTATCCATTAAGTTTTGGCGTAATATTTTTGGGGTATTGATTTTTATATACAATACATAATATGTGAGTGCATGTATGTTCTATGAAAGTAAAATGTTTGCACACTCTATGGATTAAATATTTAAGTGCAATTAATGATAAATCAATTTAGGATATCTGTGAATGCAACCAACTTAATTAATTGGTATATTTGTATAATCACATAAAAGAATGTTTCATAAGATGAGATTTTGGGTGCCAATTTTTTATGACCAAATTAAAATTGATTTTGATTTCCTTATTGTGATTTTCTTTTGCGACAATTTTAATTATGTCTTTAAAGCTGCTTATTTTATAAAACTTTAAATTTGAATATTTTGAGACATTTTGAGTAACAGTTTTCTTATACCTCCAATAAGCAATACTTGAAATTAAAATTGTCGACTTCCCCGGGATTGATGAAAGTTTTTTATGTCGATCCGAAAGGATTTAATGATGAAAATGACCATTTTTTTAGTAATGAACGTTGTTATGATTATTTGAGCATGTTTAAGCTCTCAAAACCTTAAATTTATCATAGTTGGTAATAAAGTCAACATCTATTTCTTTCTCCATTTTTTTAATATTTCGCTTATTAGGACGATTATTTTTAAGTGTTTTTTTATAGTGATTACTCACATTTTCCATTATTGAAAATTATGAATTTCTCCATTTTATGTGTTTTAATAAATACATCCGTTGTCTTATCTCATTTGGCTGTCATAATATTTTCGGTATATACCAAATATTGTTATGAATATTATAGTTATGGTTAAGGTTTTGAAATTAATATTTATATTAGGTTAGATTAGGTGTTTATTAAAGTGCCATAGTCTATAATTATAAATATTAAATTATTGTGTATAAATTTTGCTATCAGTGAATCCAAATATAATGATGAATGCTAGATTGTTGATGCAATGATGATGTAGCTTGTTCATTGTGAGATTGACCAAATGAATAATTTCGATTATCAAATGGACATTAATGAATAATTTTTTTTTTCGCATCGACTTAACCTCGAAGGATTTAAATTTTTTCTTGAAACTAATATTTACGTAAAGTCTTATTCGGTGTTCAAAATTGTAAATGTTAGATTAAATGTGTATATGTTTATTATGTCCAATATGAGTAATGGAACACGCCTTAAGGTTTTCATCTCAGTATATATTAGGTTACGATTCCACCGAAGTGGTCTAATCTAATAAATTATAAATGCTGAATTTTGTGATAACATTCAAATACTATGTCTTGGTTGCCCCAAAGACTCCGAATATAGTTTTGAGTGTTTGGATTTATAATGATTTCATTATGATTAAGCCACTGTGATTTTGTTGCTCTAAAGAGTTCGGTTACAATGGTGAAGTTAATATTAAGGGGCAATATATGTGACAACCCTGCTTTTTAAATCTAATTCGGTTAGCTACGCCCAATTAAATTAAAGTGGAGCGTCAATATGTTGGCATTAGAAACAAAATTTAAATAAATGCAGTAAAGTAAACATGTACACTCTCATACGTGTAACCATATCACATCATAACAGCTATAACAAGTGAAACCAACTCATAACTATTAACTGTAATAATCCATCAGTAATCTCAAACTGAAAATATAAAATGCCAATACATGCGGCCCCCAACACAAAATGGGAAAGAGTAATACAACAATTATCTCAAATCCAAAGTATAAACAAAGTGATATTAATCTCTGATACCACCCTTAAGAAAAGGAAAACGAACGACATAATTTAAAATAGAATAACTCCACGGCTACATGAATCCTAAGATTGATATGATCTCATCAGGCTCCGTAGTCTATTGTCCAGCGGGACGAGGACTTGTCATATATTATATATATATATATATATATATATAGGAGAGGAGTAAGGAGCAAGATAGATGGACGTCAAAGCAAGAAAACAAGCTATAAGATTATAAGATGTACTTATAATGAAAGCACACTAGTCATTACTCGTCTCCAGCAATTAAGTTGTTCAATTACCCAACCAATGCTCCTATGTCGTGACTACTCAACCCAAACTCGAGTAAAGTGTAGTCTCATATCGTATCATGATTAATCATTATTAAACTCATTTCAGTATTTAATGTATCAAAATATTTCCTTCAAGTATAATATCATATACATCGATTCGGGATATTACTTTAAGACACAAGCATAATATCTCATACAACAAGTCATATCGGGTCACTATCATTACCCGGGGGAACAAGTCATAACACTAGGCCTACACACGAATATTCCCCAATATTACGTGGCAAGGGCAATCATACTAAGTCCTAAATCACATGGCGTTTCAAGGTCTTTCTCTCCGACCCGCATTATAACCATGTGTCCGGTTCCGGTGGTTTATCTCCGACACGGCACTCGAGCGGAACCTAACCGGATCAATCACAAAAAAATTGCATTCAACACGTGCCTACGTCGACCGGAGGACTAGTCTAGTGTATACTCGACAATATACATGTAAAACAATTTCACACTTATGTATATATACAATCGTGTCAAGTCTCTTACTCGAGTTATACAATAGTCATTATTTATAATATAACATAATTTACATCATTAATTTACTAATTCAACACCAAATCATTTCAAGGTTATATATCCCTAATAACCTTAAGTATGTGATCAAGTTAGGATATTAGGCACAACACCACAATTATCTTACTAACATGAAAAATATTATCACTCTTATTTCAACAACATGCTGCCCAAAATTTAAAATGCAGATTCGAGGCTCTTCCAATCCGTTTTTGGAAAAACTTAAAACTACAAAGTTGTTCGGAACATGATTTTCTACAAGGACATGCGAGCACGCTACCATAGCCGGCCTAAAACAGACCCGAAACTAACATATAATATTCCCCCTATTTTCGACAACATTCTACCCAGAATTTTAAAACGCCGATTTGAGGCTTTTTCGATCCGTTTTTGGGAAAACTTAAAACTACAAAGTTGTTCGGAACGTGATTTTATACAAGGAAACGCGAACACGCTACCGTAGCCTGCTTAAAACAAATCCGAAATTAACATATACAGTTCGGACCTGTTCACGATAACTTTCTGCGCAGAATTTTAAAACGTATAATCGAGGATTTTTTGATCCGTTTTTGAAAAAACTTAAAACTACAAAGTTGTCCAGAATATGATTTTCTACCGGGCAGCGCGGACGAAATATACATTCTCGGAATTAAAACAGCTCAAAATAATTTTTAATATGACGATTTACTCAATTTCATAGTTTTCTCAAATTCAAGAGTTTGTTCAACAATTCAATCCCTATAATGATGTTATCACATTTTAATCTACATGGAGGATGATCCTAATACATTGCATATCATTTTTAACATTAATTTCATATTAATTTAGGGATCCAAATAAATGTTCATGTGAAATTTCATTATAGATACATAATATACACATTTAGGTTATTAACTTGTATTGGATTGTATGGAGAAATTGAAATCCTCTTGAAATCTTTTTGAAATCCTCTTAGCTTCTTCTCTTCTTACTCTCTCTCTCTACCAAACCCTAGCCCCCATTTCAAATGAAAGAATGAAGACTTCTTCTCTTCCTTTATATTTATACCTAGGGCTAGTTTATTTACAAAAATGCCATTGCGCCAAATTTAACCCTCTAGATCCTTTTACGCGTTAATTCGCTTCTAATATTTAAGTCGCACATTCGTATCTCAATTAATTCATTTTAAATTTTCCTTTCCAAACATTTCGAATATATATACTGCCATAGTTATTTTTTTCTTCAATTAGTTCAATTTTAATTCAATAAAAAATGCGGGGTATTACATTCTCCCCCTCTACGAACGGGATTTCGTCCTCGAAATTCGAAATAAAATAAATCAATTCAAGTCAAGTAAGGTAGTTTCGCACATACCTTCCTTGAAGAGATATGGGTGACTAATTCGCAAGTCATCATCTCTCTCCCAAGTGGCCTCAGACTCATCATGATTACTCAACATAACAAGAAAAAAAGGAATGACTTTTGACCTCAACTGTTGCTCACGACGATCTCGGATCCTGACTGGTCTCTCCTCATAGCTCCCATCGGGCTGCAGCTCAACCCCATCTAACTCTATGTGTAGCTGTGAGTCCTCGGGACATAAGAACTTTCTCAACATGGATACATAAAAAAAATATCATATACCCGCTAGAGCTGGTAGGGGTAGGACTAAACGGTAGGCAACTGATCCCACCCTACCCAACACTGTAAACGAACCCATGTATCACGTTGAAAGCTTCCTTTTGGCACCAAAATGAACAACACCTCACATGGGTGAGACCCTCATCAGCACCTGGTCCCCAACAACGAACTTTAACTTCCTCTGCCTTATGTTAACATAAGTCTTTTGACGATCTTGCGCGGTCTTCATCCGTGCACGAATCAAGTCAACCTTCTCTGAGGTCTCCCTTACAGTATTCGTACCCAGCATCCGGTGCTCTCCGAACTCCAACCAATATGTAGGGGATTGACAAGGCATGTCGTAAAAATCCTCATATGGTTCTATAACAATAGTTTTTCTGATAACTATTATTGTATGCGAACTCCACCAGTGGTAAATGTGTATCCCAACCACCTTTGAAATCCAACACTTAAAATCACAGCATGTCCTCCAAAATTTGGTTTACCCGCTCCGTCTGACCATCAAACTGAGGGTGTAACGCAATACTTAAACTCGACTGAACTCCCATTGCCTCCTGAAGACCACCCCAAAAGTGCGAGATGAAGACACTGCCACGGTTGGACACGATATCACGCAATACCCCATGCAACTTCACAATCTTGCTAATAAAAAAATCATAGCATACTGTGCTACCATATAATCCGTCATCACTAGAAGGAAATATCCACCTTTGCAGTCTGTCGATGATGACCCAAATCGAATCATCACCGCACTGCGAGCTTGGCAACCTAATAATTAAATCCATGGAGATACTTTCCCATTTCTAACTCTACAACCGAAGTCTTACCACAAAGCCTAACATAACTAAACTACTAAGATGATCCAGAAATCAATACCCCCAAGTCTCGACTTACTAAGTTTCATGCGTGGAGTGTCTCGCAAGCGAAATCTAAACAAGGAACCCCTCCGATACACTACTGTTAGTTTGTCGATATAAGGAATTTGTCAACTCAAGACCCCTAGTGGTACAAGAATCATCTAACTCCAAAAAAACACACTTATCTCTAGACTCAACGGTTCATCACACAACAAATAATCCAACTTCGCCTATTCAATACAGATGCCACTATTCATCAATCATGCCTCGATACTCAACTCATAATCAACTAACAGATGGTACTGAAAGCTCAAAAGCCAACTCTACTCCGAGTTGTCAATAACACTTGCCTTGCACTTATATTGATGGTGAGTCAACCAATATGGCAACCCTTATTATCCATTAAGGCTGCACATGTGCATAAGCATACAACTTCTATGAACTTACAAATATTGTTCCAACTTTCCAAGTCTGGACTTAGGTAAATAATATCATTAAGGTCCATACTCTCTTGAACAAGATAACATCGATAAAGTTGCATTCTAGGCAATCAAGGATCCCTCACCTAAAGTTTTCGAACTAACCCGAGATGCAATGTTCCCCCTTGCCTCCTTTCTCATGGTTTGGTCGCTCTAACCCAAAGCAACAAACCCTCGCTAGATTCGACCGCTCTTTTAAAAAAAAAAAAAAACGTAAGGAATACAACCTATCCGACAGGATTTTCCTTGGACTATGATTATATTAGAATTTTCTCACCAAACATGAAATGAAATTGGTTCTTCAAACCACGAATAAGGCTTGTACATTTTCCAAGCAACGAGGTAAGACTAAAAATTCCCACTAATCATACCAAATCAGAATATCGAATTTGGCACACTCACCATCCGGACACTCATCTTCCAGTACACCAACGCTACCTGATCCTTATGAAGAACGGTGTGATATCCAACATGTCAAAGGTCATAAATATAAGGTAGCGGGTACCTTCACGTACCGTGACCCCAATTAACACTCAGTAATCCACACATAACTGAAGTAAAAATTAAATATATTACGAACCCATTCACGGGTGTTTGCCCAAGAGTACACACCCTCCTTACAAAACTTCTCAACAACGGTCGAAACACTCTCTTGTTGCCCCCCTACAGTGGAGGTTATGACAACTATTTCAATGAATGGTCTGACATTTGGAATCCCAAAATATCTCAATCCTTGCCATTAATGACGACACTCACTTGGCACAACTATCATCAATCACGCAAAAAAAAAACTGACTGAGCTGCACACGGCTCCACCATTATCAAAAGACCATCATGGTGTGGCTATTCAATAGTATAGACGCCACCATAATTGAATATCTTATACTTGGTTTCAGAACGCGTCTTTAATCACACACGATCTAAGTAAACATCATGTCACTAACTACTCACTCGTGCTAAATTCACATTAATACATAACAAGGGCCACAACATAGCCACATTCCCATATCTGATGGATTCAAAATCAAGAACCACCATTATCAACGTGCAACAAATTAGTACCCCCAATCACCGGGTGATAACATAAAAACCAAACTCGTGGATACCAACTCAAGCGATCACACTCGCATAAAATGAAACTCTTATTGAACACTCCCTCGTGATGTTCTCACTCGACAAATTGTCCCTAGAGATTCGCTACTCATCGTAGGGTTCACAACTGGTAACTCCAACTCAAGTCCATCCCTTAGCACACCCATATTAACGTTCCTCTCTCGATAACTTTTAACAAATATACCGGTGCTACAAAGCAAGACAACCACACCTTATCGAACACCAATTCTAATATAGGGATTTACGAAGAACACTGAACTCCATTCATTGACAAATAAGGAAAGAAAACTCCCTCGATAATTATGTACTTCTCCAATGTCAATCCTCGTATAACCTTTTGATACAGACTTCCTCATCCCTAGTATCCATGGCCAATACATCGCAATATTACTGATACCTTCTCACGAGCTTGTTCGGGATAGCCCGCCGAAACATTCCACTCTGAACAAGTGAGTACCCAACTTACTAACATATCTTGTGCATGAACGAACACACTCCTAATCGTCCTTAAGTTGATTCCATTACCGATTTTATACGATCAGAACACGAAAAAAAAACATTATGCCACACCAATGCGTCATCTATCGCTTGTGTGGACAACGTGTAGGTTTACACGCCTACCAAAATTCCCTGACACCAACACAATATTTCAAGGATAATCACTTATCCATTCCAGATTCAGACTCATGAATATCCTATTGAACATCATCAAATGGATGCATCTAGTTCGTGCTTTTCACAAGTATGATAACACTCTTGCGTACACCAAAATTGGACCCATCAGGTCATCTTTTGACAGGGTGGGACATACACCGATTTGGAGTAGTCCTCTCTCAAATCACAACCCTTACTTTACATGTTCATGAGTGATAATATACTCTTATTATCACAAGACTTACTTCGTTAACCATTCATTTATTAATATATCATCGAATGCCTCAACAGTCTCTCCATCACGGGTGGAACGTGATGTTTTCTTCTTAGGAAAATGTCACAACAACAACTAGACCACATAATTTTAAGGTATGCCATATCTAAAGCTCTACCCTTCCACATTGGAAACAAATTTAGAAAACTACACGTGCAAGTGGTACCAACAACTCAGTGGTACTACAGGGTGGGCTATAACTTATACCAACTTCTTTACAGCCATAAGAGTGATGATATTCAAAGTTGATAATGCACAACAAATATACGGGTGTTTCCTCCCCCTAAAGCATTAAAATTCAACTCAATCATTAAGTTCAACATAGGTTTTCTCGCCTACTAGTGGGCGATGAAACTACGATAGTTGCACGTGAATCGCGGTCTCGAAAAATGCTTGGACCCTATGCCCTCCCAGAGTCCACATCTCATCAAATGACTATCTTCAAAGGTAGTAAGTGAACAAGTATCTAATTTTTTTTTATTCAAGTGGAACACTAGTCATAATTACAACAAGTAATCATACACAGACCTCACGCGTACTATCCTGTGGTCGATCGAACATTCACCTCATGCGTGGGACGTCTCACGAATGAAATCCAAACAAGGAACCCTCCCTATACACTAGGCTAGCTCCGAATCTCCCATCAAAATCGCAGCGTGAAGATCTTCCAAGTCATTGAATGCAATACCTAATCGTAAGGATTTACGTATCAAGGAAACGATGCACAGAAAACGTAATAGATGCCCTAAAATCCCTAAAGGTTCTAAAACCGTGCTCTGATACCAACTGTGACAACCCTGCTTTTTAAATCTAATTCGGTTAGCTACGCCCAATTAAATTAAAGTGGAGCGTCAATATGTTGGCATTAGAAACAAAATTTAAATAAATGCAGTAAAGTAAACATGTACACTCTCATACGTGTAACCATATCACATCATAACAGCTATAACAAGTGAAACCAACTCATAACTATTAACTGTAATAATCCATCAGTAATCTCAAACTGAAAATATAAAATGCCAATACATGCGGCCCCCAACACAAAATGGGAAAGAGTAATACAACAATTATCTCAAATCCAAAGTATAAACAAAGTGATATTAATCTCTGATACCACCCTTAAGAAAAGGAAAACGAACGACATAATTTAAAATAGAATAACTCCACGGCTACATGAATCCTAAGATTGATATGATCTCATCAGGCTCCGTAGTCTATTGTCCAGCGGGACGAGGACTTGTCATATATTATATATATATATATATATATATATATATATATATAGGAGAGGAGTAAGGAGCAAGATAGATGGACGTCAAAGCAAGAAAACAAGCTATAAGATTATAAGATGTACTTATAATGAAAGCACACTAGTCATTACTCGTCTCCAGCAATTAAGTTGTTCAATTACCCAACCAATGCTCCTATGTCGTGACTACTCAACCCAAACTCGAGTAAAGTGTAGTCTCATATCGTATCATGATTAATCATTATTAAACTCATTTCAGTATTTAATGTATCAAAATATTTCCTTCAAGTATAATATCATATACATCGATTCGGGATATTACTTTAAGACACAAGCATAATATCTCATACAACAAGTCATATCGGGTCACTATCATTACCCGGGGGAACAAGTCATAACACTAGGCCGACACACGAATATTCCCCAATATTACGTGGCAAGGGCAATCATACTAAGTCCTAAATCACATGGCGTTTCAAGGTCTTTCTCTCCGACCCGCATTATAACCATGTGTCCGGTTCCGGTGGTTTATCTCCGACACGGCACTCGAGCGGAACGTAAACGGATCAATCACAAAAAAATTGCATTCAACACGTGCCTACGTCGACCGGAGGACTAGTCTAGTGTATACTCGACAATATACATGTAAAACAATTTCACACTTATGTATATATACAATCGTGTCAAGTCTCTTACTCGAGTTATACAATAGTCATTATTTATAATATAACATAATTTACATCATTAATTTACTAATTCAACACCAAATCATTTCAAGGTTATATATCCCTAATAACCTTAAGTATGTGATCAAGTTAGTATATTAGGCACAACACCACAATTATCTTACTAACATGAAAAATATTATCACTCTTATTTCAACAACATGCTGCCCAGAATTTAAAGTGCAGATTCGAGGCTCTTCCAATCCGTTTTTGGAAAAACTTAAAACTACAAAGTTGTTCGGAACGTGATTTTCTACAAGGACATGCGAGCACGCTACCATAGCCGGCCTAAAACAGACCCGAAACTAACATATAATATTCCCCCTATTTTCGACAAGATTCTACCCAGAATTTTAAAACGCCGATTTGAGGCTTTTTCGATCCGTTTTTGAGAAAACTTAAAACTACAAAGTTGTTCGGAACGTGATTTTATACAAGGAAACGCGAGCACGCTACCGTAGCCTGCTTAAAACAGATCCGAAATTAACATATACAGTTCGGACCTGTTCACGATAACTTTCTGTGCAGAATTTTGAAACACATATTCGAGGATTTTTCGATCCGTTTTTGAAAAAACTTAAAACTACAAAGTTGTCCAGAATATGATTTTCTACCGGGCAACATGGACGAAATATACATTCTCGGAATTAAAACAGCTCAAAACAATTTTTAATATGACGATTTACTCAATTTCATAGTTTTCTCAAATTCATGAGTTTGTTCAACAATTCAATCCCTATAATGATGTTATCGCATTTTAATCTACATGGAGGATGATCCTAATACATTGCATATCATTTTTAACATTAATTTCATATTAATTTAGGGATCCAAATACATGTTCATGTGAAGTTTCATTATAGATACATAATATACACATATAGGTTATTAACTTGCCTTGGATTGTATGGAGAAATTGAAATCCTCTTGAAATCCTTTTGAAATCCTCTTAGCTTCTTCTCTTCTTACTCTCTCTCTCTACCAAACCCTAGCCCCCATTTCAAATGAAAGAATGAAGACTTCTTCTCTTCCTTTCTATTTATACCTAGGGCTAGTTTATTTACAAAAATGCCATTGCGCCAAATTTAACCCTCTAGATCTTTTTACGCATTAATTCGCTTCTAATATTTAAGTCGCACATTCGTATCTCAATTAATTCATTTTAAATTTTCATTTCCAAACATTTCGAATATATATACTGCCATAGTTATTTTTTTCTTCAATTAGTTCAATTTTAATTCAATAAAAAATGCGGGGTATTACAATATATTTGTTTATTAAGGTTGGTAATGATTGCTCCACAGAGTTCATAACCTTCCTTAATTTATAAGTATATTATCCATTTATGTCTTTTGAAAACATTAATGCTTGCTGAAATTATTATACAATCTGTAAAATAAAGTAATATTCATATAATGGATAGTTTGGTAGTCACCAAAGTGACCCAACTAGAATGCTTGTGAATATTAAATTTAAAGATAAAAGTGGTAGTAATAACTCATCATGCTTATATATGTAAAGGCATTAATAGGGTATATTTGATTTATTTCATCGAGAGAATTTCCCAAAGGAAATTTATTTTGAGTAACTGATATAAATATCAAGGGATTATGTAATAAGGTGGTGAAAAATTATCCAAGATAGCATATCCATGTAAATTACATAACTTAGAACCCAATAAAGTAATTTATATAAATATTCAAAGTTATTACGAAGGAAACTCCACATTTATAAAATATAGAGAATTAAGGTAAAGGTCATGTTCCTTCCTATATTTGAATTTTTAAGACAATGATTTTTAAGTTTATAAATCTAGTCCCTGTGGTATAATAGCATTTATAAATCTAGTCCCTGTGATACAATTGCCTTTATTTTTTTGGTCCACGCCAGCGGCATCATTTTTCATGATGTTTTTAGTACAGGGATTAAATTTATAAAATTATGTGGAGTGTCCTATTTTTATACACTTTAAGCATTATATGGACCTTTTCCCAAAACCCCCTATAAAATATTATTAATGTATGTGTTGTCAACTCATAGGATTAATGTAGTGAGATATTTATTTCATTACTTTTATATTACTTTCTTTATCTAAAACTGCATGTTTTATCCCTTTTAATATTATTCAGACTGACTTCTTAGAATGAAATAAAGAAGCTAAGTTTCACTTAAAAATGCTAAATCGTTGTAATTAGGTTTTACTTGAGAAATCCACTATTAATGAATTCGTGTGTGAAACTCTTTTAAAATCTTGAAGAATTATTAAACGGATTAAGCATTGAGTTTATGCAACACTTTAGTTTTAAAATTGAAATAAATTATTTCATTCGCATCGAATGACACATTATAATTCACACAATGTATATTACCCATTATCTAATATACATAGTTCTAAATTGATACGAGGATCCTTACAAGACAAACCATAAAACAAACGATAAATTCTCGGATGTTATTTAAAAACCCCCTCAGTGACCTTTCAAAATATTTTTCTCGAGTATATAAAATATCTTTAAGTTTATATGAGAATATATTTTCCTTAATTATAGTATTCTTATTGATGGTTTTCATAATTATTTTATGAAACTTTTTCAAGAGAAATGATTCTGATCCTATATCATAATGTTGAACTTCAAAGTAGCTTTTTGATGTTGTGGCATAATTGCATATCAGACTCTTTTAAATCGAGACTTACTTTGAGCTCTTCAGATTTTACAGTTTTAGAACAATCTATGTGGCCCAATGGGAGATTACAGTCCTTGGATAGTATCCCTACATAGATCATGTCGTTATAAAATAGCAAGTCAAACGCAATAAGTTAAGATATTGCCAGAACATTTATTCACACAAAATGCCATTTTAAATTTTAAAAGTGTATTATATAAATTCCACTTTACTTACCCAATTTGACACGCCCACATGATTAGAAATGTCAAGTACATGCATGGATTTAGAATCCACTAAAAGAATTAAAATTTGTAATTATGTCTACACTCGAAAGAGTGTACACTAATTACTTTCGAAATCGAAAATGCCAAA
Organism: Sambucus nigra; assembly: GCA_949130495.1. Taxonomy (NCBI): domain Eukaryota; kingdom Viridiplantae; phylum Streptophyta; class Magnoliopsida; order Dipsacales; family Adoxaceae; genus Sambucus; species Sambucus nigra. The sequence goes on from OX422210.1 coordinate 247,077,643, forward strand.
TGTCAAATTCTTTAAAGATTGGTGAGATTAGTGGGAGTTTCAAATAACCTAATGTGGTTATAAACGAAGTTAAGATACTTATGTCATTCGTTAAACATCCAAAGTAATTGTTCTTTATATTAGTGGATATGAGTAGTTTTAAGAAGCTCTTAAATGAGTTTGCTATTCTGAATGATTGTGAGATTTATCACAAGAATGCGAATTTGACAGAGTAAGAAAATATTAAATTTTGATAATTGAGGATATAAAGCTATACTTATGGTCAAAGTTTTCATTACGAATAAAGAAAGGGGTGTAAATAAATATTTTCATTTATATCTGTAAATTTTTATAGCCTTAGTAGCTCATTTTGAGTAAGAGTTACATTTAGTGTGAAAACTTATGAGAGTTTAAGAAAAGATCTGTATTCGTTGAGAAATTACTATATAAACTTTTGTAAGTTTCCCACCAATGGTATTTAAGAATACCTTATGTATTTTGATTAAGTATATATATACACCTTGAAGTCAGTGAGAGTAAATTTATATATTTCTTGAATTTCTCTTAGTAGTGAATGGTAGATTAGAGAAATAAAATAGGTTAAGAATATGAAGTAATGAGATGCTTTAAATATTATATGCTCACACTTATGATAATTGTTCTCTCTTGATTAAGTAGGCTTGTTTTGGTCTAGTAACCAATATTAAAGGAGTGAAAAAATCATTAGTTATTGTATGTAACATGCTTTGGGGCTACAGTTTATGGATTATAGCTGCGAAATTTTTATTTTGGGACTTGGAGTTGTCGACACTATTACCAAGTCGCTGAAATATTATGAAAATATCATTGCAATATTTGTTATAAAGAACTAATAGGTATTTTAAAGAACCTACACACATTAAGATATAATACCTATATGTGAATGAGGAAGTTCAGAAACAACAAATGTTAGTTGAACACATTAATATAAGTGTTAACATAGCATATCTACTAATAAACGGGCTATCGCCAAAGAACATTCATTCAAACTGCTTAATATATGAGTCTTGCATTTAGCCAATTAAGTATAAGTTTTAGTGCATTGTTTGGTGCTTATATTTTGGCACTATACTTGATATCAATTAAAGTGTATTCTGAACATTTCAATTTCTGTCTTGCAATATAAGTTTACATGCATGTGAATTGATGAATGTAATAGAAATAGTCCTTTATATAAGACATTATTGGACCATTATTCATTATTGAATAACCCGATTATAGACCTTGTTGAATGAATTGTTAATGTTGTGGTACATGGAAGCGATCATGCTATTGAATTAGTATGTGAGCTCTATGACTCGCATTAATGGTTTGTTTGATTAAGGTGTTTCTGGAAAAAAACCCATTTAAGGATGACTCAAAGATTATTATGCGCTTTATGATAATTATGGACCAAATGGGAGAATGTTAGAATTATTCTACATAATATCGTCCACAATTAAATTAATACTAAGAGTCACTTTGGTTAATGAAAGGGTACTCCAAATACCAAGAGTCAAAATGACTCTTTATTATCTACCTTAATGGACGGTTAAGATTAATTGTGTAAGGACACAAGTCTCCGATTGAGTCTTAATGTAGCGTTGGCTCAATTTTGGACAAAAACATTTGGGTCATAGGATAGTGTACAAGTGTATCCATCCAAGCCTATGACATGTTAGTTGAAGACGTAGCGGCCAAGATTATAAAGCTTCATCCTATGCCGGATTTAGTGTGCCTCGTTTCTACGTCAACAACATTGGTTCCAATGCTCCTAAGGTACGAATGCATTATATATATATATATATATAGGAGCTTGGAAATTTATTGGGTGTATTTGTATAAATTTTTTATAAATAGTCTTAACGACTTTGTTTTACTCAGAAAATACTTTTTAGAACTTTTCATAAAAAGTTTTGGGTTTAAAAAGAGTTTTGCATTTTCTGGTAAGTCGTTCGAACGAACTGGAATCTCGTTCGAACGAGATTCCCATGTCGTTCGAAAGAGAGTTCTAACGAGTTTCCTTTTTCCCCTCTGGAACATCGTTAGTAAAGTCGTTCGAATGAGAATGTCGTTCGAACGACTTTGGTGAGAACAGTTTTTTGTCAGTTTTTTCATGTTCCCACTACCTTTTCCCCTCTGCTTTTTGACAGAATTTCTAAGTGAGGGAACCAACCTTTTCAAACCAACTTTTTCATACTCCTCCATCTCCTAGAGAGATTTTTTGAGAATTTCAATTCCAAATGAAAAGGTTCAAGTTTTGAGTGTTTGTTTTTCAAGAAAAATCCTTAAACACTTTTGTTTACACCCAATAGTTTTGTTTATTCCAAGTTCCGTATTATATATCCTTGCTTGGAGTTTTTGGCACCAGTTTTATCTCTACCATTTGAAGAGTGTTTAGGTTTGCTTCTTCATCCCACAAAGAAGAAGTTTGTTTGCTGTGACATACCCACTTGGAGAAAGGCTCCTTATTCGGGTGGCGATGATCAGAAAAAGCCCGATCTGTGGATTTCGACACCGCAGTGGACCTCCGTGATTATTTGCTAGGGAGAGGTGTGTACAAGAAGAAGCGTCGGGACTTGGACGGAGTCAAGTCGAGTGTTGTAAGTTCTTTTTGTCTTGTACTTGTAAAACAGTACTTTGTGGATTTGAGGCTAGGGCCGTCCGAGATTTTTTCCCGTTGTGGGTTTTTCCTCGTACATCGCGGCGTAGTAGTTGTTTACTTATTTTATCTTTTGCAAATTCACATTAGATGCATGCTTAGGCAAAAAGATAAAATTGGTTTAGTTAATTTGGTGCTAATTCAATTTGGGTAAAAATTCATTTAATTCAAGTCATTAATTTATTGGATAAAATTTGGTTTGGCCTAATTTGCAAAATTTTATTAATTAATGCTATGCAAATTTCTAGGACTTGGATTGAATTAATTTGGTTTAAGTGAAAATTATATTTTTGTTTAATTTAATGTCACTTCTTGTTTAGTTTAATTTTAATTTGAAAGAAATTAAAATTTGATTTATGTAGTTGTTTAGTTGACCCATCTTTATTCCGCTTCTAAAAGGAAATTAATTTTTGTAAAATCAAAAATTGGGGGTCATATTGTTTTCAAAGTGGTATCAGAGCGGGATCGCTAAATTATTGCGTTTAAAGATCCTTTTAAATATTTTTGACAAAAATTGAATTTTTTCAATTTTCAAAATTTCCTATTTTCGATGGTTCTAATTACGCATATTGGAAAGCACGTATGCGTTCGGCACTTAGGTCTCTAGATGAGAGGGTTTGGTTGTCTGTCATTAACGGGTGGTCCCCACCTTCATATTTAGTTGAAAATGAACGTGTTCCCAAACCCATCGATAGATGGAGTGAGAATGAATTTAAACTTGCAAACTTTAATTCCCGAGGTTTAAATGCCTTGTTTAGCGCGGTCACACCGGATGAATTCTATCGCATTATGACGTGTGAAATCGTTAAAGAAGCTTGGGATATTTTACAACTCACTCATGAAGGAACTAGTGTCATAAAAGCTTCTAAACTCCAAAACCTCACCCCTCAATTTGAAACCATCAAAATGAATGAAAAAGAAACTTTTGATGAATTTTATTCTAGACTTTCCGATATAGTTAATTCATCTTTTAATTTGGGAGAGAAAATACTCGACAACCGTGTAGTAAAGAAAATTTGAAGGTTCCTACTCGATAGATTTATTCCTAAGGAGACTATTTTAAATTCTTTACCCACTTTAGCCTTTACAAAATTAGAAGAGCTCGTAGGCGATTTAAAAACCTATGAACTAGACATGTTTCCCTCTAAAACTGAAAAGAAAATAGATAAGGGCGTTGCTTTGAAAGCCCGAAAGGAGGAAAAATAAGTAGTAGAGAGTGAAAGTGAGAGTGACTTGGAAGATATGTTTATGTTTGCCAGGAAGTTTTGAAAATTTCTTAAATTTAACAAAGATAAAATTAAAAATGATTTTAAGAAATTTAAAAATTCTAAGCATGACAAAGCCGAGAAGATCCCTAAAAATTTAATAAAAATTTAAATAGGGACGAGTCAAATAGGTGTTATGGTTGTGAAGGGTATGTCCATAGGGCAAAAGAGTGCCCCACTAAAATAAGGAGAGAGGGTAAGCAACCAATTTCTTTTAATGCAACCCTTAGTGATAGTGATAAGGAAGAGGGACCCGATTCCCCCACTAAGCCCAACATTGTGGCTTTTATGGCAAGTCATGTGAATGAAAGTGAGCACTCCTTTAGTGATGAAATTTTAGTACATGACACTTCCAAGGGCATAATTTGTGAATCCCAAAGGGATTATGGTAGTGAGAGTGGAGAAGAAAGAGAGAGTGAAAGTGAAAATGAGGTTGATGTGAGTGAACTGCAAATTGCGTTTCAAGAATTATTTGAAGAATCTATTAAATTAAAAAGAACAAATTTGAAGTTAAAAGCTAGTTTAAGAGAGTGTGTTAAGGTCATTGATGAGAGTGCGCTAGTGGAAGACCTTAGGACACGTGAGAGAGCTCTTCGTGAGAAGCTTGAATATGTAGAAGGCGAGAGAGAGAGCCTTAAAGGTTTAATGGAATCCTTAAAAAAGGAGCTTCTCGCGTTTGAAGAGCAAAATGTTTTATTAGAGTCTCATATTTTAGATTTAAAAAATAAATTAAAAGACTTTAGTAAAGTCAAATTTGACTTGGAGTGTCGTTCGGAGAAATTAGATAAAATATTAGGAACGGTTCAAATAACAAACGACACTTGTGATTTAGGCTTCGATACTTGTAAAGAGTTAACTCTTAAAGCCAAAACCAATTTTTTAGGAGAATCCACTAGGAACAATGTTATAGATCATTCCTTAGGTAAGTCTTTTCGCCGACTCTTTAGGTGCTCATATTGTGGTCGAAAAGGTCATCTTAGAAAATTTTGTTTTGATCTTAAACGAGGTCCTAGAAAATCCCTACGTAAGGAAACCGAGGTAGCTAAGATTCCTACACCCTGAGATCATCATTCATCATTAGTTTGGGTTAGGATATCTGACTTGGTAGCTTTACAAAATAGGATTTCTGATTCTCATTTACTTTCACATGCTTCCTCCCTTGTAAAATCTAAAGGTTGAATGTGTTAGTTGTTTGCATACATAAGGTTTTGTACTTCATGCTAAATTATCATGCTAATTGTATGCTTCTTAATCATTGTTCTAGTCTATACTTTATGCTCTATCACATGCTAGAATTATGATGTTTGTTTATCTTTTGTATTATAGTCCTTTCATTTTAGTTTGCATTAAATGAAAAATACAAAAAGATTTTTGTTTATCATTTGTGTTTCACCTTTTAGTAATTTAGGCTTAATTAAATATACAAATGATTTTTGTTTATCTTTTGAGTAAATATTTTTCTTTGTTTGGTTAAAAACTTCAAAAACTCAAAAAGATTTTTTTTGTTTTGTGTGTATTTTAGTTTGACACACTATATGTGGCATATACTTGTGTTTTGAATCCCTTCTTTTCGCTCCCATGTGGCTAGAACTTTTGGTTTAGATTGTCAATCCTTAAAATATTCTTTACCATGCTTACCTGGAGTAGTTGGATTTTGTGTTGTTATAATGGATTCTATTTTTATATGCCTCAATTCACACATGCACGAGCTCACTTGAAATTTTAACTTCATATGTATATTTGAGCTTTGTGAGGTGTTCTCCTACCAATCTAGTCATCTACATATTATATGATCTAGGAGGACTAGTTTATGCTAAAATCCATTGTACGTGAGGTTTGTGTGAGATATAATTTTTTTATATATATGTGCACGGGGAAGCGCTCTGAAAGGAAAAATCATCCTTTGCGAGTAAGCCACCATTTCCTTGGACCTAAAAGAAATACGTGGTCCAAAGGCCTAAAAGAAAATATTTGCCAAGGCCAATTTTATTTAGTTGATTTATTCATTCAAAAGATTAAACTCTATATGCTTAAATTGAGGGAGTTTGGATGGTCTATTACACCTCGCCTAATAATATACCGTGCGATCACTCCTGTACCAAATTAAAACAGGAGTCGCATATGGATCATTCTTAGCATCACTGTCGAAAACCAAATTAATTACTAATAACCTATTAGGCTGGCGTCAAAATTTTACTTAACTAATCTTTTTAAACAATATTCAATTAAAACATTTACACAGTTTGAATAAATGAACTGAAATAAAATGAAAATAACCGAACCCTCAGTTTAACATAATACAACCATATCAAATCCGAATAAAAAGTGGTAAAAGAATAAATAAATGCAAATGGGATTTAGCCTGAGTGTTTATACAGTACCTCCTATCTAGATTACAAGGATAACAACGTCTACAGTGAACTTGCATGCATCCACAGCTGCAGCAGCAGACGTCTGACTCAAAGGAATCATCATCCAGGCGTCCCTATGTCTGGACAGCTATATATATATATATATAATATATAGCAAGAAAGGGAAAAATAGGAAAACGGGTCAGATCCCCGAGTTGTGAAAATATTTTGCAAGTGCATAAATGCTTTATTTAGAAAAATATGTTTTATCTCATATTTAAATTGGTATCGCACTCCTATGAGATACCCCTTACCTCTCTTCTAATAGTGCACTCCTAGCGTATCCCTCTAAACATCCTAGTCAAGCTACTCTGCCTAACTAATCCATTACCCCCAAACCATCGGGTCCTAAGTAAACTAGGTACTAAGGGATAAACTTCTCTCCATTCCCAACACTGCGCTAAATTCGTGCGTGGGGTGTCTCGCGAAGCGAAATCCAAACATGGAACCCCCCCGATACACTACTACTTGGCCGTGTTATTCGTCGAGATCCATTAGAACCTAAGTACACAACATATATAGGTATACTCATCTAATTATATACATTATCATACTTACTTTTATCTGCATATCATTATACACGTCCGGATATAATCTCCCGGAATGAGAATTGATCTTTCTTCATTTTATCTATTTACTATAATAGAGATATATAATATATTGTTCTCATGCACAAGCAATATACTGTACACACCAGTAATATAACCATCCCAACGAGCTATAACTCGAGGATGCGGTCTCTCAACGCTATCATCTTCCAGGACATCACTCACATACCATCCCGGGGACAGCGGTCAGACTCAATGTCACCGACATCGCGGTCAACACACACATATGATGTCTGGGAAGTGGTTATAGTTCCTCCCTGACAATGAGGCGAAACATACCCACTAAGTCTCACCCCTAATAAAAATCACACAATATCACAATGGATGCTATGACCCGGGGAATATCCACACCCTGCTCATCGAGCCAGGGTGCTCACCCTCATCGCGCAACTTCCCAATGATGGCATTAGAGGGGGTATGCTTCACATATATATATACCATCCACACACACACACACACACACACACACACACACACATATATATATATATATATATATATATATATATATCCGTATCATATTTATATATACTCTAATCACATGGTATATATAATTCACATCATTCCTCAAATATATATATGGCCACAATTGTCAGTCTCACATAACGATGACCAATAACCCCAAATTCCATCCTAATCACATTCTAGGATTTTATCGATTATAGTCGGCCCATATTTATTCTAACCCAATGAATATATCGATACACGATTGCCGAATAATTTTCTCGAATGTCTTTTGTCCCAAAACATTAATTAAATCCATACCCCAGATCGTACTCTAAATTAATCTGAGGTTTACTTATCCTCAAACCATCATCTAGGAGTAATAACATCCCATTTAGAATCTCCTATAATAATCTCTAAAATCATAATTTAAGTCTCCCTAAACTTAAAAGGAGAAAACCTCAAAAATCTTCTAGGACCGAATCGATTCGGCATTAACGAATCGATTCGCTGGGCTCTAAATAGATTCGGTCTGTATGAATCGATTCGAAATGGTTATACTTTCAAAATGTCTCTTACCGAATCGATTCGGCTTGTCCGAATCGATTCGGCTGCTCCGAAATCCCCAAATCTGCTTAGGTTGTATATATATCCCAAAAAACCCAAAACTGAATCCAATCTCCATTTAAATTATAACTTAGATTTATTTCTACGAACCCAAAGTTTTCATATCTCCTCAAGTCCTTTAGAGGTCCTAACACTCTATTTGGGAACCCTTAATATTTAACTCCAAATAATTCTAGCCTTAACTTCTGACTAACGATTTCGATCTCGGACAGCTTTCGGTAGAAAAATCATCATATATAAAAAAAATCAGAAAAATACGCGGTTGGCGCCCACGCGACCGTATCGAAAAGATATATAATTTTTATTTTTTACCAAGATCCGAATCGATTCGCCCTGGTCGAATCGATTCGAAAAGTGCTTTGTCCTACTATTCATCATCTTCTCCAACTTTATCTTTAATCCAACATTCAACCAACCAATCCCTTAAGGTTTCTACATCATCAACCAACATAAATATCATATATTAACTATGATAAAACCAACACACCAATTAAATCAAGGGATTAAACAATTAAATTAATATTTTAAACCCTAAATCCATTTTTACCAATTTTCCATTTTCTCACCAACAATTACACCATTAACATGGATTCTTACTCACAATTTATATGGAGTTAATAACACATCAAATTATACGAGATTAGCCAACCAAGTCCCATTTTATTTCAAGAATCAAACTCAAAATCACATGGATTATACCAACTATAATATGAGAAAAATACACTCAAATGGTTAAAGTAAGATAAACACTTGCCTCGTGGATAAAATACGACGACCTCGAGTCGAATCCCGCAGAGTTTGGCCCGAATCTCCCTTTTCCTCTCCCTTTATTCCTTCCTCTCTTATCTTATTTCTTTTTCTTTCTTTCTCCCACTCTCCCTTTCCTTTTATATGGGAGAGTAAGGGTTTATCCACTTAAAATCCAAAAATGACTCGTTTACTCAATTGCGAGTCCCTATTTACCCCAAAACTCCCAGGACCTAAACAATACCCCCAGATACTATTTTCTGACTATCTCGGCCCTTCTAAAACCAAACACGCACTCAAAATCCCCATCCGAGTCACTTAACTACGATTTAATAATTAAACCCAACACCTCTTACTATGAGTTTTATAAATTAAAATATTATTCTTTATCGCTTTACCCAGTTGCGACGTGTAATTAAAATAGTCCAACTTATTTACCTAATCCCAAAAGTAAATGAAACACACCTCTGAAATCATCTACCCTCATGAACTCCAAAAAATATTATTCAAATAAATTCCTCAAATTTCCAAATTACCCCCATTTATGAAAATTTAATTTCCCATAAAAGTGCGGGGTATTACATACTCTCCGCCTTACAATGAAGTTTTATCCTCGAAATTCAGATACAACCAATACTACTAACTCTATCCTAGGATCGCTTTACATCCTAATGACGTAAGGGGAATGGTACTAACCCAATGTCTCTCAAGTTTACACTCCTTCTGCACTCACCTCTAACTAGGTTTATATGATACTATACTGTACTATGGTCATAAAGTGACTCTAATAACGTCACATCGCACCCATTATTTCTAGTGCCCCACGTAGAAAGACGAGTCGACAACTGTCGCTCTAAGTCCAAACACGATTTTAAACGTCCGCTTGTCTACATCTGGATATCTAATTTCCCATAAAATAAATTAATCTAACGCCGACCACTCTCGTCAGTGTCATCGCTTATCTTGGGCATGCTATCTCTTATTTCCCTATACAATTGGATTATCGTCTACCTCTCACGACGTTCCTTTCGACCTATACTAATTCCACTTATACTGCCTTACGGCATAATCTTTAACTTATATACTATACCTCTTCTATATCAGATGGTATATAAAAGTAATTTACCAACGTGCCCATACACCTTTTAACTCGAGCCTATCAGCACAATCATTGTAAACTTTCGACATGTAACACTCTCTCTAAATAAGGGCCTTATTTCCTCGATGTAATACTCACACATGGGTCCTCCCAACCCGCAAAATTCAATTCTCCTCAGGGTTAATCAACCAATCTTCTTGTGGTTTACTTTCCAAAATCTTCCTATATCGGCACTATGAAATCTATTGAACTTACTCCTTAATAAACATATGATCTATGCGTTACCCTATTTACGCGGAACGAGTATAATCCTAAGTATATCCCTAGTGCCCAAGGCCTCTCTCAACTTCTGACATTTGCTCGGTTTCATCCGTTGGACATCTCGCAAAATGAAATCCAGACAAGGAACCCTCCCGTTACACTACTCCCTCACGTCGTCGGTCACCGAGATATAACGACCTAAGGCACATCAGCGGGACGTCCTAAATTCTACCTCACTAACCTATCCACGTACATCTACCACTCTATCCTTCACCTTGGCAAAAAGAATGTCTAATTAATCGAGGTGCCTACTCCCTTCAAACCTGTTTTGAACATCACACCCAAAACATATTATCTTCGAATTTGCCTTCTCATCAAGGCCTAACTACAAGACTTAAATCAATTTCCTTTACCTTGCCTCACCTACATACTAGCGGTGAGGTAACCATTTTAGTGCTTTTCCATAGCACTTCTATCTCTAAGCATACCATCATCACACGACTCTCAGTCTATAATGTTTCATCCACTCTATGTGACTTATTCACGAAATTAACATCCTTGCAAGCCTTAAATTATCTCTAAAAGGACGCCACACATTCAAATCATAATAATGAAACTTTTGCTTACCAAAGTTCCATCTACCAATAACAACAAAGGCGAGCTCAACCTGTAACCAGGTGAGATATCGCAATAATAACCTGTTCCACTCCGGAACCACGAACACGATAGTCTTTCATTCATTAGCCTATTGTCGCTCCAAATAATGAAAACCATATTATACTCAGAATAATACCATACTTGTGTTTTACACATAAAACGAGTAGTATAAACTAGATATATACACAAAATATCAACACCCGCTTTTATAGCGAATGAAAGAAAAAATATAACTCCGCTGCCGCGAAAAACACATAGACATGCACTATATTAATGTTATCGATACTACCACAAAGCTCGAATTACACACACGAATCTAGGGTTAGCGAAATACCGCGACTTTATCTAGTCACACCAAATATACCTTCGCCATCAGGGGTAAAACTCATAACGATAACTTCGCCAATCTCTCTGGCTACTCTAAACCGGTTTCGGACTTAGTACACTTATACTAACTGAACCTAAAAATTACTTTAATTGATTCCCCATCTTGGCACTCCCTTCTTGTCCTTCAACTCCTACCCGGTAAGGACTAACCGCGTGGTTCTACGCTCCACATTGTAACATTCTCCATCGCTGGCCATCTTGACCATGTTAAGGTTATCAATATCATAGACTCTATAGTCTCAATCCTGACAATCGCCTTCATAGCCCCCCCTTAACTTCTTCATAAAAGGAAACACCACCTCCGGCCTCGACAACCTTGTTTCAAGGAATCTCCCCTGGTGGATTTCCACCAATGGGGTTTCGCGAACACAAATTCTCCATAAAGGCGAGGAACACTTTCTAATGGCTCAATCATTCTTCTGAAGAACTCACTCTTCATTGTACCTACTTCACTTCGGTACGAAGTTCACTTCTCCATATCACTTGTTATTCACAGTCGGTCTTTGATCGATCCTTATGTGAATAATCCAAAAAATTCATTCGCTTCCTTCCTAACCCATAAAAGGAATTTGCGGTTAAAACCGTCCGTGAGATTTATCTACGAGGAAAACATCCTTCTCCCCCAAATATGGAGACCACCGTTCCCACCATTTCAATATTTCTCCTACGAGTGAAAAAAAAAATTTCCTCAAATTTTCACATATGGGTTTTTCCATACCCCACTCTAAGCCAAAGCTTCTGAGCCTTCTAATCACACTAAGTGAAGCTACACCGACTTCATATAACTTAAACCTCCACGTATGGTCCTTATCTAATACCCTTCGAACTATACCCTAACTTAGCTTCACGGGGTAATACAACTTTAGTACCACTCTCTACTACATCGGTACTTAGATACTTATGACTACTATACTCTAGTAGTCACCACAACAGTCCTTAGAAAATGCCATAAGGGGAGTGACCTCTGCCACGGTCCTAGTCCTTGACTTACTAGCTATTCCAGCTAAGCCCCGCCTCCTGCTGCCTTCATCACGGCCTTCCCTACAGCATACGAACTTCGAACGAGCACGTGGAAGATTTACGGTAATCTTATGTAATAGCAGGAGAACGAAATTTCACAAGAGGAATAAACAATTCAAATCCTGAGGCTCTATAACAAATCGAGAGCAACACTGAAAGCATAGTACGTTCGTACAGATTCCTAAGGACACTAGAACCCGATGCTCTGATACCATCTGTGACACCCCGCCTAATAAAATACCGGGCGATCACTCCTGTACCAAATTAAAACAAGAGTCGCATATGGATCATTCTTAGCATCACTGTCGAAAACCAGATTAATTACTAATAACCTATTAGGCTGGCGGCAAAATTTTACTTAACTAATATTTTTAAACAATATTCAATTAAAACATTTACACAGTTTGAATAAATGAACTGAAATAAAATGAAAATAAACGAATACTCGGTTTAACATAATACAACCATATCGAATCCGCATAAAAAGCGGTAAAAGAATAAATAAATACAATTGGGCTTTAGCCCGAGTATTCATACATTACCTCCTATCTAGATTACAAGGATAAAAGCATCTACAGTGCACCCGCATGCATCCACAACTGCTGCAACAGACGTCTGACTCGAAGGAATCATCATCCAGGCGTCCCTGTGTCTGGACACCTATATATATATATATATATATAGCAAGAAAGGGAAAAATAGGAAAACGGGTCAGATCCCGAGTTGTGAAAATATTTTGCAAGTGCATAAATGCTTTATTTAGAAAAATATGTTTTACCTCATATTTAATTTGGTATCGCACTCCCATGACATACCCCTTACCTCTCTTCTAATAGTGCACTCCTAGCGTATCGCTCTAAACATCCTAGTCAAGCTACTCTACCTAACTAATCTGTTACCCCCAAACCATTAGGTCCCAAGTAAATCGGGTACTAAGGGCTAAACTTCTCTCCATTCCTAACACTGCGCTAAATTTGTGCGTGGGGTGTCTCGCGAAGCGAAATCCAAACAAGGAACCCCCCAGATACACTACTACTTGTCCGTGTTGTTCGTCGAGATCCATTAGACCCTAAGTACATAATGTATATAGGTATACTCATCTAATTATACACATTATCATACTACTTTTATCTGCATATCATTATACACGTCCGGATATAAACTCCCGGAATGAGAATTGATCTTTCTTCATTTTATCTCTTTACTATAATAGAGATATATAATATATTGTTCTCATGCATAAGCAATATACTATACACACCAGTAATATAACCATCCTAACGAGCTATAACTCGAGAATGCGATCTCTCAATACTATCATCTTCCAGGGCATCACTCACATACCATCCCGGGGACCAGCGGTCGGAATTAATATCACCGACATCGCGGCCAACACACACACACGACGTCTGGGAAGCGGTCATAGTTCCTCCCCGGCAATGAGATGAAACATACCCACCACGTCTCACTCCTAATAAAAATCACACAATATCACAATGGACGCTATGACCTGGGAAATATCCACACCCTGCTCATCGAGCCAGGGTGCTCACCCTCATTGCGCAACTTCCCAATGATAGCATTAGAGGGGGTATGCTTCACATATATATATACTATCCACACACACACACACACACACACACACACACACACACACACACACACACACACACATATATATATATATATATATATATATATATACATATCCGTATCATATTTATATATACTCTAATCACATCGTATATATAATTCACATCATTCCTCAAATATATATATGGCCACAATAGTCAATCTCACATAATGATGACCAATAACCCCAAATTCCATCCCAATCACATTCTAGGATTTTATAGATTATTGTCGACCCATATTTATTCTAACCCAATAAATATATCCATACTCACTTGTCGAATAATTTTCTCGAATGTCTCTTGTCCCAAAATATTAATTAAATCCATACCTAGGTGTGTGCAAAAAGACCAACCGACCCGAAATCGACGTTTTTTAGCCTGGTTTGGCATACGGTTTACGAATATAAAAAACTGACCATGTCGGTTCGGTTGTCGATTTATACGTGGGAAAAACCGATTCAAACCGACCCGAACTGGAACCAATATATATATTAAAAAAACCTAAATAACTTATATTTTTATATCCAAAAACCATTAACCACCTTCAAAAACCGACCCAAACTGAAAATCGGCCTCAAAAAACTCGGCCCAAACTTGAAACCGTAAAAAACTGACCCGAAACTGAACCGAACCGAACCTAAATCGTTGTGAACCAAAACCGATGATTTTTTTCATAGTCGGTTCGATTTCGATCTGACATTTTCCAAAACTGAACCGATCGGTTCGGTTTGAATTAGGGTCCAAAACAGACCTGACCCGACCCGTGAACACCCCTATCCATAACCCAGATCGTACTCTAAATTAATTCGAGGTTTACTTAACCTCAAAACATCATCTAGGAGTCCTAATATCCCATTTAGAATGTCTTATAATAATCTCCAAAACCATAATTTAAGTCTCCCTAAACTTAAAAGGAGAAAACCTCAAAAATCTTCCAGGACCGAATCGATTCGCTGGCCACCGAATCAATTGAGCTTGTACGAATCGATTCGAAATGGTTCTACTTTCAAACTGTCTCATACCGAATCGATTCGTCTTGTCCGAAATGATTAATAGTATCCTTGGGGTTAGTGGGTCCATGAGGAGCGGTGGAGTTAGTGGGTCCATGAGGAGCGGTGGATCTTTGTAAATCACCCTTCATGGTCGATTAATAGTATCCTTGGGTCGCTATTCGCTTTATCAATGATCTTTCGACAGAATGTGCTCCACAACATCCCTCATGTATCTCCTTAATGAGCTTGTTGACTTCCATTGGGTGAACACACTTCAGCAGTGAGATGGTATACACTCTCCTGTATAGTATTACCGCTTCCATGACATACTGGGATACTTTGTGGCATAACTTTCTGGTTTCATTTGAGTCTGTTGGGACCTTACCATCCTCGATATATGCACGTATGAGGTCCATCCAAGAAGGTCCCAAGTTTACCTCCATTACTTTGTGTGGATCTTCCTCAATGCTTTTCTGCGCAAGCACTTCAATTAGTATAGTTCTTTTTAAAGATGTTCTCGTCACTGAGGCCAGCCTGGCCAGGGCATCTGCTCTGACATTCTCCAATCTATGGATTCATAGTATTTGGTCTTCCACGAATCCTTCCATCCTTTGCCGAACTATGGCCAAGTGCTTCGCCATAGACTCCTCTCTAGCTTCATAAACCCTCAGTATCTAGTTAACAATTAGTTGGGAATCGCTATGTGCTGCGATGCGCTCGGTGTCCATGAATGAGTCTAGGATAAACACAGTAATAAGGACCTCATATTCTGTCTCATTATTGGATGCTTTAAACTGAAATCGCAGGGCGTATTCCACATCTATGTCATCGTGCGTGGTGATTATGATGCTGACGCCGCTTCTTGCAGAATAGGATGATCCATCAACATATAATTTCTAGATTACACAATCTTGGACGAAGTCTTCTTCTTTTATCTTATCGAATTTGAAAAGTTGACGATGGGACTCATCATGCTGTTCCTTGTCTTCTTTTAGGTAGATTTTTCCTTGAGGAGTATGCTGGTGTTGTCTGGGATCATGGTCTCCTCTGGGTGTGACAGTTCCATATTGGGGGTTGAGCTCTCTCTCGGAGGAGTCTTCTCGGATGGTTTCTCATCATAGGTGAATTACTTAATGAAGTTTTCTAAAACCTTCCCTCTTATTACGGTCCTTGGTTCGTACTGAATATCGTACGTGCCCAGTTCCACTGCCCAAGCCATTAGCCAACCAGACTTTTTAGGTTTGTGCAAGATTTGCTGAAGAGGTATATCTGTATAGATCACGATAGTGTGGGATTGAAAGTATGCTTTCATCCTTCGTGAGGCTTCTTTAAGTGATAATGATAGCTTTTCCATTTGCGAATATCGAACTTTGGCCCCTGATAGGCTCTGCTGGTATAATAAACCTGTTTCTAGACCCCTTCTTCTTGCCTCAGTAGTGCCAAACTAATAGATGATTTGGATACTACGAGAAATAAGTAAATATTTCTACCTATAATTAGTCATGATTAGAGAGGCAGGGAGACCATGTAACGTTTTAGTTCTACAAAAGTGTTTTCTCATTCCTCATTCCATTAAAATGACTTTCATAATACATTGAAGAAGGGCAAGCACTTATCAGTGGCTCATTCCATTAAAATGACTTTCATAATACATTGAAAAAGGCTGATAGATGGTCATCAGCTTCTTCCATTTTTCCTAGTCTACTGAAATGACATAGCATTCGTGCACCACCTTTTGATTGCCTTTGACAATGCCCACTCCGAAGTGAGTTGGAAACATCAAACACTTGTGTACAATAGACATGACGAATTTAAATTTCTTCAGGCTGATCCTTCCAAAGATCACATTGTAGGCCAAAATCACGTTCTTATTAAGGATAAAGAGCCGTATTTTCTCTATTCGACTGATCGTCTAGGTGCCGATCACAACTCTATTTCTACAGTTCCTAGTGGGTACACCCTTTCTCCTGAAAACCCGATCAAAGGATGATGGTAAGGAGTGATATCTATGTCTTTAAGCTTTAAATTTTTATAACAATGTAGAACATTACGTCTGCAGAGCTTTCGTTGTCCACCCGTCCTTCTTGTATGGCGATGGTGATGACCAGAGGGTCGTCATGGGGGTATAATACCCCAGACTGGTCGTCTTTTGAGAATTCGTCGATTAACTTGTCCTTGTTCACCTTGCGCGGCTACTTATTTGATCTCGTTGTCAGGTTTATCTGTGCTTGCTCCCAGGATTGGGTCTCGTTGAGATAGGCTTTTCTTTCTACGGGGTTTTCCCCCACACTGGCTCCACCTCTGAAGATGAAATAACAGTCGAAGGCTATCATGCCGACATCACATAAGGGTTCCTTGGGCTTCTTAAGAAGATCTGGATCATCATTTGAGTCACCTCCCCTCTCCATTTTCTTGTCGGCCATCCTCCGACAGGGAGATTTTGATCATCTCCTACCTTTGCCTTCTTTGTGATTTGATCGGTCGCTAGGCTCCATAAACTTGGACATCTTGCCCCTCCTGATTAAGCCTTCCATATAATTCTTTAGAGCTATACAATGGTCTGTATTGTGACCATGGTCCTTGTGGAACTCATAATTCTTGCTTTTGTCCCTCTTATTCGTCCGTATTTTTAGCTTTCCAGACCATCGGAGGTCTTTGCTTTCTTGAATTTCCTTCAGAATGTCGTGGACTCCAACTATGAGGGGCATGCACTCATCATACTTCCTTGGCTTGTCTCCCCTTTTATCCCTTTTCTCTTGTTTGCCATTATTCTTGCTAGCTAATGACTTCGAGCCATCGTATTCTTTCGCTGACATTGCCTTTTTGGTGTTTACGATTTTTCCCACTTTGCTCGTAATTCAATTATAGTCTTGGGCAGCTCCTTGGCTAATTCCCAGAAAAGCTTTACTGATTGTAACCCACTCATCAGGTCTGTGATGGAGGTTGGTTTATTATAATCTACTACCTCCAGCTCTTCAGTATTGAATTGGGTAATATAGTCGTGTGTGCTCTCATCTGCCCTTTAGCGAACGCCGAGCAGATGGGCGACTTGCTTCCTTGGTTTGGCGTCAAAGCAGAATTTACTGACCAATTGGTAGGCAAGTTGTTGAAATTTTTTAATATTCCCCCTAGACAGACTGTTATACCAGATTTGGGCATAGTCAGTTAGGGTGCTAGAGAATGCTCGACACCTCATCTCGTTCGGGATGGAGTAAATGTCTGCAAAGGCTTGGTATTGTTCGATATGCAAACTGGGATCTATTTTCCCATCGTGTTTTAGGGTGATGACTGGTAGCTTTAACTTCACCGGAGTAGGGTACACCACAAAAGAAGATACAAATGGATATCCTTTTGTGAAATCGCACTGAAAGGGGTTCCTCGAGGCGCTGGATGGAGCCTTTCCACGACTGGTTATCACCTTAGGTACCACTTTTAACTGGATTTTATACTCATCCTCAGCTTTCGGCCGTGCTCTCTTCTTTTGAAGTCTGCTCGGCTTTGATCGATGCTCGAGCGGAGCGAAGGAAACCCCTAGTGGTTGACCTATTCGATGCGCTTCTTTGGGAATAATCAAGTGAGGCCGCTAGTACTTATCAGTGGTTATAATGCGGGCCTAATTGATCAAATTCTGATCCCTTGCTTAATCTCTCAAGAATGCTGGGGCGCTCTTCTAAATATGATTGATCATTAAAATGGCTGGGCAACTGAAGGGAGGAGGTTATTTCGGGGTGATACATCTGGTACCGTTGTGATTTGGTTTGTCGATAAGCACTGATATTTCCACAGGATCCTAAATTCAGCCTCCTGGGATTCTCCATTACTCTCTTACGGTATTCATGCTTCCGTTACTTATAAGGCGCTAAAGGAAGTCGCCTATCGCTACTCCTAGATACTATGGGTCTAGGAGGTACATTGTTTGGGTTGAGTTGCACTGGCCTAGTTAAGAGGGTATGTGTCGACTGTCTGACACTCTCCTACATCGCCTCTTTCCCCTTGGCGAGACTCATTAGTATGCTGTGTAGGTCGCTTGATTCGGTAGGGGTAGGTAGTGTCTGGACTTCTTCCATATGACAGCTCTCTGGGTTATCCGCCATTCAAAATTATCTCTGTTAAGTATTTGAATAAGCGATTTTGGGTAGGAATTTCAATGGCTTGTAACACCATTCCCACAGATGGCGCCAATTTGTTGACGTCCAAAATTGGATACAACAAATAATCAAAGATATAATCAAAGAGAAATAACAATTATAAAGCATGGGTATAAGAGACAGTGAGGACACATGGATTTCTACGTGGTTCAACCCTTTGAGGAAACCTATGTCCACGGTGTTGCTGATTTGATATTGCGCTTGTTGACACAGTTACAATTAGGGTTTTTGATACAATTCGAGGCTCGAGAAGGTATCAATGGAATTACTTTATTTCATGGGCTCCTATCCTATTTATATGTGATTTCCATATATTTATAAATGGACAGGTGGATTGCCCTTGTAAGTCTGCCAGTTACACCTAGATACAAATTTATCATAATAAATATGGATGCCTTAATATATGAAACAACTTCAATGATAAGTGCCTGGATAATCATGAGGTAACATATAGGCCGTTATAATCTCACGTGATAAATACAGAATGTTTTCTGTATATGTCCTTACAGGAATATAGACGTGTTCAACCTTGACTAAAATAGGTCGACCAAGCAGACTAATACTGAGGCGACCTCCCTTGGAGGTGAAGCCGAGCACATTTTCTAATATCCTTGGGTTCTGTAGAACTTATCCTCAACTGGGATTATATAGGTATAAAACTTGATATAATGTTACATGGTTGTCCTGTAAATTAAACTTTCCATTTGTAATGTCTTCTAAAATGAATATAACCTTAATTTAACATTTAACACCGAGTTGGATATAAAGAGTGGAGATACGATTAGTCACATTTGTAAAGATATATCCTCAACTAATCCCAAGTTTTTGTTTTAATGGTGGGTCATGTTGTAGCACATATTAAACACGTGCCATTATGAAAAAAAGGGCGTTGTTGGATGTTCCCATTAAATTTGTAAACAACCAACCGAATTTGTTTTAATATGTTAAGTTATAAAAGTTAGGAAATGACTATCCTATCCCTTTTAGAACCTCTTGAGTACCCTCTAAATGGTGTTCCTTACTTCTTTGCATGGTCTCTTTACAACTTTGACCATTTTGTGGAGGATTGGGTTAATTGGCTCGTGGAGGATGGCTAGGCATCTTCACTTGTTAGTGCCATGATAGGTGACCTATAACCTATTTTGTAACTGGGTGACTACCATTATGGTTAATTGGTAGGCCTTTTCCAGACTTCCTTATATTTTTCTTGATTACTTATGCTTTAAGAAGTCTAGGAGCAGATTGTTCCTGCTCGCATAACTAACTTCTTTTCGGTAAAGGATTTTATTAAATCTCTAAGAATGATTTTGGGTCCTTTGTGGTAGCTCTGTCGACCGTCTACACATCCGTCTCAGTTCGTTAGGGAACCTGAGTTAGTGCCTGGAGATTATTTGAAATGGTTATGGAAGAAGGTAGTTATGAAGGTTTGTGATGAGGAGACTCGCCATAGGTAGCTTATGATGTTCGTCCCCTATAAGGAAGGCATTGTGGTTTCATCCAAACTAATAAAGGTATACCGTCACATGGAGCACGTAGGAAAGTGTAGTCAGAATTAGGATTTTTAGGGTCCTCCGAGCATTAATAATGATGATGAGGCAAGCTTGTCCGACAGTTGAAGTAGTTTTTGTTGGAATATGGGGGCAAGTTTGGAAATAGGTGTGTATGTGTGTAAGTAGGTTAGGTTATGGGGTTGGTAAGGTGTTTTTGTATTTTCTTATCACTGATACATCATGTTATCGTTGGGTTTTGTAATAATAAAAGAATGGAATGATATTCTTGACATATTTTATTATGCCTTTGAAGATTTTTTTTATTGATTTATCTATACTGAAGACATAAATAATCCTTCTATTCTCTTAAATGATAAGAGAGAGACTAGTCTTCCCGACAGGAGAAGAGAATATCATTTTGTGAAAAAGAAAGGACAGTTACCAAAGTGGTTTTATGGGTTTCTTACGCACCTTTGCAGGGTCTGAAAATTATTTTGTAATTTTTTTTAATAAGGCAATTTTAAGAGGACTAGGTCCCACGTAGTTTTGAAAAGAGAGGAGAATTTTTTAGATAATTTTGAAGGTGAGAAGAGTTGTAGCATGTTGAGATTTGGACTAGGGGTAGAATTTCGTAAGACGGTCCAAATTGACTCGATGCGCCATCTCTTCTCCATCGAGGTCTGTGAGCATAGTGTCGCCACCTTACATAATCTTCTTCATAATGTAGGGCCCACTCCAGAGAGCATATGGGATCCGATTTGCCCAATTTCTACAACTTTCAGTCATTTTGCTGATTATGGACTTGAGGATTTTGTTAGGGGCTTTGATATCCCCATTGGTTTATAGACGATTAAAGGAGAACTTGTGCCTTTAAATTCCATACTCATAGACTAACTTAGTGACTTCATCTTCAAAATAGATCACATTATCTGATACCAGCTCGTAGGGTACTCCGTAATAGTAGATGCTATTTTTTATGATGAACTTGGCCACTTTCTTCGCATTCAGCACTGTGTATGATTCGGATTTAACCCATTTGATGAAATAATCAATGGCTACCAGGATGAACTCGTTCATGTTTGATGCTTTAGGAGTGACTTTCCTAATGATGTCAATGCCCGAAGTGGAGAAAGGCCAAGGCAAAGTCATGTTGTTTGACTCTCGAGGAGGTAAGTGCTGTAGATTAACAAACTGTTGGCATATGAGGCATCTTCTTACATAAGCAACACAACCCTGGACCATGGTGGTCCAGTAATATCCCTGATGGATGATTTTCTTAGAAAGAATATGACCATTCATATGGGGTCCACAGTCCTCGCTGTGGATTTTATACATCACGTCTTCGACCCCATCTCCTGCTATGCAATACATATGGGTTCTTTCAAAATTTCTCTTGAAGAGTTCCTTGTCATCGATGATGTATTGAGAAACAAGCCTTCAAAGGGTCACTGATCTTTCCTGTTAGCATACTGAGAATATCTACCATGATTGAGGAGGCGCCAAATGTCATAATACCACATTCCAGCTATGTTTGGATATTCTCTAGTGAGATGTCGATGTGGTAGCAACGTGTGGGTACTGACTGCATTTGGACTAAAAAAGAGAGCCATTGTTGTTCCCTCGAGAATATCGACCATAGAGTCTAAGGTTTATAATGCATATGCTAGGCTATTTCTTTAGCAAGGAAGGTAATGGAAGATAATTCCTTCAAACTGGGAGGTAAACTCTTCAAGGTGAGAATGGAAGGGTAGGAGTTTCTTATTTTTGACTTTCCATTTTTTTGAGGAGTTTCTCTACGATGAGAGCTGAATCTCCATAGATATTAATGCACCTAATTCCTTTCTCAAGGTCAATCTTGATACATACGATACATGCTTTATAATCTTTCATGTTATTGGTGCAAGGAAAATCTAATTTGATGGCACTAAGAGTGTGAGAATCGTTGGGAGCAATCATAAGTATCCCAATACAGTATCTCTTTTTATTAGTAGCCCCGTAAAAAAAATCTTCCATCTGAGCTCTTCATGAGAAGCAAACTAATGTCTTCATCCGGGAACTTATAAATCTATATCTCAGCCCCCCATGGTATTGTGTCAAGGAAGTTAAATATGTCCATTCCTTTCATGGCCTTTTAAGTAACATACGCGATGTCAAATTCAGCTAATAACATCAACCATCGAGCCACACGATTGGATAATGTAGTCTTCTCCAAAAGGTATGTTATGGGATCCATTAGGGAAACCAACTTTATGGGGAACACAAGCATGTAATGCAAGAGGTTCTGTATGATCCAAACTAAATCGACAGACACCTTGTCCAATGCATTGTAGTTCACTTCATATCCTACTAGCTTTTGACTGGCGTAGTAGATGGATCTTTCTTTACTTGGTGCTTTATTATATTGGTCTAGCATAGCCCAACCACATTGTTTGTGATAGTGATATATATAAGGATGGGAAGACCTTGTTGTGGAGGCATGAGCACCGAAGATTGGGTAAGGTACCGCTTAATCCGATCAAAGATTTCTTGACATGCTTCATTCCATACCTTGGTTTAATCCTTTCGAAGAAGATTGAAAATGGTCTCTTAGATGGAGGTCAATTGGACGATGTACCGACTGATGTATTGGAGTTATCTTAGGAAGTCGTAAACTTCTTTCTCCGTTGGAGGTGGCGACCTTTCGATCCCTTTCTCACTGACCATAAAGCCGAGGATTTTTCCCTTTATAACGCAAAAAATGCATTTTTGCGGATTCAGATGCATCTGATACAGCCGCAGTAGCTCAAAGAATTTTCTCAATACGGGGATGTGATATTCTCAAGTTTTGGATTGATGATCATATCATCAACATAGACTTCGACCTCTTTATGGATAAAATCATGTAAAATAATTGTAGCTACCCTCCGGTAGGTATCTCCATCATTTTAAGACCAAAAGGCATGACTGTGTAATAAAAAGTTTCCCATGGGTTTATAACGGCAGTCTTCTCTTGATGGACAGGGTGCATCTTTATCTGGCTATACCAAAAAAATCATCTACGATTGACTTGAGGGCATGAATAGCGGTGTTAAAAATAATTATGTTGACGTTGGACAAATGATAATCATATTTTGGGTATTCTTTATTCATATCTCGATAGTCGATGAACATGTGGACTTTTCCTCTTAATTTCGACACATGGACGATGTTCGCAAGCCATATGGGGTATTCGACCACACAGATGAAGCTTACGTTTGACTGCTTTATCACATTGTCTTTAGCCTTGAGAGACCACTCCATCCGAATCTTTATTAAATTCTTCTTGACAGGATTTATCTCTGAGAAGGTAGGAATCCTATGCCGTGTGATCTCTGGGTCGGTTCCATGCATGTCATTGCAGGACCATGCAAAGACATTCATGAATTCCTTCAAAAGTTCTTCAAATTTCGATCACTCAAGCTCATCGAGGTTGGAACCTATCCTATTATCATGGGGATTATTTTTAGAACTTAGGTTGACAATAATAATCTTATCATCATTGGTTTTACCACGGTTATGTTGTTTAATTTTTTCCTTATTGAGATCAGTTAAGAATTATTCATTTATTAGGTCATCTTTGTCAATTGTCTTGTTAGAATCGATGTAATTAATATAAGGCACAACAAGATACTCACAATCATCATTCATTTCGTTAACAATATCTTTTAGAAATACAACAGTGAGAACCTCGTCAAAAGGTCTCGTTTACAATCATATCAATGATAGAATGAGGGGGATAGGCTCAGGTTAATCTTGTAAGGGGTGAAAAATAGGGTTTGGGCCAGTGAGCTGGGTTGATGGGAATATCATGATAGTTGTGTGGGATAGCCTCATGCCTCTAATTTTCAGCCTAGGTGACTTCGTCTCTAAAGAAAATTTCCAATCCTCGATTTATTTTATTTACCGTAGGATCAAACCTAGCTCAGGGAACTCAGAGAAGGGGAAGTCTTTTCATTCCTTGACAAATCATCCATTTAGGGAATCTCCTAGGATCGTCTCTTCTTTCTTCAATATCCTTTTCCAATAAAGCTGGCAGAGTGCCTCGAGTTCAGCTAGTGATGATTGGTAACCCATAATGGAGGGGGGAAAGGTTTCGTTTAGAACTATCGTCTCAAGAATTCCTTGCTGACGGTGACCTATCCCCATTCTAGGCATACTCTATCTTTGAGATTATCCTCGTCCGGGATGAGATGTAGATAAATCTTGAATCCTGAGAGGAGCATGTCATTAGCCCTATGCTGGGTTTCTAAAATAGGGTTACTTGTATCGACTCTGTCAGAGTTGTCTTCATCCCTAAGGATACTAATGACCTGATCATTGGCGAATTTTTAGCCTTAGATGGAGGGAGGAAGATACACCTCGAATACCATGAAGGCGGGGATAACTGAGGAGCAAGTTGAAACAGGTTGGAATATCTATGACTTGAAATTCAGTTTGGGGGAATATAAGATCAACCCCTAGCATGAGTTTTATTGAACCCATAACCTCTCGATGGGTATTATCAGAGGTTCACACAACGGTAGAAGTGGGGTTGAGATTAATGATGTTTATCCCTAGAAAGTTGAGATCAATGGATATACATTTAGAGAAAACCAGCTATTGACGAGTACCAATAAAACTATTTTCCCCATGATTTCGATTGAGATATTGAGAGCATAGTTGTGGTTATGACTGATCTTGGGTATTTCCTCCTTGGAAAAAGAAATGAGCCTAGTTGCGCTCATTGATATAACCATGTGGATGAATTCTTTGGGGTTAGTAGTAGGATGAATTGTGGGTCCTGTGAGGAGTTTGATCAGAGCATTTCTATAAAATTGGGAGGACTTGAAAAGCCCCCACAAAGTGATTTTAACTTGAGTTTTCTTGAGATGTCAAAGGACCTTGCTTTCTTCGACCTTCATTTCTGGCATTGGGAGTTCTTTAGCAACTCCTTTTTCTTTATCTATACTTATACCCGCTGGTGGGACAATCAGGTTTTTATAGTATCGCCTGGATCGGGTCATGTGATTTATGAATATGGTGTAGAACAAAAATCTAGAGTCTTTTGTTGACCCGTGTCATGATGGATACCTCATTAATTCATGTTAGTAACTATTCAAAATAAATCATTCCATATAAGGAGGCAACTATGCCAATGCCTCTACTGTTCGGTTCGCTATCCGAGTTGTCAAAATCATCACCCCACCCAGTGGCAACGATATCGTCATTACATGAGAAATCAATTCACTCTAGGACTTCAATAAATTCATTGTATAGGTCATCCCATTCAATAGAGAAGTGTTGGAAATAAGGGGTCAGGTATCCCCTAGAGTTTCTGGATGGTAGGCAATTCGAAGGTTGTACATACTTCTTTCTTCTTGATAAATTGATCAGTCATGACTTACATAATACTATCAAAGCTCAACTCTTTCACTAATATGAACCAATCATCTGATTGTTGGAATCATTCTTAATCTTCCAAGTACATATTAATGATCTTTTCACAGCGATCTTATTTAATAGTCATTCCTAGTGGCAATTTCAACCTAGAATCCTGGAGTTGATTTAGGACTTTTGGCAACTCCATATTCCCTATTTCTCAATGGGTTCTGATGGTTATACAAGCCCTGGTTAGGAGGGATAAGGCTTGGTTTGATGCATTTTCTGGATGTAGAAGGAAATAGGGACAAATCCTGTTGGGTTTAGGTGAACTAGTAAGTAAATTTGGTGTTTCGATGGGCTTAATTCTGGTGGAAGGGTCAAAATCTGAATGTTCTTATAAGAGAAAGGCATTTATTCACCCTAGTTCAGTGCGCTGGAAGAGGATTTTGAGTGGTATTAGGATTTGGATTAGCTAGAGGGACAATGACCCCCTTATCGATGATACTTTGAATGACACTTTTCAAGTGAAAACACTGGTCGGTGGTGTGCCCGACGATTTGATGGAATTCGCAATGGGCGTTGTTCTTAAAATTCAGAGGAAGTGAGTTTGGTAATTGTTGAGGTTATAGAGTATTGATGAGATTTCTAGATAGGAGGTCTTGGTAAACCTTTGATATGGGGGGATGAAGTTTGGTTAATTCTCTTTTAACGAAATGGGACGATTTTTGAGTATCCATACGCTGGCAAGTTTAGAGATGTTGTTAATGGTTGGGACTAAGGGGTTGTTCGGCTTATCATAATTTTATGGGATAGACTGCTCGATTAGCCTCTTGATCTCAGATTCAAATTTCTAACTAATAAGCCCCGTTTCAATCTCGACCCATGCCTCCTGAAGGGCTCGAACATGGGGGTAATAATGCCTTCCCATGGAGGTTTTGATATGAGGAAAGAAATTCTTTTTTACAGTTCTCACTTGTTCTTCGATTCACCATGGTTGTAGCCTTTTTTCTCCATCATCCAATAAAACTGTTAACTGATTCACCAGGGTTCTGCTTGAGTAGTTCAAGGTCTCAATGGGTGAGCTCTAGACCCTTATTGTATTTGTACTGGGTCATGAATTATCAGGCCGCATCCTCCAAATTATGAATTTTACATTCTTCCAATAACAGAAACCATTAGAGATCACTTTCTTTGAAAATTTATTGGAACATCTCTGCCATTATTTCTTCGGACACTCTGAGGAGAGTCAAAGCATAGTGATAGCTCAAAGGTGTATGATCGGAGGTCCGCTGCCTTTGAACTTTTTGATATTTGGCATTTTGAACTTCCCTGACAACCGTGATTTAGGGTAGGGAGACATGTGGATGTAATCCTTGTAATTCTTCGAGATCTTGACTTGGTCGAACTTTTTAGACAATAGCCTAAGGTCTCCATGACCTTGCTCAACTCTTATTATTTAGGATTGACATGAATAGGCACAAAATAATTACCCCTTGGCTGGGTAAGGTTTGTCATCGACAATTGATCTAGTGGTGGCCCATTAGCAGGTGGGATATGCGGGACATGATAATACTCGTCTGGAACCCACATTTTTTCTGGATTTTGTGGACCCAAAACACGGGGGATAATGAAGTCAGGCTCAATAATCTCTGGAGTCTGTACCATATTTATTTGAATCTCTTAGACCTCTTCCTAGAGATTATCAATCTTTGCACTGAGCTGAGAGAGGAATGCCATCTGGTATCGATAAACATTGGCATTCTAATCAAATTTCTATGAAGATTTTTGGAGGGACTGTTAAAATTATGTAGAGGTGGTAGATCTCCTAGGTGGATTGATAGAGGATATGATCCAATAGGGATCTTGACCAAAACTAGGGTATCCGCTTGCATTTGAGAGGGAAAAGGATTTTTATGTTTATTCTAGTGAAAAAAGAATATTTTAAGTTTTATCTTTTGATGAAGGAAGAAAATATTTTTGATATTTTGAAAAAGGGAGAAAATATAAATTCCCCATTATAGTTATTATTATTAGGTTTCACATGTATTATGTTTTGCCTAGGGTGAAAGTGAAATGCCGAACATGACCCGAGCTTGGGGATGATAGGGTGCACGATGCAAGACCAGTTTGACATGTTTCCAGACTCATAAAAAGGGTTCTATTTTAAAAATGGGAGAAATAGCGTGAAATTCAAGTGGTAAGATGATCCAAAATTTTGGTAGAGTTTCACATTAAAAATGACAGACTAGATATGGGTGTCCTAGGGCAGACGCTTGTATGAGTTAAAGTATTAGGAGGTTAGTGGAAAGGTTCCTCCATCTGGCATAACTTCCATGATATACATCTTGCCTATAAGGGCAATAATTCATTGGTACATGTGGACAAGCCATTTGATATTCCTAAATGAACGTGAATTGCCTCATGATATACCTTGTGGAGATGATATTACTGAGAGATAATTCAATATACTCGACATACATGAACGAGTTCCATACTATATACCTCCCATCACGAGTTCGATCATGCAGTACGATTGGGGGGACGTTCGATATACGTCGAAGGTACTAGTCCAAAGGAAAGTGGTAATCATATCTCTTAGGTTAACTATGCTCCGTAGGGTCAGCACCCATCACGAAGTGATCCCCCTGTACGGGACAATTTTTTTGTCAAAATGTAGTGCTCAAGTGATTTAATGTGAAAAAATGCATGAGTCGTAATTAGTATTTTATGGAGATTTTTATGTATGCTAAGCGAGGGAAGTAATAATACTAAGCATGAGATAGAAAATGGAATATACACGAGTAACATAGGATGAGGAAGCTAAACATGGCATATAACGACAATGAGTACATACATGAAGCATGGAGCGTATACAAAGCATGATGGTATATACAAAGTGTGAGGCATGTGAATATAAACAAATGAGTAAAAGGTATGTGGAAAGTGAGAGTGATATTGGAATATGTGTAAGTGAGGGAAATATGTGCGTATATATTAGAAAGAGTAATGTATAAGTGTGTGCTAGTAGGACTAATCATAAATATCTACAGTAGTTTGTGAAACATGTGAGCAAACATGTCGCTATATACACGTGATAGCAATGTGGGAGTGTGTGCTAGTGAGACTAAGCATGGATATATACAAGTGAAATGGAGCATGTGCAAAATGTGAGTAAGTGTCGTGAACATGGTAACTATATACACGTGAATAAAGCATGAAGCATGTGATAGAGAAGAGGGTATATACATGTAATGAGGAAAAGAGCATGACGGAGAGAAGGATATACATGGTCATCAAGATATAAGCAAGAAATATATACAACATGTAAGTATGAGAGTGAGAAGAATATAATAGTGGAGGTACATACATACATGAAGAAAATATAGAAAAGGAGATAAAAGGAAATAAATCCCATGTGAAGTAGAGTCCGTTCCTCTAAAAATAATCGTCCCCAACGGAGTCGCCACTATGGACATCTGTGATATTCCGACATGGGTTCGCCCCAAAAAAGAGAGGGAGTCAGCTTGTGCGGGGATCAAGGAGGGAAGTCCTCTTTCCACCACTCATACGATCTTTGCAGGCTCCCACAGATATAAATTAGTCGTCTTCAAAGGGGTGAAAATATATAAAAGGGAGTCGCCAACCTATTTTGCTCAAAACAGAAAAAATATGTAGCCGTCCCCGAAGAAACGAAATCAAAGACAAACTAATGTGTACGAAACCAAATAGATTGAGGGTCCGAGGACTAAATTATAGAACGGGAAGGTATTAGGCACCTATTTTGCTCACTTGTCTCTCATGGGCTATGATAATATTATCCTTTTTCTCTAAAATGTAATTCATGTGTATAATATGTGTGATGTGAAAATAGGTGAGAAAATAAATTGTCATTCTCACATCATGGAAAAAAAGAGAATGAGTCATTATATGGAGTATAAAGAGAAAGAAAATAATCTCAAGGTAGTTGAAATGTGAGCAGCGCACCGCATCATAATCTATCGTGAATAATAGAATATTCATGTTTGATAGGGGCCGCTACAAGATATAATAAAGAAAAGGGGCTATGCTACTTTTCATATACCAAATCATGATCCATTATGAGGAAGTATATCTGCATGTCTAATGGGATTGTAGATATAATAAAAAATATGAAAATATAACGTGAGTAACCACCAGATCACGATTCACCATGAATAAGTGAATATGCATGTCTGACGGTGTTACAAAGAACATATATACTAGTGTATGTGTGTGCGTGCGTGTGTGTGTATATGTGTGTGTGTGTATATGTATACGATACTAATAAATATGAGAATAAGTAAAGTAATGAAATAAAAAAATGGGACTCAAATCTCGAAGATGACTCGGGATGCCTACGTATCTAAAAAGTGCATCAAAATTCATGTAGTTCGATAACACGTAAGAGTGGAATTTAACTCACTAACCAAAAATTAGAATTCCTTATAGTTAGTTGTAAAATGTGTACAAGTGTAGAAAGTGTGAAAAGGGGAAAGAAAATTCTAATTTGGGTTTAAATATTAAACCATCTTTTTGGCTTTTTTAGGTTTATGAAACTATATTTTGTGAATATAAATAATAAAAAAGAATAGTGAGAGTGGGAAAGTGAGAACAAAGCAAAAATATGATAAGAACAAAGGAAATGTGATAAGCAACACTAATTAAATGAGCTTCAAAGAGGTGGAGGTAGACCTTCTATAAGACTTTTCTACTGATTTTGAGATAAATAAGGCTGATTTTTATGGTGGTGGAGTAGTGGTAAAATGGGTGGCAAAAGATGGGATGAGGGTGATGTAAGAAAAGTGGAGATAATGTTTGGAAAATGGTATTTTTGGAAAGACGGCATACTGATTTCAAGAAAAATGCTTTTCTGATCTTCCAAAAAGGGACCTTGAGAATGATGTGTTGACCTCCTTAAATAAAAAAATCTAGGGTTAGGGATTTTTCGATCGATATATTCCCTGGCCTGCCTATCAGCATACCCCTAGCTTGTTGTCGAAGCAAAGTACCCCTATGCCGATATGCAGAGAGTCTGGGGGTGCCTATAGGCTGTCCGAAAGGGACTTTTTCCAGAAAGAATGGGCATAAAATATAAATTGTAAGTCCGATCATTCATGGATGGAACCCTTGGAAAGGGTATTCAGAGCCCTGTAAAAATATATCGTGCCACTCTCGGGTCCAAGAGTTATTAAAATTTAAACGAGTCTCAAAAATATCCGGTGGCCTCTTGGACGAGTTCTTAGAGTAAAAAGGCAAGTACGCTCAAATCGTAAGGCTGATTCACGCATAGTACGGACCGTTGGAGAGGGTATTCATAAGTCTACAAAAATGAATGAGATACTCTCAGTTAAAAGACTTTACCAAAGTGAAATGAAGCTCATAAGTTTAGGGTGGCCTTTGGATTAGGGTTTGGAGCGAAAAGGCAAGTACACGCGAATGATAAGGAAAATTCGCACATAATATGGACCATTGGAAAGCGTATTCATATCCCTATGAAAGTTCAATGATATACTCTGGAGTTTGAGAGTTGACCAAAGTCAAACAGAGCTCAAAGATACCCGTGGCCTCTAGGTCAAGTTTTGGTGTAGGAACTGGGGTCTGAGGGTGAAAGGAATAATGTTAGCGACCTAAGGAGGTATTTGAAGGGTACTAGAATGGGATCTATTTATAAGTATATGGAAAACATGGATTCAATTCAATTCAAAGACTCAAAATAAATATAGCACACACACACACACACACACACACACACACACACACACACACACACACACACACACACACACATATATATACCCAAAATACCAATAATGCACAATCATTTATGGGTATAAATAGCATAAAAGACACAAAACACATAAGTTTTCCACAGTTGTATGACATTAATGTGTCTAAATTAAATGTGGTACAGAGTGAAGGGCGTGAATTAGAAAATAATTGAAATATGTCCCACACATTCAAGATATGTCCAAGGAGTTCTATTTGACCGCATTAATTTATCAAACTTAGATTTAGCCTCATGTGAAAAATAAAGAACTTGTAATGGAAAAATATACATAATGCACATTAGCTTGAAAAAGATTATTCTCAAATCAATAGAGTCATATATTTAATATTAACTAACACTCATTGTGCAAACCCATTAATCTTCAACTTTCAACACCCTCAAAATAAACATATACCATTTTTTCACTCATTTTTTTGAAGATATGACACTTTTGAGATCAATGAAAAACTTGACCTTGGCAATTATTTTCTTTTCCTCTGTCTCTCTTTTATTTTAGGCTCTTTCCAATATGTCCTTTCACATAAAGGGGATTTACTCCCTTTGTATCCCTTTTCATTGCACCCTCATATTTTTCAAAGAATATAATCTCTTATGCAATTGTTCTTACATATTTAAATCCCCTAATCAAATAGATATGAATATGACAAGATTGATTTGAAAGCACATCACTTACATCATGCAATATAGGTAGTTAAAATCTAAAAGTGCTCGTGCAAAGTGTGTGCAAAGGCATAAATAAAGTGAATCAATTAAGCAAACAAAATTCGAACAACTCCAAACAAGAATGATTAAGAAAAATCCAAAACATTGTAAACCATAATCAAATTTCCTAGGCACATGAAAATATGGAACTAATGGGATTCAAACACACCAATATGCCACACATGTGTAAAACCAAACAACACAGACACAAAAAATTCCTTTTGAGTTTTTGAACATTTTTAAAAATAACTCAAAAGATAAATAAAATCTTTTTGTATTTTTCTCAAATAGACCTAATAAATAAAATATTAAAATACAAAAGACACAAACATCATACAACTAATAATAACATATAACATGAAGCACATAAGTTAGTGTCTAAAAACATGCAAACACAATGAATCATTCAATATAGTGTGATAAGAATCATGTGCAAGCATGCAACAGTCAACAAGCCTAACATTTAAGACTTTCAAATTAGATTTCCTAACTCACATAGGTGTAACATGACGATCTTAGGCTTTGAGAACCTTGGTTACACTAGACTTAGACTTATTCGGACCTTTTCTAAGATCATAACAAAAATGCCTAAGGTGACCTTTCCTACCACATTGCATTCAAATGAAAACACAACGAGAAATGATACCTTTAGGTTGACCTTTTCTAATGTCCTTGTCTATGGTTGACCCTCTCAAAATATTGGTCTCAGCTTTAGTAACGAAAGAATTTGGATCATTGAAGCTAATTCCAACTCTGTCATTTTTTATTTGGACAATGCCCAAGTTTTCTGACCTAGATTCCAAATCGAATTTGTCATGATTTGAGTCTATTAATTTCTCCTTTAACTCCACAATCCTAGACTTAAGAAAAAGATGAGACTCATCAAATTTTAGAGACTCCTTCAAATTTTCAAACAATATACAAAGATTATCTCTCTCTTCCTCAACGTACTTGAGCTTCTCCCTAAGAGTCTTCTAACGTGACTTAATATCCCCAATAAATTTACTATCATAATTACCTAAAGGATGTTCCTTCAACACAACTTCTAACTTCAAGTTGGACAATTTTAATTTCAATGACTTGATGTACAAATAAAAAAAGGAAACTTGAAGATCACTCTCCTCCTCCTCCTCCTCCTCTTCTTCTTCTTCTTCTTCTTCTTCTTCTTCTTCTTCTTCTTCTTCTTCTTCTTCTTCTTCTTCTTCTTCTTCTTCTTCTTCTTCTTCTTCTTCTTCTTCTTCTTCTTCTTCTTCTTCTTCTTCTTCTTCTTCTTCTTCTAGCTTGGGAATCCCAAAACTAGACCAAAGAACCGTCATGCATATGATCATCTTTAATGGAAGATTCAACATTAAGGCTCATATGACTAGACATAAAAGTAGTGTAGTTATGATCTACAAGGAAATCAGGTTCACATTTTGATTCACTATCACTAATTTCCTTCCTTCCTTAGTCTAGCGGGACACAAAAAATGATGCCCAATACCTTAGCATTCAAAGAATTTGTCTCGATCATCCACATCTGTAGGTTCATCCATCTTCTTCCTATCACGGTCATTGAATTTATTAGGTTTCTTCCTAAAACTCTTATCTTCTCTAAGCTTAAGATACGTTTTAAACTTCCTAGCAAACCTAATGATCTCTTCGGGATCTAAATCACACTCACTATTGGATTCTGACACATCCTCTTTCCTAGCCTTCAAAGCTAAAATTATTTTTTCTTTCTAGGAGGACACATATTCATCTCATACGTTTTGAGATCACCTATAAGTTCTTGGACTCGCATAGTATGGACACCACCATGAGAATTTAGGACCGTGACCTTGGTGTTAAATATTTCAGGCAATGACCTTGAGATTTTCCCCATAATTCTCGACCCGGGGATAAGCTCACCTAAGTTAAATGAGGAATTGAAAATATCAAACAACTTATCATAAAAAACGTCAAAAGACTCATTTTATAACTTCTTAATAGTTTCAAACTTACTCGTTATATTTTGCAGCTTAGAAACCCTAATCATATTGGTACCCTCGTGTGTGCATCATAAATATCCCAAGTAGCCTTCGCGCTCTTGTTGAACATAATTATTTTAAACTCTTCGACGTGATCGAGCAAAAAATATGATTCACTCTCTTGGAATTAGAAGTCGAGGCAGTGTTTTCATCCGTTGTCAAAGTGGAGAATGCTTTTGGTAAACCACTCCTAGTGAGAGGAGACCACCCCCGCTCTGTCTAGTTCCAAACATTCTCATCGATCAATTTTAAGAAAAAACTCATCTGCGTATTTAAGTGGGGATAGTTTGACCCATCAAACATTGGGGATCGGGTAACGAAACTTCTTTTTCGATTAAAATCCATCAAAACAATCCTGAAACTCACTAAACAAGGATCTAAGATGATAATGGAGTGTAACCTTCTCTAATACTAATTTGAAAAGTGTTAGTGCTCCTCAGGGTTATATAATTTTCCAAACAAACATCAATTTATAATTTTCAAAATTAATTAAATAATTTTTAAACTTTGCACCAATTAAACAAACGTGTTATGAAATAATCTACCAATTTTATCTTGATTTAAGAATGAAACTAGGTGATGTAACAATAATAAAATAATGTAAATCACAACACAGTGATGTACGAGAAAAATCCACAATGGAAAAAACCTCAAACGACCCAACCACGCAAATGACTTTGATATAAGTATCGTTACAAGGATAAGTTGGACTTACTCAATTGAATCTACGCCTTCAAGCCTTGATGCACTTTTTGCTATTTGAACCTTGTTCACCATTTCGATTGGACCCCTTTTAATTGTAATCACAATGTAGGAGATCACCACATTTTGATATCCATTGATCTTACCATTGTATGACTAGTTCTAACCGTCTCACGCAAACACGCATGGACCACCGTACAAAGAAAATAGGGAATCCACCGCTCGAAATAAACTCTCAATGAAGAGAAAACGTATTAGTGCAAGACAAACGGAGATATCAAATAGATACAAGACGGTTATTCTTGGATCTCAGACTTTGGGTGTAAACTAGGGTTTGGAGGCTCTTGGAGTTTTCTTGGAAAACTTATTTTGAAAGCTTTAAAAATGAACCTGTAGCACAAACTTGATATATATATATATATGTAAATTTTAATTCGGCATGAAATTTGAGAAATCTCATTCGAACGAAAACACATAGGGTCATTTGAAAAAGATATGACATTTTTTTCGATCGAAACATAACTCGTTTGAATGACAATGGAAATCTTATTTAAATGAAGATCAAACGACATTCGAGCAAAAACTTTAAGTTAAGAACAATAAACTCACTCGATGCTGGCTTGAAGCTAGTCAGAACGAAACCCCTAAAGTCGTTTAAATGAAAAAAAAACCCCGTTCGAATGAACTAAGTAAACTCATTTAAATGAATTGGAAAACTTGCTCGAATGGATTTAAAAAAATAATTTTTCTTTGAAAAAATATTTTTCGCCCCGGTCTTGAATCACACATTATAAGCTTGAAGGACGAACTTAACTCAAATCCTAACTTATTACTGAAAAAAGTTTTATCCAAACAGAATAAATCCAGTATAAATACAAATTGACTCAGTACGAAATTTTTTTGTATAGATACACGCAAGTATTTGTTAAAAATCATATTATGCACAATAGTGCTATTGTCAGTTGGAAATGCATGACAATGTCTTGCAATAACATATTTCCTTATCAATTAAATAGGGTCTTACATATAAAAACAATAATTTTTGGGCTATTTGTGTCGAAAAAAACAACTTGGGATTGACATTTAAAATGTGAAAAAATTTCAGCCCCAAAGATCTCTGATTAATCTTGCATTGAAAAGGAAAACAAGAACTTGGCTTAAAGTTTAAACCCATGGTTTCAAGAAACAATATGTTTTTGAATATTGTTTTGATTCATATGAGGAGACAAAGGTATATGATGATTAAATCCTTGCTTCCCTCCAAGGTATTAAAAAACCTTGATTAAACCTTATGTATGCTAGGATCTTCTGGTGTATGATCCTCCCCAAAGTCAGGTAAGCGGGTGAACACCTTTTAAGATGAATACCCCTACTTATGATTGGAATATGGTAGTGTCTCTCTAGACCTCTTCATAAAAATGTGAATGGTATTTTATCTCATCCCTCTCAAACCCTAATGAACCATAATAATGATTAAAATCCCTTTCCACACATTTATATACAAGTACAAAAGGTGGGCTTGGTCCTTACTGGGTTTTTTAGAGTCTGGGCCTGACTACTCTGGTATATGGATTACACCAAGAAACCATGACAAATAATTAAATTAGCTCCAAATAAATACTCAAAAATCCCAATTACAATTATTGTAATTTATTTCCTTACTTTATTTAATTATGAATTGACTCTACTAAATAATCACTACTGCACTCCAATTTAATTATTTTAAAAATCACCCGGATATAATGAGTTCTTATTTGCAAAGTTAATTATGGTATATAATATGATTTCCCACGTTAAGTGTTCGATACTCGCTTGGTCAAATCAATTTACTGTTAATCAATTTTAACTAACATCTAATCAATTCTTTGATTATCAGACTTAACTTATGCTACTCTATTGGGATTAAAAAATAATGCACCGACCAGGTTTTACATGGTAGAAAGAAAATATGTAAGTTTATCAAGGGGTATCACAATCCAATACATCCACTATACATGGATTCCTCTGAATTATTATCTCAAACACACTCTCACAACTGTCACCTATTGTGCGAGGATCATTTGACCCCATATAAATCAAATCGCACCTATAGCAATCAAATTGGCATTTGTGCAACCATTACAATCCTCATAATTCTCGAAATTAAGAATCTATGCACCCTTTTCAAATGGTGTGAGATTGACCGAGTCTAATCAATACAACCTTTATACTCCAATCTCACTGATGGCCTTATTCAATATATTCCTGGGATGAACTGATCAAAATCTCCTGTCGAAGTATCTAACAAGTTCTCGAACCATCAAACTAGTTCTCGTAGTTTGAGATAAACTACTAGGATTGCGTCACAACCGTTCTGATAGGATTTTAAATACCTATCTAGGCTATGATTGTTTCAATAGTACTAGAATCAAAATTTCGGTCTCTTACTGATCAACTTGGAGTCGACCCATTGGAATGCCCATTGAGCTCTATTGGCCAACATGCTATAAAGTATTTAAACCAAATATAAGTCATTCTCATAACCATGATTATTATTTCAACATGAATTGACACCTATAAAATTAATCGTAATACACAGTAGAGAGAGATAGAGCTTGAGAGTTTGTATTTATGGCCATTAGAGCCCTCATACAGTAATACTAATCCCACACTTTCATAGTGGACGTAGGCCTGATTGGATGAACCACTTATATTCCGGTGTGATTCATCTTCTCCTAACCTCCTTCTACTATATACCTTTATACTACCTTTGTTAACACTGAATTGAGCTTACAAACACCTTGAAGGTTGGTGCTATTTCCAGCATCATCATTTTGGCGCCGTCTGTGGGAACGAGAAGCTGTCTCTTCCTCTTTATTCGCTTAACCTCACCGGAGACTCTGGTGGTGAACCAGGCCTCCCCCCTTGCGCGGAGCTATTTCACCATTGAAAGAGGTCCCGTAAGGTATTAAGCTCATTTACTACACCAACTCTTTTGTGTTAACACATGGCACCGGAATTACCACCACCTCTTTCGTCGCCTGGTGCCGAAGGACCCAGCTCCAGCCAGGCACCGCCCCAATCCAAAATAGCGGAGGTAGCCCCAGCCTTGAGGTCTTTGGCTGCGACACAACAAGCAATGCAAGAGCAATTTGCACAACTCAGCCAAAATATGATGAGGCCACCTGGAGTCTCACCGGAGATAATCACCCCGGTGGCTTCTCAGCCCCATCCTGATGCCAGGGGACCACCCCAGGCACCGCGGAAAGAGCAACCTACACCCCAGTGGAGGAGGGACATTTCTGACCTTAGGCACTTGCACGTGGGGAGGTAAGGAAACCCTTGCACTGTGGACAGGTAGAATGATCTAGAGGCGAAAGACGTCCTAGAAGACTGTTGGGAGCCATATGAAGTTTCGAACAATACAGTTTGTCCTTCCAACTGGAGCCAAGGTTGTGGAGGTCGAAGGGGTGACGAAGCCCAACAATGGGGATCAGCTTTTGATCGACTGAGAAGAGGGTCAGCCTTTGAAAGGATGGGCCCAGTAAATGACCTAAGACAAAAGTTATCAAGGTCGAGAAGTGCAGCATGCTCACAAAGGGAAGAGAGGCAACATTTGCCCCAATCGGGACGAGGAAGAGACCAAGAAGAGGTCAACATCAGACGTTGTGCCATGGCTTGGGAACCCTCGGTCCACCCCTTGGAGGTAACAGGGGATAACCTTGGCCAAGAAGATGTTGCAAGACCATGTAATGACTCCATCCAACATCTTGAGGACAAGATAGGAGACCTCATCAAAAGTCGGGATCCACTGCAAGGAGGTTTCTCAGAGGGCTCCTCGTTCGTGGCTAATATAGTAAGCATCTCTACCCTAGCTAAGTTCAAGCCACCTACAGTAACTCCCAAGTATGACGGTAGCACCAACCCTGTACATCACATTGAGATGTATCAATCGGCGGAGGACATCTACTCGATACCAGATGAGATGAAGTGCCATGCCTTCTCCGGGACTTTGACAGGAGCAACGCACATCTGGTTTACTTCTCTTTCAAAGAATTCAATTAAGAACTTTAAGGGCTTGGCTGAACGGTTCATTCATAATTTCTTCTTTGGGGTAAGACCTCAAAAGAAGACCACCCATCTGTTGTACGTTAAACAAGGCAAGCGTGAGAGCCTAAGAGACTACATTACCAGGTTCAACAAAGAAAAACTTGAGGTTGAAGATTACGAAGAGAATATTTCCATGACCGCCCTCATAGGAGATCTTCAGAAGGGAAAGTTATTATGGAAACTTGCGGAAGACCCTCCAAAGTCCATGGCGGAGTTATTGGCAACTGCGAGGAAAGTCATGAATGCTGAAGAGGCAATGGACGCCAAGTATGAGGATGAGAACGGCGGTGGCAGCAGAAAGTTACAAAGAAAGAAGGATGGGAAGAAGAGGTCAACTGATGATAAGTTTGCGCGTTATACCCCTCTTACAGTTAGCTACAAACAAATCCTCAATGAGATCAAGAATGACCGATCCCTAAGATGGCCAGAGAAGTTGAAGGCTCCTCCACATAAGAGGAACCAGAACTTATGGTGTGAATTCCACCAAGACCATGGCCATATAACAGACAAGTGCTTCGCCTTGAAGGATGAGATCGAGAAGATGTTAAATTCAGGAAAGTTGAGGAAATATGTTGATGGTAAAGCTCCCAAAAGGGTAAGGGAAGACCCCAAAAAGAAGAGACACGAAAAATGTCGTGAGGACACCACAGCAAGAAGAGACAATGGCACGAATGACGATGATGAGGACGATCCGGACCTCCCACCAAAAGATGAAAACACCCCGGTGAAGAGGGTTGGTATGATCTCCTTTAGCATTAGCACCATATGCGGAGGACTTGCGGGGGGTGGATCTGAGGTTGCTGACACAAAAGCTCATGTGGCAAAGGCCAAATCAGTGTCCAAACTTGAAGTGGTAAACCTGACGTCTTTCGAGACTACGCAGAAGAGAAAGAAGGTAGACATGGACATTCTCGTAGTTGGGTTCTCCCGAATCGACTTCAAAGGCATCCTAGCACCACATGATGACCCTTTGGTGATCACGATAAGAGTTCATGGATGTGAGGTGCAAAGAATTCTTGTTGACGGAGGAAGTTCAGCAGATGTGATGTTCTGGCCCGCCTTCAAAAGCCTAGGTCTGAGTAGAGCTAGGTTGGTACCCTATCATCATCCGTTAATGGGGTTTAGCAGTGAAAAGGTCCATCCGCTGGGCATGTATGAGATGGACGTACGAATGGGAAATAAGTCGCCTATGAGGTTAACTCGGAAGATCAATTTTTTCGTTATGGACGAAAATATCTTCTCAGCCTATAAACTCATCATAGGAAGAGTATCCCTTATGGAGTTTGAATTAGTACCGTCAACGGTCCACCAGATGCTAAAATTC
Source organism: Sambucus nigra (assembly GCA_949130495.1). Classification (NCBI taxonomy): domain Eukaryota; kingdom Viridiplantae; phylum Streptophyta; class Magnoliopsida; order Dipsacales; family Adoxaceae; genus Sambucus; species Sambucus nigra. The sequence continues at coordinate 247,118,102 of OX422210.1, forward strand.
CCGACCCCCTATGGGGTAGGGGAAGTGCAGGGTGACCAGACCATATCACGAGAATGCTACTTCAACTCAGCTGAAGAGAGAGAGGCTCATAAGAGAGCAACTACCACTTATAACATCGATACGCTTGACCCTAGAGATAAAACGAAGTTGAAGAAAGGAAAGGCCGCAGAAGAGGTAGAATCTATCATCCTCAATGAGGACGAGCCGGAAAAAACTGTCCAGGTCGGTAAAGCCTTAAAGGCAGAAATTAAGGAAGAGTTGGTAGACTTCATGAGGAAGAGGCAGAGTGTCTTCGCATGGAGTCACGTAAACATGCCAGGCATCAGCCTTGAAGTTATGTGCCATAAGCTGAATGTGACTAAAGATGCTAAGCCAATCAAATAGGGACGAAGAGTATACTCCAGGGAGAAGTATGATGTCATTCAGAAAGAGGTCCAAAAGTTGGAAGAGGCTGAATTCATTAGGGAAGTGATATATCCAGAGTGGCTGTAAAATGCAGTCATTGTGCCCAAGGCCAATGGAAAGTGGAGAATGTGCGTAAATTTTACTGACCTGAACAAGTCTTGCCCAAAAGACAGTTATCCCCTACCCCGGATCGACCAGATGGTAGATGCAACTGCAGGACATGAGATCATGAGCTTCATAGACGCATATTCATGCTACAATCAGATCTTCATGGATGCTGAAGACTCAGAACAGACAGCCTTCATTACTAACAAAGGGACGTATTGCTACAAGGCGATTCCCTTCAGATTGAAAAATACAGGGGCAACATGTCAATGTTTGGTGAATAAGATGTTCGAAGACCAAATAGGCAAGACCATGGAGGTGTATGTAGACGATATATTAACGAAGAGCTTAAAGGCCTTCACTCACGTGGTAGACTTGGAAAAGACCTTCAATACCATGGACCTGTACATGATGAAACTCAACCTGGAAAAGTGTGTCTTCAGGGTAGGAGCTGGGAAGTTTCTTGGATTCATCATCAATAAAAGAGGAATAGAGGCGATCCCTGAGAAAATCAGGGCTTTGCTTGACATGAAGACACCTAGGAGTATCAAGGACGTTCAGAGGCTCACTGGAAGAGTGGTTGCGCTCAATAGATTTATTTCCAGGGCGACCGACAAGTGTCTTCCGTTCTTCAAGGTGCTTAGAAAGACCTTCGAGTGGGACAAAGAGTGTGATGAGGCTTTTGATCAACTCAAGTCATACCTTGGGTCTCCCTTGCTCTTATCTTGACCAATAGCGGGAGAGAGGCTGTTTATTTATCTAGCGATCTCTGAATCGGTTATAAGTGCAGCCATTGTATGAGAGGACGTTGGGGTTCAAAGGCCCGTATACTTCAACAGTAAGGCCCTTCAAGGATCTGAATAGAATTACCCTTGCATAGAAAAATTATCCTACGCTTTGATACATGCCTCTAGGAAGATGAATCCCTACTTTCAAGCCCATTCTATAGTTGTCCTCACGGACTCCCCACTAAGACAAGTCCTTTATAAACTTGAGAAGTTAGGAAGATTAATGACGTGGGACATTGAACTAGGGGAGTATGACCTTACCTATCAGCCTAGGACGATCATCAAAGGGCAGGCGCTTGTAGACTTCATCGTAGAGTTCACATGGGAAGAGGTCAAAGTTGAGAATAATCAAGAAACTGCAGAAGGGTCAAACATGAATGTCTTTTGAGATCCAGAAGAGGTTGTATCCAGGGAGCTAGGAATAGAATAATTGAGAATAAGGAGGAATGGTACCTCTTCAGATAAGGAATAATGTTAGAAGGTGGCTTCTCATAAGATAAAGACATCTGGAACCTCTTTGTCGACGAGTCCTCTTGCGAAAGTGGGAGCGGTGCGGGGTTGATACTCTCAGCCCCGGATGGTACTAACATCGAATATGCCCTAAGTTTTAACTTCAAGGCGTTAAAAAACAAATCAGAATACGAGGCCATGATAGTAGGCCTCTCCTTGGCAAGGACCATTGGTACAAGACTCCTCCACCTCCTTCACAGTGACTCAAGGTTGGTTATTAATCAAGTATTGGGAGTTTATGAGGCCAAGGACGAAAGGATGGCCAAATTCCTAAAGAGGGTGAGAACGATACTACAAGGCTTAGAAGAGGTAAAAAAGAAGAGAATACCTAGGCAAAAAAATAGTCATGCAGATGCATTAACAAGGCTATCTTCGACAACGAAGAAAGATATCAGAAGGACGGTCCCTGTTGAGATCTTGCCCAGAGCAACTATCGAAGAAGAAGAGGTCAGTTACCCTTGCCTCAATTTGAACCTAGGGGACTCATGGATGGATTCTCTTATCAGATACATCAGAGAGGGGGTGCTACCGGAGTCAAAGTTAGAGAGGAGGAAATTGAGGTACAGAGCTGCAAAGTTCTCAATAGTAGGACATGTCATGTATAGTAAGGGATTCCTATTACCTCTTCTCAGATGCATTCATCCCACCAAAGTTCCCCACGTCCTACAGGAGGTACATGAGGGTTTTTGCTCCAGTCACATCGGAGGGAGACCTTTGGCCAAGAGGATTCTCACACAAGGATATTGGTGGCTGACCTTAGCAAAAGATGCCGCAGCTTACGTGAAGAGGTGCGACAAATGTCAAAGATTCTCTATAATCCCCCATCAACCTCATCAGCCTATGATGTCTATTAGTTACCCTTGGCCATTCACAGTATGGGGGATTGACTTAGTAGGTTCCTTGCCAAGGGCCACAAATAATTACCAATTTTTGATAGTTGCCATTGATTACTTCTTCAAGTGGGTAGAGGCAGAGCCGATGATCACGATTACAGAGAAGAATACCTTCCAGTTTATTTGGAAGAACATCATATGCGGACATGGCCTCCCAAATACCCTCATTTCGGACAACGGAACCCAATTCAAGAATTCTTCCCTAAAAAAATACTGCCAAAGAGTTGGGACAAAGAATTTTTTCTCTTCTCTAGCCGACCTCAGGCAAACGGTCAGACCAAAGTCACCAATAGAACAATCCTCGACGGGATCAAGAAGAGGTTGGAAGAGGCTAAGGGAAGATGGACTGAAGAGGTTTATGCTATTCTGTGGGCCTATAGAACGATGGCTAGGACACCTAAGGGGGAGAACCCATTTATGTTATCGCATGGCTCAGAGGCCATCATACCCACAGAGGTAGGGCTCCCTACTCATAGGGTTCAGACCTACGACCCCGAGAAAAATGGAAAGGAAAGAAGACTCAACCTATACTTGATTGAAGAGAAAAGGGAAGACGCAGAAGTCAGGCAAGAAGCTTACTAGCACAGAACAACAAAGTTCTACGATTAAAGGGTAAAATCAAGGCCCATAGCTGTAGGGGACCTGGTGCTGAAGAAGACGTTGTAGAAGGTGAACAAGCTCCACCCAAATTGGCATGGTCCTTATAGAGTAATTGGGGAGGTTGTACCCGGAACCTACAGGCTAGAAAACCTCGAGGGGGAACCTTTTTCCAATCCCTGGAATGCTGATCATCTAAAGAAGTATTACATATAATGTTTCAAGAGAGTGTGTAAATGTATCATCTTAGGAAGAGATTATTAATGAGAAGATCCGTTTCCATGTCAATTCTTAGTTCATTGTGCTCTAGTGGTAGAATTTATGAGGATAACATATTAGGTGATGACCTCAGACCTTATAACATCATGATTTGGTGACAAGGTCTGAGGTCAGACATCATATTTGGATGACCTCAGACCCTTAACATCATTAATTTGGTGAAAATTTTATGGGGATAACATATTAGGTGATGACCTCAGACCTTATAACATCATTATTTGGTGATAAGGTCTGAGGTCAGACATCATACATGGATGACCTCAGACCCTTAACATCATTAATTTGGTGAAAATTTTATGGGGATAACATCTTAGGTGATGACCCCAGACCTTATAACATCATGATTTGGTGATAAGGTCTGAGGTCAGACATCATACTTGGATAAATCATTAATTTGGTGAAAATCTTATGGGGATAACATCTTAGGTGATGACCTAAGACCTTATAGCATCATGATTTGGTGATAAGGTCTGAGGTCAGACATCATACTTGGATGACCTCAGACCATTAACATCATTAATTTGGTGAAAATTTTATGGGGATAACATCTTAGGTGATGACCTCAAACCTTATAACATCATGATTTGGTGACAAGGTTTGAGGTCAGACATCATACTTGTATGACCTCAGACCCTTAACATTATTAATTGGGTGAAAATTTTATGTGGATAACATCTTAGGTGATGACCTCAGACCTTATAACATCACGATTTGGTGACAAGGTCTGAGGTCAGACATCATACTTGGATGACCTAAGACCCTTAACATCATTAATTTGGTGAAAATCTTATGGGGATAACATCTTAGGTGATGACCTCATACCTTATAACATCATGATTTGGTGACAAGGTCTGAGGTCAGACATCATACTTGGATGACCTCAGACCCTTAACATCATTAATTTGGTGAAAATTTTATGGGGATAACATCCTAGGTGATGACCTCAGACCTTATAACATCATGATTTGGTGACAAGGTCTGAGGTCAGACATCATACTTGGATGACCTCAGACCATTAACATCATTTATTTGGTGAAAATTATTTATGAGGATAACATCTTAGGTGATGACCTCTGACCTTATAACATCATGATTTGGTGACAAGGTCTGAGGTAAGACATCTTTTACTTGGATGACCTCAGACCCTTAACGTCATTTATTTGGTGAAAATTATTTATGAGGATAACATCTTAGGTGATGACCTCAGGCCTTATAACATCATGATTTGGTGACAAGGTCTGAGGTAAGACATCTTACTTGGATGGCCTCAGACCCTTAACATCATTTATTTGGTGAAAATTATTTATGAGGATAACATCCTAGGTGATGACCTCAGACCTTATAACATCATAATTTGGTGACAAGGTCTGAGGTAAGACATCATACTTGGGTGACCTCAGACCTTAAAAACCATTCATTTGGCTCAATAAAGATATCATTGTATCGAGACCTGAGAACTGAACATACATTGCATGGAAAAGAAAATCATCCAATAAACAATTCAGTAAGAGAAGAAACAAAATCCCTCCTCAGAGGTTGACAAATTAAGTTACAAAATGCAAAGATATAAATTAACAGTGTTTATCAGAGGTTACAATAAAGAGTTACAAAATATTGCTTAAAGCTTCACAAAAATTTAAGTGTTCGCAGCCTCAGGGTTAGTGGTCACATCTGCATTTCCTTGGCCGAGGGTGTCTACTTCCACCCCATCGTCTTGAGCACCAACATCTTCTGTCATGGTGTCTCCTTAAGGGGCAGTCTCGGTGGGTGCAGCACCTCCCTCCTCTTCAACCTCCTACAGAGCCTGAGCAAACTTGGGGTTGGCATAACCCAGGCCGATGAAGTCAGCGGCTGCAAGGCTTCTTGACTCCTTTTCCTTCATGGCGACCCATTTACCAGTGGCCTTGACCCCTCTTTCCAGATATTCAAAGCCGAAGCTGACAAACTCGTCAAATACCTTGTACTCCTCTAAGATCTTCTCGGAGGCATCATCCAAGGCAGACTTGATAGACACATTGACTTTATGCTGAAGAGAGTCAACCTGAGTCTTCATGGTAGTATTATGATCTTCCCTCTTCTTGTCCATATCCTTTTGCAATCCCTTCACCTTATTCTCGACCTTCTTTAGAGCAGCCTTCAGATGTTCCACTTCGGCGTTCAAGGTGGCTTCAGTCTTCTCGACCTCTTGGCCCTTCTCAATCAAAGGAAGTTTTCCCAAGGTCTAGTTGACATAATGATGCATGGTGAGAAGACCCTGTAGAACATATGCAAAGATGTTAGTATAAGGTCTGATATAGTCCAAATGACGATGTCACACATTCAGAAGCAAATAGTTAAAGGCCTTACCTGGATGGTACGGTGAAGAGAGAATTTGACCAACAGGGGCTTATCCAGGGACCGACAAAAGTGCTTGTCAGACTCGATCATGACACCGTCGATAGCATCCAAGGCCTTCAAACTTTGGCCAATGACACTATCACCAATCTTTAATTGCTTAAGACGATCAATCAAGGCATCCTTAGAAGAAATAAGGATGGCACGATCACCCCCTTTTCTTCTTTTGCCTCTGATCCTCAGGGGCAGGGTCGGCAACCTTCCTCTTTTTGGTGGCCTCAGCCCTCGAGGTAGAAGGAGGGGGAGGCGGAGCATTCAAACCTGCCTTTTTGACGAGCTTCATTAGACTTGGATATGCCATCTCCCATAACTCGTCAGATATTCCTTTTGGGAGCTCTGCAGGATGGAAAGGTCTGAGTTAGAGAATCAGATATACATAAATTCAGAGGTATAACTTGTTATAATAAAAATATACTTACGAAGCTCTGTCAGAGGACTCCCCCCAAGCCCTGTCTCAGAGAGGTAAAAGGGGATCATGAGGTGCTCGAATTTGACAAGCAGACCATGCTCCCCTAGTCCTGAAGGTCTTTGACCTTCTGAAGATTATTTTGGCTTAGCCCAAGGTCGGCCCTAGTAGCCATTATAACCTTTCCCCATCTCAGGGGTATTCTCGGCTCCAATGAGGAAGAGGGGGCACATGGACCAAATTCCTATGGCCCTAATGCAAAGAAGTAACGTGGCTTCCAGTTATGGTTTGAGGTTTGGGTAATCTGAATCATCTTTTTATTTGACTTCCGATCTAAGAAATGATAATAGCTCGGATGGTTTCTGGCAGATGAAGGGACATAACACCCTGTAAAGACTTGGACAAGAAGTTCTGAGTGATGGACAACCCTCCATAGGAAAATGGCTCCAATTATCACCCTCCAAGCATTGGGTGACAACTGGGAAGGAGCCAAGTTAATAGAGGCCAATATATCCCTGATGATGGGATGGATGGGCAGATGAAATCCCAGCTTGAACATCTGCTCATATAGGCAAATCTCCCCATCTTGGCCATCATAAGCCCTCTCTTCCCTCAGAGGTCTCCTGAGTTTTATAGAGGGACTTATGGAATATACATATCTGAAGGCCAGAAGGTCGACCTCACTAACTGTACTCTCAATCTCGGACACCTCAGAGGTGTCAACATCACTCTCCACACCATCATCATCATCTAGCTCAACGTCGGCCCCAGCAGACGATGGGGCAGCACATGGAAGCCTCTGAGCGAACTCAGCCCCTGTGACTGTCGATAGAGGAATGGCTTCAAGAATCGGTGGAACAGCCACACTTGGTCCAATAATTTCAACCTCTGAGGAAGAGGTTGATGTGCTTGAACTTTTATGAAACGAGGCCCGACTGGAAACCTCTGCCTGATTAGGAACCTGATCTTGTTAATTTGAGAAGTCAATGGCCTCTTGGAAGGAGTCCACAGACATAGGGTCTGAGGTGGATGACTCGGACTCCGACATTGGAGAGGGTTCAGCTGGGACCTCTGCTTGGTTAACTAGTTTGGTTGGTTCAGGGTATATTACCTTCAGAGGTGGTGGAAAGATAGGTCTAAGGGGGAATTCCTTTGCCCTACGAGCTTCCTCTTGCGCTCTTTATATTTGCCTAATTTTCTCTAAGGTCTTCTCTCTAAGAGAGGGGAATTCCTTTAAGAGTTGGTAAAGGGGTCTGAGCATATGAGGCAGACCCTACACTTACAACTCGCCTAAATAACAAACAGGATTGGCAAATGGGATTAAAGATCAAACTGTCAAACTTTGAACAAAAACTACCAAGAACAGTGTCGCCGAAAAACTAATAATCTCATCGAAAACCTCTTGAAGCTCACCGAAAACTACAAAAATAAGAAGAAGGCAGAAAAAATGAAGAAGAAATAATGGTAAAAGATACCTGAAGAAAAGTGGTAAGGAGGAAGGAATAGATTGCAAGGAATGACCACCCAATGCTACTTTAAAACTAGAGCTCTTCTAGAGAGAGAGAGTTGCAAAAAATTTAATGAAGACATGAAGAAGTGGGAAGAAGGAGATAGGAAATGAGTGTTTAACCCTCAAACAACCCCACACGCTTACCAAGGCCCATCATTTCCTTGGGAGCCCAAGAGTATACAATCATTACACCTGCCAGGCACGCTAGCAACTTCAGCTGCTGACACTTATCAAAAAGTATCAACACCTATAGAAATTCAACCTCGGACCAGCATACCTCTTAGGCACCTGATTACACAGGTAACTAAGGGATAGGGGTGATTGATATGCCCTGAATATACCCCCTAGGCTCATAGACATCAACCTCAGCCCATGAGGATGGCCGAGGTTGGAGGGATCCCAGCTCATCAACCAGCGGTATCATCCCAAGAAAGGTTTGCTATGGACCAGCCGACATTCCTGCTACCTCGGCAAGTGAGGTCATCCATGATCCAGGGGAGGTTATCCACCTGGTCTTCTAAGGATTGCAACCTCGGACCGGAAGATGAAGAGGTTACCCGTCATCAGCATCAATCTCGACAAGGGATCGGCCGACGTTCCTGCTTTGCCACCACTACCTCGGCCCAGGCCGACGTCATAGCTCAACTTGTCATACTTCGGCTCTCCCACTGAACCAAGGTCACCACCTCGTCCACTTCCAGGTCGAGGTTGTGACCAATCACAGATGGCCGAGCTCTTTTGCGCATATGTGGGGCTAGGAACACATGTACACAAATCAGTTATAACCGAATCATTCCCCCCCACGTGAGGGAATATTGAGGTCATCATTATCTACATGAGATCATCCAGGTGTCATTCTCATACTGGTTCGATCCTCATGCACATACTCATTTCATGCTTGGGGGGTACACTACACCCCCCAGGCACTATATATAGAGGTCATTCTATACCTTGAAAAGGATCCAAAATCAGGAAACCTAGCTGAAACTCTGTCTAAATAGACAGTAGAGAGAGAAAGCTTGAGAGTTTGTATCTATGTCCATTAGAGCCCTCATACAGTAATACTAATCCCATACTTGCACAGTGGACGTAGGCCTGATTGGCTGAACAACTTATATTCCGGTGTGATTCCTCTTCTCCTCACCTCCTTCTACTATATACCTTTATACTGTCATTGTTAACACTGAATTGAGCTTACAAACACCTTGAAGGGTGGTGCTGTTTCTAGCATCATCAACCATGATTATTATTTCAAAATGAATTGACACCTATAAAATTAATCGTAATACATAAAACCCTAATAGTGTCCCACTTAGTCTTAAAGCCATGTATCTAACTCAACCCACCTATACGAAAGTTTGCTGCATTTTAGTAGAAGGACTAATCTAGTGTTATTCGATACAACCTTGGTCACAAACTTATCAACCACTTATTTGATATCTTGGACTAGATGTAACCCACACTCAGTTTACTCAACCTTTTATGGGTCATTTATTCTCTTAAACTTGTAATCGTACAACTATATTCACAAAAATGTGTAATAACGAACCTCACCCAAGTCACTTAGGAAGTAACCGAGCCATATAGCCTCTTTAATTGTCTCCAAAGTGAAAACAACTTTGGCCTCCGTGGTGGAGTCAGTAATCCAATATTTATTCACTCACCTCTAACTTATAGCTCAACCTCCTTGGGTACACATATTTAGAGGTAGAAAACTTGGAATACTTATCTCACTGAATATCTAGTCTTTATGCCTAAAAGGTACAAGACCATTAAACTAAAATTTATTGACCATGCCAAAGACATAACATATTTTGGTGTTTACACACAATATTTAGCATTCATACGATTACTCACCATCAAAGAATTAGGTATATCCCTCATTCCTTCCATTTCATCAAGTGTCCTAAGACATTGATTCCCAGACAGAGCGATTCCATACTTAAAAATAAACTCTTTTCATGGAATCTCGATTCTAAACTTATGAATAATATATATATATATGATAATCACCAAGTTAACACATCGAATCCATATTTGAGTTCATTATTCCAAGATGCCCAAGACCCTTACAGTTTGTAATAAAATTTATTATATTTTTACAGGATAGTATTTGGTGAAAATTTAATGATGAGTTACTATTCATGAGCAGTAAAAATATTCCTCGACATGTTACTATTCATGAACAGTGACGAATGATTAAAATATCCCCTGGCAAGTTAATATTCATAAAAATACGACAGTGGATCTCATTGGAATGACATCAAATGTCGTTTGAACGACGTCGTCTGATAGAGTTTTTAATTTAAATAGAGTTTTGATTAAAATCAACTCTTATCCAATTCTCATCCGTCCTTATCTGACATAAACGAAGTGTAACCAATTAAAACACATTTTAAAACGTTTTCCTTTAAAAAAATAACATCCTTATTTTATAAAATGAATTCCGAGATTCATTAACATTATGCATTCATACCCATGTGATCTCGGAATGCAATTAAACCTTGAAGAAGAGAAATCACACCAATTAAACTTTGGCATAATTGAATGTTTGTAGCTTTGCCGCAACGTCTTCAATAAATCTCCAATACATCATAGACTCGAGGGACCATACAATATAAAATCTATCTATGACACAAACATGTTTTGTTCCGATAATAAGTCAAAATTACAATATGACTCAATGGGAAATTTGGTCCTTACAAATCTCCCCCTTCTATTCCGGGATAAAACCAACAGTGAACTTCCTAAGCCGGGCCGTCAAGTCATATGATGCCTAAATTCCATCCCATAAAACCCAAAATGAAAAATACATCATCATTATAGGATGAGGTTCGTCTTCAATAAACCAGAAAGAATGAAATTGTCTCTGAATGTATGAATGTGACGTAGACTTGAAATCTCAAATCTCGTTAAGCATACCTACACACATGAAACAGACAAATACCAAGTGAAGTATGGAGGAACAAATGATATAAATTAATATGAAACTTTAAATCTGAATCATTTGTTATGTGAGAAAACATGATACCAATATGTGAACATAAAACAACATAAAACTCAAAAACTCTCCCCCTACATCACATACATCTCTCCACCTTTTTGTCTCGAATAGACAATCCGGTGAAAAGATAAACAATTCTAGTAAAACTTATACCAATTTGAATAAATCAACTACGAAGAATAGCTAGATAAACATGAAACAACCAGCTAAATATGATCAGGTAATGTCAAATCAATAGCTAGCAAACAATGATCAGGTAATGTCAAATATTGTTGATGTAAAAAACTAGATTGCTCTAATTATTCAATCACAGATAAATAAATAAGACAAAGATTTTTAAAGTGGTTCGGCTAGGAATAAAGCCTACGTCCACTGTTATGTTATTGCTGAGTGTTTGTGGAATTCTTGATTACAAGTTCTCTCAAGAAATTCCGGTCCCCTTGAATTGAGGATGATACAAGGTATTTATAGCCTTTAGGCTGTACATGAAAGGTCCAATACATTAAATGATATACATATGAAAGGGTAATACATTTAATGCAGCGTGTGCGTCAAGAATATAATGAATAGTTGAACAGTTGTCCGTCTGGTAATTAATGATACGGCCGAGATGCAGTTCGGACCGCCTTAGTTGCTTGTTGATAGAGTTCCTCGGAATACTTAGAGTACCTCGGGATGATAGAGTTCATCGGAATGATAGAGTTTCTCGGTGTATTCTCATTGTTCGGAAAGAAGCACGGTTGGTCGGGAAATGATCTTCCTCGCTGCTATTGTGCCATGTAGATTGACACGTGTCTTCATCTTATTCGTCCACATCAGCACATTAATTTTGGTATCAACAGAAGCCCCCAATGTTTCATATTTTGAACTTTGAAGAGTATGGAACATTCTTTCTCGGTATATGGCAATATTAAATGTATTTCCCGGGTTTCAGGAACATTGTATTCAAATTTCCTTCTTATTTCGCAGTTTCCGCCTTTTTGATAAAGCGCTTTGATATTCGTGCAAATTTTGTCCTTTTAGCCGCCGGAAGTTTAGTAGTTTCTTTTTGATAATCATTTCTTTCGCCGCTTCCCAATGCAAAGTATTTAAACTTCTTTGGTAACCATACCGTCGTCTACGTTTTTCATTCTCTGCATTCAAGCTTTCTCTTCTCTTCTTCTCTTGTGCGTTCATCCTTGTTTCCGTTCGTTGTCAACACATCTTCTTTCTTTCTGTAAGATCTTCTTTCTTTCTTCTGTATCTCTTTTATTCAATATGGTTTATATTGCGGAGTCTGTTGAGAAATTCCGTTCTGATTTTTCCATTCCTTCGTGGGTAACTCTAGAGGTTCTTTCTGAGCCTTTAGATTACTTTCGATTGGCTGAGGGACATTGGTTCCCCAGTCTTTTTGTTGCTGAATGCGGTTTTTCTTTTCCACCAAACCCATTATGTCTTGAGTTTTGTCAATATTTTGATCTTGTTCCTGCAAAAATAGCCCCCAATTCATGGAGAATAATTAACGGGGTGCACAAGTTAAATCTAACTCATGGGACTCGTATTGGGATCCCTGAAATTATGTTTTGTTATAAATGGGCTGTTCTAGATAATATTTATTATTTAAAAACTAGGTATTTGAATAGGGCTCTTGTGGTTAATCTCCCTGACTCAAATAGGGATTATTTTGAGCATGGGTTGGTCATAAAAAATTGGCAACATGCGCCATTATCTGGGAATGAAGTATACAACGGTCCCAGATGCCCCCCATACGGCAATGGGATAGGTTTATTTTTCATTTTATTTTACTTATGAAATTATGCTTTCATCATGTTTGACAAAATGTATTACTGATATTCCATTATGTATTTATTCGCAGTTGATAGCAAAAGAAAAACTCCAAAAGAGTCAGAAGTGAATATCAGGCATTTGAAACTTATCTGGAATTTGCATAAGACCATTGCTGACGAGCATATTAGATCTGCTTCATATTTACTACAGTATAAGAGTTACACAACCTCTTATACTGCTCGCCCTGTTGAACCAGCTTCAACACCAGAAAGTTCATCTTCAGATTCTCATATCTCCCTATCTCAGAGAATGGGCAAGAAAAGAGCTCCTCCTGCTCTATTTGGTGACACTTCTTCTGCTGTTGGAGCCCAGAAAGGCAAAATTGATGTCCCAGAGGGGACTAAAAAAGTAGATGCTGGTTCCTCCAAAGTTGCCGAGAAGCCCCCAGTGGCCCCGAGCAAGAAAGATGCTCCTGCTGATGTAATTGCCATCTCTCCGACCAAGACTTCTTCCTTGGTTGATGCTGCTGACCGTCCTTTGAAGAGATTTAGGAAATCATCCTCAGTTAATCTTGCTGGAACTACATCTTCTCTACCCGCTGGTGGTAGTAGTGCCTCAAAAATCATTCTTCCGAGTTCTTCAACGAGCTCAGTTATACCCGAGGTTCTCGGGGTTGATGAAAAAATTCCTAGGGATACACTGACATCCTTAGCTGCTCGCCATCTTTCTTCAGTAAATTTCTCATACCTTTGGTCTTTCTTTCTTTTTCTTGAATTCTTGTATTTGTGTTGACTCTATTGTTTTTCTTATCTTTCAGCTGGTGAACTGCTTCAATACCATCGTGAAGAAAGATCAAGTTATTAAAGCTTCTACTTCCTCGTCCGATGTTGACGATGCTTTGTTGGGTTTAACCCAATCTGTGAAGGAATCTCGCCAACAGTACATCGAGGAGAAAACTGTTTGGGAGAAAAAATTGGCTGTGGCTGAGGCTGATAAGATGAAGATGGCTGAAACCTCCAAGAATTTGGAGGAGAAAATTAAAGATTTGGAGGTTAAACATCAGGAATCTGATGATAAATTGAAGAAGGCAGAAGAAGAATTATCTACTCTGCGAGATATTAAGGTTAAGAAAGAGGAACTGGAGGTGAAGCTCTCCTCGGAGAAGTCGAGGAGAAAAGTTGCAATCAAGAAACATTTCAGCGTTGGTTGGGAGAAAGGATGGGAGAGAGGGATAGCTGCAATGACGTCCCAAGTCCAATATGGGGAGTTGAAATACTTCTATGATGGTTGGGTAGCTGCTCTGCAAGAGCTAAAAGTCCAAGACGATTCTGAGCTATTCCAACGGCATCTCCCTGGTCCTCCTCCACCAATTGTGGAAGAAGAAGAAGATGAACCTGCTTCAGATGAGTCTTCCATGGCTATGGGCGATCAAGTTTCTGCCTCTCAACCCTCTGCCACCGAGGACGTTTCCTCCATGCCTCCTCCTCCCGAGAAGATTCCTACCGATCAAGCTGTAGTTACCACCGAGCAACCGAGCTCCTCGTCCCAGCCTCCCGAGAAAGTCTTGGGAGACAAGGAAAAGGTGTGAAGTTGTTCGGTAGCATTTCTGTATTTCCTTGTAATCGAACGATGTAACTTTTTGATAATCTAATAAAATATATCTTTGCTTATCTCTGTTGTTGATAACTTGTTTTTGTTGATTGTTGTCTTTTTCTTGTCATTAGTTTGTTGCTAGAATGGAATTGATCTCTTCTCATGATACCGAGCTGATGCAGCAATGTCATCAATACTATAAGGCTGGTCATACAGATCTTAGTACATCGGAAATTGCTGATATCCTTGGTCACGGTGCTTCAGAGCAGGCTATTGAAGCTTATCAGTACTTGAAGGCTTTACTCGACCGAGCAGTGGCCAACAATGTCGCTTACTATGAGTTGATTGAAGAGCTTCATGGTTCCTTAGAGGATCTTCAAAATCAACACAATGAATCAATGGCTTTGTTACATAAAGATTATGAAAATAGATACCAGCAGCTCTCTTCAGAAACAGGCCACAAGAAGATCATTGCTGGGTATGACGTCAGGGAGAGGACCCTAAAAGGTGAAATTGAAGCCTGTAGACAAATCGCCGAGATCCTGGAGCAAGAAAATAATAATTTGCAGAAGAAATTAGCTCAATATGAATCTGCTGCTTCATCCTCTACTGCATTAATACCAGTTACTGATGAAGGCTTCTCGTTCTTAGAGGTCGAAAATGCCAAACTGAGGCAAGAGCTGGAGGACTTAAGAAGATCTGCCATTTCTGGAATTGATCGGGGACGAGGAAGAGGTTCTCGGGGGCGAGGAAGAGTCAGCCAAAATGTTGAAGAGGCTCGCACTCAGTCTACTCTGGAAACTCAAGCATTCCAGTTGAAAGTAAAAGACCGTGCTCTGACTGAAATGTCCAATAAAAATCTGTCTCTGGAAGATCAGCTGGCATCAACGAAATCTGCCTTGCATAACAAAGATCTCTTTGCCAAAAGCCTTCATGAACAATTGGATAGATTAACCTTCCAATTCCATAAACAGCCAAGAGAATTCTGGATGGCAGGATACAATGAAGCTCTCGTTCATCTGGATGCTCGCATTGAACATGCTAATAATGAAGGTTACAAGCAAGGATGGTTAAATGCATTGGGTGTATTAAAGTTGGAGCAAGGGCATTTTTTATGGGACTATCATGCTCCATCATTATTAGACCTGCCTGTACCACCTTTCAAATTGGATATGGCATGGATTCCAGCTCGTTCCATTCCTCGCAGTCTAATTTCAAAATATCTTGGTGATTATAGCCTTCACTCCCAAGCTGAATTATCTCGTCCTGAGCATCTTTTGGATACACCTTCTGTTATGAACGTCAGAATGCTCAGAGATGTTAATTTCATCAATTCTCCCCTTTGCCTAGAAGACCCTCCTGCCGGCGAGGAACCTGTTTCTAAAGCATAGGGCAAAAAACCAATAGAATAGTAATATCCATGTAACAATTTAGTACCTTCTTGTAATTTGTAATTTATTCTAGATTAATGAAAAGATTTTCATTTTCTGTTTGCCAATCTTGTTAATCTCAAGCACATTTATATTTGTACATATGTATCTATGTATCTGTTAAAAAGATAACAATATTATTGTTCAATAAGCAACTTAATAAAAAGTTACAAGTATTAGTAATGTTTCTCGATCACTTAATAATAAAGTAATGAATAACAATGTTCAAACTGTTTCCAACCAACCAAGGTGGGTGAATAATGTTTGTCGACTAATTACAGCTCCGACGAACTATACTTGGTTTGATTATAAAATTGCGTCCGACCAACTAAGATCAATAAGTTGTCCTCGCCGACCAACTACAGTTATTGGGTTTTTTGCCCCGACCAACTATACTTGGTGTATTTTTTGAACATTTTGTTTTTCAAAAAACTCATTGTAATAATATTACCTCCCGACCAACATAAGTTGTAATATGAGAGTATATTTTTATCTTACCAACCGTGGTTGATCCTGCTGGTGTACACTTTCTGGCTCCTTAAAGCTTTTTGGCTCCTTAGAGCATTTTTTGGCTCCGTAGAGCATGTCCTCCTAACCAAAGGAGGTTGGCTACTTATAGCACTTTTTGCTCCATAGAGCTGTCCTCCTAACCAAAGGAGGTTGGCTCCTTAGAGCACTTTTGCTTCGTAGAGCTGTCCTCCTAACCAAAGGAGGTTGGCTCCTTAGAGCACTTTTGCTCCGTAGAGCTGCATTTTTTGGCTCCTTAGAGCATGTCCTCCTAACCAAAGGAGGTTGGCTACTTATAGCACTTTTGCTCCGTAGAGCTGTCCTCCTAACAAGGAGGTTGGCTCCTTAGAGCACTTTTGTTGTGTAGTGTATTACACTAGTATTCCCCGAAAAACTTTCATCCAGAAAGAAAAATGGTGAAACATCTTCGTTTTATTCATAATGAAAGAAATGCTTTACATTTGACATCATTGATAATACTTGCGCAGGTGTTCAGCATTCCATGCATTTTTAAATTCTTCTCCTTCTAGAGTTGCGATTCTGTAAGTTCCTGGTCGAACAACTTCTGTAACTCGGTAAGGTCCATGCCAGTTTGCTTCTAGTTTATTCTGCTTCTGAATGACCTTCTTTAGCACATAATCCCCTTCTTTTAAATCACATTTCTTTACCCTTTTGTTGTAAAACAGAGCTGTTCGTTGTTGATAAGCAGCATTCCTAATGGCTGCCTCTTCTCTGACTTCCTCGAGCATATCCAAATCCATCCTTCTCATCAGATCACTGATCGGAGAATTGAAATTTAACACCCTATGTGTTGGTAGGCCCAACTCGGCAGGTATCACAGCCTCACTTCCAAATGCTAGCATATATGGTGATTCTCCTGTTGCTGCTCGGGGAGTTGTTCGGTAAGCCCACAAAACTGACTGTAGCTCATTAATCCAATTTGCTTTAGCCTCACTTAACCTCTTCTTCAACCCATTTAGTAATGTTCTGTTCGTCACTTCAGTCTGCCCATTGCTTTGGGGATGGCCTGGTGCTGAATGAAACTTCAAGACGTTTGACTGATGACAATAGGCAGCAAATTCTTCATTATCAAATTGCGTTCCATGGTCTGTGATGAAAGCGTGGGGGAGACCATACCGACAAATGATATTCTTCCATATGAACTGATACACCTTCTCGTACGTCATATCAATTAGTGGTTCAGCTTCCACCCACTTAGTAAAATAGTCTACTGCCACGACGAGATACTTGAACCTTCCTCGGGTCGTCGGCAGTGGTCCAACCAGATCAATCCCCCACATGGCAAATGGCCAAGGTGATGTTATGGGTGTCAACAATGCCTGTGGAGTTCTTCGGATGGAAGAAAAACGTTGGCACTTGTCACACTTCTTAGCATAGGCTATACAATCAGCTCTCATCGTCGGCCAGTAGTATCCCTGTGTCATCACCCTTTGCAGTAGAGTCCGACCTGCTACATGAGCTCCACAAGATCCTTCATGGATTTCTTCAATCAATTCTTTGACTTCTGATGGATGCACACATCTCTGCAAACCTGCCATAATTCCTCGTCTATACAAAACACCATTAGTTAACACATACCGAGCGACTTTATACTTCAATTTCTTGGCAGCTAGTTTGTCCTCCGGTAGTACTCCTTCTTCAATGTATGCTTTGATAGGATCCATCCAAGATGGTCCTAAATCAAGGGTAATAATCTTCACCGTCAGATCTTCTTCTATGCTCCGAATTTCTAGTACTTCAATTGGTATTGTTCTTTGCAGCTCGGTGTGCGTAGCTGACGCTAGTCGGGCCAATGCGTCTGCTCTAGCATTCTCCATTCTCGGTATCCTCACCAATTGAATAGCATCAAATTCTTTCAATAATTCCATCACTTTTGCATGGTACTTCACCATTAACTCTCCCTTCACTGCATATATTCCCATCATTTGATTCACAATTAACTGAGAATCACTGAAAACAATTACTTGACGTGCCTCCATAACTTTCGCCAAATGAAAACCTGCTATCATAGCCTCATATTCAGCCTCATTATTGGAAGCTTTGAATTGGAATCTCAAGGCGTACTCCATGTCAATATCATCTGGAGAATTTAAAACAATCCCTGCTCCGCAACCAGCCGTGCAAGATGATCCATCTACATATAATCTCCATGTATGTAACTCGTTTTCAAATTTCTTATCTGTTAGAATTCCTCGGTGAAATATCATCTGTTTTCTTTCATCATCCCCGGGTATCCTTCGTTCCTCGTCGGTCATTTGTTCGCGCCCCTCTACCAACCGGAGTTGGTCGGGGTTTGAATATGATGATTTTTCTACATCCACAAGTCCTTTTACCAACCTTGGTTGGTTTGGATCTGTGTCTGTCGATCCTGTATCGTCCACAGGTAGGTCAGCAAGCATCTTTTGCTCCTCGGGGGTATCAGGGTATGTGAACTCTGCTATAAAATCTGCCACGGCTTGTCCTTTCAACTATGATCTGGGTTCATACACAATATCATATTCACCGAGCTCTGTTTCCCAGTACATCAATCTTCCTGATTTTTCTGGCTTTTGAAGGGCTTGTCTTAACGGCATGTCGGTATACACAATGATGGTATGGGCCTGGAAGTATGGTCTCATTCTTCTACTTGCTTCAATTAATGCCAGTGCCAATTTTTCCAGCTTTGGGTATCTGATTTCCGCACCTCGGAAGGCCTTGCTTGTGTAATAAATTGGCTTCTGGACTCCATTCTCCAATCTGATCAACGCTGAGCTAACTGCATTTTCTGATACCGCCAAATACAAGTACAGCTTCTCTCCCGTTATTGGCCTAGATAACAATGGTGGGGCTCCCAAATACTTCTTCAAATCTTGAAAGGCTTTCTCACATTCATCAGTCCACTCAAAACTTTTTCGTAGTGTTTTGAAGAATGGGAGGCATTTATCAGTTGCTCGGGATACAAATCTGTTGAGTGCTGCAACTCGTCCGGTAAGACTTTGCACTTCTTTCTTCGTCGTCGGGGATCGTAGCCCTAAAAGAGCCTTGATCTTTTCTGGATTTGCTTCAATACCTCGTTGGTTGACGATGTATCCGAGGAACATTCCTTCTCGTACTCCAAAGGTACATTTCGTCGGGTTAAGCTTCATCTGGTATTTATCCAGTTGATCAAAAGTTTGACTCAAGTCAACCAAATGATCTGCAGCTCTTTTGCTTTTGGTGAGCATGTCGTCGACATAGACCTCCATATTACGGCTGATTTGTTCGGTGAAAACCTTGTTCATCAACCGCTGATATGTTGCACCTGCAATTTTTAAACCAAAAGGCATAACATTATAACAATAAGTTCCCCTTGGGGCAATAAAAGAAGTACTTTCCCTGTCTTCAGGTTTCATTTTGATTTGGTTGTAGCCTGAATAAGCATCCATGAAGCTGAGTAGCTCGTGTCCCGAAGTAGCATCCACTAGTTGATCAATTCTGGGCAATGGAAAATGATCTTTTGGACATGCCTTGTTGAGATCTGTAAAATCAACACACATTCTCCATTTGTTGTTCTTCTTCTTTACCATCACCACATTCGCCAACCAATCTGGATATTTCACGTCTTCAATGAATTGGGCTTTCTGGAGTTTCTCGACCTCCTCTTGTATGGCCTGGTTCTTCTCGGGACTAAACACTCTTCTTCTTTGCTTCACAGGCTTGATCTCCTTATTCACATTGAGTTCATGACATAAGAAGTTTGGATCTATTCCTGGCATGTCTTCATGACTCCAAGCAAAAGTATTCTTCCTGTTTCTCAAGAAAGTTATCAACTCCTGTTTTATTGAAAAATCCAACGACGACCCTATCTGAGTTATTCGTTCAGGATGCTCGTCGTCCAGGATAACAATTTTTGTAGATTCCACAACCTGTCCTTTTACGAGTTGAGATTCATCCCTAGGGTCAAGAGTTTCAATTTCTGTGCCTTCCTCCACTTGGTAAGTAGTAGTCTTTTTCTGAGATTCTTCAAGTTCCTCTTGCTCGGCAGACGAATAATAGCATTCCCGAGCTACTTTTTGATCACCTTTCATAATTCCTACTCCAAAATTCGTTGGGAATTTCAAACACTGATGAACTGTAGATGGAACTGCTTCGAACTTCTTCAATCCAATTCTTCCCATGATGATGTTGTAGGCGGACTGCACATTCTTATCCATTACAAAAAAGCGTATTCTTTCTGTTCGACAAGCAGGCCAAGTTCCAATGAGTATATCCAACTTGATCGTCCCAAGTGGAAAAACTTTCTCGCCAGCAAAACCCAGAAGGGGTCTGTGATAAGGTTCTAATTGAGATAATTTTAAATTCAAGCTATCAAAGCATGAATAATACATGATGTCTGCTGAACTACCATTGTTTACTAACACCCTTGAAATGACCACATCCTTCATCCTCATTTTGATCACCAGAGGATCATCATGAGGGTAGAGAACACCTGCCAGGTCATTTTTTGAAAAACCAATCACTATCTTCTCTTTGTTTACCTTCCTCAGACGATCATCCTCGGCCAGGTTTATTCGCTGAATGTATGAACAAGCTTGAGCCTCTCCGAGATAAGCTTTTCTTTCTGCAGTAAGGTCTCCTCCTCCTGCATCTCCTCCTGTAATAACATTACAATCAAATGACCCAAAACGTATGGAAAATACCTCTCGTTCGGGTTTCCTTGGCTTTTTGGGAAGATCGGGGTCATCATCTGGATCCTCTTCATGGTCCCTCCTCTTTTTCTCCTCTGCACGACGAGGAGATCTAGATCTCTCTCTAGTTCTATCATCATTCTTCCTCTCACTCCTGCGATCTACGTACTTTGATAATTTTCCTCTTCGGATGAGTGTTTCAATCTCGTTCTGAAGGGCTATACAATTTTTGGTCATATGGCCATGATCTTTGTGAAACTCGCAATATTTGGTCTTATTCCTCAGGTCGGGATCTGTCTTCAGTTTCTCTGGCCATTTGATTTCCTCGTTATTCCTGATTTCTTCCAAAACATGATTAATACCCACTTTCAATGGAGTATAATTATCATACTTCTTTAGGGCTTCCAACTTCATCCTGTTATTCTTGGAATATTTGTCACCACCATTACTTTTCTGATCTTTCTTCTTAGAATTGTCGACCTCCACTTTAACTTCTTTATCCATATTCTTCTTCGCAGCCATAGCCTCCTCGGTATTCATGATTTTGGCCGCCTTTGCCATCAACTCCGACATATTTTTAGGTGGATCTTTGGCCAAAGTGTAATACAACTTGTTAGGCAGCAAACCACTCATCAGAGCAGTGATTGCTGTCTTTTCTTCATAATCTATGACTTCCAACTTTTCGTTATTGAAACGAGTTATGCAATCTCTAGTACTTTCACCTGATTTTTGTCTAACACTTAGCAAGTGTGCTACTCGCTTTACCGGCTTTGCTCCAAAACAAAAATTGCCAATAAACAGCTCGGCTAACTGAACAAAAGTTGAAATCTTACCCCGAGGAAGATTATTGTACCATATCTGTGCAGATCCGGTAAGAGTTCCCGAGAATGCTCTACACCTCATCTCGTCGGGGACAGCGTAGATATCTGCAGCAGCTTGGTACTGTTCTATATGAAGTACGGGATCTGTCTTTCCATCGTACTTGGGAGTCACTACGGGTGCTTTGAATTTCGACGGTGTAGGGAAATCCACAATGGCTTGCACAAAAGGTGTTCCTTGAACAAAAGTTCTCTGTAAGGGGTTTCTCGCCTTAGCCATTTCTCCCAGTCTATCCTCCAACCGTTGAATGAAACCTTTCCATGCTTCATTCCCTTCCTCGGGCCGCTTAGTCCGAGCAACTGATTGCTCTGACGTAGCTTCCTGAGATTTATCTCGACGAGTGGTTGGTCGCGATTGCGCAGATCCTTCTCTCAAACCTGGTGGTGGTCGAAAACTTCTTGATGGAGCCCTCGGTGGACTCATGTTCCTCCTTGGTCCTAACCGACTGAAAGGAGACACCCTGCTTAATCTTTCCAAAGCGCTAGTTCTCTCCGGAGAGAGAGTGATACGTTGATCTGTATCCGAAGCCCGTATCGATGAAGTTCGCCCATGTTGATAAGAAAAATCATTAGACTCCTCATTGCGATATGACCCAGTACGTCTAGATTGCGATTGCCTACGATCACTCCTTTGCCCTGAATAGGTAGGTGCACCGCCCTGAAGAGTTTGAATGAGTGGCCTCATAGATTCTTGCATGGCGGTTTGTCCTTGAGCCAGATTCGTCATAATTCCAGCCAGATCTGGGGATGCAGATGGATTTGGATGATTTCCAGTATTTCCAACATTTCGATTACTGGATTCTGGATTATCTGCCATTGGTGACAAATGATTTTTATGAAAAACGATAATAACAGTCGTTTCCCACAGACGGCGCCAATCTGTTGATGTAAAAAACTAGATTGCTCTAATTATTCAATCACAGATAAATAAATAAGACAAAGATTTTTAAAGTGGTTCGGCTAGGAATAAAGCCTACGTCCACTGTTATGTTATTGCTGAGTGTTTGTGGAATTCTTGATTACAAGTTCTCTCAAGAAATTCCGGTCCCCTTGAATTGAGGATGATACAAGGTATTTATAGCCTTTAGGCTGTACATGAAAGGTCCAATACATTAAATGATATACATATGAAAGGGTAATACATTTAATGCAGCGTGTGCATCAAGAATATAATGAATAGTTGAACAGTTGTCCGTCTGGTAATTAATGATACGGCCGAGATGCAGTTCGGACCGCCTTAGTTGCTTGTTGATAGAGTTCCTCGGAATACTTAGAGTACCTCGGGATGATAGAGTTCCTCAGAATGATAGAGTTTCTCGGTGTATTCTCGTTGTTCGGAAAGAAGCACGGTTGGTCGGGAAATGATCTTCCTCGCTGCTATTGTGCCATGTAGATTGACACGTGTCTTCATCTTATTCGTCCACATCAGCACATTAATTTTGGTATCAACAAATATGATCAGGTAATGTCAAATCAGTAGCTAGCAAACAATGAACCACATAAAGAATATATCAATCAAAGTAGGTGTGATAAAGAAACCAATGTAGCAAAATATGTCAATGATCAAATTAAACTGCATAAATAGAAAACCAGTACCAAAAATTTGAATCAATATGCAGCAGGGTACTGAAACAGAAAGACAGCCAACCAAAAGTCAAACTGATCAAAGCAGGCTTTCGTTCGAATGAGCTAGGGATGTCGTTAGAACAAACTAAGACATCGCTTGAACGAAACAATATGTCATTTGAACGACATACTCAAAATTTCACAAAATCCCCAGAAAATTAAACAGTGTTGCCCAGTGGAAAATTTTCAAAAAAATTCAAACTATAAGGTGCTCAAAACTGCGAAACAGCAACAAAATAGTAGCAAAACACTAGCAAAACAAAAAAAAAACTCAAAACAAACAAATACGAGTAACATGTCAACATAGTATCGATGTGCCTAAACATGAACATGGAACGTATGAGTGTGAACTAGAACAAATGAATCACAATTCCAACACATCAAAACGATCAAGAAACTCTAATCAATAACAATCTAAAATCAAACTTTATTATAGCCATATGTGACAATTAAAGTGTGAGCTTAATGAACAAAACAAACATCATGCATAAGAATCTGGAATTTCGATGATTCTACAAACAATAGCATCATGACACGAATTTTCAACGTTTACGATTCTTTTCGCAAACCCGTTTGAATTTTTAATCCATCCAAACTCCCTCAAATATATAACATATTTTCTTTTGAATGAACTAAACTAATTTGGCCCATTTTTGGCATATGATTCTTTTTATTGCCTTATGATTTGTTTTGGGCTGTTTTAAACGGTGGCTTTCACGACGAGTCAATTTTACACTCTCGCAGCCCTTTTTCGTACACTCATCATATTTTTCAAAAAAATGCTCATGGGTAAACGGTTATTACATGCACACCTCCTTCTTATCTCTACTTACGCATATAGGACAAAATTGAGATAAGAACATCTCACCAAACTCAAATATGCAAGAGTAGTCAAACATCCATATAAACTCGTGCATGTGTGCAATCATGGCATATACACAAAGTCGAATCAAAACGCATATCAACTTCGAAACAACCCCATAAAACAATGGTTAAGATTAATCCAAGCATTGATAATAATGGCCAAATGTCCAAGACACATGGATAATGGAAGGAAGGGGGTCCAAACACACCAATATGCCATATCAAACATGTTAACTCACGACACAAAAACCGAAAATCTTTTTAGTTTTTTCAAAAGGTTTATCAAAAACAAAATATTTTTGTATTTTCAATGAGACTCAAACAAGTGAAAATAGTACAAAAGATAAACATGTCATAATGCTAGCAAGGAGTATATTATGAATGCAAAGACTAGCGTATGACAAACATGCAAGCAACTATCGATAAGAAATAGCAAGGGATGAATCATGTGCATGCATGTGAGAATCAACCAACGAAGCATTTAGCATCTCCAAAACGGGTTTCCTAACCCAAACAGGTGTATACCTAATAAAACGGGTTTTGGAAATCGATGGGACACTACGTTGAAACTTCATAGGGTCCTTTCTAAGATAAAAACAAAAACTCCTAAGGTGACCTTTCCTACCACAATGTGAACATATGAAAACACGACGAGGAATTGGACGTTTAGGTTGAACTTTTCTAACACCCTCGGTTGTGGTTGACGCTCTACAACAAACTATGGTTTTGTCTTTGACCTTTGAACCACTAGAATAAGATTAGGTGCTACCATCACTACTCGAGTCAGATAAATAATTTTTCAACTTCAAAATTTTCGACTCAAGCTGTCACGATCCCGACCCAAAAATAGTAGGGAACGAGTGTCTTGACATGCCACCAAGGCTTTCAATATTCTGGGTGCAAAAATTTCTCTAAATATATATGTAGCGGAAATACAATCACATGGTTATGAATCGTAAAATACTGAAAGTGAAGAAATTACATCATCAGAGCTTTCTAAAGGAAACTTCATTTATATTAAAATATCAACGAGTTACAAGTTGATACAAAATTTAAAACCCTTTAATTAAAGAGCCAAACATGATCTATCTAACATAACAAACTTCTACTTAATGTAACAAAAGGAGCTCTAAAAGATAAATTCTTCAACACAGTCCTTTTTACGTTCCATACACGAGCTTAATTATGTCTTGAAAAATGGTTATTTATACAACGTCAGCTAAAAGACGAATGAGATTCAATCTCCAGACATTCCAGGGTTTTTCAGAAAAATGATACCTATTCAATTTAGAACATAAGAGAAATATGATACCTATATGTGTGTGTGTGTGTATATATATATATATATTCAGAATAACCAGTTCAGAACAGAGCAGATAAAAAATTGAGCATATGTCAATTTTTTCAGTTTTAGTGGCCATGTACGCTCTAATACTCAAACAGATAGTGTTACCAAATGTTTACACCCGGTAACATCACACACAGAGAATCATGATTTCTGGAACAACGCCTTGTTTAGGGCACACCAACGATAAACCAGCTGGGAAGGTACCACCCAATTATTTTCACCCGATAGTCAAGGCCAATATAGTAAGAGAGTTTCCATAGGCCGAATCAATAATTTCAGAATTCAAATCTGATGTTTATATGGAGAGATATAAACATATAACAAATGACGGGATCATCGGTATCAGATGCATTTTTAGAATAAAAGCATTTCACAAAATATACATAGTTTGCATAATATAATATAATCAAAATGCACAAGAAATTTCATAGAGTACTCACCTAAAATATAGGCTCGAGAATACAGATGTTGAGTCTTGGATCACACGTTGATCTAATAAATACAATAAATGTATAATTATGTACTCTAAATAAACCCAATTATAAATATTGTGTTTTAATCCTAAAATAACTTGCTGTAAAAGGTTACAAAAACCATTTTCTCAATTTTTAATATTCATTCATCGTATTTAAAGAATTCAATTCATAGTTCATCCTAATCAGTCGGTTCCCAGTAGAGATGGAGGGTCACAGGGGCACCACTTAAATACCATCTCAACTAGACAAAATTTCACCGGGACTGACTTAGGAATTACTTAAATGAGATTCCATAATAACGAGCAATTACTTACAAAAATCATTTTAAAAAGCATATATACATTTTCAAACAAGTTGACATATTTTGAAATAAAATTAATTTAGATTATTTCCAAATTTTAAGTTTTGATTAGTGGAGCCTTTAGTGTATTTTTCCAGCATAACTACTAAGTAAAGTTATCAAGCACGAAATTAAAACTATAAAAATGCATTACAACATTTAAATAAAATCATACCTACGAAAGGAATTCTTTCTTCAAAATTATAAAACTCCTTCTTAAGATATTTCCCAAGCTATCACTCTTTCTTATTATAATTCTCAAAGAATTGGTGTGAGTTATAAATGGCCCCAAAGGCCCTATTTATAAGTTTCCAAGGATATTACGGTGTTGACACGTGTTTAATGACTAAGCTTTTTAGAGTGGTGATTAAACGTCGAGGTATCGCGTTTCAGAGTGGTCTTGCAGTGTTAATATCACCAAATGATGATAAGTGTTTTAGCTTTCTCTCTAAAGACGACATGTGTAAGGTGGAGGTGACCAACACGTGGTGGAAAGGTGATAAGGGTATAAGGGTCATTTTACACATGAAGGGTATTTTGGTAATTTCACACTATATATTTTAAATATTTCTTAGAGGTCCTCAAAAATATTTTATTTACAAAATGACCCTTTTTATATTTTATTTTAGTCCTTAAAGTTTCATAAAATTATATTTTCTACCCCAAAACTTATTATTTATCTTAAGATATGCCATAAGACTTCGATTTGATCCAGTTTACCGTTGATTCTTCATATTTAAAAAATGGGGTTTGTTATATTGATAGACAATAATACCACATATCTAATAATACAACATTTATAAGATAATAAGTAACACATGAGTGTAAAAACAAACTATATACATATGAGCTTATAAAAGTGGGGTCATTACACAAGCAAACGATTAGACTCCTCAAACTTTTAGGACTCCTTCTTTAGATTTTCAATTACCCCTAGAAGGTTATCTCGCTCCCCCTCAATGTGAGCAAACTTATCCTAAGAGTATTCTCTCGTGCCACAAAATCATTAATCGAATTATTTTCCCTCAAAGGAACAAACACTTGAATTTTTCAAATTCTCTAACTCTGTCTCTAAAATAGGAATTCTATCATCACTCTCCCATTTGGAAACTTTTAAAGATTCAAAAATATTATATTGAGCTCCAAACTTCTCACGAATCATATCTCTTTGAATATGAAATGTTTCAAATATTCAATCATATTTTTAAAACATGAATTTTCTTCCTCCAAAGCTTCAATACGTTTTTCCAACTTTAAATTCAAATGATGTAAGTCGTCAAAGTTTAGAGAATCCATCGAGAGACAAACAAATCATGAGTGAGAGACAAATCTGGAGTAAAAACCAAACACACACACACACACACACAAGGATCTACACAATAAAATAGTGTTTTTAGTTATGATACCAATTTGTAGGTCCCCAAAATATAACTTTTAACAAAACACTTTTTGCTTGAGCGAAATTAAGTTAAGGATGAATGCAAATCAACTTTCTTTTTGAAAAACTCTTTTTCAATTTTATAAAACCAAGTTGTGAACAAATTTACTATGCCAATTTTATCTTGTTTAAGTCCTAAACATGCATCTAGGTGATAGGCAAGTAAAATAAAGTAAAGATACTCACAACGTTGAATGTACGAGGAAAAACCCAAAACGGGAAAAAACCTCGGACGACCCCAAGCCAGACAACAACTATGAATAATGGTTTTACAAAGACAAATTAGCCTTACTCAATGACTCGATCCCCACGGGTCTTGACGCTCCTTCTGGTCTTCTACCATTCTTTAATAGTGCCCACATAGAAATTACATCTTCCATAATGCTCGTCCACAACACTAGACTCCACGAATGTCTCGGTGTCCACTGATACGGCTTGATATGTCTACGATGTTGAACATGATGTCCGTCGCTTCTCCACCGCAAAACCAACAATCACAAGTTGTTCAAAGATGAACAAACCAAACTTGGTGCAACAAAGATCACATAAAGATAACGTAATGAAAAGCTCGGATCTTTGTAAACTTTAAGGATGTGTTTAAGCCTTTAAAACCTTAGAAAACATGTGCAAATAGGTTTTTGAATTGTAAAACTATTTTTCCAGAATGCACACCCTTCGAGGAAATTGGAAACCTCTATTTATAATAAAATTGAGTCGGTGTCAGAATCTCATTCGAGCGAGATTCCACCTCGTTCGAACGACAGCGGATCTCGTTCGAACGACATCAAATGTCATTTGAACGACGTCGTTAGATAGAGTTTTTAATTTAAACAGAGTTTTTATTAAAACAAACTCTTATCCGATTCTCATCCGTCCTTATATGACATAAATGAAGTGTAAACAATAAAACACTTTTTAAAACATTTTCCTTTAAAAAAATAACATCCTTGTTTTATAAAATGAATTTTGAGATTCATTAACATTATGCATTCATACCTGTGTGATCTCGGAATGCAATTAAACCTTGAAGACGAGAAATTGCACCAATTAAACTTTGGCATGATTGAATCCTTGTAGTTTTGCCGCAACGTCTTCAATAAATCTTCAATACGTCATAGACTCGAGGGGTCAGACAATATAAAATCTATTTATGACATAAGCATGTTTTGTTCTGAGAATAAGTCAAAACTACAATAAGACTCAATTGGAAATTTGGTCCTTACATTATGTTTAGTATATTTTAGTTGGTATCATTTTTGTCTATTGCATTTAGTTGGTATTTATTACTATTTTTATGGATTAGTTGATTGCTTGTTGCCATATTGCTTCATTGTTCTTTTCACTTTATTCACTATTGCAGTTTATACTTATTTTCCCATTATTTATAACCCTTGTTTCATTTAGGGGGAGTATTTGATTTAATTGGGGAGAAATAGGGGTATTTGTGTATTTTTATTCTTTGTCTATTCCTGAACAAAAAGGGGGAGAAATTGTATCTAAACCTTTTAAATTTGGGACATCTAACTTAGGGGGAGACGCGACCTTCATAGGTAGATCATATTAGACAAAGGGGGAGTATTTAATTATTTTCTTTATCCTGTTATATTCCATATGCATTTAATGGTGTATTTAAGTGTGCATGATTTCATCTTTAGTGGCATCATTTTAAAGCGGCGAAGCATTTAATACCATGTGTCGAGTCAAGTGTCTGTATTTTTTATTTTGGGAGGGTTTGTGTCCTTTTAGAAGAGCTTGACGGCCCGTAGGATTTTTATTTATGGGTTTTGTCCCGGAATAGCCAAAGGGGGATTTGTAAGGGCAAATTTCCAATCGAGTCAATTTATAGTATTGGCTTAATTTCGAAAAAATAATTTAGTCATAGCATAGATGTTTGTGGTATCTTTCCAAGCCTATGATGGTTGGATTTTAAGTTGAAGACGTAGCAGCCTAGTCCATAGTGAAGATTTCATCCTTGTCGATTTCGTGCCATGTTTCACGTCATCAACATTTGGATTCCAAGGTCACTAAAGGTATGAATGCATTTAATATATATAGAGTCTTGGATGTATTTTTATGGGTGTCTTTTTATAAAAAATTGTTATAAAGAATTTTCATATATCACAGAAAATCTTTTTCAATCTTTACATAAAAGTTTTGGGCTTCAAATTCAATTGTGGGTTTTCTGAAAAGTCGTTCGAACGACATTTTTCTTGTTCAAACGAGGCCATTCGAATGAACATCGAATGAACTTTTGTCATTTTTTTTTGAAATGTCGCTAGAAGTTTCGTTAGAACGACATCGTTTGAACGAGATATCTAACGAGAGTTCACATTTTAACCCTGTTTTCTTGTCAGAAGCTTGTTCGAACCAAGTCGTTAGAAATGACATTCAAAAGTCGTTCGAAAAACCTAGGCGGTTTTTGCCAGTTTTGAGCAGTTTTTAACTTTAACTTCCATATACCCCACTAACTATTTTCCATATTTAAGAAGTGCGGGAACAACATTTTTTGGATGACTTTTTGCCATTTTTCAAGAGCTTTTGAGAGCTAAATACCTTAACCCAAAAGGCCCAGTTTGTGTGTTTGTTTTTCTTGGTTTAATTTCT
Organism: Sambucus nigra; assembly: GCA_949130495.1. NCBI lineage: Eukaryota > Viridiplantae > Streptophyta > Magnoliopsida > Dipsacales > Adoxaceae > Sambucus > Sambucus nigra. The sequence continues at coordinate 247,148,531 of OX422210.1, forward strand.
ACTAACACATATGTTTACACCCATTGTTTTAGTTTGATTCAAGATCTACTTATATATACTTGCTTTGAGATCAATTTGGCACCAGGTTTATTTTCTACCCAAAAAGGAGAAAAAGTTTCCTACGGAGGTTTTCGTTCTTGGTTCGTGGTTTGCATACAGAGGAAAGGCCGTTGTATGTTTGATGGTAGATAAGCCCCATCGGTGGATTCCGAAACGTTGGAGGACTCCAATGTTATCTAATAGGAGGAGGTTGAAGAACGAAGGAGCATTAAGGCTTGAAGTGAGTCGAGTCGTTGTTGTAAGTTAATCTATTGTGTCTTTGTAAAAATACCATACTTAGTGTATTTGTAGGTTGGGCCGTCCGAGATTTTTCCTGTTGTGGATTTTCTTGTACATCGCGCCTTATGTGTTGTGATTGTTTGTTTTATCTTGCATAACACCTAGATGCATGCTTAGGACTAAAAAGATAAAATTTGGTTAAATCACAACTTTAGTGTAATTTTGGTACTAGTTTATATTTGGGTAAATATAGTCATACTTTGTTTTTTCAGCATATTTAAAACTTGAATTGAGTTTTTGTTTGAAAGAAAATTAAATACTTGTTTAGTTGAGTTTAATTTTAATTTTAATTTTGTGGAAATTAAAATTTGGGAACCTTAATTGTTAAACTTGAAAGAAATTTAAAATTTGGAATATCTTGTTAACCATCTCATATTTGGACTTTAAAAATTGGGGTATCATTGAATATCTTATAATTTATATCCCTTTCAAACTCATTAGATGAAAATCGTTTTAAAACACTACACAAGATGTGTTAAAACAAAATGGCTGAACAACATAGTAAAACCATTAGGAAGAACACAAAAGATTGTACTGCAAGATGCCTCTTTTGCAAGATGCCTCGACTCTACTCAGTGTACATATCCGAGTAAAGGTATATCATGTGTGGATGCACATTGCACATATGCACTTGACACATTAGCCACTCATGCATATATTGATTGATATTGCTTGATTGTGTCTAAACATTTTCTAAAAAGAATAATTAAATACATTAAAGGCACATTATATTTAGGTATTTGGTACACAAAGGACACCACTTGTTCCATAGTAGGATACACTGACTGGGCAGGATGTTTAGACAATAGTAAAAGTACATCTGGAGCTTATTATTATGTAGGTAACAACCTAGTAGGCTGGAGTAGTAAAAAACAAAATTGTATATCCCTTTCAGCAACTGAAGCCGAATACATATATGTGGGAAGTTGTTGTGATAAGCTTTTATAGATCAAGAAAATTCTTAGTGACTATTGATATGGCCTATATGTACCCAAAATATCAGAGACACCAACCTCGGCCAAGGAGATGGCCGAGGTTAGAAGGGCCCCAGATTGGCAACCAGCGATCTCATCCTAAGCAAGGTCGGCCATGTCCGACGTTACTACTTGCCTCACAGTCAGACAACAGTTAAGGTCTTCGTGATCCATGGGGACAGTTATCCATCAGGTCGGCCGAAGCCGACATCACACCTACGTCACATAGCAAACTTGGCTGGGTGTAAGCCGAGGAAATAAAGACAACCCAATCATCGTAATCAGCCTCGGCTGGGAATCAACCGACACTCCATCTACTCCTACATAACCCCGGATCAGGCCGACGTTATGACTCCTCATATCTCACATCGTCTTCCTTACTAAGCCGAGACCATCATGAATAATCTCGGATTGGGCATAAGCCTGACATCATCAACCTCGTCCCCTTTTAGGTCGAGGTTGGTACCAATCGAAGACAGCCAAGACTTTACTTGCATATGCGTGGTTGGGAACACGTGTACTAAAATTAGTTGTAACAAATCAATCCCCTCACATGGGGGAATATTTCATCATCATTCTCTACATGTGATAATGACAGATGCCTTCATCAGATTGGATAGATCAACACACACATGCTCATGGCATGCATGGGGTGTGCATTACACCCCCCACACGCTATATATACTTTCCTTCTCCTACATGGAGTGGGATCGAAAATTAACAACCCTAACTGAAACTCTGTCCAGTTACACAGTAGAGAGAGAAAGCTTGAGAGATTGTATCCATGGCCATTAGTGACTTATTCTGATGACCTTGCTTACTCACTTGCACAGTGGACGTAGGCCTAATTGGCTGAACCACTTATATATTGGCATTCATCATCATCTTCTCGTCATCTCAATCTCTTATATTTGATATACTCTTGTGCTGCCATTGTTATCGCTAATTTGAGCTTACGAACACCTTGGAGGGTGGTGCTATTTCCATCATCATCATTTTGGCGCCGTCTGTGGGAACGAGAAGCTATTTCTTCCTTATTTTCTGCTTAACCTCACCGGAGACTCTGGTGGTGAACCAGGCCTCACCCCTTGTGTGGAGCTGTTTCACCATTGAAAGAGGTCCATTAAGGTAATAAGCTCAACTACTTCACAAGATATTTAATGTTAATGTATGGCACCAGAATTACCACCACCTCTTCCATCGCCTGGTGCTGGAGGACCTAGTTCTAGCCTGGCACCGCCTCAGTCCAAAATAGCAGAGGTGGCAGCAGCCTTGAGGTCTTTGGCTGCAACGCAACAAGAAATGAAGGAGCAATTTTCACAACTCAGTCAAAACATGATGAGACCACCTGGGGTCTCACCGAAGATGATTACTCCGACGGCCACCCAGCCCATCCTGATGCGAGGGGACCACCCTAGGCACCGCAAAAAGACCAACCTACACCTCAGTGGAGGAGGGACGTTGCTGACCCTAGGCGTTTGTGTCTGGGGAGGCAAGAACACCCTTGCCCTGAGGATAGGTATGATGATTTGGAGGCAGAAGATGCTTCAGAAGATTGTTGGGAGCTGTATGAGGTCTCGAATAACACAGTGCATCCTATCCAGTAGAGCCGAGGTTATGGAGGTAGAAGAGATGAGGGAGCCCAATAAAAGGGATCACCTTTTGATCGATTGAGTAAAGGGTCAGACTTTAAAAGGCTCGACCCAGTAAATGACCTAAGACAGAGGTTGTCCAGGGTGAGAAGTGCAACCGACTCACAAAGGGAAGAGGGGGAACGTCAGCCTCATCAAAGACGAGGTAGGGACCAGGAAGAGGCCAACAGTCGACGTTGTACTGCGGCTGGGGAACCCTCAGTCCACCCCTTGGAGGTGGCTGGGGACAACCTCGGCCAGGACGATGTTACAAGACCATGGAATGACTCCATCCAATGTCTTGAGGAAAGGATATGAGATCTCATCAAAAACCGAGACCCACTGCAAAGAGGATTCTCAGAGGGCTCTCCGTTCGTGGATAAGATTGTGAGATTCCCAACGCTGCCAAGTTCAAGCCACCTATGGTGTCTCCCAAGTATGATGGTAGCACCAACCCTGTACATCATATTGAGATGTACCAGTCTGAGACGAACATTTACTCAATACCAGATGAGATGAAGTGTCGCGCCTTCTCCAGGACTTTGACGGGAGCTGCACACATCTGGTTTACCTCTCTTCCGAAGAACTCAATAGAGAACTTTAAGGGCTTGGCTGAACGGTTCATTCAAAATTTCTATTTTGGAGTAAGACCTCAAAAGAAGACCACCCATCTGTTGTATGTCAAGCAAGGCAATAATGAAAGTCTAAGAGACTACATTGCTAGATTCAACAAAGAAAAACTGGAGGTGGAAGATTACGAAGAAAATATAGCTATGACCGCTCTCATAGGAGGTCTCCAGAAAGGGAAGTTGTTGTGGAAGCTCACAGAAGACCCTCCCAAGTTCATGGCAGAGTTATTGGCAATTACAGGTAAGGTCATGAACGCTGAAGAGGCCATGGTCGCAAAGTATGAGGATGAAAATGGCAGTGGTAACGGGAAGTTCCAAAGAAAGAAGGATAGAAAGAAGAGGTCAACTGAAGATACGTTTGCACATTATACCCCTCTAACTGTGAGCTGCGAACACATCCTCAATGAAATCAAGAATGATCGATCTCTGAGATGGCCGAAGAAGCTGAATGCTCCCCCGTATAAGAGGAACAAAAACTTGTGGTACTATTTCCACCAAGACCATGGCCATGTTACAAACAAGTGTTTCACCTTAAAGGATGAGATCGAAAAGATGTTTAAATCTAGAAAGTTGAGGAATTATGTTGATGGGAAGGATCCTAATAGGGGAAGAGATGACCCTAAAAAGAAGAGAAATGGCAGATGTCGTGATGATACTCCAGCAAGAAGAGATGATGACTCGGATGGTGATGATGAAGACTATACATGCCTCCCACCAAAAGATGACAACGCCACAGTGGTATGATCTCCTTCGGTGTTAACACCATATGTGGAGGACTAGCATGGGGTGGCTCTGAAGTGGCTGACTGAAAAGCTCATGTGGTAGAGGCCAAGTCAGTGGAAAAAGTAGAAGTGATAAATTCGGCATCTTTAGAAACCAAGAAGAAGAGAAATAAAGTGGATATGGACACTCTTATAGTCGGGTTCTCTCGACTCGACTTCAAAGTCATCTTAGCCCCGCATGATGATCCTTTGGTAATTATAACAAGAGTACATGGGTGCGAGGTACAGAGAATTCTTGTAGATAGAGGAAGTTCAACAGATGTGATATTTTAGCCTTGTTTCAAAAGCCTAGGCCTTAGAAGAGCCAGGATGGTACCCTATCATCATCCATTAATGGGCTTCAACGGTGAAAAAGTCATCCAGTGGGCATGTATGAGATGGACGTGCGAATGGGAGATGAGTGGCCTAAGAGGTTGACCTGGAAGATCAATTTTTTTTTTATGGATGAAAATGTCTTCTCGGCCTACAACCTCATCATGGGAAGAGTAGCCCTTAAGGAGTTTGAAGTCGTGCCGTCGATGGTCCACCAGATGCTAAAATTCCCAACCCCCTATGGGGTAGGGGAAGTGCAGGGTGACCAGACCATAGCACGAGAATACTACTTTAACTCAGCCGGAGAGAGAGGCCCATAAGAAAGCAACTACCACCTATAACATTGATATACTTGACCCAAGAGATGAAACAAAGTTAAAGAAAGGAGAGGTCGCGTAAGAGGTAGAATCCATCATCCTTAGTGAGGACTAATCGAAAAAATGGTCCTAGTCGGAAAAGCCTTAAAAGAGGAGATCAAGGAAGAGCTAATAAAATTCTTGAGAAAGAGGCAGAGTGTCTTCACTTAGAGCCACGCGGACATGCCTGGCATCGACCCTGAGGTTATGTGCCATGAACTCAACGTGACTAAGGATGCTAAGACAATCAAACAAAGACGAGTAGTTTACTCTAGGGAGAAGTAAGACATCATTCGGGAAGAAGTCAGAAAGTTAGAAGAGGCCGAGTTTATAAGGGAAGTCATATATCCGGAGTGGTTATCAAACGTTGTCATTGTGCCCAAGGCCAATGGGTAGAGGATGTGCGTAGATTTTACCGACCAGAACAAGTCTTACCCAAGACAGTTATCCCTTACCTCGAATCGATCATATGGTAGATGCAACTGTAGGGCATGAGCTCATGAGCTTCATGGACACATACTTAGGCTATAATCAGATCTTCATGGATGCTGAAGACTCAGAGAAGATATCCTTCATCACTGACAATGGGAGATACTGCTACAAGGTCATGCCCTTTGGCTTGAAAAATATAGGGGCAACATATCAACGTCTTGTGAATAAGATGTTTGAAAATCAAATAGGCGAGACTATGGAGGTGTATGTATATGATATATTGACGAAGAGCTTAAAGGACCGCACTCACATGGCAGACCTAGAAAAGACCTTCTATACCATGGACTTGTATAAAATGAAACTCAATCCTACGAAGTGTGTCTTCGGGGTAGGAGCTGGGAAATTTCTTGGATTCATTGTCAATCAGAGGGGGATAGAGGCGACCCCTGAGAAAATCAAGGCTTTACTCGATATGAAGACACTAAGAAATATCAAGGACGTTTAGAGGCTCACTGGAAGAGTAGCTACACTCAATAAATTTGTTTCTAGAGCGACGGACAAGTGTCTTCCGTTCTTTAAGGTGCTTATAAAGGCCTTTGAATGGGACAAAGAGTGTGAGGAGGCTTTTAACCAACTCAAGTCTTACCTCGGATCTCCCTTGCTCCTATCTCGACCCATAGTGGGAGAGAAGTTGTATGTTTATCTAGTAGTCTCTGAGTCAGCTATATGTGCAGCAATAGTACGGGAAGACGTTGGGGTCCAAAGGCCTGTATACTTCAACAGTAAGGCCCTTCAAGGGTCTGAACAGAACTACCCTTGGATGGAAAAGTTGGCCTACGCTTTGATACATGCTTCTAGGAAGATGAAGCCCTATTTCTAAGCCCACTCTATGGTCATCCTCACTGACTCCCCATTAAGGTAAGTCTTCCACAAGCCTAAGAAGTCAAGAAGATTGATGACCTGGGCCATTGAGTTGGGTGAGTACGACCTTACTTATTAACCTAGGGTGGCCATTAAAGGGTAGGCACTTACAGATTTTGTTGCTAAATTCACATGGGAAGAGACCGAGATTGAGAATAACCTAGAGGCTGTATAGGGTTCAAACAACAACGTCTTCCGAGACCTGGAAGTGGTTGTGTCCAAAAGAGCCAGAAATGGAATATCCGAGAATGAGGAAGACTGGTACCTCTTTAAGCAAGGAATCATGTCAGAGGGGAGCTTCTCATTAGATAAAGATATCTGGAACCTCTTTGTTGACGGGTCTTCTTGCAAAAGTGGAAGCAGTGTAGGACTGATACTCTTAGCCCCGTATGGTACCAACGTTGAATATGCACTAAGGTTTAACTTCAAGGTATCAAACAAAGAGTCAAAATATGAGGCCATGATAGCGGGCCTCTCCTTGGTGACGACCCTTGGAATAAGAAGACTCCTACTTCATAGTGACTCAAGGTTGGTTGTTAACCAAGTGTTGGGGATTTATGAGGCCAAGGATGAAAGGATGGCCAAATACCTGAAGAGGGTAAGAGTGGTATTAAAAGGTTTCGAAGAGGTGAAGATGAAGAGAATCTCGGCAAAATAATAGCCATGCAGATGCACTAGCAAGGTTAGCTTTAGAAATAAGGACATACATTAGAAGGATAGTTCCAATCGAGATCCTACCCAAAGCGACCATTGAAGAAGAAGAGGTTAGTAACCCTTGCTTCAATTTAAACCTAGGGGACTCATAGATGGACCCCCTTATCAGATATATCAGAGAGGGAGAGCTGCCGGGATCAAAGCTATAGAGGAGGAAACTGAGGTACAGAGCGATAAAGTTCTCAATAATAGGAGATGTCCTATACAAGAAGGGATTTCTACTACCCATCCTCAGGTGTGTTCATCCCAAAGAGTCCCCCGCGTCCTACAAGAGGTACATGAGGATTTTTTCTCCAGTCACATAGGAGGAAGACCTTTAGCTAAGAGGATTATCACGCAAGGATACTGGTGGCTGACCTTGGCCAAGGATGCTGCAGCCTATGTGAAGAGGTATGGGAAATGCCAAAGATTCTCCACTATCCCCCATCAACCTCATCAGCCTATGACGTCAATAAGCCCTCCTTAGCCATTCGAGGTATGGGGAATTGACTTGGTGGGTCCCTTACCAAGGGCTACGAACAACTACAGGTTTTTGATAGTTACCATCGACTACTTCTCCAAGTGGGTAGAGGCTGAGCCGATGATCACGATTACAGAGTTGAAGACCTTCCAATTCATTTGGAAGAGCATCATATGCAGACATGGCCTTCCAAACACCCTCATCTCGGATAATGGAACCCATTTCAAGAATTTTTCCTTAGAAAAATATTGCGAGAAAGTTGGGATCAAGCAATTTTTCTCTTCTTCGGGCCGACCTCAGGCAAACGGTCAGACCGAAGTCACAAATAGAACAATCCTTGATGGGATCAAGAAGAGGTTAGAAGAAGCTAAGGGGAGATGGACTGAAGAGGTTTATGCTGTACTATGGGCCTACAGAACAACGGCTAGGTGATTAGGCATATATTCTTCACATTTATCCCCTTAATTGCGGTATTTTTATGATCCCGTGCAATGTAAATATCTTGGATTTGTCTCGTATTTATGCTACTAACATTTTTTGGAAAGTATTTCATGTTTTGTGTATTTCTCATGTGTTTTACAGGTATTTCATGCAAGTTAGTGCGAAGGAGAACTCAAAACAGTGAAAGAAACCAAGAAATGGAGAGTTGAAGGGAATTTTCGTAATTGTTCAGCCTTATTCCGAAGGTGGGGCCAACTAGAAAGTTGAAGATATCTAAATTACAAGAATACTGGAAAAAACGGCACCTCAATTCGAGTTACGGTGAAGAAGTTACGATGTTTTGAAGTTGCGCGATAATGAAGAGTCTGGATGTGAATTATGCATTTAATGCAGTGAAACTCTTGGAAAACTTGTGCCACAAGCGAAATTTGCTGCCACATTCGTGCAACTTGGTTCTATAAAAGACCAAGCCCTACCTCATTTTCAAAGGAGTTGAATTCTAGAGAGAGGGAATCAAATTCTAGAGGGTAGGAGTAGGATTAGAGAGAGAAAGTTAGATTGTAGTTTTCTTTGGTAGAAGTTTTCATAAACCCTAGTTGTAAGTTTGAAGAAGAAGTTTTGCTGGATTCAAATTCATCTCTTTCTCCTCTTGCTAAATACAAGTATCAATTTCTATTCTCTATTTTATTTTTCCATTCAATTCTCAATTGTTTTGCAAATTGTTAATAATGTTTGTTAGAGTTTTCTTTTGTTTTCATCATGTTTAGCTAATTTTTAAGGGTTGGTATGCATGAACCCATCCCGATGTAATTTATCTACGTAGAAAATTGAATTTAAATTTAAATTTGAAAGAATCGTGTAAGATAAGTTCACAGTCATCCTAGATCTTTTAATCTCTCTTGCCCTAGGTACTTGGGATATTTAAGAATATGATGTGCGTGTAACTATTTAGCACCGCTTTATATTTATCTTTGATTTCATATGATGCGGGCTTGAACCTCATATATGTAATGCTTAGGATCTATAAAGACTGGATTCATTCAAATTTATAATTTACAATTCTAGTATTCTAATGGGTAATTACTAGGGATTGGGGGATTGTATTCCAACCTATTTCCTCATTCATTTTAATTAGTTTTATAAATTTGTTCCAACTTATTTCCCCTTGTCAACCATCATTATCTTTTTCACTTTTATTTTAGAAGTAATAAATCAATTAAATTCTATATAACATTCCCTGTGGATTCGATACCCAGACTTACTACTATACTCCATAAAAGTGTAGTTAAAAGTTTAGTTTTTTTTTGTATTGAGGTTGGAAGCCGATAACAACGACTAGCGTATTACACGAATGCTCGGTTTTCCACTCGATCACTAGGACACCAACGGGGGAAACCCCATTTATATTAGCGCATGGCTCAGAAGATGTCATACGAACCGAGGTAGGGCTCCCCACTCACAGGGTTCAGACCTATGACCTTGAGAACAATGGGTAGGAGAGAAGGCTTGACCTAGATCTAATTAAAGAGAGAAGGGAAGACTCAGAGATCAGACAGGCAGCCTACCAACAGAGAACAACTAAGTTCTACAATCAAAGGGTGAAATTAAGACCCATAGTCATGGGAGACTTGGTGTTGAAGAAGACGTTGCATAAAGCAAACAAACGTCACCCAAATTGACATGTCCCTTACAAGGTGATCGAAAAAGTTATACCTGGGACCTACAGGTTGGAAAACCTTGAGGGGGAACGTTTTTCCAATCCATGGAATGCTGATCATTTGAAAAAGTATTACATATGATGTTGCAATGATTCCTATGTAAATGTGTCAACTTATGAGTAGATTATTAATGAGAAGATTAGTTCATGTGTCAACTCTTGGTTCATTAATTTGGTGAAAATTTCATGGGGGTAACATCTTAGTTGATGGCCTCAAACCTTAAAATATCATAGTTTGGTGACAAAGTCTGAGATAAACATCACACTTGGATGACCTCAGACCTTGAACATCATTAATTTGGCGAATAAATTATGAGGGTAACATCTTAGTTGATGACCTCAGACCTTAAACATCATAGATTGGTGACAAGGTTTGAGGTGAAAATCATACTTGGATGACCTCAGACCTTGAACATCATTAATTTGGTGAATATATTATGAGGGTAACATCTTAGTTGATGACCTCATACCTTAAACATCATGGATTGGCGACAAGGTTTGAGATGAACATCACACTTGGATGACCTCAGACCTTGAGCATCATTAATTTGGTGACAAGGTCTGAGGTGAACATCACACTTGGATGACCTCAGACCTTGAACATCATTAATTTGGTGAATATATTATGAGGGTAACATCTCAGTTGATGACCTCAGACCTCAAACATCATAGATTAGTGATAAGGTTTGAGGTGAACATCACACTTGGATGACCTCAGACCTTGAACATCATTAATTTGGTGAATATATTATGAGGGTAACATCTTAGTTGATGACCTCAAACCTTAAACATCATGGATTGGTGACAAGGTTTGAGGTGAATATCATACTTGGATGACCTCAGACCTTGAACATCATTAATTTGGTGAATATTTTATGGGGATAACATCTTAGTTGATGATCTCAGACCTTAAACATCATAGTTTGGTGACAAGGTCTGAGGTGAACATCACACTTGGATGACCTCAGACCTTGAACATCATTAATTTGGTGAATATATTATGAGGGTAACATCTTAGTTGATGACCTCAGACCTTAAACATCATAGATTGGTGACAAGGTTTGAGGTGAACATCACACTTGGATGACCTCAGACCTTGAACATCATTAATTTGGTGAATATTTTATGGGGGTAATATCTTAGTTGATGATCTCAGACCTTAAACATCATAGTTTGATGACAAGATATGAGGTGAACATCACAGTTGGATGGACTCAAACCTTGAACTTCATTAATTTGGTGAATATTTTATGGGGGTAACATCTTAGTTGATGATATCAGACCTTAAACATCATAGTTTGGTGACAAGGTCTGAGGTGAACGTCACACTTGGATGACCTCAGACCTTAGACATCATTAATTTGGTGAAAAAATTATTTATGGGGATAAAATATTAGTTGATGACCTCGAACCTTATAACATCATAATTTGGTGACAAGGTCTGAAGTAAGACATCAAACTCGGATGACCTCAAACCTTAGACAATGTTATAAGGCTCATGAAGACACCATTATATTGAGACTTCAGGCCTTAACACAAACACATTGCATGACATATAAAACCATTAAAAGAAACATTCAACAACTAAGAAAGAAATCCCTCTTCAGAGGTTTATATAGTATGAAGTTAAGAGTTACAAGCCAAAAGGTAACAAAATTTATCATTAGATGTTACAGATCAATGTTAACAATTATAAGGGGTTCACAAAACGGATTTAAGTATCTGAAATCTCAGGGTTAGTAGTCATGCCCCCATCTCCCTGGTCGAGGTTGGTCACTTCTATCCCATCATCTTGAGGACCAACGTCTTCAATCCTGGTATCCTTTTGAGGATCAGCCTCGGTAGGTGCGACACCTCCTTCCTTCTCGACCTCTTATAAGGCCTGAGCGAACTGAGGATCAGCGTAACCCAGACCAATAAAGTCAGAGGCTGCCAGGATGCCAGGCTCTCTAACTCGTTCTCCTTCATTTCAGCCCATTTGCCAGTGGCCTTAACACCCCTTTCGAGGTACTCAAAGCCGAAGCTGACAAACTCATCAGAGACCTTATAGTCCTTTAAAATCTTCTCTGAGGTGTCATCCAAAGCAGCCTTTATAGTGACATCGACCTTGTGTTGAAGAGAGTTAGCCTGAGTCTTCAGGGCAGAGCTATGATCCTTCTTAAGCTTGTCCATGTCCTTCTTTAGCCGCTTAACACTAGCCTCAGACTTCTTTAGGGAGGCCTTCAGACGCTCTACTTCAGCATTCAGAGTAGCCTCGGTCTTTTGGGTCTCTTTGCCCTTCTCAATCAGAGGAAGTTTCCTCAGAGTCCAGTCAACAAAATGGTACATGGTGAGGACACCCTGCAGAATATGTGTAGAGATGTCAATTCAATATTTGGAATAATTCAAAGATGAGGTTACACTTATTCAGCAAAAGCAAAAAGTCTTACATGGATAGATCGATGGAGGGGGAACTCGGCTAGCAGAGGGGTATCTAGAGAACGGCAGAAGCATTTGTCAGAGTCAGTCATGGCGTTGCCAATAATGTCTAAGGACTTCAGACTCTGACCGATAAGACTGTCGCTAATCTTTAGTTACTCCAGACGGGCAACTAGTACGTCCTCAGAAGAGATGGGGATAGCACGATCCCCCTTTGAAGTTTTCTTCTTCTGCCTTTGATCCTCAGGGATAGGTTCAGTAGATCTCCTCTTCTTAGAGGCCTCATCCCTTGAAGTAGTAGTAAGAGGAGGATTTGCAGTAAGGCCTACTTTCTTCACAAGTTTGGTAAGACTGGGGGCTACCATCTCCCAAAGGTCGTCAGAAATTCCTTTTGGGCGCTCTGCAAATAGAAAGATCTGAGTTAAAAAAATCAGAGGCATAACAAAATCAGAGGCATAATAAAATTATAGGTATAACTTATTGAAATGATAAAGTAACTTACGGAGCTCGATCAGAGGAATCCCCCCAAGGCCAATTTCAGAGATGTAATAGGGGGTCATCAAATGCTCGTACTTGACCAACAGACCATGTTCCCCATGATCTTAAAGGTCTTTGAACGTCTAAAAATTATTCTGGCTTAACCCAGGGTCAGCCCTACCATCCATTAACACCTTTCCCCATTTCAGAGGTATTCTCGGCTCTAGGGAAGAAGAGGGGGAAAATGGGCCAAACTCCCATGACCCTGAGGCGAAGAAATATTATGGTTTCTAGTTGTGGTTCAAAGTTTGGGTAACCCGCAACATCTTCTTATTGGACTTTCGAGCTATAAAGTGGTAATAACTTGGATGATTCCTAGCAGAGGAGGGGACTTAACACCCTGTGAAGACCTGTACGGGAAGGTCTGAATGATGGACTGACCTTCATAAGACTATAGTTCCAATTATCACCCTCCAGACATTGGGGGATAATTGGGAAGGATCCAAGTTAATATAGGACAGTATAGCCCTAATTATTAGATGAATAGGAAGACGAAATCCTAACTTAAACATCTGCTCGTATAAGCAGAGATTGCCATCTTGGCTGCTAAAGGCCCTCTCATCCCTCAGAGGTCTCCTAAGTTTTATGGATGGACTTATAGAATACAGATGTCTGAAAGCTAGGAGGTCGAGTTCGCTGACAGTTCTCTCTATCTCAACTGCCTCCAAGGTGTCAATATCGCTTTCGCTACCATCATCCTCATCATGGCCAACGTCGGCTCGAGCAGACGAGGGAGAACCATCAAGGAACCTCTGATCAAACTCATCTCCTGTGGAAGCCGATAGGGGAATAACGTCAAGGATTTGGGAAACAACCACACTAGGTCCTATAATTTTGACATCGGAGGAAGAATGCGATATGCTAGAACTCTTGTGAAACGAGGCACGGCTGGAAACTTCAGCTTGGTCAGGGGCTTGGTCCATCCGGATGGAGTAGTCCACGACCTCTTGGAAAAAATCCACAGACATAGGGTCTGAGGTTGACGACTCAGACTCAGACATTGGAATAGGTTCTACTGGGACCTCTACAGATACAGGTGGCTCTGCCCTACGAGCTTACTCTTGGGCTCGTTCTATTTGTCTAATCTTATTTAAGGTTTTCTCCCTAAGAGAAGGGAATTCCTCTAAGAGTTGATAAAGGGGTCTGAGCATATGGGGACGACCTTACACTTGTGTACTCAAGCTAAAAACAAATATGATGAACACAATAATGAAAGATCAAGCGTGGTTATTTGAAAGATTTCTAATAAGAGCAGTACACTGAGAAACTCATAGGCTCACTGAAAAACCTAAACTACCACCAGAAAACTCAAGTTGATACCGAAAAATGCAGCAAATAGAAAAACAAGGATGAAAAAATGGCAAAGAAGAGGTAATAAACAATACCTGATGAAATACGAGGAGAAGAAGGGGAAGATTGGCAAGAAAACTCCACCAAGCGCACTCTTGATCAAGCTCTAGAAGAGAGAGAAAGAAAAGAAGGTTCAGGCGGGAGAATGAAAGGAAATTAAGAAGAAAGAGAGAAAAAAGGGTTAAAACCCTCGAAATCCACTTGCACGCGGCCCAAGGCCCATCATTGGCTTGGGATCCCAAAAGACCACAATCATTGTACTTGCCAAGAACACAATCTACTTCAGAAGCTGACACTTGTTATGGAAATATTGGCACTTAAAGAAATCCAACCTCGGACATACATACCCCTTAGTCACCTGTTCACATAGGTAACTAAGGGCTAGGGGTGATTGATATGCCCTATATGTCCCCAACAGCTCAGAGACACCAACCTCGACCAAGGATATGGCCGAGGTTAGAAGAGCCCCAGATTGGAAACCGGTGATCTCGTCTTAAGCAAGGTTGGCCAAGGCCGACGTTACTAGTTGCCTCACAGTCAGACAACAGCTGAGGTCTTCGTGATCCACGGGGACAGTTATCCATCAGGTCGGCTGAAGTTGACATCACCCCTACATCAAAAAATAAACTCGGCTGGGTGTAAGCCGAGGAAACAGGGACAACACAATCATTGTAATCAGCCTCGGTTGGGAATCAGCCGACACTCCAACTACTCCTACATAACCCTGGCCCAGGCCGACATTATGACTCCACATATCTGACCTCGACTTCCTTATTGAGCTGAGACCATCATGAATATTATCGAATTGGGCAGCACCCTAACTTCACCAACCTCGTACCCTTCCAGGTCGAGGTTGGTACCAATCGAAGACAACCGAGTCTTTACTCGCATATGCATGGCTGGGAACACGTGTATTAAAATCAGTTGTAACAAATCAATCCCCTCACGTGGGGGAATATTTCATCATCATTCTCTACATGTGATAATGACAGATGTCTTCATCAGATTGGCTAGATCAACACACACATGCTCATGGCATGCATGGGGGTACATTACACCCCCCACATGATATATATACTTGCCTTCTCCTACATGGAGGGGGATTGAAAATTAACAACCCTAACTGAAACTCTGTCCAGTTACACAATAGAGAGAGAAAACTTGAGAGATTGTATCCATGGCCATTAGTGCCTTATTCTGATGACCTTACTTACTCACTTGCACAGTGGACATAGGCCTAATTGGCTGAACCACTTCTATATTGGCGTTCATCCTCTTCTCCTCATCTCAATCTCTTATATTTGATATACTCTTGTGCTACCATTATTATCGCTAATTTGAGCTTACGAACACCTTGGAGGGTGGTGCTGTTTCCAGCATCATCAACTATGGTATCATTAAAGAAAAATTGACTATGTATTGTGATAACCAGAGTGAGATAAATATATCTAAAAATACAGGACAACACTCATGAACTAAGCATATTAAGATTAGGCATCACTTTATTTCTGAGCTTGTAGAATCCAATGAACTTCATATTGAGTATCTACACACTGAAAATCAATTAGTTGACCTATTCACAAAAAATGGAAAATATTTGGTTGGAATCCCTTAGAAAGGTCATAATAGAGATGATAATACTCACTTAATCAACCCTGAACACATGTCATAACCTCGATCGTTTCAAGCTAATAACTAGTTTATGAGGGTTTAGGGCACATACGTCTCACCAATGACTAAAGATGCCTCCTTAATCTGTTTAATGTAGGAGAACCTTAAATATGACCTTGTTTATGACTTAATTGGTGTAGAGTAAACTTTTTATATATCCCTGTTTTTATATCTCTTTTCCCCATTGTTTATTTGAGAAAAATTGGGGGAGAGATACTTGAGTAATTGGCTTTATCATTTCATTTCTCAACTCAACTAATATGCCCATTGAACGCTTATATTTTAGGAATTTCAAATCAGATTGTATCGCCTTCAATATTTAGGGTAATGGTTTGTGTAATAGTTGAGTTATGTATTTTTTCTCTCTTATTTTCGGTTCTAGGATGGGAACGGGTAGATAGCTCTTTTGTATAGGAAATCTAGTATTCTTCTTTTTACCCACGAGTACAGGTTACTCAAGGGAATTTTGTCTCCAATATCCAAAAGGAAAGATTGAGAACAGACTATATGGTTGACTTAGTTGAGTCTGTACCATATAGGAGTTCTAACTTGTGTGGATATGGTGACAAAATAGTTTAGATTTTTCTGAGCAATCTTCTCCATGATTTGCAAAGCTTCACCAACAAAGAACCAGTCCAAAACATCCTATCTACCAAAAAGGGAAGTAAAATATTGCACTAAACACATTATAGGACGCAAATCTTGCATAAATGAGCGTGAATGTGTACATATGTTTAAATATTTTTAGTAATTTTTAAAACATTTTAAAAATATTTAACATGATTTTTTAAACATTTAAAATATTGATTTAAAAATGTTATGGGCTAAATTGAAAATATTTGTATTCCTGTAAAACTTCTCAAGGTTGATACTCAAACTGACAGAAAATTATGGTGAAGCAAATAGAATTTTTATAACCTCTCAAAACATGCGTTTGCTCCTGGTTGGATTTGTGTTTTATTTGTCTCACATGTGTTAAACATAATATCAAGCCATGGATCAGATCTTATTAACGTACTGCATGTGTTCTTATTCAATCCAAGTGAGATCCTTTAGAGCTAATCAGAGTAATAGTTGGTACGGTCATCTTTAAATACTTAGATTTGAATTCGAATAGGAAAATTTAATCTCAGCTATCCATTTGCCTTCAACCATCCAGAATGTTCCTCCCTTGGTATAAATAGGGACCTTAGGTTAGCCATTTGAAGACTTTGTCATTTCGTCCATTTGAGATAAAAAAGAGAGACCGAAGAGTAGAGAGAGAAGATAAAGGTTATATATATATATATATACATATATATATATACACACACACACACAGAGAGAGAGAGAACCAGTTTACTCATTTAGATTTTTTTAGATATTCTAATCATATTTTCTAGAGTGAGAAACGCAAGATGGTTATATTTTGTAAAGAAAAATATAGAGAAATAGAGAAAACATCTAAGAGTGAGAAGGTGTTACTTTACACACATTGTGTTAATTTCTACTTCATCTCATTTCTATTTTTGTTTTTAAATTCTCAATGATCTTACACATCATCCCATAATTTTAGAGATTGAAATATTGTGTTATTATAGAAAGAATTGTTGTGCTTTAAAGTTGAAACATATTTTTACAAAACCTAGAATCTCTTAGATTTTTAGATCCGAAATTTATTGATTATTTTTATGATCTAAATATTCTGATTTTTGTGTTGAATGCTATATGTTGTTAAAATCACAATTTCTCCGGATCTTGCTTGTTTATTGAAAATCTTTTATAGCTTCGATACCACTTGAAACACTGTTTACTAGATCTTTAATTAGAAGTTAAATTTTAAGTAAACTCCAAAAATCAAACTCATTGGATGAAACTCCTTTTAAAACACTACACAAAATGTGTAAAAACATAATGGCTTTAGATGTTAGATATGGTAGATACCTTTGTGTAAAGCCATGGATCAGACCTACGTGGACTTTGATGCCTTTATAGGCTACGTAGGCGTCTCGGGGTAAAACCCGAGACTCGAGTCCTTTTCCCACTTTTTCTCTTATTTTCTATCTTCTCTTTATCTCATTTTCTATTATATTCTATATATTTATTCTTAGTGGCATATTATTCCACATGCGTTATCGTTCCCTTATAGTGATCAACGTAGGGGTAATCGTGCAAATCCTATTTTCTACACTAATCTCACATTCCTACGGATGACTCGCTCTATCCTTTCCATGATACAAGTCGAGGATTCCAACCTCTATTTTATATATACACTTGCACACATCTCACGGGGGTAAATATAAAGGAAAATAACAAATATCCATGAGAGATCGAAAGGGCGGAATGGGTGCCTAACACCTTCCCATTGTGTAACTAAGCCTCCGAACCCTTCTCGAATCATTTTGGTTTTGCACGCACCAGTATGTCTTTGGATGCCATCTTTCGGGGTGGCTTTCCCTTTTTCTTTTTTCTGTTTTGAGTAAAATAAACTGGCGACTCTAAGTCTCTCTACATTTTCACACCTCACAAAATTGACACCGGCCGAAGCGCTCTCCCGCGGCGGGGATCGGGGATGGCCACAACAGTTATATATAATGACTATAAGGATTATAATTACAGAGTTACTATAAGGATTTACAATTACTATGTGATAATTTATCAGCTTTATGGTATGTGTGCCTTTGTATGATTATAAATATTTTTTACCATTGTAAAATAAAATTATATCTGCGAAGGTTTAAAATTACCTATAAATATATTAAAAGGATTGCAACAATTTTTTTATCTACCATTGTCTTATATTTCAAAAATGGCTTCATCTCCCTATTATTCATCCATTTACAATGGCTCTTAAATTGATATTATTGGTAACGATTGGTATGGGAAAAAAATAATTTTCCAAACATATCCAATTGATACTTCTCGACGTTTTCTCAATGTCTTTGGTCATATATTCATAATCTCTCCCAATTCGGAACCTGAAGACGGAGCTTGGGAACACCTCACATGGACAGATAAATATGATGAAAGGTGTGACCTAGAGGTGCTTTGCCATTACCATCACATATCCGTGCCAAAAAATTGGGCTGCCGCACTTTGGCCAATATCGTATCCCGAAGAAGCGGATATGTTTTGTCTTGATTTATTGGAGGAAGAGATATGGCATATGGAGAGGCGCCTACAACGTTATCACAAAGCCCAACACGCGATGCTATCAGGTCGTCACATTCAAGAATAATTAATTAACATATATAACAACTCTACGTTGGCATCAGATAACGATATTTCAGACTACACCAATTCCGGTTATGATTAATTTTCGGAATGCATATATGAAAATGATGGGGAAGAGTACGAACCAAATATATCAAACTACAACGAAGAATATGTTGATTCAGATACGCAACGATCGTACTTACCTAAATGTTTAGTGCGCAATGGGAAACCATATTGTTATACTTCTACTAGGTTCGACCTAAGCGTTTGAACACATACTCCTAATAATCATTTTTTATCGTGTATTATTGTTTTTACTACTTAAGTCAATAATAATAAATGATATCAGAGCAATCGTAATAATTGTTTGTCATCATTCTATATGTAATAAATGAAAATAAATATGAGACATTATACATCATAACATTTTTCATAAATATGAGAGATTATACATCATAACATTTATCATCACAATTAAATTGAGACAACAATACAAAATTTATTCTTAACATTTTTCAATTGTACATTATACATCGCAAGTGGAACATGGGATTTGAAGCTTGGAGTTAGCTTGCAAATAATTTTACGGGGTGACTTGATCCTCCCCGCAAGTGGATCAGGTTTAGTAAATCAAAATGGAGACGTGGGCTCTAGGCGCGTGGACGTAGGCCGGGATTTGGTTAACCACATTAAATTTCTGTGTCATTTTATTTTTTACACTTTTTTTTGCACATGCTTGCTTGATTTAATATTTTCAGCACACTAACATGCAAATAAATTAATTCTGAAATTGGATTAAATTAATTTTCAAGTTAAAATAATTATTTTTGAATTGATTAATTAATTTCAAAATATTAATTTTTATTAAATACAAAAATTAATTTAATATATATATAGAGTGTTAAAATCTGCATTTTACTCGTTTAAATTTATTGGTTGTATTTACTTGATATTCTTTGTTTTAATCATTAAAGATTTATTAATATAAAATTTGAATTAAAGTGTTTTAAAGTAAATATTTTCTAATTTTTTTAATTTAATCCAAAAAGTTTGCAAAACCCCAATTCATCCCCCACTTGGATATTTTACTAGGCAACAAAATTACCCGATCTCATTATTTTAATTTTTCAAAAATAAAACCATTTTTAAAATTAAAATAAAACCCGCAGATATCAATTTAATTTATACCATTAAATTAATTACCACGATTTAATTCAATTTAGAATAGAATAAACGAAACGATTTTTCTAGAAAAAATGGTGATCTAAGCTAGTCTCACTATTAAATCCACATTGTCCATAAAACTTGTATTCCTATTTAATCCAATTAGCATGCTAAATATGAAGCATAATAATAAAGAGACATACAATCAAATAAAGATATAAATGCAACAAATAATAAATGGACTCATATGCCTCTTTCCATCATAGCCTAGAATCCTTCTTTATATAGAAGTCTTGAAGAAGAATCAATCACCTGAAGTAGACTTCCTTTATATAAGAGTCCTTCTCTAAGTACACCTCTTAGAGACCTAGAGTTCTTCATGCAATAAACTTTTACAAACAACCCCTTTTGGTTTGGGAAGATGAGGGAGGAAGAAAAACTATGATACTGGACGAAAAACCACCAACCAAATTCAATCGCAAGCCACTAGTAGAACCAGATCGATCCGCACTGTAAGTCAAATCAATCCAATTTCAGATCGATCCAGCCTTGAGTTCGTAGCGCTATGATCGACCTGTGTTGACATCTTCATCTTCTTCTCTAGTTAGACATGAAAAATGAACATTAATCTTTCGGATCTTCATGAAATTCCATGAAACTTTGCCCAACACTTAAACCCATGTAAATAAATGATTTTAGAAGTAAAAAATATTACAAACTTCTTTTAACTCCTCCAAATATATCGATATTGAAATAATTACAAAAACCTAATGATTACAACCATATCGAATCTCTGGGCGAAACAAATAATGGATAAACCACCGTAGGATCCAATCACATGAAAAACATAATGCGTGACCATGGTGGAATGGATATAAATATATAATATCTGCAAAACTAGGTTAGTACGAATACATACAACATGCTAAAACTAAGGTTTCTTGGTGGACAATATGGACCTTTTCAATACATCATTAATCTCATCCAGGGATCTGATACCAATTGTTGGGAAAACCATAAAGGACTGACATTTAAAATGTGAAGATTTTCATCCCTAAAGATCTTTAATTAATTATGAGGTGAAAATAAAAACAAGAACTAGGTCTAAAGATTAAATCTAGTGTTTCAAGAAACAATATCTTTGCGAATCTTGTTGTGATTCATATGACGAGACAAAGATAGATGATGATAATGAAATCCTTGATACCCTCCAAGGTATCGAAAAACCTTGATTAACTTTATTTTACACTAGGATCTTTTAATGTATGATCCTCCCCAAAGTCAGGTAGATGGGCGACACCTTCTAAGAAGAGAACCCTTGCTTATAATTGAGATGTGGTGGTCTCTTTCTGGACTTCTTCCTAAAAACATGAATGGTATTTTCTATCAACCCTCTCAAACCCTAATGAACATTAAATCCCCTTCTAACACCTTTATATACAAGTATAAAAGGTGGACTTGGGCCAAATTAAGTTTCTTGAGAGTATGAGCCTGACTACTTGGGTATATGGACTATACTAGGGGCCCAAGACAAACAATTAAATTATCTTACTGTAATTTATTTTCTTTCTTTATTTAATCATGGATTAACTCCATTAAATAATCACGACTACATAGTTATCTCAAAAACCACTTGGATATAACCAGATCTTGTTTGAAAAGTTGATTATGGTAGATATTATGTTTCCCCGCGCTAAGTGTTCGATACTTGTTTGGTCAAATGAATTTACTATTAATCGATTTTAAACAACATCTAATCAATTTCTTTATTCTCATACTTAACTTATTTCCTACTCTCGTAGCATTATAAAATAATCTACCATTTGGGTTTTACTTTATGGAAATAAAACATATAAGTCTATCAAGGGGGTATCACAGTATGTGGTATCCCATGGACGTGGATTCCTTCTAATTATGATCTCAGACCTACTCCTCCGAAATTACGATCTCAGACCTACTCATACAATTTCCACCCCATATGCGGGAATCATTTGACCTGATATAAATTAATCGCACCTATAAAAATCAAATTGACATTTGTTCCAGCATTTCAGTCCTCATTATTCTCGGGATTAGGAATCTATGCACTGTTTGCGAATGGTGTGAGATTTCCTAGGTCTAATCAAGAAAACCCTTACACTTAAATATCACGGGTGGTCCTGTTCAATACATTCTTGGAATGTACCGATCACAATCCTCTATCAAAATATTGAACAAGTTCTCGAATGATGAAATAGGTTCCCGCAGTTTGAGATAAACTCATAGGATTTCCCATTTCGATAGGGTGTCATTTCCCTATTTAGGATATAAACATTTCAATAATGCTAGAACTAAAATTTCGATCTCCTAGTGATCAATTAAAAGTTGAATCATCAGAATTCATCCTGATTTATATTGACCGACATGTATACAATATATTTAAACGAAATATAAGGCATTCTCATAACCATGATTCTTATTTCAAAATGAATGGTTACCTTTACTTGAAAGTTATTGTCATACATGGTTTTAAGAACAAAAACCTTCCAATTTGTGTATTTACTATTGCTTATAAAGTATGTTGTGCCCATAGACCAATTTCTTGGAGGCGGCCTCCATCAACCAAGATCCTGAATATATACAAGATATAATGGTAATAATAACAAGAATAATAAACATGTAAAACAAGTGAGTCGTACACAAGCACACTTCACCAAGATACATAACCAAAACAAGTAACATCAACTAATCACATATAACACATAAGACATTCTTATAATTCATGAACTCCACTTATAGTTGAGCATTGCTGTCCTTGGAACTAATCACTTTTTATAATGTGAGAATATTCTATAAAGTCCCCAAAATACCGCTATCGAGTTTAGCTAATTCTTGAGCCACCACCATCTTTATTCACATACCGAATTAAAAAATGACTCATTCCCCTCCACACCTAGAAATGGTCATTGTCCTCGAAAGAATACTTGCTATTACTAAATCCTTGACAATAAATTTTTCCTCGGGTGAACATCAAAGTGTACCAATAGGCCTTACAGGTGGCTATCACACCATTATTAATTGAATTTTGGAATATAAGTCACACCCTCTAGTTTTCTTCTGCTACCATTCTTCCATCAACCCTAATAAATGACCCATGTTGAACAAGAATGACCTTTACTCTACATTAGCCTTCATCTTTCTTCTAATTCCATTATTCAATCAACCCTGATACACGACCCATGTTGAATAAGAATGAATTGTAATCTAAATTACCGAGAGTGAATAACAATTACCATTAAATTCATCTACCTAATGAAAACACCTAAGAAATTAAAACACTAATGGTTTGACACCAAAATCTTATTCTGAATTTTTGACGAACACCTTGTGCGCACCAAGAATTCTGATGCTAATTGGTTGAGCTTTGATACCCAATTTGTTAGGGACAACCTCCATTAACCATGAAATCATGTCTAAGAGTATTAATAAAAAACACAATAAGTATGTAAAACAAGAGATTATGAGATAAATACACTAAGATATATGTGGTTCACCAATTTGTCTACATTTAAGGAGAAACATATTACAAGTACAATAGAGCATAATACCAAGGATATATCATTTAGCATATTGTAGAGGGTCCTAAAGTAAATAATACTTAATTACTAATGAAATATGTCTAATTTACATGTTAGACTAGGGGTTTCTTTGGTCGAGCAAGTAGGGTTCAATGAATTAGTTGGTCCACTATAGCATCATTTGAGATCCTTAACAGTTTTGGGTTTAGGCTGAGGAGTAAGACTTTTTGAGGAACCTAAACCCTCAACCACTTAAATAATAATGAGATTTATAGAGAATTTAACTGTGAATGAGGCTAACTACCTCAAAGGCACTGGTCACACTTGGCAACGAGCGACCAAGTAGGTCACTCGCAAATTTTTTGCACAACAAACTACATAAGCATGAATAGACTAACCCATATCTCGCACATGATTATGCTTGAACAATAAGTTTCATGTCAATATCATAATATGTGTACATACCTTTATGGTACAAAAGTACAAGGTATCCAATTATGTCACTATCATCACAGACTTTAATCCCTTCACACTGACATTAGTCTGACCATAATGAGTGGAAGTGTGGGACACAATATCTTAAGGTATTTAATGCACCTAAAACATAGTATATGTCATTTAATACACAATTGGTCATCTCAGATGTTTGAATAACTAATAAATAGTAAACCTCATTCACTCATTAGACACAAGAAACATAATCGCATGTTATTATTCTACACAAATGTACTCCCAGATAATAATTAAGAGATTTTATCCATCATTAACACACACAACTCTCATCTTGCTTCTCTTTCATTATTGAGGTGCTTAATATTGCACCCTCTTAGCTAAATCTCTCATATCCTTTAGAGACCATAGTTATTGCAAGAGAAAGGCATAAATGTTGTGACATCCCGCAAAACCATAAATAGATTGATCAGGTCTAATATAAAAATCATGGGAATAAATAACATTTCATAACATTCTTTGCATAAAGAATTGACTAAAACTGAACAGGTAATAACCAGATAATGAAATATTGAATAACACAAATCCTACTTTGATACCAATCATTTCCAATACACATAAACCCACACTGGAATATAAAAACGTATCTCATACAAATTTCTTACTCTGAATATAAGTATAATATATACAAGCTAAATGAAATTAAAAGGAATAAATAGAGGATGATATACACTTGCTCAACTCCTATAACCTACGACTAATGAATGGAACATCGCTAGAGATGCTCCTTGAATGAACTCGATCTATAAGAACCACTGTAACCTAAGACCTATTAAACCAGATATAAAAACAACGTAAACAACCAGCCTATGTAGAATAAGATTATAATGGAATTTAGGCCACATTATAGTTACACATATTCCTCTCCTCTTTCAGTGAATTTTAAGTTATTTTTTTACCCAACCCATCCTCCTAAAATAACATACGGTTCTAAATTCCTAACCCATATGTATCCCTTGTGATTAAGGTTTGACCTCATTATTATTTAATATTTACCATTATAACATTAGGTTAATATCTTTCATGATAAATTACGTGATGTACTAAGGTCTCAACCCCAAGATACGTCTGAGGTAAAATAACAGGCTTATATCTCAAGTCTATCCATACTAGGCTATCTCACTCCAATAATGCAATACACATGTCTCTAATATAACTAATGCACAAATCCAAGTCATAACTACGTAGGTAGACATCCCTACTATAAGTTATATACATATCTACTATAACATATAAACCAGTATAACTATCACTAATACAACCACATAATTGCATAAGGTAGGATAAAGACAATCTCTACATCTAACATCCGCACATAGATACATTCCCCGACAAGTACAAATAAAAGGGATTCTCCCATGCCCACCCATAATTAAGGCCTATCCCTATCACCTTCGGGGATCACTCATGCGTACTAGGTATAGTTTTAGGATGGACAAACCCTAAGACCTCAACAAGATCAAAGGATAAATTTCTACGCTTACACATCATACATATAGCCTACCATACCCACTCTTTATGAAACCCTCTCAGTACAGAGATATCTAAATGTAGGAGCCTGGGGTAAAATGACCATGGATTTCTCTTCTATTCATTGAGACACCATCAGGATCGATGTTACATGTGCCCCATAAGGGAATCACTCCTATTACATTCGCTACTAGCACTCACACATGGTATGCATTGCACATAAAACATCCAACCAAATATAATTACCATCACTAATGTGACACCCCACTTAAAATAATAACGGGTGGCCATCCCCATACTACATTTAATCAGGAATCTCAGATGGATCATTCTCAGTATCAACATGCTATACTAAAATAGATAAGGCTGACTACCCAAAACTATAAAAGCGTATGCCAAAATTTAATAAAAACATACAATGGACATCGTCCCAACAGTACACAACTACTAACAAGGGTAAAATGTACACAAGTACCATGATAAACGATGTGCTAAACATTAAAATAAAAAGAGTACATAAAAGGAAATATACCTGAATAAGTTGTCGGGTCATATACAGTACAACAATCATAAAGAAGAAATATAAACAACTACAAATAACACTTGGGTGTAAAACTGATATGCAAAATAAATCCTATCTAGATTTTCCAAGGAATAGAAAGCGACTGCAATCTAACTCCCGCAACAGTCAGCCTCAGTCACAGCTCCGAGAACACCGGATGGAAATGCATCCATGGTATCCTTGCGGTGGGACACCTAAAGCACAATATATATATATATATATATATATATATATATATATATATATATATATAAGAGAAATATAAATGGGTCAGAGCCCGAGGTGTAAAAATGTTTGCAGCAAGTGTATTAACTGTGAATAATAAATATAAATGCACTATTTCAATAATTATAGTGGAGGTACACCCTTGGAAAATCCCAAACTCACCACTCATCTACCGCGCGCTCCTATTCATGTTCCGGAACCTTAATTTATCTAACCGACACAATTAAGGACAACCTACCTAACTATAAGCTAGTCCTATATCCGTATAACCCTCTATCCTAACATAACCCAAACATCCATTCCATTCTAACTCCACATAAATATATACACATATATATATATATATGCCTTACCAGGCATTATTGGTTCCAGTTATTTGCTTAAACAAATTATTAGTCTTAGCAAGACATACATTATCATAAATTTTAGCATAAAGAATTTATTTTACAAATAACATAGATCCGAATCCTAAGGACAAACTTCTCTCCACTCCCAACATTGCACTACGTTTCATACGTGGGGCGTCTCACAAAGTGAAATCCAAACAAGGAACCCCCCCGATACACTACTCCTTGACAATGTTGATCGTAGGGATCCATTATGTCCTCACACAAATCCTACTACTGAAACTACCTAATTATTGAATACCATCTCTAAGTACACAATTGAATCTCTATTTAATTCCTTAGGGTCGATATAACCGCAATTGTCTCTAAGTACGATCCTTCAACCCTGATAAACTAGTACACCAAAATCACCCAAGATGTACATACTAGAAAATTCATATCACCTTCACCTATAGGATATATATATATATATATATATATATATATATATATATATATATATATATATATATATATATATATATATATATATATATATATATATTACTCTAAATATATAGATACAATCATTCATTCCTATAACCACGTATACATAACACTCATAATGTACACTTTCCAATACACATAACATAAACGGTTATAGGATACACAAATACTGCCCCATGCTATCATCTTCCAGGAATTACTCACTTTCTCCTGGGGTCACCACGTATCGAACTATTATCACACCGCCATGGCGACAAAATCAATCCTAACGTATGGGAAGCGATCATAGTTCCTAATCGAAAAGTGAGAACAACTTATACCCAAGATTTCTCACCTCAAAATAAAATCACACAAATAATAATGGACAACTATGACCTGGGGACTATCCGCACCGTGCTCCTCAAGCCAGGGCCTCACCCTCATCGTGCAACTTCCCATGATAGCATGTGCCGGGTATGCTCACACAATAAGTATATATATCATTCACACTATATATATATATACCTACATGTGATCACATCATATATACAAACCATCACACACGGTATAGATATTCACGCCATATGTACACACACATATATATATATCTATACATATATATACGTATATATATACACATCTATACATACTATCTCCCGTACGTATGTATGAGATTTATAAACTCGGCTATAAGTGTACATAACCCTCATTATACTAGCCGTCGACCCAAGCGTATTTAACTTAATTCGTTATATAAATATGATCCCTCACTTGAAGCATATTCATCCATTGTCCCTATGATATGAATAGTCTTCCATTATATACAACATTAAGATTACTAACTCAAGTTAAATGTATCTAACAGTCACTATACAATCCATCTATATCCAAATGCACATCAATACACAATACTTATCTCGTCATAGGTACTCACCTAACTAATAGTCGGTCAGCCTCAAGCTCAATCCTAAATTCATTTTATGATCCCATCATATTTTGGGATACCCATAGTTAATCAAGCATAGATATGTAGTAACTAACCCGACTACCATTACAACAGAACCTATTCTCGTTGATATCACAATCCAATTTTTCTCAATTTCGCCTACGGTTCAGTTGCTCCTATGAACCCTTAACATTACCACATTTACGATTTATTCCTTGAGTTTATCATCACTAAGAATACACGACTTCTACCTATCCTCGGTCCCCAATCATACCTTAAATAGAATCCTATCGCTATAAGGATTCGACACAAATATCGGCCTACAATTTCACGCCATACCCTCACCACTCTCCCAAAGAGTCCTAAACTTTAAATCATATCTAAACTCACTTATGACCTCTAAATAGAACTTCCATCCCTAATGAGGTTTCCCACTACCTCGATACAACAACTCCAATACATCTATATATTCCCAAACTACTTCTATATGTCCCCACAATCAAAGTACGTGAGAAACCCTCAAGAATACTCCAAAACGTAACTTCTGCATCATATATATAAGTTCCAAATCGAGAAACCCAACCGAAATGGAGTAAAACTCTTTATAGAAAAATTTAGCAAAATAACCCTATTTTCGAATCGATTCAGCCCTTCCGAATCGATTCGGTCCTTACAGCGAATCGATTCGGTCCCAGCGAATCTTTAAAGTTTGATACTTACCGAATCGATTCACAAAGGGCGAATCGATTCGTCCCTAAAGACCTGTAGGCTCTGCAACAAGGCAAATCAATTCGCATGGGGAGAATCGATTCGGCCTGATCAGCAAGCCACGAAATGGGGTAATTTCTCCAAAACCCAAAATATCCCAAATCCCCATATATCATTTCCTAACCATCAATCTTCATCCCAAATATGTTTCTAACCTTAAAAACTCATCATATAACTACCCAACAATTTATGTAACCTCTAATGCAAGATTTTTACCCAAAAATTTAGGTTTTGCCATTTAACCCAAAATCTAATTCTTTAGCCCACAAATTATGAAATAACTACACAAATGAATTATTTAGCAAGATTAAACACTTGCCTCAAAATTGTAGGGGTTGAATCATCCTCAAAATCGTGCATTGGCCGGAAATCTCCAAGCTTTCTCCTCTCCCTTCCTTTCTTCTTCTTCTCTCTTTCTTTTTCTTTCTCTTTCTCACTAATGAGATAGGCTAATTCGTAAGCCTTTTAAACCTTTAAAACCTGAATCCCAAATTTTAAATGAGAATACACACTTTAATTGACTCGTTTACTCCAATTTGAGTCAAACTTACTTAAAAATATTTTGGACCCAAAATAAAACTTAAGGACAGTCATTTTGACTATCTCGACCCATCCGAATTCAATTGCGCACTCAGAATCATCATCCGAAATACTTTATAACATCCTAATTTTTTTTTGGACCTCAACTTCCAAATTTCAAAATTTTCCAATTAAATTTTTTTTATTTCTCCCCAAAATTTAAATTTCACAGTCCCAAAATCGTGGGGTGTTACAACTAACGGGCTGAATCAAATAAACATATATACATACCGACCCAACATTATCGATCGTCATTTTTAACCCTTACTAACTAGTTAAATAAACATGAACAATGATATACATCCATAACTACCGGATCATCCATAGTAATTCAAACTAATAAAAATGTAATATACCCATTACCCTTATCAGAATTTATATAATACTAGCCCTACTTCCCAAGGCCTTATAAATTCTACTTATAGTTTCACACATAACTCATAGTAAAAATACAAACAATAACTATATTTAATCTCATATAATTCTGTCCTAATTCGTTGAAGCTATGCGTCTAGGTATGCATCCACACCTAACTTATATAAACACATCCAATATACTAATTAACCCCTTATCTAGGTTTCCAAAATCTCATTTATAAGCTAATACCACTCTTAAATTTCCAACTGATGCATTATACTCAATTTAACCCTTACAAAAAACCTGAGGTCAAACTACCCAACTAATTAGAGCATCAAATCCCAATGCCTCAACTCAAAATAATCCTATGATGATAGATCTCCAGCTAAACATAAGGCCAACCCCAAACTAACTTAAATTCTAAAAACCAACCACACAAATCACAAGCCCAAATGGCACAAAAATTGGGATCATCGATCGATCGATTAAGAGTTGATCGATCGATCCCTTTAGGCATTTGAAAATTCGCTTCTTATGGGAATCATCATCTTTAAACCCCCATTTCTCCCTCTGAAACTCCACTAATGCACTAAATCACATCAAATGAACATTTGAAACCTATTTCAAATGTTAAATCCCAAGTTTACAGGAAGATTCAAATGACAAATCCAATTCTCACTTAAGAGCCCTATATTTCCTAATTTCTTCAATTAACTAATGATTTCAATGGATTTATATACAAAATCATAGAGATTTAAATTGATTGATAATATAAAAGATCTATCAATCTCTAATAATTTCAAACGATATACACGAGGGAATCAATCAGCATAAAGGGGGATTTAACTTTAATTACTATCTTAATTAGGTTAATTATGAAAATAATCAAAGTAATCATACAAAACAGATTAAAATGTTATTATATTGAGATTTTAATGAATATATATAATGTTAACACACATGCAATCATAATCTAAATTTATATAAACTTACACCATTTGATTTGTGGAGAAACCATGCCAAAATCCCAATTTCCTTCTCTTCTCTTCAAGTTCCTTCTCTCTCTCTCTCTCTCTCTCTCTCTCTCTAGGAGCTTCCCACAAATTGTGTTTTGTAAATAATGAGGCTCATAAGATTTCATAATCAATAATTGAAACCTATTTATAAGATCAAATCCCAAATTTACATCAAGATTCAAGTAAAACCCCCAATTCTAACACAAGAACCCTAGATTTCCCAATTTCTTCAATTAACTAATCATTTTAATGTTTTTATACACAAAATTAGAGCGATTTTAATTGATTTATATTAGAAAACATCTTCTATTTAATACCTAATAATTTCAAGTCATATAGACGAGGTAATCAATCAACATAAAGGGGGATTTAACCTTAATTAGGTTAATTATAAAATTAATCGAAATGATCCTACAAAATCATATTAAAACATGATTATATTGAGATTTTAATGAATAGATATAACTTAACACACATGAAATCATAATCTATTTCTATATAAACTTGCCTAATTTGATTTGTGGGGAAACCAAAGCCAAATCCCTAATTTCCTTCCATTCCCTTCAAATTCCTTTTCTCTCTCTCTCTCTCTCTCAAGGAGCTTTTCACAAATTGTGTTTTGTGAATAATGAGGCTCCCAAGGTTTAAGTAAGCCGCTTAATTTTCGAAATTAGGCTTGGGCCCAAAATGGCCCCCTAACTAAATGGTCTAAAATATTCTCTAAATGGTCTAAAAATCCACCTAGATTCCATACAAACTCAAGATGTCTATAATCCTTTATTTTAAATAAAAACGGACCTTCTACGCATCCCAAAAGTCGAATACCAAATATACTAGAAAAAAATAACTAATAACTCGGTTATTTAGTAATTAATAGATACAAGTCCAAATATTAATAATTTAATTAATGAATTATCGTGTCTTAAAGCCGTTTTCAAATCCGAATTAATTAACACACAAAATGTAAATAGTGACATCCCACTTCACAATCAAGCACACATAATTAATTTCACAATATTTCATGATTAAATAATATGCATAAAAATATGGGGTATTACATTCCTCCCCCTTAAACAGGGAATTCAATCCTCAAAATTTGAAATAATTAAATTAATATTCGAATGACTTAGAATATCTCGCCCATAGCATCCTCATACTATCGTAAAATAA
This sequence comes from Sambucus nigra, assembly GCA_949130495.1. Taxonomy (NCBI): domain Eukaryota; kingdom Viridiplantae; phylum Streptophyta; class Magnoliopsida; order Dipsacales; family Adoxaceae; genus Sambucus; species Sambucus nigra. The sequence goes on from OX422210.1 coordinate 247,180,546, forward strand.
TCTACTAAATCTATGACCTAGCATACCCTATGGTCTCTTTTCTCGTAAAGGACATTCGGTTATACTCTAAACCAAAGTAGTCTAACCATTAAAATACTAACATATCACTCAAGGACTCCCTCCGTCCTATCCATAGAAACCATCGTGCACACTATCGGTGATAAGTTGAGGTCAAACGTTATCGGCCTTTTCCTATCTAAAAATTCTAAGAGTAACTTACCATCAGATTTCCTAAGTTATATTGGAACCCAAACTCCACTATTCCCATGGTATAAGATCATTAACAATGCCTGATATTTCACCTGAGGTGTAGCCTCAACCTACGCTTTCGTTCGTTCTCAAATTCCTTAGCCTACTCCAAAAAAGTTCACACGCTCTACTATGAAATCTTATTCTTAAGGTTATTTGAACATGACCTAATACGAATAGCTTACCAATCGTAATTTTAATTTTTTTAGTTAAACTAACTCAAATGACCCTAAATGGACCCATCGCCTCTTTGGAACTCCTGATTGCCATCAAAATCAATTTGTTTACTCTTACATTTCTACATTAGGATTTCAAACTCTATAATTCATCAAATGTCTCTTGTGTTCCATTATCTCGATTTACAGAAACACCATCTCAACACAAACCATACCAATAATCATTTCATCGTATCAACAATATGACTTCCCTAATTACAGTAAAACCAATCTATATTGGAATGTAAAACAGATCATAACACACACACATTGGTCAAAACTACTTCCTTTAGTTTGGTAACCGCACCTCGACAAAAAAAAATTCCTTAAAAAATGTACCCATCTCCTTGAATCAAACAGAGAAATGACCGATTCCCAATACCATTTGAATACCCACTGTCTATAAAATTCATCATTGGGGAATAAACAACCCTTAATCATAAATGTGGGTATTGCGGACACCACTACAATACCATTCCCTCTTTAATAAGATATTATCACAAATCATAACTAAATACCCCTTTGTGCAATCAAAAATCCACAAATGAAGCGCCTTCTCCATATGCTACTAAAAGGTTACCTTCCGGATATTCTCCTCCCGATTGCACCACTGATGATAGCTAGCTCCTATTTCACTTGCTATGAGGAAACACTGTCCTTAACTATTCCAACAGGTCATTGATGTGTAATAAGAAACACTTGTCTCATATCTCGGCATTATCTTGCTCCTGGTGGTCCTTGCATCCACTTAGTGACCCATCCATCTTTTGGGAGATTCCACACGATGACTTCATTCCTGAATACTCAATTGACTAAAAAAATTTAGAATTTTCTCCCACGACACCTCTACCATCTCTGGTGAAGTTAGTCCTATAAAATGTCCTTATGGCGGATCCAATGTAAGTGCCAACTCCAAGGCAAAATTAAACCTTTATGTAGGTGATAATTCAACACCCTAAACAACTAAAGACTAGAAGACTCTCGAATTATCGGTGACACCTCTATGCAACCGTAATACCATCTAATATACTCCCATCAATTCATAGGTGATTGTGTCAGACCTTTTCCCGAACCTAAGTACAACTACCTAAAGCAAAAGGTTGGCCCAAAAATAGCATATGAAAGCCTATCCCCGGTAGTCGGCATCAAAATAACATAGCTATGCACATAAGCTCACTAATATTATGATGATATTCAGATAAAATTAAACAAAGCAATTGAAACCAAGCCAACCAAACGAACTAATACGTCTCTATAATCATGCTATAAAGTATCCCCTTACCCGTTGGGGGTAACCGTAATTTACTAAAGCTCAAAGAAAACATATACACCTCATAATCATAGTGCACACACATTACTTAATCAATAATTACAAATCCTCGATGACTAACCAAAACTCATGCTCACAAGCCATAAACATACCCATAACCATTCCCTGGAGTTACCTCAAAAAGTTATTTATCACTAAGGAATCTTATAGCTACGTGGCCTGACTTGTTATGAGCATAACACCTTCCTCTAAAGGAACTATCGAAATGACATCCCCAGTGGAGGCCCTGCTGACCTTACTTCTTTAGTCATTTCTATTATAATATGCATCATTTTCCCTGCTTTCATAGTTCATGGCTCTATTGTCCATAATTCCCCCGACCCTAGTAGCCAAAATATATCACGTCGTCTACTTTTGGAAACCTCTCAATTTTCCCCTCCTATGCAATTCCTTCTGCTAGTAAGGGCCCCCTACTCAGGTCTATGCTGCACCGTCTTTATTCATTGGGCCAACTTTATCCTCGGCCTTTCCAATCCTGCGGACTCTATCCCTATAATATGTATAATACTCATATAGTAGAAGGCTAACTTCAACCACCTGAGCATAAGTGGTGAAGAGAGGTTATCCACTACCATATGCCAAACCATTTACACAAGGTTTCTACTAATGCTAAAAGTATTTCTCGCACTATAACTGATAACACAAGCATCCTCATTTTCTTTTATATTAATCTCTACTGATGTAGAGAGAGAAATATAGTTAAAATCCTCCTCATATTATCCACCACACAGTTATAGATGAGGTCTTCATAAAATTACTTCAAATGTCCATAAGGATGGTGAGTGAAAATATTTCCGCTCAAAACATATGTTAAGCACTCGCTAAATGTCTCACATCCAAAAGCTCTTAACTCTTGACCGAATCGATCTCCACCGTGGGACATCTCGTAAGAGAAATCCAAATAAGGAGACCTCCCGATACACTTGGTTTACTCATGTCATTCATCAGGAAATAATGGCACGAAATCTCCTAAACGATCGTCGTTATAGACAATACAATTCCTACACGGTAAAGCTCTAAAGACTTCAAAGTAAAAAAGCAATGGATCTACTCAAGATCCCTAGGACACTAGAACACGAAATGCTCTAATACTAACCGTGAAACCCCGTAAAATTCATAAATAAATTGATTGGATCTAATAAAAATTCACGTGAATAAAACACATTTGGTAAAATTCTCAGCATAACGAAATAACTAAAATTGAACAAGTAATAAGAAGATAATGAAATAGTGAATAACATGTGACACCCCGCCTAATTAAATACTGGGCGATCACTCCTTTATTAAATTAAATCAAGGTAAACAGTTGGTTCATTCTCAGCATCACTGTCGATAAAAATAAATTTTCCAATTTAACACCCTAAATAATTAAGCTAAGTGTCAAAACCATTTTCATACATACTTCCAAATTTTATTTAAAGAAAATCATTTATTTTATTAACAACATTCAATAAGTAAGAATCACACCACATTAAATATCTGCAACATAGTCCAATTAATTTAAAACATTCGTCAATCGAATGTCAACATGCGAAATATGAACTAACACAATCAAACCGAATAAAACCCATAGTAACAAAACTGGAAATAACTGAAATACAAATGTCCAATAACTACGGAATAATGGAAAGAGCTACACATGCTCAACTAAATGAAAGTGCTAAGAGTGGATCCGAATGAACGAAGTCGTCTATTCAAAAGACTTGCAACTCCCACCTAAGCTGCAGCGCCTTCCTTCCAAGAGATCCTAAGTAAGACACCCCTGTGGCTGGGCACCTGTAATACATACATATATATATACAAGAGAGAGAGAGAGAAAAACGGATCAGAGCCCGAAAGTGTGTTTGATTTAAAATACGTTTAGTAAGTATTTAAATTGATACATGCCAATGCAACAACATATTAGAGCGCCACTCTCTTGAGAAATTCTCACCTCTCTTCTAATGTGCACGCCTATCGTACTAACCTTCCCAACGGCTTATCTTATCATTTTATCATACTAACCTTCCCAATAATTTAACTTATCTTACTTACTCATAAGATTTCAAAACCGACCAATATCATAGTTTAAAAAGAATACTTCCAATTTGTAGCACAACTCTCGTTTTAGCTTTATTAATTTATAAGGTTTCCCAGTGTCATATTATACTTTCACAAAACAATTATTTACTATTTGAGTCATCAATCATGTCCTACTTATCAAATAACAGTAGGCAGTTCCAAATTCCCGAATCTCATATATATATATTAACTACTCGAATAATATATATATAATAACAACACCCCAAATACAACTATGGTGCGTGCATACTTCTACTATCCAAACCCCATACCCCTCATATCAAGGGGAATACAAGTTCGGAATCACTCTCGAACTGTATTAACACATACACAAACAATATCGAGGCGAAGCATAGATTCCAAGTCTCTAAGAGGATGGCACATACTCGCGTCTCTTAGGACCGTCTGAACTATCAATTCGATAGCCTGTACCAAGGATATCTATCTTCTAGGGTACAAGTCAATATCCCCCATAAAGGTCCCATCGAGATAAGACTGTCCCGTAACCTCAAGGATAGCAAGTAGCGCGGTATATTTTTCACATGTATATAATATATGTACACACAATCATATAAATATACCACTTTCATCATATTAATATAGGTTCCTCTCGTCACCCATAATTACAACATTTATCCTAAATTTCACATTATTAGTATTACGTATAAGGTTTCATCTCTAACCTTACCTCGAAGGGTTTTCTCACTTATTTCGTGACACTCGTGGACTTTATTCTTCCAAGTAGAAAATTCAGTAGCTGTCGTTATTACGTTTCAACGTAACTCTCTTACGCGCCTCACCCTTTAATATATCAATTCACTAACCCTAAAGTAAATATCCCATAAATACCATTCTCGTCGAATATTAATGATCCCAACATTTATTCATACGCCCTACTGGTCCTCCATGTCTCCCAAATCATTATACTAAGAATGCCCAAGAATTATATCACAACAATTCGATTTTTAAATCATTTACAAAAGGAAATAAGAGTCTGCCAGGAGGGGTCGATCTATCGAGGTTTGGGGCTCGATCGATCGATCAAGCAGGTCTCCGAAATATGCAGAATTACAGTTACGGGTTTCATCTCCAAATTTATACCAAATCCATATTTTCAAGTTCCAATCGTCCCAGAATGCTACTACTAGCATTATAACATTATATCATATGTTTCCAACGTAAGGCATGGGTCTTTCTATCATTTAATCAAGGATTAACAGCCCCAAAAGTTAATTAATTATCAAGAACACTAAAATTCTCTTAAACAGGTTTCTAACCAATTTTCTTCAGAAATTCCTTCTTATATTTATCAAAATTTCGTGGTTACATCCCTCTACATGGCAAGGTTTCTAGAATTTCCATATAAATCAAAACTACATGGGTTTTCCTATCACAAATTGGATTTTCTTCCATATTTTTCATCTCTAATCATTCCTAAACTAATATGAAAATTGCACCAACAAAAATACGCAAGATAAACACTTGCCTGGGATTTTCAGAAGTTTGGATTGTGGCTGATTTTGGTGTGGTTGCGTTCCCCTTCTCGCGATCTACGCGTTGGTGGTGGCGGCGGTGCAAACCGGTGACTTTTTGGCATTGAATTGCCTTGAGGGCTCTCTCCTCTCTTCTCCAATGGCCGTTCTAGGGTTCTGAATATTCTAACCCTAAATGACTAACCTAAATGGATGATATAGGTTGCTGAATTTCGTGGGTTTAATTACCCAAATATGTAAAATGACTAAAATGCCCTCCCGGGGTACTAATTAGGCCTAAAAACGCCCCGAGACCCAAAATACACCCCCGGGTACACATTTTTGACTATCTCGACCCTTCCGGACGCGTTGGCGCACTCAAAACGACCATACGGGCAACTTATAAAATATTCACTTTTTATTTATCAAAATTTAGTCCCGACGCGACACGAGCACGTTCTGACTTCAATTTCCGAAATTGCCATTTAACTCACTCATGACATTCAATATAACCAATATAATATATTACTTTGCTCATTAGTAATATTCAACAAATTTCCCATAATTACTAACTCTCGTCACGTTAATAATTATAACATAATTAATTTTTGTATTTTTATTAAATAATTAACTCACATTAAATTCAATAAATCCCCAAATTAATATAGCATAAAAATACGGGGTATTACATAACACAAATCTAACTCTGATACCAGTCACTGCAAATATAATAATGTAACACTGAAATATAATAATGTATCTCATACAAATGACCAACTTTGAATATAAGTATCGCATATACAAGTTGACTGAAACTAAAAAGTACAAGAAGAGGATGAGCTAAACTTGCTCGAATCCTATAACTTAGGTGTAATTAATGGAACGTCGCAAGAGATTCTCCTCGAACGAACCCGGTCTACATGATATACCATAACCTAAGACTTGTGAAAATTGATAAAATAACAATGTAAACAACAAACCTGTGTAGAATAAGATTATAACGGAATTTGGTACACGTTATAGCTACATATCTTCCTCTCATATTTTAGTTGATTTTAAGTTATTAGTTACCCAACACAACAACCTAAAATAACATGCGGCTCTAAATCCTGAACCCATATGTATCCCATATGATTAAAGTTTACCTCATCATTCTTTAATTTCTACCATTACAGCATTAGGTTAGTCTCTTTCATTATAAATTACATGATTTACTAAGGTCTTAAACATATGGTACTCCTTAGTAAAAGTAATACATAATTTCGAGTCATAAGTATGAAGGTAGGCATCCCTACTATAAGTCATAGACATCTCTAGCATAACACATAATTAAGTACAACTATCACTAATACCACAACGTAATTTCATAAGGTATGATAAAGACAGTCTTTACGTCTAACATACATATATAAATACATTCCCCGACAAGTACAAAAAAGGGTCTTATCGCATGCTCGCAAATAACAAAGGCATATCCCTATCGGTTTCAGGGATAACTCATGTGTACTAGGTATAGTCTTAGGCCTCCCCAGACCTAAGACCTCGTCAAGGGATAAATTTCTACGCCTACACATCATACATATATCCCACCATACCCAAGACTATACGATGAATCCTCTTCATGAAACGCTCTCAGTACACAAATACCTATACGTAGGACCCTAGGGTAAAATGACCCTGGATTTCTCGTCTACTCACTGAGGTACTATTGCGGTCGATGTTTCATGCACTCCATAATGGAATCCCTCTTAGTACGTTCGCCACGAGCACTCATACATGGTATGAATTTAATATAAATCATCCAATCAAATATATAACAGGTTGAATCAAATAAACATATATACGTATCGATCCAACGTGACCTGTTCTCATTCAGAACCCTTACTAATGGGTTAAGTTAATATAAACATGTATATAAATCCATCACTACCAAATCATCCATAGTAATCCAAACTAATAAAATGTAATGCACTCGTTACCCATATCCGAATTTATATAATACTAGACCTACTTCCTAAGGTCTTTCAAATTCTAGTTATAGTTTCGCATATAACTCATACTAAAAATACGCACAATAACAATATTCACTCTCATATAATTATGGCCAAATTTTGAGGATACGCGTCTAGGTATCCATCCACACTTATATAAATATATCCAATATACTAATTACCCTTACTCTAGGGGTTTAACTAATTTACATTCTTCCCAAAGGGGTAAACGCATCATTAGTGCATCATAACGATCCTAATAATCCTGATAAAAAACTAATTCTCTTGTCTTCCTAAATCACATTCAATAACTAATCATACTCTCGAATTTCCAATTAATCCATTATAATCAATTTAACCCCTGCAAAACAACTGAGGTCAAAAAAGCCAACTAATTCAAACCCTAATTCCCAAATCATCAACTAAAAGTAATCATATTCTAATACATATCCAACTAAACCAAATGCCAACCCCAAAATAACCTTAAATTCAAAAAACCAACCAAACAAATCACAAGCCCAGATTTCATAAAAAATAGGATCACCGATCTATTGATCATGGGTCAATCGATCGATCCCTACAAGTATTTAAATATTCACTTGTTACGGGAATCATCATCTTTAAACTACATTTCTCCCTCTCAAACTTCATTAATGAACTCACAAGCTTCCTCCAAACTTGCAACCAACATTTAAACGATAAAGTCACATCAAATCAACAATTGAAACCTATTTCTAACATCAAATCCCAAGTTTACATTAAGATTAGAATGAAAAACCCAATTTTACTCATGAACCCTAGATTTCCTAATTTCTTCAATTAACTAATGATTTTAATGGATTTGTATAAACAATCAGAGGGATCCTAATTGATTTATAATAGAAAACGTCTTCTAACCAATCTCTAACAATTTCAAGTCATATACATGTGGGAATAAATTAACATGAAGGGGGATATAACCTTAATTACTATCTTAATTAGATTAATTAATAAATTAATCAAATTAATCATTAAAATAAAACTAAATCATTATTATATTGAGATTTTATTGAATATATACAATCTTAACACACATGCAATCATAATCTAATTCTATATAAACTTTTGTTATTTGATTTATGGGGAAACCATGCCAAAATCCCCATTTCCTTCTCTTCTCTTCAAGTTCCTTCTTTATCTTAGAGAGATTCCCCCAAGTTGTGTTTTGTGACAAATGAGCTCCTAAGGTTTCATAATCACTAATTGAAATCTATTTCTAACATCAAATTCCAAGGGTACATCAAGAATCAAATGAAAAACCTGATTCTCGCTCAAGAAGCCTAGATTTCCTAATTTCTTCAATTAACTAATGATTTCAATTGATTTATACACAAAATCAAAGGCATTTTAATTTATTTATAATGGAAAACATCTTCTAGTCAATTTCTAATAATTATAAGTCATAAAAGTGAGGGAATCAATTAACATAAATGAGGATTTAACCTTAATTATAATCTTGATTATGAAATTTATTAAATTAATCATACAATTCAAATTAAAACATGATTATATTGATATTTTAATGAATAGATATAATCTTAACACACGTGCAATCACAATATAATTCTATATAGACTTGCCTCATTTAGTTCGTGGAGAAACCATGCCAAAATCCCCAATTTCCTTATCTTCTCTTCAATTTCTCTCTCTCTCTCTCTCTCTCTCTCTCTCTCTTATAAGGAGCTTCTCCTAAATTGTGTTTTATGAATAATGAGGCTCCTAAGATTTAATAAGCCTCTTAATTTCCAAAGTTGGGTTTGGGACTAAAATGGTCTCCTACCTAAATGGTCTAAAATAGTCTTAAAATATACCTCAATCCCACACTAACCCAATAGTCCTATAATCCACCATTTTAAATTAAAAACAAACCTTCTACATGTACTAAAATCTGAATACCAAATATGCCAAAAGCAAATAACTAACAACTCAGTTATTTAGTAATTAACCGATACGAGTCCACATATGAAATAATTTATTTAATGAATTACCGTGTCTTAAATTCAATTTCAAATATTAACAACACACAAAATATAAATAGTGACATAACATGACAATCAAGCACAAGTAATTAATTTCCACAATTGTTCATAATTAAATAAATGCATAAAAATACAGTATATTATGAATGTATATTATTGTTATAGTCGATTATTGCTCATGATTATATGTACTCAATCTATATAACTCCTAAGTTGTTATAAAGAAAGCCATTTTATTTCATTTAGTGTAACATTTATTTCCTTATCCTTGTATTAATCTTTCCACTATCAGGGCTACATATTCTATCTTTCATAATATTCATAGAACCCTATATGAACCCTCTTACTCCTATATTCTCCTACCCAAATCTCAAATATCCATTATATACAAACTCTTCACCCAAGTGAATCCAATTTCTAAGTAAAAAATCCTATGAATCTTATGATCTCATGTATTTTCCATGTACCCATCATGTGTATTCCACTCTCCATGTAACTTGGTAAGAAAATCCCCTCACATAATATATCTAAATCACACTCAATCCATGAAACACTTACACACTATGATACCCCGTAAAATACATATATAGATTGATCAAGTCTAATACAAAAATTATGGGAATAAAAAATATTTGGTAGCATTATGAACATAATGAAAAAAATATAACAAAATAAATAAATGTACAATAAGATAATAACTATTGAATTTGAGAACGCCCCTAATAGTGCGTCCTTAGGAAGAAATGGTCAGAACAAACAAAAAGTATATTTTTTTTTATATTTTTCAATTTTAAAGATAAAAACTTTAAACAAATTGAACCTAATAAAACTTGTTTACCAAATTAAACTATTTGTTGTGGAAAAATTGATCTACCCAATTTTATCTTATTAACCTAAAACATGCTTCTAGGTGATAAGAAGATAAAATAAGTAAGACAACTATAATACATCGATGTACGAGGAAAACCAAGAAGGAAAAAAACCTCGGACGACCCAGCCAAATAATTCACTATGATAATGTTTTACAAAGACTAGGCCGTAGACTTACTCGACGACTCATACCTCTCGCAAGCCTTGACTCTCTTCTATCTTCAACGTCTCCTCCACAGTGCAATGTAGGAGTCCACCCATGCAAGATTCCACAACACACAAATCCACACATGCCTTGGTATCCACCAATAAGGCTCAGCAGCCATCTACAAAATCGGAACACGGAACACTGCTTCTTCACCAAAACACAGCAAACCACAAATACGGAGTCCACCGTATGAAACAAGTTATTTCAAGATGAAGAGAGATGAAATTTGGTGCCTAAACAAAATATCTAAAAGCATATGAATATGTAAACTTTGATCTTTAAACTCAATGAGTGAAACTAGGGTTTTGAAACTTTTGTAAATAAGTAAGGAATTGATTTTTCCAAAAGTTGTTAAAAAACTCAGTCCAACGCGCCTTAAATAGTGAAAACATAAAATTTCAAGGCGAAAAACTCATTTGAAAGAAAATGTATAGTTCATTTGAAAGAGAATCTCTTTTCATTCAAACAAAACTCAAGTTCGTCTGAACTAACAAGCTAACTAATTCCAATGAGCTTCCAACGAGATTCTTTTTTCTTAATAGAGAATGCTCGTTTGATGTTCGTTAGATGTTCATTCTAACGAGGTTCCAAATGTCATTCTAATGGGGTAAAAATTTGTTGCAGCGAAAATCAGTTTTGTTCTAGCGAGTTGCTAAACTCATTCCAATGAACTCAAAAACAAAAAAATATTTTCTTCAAAAATAATTTTAAAAATAGTTCGAAATAATTTTGTTAAAAATCAAACACCTAAACCTAAATCCAAGGACCATATATAATGCATCCATACCGTACCAGATCCTCGATAAATGTGAAGAAAAATTTGGCACGAAAAACATGACACAATGTATATCTACTTTGAAGTTTGGTCGTTATGTCTTCATTAAACATGTCACAGGCTTACGAGTTCGACAATAAAAATCCTAATTGATGACTCAAACGTTTGTCCAAAATTAATCCAATTACAAAAAAATTGACTCAATTGGAAATTTTCCCTTACAAATGCCCCCCTTTGGCTATTCCGAGACAAAATCAAATAAAAATCCTATGGTCCATCAAGCTCTCTAAAAAGACTCAATCCCTAACCCTAAATGGAAAAAAAGAGTGCACACGCCTGACAAACACATAAACTGAGTAACTTTGCACGCTTGAAAACTTTATCATATGTTGTAAACCTTCACACTTAAAATACACCTTCAAATGCAAAGAGAATATAACAAGTGTTAAATTCGCGTATGAATAAATATCTAGCTATGTCTATGAATCTCAACCTAGGTAAGATGTCTCCCCTTAAGATAAAAAATCCTAATCATGAGAGGAAATATACTATTTCTCTTTCTTTTTGTTCAGGAATAGACAAAGCAAGAAATAATAAAACTATTTCTTCCCCATAAACCAAATCTCCCCCTAAATATTTGTAAGGACATAAATTTCCAATTGAGCCCTTGTATTGTTTTGACTTAATTCCATGAACAAAACCGTGTTTATAATATGTCATAGGGAGAATTTTATTTTGTCACGATCCCACTTGGTCTATGACGTATTGAAGAAATTGAAGACGTTGCGGCAAAGCTTCAAAGAAATAATCATGCCGATGTTTATTTGGTGCAAGTTTACTCATTTATAAAGTTAATTTCATTCCGAGATCACTCAGGTATGAATGCGTATAATTAATGGTGCTCAAAATTATTTTATAAAAGATAAGGATGTAATTTTTATAAAGAAAAATGTTTTTAAATGTTTTAAAAGTGTTTTAATGGTTTAAACTTCATTTTATGATGATAAGCTCGAAATAGAGTTTGACTAATTTGAATCTCTTTGTTAAGAGATGTTTTTATCCGAAAGTCAAAGAGAGTCAAACTTTTGCGAGGTCGCTCGAACGACATTGGATCTCGTTCGAACGAGATACAATGTCGAGCGAACGACATGCTTAAGTTGTTCGAATGACACGTTTTTCGAGGCGGTGTTTCAATCCTATTTAAATAGAGTTTGCCTCATAATTTCGTAGGTGTACTTTCTGGAAAAGAGTTTTACAAACCAGAACCCTGTTTGCACATGTTTTCTAAGGTTTTAAAGTCTTAAACACATCCTTAGAGTTTGCAAAGATCCGAGTTATCATTTTTATATGTTTAAGTGATCTTGCGGCACCAAAGTTGTTTGTTCTACACATTGAACACAAAGGGTTTTGCGGTGAAGAAGCGACGGACATCGTGTTCGACATCGTAGACATATCAAAGCCATATCGGTGGACACCGAGACATACGTGGATGCGTGTGCTGTGGACATAGATCATGGAAGATGAAATTTCTGCGTTGGGACTATTGAAGAACGGTGGAAGATCAGAAGGAGCGTCAAGACCCGTGGGGATCGAGTCTTAGTGTAAAGTTAATCTGTCTTTGTAAAACCATTATTCATAGTGATTTTCTGGCTTGGGTCGTCCGAGGTTGTTTTCCCATTTTTGGGTTTTTTCCTCGTACATCCGGCATTGTGAGTATTCTTTACTTTACTTTACTTGCTTTAATCACTAGATGCATGTTTAGGATTAATCAAGATAAAATTGGTGTAAAGTGAGAATTGGGATTTTGTAACTTGGTTTGGTGCATAATTAAAAGTTGGATCTTTTTCGAAGAAAAATTGGTTTTGTTTAAAACACACACATCGGGCCACTCACACACTTTCAAATTGGTATCAGAGCTAGAAAACATTTTTATTTGTTTTGTGATCCTATGTGTTTTCAAAGATGAATTCTGGATATAATGAATTTTCTCGAACCCCTATTTTTGATGGCACTAATTACACTTATTGGAAGATGAGAATGAGATGTGCTTTAAAATCTATTGATGAGCGTGTTTGGCTTGCAGTTGAGAAAGGTGGACACCCCTGTCACTATTGTAGGTGAGGTCACTACTTTAAAGCCTGTTGAGTCTTGGACTAAAACTGAACAAAGATTTGCACAATATAATTCTAAGGGTTTGTACGTTATTTCTTCACATGTCACACAGGAAGAATATAATAGAATTATGACTTGTGAAACATCAAAAGAAGCTTGGGATATTTTGGCACTCACTCACGAGGGCACTAGCACGGTTAGGGCGTAAAAACTTCAAAATCTCACTACACAGTTTGAGACCATTAGAATGTTAGAGAGTGAGACCTTTAATGAGTTTTATGATAGGTTGTCCAATATTGTCAACTCATCATTTGACATAGGTGAGAAAATTCCCGACAACCGTGTCATTAAGAAAATCCTTGGGTCATTGACTAGTAGGTTTGATGCGAAAGTGACCATTTTAAACTCCTTGGGTAGGTTAGAATCAACAAAATGAGAAGAGATTATAGGTGACTTACAAACCTATGAAATCGACATGATTACCTCCAAGCAAGTGCCTAAGAAAGAAAAGGGTATTGCTTTGAAAACCCGGAAGGAGGAAATTAAAGTTTCGGATTCCGATTCCGATTTCGATTTTGAAGATGTCGCTTTGTTGGCAAAGAAATTAAAAAAATTTATGTAGTTTCAAAAGCAATCGAAAGATGCCAAGAAATTTGAAAAATTCAAGAACATCAAAGTAGATCCCACCTCTAAGGATAAGTTTGAGAAGTCTAATAGAGATGAGTCGAATAAGTGTTTTGGGTGTGAGGGGTACGGTCACAAGGTTAAGGAGTGTCCCAATAGACTTAAGAAAGAGGGCAAGCAACCCATTGTCTATAGTTCGACCTTAAGTGATAGTGAACCGGAAGAGGGAGAGAGTTCCCCCATTGAGCGTAACTTTGTTGCATTTATGGCATGTCATGTGAGCGACAACGACAGTACTCATGTGAATGACACTTTCGAGGAGGTTTTGAGTGTATCCCATGTTAGTGAGGGTGAAGAGTGTGACAAGGAGGAGATAGATGCAAAAGAATTGCAAAATGCGTTTAATGAGTTGTGTGCCGAAACGGTGAAGGTGAAAAAGGCTAACTCAAAATTGCAATCTAAGTTGAATGAGCGTGCCATAGAAAATAATGATAGTTTGATTGAGGATCTTAGGGCACGAGAGAAGAAGTTTAGGGAGAAACTAGAGTTTGTGGAGAAAGAGAGAGACACTCTCCGTGGTTTGATGGAGTCCTTGAAAAAGGAGATTTTAGAGTTTGAGGAGACTAAGCATTTACTCGAGTATAGGATTATTGAGTTGGAGGAAAGGTTGAAAGACTCCTCTAGAGTCAAGTTTGATTTGGAGGCTAGATTGGAGAAGTTAGATAAGATCTTAGGCACCATCCAAATTAAGGGAGATAGGGGAGGTATAGGTTTTGGTGAGAGAGTTGTTCCCATCCCCCCCGCACGTGTGAGAAACACTAGGATGGTTAGAAAAGGTCCCCATAAAGGTAATCATTCCCACCACCGCTACACTTGCACATTTTGTGGCAGGAAAGGTCACCTTAGGCGTTATTGTTACGACCTTAAAAAAGCTCCTAGGAAGTTTAGGAATAAAGTTACCCCGGTTCCCCACACCCACATGCGTCGTTTTACACCTACTTGGGTTAGGAAATCGGATTTAGTGGCTTTAGGAATGAAACTTCATGATTCTCGTTTGGGTACACTTGATTCTTCCCATGCTAAATCTAAAGGATGATAGTGTTGCCATGTTTGTCATATGCTAGTTTGCTTCATGATATATTCATTGCTAGTATTATGACATATGTATCATTTTGTATTATAATTTTCATTTGTTTGAGTCTTATTTGAAAAATACAAAAAAAAATTGTTTTTGAGAAAATTTTTGAAAAGCCCAAAAGATTTTTAGTTTTTGTTTTTGAGTTTACATGTTTGATGTGGCATATTGGTGTGCTTGGACCCCCCATCGTTTCATTATCCATGTGACTAGGACATTTGGTCATTATTATCGATACTTAGAATGATCTTAACCATTGTTTATATGGGGTTGTTTCGAAGTTGATATGCATCTTGATTCGACTTTGTATATATGCCAACATCGTACACATGCACGAGTTTATATGGATGTTTGACTTCTCTTGCACATTTGAATTTGGTGAGGCCTTCTTATCCCAATCTTGTCATCTATGCGTAAGTAAACTTAAGGAGAAGTGTGCATGTAATAACCGTTTACCGTGAGGATTTTATATTTAAAAAAATGATGAGTGATTCACGGGAAAGTGCTGCGAGAGTTCAAACTTAACTCGTCGTGAAAGCCACCGTTTAAAAAGATCCCAAAAAGAAAAAGCTATATGCTAAGAAAAGGGCCAATAAGATTTTCTCTAAGTTGAGAATGCTAGTAACCTCAAAAGAGATTAAAAAAGTATGTTTATATGAGGGTGTTTGGTTGGAGAAAATTTAAACGGGTTTGCACATATAATCCTAATGTTGAAACATTGCAATTTGACGCTATTGTTTGTAGAATCGTCAAAATTCTGGATCTGTGTGCATGTAGTATGTTTAGTTCATTGAGCTCACACTTTAATTGTCATTTGTCTATGATAAAGTTTGATGATTTATCGCTATCAATTAAAGCTTCTTGATCGTTTCGATGTGTTGGAATTATGACTCATTTGTTGTAGTTTCACGCCCATTCATTACATGTCCATGTTTGAGCACATCGGTACTATATTTGCATGTAACTCGCATTTTTAGTTTTTATGAGTTTTTGCATTTTGTGTGAAAAGCATACTATTTTAGCACTGTTTTGCTTCTGTCAGTCCCTTCCTGGAATTTTTTTCTGAATATTTTTTCACTGGGCAATACTTTATAATATTTCTGGGAAACTGGGAAATTTTGACAGGTCGGGCGAATTCGTTCTAACGATATCTCATCTCGAGCGAACGACTTATGTACTTCATTCAAGCGACTTCCTCATCTCATTTGAGCGAAGTCCCTGGCTCGTTCGAACGACAGGGTGAAAAACGTCTTCTGATTGGTTTGTAGTCCTCTGGCTTAATTTGATATATTTTTGGTACTGCAGGAAGCATTTTTTGGATTAATTGGTTTATATGCAGGTTCTTTTATATTCCAAATTGGTTTTTGCATATGAGTCTGTTTATCACACTTGATTTGACTGGTACACTCTTTGTGGGATTCATTTTTTAACTAGCTACTATTTTGGCATTACAAGATCTTGTTTAGCTGGTTTTCTCATGTTTATCTAGCGGTTTTCATTTTTCAAAATTGGTATCAACTTGATTCTATTTGGTATCATATTCTCATGCTAGATGTTTCATATTGGTTTATCTTTTCACCGGATTGCCTATTCGAGACAAAAAGGGGGAGAAATGTATGTGATGTAGGGGGAGATTTGTTGAGTGCTACTTTATGTTTCAAATTGGTAACAAATTGGTATCAAATAATTACTCACATGTTTTCAAATGATATGCTCTTATTGAATATATAAATTGTTTACATTTATTCCCCCATACTTCACTTGGTATTTGTTTGTCTGTTTCATGTGTGTAGGTATGCTTCAGCGATTTGAGATTTCAAGTCTACATCACATTCAAATAGTTCATGCTTGGCGGTGCTTCATATATTAGTCCGCGTCCTGTATTTTTGATTTTGGGTTTATGGGATGGGATTTAGGCGTTATACGGCTTGACGGCCCGGTTAGGCATTTCACTGGTTTAGTTTTATCCCGGAATAGTCAAAGGGGGAGATTTGTAAGGACGTAAATTGGCAATTGAGTCCCTGTATTGTTTTGACTTAATTCCGTGAACAAAACTGTGTTTGTAATATGTCATAGGGAGAATTTTATTTTGTCACGATCCCACTTGGTCTATGACGTATTGAAGAAATTGAAGACTTTGCGGCAAAACTTCAAAGAAAAAATCATGCCGATGTTAATTTGGTGCAAGTTGACTCGTCTTTAAAGTTAATTTCATTCCGAGATCACTCAGGTATGAATGTGTATAATTAATGGTGCTCGGAAGTATTTTATAAAAGATAAGGATGTAATTTTTATAAAGAAAAATGTTTTTAAATGTTTTAAAAGTGTTTTAATGGTTTAAACTTGGTTTTATGATGATAAGCTCGAAATAGAGTTTGACTAATTTGAATCTCTTTGTTAAGGGACGTTTTTATCCTAAAGTCAAAGAAAGTCAAACTTTTGCGAGGTCGCTCGAACGACATTGGATCTCGTTCGAAAGAGATACAATGTCACGTGAACGACATGCTTTAGTCGTTCGAACGACACATTTTTTGAGGAGGTGTTTAAATCCTATTTAAACAGAGTTATCATAATTTCGTAGGTGTGCTTTTTGGAAAACAGTTTTACAAACCAGAACCCTATTTGCACATGTTTTCTAAGGTTTAAAAGTCTTAAACACATCCTTAGAGTTTGCAAAGATCCGAGTTATCATTCTTCTTTGTTTAAGTGATCTTGCGGCACCAAAGTTGTTTGTTCTACACATTGAACACAAAGGGTTTTGTGGTGAAGAAACGACGGACATCGTGTTCGACATCGTAGACGTATCAAAGCCATATCGATGGACACCGAGACATACGTGGACGCGTGTGTTATGGACAGAGATCGTGGAAGACGGAATTTCTGCGTGGGCACTATTGAAGAACGGTTGAAGATCAGAATGAGCGTCAAGACCCGTGGGGATCGAGTCTTAGTGTAAGGCTAATCTGTCTTTGTAAAACCATTATTCATAGTGATTGTCTGGCTTGGGCCGTCCAAGGTTGTTTTCCCGTTTTTGGGTTTTTTCCTCGTACATCTGGCGTTGTGAGTATTCTTTACTTTACTTTACTTGCTTTAATCACTAGATGCATGTTTAGGATTAATCAAGATAAAATTGGTGTAAAGTGAGAATTGGGATTTTGTAACTTGGTTTGGTGCATAATTAAAAGTTGGATCTTTTTCGAAGAAAAATTGGTTTTGTTTAAAACACACACATCGGGCCACTCACACTTTCAATATTTGAACATATGATGCCAAGATAAATAGGGGGAGGGAATAAAATCATGAGAAAGTGTAAAATGCCACAAAGCATAATATGTAAACACAAGCAAAAATAATCCAAGCAATGATTAATAATATCAATATTAATTCAAACATATACCAATGTGAATAATCAATAAAGTGTGATACCAATTTTACAATTGTCAATTTGAGATATGAAATTTCAATGCACATAATGCGAGATATTAATATGATCATATGTCATGCCAATTAAAATCTAAAGATAAAACATATGGCAATCAAGGAATAATGCAAACCACAAAGACTAAAAACCAAACGATACCTTAAATATAAAATGCAAAATATGCCAATGAAATACCGATACATATATATAGGTATAAACAACCATAAAAACTTGATACAAAACACATAAGATTTACACACTAGTATAGTACCGATGTGTCTAAATATGTGGGACGGAACGAATGGGTGTGAACTAGATACAAATGAATTATGACCCAAACACTCAAATATGTTCAAGGAGTTCTAATTGACCCCAAAATTTAATCAAACTAAGATAAAACCTCAAGTGACAAGATGAAGTTAAATATATGAACAAAGAAGCACAATGCACACAAGCCTAAAATATTGATGATTCTACAAAACAATAATGTCATGAAAATATAAGAATAATTAGGATTCATTCTTCAAACCTGTTAATATTTAACTATAACACCCTCCAAAGATAAAGATATAACATATTTTCTTTTCACTCAATTCATTTGAAGCTATCACTTTTGAAAATCAAACTAAACTATATTGGCTTTGGCAATTTTTCTATTTTTATTGCCTTTGAATCTTTTCATTAGGCTCTTGCCAATGGTGGCTTTCCCGTAAAGGAGATTTTCTCATTTTGTAGTCCTTTCCCATTCACCCTCATATATGTAATAAAAACCAAACAATCTCACGGGCAATAATTATTACATGCCCAAATCCCCCCATAGTCACAAAATGTGTAGATGAGAAGATTGATGGGAGAACTTCTCATAAATCTAAAATATAACATGTGAAGTTAATATTCAAAAAGCTTGTACATGTATCTGTGGAGTTATATATAAAGTTGAATCCATAAAGAAAATTAAAGTCGAAACAACTCCATGCAAACATGATTAAGAACAGTCTAAGTATTGACAATCATAACTAAATGTCCTATTCATATAGAAACATGGAATGAATTGGATTCAAACACAAAATGTGTAAAACTAAGCTACACAAAAAATAAAAATCTCTTTGAATTTTTCTAAAAAATTCCAATTGAAAAATAACTCAAAAGACAAACAAAATATTTTTGTATTTTTCAATATGATGTAATAAATAAAAAATAAAATACAAAAGATACACACAAGATACAACTAGCAAAACATATATATCACGAAGCATAAAAGCTAATGTGTCCTAACATGCAAACACAATAAATCATTAGATATAGCATGGGAATTATCATGTCCAAGAAAATGAGAATTAACAAGTCTAATATGTAATGCCTCTAAATCCGATTTCCTAACCCACATAAGTGTAAATGATGCTCTTAGGTTTTGGGAACCTTGGTGACTCTATTATTGACTTTCTAGGACCGTTGTTATCATATAAAAATCTCCTAAGGTGACCTTTCTTACTGCAATGAGTGTAAGTGTAAACAAGACGAGGGCTATTACCTAAGGTTTGACCTTTCCTAACGTTCCTAGTCAACCCTATCAAACGCATTGTCTTGGCTTGGTGAGTGGAAGCATTATCATCAAAGATAATTCCATGCTTATCATATTTGATTGGATGGTTCCTAACATCTTATCCATTTTTTCGACTTAGAATCCAAATCAAATTTGACTTTAATCGAATCTCTCAATATCTTTTCTAGTTCAACTATCCTCGACTTGAGTAAATGAATAGACTCCTCAAATTTTAGAGGATGTTTATTCATAATCTCTATCAAATCACGAAGTCTATCTCTCTCACCTTCAACATAATCTATTTTCTCTCGAAGAGTCCTCTCACGCGCCCTAAGATCCTCAATCAAAACACTATCATTAATTCCTATGACACGTTCTTTCAACTTAGCTTCAAACCTCAAGTTAGCCTTCTTCACCTTCAAAGTTTCTGTATAAGCAACTTAGATTTCACTCTTCTCCACCTTCTCTTCACTCACATTACCCTCACTCACTTTGGGATCACAAACTATGGCCTTAGAAGTGTCATGTTTAGAAATATCTTTATGGGAAGATTTCTCATTAAGGCTCACATGACTAGCCACGAATGAGGTGTAGTTGCATTGAATGGGGAAATCAGGTTCTTCTTCTCGATTACTATCACTAAGGGTGTCATTATACACCTTTGTTTTCTTTCCCTCATTCCTTAGTTTAGTGGGCCACTCAGCTACCCTATGTCCATAACCCTCACAACCAAAACATCTTTCTAACTCATACCTCTTAAAGTTCTGAGTACGATTCTTAGGGAAGTGATCATCCTTGTTATACATGTTTTTCTCAAACTTTTTTGAATCTTTCGATTGCTTATGGAATTTGAGAATTTTTTTGCTATCAAGTCCATATCATTGGACTCGATTTTAGACACATCATTAAAAATAAGTGTTTTCTCGTTTCGAGTTATCAAAGAAATTACCTTATCTTTCTTCTTCTCGATCTTAGACAAAAATATGTCAAGATCTTGTAACTCACCTACAAGATCTTTGAGAATTCTAGAACCTAAGTACCCACTTAATTCAAAATTGTTACTTTTGAATTAAATCTTTCAAGCAATGAACTTAAGATTTTCTTGATTATTCGATTGTCGGGTATCCTCTCTCCTAAGTTAAAAGACAAGTTAACTATGCCAAACAGTCTAGCATAGAACTCATCAAATGTCTCACTCACTAACATCTTAATGGTTTCAAACTGAGTCGTGAAGTTTTAGAGTTTGGAAGCCTTAAAAGAACTAGTTCCTTCATGGTTGAGTTGAAGTATGTCTAAAGACTCTTTAGACGTCTCGTAAGACATAATATGACAGAACTTCTTTGAGGTGACGAAAAAAAACTGATCATTTAAACCTCTAGAATTATATTTGGCTAACCTATGCTCAACCTCACTTCATGATTCGACAAGTTTGGGAATCCTATTATCTCTAACTAAAGTAGTAGAAGGAGTCCAACCATTTAATACCACTTGCCATACCCGCTCATCTATAGCCTTAAGTGCTAACTTCATACTCATTTTCTAGAATGCATAGTTTAACCCATCAAACATCGAGCTTTCAATACGATCAAAACCACCCAAATTCATGCCTAACAACACGGGATTTAAACAAGACAACTTGGTGTTCTTACTCTGATAGTAATTTGAGAACGCCCCTAACAATGTGTTCTTAGTTAGTGATGTTCTGAGCAAACAAAAATTCTATTTTTTTTTATATATTTTTCAATTTCAACTATCAGAACTTTAAAGATATTAAACCCAATAAAACTTATTCACCAAATTAAACCATTTATTGTGAAAAAAAAGGATTTACCCAATTTATCTTTTTAACCTAAAACATTCATCTAGGTGATAAGCATATAAAATAAGTGAAATAACCACAACATGTCGATGTACTTGAAAAACCACAAAGGGAAAAACTTGGACGACCCAGCTAAACAGTTCACTATGATAAGGTTTTACAAAGACTATACAATAAACTTACTCGATGACTCATCTCCCTTACAAGCCTTAACATTCTTATATCTTCAACCTCTCTTCCACAGTGCAACGTAGGAGTCCACCCATGTAATATGTCACAATGCATGAATCCATGCATGCCTTGGTATCCACCGATGAGGCTTAATGACCGTCCACGAAATCAAAGCATGGAACACCGCATCTTCACCACAACATAACAAATCGAAAGTACAGAGTCCACCATATGAAATAAGTTCTCTCGAGATGAAGAGAAACAAACTTTGGTGCCCAAACAAAAGATCTAAAATCATATGAATATGTAAAATTGAACCTTTAATCTCAATGGGTGAAACTAGGGTTTTGAAACTTTTTTAAACATGTATGGAATTGATTTTCGCCAAAAGATCTTGAAAAATATGAGTCCAACATGCCTTAAATAGTGAAAACACAAATTTTGAGGAGTCAAATTCGTTTGCATAAAAATGCAATGTTAGTTTGAATGAGAATATCTTTACGTTTTAAAAAAACTCAATTTCGTTCGAATGAACAGGCTTTCTCGTTCTACCAAGCTTCCAATAAGATTCTTTATGCTTGATAGAGAATGATCATTTGATGTTGGTTAGATACTCATTCTAAAAAGGTTCCAAAGGTCATTAAAACGAGGTCAAACTTCGTTCCAACAAGAATCACTTTTCAGTCCAATGAGGTAAAAAAACTCGTTCTAATGAACTCAAAAATAAAAAATAACTTTCTTTAAAAATAATTTTAAGAACAGTTCCAAATAAATTTGTCCAAAAACAAATACCCAAAACTAAATACAAGGACCATATTCAAAATGCATTCATAACTTAAGAGATCCTTGATAATCATGAAGAAATACTTGGCATAAAAAACCACGGCATGATGTATATCCACTTTGAAGCTTGGCCGCTGCATCTTCATCAAACATGTCATAAGCTTACGATTTCAACAATATAAAGCCTAACCTATGACTCAAATGTTTTGTTCGAAATTAAGCCAATTATAAATAAATTAACTTGATTGGGAATTTTCCCTTATAAAATCAAATACAACATCTCTGATACCATTACTACCATGAGAAATAAATCCAACTATGGAATATAAAATATCAATTACATAATATCTATCTATGAATACAAGTACAAAACGTATAATATATGACTCCGAATAAACTGAAATAAATTCAACTGCATGTACTGAAATATAACGAAATGCAAATAAGCATATGAGTTACATTTCTTGACTTCTACATCCTAACAATAATGAGTATAATCGCTAGATATAATCCTCTAACGAATAAATCAGGTCTACGACAACAACTAAGGCCTAAGACCAGTAGAAAATAGTTCAATAACGAGTGTTAGAGTAAGTCTACAAATAGTGAGAATTTAACTGAAGTTGGGCCACAATAATAATAATAATAATACATTT
This sequence comes from Sambucus nigra, assembly GCA_949130495.1. Classification (NCBI taxonomy): domain Eukaryota; kingdom Viridiplantae; phylum Streptophyta; class Magnoliopsida; order Dipsacales; family Adoxaceae; genus Sambucus; species Sambucus nigra. The sequence continues at coordinate 247,203,999 of OX422210.1, forward strand.
TCTCCCATATTAAGTAGATTGTAAGAGTTAAGTTACCCAACCTAAACAACCGAAAATAAGCATGCAGTTTTACTCCCAAACCCATAAGTCCCAGTTGATGTATGTAAATCTTTTAATTAAGTATTATTTACTTTCACGTTCTTAAGTTCATCTCTTAATTTATGAATCATTCACTTTAATGAAATCTCTTACATTAAAGGTAAATCACTTACTAATCTTAGTATCAATAATGGTCTCTAGTTATGATTCAAAAAGAGTGTATCAAGTTTAATAGTCTTAGTCACATGCCACTGATTTAGGATATAAATCTCTAGTATATTGATTACATTATTCCCGAGTCTTAAGTTTATAGATATACATCGTTAGTATAAATCATAAACCAATACAACCATCTCAAGTAAAGCAATACAAAATCATCTTATAAATCATAGTCCGGTACTACCATCTCAAATTAACCCAATGCAAATCACATAAATCAGAATATCGGTGAGTATACATAACCCACATCAAATCTCATGGGCTATGCTCGATCTTGTAAATAAGAGTACAAAGGATTATCCCTATTGCTTTTGGGGATCACTCATGTGTAGTAGGTGTAGTTATAGGATGTCCAAACCCTATACCCTCACAACATTATCACAGAGGGATTCATTACTGTGGTTATACCGATGTCGGGGGCTCGGGGTCTCCGAAGGTGGATCCCTCCTTCTTTCCCCCTTCTTTTTTTAGCGTGCGAGTGGGGTTCCATCCTTTATAGGGGCGTTCGGCTGTCGTCGATGTGGGGTGATTTGTAGAGATAGAGTTGATAGTCTATTTTGCACAAAATAGGCAAAAGAAATGTTATCATCTCGAGATAATGTAATCAAGGACAATACTGATGCTTGCAAAACCAAGTAGTTTAAAGGTCCGGGGACTAAGTTCTTGAATGGGAAGGTGTTAGGCACCTATCCCACCCTTTCGATCTCTCATGGGCATGTGTTAACCTTCTCCTATAGAACTTCGTGGTGTGTGTGCTTATGTGCATAATATAAATGAAGGATGGAATCACTCGACTCGCATCATGGATAAAGGGGTAGTGAGGTTATCCATAGGAGTAGGGCTCCAAACGAATATTCGAAAATTAGCATCCGTCCGATATCCGAATCCGAATTTGTGGATATTTATCCAAAAATATGGAAATGGATACGAATATGGATACTCTTTAAAAATATCCGATAAAACGGATACGAATACGAATACGGATAGTACTAGTATCCCACACGGATAATCCGTATCCGATGTGGAGTATCCATTTTATCGGATATCCATATCCGTCAAACATATGTTTAAAATATTACTAATAATATTAACATTAGTATTACTAATAAAATAATAATAAAAAAAATCTTAATCGTTTATTCCCAAAACAAAATAAACACATACTCCACTCAAAACAAAAACACCCTAAAGTTATTGTTTTATTGGGTATATTATAAAATAACATGTATTATTATTTTATTGATATATTATCATGGGGTTACACTAAAGTTACAATACACCTTATCACACACAAAGTACACTGACTAAAGAACATTTACTCTACTAAAAAAAAACTAACTTCGTTTCATTTCTCCTTCGTACAAAACGAGAGAAAAGAAACTCTCATGTGCTTGTTCGTTAGTTTCCTTAATTATAAATAAATGTAAGAGAGAAACATAAAAGTAAAGAGATGGTTTTGATTGTAATGAGAACTGAAGTTAACAACATATATATTATATACAAAATAAAAATGTATACTTATTAAAATAAACATACCAGTATGTTTTGAAGACAAAAGGTCCATGAGGTTATCATTCTCAATAAATTTGATTAATGTAAAAGGTGCATATTTATTTCTACTGTCATGGAATGCGACTGCTATTTTTTTGGATGGCTTTAAGCTTATATGGTTGTAAAGTATGGATGACTTTAAGCCATATTATCATTATTGAATGATACTATTATTATGGAATCCATAATTGTTGATGTTAGTAGACAATAATTTTGTTACATATTTGTTTGGATTGGATTAGATTTCATTGGATTGGATATTTTAATTGTTATTTTTTGCAATGGCTAAATAATGTAAACGGATACGGATATTATCCGAATCCGAGGTATCCAAGCGGATACGGATATGGATAGTTGTTTTAACTATCCGGGCGGATACGAATACAGATAGTACATTCAGATAACGGATACGGATATGGAAAATAAGGTATCTGATCCGTATCCGTCCGTTTACCACCCCTACATAGGAGTGTCCCCAAAATAATGATAAAAATATGATGTAAGTGCTTGTTGATTCACAAGTCATTATGGAAGAATAATTGTGAGTGTTGAACAAAATAAAGCAAAAAGCATATAAAATTTATATATCATGAATATATGATGTGAATAAAATAACAACTATATGAGGGAGGATTTGAGTCGAGGGATTCACCCAAGATGCCTACATAGCCCAGAGGGCATCAAAGTCCACGTAGATCGAAAACAATACGAGGTGGGGTTGAGCCCATAAATCCAATCGGGACTTTAATATATGTGTGTGTATATAGAAGAAGGTGCTTTAGTGTGATGAGAAATCCCCTTTGGGAATTTATGAGTGAATCATCTTTTTATTGTTATTAGTATTTATGTGCAAATACTAATAATAAAAATTTAGAACTAATAAATGTGATGTAATGAAGTAAAATACTAAAGAGAAAATGAAGTAACTAATGAAAATTTAAGAGAATTTAAAGACAAAGAGGAACAGATGGAACTCCTTATGAAGACTTGAAGTATATCTTCCTTGTAGATACGCTGATATCAAGGTGAAGTGATGGTGGTTTGAGGAGGTGAGTGGTAATTTACTCAAAAGAGTATGAAAAGGATGGAAGGAATGTGGAATATGCTTTTAAAGAAAGAACATCTCTGATTTTGAGGGAATTTTCTCTGAAAGGGATGGTCTGAGGTTCTGAGGTGTTTGTTTCAAAGTGAGGTCATATCCTCTATTTATAGGGCCAAGGGGGGTACCTATAGGTAGGGTCCTAGACCTTCCAATCGGTATAGAACTCCAGACACACTACCGATAGGTAGGGTCCTGGGGTTTCCAATCGACAGTCCGAGGAAGGTTTTTCAAAAAAATAACCATAAAATGCGAACCATGAGTTAGAATCACGCATGAAGTAGACCATTAGAAAGGTATTCAGATCCCTTAAATAATCCATTGAGATAATCCCGAGTTCAAGAGTTAATAGAGGTTAAACGAGGCCCACAAGCTCCCGTTGGTCACTAGACAGGAAATTCTAGGAGATAAATGGATCGTTCTTCCGAACCATAAGGCCAATTCACATATGGGATGGACCCTTGGATAGGGTATTTAATGACTTGTGAAGATTCATTCAGCTTTGTTCGCTTTGGAGATTTGACCTTGGCTAAATGGGGCCCGAAAGCACCCGATGACCCTCTAAAGTAAAATGGGGTGTTCATCTGTACCGTAAGGTTGATTCGAGCCTGGGGCAGACGATTAAAAAGGGTATTTATTTCACTTCAAATATTCATTCAGTCTTATTTGTTTTAGAGAGATGACCTTAATCAAATGGGGCTCGGGAGCGCCCAGTACCCTCCGAATCAGTTTTGGGGTAAAATGGAGCGTTCATCTAAACTCTAAGTTCGATTAGCACATAGGATGAACCATTGGAAAGGGAATTCAAATCCCTAAAAATATCCATTAAGATTATTGTCAGGTGAGGAATTTGAATGGGGTCAAAATGAGGCTCGGGAGCACTCGATGGCCTCCAAATCGATTTTTGATAGTAAGACAGATCGTTCGTTCGAACCATAAGGCTGATTCATGCATGTGACAGACCATTGGAAATCTTATTTATGTCCCGTCAGGGATTCATTAATCTTTCACTCAGATGAGAAATTTAATCAGAGTGAAAGGAGACTCGAGAGCACCTAATGGCCTCTATATTGTCACTCGGGGGTACGACTTGGGTTTGCGGTGGATGGCTGAGTGCGAGGGAACTAAGGAGGTTCGTAGGGGGGTTCCTAGGATGGGATGTCTATAATTACATCTTCAAACCAAATTTATGGGTCCCATGCCTAAGGTTTTATGAGGGGATCCTCCTGTTAATACCACTTGGGAGATCATCACTTTCAGTAAGTAGTATTGGGTTAAAATAAGACTTAGACAGAGCCTTTCACATCACTGGTAAATACCACACGCGATCAATATCCCCCACGATTAAACACACCAACTCGGTGTGATTGCACATAAATGAAGCAAATATATACGACCCTATGCAATTTGGTCAACAAACAAATATAAAACCTACTCAATTGGGTTACACATATAGTCTCTTATTATTATTAGTTAAAGTGCATGTTAACTATAATCATTTATATATAATATTAAATCAAACTACCAAGTCTCTCCAAACTATGCATCATATTACACCTAACTTTCTCAAGAATTATATTAATAATAACTACTCTACTCAATCAGTTGTAAAAACATTCTAAACTAATGTGTGACCTACACAATCAGTAAACATCTATCGTTGTCATAAAACTTCCCAATACTTGGTCCTATACTCTAGGTTCTCAAGCTAATATATGCAAATCCCATTTACTTACGGGTTCCTAAAATGTCTATTATTATAGATTATTTTTTTATAACTAATTAATAACTAACCTCCAAAAACAACTTCGTAACATCTCCTAGGATTTTCAATAAACCCTCAACCAAAGTCTCTACACAAATAACTAATAACAAACTAGCATTTTTGCTATAACCATGCACACGATGCTAATCACAGCCATGCGCACGGGGCTATTGAACTGTGTGCATTGACTTCATAAGTCCAAACATACCAAAAGTCGGGATTCTTCTTCCCCAAATCCTAAGTACAAACTAAACAACCCTAGTCTACCATGGATTACCTAACCTAAGGTCCTAACATCCCAAGAACATATTTGGATCCTTAAACAACTTTAATTTAAAATCAAGCAACTACTACAAGTTTTTGATGATTTATATAAGGATTTATGCACTAGTCTTATATTATTAATCTTAAAACCCTAGGTTCATAAATCTACCCAATTCATCTCAGATTTAGGTTCACTTTCATATTAAACAAAAAAGATTTTATATAAATCATTACTATGATAATAAACATACCAATTTCAAGATTAATCCAGAGGATTACCATCCAATTTTTTTAATTCATTAACTTGGGTTTAAAGTTTAATTTACCAATAAAACTAATTACAAAAATTAAGTTCTAGATGATTAAAAAATAGATTACACATATTTTAATCTAGATTTCAATGACTACTACCACTATAACACAATCCCAATTAAATTTATAATCGGTATAAACATGCCTTTGGCCAAATTTATGAATTCAAGCCTCAATTCCCCCAATTCCTCTTCACCATTGAGTGCATATTCTCTCCTTAGACTTATTGTATCTTCCAAATGACTAAAGTGTGTTATTAGGTTTTATTAATAACCTAATAAATAAGATTCCCACGAAATTAGGCTTGGTCCTAACCTAAGCCCTAACCTAATGAACCTAAATAACATTTTGAGTGGCCCAAAACTTTACCCATGACTTATACTAACCCAATGGACTTAAACCTCACTATTTTGAGTAAAAAAAGGACATTCTAAACGTCCCAAAAGTCAACTCCAAACAAAATATATTTTAATAAATTAATTTTTCTCTAAGTTAATTTATTAAGTTGGTACGATTCAATTAAGTTAAAACTTAATTATTAATCTGTTACATGTAATTCGCCATTATAAAAAAACCACGACACGATCAGTGAAACCCAATACTAGGGAAATAATCTAAACAAGGAAAATCCCGGTACCCAGTCCTTGACCATTCCATAGTCGCCATAATATTAAGTCACTTATAATATTTAATCAATAAATTATCGTGTATTAAGCCTGTGGCCATCCCGAGGGGTCGGTCTTCGAAGGTGGATCCCTCCTTCCTTCCCTTTTTTGTCGTGTGCACATAATTATGTCCTTTATCGGGGCTCTCGATCGTTGTCAATGTGGGCTGATATGTAGAGATAAATTCGCCAACCTATTTTGCACAAAACAGGCAAAATAAATATTGTCACCTCAAGAGAACGGCACCAAGTACAGTACTGATGCTTATAAAACCATGTAGTTCAAAGGTCCGTGGACTAAGTTATGGAATGGAAAGGTGTTAAGAACCCATCCCTCCCTTTCGGTCTCTTATTGGCATGTGTTAATCTTTTCCTGTAGAACTCCGTGATAAGTGTACTTATGTGCATAATATAAATGGGGGATAAAATTATTGGACTTGCATCATGGATGAAGGGGGATCGAGGTCATCCATAGGAGTGTTCCCAAAATAGTAATAAAATATATGATGTAAGTGTTTGTTGTAAGGACATATTTTCCATCATGTCCCTACACCCTGGTTTACATCGTATATGGCGTCTCCCGTTACATCCGTCAAAACAATTCAAGTTCACACGTTCAAGAAGACGAATCCGAATATCAAGCATCTTCAATAAAGTTCTACGACATCAAGTAATTTTGGTATGGATTTAGTTTTGTGTTACTTACATTTTTTTAATAAGTATTGGGATATTTTTCTAAACCGTTTTTTAATTAAAATGAGGCGTTTTATTAAATGTTTTCAAACAGGTTTTAATTATTAAAAAATATATTTTTTCGCTTTACAGTCGTTCAAATGACTTTCCAATGTCATTCAAATGACATTGACATGTCGTTTGAAGTCCCACTTCTCATATGGATCAAATGAAATTGACATGTTGTTTGAAGTCTTACTTCTCATATGGATCAAATGACATTGGCATGTCGTTTGATAGGGCGTTTGAAGCCTTTCTTCTCATATGGATCAAACAACCCCATACGGTTTTATGTTTTTGAGGTCATTTGATATGTCGTTCGAAGGGTGCTTCTAACGAGATGTACATTTTATTCGAACGACCCTAAGATCTTGTTCTAACGACATTCTGTTTCCTCGAAATTTGTGTTTACCTATAAAACATATTTTGTGAAGATTTTTCTTTAATACTTTTCATTTACGCAAACTGCAGAACAACTGCAAAATAGTCTTCTCTTTTGGGGCAAACACACTTTCTAGATTCACCAAAACGATTTCAAATACTTTTGTGAATCTTCTTTGGAATCCAAACACTTATTTATCGAAGTTATTCCTGTGGAGAGCATTCTTCACTAATGATCTTATGATATTCAAGGGTATTCACTACTTGAGAGGAGGACTGAGGTTCTTGTGATTCTTGAGGGAATCATTATTGACTGAAGGTTGCGGTCTTTATGGGTTCTAGCGGGAATTTATTGTAGTATTTATCTAAAGTGTTGTAAGTTGTGATTTCTAAACTTTAGTGAAATAAAGATTTTGCCCTGTGATTTATAAACTTTGAATCACATAGTTTCTTGTTTAGGGTTTAATTAAAATTGGAATTTGTTGGTTTTAAATATAGTTAAATAAGTTTAATCCATTGAAGTATTGCGCATTCACCAATTGGTATCACACATCCCTTTGAACAAATTTAATCCATTGAGAATGGTAAAAATCGAGCTAAAAGCTCTGATACCAATTTGAGAAGGTAAAAAATGAGATAAAATCTCTGATACGAATTTGTAAAAGTGGATGTGATACTAGGGTGGTAACAAACAAAGATTGCAACACCAATTTGTAAATGAGAAAGCTAATTTTAAAACCAATTTTATCTTTTTATCCTAAACATGTATATATGTGTGATAAAACAGATAAATCAAACAAGCAATCAACTCAGGCCAAGTTTCAGGAAAAAACACCAAAGGGAAAAAACTTTATTCACTTAGAAATTTACAAGATAGTCGACTTACAAACTACTTAATAACCACCACAAGTATAACCTGGCAATCTTCGCAAATCTCTAATGAACAACTATGATACTTGTAATAATCACATGATCCCAGTCCTCCATCAGCCTCAGCCTTCGTCTTCAGCAGTGAATCCCAGCTGGTATCAAGAGTCAGCAATGGAGATCCTCTCCATAAAAGGTGTATGCAAAGATACTAAACTTTCGAGATTTTAAACGAATTCACTAAAATAATATTCAATGATGTTTTGTTGTGAATTAAATAAGTGTTTTCAACACAAAACTAGAAGAACTTACATAAAAGTTATGCAAAAATGAATATGGAAAAAGTCTTAAACATTTTGAACATGAAACAAGTATTTATGCAAAAATTAAGGAGGTACGCCATTTGAATGATTTTGAGTTGTCGTTTGAGCGAGATAGAGATCTCGTTTGAACGAGAATAGACCTCGCTTATAACGACCTCAGCAAAATCAAAATAGTACGGTTTGTTTGAAGCTCATTTGAAAGCTGGAATCGAATGACCTTGGGATGTCGTTTGAATGGCTGAAACAAAAAATTAAAGTTTAAAAAACTCCGCCTACAGTAAACACATAAAATATTTCTCAAAAATAAAATTTCCTGTCCGTCTTTTGAAAAAATAAACATCCCAAACATTAATTCTGTAAATTAATTCAAACTCTAAATTTTTTATTACCCCATCGAGATGTCGGTAAGTCTTCAAACTTGAAGTGGATTTAGTTTGGTTCATCTTTATGGTGCATGACGATTTGTAACGGGATACGCCAACTAGCCTAAAGCTATGCTATAAATAATGCTAGAGAAATTGTTCTTACAAATCTCCCCCTTTGGCTATTCCGGTACAAAACAATCAAACAATACTGAACACCAAATTAAAATCAAAATATCCTATGAGAAAAATACTAACACCCTTCCCAACCCTAAAATGGAATGGCATAAGTCTCTTTGTCTTCAAACTTCTTCTTCTTCCCAAACACTGTCTTCATCCCCGTGTCTTAAATTTTACAAAAGGTAATGTACGCACATGAGACAAAAATATATTTAGCCTCGTGACACAACGAGTTTGAAATAAGGTAAAACTCTTAAATAAATTTCTCCCCCATAATTCAAACTCAATAAAACTCTATTTTAATTTGTTCTCCCCATTTGTTTTTATCGAAATAGACAAAGAGGTAAAAGCATACACATGAAATACGAAGCAACACGTAGAAGATAAGATATCATCACAAAAAGATACAAATCCAGCATGTGTAATGATCACCTCAAAGGCAAAAGGATATAAACTATTTTTTAATTTTTTAATTTTTCTCAAAAAAATGTATAGCTTGCAAAAATATCATACAATACCATATATAATATATGAGAAATATATCAAGGGAATTTGGCACACAAATATAGGTATAAAAGACAAGAAAACATGACACAAAACGCATAAGCTTTGCACACTAGCATAGTATTGATGTGTCCAAACATGTGAGATGGAATGAATGAGTTTGAACTAGTAACAAAAGAATTATAACCCAAACACTCAAATATGTTAAAGAAGTTCTAATTGACCGTAAAAAAATTTCAAACTAAGATTTAGCCTCAAATGAAAAATAAATTTAAACTTAATGAACAAAAAAAGCACAATGTACACAAGCCTAGAATATTGATGATTCTTGTGTCATGATAAAAGAAGCATAACTAGGCATCATTGTTCAAACCCGTTGATCTTTAACTAATCTCCCTCAAAAGATAAACACAATCATATTTCATTATTTTCCTTTTCTTTTGAAGTGATTTCTTTTGAATGATCAAGCAAACTAAACTATTTGGCCCCTTTTTGTCATATTTCTCTTTTTATTGCCTTAATTTTTTCTTGGGATCTTTTCAAATGGTGACTTTCACGACGAGTTCACTTGACTCTTGCATCCCTTTCTCGTCTACACTCATATTTTTCAATATTAAACAAACTCTTACGGACATAATTTATTATATGCACAAATCCCACGTAGTCAAGTAAATATGTATATGGCAAAATTGATGGGAGAACCTCTCTAGATTCTCAAATTTACATCATGACGTCAAAATCCAATAAGCTCGTGCATGTGTCTTTGTCGAGGAATAAACAAAGTCGAATCCATAAAGCAAGTCAATTTCGAAACAACTCCATAAATATGGTTAAGATCAATCTAAGCATCGAAAGTTATAACCAAATGTCCTAGCCACATGGAAATTGCGGAATGAATTGGATTCAAACACACCAATATGCCATACCAAATGTGTAAAACTAAAATACACAAAAACTAAAAATATTTTTGTATTTTTCAAAAATTTTATCAAAATAAAATCTTTTTGTATTTTTGAAATATGACTCTATAAAATAAAAATATAATACAAAGGATACACATGTCATGACACTAGCAAACATATATCATGAAGCGCAATTAGAGTATGACGAACAAAATCATGCAAGCAATCAACCATAAGAAATAGCATGTGAAGCATCTGTGCAAGCATGTGAGAATCAGTCAACCTAACATTTAGCATCAGAAAAATAGATTTGCTAACCTAAATAGGTGTATACCTAATGCGAGGGGTGATGGGAATCGATAGGACACTGTACTTAAATTTCCTAAGACCTCTTTTAAGATCAAAACAAAAATGCCTAAGGTGATCTTTCCTACCACAGTGTGAACATGTGTAAATGTGAGAAATGTTACCTATGGGTAGACCTTTTCTAACGTCCTTTGTTTTAGTTGAACCTCTAAAACAAAAAATGGTTTTGGCATTAACACTCTAAGCATAAGAAATATGTGAGCCATTTCCATCACTACCAACACTACTCGAGTCTTCTAAATCATCTTCTAACTTCAAAATTTTAGACTTAAGCAAACAATTAGACTCTTTTAATTTTAGGTACTCCTTTTTCATATTTCAATCATTCCTAGAAGGTTATATCGCTCCCCCTCAATGAAAGAAAACTCATCCCTAAGAGTCTTCTCACGTGTCTTAAATCATTAATCAAATTATTTTTATTTTCATTACCATAAACACAAACCCTAGAATTTTTTTAAGTCTTCTACCACTTTCTCCAACACAAGGACTCTATTATCACTCTCTTACTTGGACCATTTTAAAGATTTAAAGTCATTATATAATGCACCAAACTTCTCACGACAAATATATTTTTGAGTTTGAACCATTTACAAATATTCAAAAACATTTTAAAAAAGATTTTCAAGAAATTCAATTATTTCAGCAAATTTCAAATTCAAATGACAATCCATCGAGAGACAAAAACAAGCACAAGAGAGATGAATTAACAACCACCCAAATAACAGGAAAATAGGATCAAACACAATAAATCAGTGCAACCCGCTCTAATACAAATTTGAGAATGGTAAAAACCTATCTAAAAGATCTGATACCAATTTGAGAGTGCGCATTATCTATTAACGGAGGCAATTTATTTAATTAAATATCAATCCCGAAAAAAAATTCTAATTTTAATTAAACCCTAAACATGCAACTAAGTTATTCAAAATAAGCACGTAAAGAAATCACAGATTCAGGAAAAATGCCCGTAGGGAAAAACTTGTTATTGATTCATATAAATCAATCCCAAGTACTTTTGTGAATCATCTTTGGAACCCAAACACTTCTACATCGAATTTGTTATTGTGGAGAGCAATCGCCATTGCTTATCTTAGGGATACTCGAGGGTATTCACTACTGAAGGAGGAACTGTGGTTCTTGTGATTCTCGAGGGAGTCATTGCTGACTGAAGGCTACAATCTTTGTGGGTTCTTGTATAAATTCATTGTAATATTTCTCTAAAGTATTGTAAGTTGCGATTTCCAAACTTTAGTGAAATAAAGATTTTTCCCTGCGGGAATTTTCCTCAATCTGCGATTTCTTTACATGCTTATTTTGAATCACTTAGTTGCATGTTTACGTAATTAAAATTGGAATTTGTTTTGATATTGACATTTAATTAAATAAGTTTCCACCATCAGTAGATAACACACACTCTGAAATTGGTATCAGAGCTTTTAGCTCGGTTTTTACCATTCACATTTATCAATTAACAAATCGTTATGAAAGAACGATTGCATTTATCGGATAAGACACAAGAAAACAAGCATATAAGATGTATATATCATGAATATATTATGAGAATAAAGTGACAAATATATGTGGGAGGACTCGAGTTAAGGTATTCACCCAAGACGCCTACGTAGCCTGGGGGCATCAAAGTCCATATAGTTCGAAAACAAAGTGAGGTGAGTTTTAACCCATAAATCTAACTCAGGACTTTATTATATGTGTGTGTATAGAGAAATATGTTTTAGTGTGAGAAAATATGATGAGAAGTCTCCGTTTGGAATTTACAAGTGAACCCTCTTTTTCTAGTTTTTGGGTTTTTCTATGAAAATAAAGTATGTGCGGATACTAATAATAACAAGTTTAGAATTAAGAAGTGTATATAATGAAGTAAAATACTAATGCGAAAATGAAGTAACTAATACAAAATTAAGGGAAATTAAAGACAAAGAGGAAGAAATAGACCTCCTTTTGATGACTTGAAGTAGATCTTCCTTATAGACGCACTGATATCAAGTTGAAGTGATGGTGGTTTACTCAAAAGAGAATGAAAAGGATGGAAGGAATATGGGAAATGGGCTTTTAAGGAAAGAGCAGCTTTGAATTCGAGGAAATTGCTGAGAGGGATGTTCATGAGTGCCTGAGGTGTGTCTTTCAAAGTGAGGTAATGTCCTCAATATATAGGGACAAGGGGTGTGCTCATCAACATGGTCCTAGACATTCCTATTTTCATGAACCCTAGAATCACTGCCGATGGGAAGGGTCCTGAGGTTGCTATTTGCCAGTCTAAGGCAGGTTTTTTGAAAAAATGGCCGTAAAATGCGAACTGTGAGTCAGAATATCACTGGGGTAGATCATTGGAAAAGGTATTCAGAGACCTTTAAGAATCCATTGAGACACTCCCAGATTCAGGAGTTGACCAAGGTCAAATAAATCATGAAAGCTCCCATTGGTCACTAGACTAGAATATTCTCGAAGGAAAATGGATCGTTCATCTGAGCTGTAAGGCCGATTTGCGCACGCAATGGACCGTTGGAAAGGTTATTTAAATAAATTTGATATTTCATTTAGCCTCATTCGGTTCAGGGAGTTAACCTTGGTCAAATGGGGCCCGAAAGTGCTCGGTGACCCTTTGAAGTAAAATGGATCGTTCGTCCGTACTGTAAGGCTGATTCGCGCATGAGGTAGATCGTTGGAAAGGGTGTTTAAATTACAATAAAGACTCATTCAACCTCATTTGATATGATGAGTTGATAGGAGTCAAACAGATCCCGAGAGCGCCTGATTCCCACCGAATAAATTTTTGGAGTAAAATAAATCGTAAGTCCAATTCGCATATGGGGTGGACCGTTGGAAAGAGGATTCAGAGACCTACATATATACATTGAGCTTCCACTCAAATGAGGAAGTTAATTGGGCTCAAAGTGGGGCCCAACAGTACTCGACGACCTCCATACCAATTTTCGATAGTAAAATGGACCAATTATAAGGTTGATTTGCACATAGGGTGGACTATTGGAAAGGGGATTTAAAGCCCTTCAAATATTCATTGAGATTTCACTCTAATAAAAAATTGAATCGAAAGTTAAACGGGGCTCGGGAGTGCCCGGTGGCCTCTAGATCGGTACTCAAAGTATGACCTAGGGTTTGCGATAGATGGGCGAGTGCTAGGGACCTAAAGAGGTGCTTAAGAGGGTCCTAGGATGGGGTGTCTATAGAGAGTCCCTCAACGGATGAGATTGGAATAAGTTAAGTTCATTAAATGTTAGACACCATATCGACATTAGGAAAGAGATTTGGTAGGTCAATTTTGGGATCCTAGAGGATAAGGTTGACCAATTCAATGGGTCGAGGTCAGTTCTGAGGACTTAGGAAGATAAATATAACCAATTAAGCAGGTAAAAAATGTGTGGAGATTAGTTCTAAGGGGATAAGGAGACCAATTCGGCGGGTTAAGGTTAATTATAAAGTTGTGTTGGGATTACCAATTCTAAGGGTCGAGGTCAATTCTGAGGACCTAAAGTTGTAGCGACCAATTCTTAGGGTCGAGGTCAATTCCAAGGACCTAAAGTTGTGATGAACAATTTTAAAAGCCGAAGCCAATTCTGAGGACCTTAAGTTATAGCAACCAATTCTGAGGGCCAGGGTCATTTATGAGGACCTATAGTTATGATGACCAATTCTACGGGCCGAGGGACAATTATGAGGACCTAAAGTTGTGATGACTAATTCTACGAGCCAATTCCAATTCAATGGACTAAAAGTTATGACTGCCAATTCTATATGCCGATATCAATTCTAAGGGCCCAAAGTTGTGACGACCTTTTCTACGAGCCAAGGTCAATTTTGAGGACCTAAAGTTGTGTTGAGCAATTCTACGGGACGAGGTCAATCCCAAGGGCCTAAAGTTATGACAACAATTTCTAGGAGTCGAGGTCAATTATGAGGATCTTAAGTTGTGACGATCAATTTTGAGGGTCAGGGAGTTACTCTCCATGGGAATTTTAAATTATCTTGAGGGTGCGGATGCACCTATGGTTCCGCTTAGGATTGTGTTGCTTTGAGACTTCCTGGGGAAGGATTTATCTTTGAGATATCCGACTTGGGATTATGTTGTCTTAAAACTCTACTGGGGGATGTTTATGCTGGAGAATTATAGTAGACTTGGATGTGGGCGCATCGTTGGTTTTGCTTGCGAAACATGTTAAGGATAGGTTTGTAAGATTAATCTGGCTGCGGATTATGTTGGGGATAAGAGCATAAGATTAATCTTGCTAGGTATTTTGAGATTTTATAAGGTACTTGGTGCTCTAAGAATGATTTTCTTGAGGAAATTGAGATTCTAAATTTTCCAAGATTTTTGGGATTTTTCCGTGCAATTTTTGGGATTTTTTAAGAAAATTTTGGCATTTTTTGTACGAAATTTGGAAGGGGGGGGGGGGTACCAATACGGAGTCCTTGGGGGTGCCAATCGGCAAGGGAATGGACTCATGGACTTCCAGGGGAAGGCGAAAAGACGACTGTCAACCGGCATGATTAGGAGGTTATCGAACGTTTCTTCTGGGTGGATTGATGAATCTTTATTGGGGATACGTGTGACCTTATACTCTTGGAGTCTAACTTCGAGGGTCATTGGGGCTATAGGCATTCATTTGTAGATAAGGAGAATTCTATCGTATGAGGTGATGTCTAGGTTAACGGGACTTATGGATGAGGTGACATCCCTTTTTGGTTCCTTCCTATCGTGATTTCCTGGAAAATCTGTCATTGACTAGGGGAGCTTGGCATTGACCATGTTATATGCTCAATGTAATGGATTTGCACCTCAAAAGAAAGATTCAAGAAGGCAAAAAGAGATGAATCTTTTGTTTGATTAATTTGATTTAGTGAATTAATCTACATGACTTTAATTTGCTGCTGAAATTTTGTTTTTAGAAAAAGTAGGAAAATTGCATTTTTTTTGAAATTTTTAGTAGAGGAAAGGCCTTAGAGGCTTGGTTGAAAAAATCTTCCTTTTTAAGGGACTTATATTGAGAAAAATGTGTTTTTGGAAATTATTGGATACCGTAAGGCCTTGGGGATTGGTTGGTATATGGATGAGGAGATGGAAAGCGTTATGTAAAGTGGATCTTGTTACCTTTGTTGGGTTGAGTTGATTATGGTGAGTCGGAGAGACTGTACTGGTGATGGCTTCACCAGAGTTATTGACTAGAATTTGCTAGCAGTGACAGCACAATTTTGGTACCTGAGGATCATGTCTTCCATTTTGGCCTAGACGAGGTATGTCCCACTTATGAGGAGTTCTTGGACATATTGGGGGTTAACCCCAGTGTGGCAACAACTATGCCTGATTTCTCCCGTTCTCCTCGGGTTTGTTTGTTGGAGTTATTTCACATATCTCCTTTGGCAGCTAGAACATTGGTTACTAGAGGGGACATTTATCTCTAGGCTCTTATGCATCCCATGCGGCTGAGGGGCTTTAAGGATACCAACTTTGCTGGGGCTGTTTCATTATACTTATTATGAGGATACTGTTGGTGACAGGGGACTTGATTACTGACCTATAAGTTGCTAAGATATTATCTTGTATCTCTTACCACCATAATCCTATAACGGTGGTGCTAATTGAGACCCTGAATGGTCTGTACACTTGGAAGGAGAGTCATTATAACGTTTTGAGGGGGAGACCTGTAATGCTGTTCATGTGGCTTGCGGAGAGTCCTGAATGGTCTGTTTTCTTTTTTTATATTATGAGGATACTTTTGGTGACAGGGGACTTGATTACTGACCCACAAGCTGCTACGATATTATCTTGTATGTCTTACCACCATAATCCTATAATGGTGGTTCTAGTTGAGACCATGGATGGTCTGTACACTTGGAAGGAGAGTCATTATAACGTTTTGAGGGGGAGCCCTGTAATGCTGTTCATGTGGATTGCGGAGAGCTTTCACCTAGTATCCCCTCTAGAGTACCCTTTGGCGATTGTGCCCAATTTCTTTGTCCAACCTTTTTTTTAACTTTAGCCCATCTATGGAGAATTGGGTAAACTAGTTTGTAGGCATGGAGCCCGGTGCCTTCGCTGGTCAGCGCTACGGTGGGGGGACTTACTCCCTATCTTACAGCTTGGAGATTATCAGTATGCTCGGCTTGTAGGTCTTTGATAGACTTCTTTCCATTTCCCTAGCGGATCCTACTCCAAGTCAGGTGGGAACAGATTGTGCCCCATCATTTAATTAATTTATTCACAATGGAGGATTTGATTGAATCTCTGAGGATAATTTTGGGCACTTTATGGTAGAGGCGTAGTCCGTTTATCCATCCATTAAAGTCCATGGGAAGGGCCTAGCATATATCTGGGAACTACCTGAAATGGCTCTAGAAGCGAATAGTAGAGAAGGTTCTGGCAGAAGAGACCGATCAGAGGTGGTTTTTGACATCATAAAATACGGTGGTGTGGTTCTGTCCAGGTTTGTCAGGGCGTACCACTCCACGGAGCTTATAAAAAATGCCAATCAGGAGTGGGAAACTTGGGTACCTCCAGGGGTTAGTAATGATAATGAAGTAGGGCCATCCAAAAGTTTAGGGCAATGTCTTGTGAAGTTTTTTATGATTATTGTAAAGGTATGGTGATAGGGGTGTTTTCTTTTATATTTGGGTTTTGGGGATACTTTTGTGTAGTTTGGTTAGGTTTAGGTTTGTTTAGGAGCAGTTTGGTTAGCGGATAGGAGTGGTTGGTTTGACTTCCTTCGCTGATACTTCGTGTAAAAAATACCATTATCTATAACCAGAATTAAAAGTTGATTTTAAAATTATTTCATTGTGCCTTTTGGTGAGTTTTACATTTGAATTATCTATACCAATCGCTAATGCATACATAATCCTTTTGTTCATGTAAATGATAAAATGAACCGCCATTCTCGGAGGTTAGAAAACAATAACATTTTTTGAAAATAAGGGGACTGGACCCATGTATGGCGTATGAGACACCTACGTACCTCTAGGGATTTTGAAAATTTTCACGAGTTTCATTTTGAAAATAAATTTTTTTTTGAGAGGATCAGGTCCCACATAGTTCTGGGTAGGGGAAATGAAGAATTTGCAGTTCAGGTTGACTGGACGTGCCATGATTTCTCCATCGAGGTTTGTGAGCATAGAGGTCCCTCCTGATAGAATATTCTTCACGTTGTAGTGTTCGCTCCAATTCTGATTGAATTTCCTTTGGGGTTACATATGTGTTCTATGATCTCTTTGAGGGTAAGGTCTCCTTCCTGGACACCGCAGTCCTTGACCTTCTTATTGAATGATCACGCTATCTGGCGATGGTACCCCTGTATATGGTACAAAGCCTTTAATCTCTTTTCATCCAAGAGAGATAATTTTTCCAAGAGGCTCTGATGTCATTCTTCTTCGTCAAATTTACTCTCGAGCAGGACGTAAAGGGAAAGTATTTTCAGCTCATTGGGTAGGACTACTTCCATGCTACATACTACATAATAAGGGGTAGCCTGAATATGCATTTTGATTGAAGTGCGATAGCCCAAGAGGGATTAAGGGACCTGGTCATCCCAATCTCTACAACTCTCAATCATCATGCTGATTATGGTCTTGAGCCATTTATTGGTGACATCGACAACACCATCAGTTTGGGGTCAATATGGAGAAGATTTGTGTCTCTGAATCCTATATTCATCAACTAGTTCTGTAACCTTGTCTTTAAAATGGAGCACATTATCTGACACTAACTCATGGGGAACTACGTATCGACATACGAAGTTCTTTCTGATAAACTTGGCCACTTTCTTGGCATTCAGTACCACATATGACTCAGTATGACCTATTTAGTAAAGTGATCAATGGCGACCAGGATGAATTCATGATAGTTTTAAGCTTTGAAAGTAACTTTCCCTATGATGTCAATGTCCTAAGTGAAAAAGGGCTAAGGAGAGGTCATGTTGTATAGTTCACAGGGAGGCAAGTGTTGGAGATTTGTGAACTATTAGATTTTAGGGATCTTCAAACATAGGCAGTACAATCTTGAACCATGGTGGTCCAATAGTATCCTTAATGGATGATCATATTTTTAGAAAGCATGCGACTGTTCATTTGGGGCCCACATTCCTCACTGTAGATCTTTTGCATCTTTTCTTCAACATCAGCCTCTGACATGCAGTGCAAGTGGGTTTTTATTGAAGTTTCTCTTGAATATTGCTTTATCACATATGATATACTAGGCAGTTAATTTGTGAAGGGTATCAGGGTCTTTCTTATTGGCATCTTGGGGATATATACCATATTTGAGGAGGCGCTAAATGTCATAGTACCATAACCCGACCATATCAGAATCTTCCTCGATAATGAGTTCAATGTGGTAGCAATGGGTAGGCTTAGATTATTTCTGAACGCGGAAAGGGGCCATTTTTATTCCCTCCGGCATGTATACCATGGAGGCCAGGGTAGCAAGGGCATCAGTCAAGATGTTCTTTGCACGGGAAAGTAGGGAAGGTGACATCATTAAATTAGGAGGCCAGTTCTTCTAGGCAGTCATGGAAGGGTAGAAGTTTTTCATCTTTAAATTTCCATTTTTTGAGGATTTGGAAGATAATAAGGGGAGAGTCTCCGTAGACGTCTAGGTGCCGGATTCATTTTTAGAGGGCGATCTTGATTAATACCGTGCATGCCTCGTACTCGGTCATATTGTTGGTGCATGGAAAATCTAGCTTAATGATAATTAGGGTATGAGATTCATGAGGAGAGATTAGGAGTATCCCAATGTCGTATCCTTTATTCACTACATCAAAAATAGTAATCTGACACGGTTTAAAACTATGCCAAATCAAATCTGGCACGGTTTTGAGCTGTGCCAGAATTAGGTGTTCCAAAATGACCATTTTTTTCTGGCATGATTTAAAAGTGTGCCTGATTTGACCAAACAGGAACACTTCTGGCACACTTTTAAATCGTGCCAGAATTTGATATTTCTGGCACACTTTTAGCACAGTTTTGAACTATGCCAGATTAAGTATATTTTGATAAAATTTTGGCACAGTTCAAAACCGAGCCAAAATTTGATATACTTTTGGCACGGTTTTGAACTGTGCCAAATTTTTGGCTAAAAGAAAACAAAAATTTATTTGAAAACAAGAAAATTCACAAATTGCAAATCTTGCACGTTATTGATAAACTAATGTACATACAAACTTCAAAATATTACAAGTCTTTAGTAGTTCATAAAATAAAAAAAATTAGGCAGAGTTTCCTCTATTTTCTGGACATTTTGAAACCTGCTAATATAAAACTTGCGTAGTATAAAGCCCGCACGACCACAAAATATAACAATAAAATTACAAAAGTCCGCACGGCCATAAAAGCTAACAATAAAACTACAAAATCCCGCTCGGCCATATCACAAAAAAATAGAATCCTAAATATTAATGACATTAAATAAATAATACCCTTATTGTAAACCATTGATTTCTCCGTGTGTTCCACTTGAATAAATTCTAACGATAAAATGTTCTCCTGCAAAAAAAAAAATAGAATATACAAAAAAGAGATGATATAAGTTACTAAGTAATTTATAAAAAATGCTTACTCAAGCTAAAAAATTACATATATGAGTTACAATTATAATTATATTCTCAAATTGAAAATCTTACGCAAGTTATGCTTACCTGATCAGCTCCTATAAGTTACAATAGTCCTGTGCGAGGTGTTAGTACCTCTTGCAGGGTCGTTTGGGGGCTGATTTGGATTTTCCCCCTTCAACGGCTTGTTTTTAAGCCTAATTTATATATTATAAAAGTATCATCATATTCTCAAATCGAGAGGTTCGTGACTACGCGGTCAGTTCCTACGAGTTACATTGGCCCCGTGCGAGGTGTTAGTGCCTTTTACGGGGCCGTTTGCGGGTTGATTTGGGTTTTAACCCTTCAACGGCTTATTTCTAAGCCTAATCTATATATTTCCAAATTATCATCATATTCTCATACTGAGAGGAGAGGGACTACATGATCAGTTCCTACGAGTTACATTAGTCCCGTGGGAGGTGGTAGTGCCTCTTACGGGGCCGTTGGGGGCCGGTTTGGGTTGTCACCCTTCAACGGTTTGTTTGTAAGCCTAATCGATATATTTTTAAATTATCATCATATTCTCAAACTAAGAGGTCCGTGACTATGTGGTTAGTTCCTACGAGTTACATTAGTCTCGTACGAGGTGTTAGTGTCTCTTACGGGGTCGTTTAGGGGATGGTTTGGGCTTTCACCCATCAATGGATTCTTTCAAAGCCTAATTTATATATTTTTGAATTATCATCATATTCTCAAATCGAGAGGCCCGCGACTATATAGTCAGTTCCTACGAGTTACATTGGTCCGGTGCGAGGTGTTAGTGCCTCTTACGAGGCCATTAGGGGGTTGGTTTGGGTTTTCACCTTTCAACGGCTTCTTTCGAAGCTTAATCTATATATTTTTGAATTATCATCATATTCTAAAATTGAGAGGCCCGTGACTACGCGATTAGTTCTTACGAGTTACATTGGTCCCGTGTGAGGTGTTAGTGACTCTTACGGGGCCATTTGGGGGCTGATTTGGGTTCTGACCCTTCAACGACTTCATTCTAAGCCTAAGCGATATATTTTCAAATTATCATTATATTCTCAAACCGAAAGGTCCATGACTACATGGTCAGTTCCTACGAGTTTCATTGGTCCCGTACGAGGTGCTAGTGCCTCTTATGGGGCCGTTTGGGGTCTGGTTTGGGTTTTCACCCTTCAACGGCTTGTTTTTAAGCCTATTCCATATATTATCAAAGTATCATCATATTCTCAAATCGAGAGGCCCGTGACTACACAGTCAGTTCCTACGAGTTACATTGGTCCCGTGGGAGGTGTTAGTGCCTCTTAGGGTGTCGCTTGGGGGCTGGTTTGGGTTTTCACCCTTCAACTGCTTATTTAAAAGCCTAATCCATATATTATCAAAGTAACATCATATTCTCAAACTAAGAGGTCCGTGACTATGCAATCAGTTCCTATGAGTTATATTGGTCCCGTGGGAGGTGTTACTGCCTCTTATGGGGCTACTTGGGGGCTGGTTTGGGTTTTCACCCTTCAACGGCTTATTTGTAAGCCTAATCAATATATTTTTAAATTATCGTCATATTCTCAAACCGAGAGGTCCGTGACTATGTGGTTAGTTCCTACGAGTTACATTGGTCATGTACGAGGTGTTAGTGCCTCTTATAGGGTCGTTTGGGGGTTGGTTTGGGTTTTCACCCTTCAATGGCTTCTTTCAAAGCCTAATCGATATATTTTCAAATTATCATAATATTCTCAAATCGATAGGACCGTGACTACATGGTCAGTTCCTATGAGTTACATTGGTCCCATGAGAGGTGTCCATGCCTCTTAGGGGGTCGTTTGGGGGCTAGTTTTGGTTTTCACCCTTTAACGGCTAGTTTTTAAGCCTATCATTTAGCTAAAAGTTTTTCATTAACAAACAGTTTCACTACAAAAGTGATGTGAAATATAAGGCCTTATATATTAAGTGGATCTATATCTATATCTGATGTGACAAACACCAAAAGGAGAAGGGAGATGAAAGAAAAGAAGAGAAGGGAAAAGATATGTTTATGTGACTATTTGTCAAGTAGGAAAATTTCATTATAGTGACTATGAATTGGAACCTTCTCTTCTCTCGCATTTGAAGGTGATTTTGGTTTTTCTTCTCTATAAATCCATCTCTTTTCTTCATACTTAATAAATTATAATTTATTAGTAAAAACAATACAGTGCTCTTAAGCTTAAAACCAAGGAAGATGTTAAATGCTAAATAATGTTATTAAAAAAGGCATTTCAATCAACAAACTCATACTTTGCTCGAATGAAATGTTACCCCGTAAGAGGCACTAGCCTGCAGCAATAACAATACAAAGAAACAAAGTTACACTAAATATTCTACTCAAATCTAATGAAAATAAATTAAAAGCCACCGATAAGGTTACATGCTTGTTACTGCGTGAGATTCTTCCTCTCACAAAACCAATGGTTTACTTTTTTATGGTTGTAGCCATCAACTTTCTTCCTATGGTTGGTTCCCTTTTACTTTTACCTGTGACATGATCAATTCAAACGAAGATGGAAAGCATTAGATAATAAGAAGATTAAAAATAAGGTAATAATGTAATAATGTGACATGAGTTCTCATTTCCTTACTTTTGTATTCAAGAAAATATTGGCATTAGTTATGTAGATACCTAGACTGTGAATAACACAACCTATGATTTATATAGAGTATAGAGATTTATACAAACATAAACGGTGTATAACACATGTATAAAAAACTACAAACATGCCCAAATTTATTTTTGTTCATGCTAGATAGTTGGGCATTAAGTAGTTATTAGAACTTGAGTGAAATAGAGTGTGAGACTAATCCCAAACTATGTCTATTCAATAAGATTTTTGTATCATCTAGAATGTATAAACTTATTTATACAAAATGGAAAAATTAGAAACTTAGCATTCAGTTATCTACAAAACTTCAATCCTTTAAAACTGTGAAACAAAGTTTTAATAAAAAGGAAGAAGGTTACGCATACTTATCTTTCCCACCACATTGAAAAGAAATGTCGCCTTTCAAACCAACTAATATCAATAACTTAATTTAGTTAATATATTAACTAGATTTATTTTGAAATCTACGAATAAAAATGTGAATTTCAGAGCTTATGAGACACTATATCAAATTTAAACTATAAAAACTGAAGATAATTAAGTACTTCAGCATTGAAAGATAATTTATTTGCTACATCCTTATAATCACCTCATATTTTATCAAGAGAGGATTGTAATTCAAATCTTCTCCCACGGTACTTACCTGAAAATCGATGGTGTAGAGCTCTCGAACATTTTCTGATTCAAAGCATTTTGAATCAGCAGTATACAAATACTTAGCCACACAACATCAATATGTATAGAATAGGTTACCGAACAACCTATTGATATGATAAGACTCAATTTATAGACATAATCAAATAATAAGTAAGAAAGAGAATAGAGAAAAACAGCTCAAGTGTGTGTGTGTGTGTGTGTATGTATATATATAGAGAGAGGCAGACTCATGTGCACACTAAGTTTGCACATTACTTTTTTAAAGTAGTAAAAAAAATATTTTTGAGTGCTGGCGCACACCAATTTTTTTATGTGATATTTTAACATTTCAACGGGCTCACATAAAAAAAAATTAGCTGAAAAAAACTTTTTTTGCTATTTTTAAAAAATCGTTCAAACTTTCGCAGTTTTTAAAGGGCTTAAAAGCATAGAAAGTTTGACCGATTTTTTAAAACTAGCAAAAAAAGTTTTTTTGAGTTGATTTTTTTTATATGGGTTCCTTGAAATGTTTAAATATCACACAAAAAAAATCAACTCAAAAATATTTTTTTTACTACTTTAAAAAAGTAATGTGCAAACTTAGTGTGCACAGGAGCCTGCCTCTCTCTCTCTCTCTCTCTCTCTCTCTCTCTCTCTCTATATATATATATATATATATATATATATATATATATATATATATATATATATATATATATATATATATATAATCTCACACACACTTACAAAATTAAACAAAACCCACAACTAATCAACACTGAAAACACACAAATTATCACAATCCAAAAAATTACGGATTCATCTCAAGTATATATATAAATAAACACACACACTCACTAACAAAGAAACTTACAAAATTAAACAAAACCCACAACTAATCAACACTAAAAACATACAATTCAACAAAATCCAAGTTTCAGCTCAATTTCACAACATGCACCTGCATACACACACACACACATACATACATATATACATATATACGTATATATATATATATATATATATATATATATATATATATATATATATATATATATATATATATATATATATATATATATATATATATATATAGAGAGAGAGAGAGAGAGAGAGAGAGAGAGAGAGAGAAAATAAGACCTTCTTCCAACCAGCAGGTGCCGCCAGTATCAAAGAGACAACATCTTCCATCGAGCTCGCCATTTCACCTACTCAATTTCAATACCCTACAAGTAAAAAACACATACATACATACATACATACATACATACATACATACATACATACATACATACATACATACATACATACATATATATAAATAATTTTCTCTCACTACCTTTTTGTGTGGGATTCTGAAATGAAAATTTGAGTGTGAAATCTTGGCAGGGGATTAAATGGTAAAATGAGAACGAATATGAAAAAAGTAAAGGGGGTTTTATATTGTGCATTTTTTATTCTTTGAAAGCATCATAAATAAACCCTAAATCAATGTTCCTATCCAAGCAGTGGTAGCAAATGTTGGTAATACCGCCCTTAAACCAATGGCAAAAAAAGTAGAAAGCTGTAAAAAATAAAAGGAGATAGTTATAGATCAATAAACGATGAGGACAAGGGAAATGAAAAAACCACGATTTTAATATTCCTTTTGAAATCAAAATTCTCCGACTAAACCTGTTGACCCCATTTATCTTTCCAATAAAACTCTAAACGCAATATCAGACCAAAACCCACCCGGGTCCTCAATTGTCCTTTTAAACATCTCCAAATACTGATTAAAAAAATAGAGAATAAACAAAACAACGTATGCCATTGAACAACATGAGGTTTTCTCCTTACGTAGTGCTTCAAATCACTCCCTCCAACCCTAATCGTTTTCCTCCATTTTCTAATTCTCCCTTCTTCCCTAAATTATTTTGTTATCCACAAAGAGAAAAGTAATAAATACAAATTTCAAGCAAAAATTGAAAGCGTTACAATGAGGTCGATCTCTTTAGTTAATGACATTAAAAATAAAATCAGTACACAATTAATACCTCTCATACTCAAAAGCTAACTTGATCCTAACTAAACCGTCAGGAGAGTTGAGATCCTGCTTTGTAAATCCAAATCTGCCAACTCTCTAGGTAAGAACTGCAACTGGTCCTGGTTCAATTTCGTCTAGAATTTTCTTGTCCATTCCTCTATATTATCTTATACAAGGTCTATCAATTGTAACAAACATATGAAAAATAATTGACAACTTTTCTTAATAATATAAACAAAAAAACAAAATCTGGGGACATTTTAAAGATGGGAACTTTTTTAGAGAAGAAACAAGAGCTCGTTGATAAAAATCGTTGCTGGAGAAAACAAAATCATCTTCCTCAGAAGAAAGAGACTCCCCTAAAACGACAACATTTAACCAAGGAATTTTTCCAATGTCGGAGGGTAGAGTGGCCATTGACTCCACGTGGGGAAGATGATCCGACGACGTTACATTATTATTATTAGTCATTACTCTGGAAAATGTCAAAAAAGGGGAAGAGGAGACAGAGAGAGATGAGAAATTTTATTTGGGTTGACCCACTACGTGCCGGAGATCCAGGTGATGGGGTTGATGCCGGAGCAGACAGAGCGATGTGGTCGGAGCCGGTGAGCGGTGATAGAGGGTGTGCATTTTGGTCGAGAGAAAGAGAGTGGGGGAGCGGGAGATTGAATATGAGAGATGAGAGAAAAGAGGGAAACTAAACATAGAAAAAAGTTAGCATAATTATTGTTTTAGGGTATTTTATATTTTAGTCAAGTGTACTCAATTTTGACACTTTAAAGCAGTGCCAAATTTTGGCTCTGTTTTAAAGTGTGCCAGATTTTCATTAAACCGTGCCAGAATTTGGCACAGTTTTAAATTGTGCCAGATTTTTAATATCAGGGTGTGTCAAATTGCTATTTTTTGTGTAGTGATTATTGGCAGCTCCGTCAAAGAACATCTGCCATCTGAGGTCCTCTTGAGAAGTTAAGATAATATCTTCGTCCGGGAATTTAGATACCCAAACGTCGACTTCTTCCATTTGGTAATCAACATTGTAGTCAAAGATGTCTCTCCTTTTCATATCTTTCTACGTAACATACATAATATTGAACTCGACTAATAACATCAACCATTGGGCCATTCGACTGGACATAACGGGCTTTTCTAGAAAGTACTTGATGGGATCTATTTGGGACATAAGTCTGACGGGGAAGGCGAGCATGTAATGCCGTAACTTTTGTGTGACCTAGACCAGGGCAACACTTGCTCTCTCTAAAGAATTGTAGTTAACTTCGTACCTAGGTAATTTTTAGTTGGCATAGTAAATGGCACTTTTCTTTTGGGACTATTCAATGTATTCTTCTAGTAAAGCCCCTACTATAGTATCTGTTACAGTCAAATATAGGAGTAGGGGGAGACCTAGCTACAGAGGCATAAGCACCGGAGGTCGGGTAAGGTATCATTTGATTCTGTCAAAGGCTTTTGGCAGACCTCATTCCAGACTTTGGTAGAATCTTTTCAAAAAATCATGAAAAAGGGTTCGCAGAAAAAAGTCAGCTGAATGATGAACTAACTGATGTAATGTAATTTTCCTAGGAATCCTTGGACTTCCTTCTCCATCCGTGACCATAACATCTCAAGTATGGATTTTATCTTGGTAGGGTGTACTTCGATTCCCTTCTCACTGACCATGAATTCTAAGAGTTTTCCTTTTGTGATGCCAAGAACATATTTCTGTGGGTTTAACCGCATCTGGTATTACAATAGTAGCTCAAAAAACTTTTGAATGGAGGGAATATGACCTTCTCGTGTCTTGTGTTTGATGATCATTTCATCCACATAGATTTTAACCTCTTTATAAATAAGGTCGTGCAAGATGGTTGTGGCAGCAACCCTCTGGTAAGTAGCCTCAGAGTTAAATACCGGTAGTCAACGCACATGCAGACTTTCCCTCCTGATTTGTCACAGCTACGATGTTGGAGAGCCATGTAGGATATTCAACTATGTGACTGAAATCTACGTTCAATTGCCTGACCACTTCTTCTTTAACTTTGAGCGACCATTCGATGTGGAGTTTTCATAGCTTCTGTTTGATTGGTTTGCATTCTGGGAATATTGGGATCTCGTATTGAGCTATTTCTAGGTCAATACCAGGCATGTCATTGTAGGACCATGCAAATACATCCACTAATTCCTTTAGTAAGTTTTTGAATTGCGCACACTCAAGCTCATTAAGGGCGGACCCTATCCTAATCTCGCGTTGATGGCTACTAGAACAGAGATTAATAATAACAATTTCATCATCACTAATTTGAAAGAGGTTATGTTATTTATTATTCTCCTTATTAAGATTAGTTAAGGGTTATTCCTTTGCTAAATCATCATCGTCAAGAATTTGATTAGAATCAAGACAATTAATATAAGGCACATCAAGATACTCAAATCTTCGTTTATTTCATTTTTAGGAAAAATAGTATTGTGAACCTCGTTAAAAGAGGTCTCAATTAAAGTGATATCAGAAAAGGTAACAACAACATGGGATGAAGAGATTTAGATAAGATAAATAACCGGGTCGGCTTGAATCTGGGTAGGTTAGATAGGCGCAACATTCCAATTGAGGAGAGTCATGTTAGCCGCTCTAATCTGAGTAGATGGGTTTAATTGCGTGACATCTGACGAATCCTACAAAGACTCAACCCCAATGTTTGCAGGTTAAATGAGTCCTCGGAATTATTTTCCTTAGAATCTTTGGTAACTGTCATGACTTTCTTAGTGAGAGGTCTTCATGTTGGCAATCGGTGGCCCAAGAGTTACTATATTGAAAGAAAATTTCCAGCCTTGGTTTCATCTTCTTATTAATATGATCATATAATGGTTCAGGGAAGCCACAGAATGGGAAATCTTTGCCTTCCTTGATAAATTTTCCATTTTAAGAGTCTTTAGAAACAATCTTCTCTCCTTCCAAGCTTTTTTTCTATTAGATCCACTTGAGGGCTTTAATTTCTTCTGATAAGGGTTGGTTGCCTAGGCCATACAGGGGAAAGGCCTCCTTTAAGACTATGGGCTTAAGGATCCATTGATGGCATCGTCCTAGCCCCATTCCGAGAAATAAGTTCATGTTCTTGAACATATGAGTCACGTTGACATTTCCATAAGGGTTGTGTTCCACACATAGCCATTGTTTGAAACTATCTCCGACTGGAAGGCGAAGTGGGTCAAATCTGAAGAAAAATAAGAGCATATTATTCTATCTATGCTGGATCTCTAATATCGAATTACTAGTATTGGCAGTGTCTGAACTGTTGTCATCCCCAAAAATGGTGATAACCTGGCCATTGGCGAAGAATTTTAATTTCTAATGAAGAGAAGATGATACCCTTCGAATATTCATGGAGCCGTGGACAACCAAGAAGAAGGTTGAAACATGCCAGGATGTCAATAACTTGGAACCTAGTGATAGGATTGATAAGGCCAATCATTATTATGAGTTTTATGGACCCCATTACCTCTTGGTGGGTATTGTCATAAGCGCGCACAGTGGCGGAAGTGAAAGTGAGATCACTAACTTTTAAACACAAGCAATTGAAGATTCTGATAGGACAAACATTGAGGGCAGATCCGTTATCAATAAGTGAGAGTGGGATTGTCTTTATCAATACTTCAATGGAGATGTTCAGGTCATAATTGTGGTCAAGACTGATCTTTGGTATCTTTTCTTCGGAAAATGAAAGGAGTCTTGAAAAGGTCAAGAACCCAGCCATATTCACGGCTTCTTTGGGAGTGGTTAAAGGAAAGATTGTATGCCTGGTGAGGAATATTATCAAAGCATTACGGTTCAGTTGGGAGGACATGAAAATCCCCCATAAGGTGATGTTGGCTTGGGTTTTCTTAAGCTGGTCAAGGACTTTACTTTATTCAATTGTCATTTCTAGCATGGGAAGTATTTCAATAACTCCATTTCCCTTATCTGTCTCGGTCACATGAGCAATCAGGTCATTATAGTGTCTCTCTGATCTGCTTATGTGATTTAATAATATAGGGAAGAATAGGAACCTCGTGTCTTCATCTATTTTTGGCTTAATGGATGCCTTATCGATTTCCCCCAATAAATCTTCAAAGGATATTATTCTTCACAAATTGGCTATTAGACTGGTGTCTTCCTGATTGGGCTCATTTTTTGAGATGTGAAAGTCATCTCACCATCCGGTGGTAACTATATCCTCTTTCTAAGAGAAATCAATGCATTCAACAACCTCGACGACTTCATCGTACAGATCTTCCCACTCGACGGGGAGTAACAGGAGTTAAGGGATCAATCGTCCCTGAAGCTTCCAAGTGGTGAGTAGCTTACCAATACTGCAAATTTCACATATCTGTCGAAACGTATTAGCCATAATCTGCACTACATCATCTATAATGACATCATCAATGGGTACCACCCAATCATATGACTCTCGATCCCATTTTAGAGCTTCCATGAACAAGCCACTGAATTTAAGACAATCGAGGGTCATCTCAACAGTCAATTTTATCACAAACTCCAAAGTTGGTTTAATATAACAGGCAACTCCATAACCTTCCCGTCAGACGGGGTATGTACAGTAATGCAAGCCCTTATGAGGAGTGATAGAGCTTGGTCAGTAAAATAGATAGGGTGTAGGAAAAGATACGGGAAAACATTAAGCAGTTTGGGTGAGATTACGGGTATGATGGGTGCTCTATTCGGCACAATTTGAGAAGATGAATCAAATTGTGGGTCACTCTCTAGAAAGATGGTACCTTCATGGGTTAGAAGTGGGTTATGAGTGGTGTTGGGTTTATAATTGGTTGGTGGGGCGATGATACCCCGGTCAATTAAACCTTGGATCACAATCTAAAGGTGGTAGAATTGGTCAGTAGTATGTCCAAAAGACTGATGAAAATCACAACAAGCATCGACTTTGAAGTTTTTCGAGAGTGGATTTGGTAGTGAGTGGGGGTACAAGGGTTTGATGAGGTTTCGGCTCAATAGGGCTCGATAAACTTTGGACAGGGGAGCATGGAGCTTAATGTACTCTTTCTTAGTAGGGTTGGGGTGACTTTCTAGTGCCCAAGAAGTAGTAGGTTGGGAGATGTTGTTGATGGTTGACATAGTAGCACTCGTGGATTTTTCATATTTTTGGGGAGTGAACCATTCGGCTACTTTTTTCGTCTCAGATTTGACTTTGACAATGCCTTCCTCAATTTCTACACCAGCCTCTTGAATGGCTCAAAAGTGTGAGTAATATTGTCCTATCATGGATTCTCGAATATGCTGTAAGAAGTTATTTTTCATGATACTGACTTGTTCCTGCTCAGAGGGTCAGTTGGTCATAGTAGCATCTTTCTCTCTCTATCTTCCTATGAAGCTACTAACTATTTACATAAGGTTTTACTTAAGAAGCTCTAGATCTCGGAGTGTAACCTCTAGCTCTTTATTGTACTTGTACTGTGACTTGAATTATCAGACAATATCCTCCCAATTATGAATTCTGGAATCCTCGAGGGACAAAAACAAATGAAGGACTCTTTCTTTTAAGGTTTGCTAGAACATCTGGGCCATTATCTCTTCAGCACTAAGAAGGGTCATGTCTCTGTGATAGCTTCGAAGGTAATCAATTAGGGGTCCGCTTCCCTCAAACTTCTTAATGTCTGGCGTCTTGAAATTCTCTGGAAGTCTAACTTTTGGATAGGGAGACATATGGGAGTAGGCCTTTTAGTTCCCAGATATCTTAACTGGGTCAAACTTCTTTGACAATAGCTTTAGGTCTTCCTTGACCTTGTTCAGTTCCTCTTCCATAGGATTTGTGGGTATTGATAGGTTAGCCCCTGGTTGGGCAAGTTTTAAGATAGGGAGATGAGCTGACGATGACCTATTCACAGTCGAGGTGCACAGAGCATACTGATACTCTTCTGGGACCTAAACAGGCTCGGGAGTGAGTGGACTCATGGGACAAAGAAAGAGGAACTCAAGTTCTTTGGGAATATGGAACCGATAATGCTGTATCTCATAAATCTCAGTTTGAAGGTTGTTAATCTTAGCACTGAGTTGGGCTAAGAGGGTCATCAGGTCATGTTGCACATTCGATTATGTTTTGATGTTCTCCATGAAGATCTCGTGAAAGTAAATCCATAACTCGAATGAGTTATAAGAAGAACGGGTACAGCTTCGGGGCGGTTTGATGGAAGATAAAAGCTAATAGAGATCCAGGCCAAATTCAGGTATGCAATCGAACTGAGAGGGAAAACAATTCGAATTTATTTTCAAAAGAGGGAGGGAGAAAATTTGGGGTATTTAGGAAGGAGGAGAAAAAATGTTTTTAGTATTTTTGGAAAATGAGGAAAAAAGGAGAGGAATCTCAGCATGATCCCTATTAATTTTATTCTTAGGTTCTCACTTTTATTAGGTTTGCCTAAATGCAGAAAAAATGTCGGGCAGGACCCGAGCTTGGAAAAATGAGGTTAAAAAAAATATGTAAAATACGGTTGGACTTGTTTCCATGCTCACGGATGGGGTCCTGTTTTGAAAAAAGGGAAAAAATTGGGCAAAAATTTGAGCGACATGCCAGCCTAGAATTTCGGAAGAGCTTTGCATGGTAATCGGCAAACTAAATATGGGTGTCCTAGGTTTGATACCTATATGAGGTACATACACTTTTTGGGTTAGTGGAAGGTTTCCCCCCTTTGGCATGACTTCCATGATATACCTAATTCCTATAAGGGCAATCATTCATCGGTAGTGTGGATAAGACATTTAATGTACCCGAGTGTACGTGAATTGCCTCACTATGAACCTCCCATCTTGAGTTTTGTCAAGAATTACGATACGGGGGGAACCGTTTGATATGTGTCGAAGGTATAACACTAATGGAAGGTGAGAGTCATAGCTCTTAGGCTAACTGTGATCCGTAGGTCCAACACCCATCACAAAGTTACCCCCAGTACAGGATAAAATTTTGGTCAATGGACATGATCTTAGTGATGTAGTGTGCAAAAATGCAGGGGTCTAAATTAACATATTATGGAAAGAGAGTATCATTTTTTTATTTGCATGATGAAAGGGAATACTGCACTAAATAGGGATCATACACAAGTATATCTAGAATGGAAACTATACTACGCATGGATACATATGAGTGAGCATGTGTCATGGGAGTATATAAAAGTGAGTGTGTGTGGTAGTGAACATGTGCATGGATTACCTACAAGTGGTATGTGACATGTGTAAGTAAGCATATATACAAGTGTAAAAAGTCTGGTTGTGTATTAATAAAGCCTAAACATGGATATTCTAAGTTGTGTGTGAAGCATGTGAGTGTTAAGTGAAGTTAAATATAAGTGTGTAAAGTGTACATGGAGAATATATACAAGTGTGTTTAGTGTATAAGTGAATGGAAAGTGATATATACATGAGTGAGATATATACCAAAAGGTAAAGGGAAGAGAAATGGGAACATACACATAGGTGCATATGCATACATGTAGAAAAGAATAACGCACATTGAAAAATAAAGTCTAGTCCTCTTAAGAAAGGCACTAGCGGAGTCGCCACTATGGCCATCCCTAGGGGTCGATCTCCGAATGTGGATCCCTCATTCTTCCCCTTTTCGACATGCGTACACGATTGCGTCCTTTATTGGGGCTCTCGACTGTCGTCGATGTGGGGTGATATGTAAAGATAGAGTCTCCAACCTATTTTTCACAAAATAGGGAAAAGAAATGTTTTCGCCTCCAAAGAACGACATCAAGGACAATACTGATGCTTGCAAAACCAAGTAGTTCAAGGGTCCGAGGACTAAGTTATGAAATGGGAAGGTGTTAATCACCCATTCCGCCCTTTCGGTCTCTCATGGGCATGTGTTAATATTCTCCTATAAAACTTCATGATATGTGTAGACACCACATTCTAGGACCCCCTAAGTCTCTCCTTAGACCCCTAGCACTTCCCCTTTCCATCGCAAACCTAGGTCGCACTCCGAGTACTGATCTAGAGGCCATCGGGCTCCCCCGGGCCCCATTTGACTCCGGTTAACTCTATAGTTAAAGCAAAAGCTCTTTGAATTTTTGAAGGGTTCCGAATACCCTTTATAATAGTCTTCCCCGTGCATGAATTGGCATAACAGTTCGGACAAACGAACCATTTCACTACCGAAATTGATTCAGAGGCCATCAGGCACCCCCGGGCCCCGAGTTGACCCCAATCAACTTCACCATAAGAGAAAAAGATCTTTCAATCTTTTAAGGTCACTGAAAATGCTTTCCAATAGTTCACCCCATGCGTGAAACAACATAACCGTTTAGACGAACGATCAGTTTTCCCCCGAAAATCGATCCGGAGGCCACCGGGTGCTCCCGGACTCTATTTGACCAAATTCAACTCTTCAGCTCAAATGAGACTGAATGAATCTCCGAAGGGCACTGAATAACCTTTCTAAAGATCCACCCCGTGCGCAATTCTGATCTATGGTACGGACGAACAATCCATTTTATTTCGAGAGGTCACCGGATGCTTTCGGGCCGCCCCGATTAACCCAAGTTAACTTTCTAAAATGATCAAAACTCTTTTAAATATCTAAGTACACCTCTGAACCTTTATAATGGTCCACCCCATGCACGATTCTGACTTACCATAAGGACGAATGATCCGTTTTCATCTGATGATCCCCCGTCCAAAAGACCGACGTGCGCTTTCGAGCCATATTTGACCTAAAGTCAACTCCTAAACCTAGGAGAAGGTCGCTGAAATACCTTTCTAACGGTCTGCCCCGTGAGCTATTCAGATCAATGGTTTGTGCGCTACGGTCATTTTTCCAAAAAAGTCCGCACGAGATTGCCAATTGGCAGGTCCTGAACTCTGTCTATCGGCATAGTGTCAAGGGTTACCTGCAGATAGGCACAACCTGGGGTAGGACGATCGGCACCCCCCTTTTTTCCCTATAAATAAGGGTTATGACCTCACTCCCAAGGTAGAGAAGAAACCCATCATCATCAGTAATCTCAGCAACATTCTCTCGAAATCAGCGAAGCTCCATATAAGAAGTTCCATTCAAGCCTAAATACCTATCCTTTTCACACCCAATTTGGCAAATATCCTTCTCTCTCATCAACATTCATCAACATTCAAAGGAATTCATCCAAGATCCAAGCTTAAGCTCCAAGGAAGGTCAAATTCCTCCTCCTTATCTTTTAATTCTCTTGTTTTCGCATAAGTTACATTATATTCATAATCTAGTTTCACTTTAGTTCATACATATTAACTGATGATGCTAAGATTTAGCACTACCGGATAAGTGATAGTGAACTCAAACAGTAGCATCCATGGCAGCCATAGAGATGTATAAGTGTATAAGAATGTAGAAGGGGATGAGTATAAGAGGAAGTAAGACAATGATGTATAGTGGTTCAGCCAATTTGTCCTACATCCACTGTGAGTGTGTGATCCACTAAGTATGGGCACTGATGGCCTTGGATACAATGCACATAACCCTCTCTCTCTCTCTCTCTACTATGTGTAAAAGCAGAGTTTTAGCTAGGGTTGTAGTTAATGGATCGATCCCTTGTAAGGTTGTAGGTGACAAGTATATATAGGTCTTGGGGGGTGTAGTGTACCCCCCAAGTATGCATGGTGCATGTGAATCATGATCTAGACAATCCCCTATGGACACCTGTAGATGCCAAATGATGACATAATATTCCCTCACTTGAGGGCGTGATTTTGTTATAACGGTCTCCCCTGTGCCATGTGAACCTCACGCGCACTGTTTCACGCGTCTCCCAAACCACGCGCTGTGATGATGTCACCCTCGGCCTATGAGCCGAGGCCAAGGGCGAAGTTCCTTCCAGTAGTGATTCTGATCCAATTCTGGCCTCGTACTATTGGCCCATCGTAGGGTCGTTTGGAGCCTGGTGAAGGGTCGGCCCCTCGTAGGGTCGTCTGGAGCCTGGTGAAGGGTCGGCCCCTCTGAGGGGTCATCTGGGAGCCTGGTGAAGGTTCGGCCCCTCTGAGGGGTCGTCTTGAGCCTGATGATGAGTCTACCCCTCTGAGGGGTCGTCTTGATCCTGATGAAGGGTCGGCCCCTTTGACGGGTCGTTCGTTTGGAGGTAATCTTCAGCCAGGCCGAGGATATAAACGGGTATATCAATCACCCCCCAGCCCTTAGCCAAAGGTGATGTTGAGATGGATGAGGGATAGTATTGTAATTGGGATGCATGTATGATCAGTTAGGTGAGTGACACCTAGAAAGACACTCATTGTTGTTCCAGTTTCCAAGGCATAGCGGCTGCACACTTTTCTTGGGGCTTTATGCCCTAATGATGCCTTCCTCGTGGGCTGTGTCCTGCCTTGATCAATGGGCCCACTCATTACTAAGGTATTTAAGAGATTTTTGAACTCTCTCTCTTCTTCTTCTCCTTCGCGCCCAAACCTTCTCTCTCTAGCCTTTTACCAGTTTTCATCGCCATTTCTGCAGCCTTCAATCCATCAAACTTAGCGACTTGGGCATTTCTTGCTCTCTCTTTATCAGGTAATCCTTCATCTCTCTCTTTTACCTTCATTTCTGTTTGCTTTTTAGGCTCGTAGGGCTGCATTCTCCTTGGGCTGTCTCATAGATTTTTTCGGTGTCTTCTCCGGTAACTGTTTCTTGAATGTTCTTGAGTGTTCTTGAGTGAAAATCATCAATTCCATTTTTAATTCAAAAGTCTAATTTGGTCAACTGCAAACTTGTTTGTAGTTAAGTTCCCCAAATTTCTCCAAGTGTAGGGTCTTCCCTTTTAATGCTTAGGAAGCTTTATAGTTTAGCGTCTGAATTCCCATCCTTGAGAGAGAAGCTCTTTGCCAAGATCAGACGAGTGGAGGAAGAGGAAGAGAGGAGACGAGGGGCCAACCCTAATTGGGTACGACCCATCTTTCCCATTCCTCTTTCCACAATAAAACCATTTGAACCGTTTGAGTCTTGTGGGTCGTCCCATCGTCCAGTCGAGAGTCATTCAAGTGAGATGGACGAGAGAGCGTCTTCGCCAGCTGGCGCTGGACCTTCTGGGAGAAAAGAGACATCTGACCTAGGCCCAGGCCGAGAGGCCGAGGGTATGGTTCCCTCTGAGGTTGTCCCTGTGACAACCCTATCTCCCCATGCCTTTCAGATGGCCTTCCCCCAGGGGCCTCTGGAAGATGATGAGGCCGAGGGAGAGGGGAATGAGGACGAGGGCGATGATATAGATGACCAAATTTATACCTCCCATGCCTCGTCCTATATCTCCTCTGTTAGGAATCGCGACCTATTGATATGGAGGCATGCCTATGGAGTGCCCCCCAACATAACTATGAGGGTTCCCTCTGAGTCTGAGAGGGTTTTTGATTGTGAAGAGGGAGAGGTTGCAGTTTATGAGCAGATGTTCAAGGTAGGAGTCAGATTCCCTCTGCATCCTGCCATCATAGATATCCTGTCTACCCTTGGTTTTTGCCCCCTCTCAACTTCCTCCCAACTCTTGGAGGACAATCCTGGGCTACATCTACCTGTGGAAGAATGCTTTCACCGACGAGCCCTCGGCCAACCTATTCTTGGGCTGCTACAATATCACCTCCTCGTCCAAACAGCCTGGATACTATCATCTGGGGGCGAGGAGGTCTGAGAAGAAACTCCTTCACGTGGCGCAAACTTCCAACCACGATTGGAAAAAGAGATTCTTCTTTATCTCTGGGGAGTGGGAGTTCATCGTCGATGGCCCGAGGGTCCCCAGAAAATGGTCTAACCCCTCCATGAAGGCCAAGTCAGACCCTGGACTTAGTCTGGAGGAGAAGTACATCATTGAATATCTGAGAGGACGAGGGAGAGAGGGTGAACTTCCAAAATTTGAAGACCTGATGACCCCCTGGTTCCTCAAAGAAGCTGGTCTGAGGGTCAGCCCTCTGACAGAACCATGTGAGTTATACTGAACATTTTCCATTCTTTACTTATTTCTGAAGTGTTTCCTCTTTATCTCTGCATTTTTCTGACGTGTTGTCCTCTTATCAGGATGTCCTGTAGGTATATCAGACTATCTTTGGGAAATGAATGCTCCCAGCTTATTATCAGGCTTGGCCAAGAAGAAAGGAAAGGAGCCTCAGCAGGCTCCGAGGAAGACGAGGGCCGCTGGGCCGACAGTGGTGGAGCCGACCGCTGATAGCCATAAAAGAAAGGAGCCTGAGGCACCTGTTGACCCTCGGCCAGATTCTCGGACGAGGGCCAGGGTCGAGGCATCTGAGGGGACGGCCTCTTCATCCATCATGGGGGACTTCTGGTCTCAAAACCTGGCACATCTGAGGGCCGAGCCCTCATCACTCATAGCAAACTTGAGAGAAGCCAAGGGCTCAATGTTCTCTGCACCCTCAGCCTTTGACTACGAGTTCCTGTCAAAGATGCCTCCTGCCAAAGTGTATGACTATGGTCTGCACGCCCTTGCACAGGTATTGGTCTTGACCCGCTCTTTAAATTTCATTCTTTCAGTAACTGTTTCCTCGGCCTCTTGACATGTGTTTATTTTTCTTGTACAGTCTGTGTGTGCCTTTACCTCGGCAACAAAATGGATGGCTGAAAATCAGGAGAAATTCCATGACGCTGAGAGGGCCATCCAGCATGAGGTCGACCTGCAGGCTAATTTAGATACTGTAAAGGTCGAGTTAGAAAGTACCAGGACTGAGCATGCAAGGATCCTGGACCAGCTGACAAGGAAGCACGATGAGGACATTAAGGCCAGGGACTTGCTTCTCAAGGAAAAGGATGAGGCCTTGACCAACATGGAGGCCAAGTACAAGACTGATCTTGAAGCAGCCACCAAAAAAGCCGAGGCTGATGCTGTTGAGGCTTATAAGATTTTTGACGAGTTTCAAGGCTTCGGCCTTGAATACTTGGAGAGAGGAATCAGGACTGCCTGCCGGTGAGTCGTCCTCAGGTTTGGTGATGTCGTCTCCTCGGTCCGACCTTCGCTTGAAGCAGTCAGTCTGGACGACCCTATGATTGCCTAGGCTCTGACTTATGTAGAATATCAAGTGCAGGTTGAGGGGATCGACACATCTGAGGATCAACCAGTTATGGTCATTGAGGAAACCCCTCTGGTGGATCTCTGCCCTCCAATATTGTCCCATAGGGTGGCTGTCTGTAGCCCATACCCTTTTAATGTAATCAGCATTTTTGTACTTTACTTGCTAAACACTTGATATTTTGTATAACTGGCATTTCATTAATACTATCGTCTTCTTTACTGTCTTCCATATTTTTGCTTCTTGTATGGTTTGCTTTGTCTTTGTTAATGCCACTAACCTCTCCCTCATCTTTCTTGAGGGTGAACGAGGGGTCATCCCCTGCGTTGGCCCTCATTATAGCTGAGGAGTCAAATTACCAAATTATGGTTTTAATGTTCTCCCTCGTCTTTCTTGAGGACAGTGGTGGGGTCGTCCCCTCCACTGGCCCTCATTATAGCCGAGGGATCAGGTTACCAAATTAATGGTTTTAATAAAGTTTTCCCTCGTCTTTCTTGAGGACAGTGGTGGGGTCGTCCCCTCCACTGGTCCTCATTATAGCCGAGGGATCAGGTTACCAAATTAATGGTTTTAATAAAGTTTTACCTCGTCTTTCTTGAGGACAGTGGTGGGGTCGTCCCCTCCACTGGCCCTCATTATAGCCGAGGGATCAACTTACCAAATTAATGGTTTTAATAAAGTTTTCCCTCGTCTTTCTTGAGGACAGTGATGGGGTCATCCCCTCCACTGGCCCTCATTATATCCGAGGGATCAACTTACCAAATTAATGGTTTTAATAAAGTTTTCCCTCGTCTTTCTTGAGGACAGTGGTGGGGTCGTCCCCTCCACTGGTCCTCATTATAGCCGAGGGATCAACTTACCAAATTAATGGTTTTAATAGTCTTCCCTCGTCATTCTTGAGGACAGTGGTGGGGTCGTCCCCTCCACTGGCCCTCATTATAGTCGAGGGACCAGGTTACCGAATTAATGGTTTAATGAAGTTTTCCCTCGTCTTTCTTGAGGACAGTGGTGGGATCGTCCCCTCCACTGTCCCTCACTATAGCTGAGGGATCAACTTACCAAATTAATGGTTTTTAACAAATTTTTCCCTCGTCTTTCTTGAGGACAATGCCGGGGTCGTCCCCTCCATTGAGCCTCATTATAGCCGAGGGTTCAACTTACCAAATTAATTGTTTTAAACAAAGTCTTCCATCATCTTTCTTGAGGATAGTGGTGGGGTCGTCCCCTTCACTGGCCCTCATTATAGCCGAGGGATCAACTTACCAAATTAATGGTTTTTAACAAAGTTTTCCCTCGTCTTTCTTGAGGACAATGGCGGGGTCGTCCCCTCCATTGACCCTCATTATAGCCGAGGGTTCAACTTACCAAATTAATGGTTTTTAACAAAGTCTTCCCTCATCTTTCTTGAGGACAGTGGTGGGGTTGTCCCCTCCACTGGTCCTCATTATAGCCGAGGGTGGTTCTCTGTAGATGTTTCCATGCGTACTAGAACTGATAACCACAGGATGAGGGGAAACACTGATATTTCTCATTAATTTTCAAAGTGTTCTGCTGGAGCAACTCTTATTACAATTATGGTCTATCAAGACCTTACAACACTACTGATAGTATTTCTTTAAATGATCTGCATTCCAAGGGTTGGAAAAAGGCTCCCCTTCTAGGTTTTCTAGTCTATAGGTCCCAGGGACAACTTCATTGATGACCCTATATGGGCCATGCCAATTAGGATGAAGCTTGTTGGGATTTTGCCAAGTCTTCTTGAGGACTAAGTCCCCCACTGCGATAGGTATCTGTTTTACCCTCTGATTGTAGAACCTTGCGGTCCTCTGCTGGTAGGCGGCCTGCCTTATCTCAGCGTCCTCCCTCCTTTCCTCGATCAGGTCCAAGTCGAGTCTCCTCTCTTCCGTATTTTTCTAGGGGTCATACACTTGGACTCTATGCATAGGAAACTCAATCTCGGTGGGGATGACGGCTTTTGATCCATAAGCTAGCATGAATGGGGTCTCTCCGGTAGAGGTCCTCACTGTCGTCCTGTATGCCCACGGCACGACATATAACTCCTCGACCCATCTTCCTTTTGCCTCCTCAAGCCTCTTCTTGATTCCATCTAGGATTGTCCTGTTTGTAACTTCTGTTTGCCCATTGGCCTGAGGTCGGCCAGGGGTGGAGAAAAATTATTTGATACTCACCCTTTCACAGTACTTCTGTAGAGAGGCATTCTTGAACTGAGTCCCGTTATTCGAGATGAGGGTGTTGGGGAGACCATACCTGTATATAATATTTTTCCAGATAAACTGGAAGGTCTTCTGCTCGGTGATCGTCACCATCGGCTCCGCTTCCACCCATTTTGAAAAATAGTCAATGGCTACGATGAGGAATCGATAGTTATTGATGGCCCTAGGAAAGGGTCCTACTAGGTCAATTCCCCACACTGCAAATGGCCATGGGGATGTAATGGAAGTAGGAGGCTGATGGGGCTGGTGAGGGATGGTGGCAAATCTTTGACATTTGTCACACTTTTTTACATATGCCGCTGCGTCTTTCCCCAAGGTCGGCCACCAGTACCCCTGGGTGATCACCCTCTTTGCTAAGGATCTGCCCCCGATGTGGCTTGAGCACGATCCTTCGTGCACATCTTGCAAAATGGAAGGGACTTTTGAGGGATGCGCACACCTAAGTAAGGGGAGCAAAAACCCCTTTTTGTACAAGGTGTCTCCGATGACAGTGAATTTTGCAACCCTGTGCCTCAGCTTCTTCCTTTCTTGCCTTGCTTCTAACATCTCACCCTCTTTAATGTATCTGATCAGAGGGTCCATCCACGAAGCTTCCTGAGAAACATTTATGCAATTTCCAACTGTTCCCTCAGCGTCTTCAATAGTTGGCTGAAGCAAAATTTCTACTGGGACCGTCCTCCTGATGTCTGTCCTAGTTTCCGAAGCCAACCTCGCAAGGGCATCAACACGGCTATTGTCGAGCCTAGGTATCCTCTTTAATTTCACTTCTCTGAAGCCCTTCAGTAATGACCTCACCTTCTCAAGGTACCTAGCCATCCTCTTGTCCTTAGCCTCCTAGGCTCCTAGTATCTGATTCACTACTAGCCTTGAATCACTATGGACCAAAATGTGGCCGACACTAAGAGACTTGGCCAAGGAGAGGCCTGCTACTAAGGCCTCATATTCAGCCTCGTTGTTGGAGGCTTTGAAGTTGAACCTCAGGGCATACTTAATATCTGTGTCGTCGGGTGCTGATACTATTAACCCAGCTCCGCTCCCTCTTTCGCAAGAGGACCCGTCGACGAAGAGACTCCACACAGTGCATTCTTCTGAAAAACTTCCCTCAGAGAGGGATCCCTGTCTAAAGATGTATCTTCCCTCTTAGTTTTCAGCCGCTTTCCTTCTAGCGGTGCTTGTCTCAGCCCTATCTGTGGGTGTGTTAGTGGGTCTATCTTTTTGTGTATCGGTCTTCCCGAGGGCCTCACCCTCGGCTTCATCATCTTCCCAAGTGAACTTATCCACGAAGTCTACCAATGTCTGCCCCTTAATGGCCATCCTAGGCTGATACACAATGTCAAACTCCCCCAGCTCTATAGCCCAGGCCATCAACCTACCTGATTTTGCTGGCTTGTGTAGGACCTGCCTAAGAGGAGAGTCGGTGAGGATGACCATTGTATGGGACTGGAAGTACGGCTTCATCTTCCTCGAGGCATGGATCAAGGCGTAGGCCAACTTCTCCATCCTCGGGTATATTTGCTCTGCCCCCTAGAGTGCCTTGCTGTTAAAATACACAGGCTTCTGTATCCCGTCTTCGTCTCTAACTATGGCTGCACTGATGGCCGACTCTGAGACGGCGAGGTACACATAAAGTCGTTCACCCTGCACGAGTCGTGACAGCAGCAAGGGAGACCCTAAGTATGACTTTAGGTCCCTGAAAGCCTCATCACACTCTTCACTCCATTTGAAGGCCTTCCTAAGGATCTTGAAGAATGGCAAGCACTTGTCTGTGGCCCTAGACACGAAACTGTTCAAGGCAGCAACTTTCCCTGTGAGCCTCTGAACGTCTTTAATGGACTTGGGGGTCTTCATTTCAACAAGGGCCTTTATCTTTTCAGGATTGGCCTCGATGCCTCTTTGATTGACAATGAACCCCAAGAACTTCCCTGCTCCGACCCCGAAGACACACTTGGCCGGATTAAGCTTCATCTTGTATTTGTCCATCATATTAAAGGTCCTCTCCAGGTCTGCAACATGATCCTCTGCCTTCAGACTCTTAGTCAGCATGTCATCTACGTAGACCTCCATAGACTTCCCAATTTGGTCTTCAAAAATTTTATTTACGAGGCGCTGGTACGTTGCCCCCGCATTTTTGAGGCCAAAGGGCATGACCTTGTAATAGTATGTCCCCTTGTCGGTGATGAAGGTTGTCCTCTCCGAGTCTTCAGGGTTCATGAATATCTGGTTATACCCTGAATAGGCGTCCATGAAGCTCATGAGCTCATGGCCTGCGGTAGCATCTACCATCTGGTCAATGCGGGGGAGAGGGAAGTTGTCTTTGGGATAGTGCTTGTTGAGGTCTGTGAAGTCCACGCACATTCTCCACTTCCCGTTGGCCTTTGGGACAATGACTACATTGGACAGCCATTCAGGGTAGATGACCTCTCTGATAAATTCAGCGTCTTCTAATTTTTTGACCTCGTCCCTGATGACCTCATATTTTTCTCTGGAGTAAATTCTCCTCTTCTTCTTTACCGGCTTCACTCCCTCCACCACATTGATCTTGTGGCACGTGATTTCAGGGTCAATCCCCGGCATATCTACATGACTCCATGCGAAGACGTTTCGCCTTCTCCTCAACAGTTTAACGAGGTCTTCCTTGATATTGGGCTTCAGAGACTTATCGACTTGGACGGTTTTTTTTGTGTCATCCTCATCGAGGATGATGGATTCTACCTCTTCCACGACCTCTCCTTTCTTCAGCTTCGTCTCATCCCTAGGGTCTAGGGTATCAATATTGTAAGTGGTCGTAGCCCTCTTGAGTGTCTCCTTTTCTTCAGCGGAGTTGTAGTAACATTCTCGCGCTGTTGTCTGGTCTCCCTGAACTTCCCCCACCCCGTAAGGGGTAGGAAATTTGATCATCTGATGGACAGTAGACGGCAAAGCTTCAAACCCCTTGAGGGCCACACGCCCCAATATGATGTTGTAGGCCGAAAACACCTGCTCATCCATTATAAAGAAACTGACCTTCTTGGTGAGCCCTCTCAGCCACTCGTCCCCCATCCTCACATCGGCCTCATATACCCCAAGGGGAAGAACCTTTTCCCCACTGAACCCAATCAATAGATGATGGTAGGGGATGAGTCTAGCACGGCTGAGACCCAAGGCTTTGAAGCATGGCCAAAACATCACATCTGCAGAGCTAACCCCATATACCAAGATCCTCGGCACCTCGCATCCGTTCACCCTGGTAGTGATGACGAGAGGGTCATCATGTGGGGCTAAGAGGCCTTTGAAGTCCATTCTTGAAAA
This sequence comes from Sambucus nigra, assembly GCA_949130495.1. Taxonomy (NCBI): domain Eukaryota; kingdom Viridiplantae; phylum Streptophyta; class Magnoliopsida; order Dipsacales; family Adoxaceae; genus Sambucus; species Sambucus nigra. The sequence goes on from OX422210.1 coordinate 247,247,954, forward strand.
TATCACTATCAGTGTGTCCAAATCAACCTTCTTCCTCTTTTCTGACTTGACCTCTAGGGAGGTCGCATGTACCGTCTTCGTCACTGCCTTGGCCTCAGCCACATGGGCCTTCCTGTCGGCGACCTCGGACCCTCCTCCTGCAAGACCCCCGGAGATTATTCCCACTCTGAGCGAGATCATATTAAGCCTCTTAACAGGGTCGTGGTCGTCTCTCGGCGGGAGGTCAGGGTCGTCCTCATCATCAGAAGGGTCGTCCCATCTTTTTTGAGGACCTTCTTTGCATGCATCGTCTCGCTTCTTTCTGGGGTCGTCCCCTCCGCCTCTCTTGAAGGCGCCTTTGTCGACGTACTTTCTGAGCTTCCCTTCCTTCAGCATATTCTCAATCTCATCTTTCAGAGAAAAGAATTTATCCGTCACGTGGCCGTGGTATTGGTGAAATTCACACCACAGGTTCTTATTCCTCTTACCGGGGGCTTCCCTCAGTTTCTCAGGCCACTTCAGGGACCGATCGCTCTTTATCTCATTGAGAATTTGTTCACAGCTGACCGTCAGAGGGGTGTACCCAGCGAACTTGTCATTCATGGACCTCTTCTTCCCCTCTTTGTTCTTCTTAGGGTATTTCCCCCCACTAGCACCTCATTTTTCGTCTTCATATTTGTAGCCATCGCCTCTTCGGCGTTCATCACCTTTCCTGCTGTCGACAGCAGTTCAGCCATCGTCCTCGGAGGGTCTTCAACAAGCTTCCATAACATCTTCCCTTTTTGGAGTCCTCCAATCAGGGTTGTCATAGCTATGCTCTCCTCATAGTCTTCCACTTCCAGCTTCTCCATATTGAATCTGGCTATGCAGTCCCTCAGACTCTCACTCTTCCCCTGCTTAACATAGAGCAGGTGGGTGGTCTTCTTCCGTGGCCTCACCCCAAAGCAGAAGTTATGGATGAACAGGTCTGCCAACTGCTTAAAGTTTTTTATGGAATTTTTTGGAAGAGACGTGTACCAGACATGCACAGCCCTTGTCAGGGTACCAGAGAAGGCACGACACCTCATCTCATCTGAGATAAAGTATATGTCTGCTGTTGACTGATACATCTCCACGTGGTGGACGGGGTTGGTGCTCCCGTCATATCTTGGGGTGACCACAGGTGGCTTGACCTTTGATGGCGTGGGGAAGTTGACTATCTTTGCCACAAAGGGTAAGCCTATGGTGTATCCCCTCTGAAGAGGGTCCCGGCTCTTCAGTATATCACCGATCTTATCCTCTAACCGCTGGATTGAGTCATTCCAGGGCCTCACAGGGTCAGCCTGGCCGATGTTATCCCCTGCTGCCTCTCTGAGGTGGACGGAGGGTTCTGCTGCAGCAAGCCTGTGTCGGCTGTTCACTTCCCTTTGGCCGTCATCTCGTCCTTGGGGTCGGCCATCTGCTGCCTCCCTCCGGGACCTCGCAGCACTTCTTAGCCTGGACAATTGTTCCCGCAGGTCATTTACTGGGCCTAGCCTCTCAAAGGCCGACCCCCTGCTCAAGTGATCAAAAGCATAGCCTCTCGGGCGATCATCAGGGTTTGGTCTCCCGCACTTTCCTCTACTATCCTGGAGAGGTCGTACAGTATTGTTAGAGACCTCATATGGTTCCCAGCATTCAATAGGGGCCTTCTCTCCCTCCAGCTTGTCATACCTGTCCTCAGGGCAAGGGTTTCCTTACGTCCCCAGACGTAGACGCCGGGGGTCAGCAACATCCCTACGCCGCTAAGGGGGTGGCAGGTCTGTGCATGGTGACTAGGGTGGTCCCCTGGCCTCATGCTGTCCCGGAGCTGCTGCCGGAGTAATCATCTCAGGTGAAACCCCTGGTGCTCTTAGTATGTTCTGGCTTAGAGCTGTGAACTACTCCTGCATCATCCGTTGGCTTGCTGCCAGAGACTTTAGGGCTGCCGCCACATCAGCCATCTCAGACTGAGGCGGCGGCTGACTGGAACTGGGTCTTCCCCCTCATCCAGCGGGAGAAGTTGTGGTGGTGGCATCTCAGGTTCCATGTGCTTGAACTATGAAAAGTTAAACCGAAGAAAAGACTGGTGAGCTTGGGAACCTTAGTGGGTCTCTTTTAATGGTGAAACACCTCCTCTCAAGGGGAGTGTTGGTTCACCACCAGAGTGCCCAGTGAGGTCAAGCTGTACAAAGGAAGATATGTCTTCTCGTTCCCACAGACGGCGCCAAACTGATGATGCTAAGATTTAGCACTACCGGATAAGTGATAGTGAGCTCAAACAGTAGCAGCCATGGCAGCCATAGAGATGTATAAGTGTATAAGTAGGTAGAAGGGGATGCGTATAAGAGGAAGTAAGACAATGATGTATAGTGATTCAGCCAATTTGGCCTACATCCACTATGAGTGTGTGATCCACTAAGTATGGGCACTAATGGCCTTGGATACTGATATGCCCCAAGTGTAACCTCAGCCCAGGGACACCTACCTCGGCCGAGATGATGGCCGAGACATTGATCGACCCTATGTAGGCCAAGGGTCCATGACATCATCCCTCGGCCAGACCAACCTCGGCCCAGGACGACACTACCATATACACTTCAAGGGACACTACACCCATCGCAGGCATCAATAGCATCCTCATGTACCTGGGTATATCAACCTCGGCCAGTAGTAGGCCGAGGTGATAAGGAGCCCTGATCACCTTCAACATGGAACCAGTCCTACCTCGGCTTGGGCCGAGGTAACGAGAAGCATTAGTAATCATCACCATGCTATATGTCCAACCTCAGCTCGGGTCGACCCCATCATATGTCTCGGCTGAGATCGGGTCGAGACTCCCTATGACACATCTCGGATTGAACGTACATCAAGCCTTTACAGCTCGGTCTCTCCCAGGCCGAGGTCATTCACCAATATAACTGTCGAGCATCTGTTGACATTTGGATAAGGATACCTGGGCACAAATCAGTTGTAACAAGATTATTCTCCACATATGGGGAGAATATTTCATCATCATTCCTTACATGTGACAGTGACAGATGGCACTCCCACATTGGTGAGGATATCACACACATGCTCAATGCATGCATGGGGGGTACATTACACCCCCTTGGTGCTATATATAGGGGTCATCCCCTACCTTGGAAAAGGATCCCAGTTATTAAACCCTAGCCAAAACTTTGTCTAAATATACAGTAGAGAGAGAGGGCTTGAGAGAATTGTATCCATGGCCATTAGTGCCTTCATTCAGTGATATTACTCATACACTCACTGTGGACGTAGACAAGATTGGCTGAACCACCTATATTCCGGTGTTGATTCCTCATATCCTCATCTCCTTCTCTTATCTCTTTATATAGCTGTGCTGCCATTGTTATTCATATATAGAGCTTGGAAACACCTTATCCGGTGGTGCTGATTCTTAGCATCATCATTTTGGCGCCGTCTGTGAGAACGAGAAGCTATGTCTTCCTCTTTTTCTGCTTAACCTCATCAGAGACTCTGGTGGTGAACCAGGAACCACCCCTTGCGTGGAGTTGTTTCACCATTGAAAGAGGTCATTTAAGGTATTAAGCTCACTTGCTGCTCAAGCTCTTTATTGTTAACACATGGCACCAGAATTACCACCACCTCTTCTGTCGCCCGGAGGTGGAGTGCCTAACTCCAGTCAGGATCCTCCCCAGTCCGAAATGGCGGAGGTAGCAGCAGCCTTGAAATCTTTAGCTGCAACACAGCAAGCCATGAAGGAGCAATTTACCCAGCTCAGCCAAACCATGATGATGAGACCACCTGGAGTCTCACCGGACATAATAACTCCGGCGGCAGTTCAGCTTCATCCTGACGCCAGGGGACCACCCCAGGCGCCTATGAAGGACCAACCTGCACCCCAGCGGAGGAGGGACGTTGCTGACCCTAGGCGCTTGCGCCTGGGGAGGCAGGGAAACCCTTGCTCAGAGGACAGGTATGATGACCTAGAAGCTGAAGAGGCCCCGAAAGACTGCTGGGAGCCGTATGAGGTGTCAGATAACACCGTACGACCTCTTAGGCAGAGTCAAGGATGTGTCGGCCGAATAAGAGACGAGGCCCAACAAAGAGGGTCGGCCTTTGATAGGCAGAGTCAAGGATGTGTCGGCCGAAGAAGAGATGAGGCCCAACAAAGAGGGTCGGCCTTTGACAGGTTGAGCAGAGGGTCGGCCTTCGAGAGGCTGGGCCCGGTGAATGACCTAAGACAGAGGTTGTCAAGGTCGAGGAGCGCGGTAGGATCTCAAAGAGGGGGTAGACAAGGTCGGCCAGACCAAGGCCGACCCTGTGGAGGAAGAGCTAGGGAACAGGAAGAGGTCAATAGTCAACGTGTTGTGGCTGGGGAACCCTCTGTCCATCGCAGGGAGGTGGCAGGGGATAACCTCGACCAAGATGAAGACAAAAGACCCTGGAATGATTCTATCCAACGCCTAGAGGAGAAGATAGGAGAGCTCATTAAGAGCAGGGACCCATTATAGAGGGGTTACTCAGAGGGATCCCCATTTGTGGCTAGGATAGTGGGGTTCCCAACCCCGGCCAAGTTCAAGCCTCCTACAGTGACTCCTAAGTATGATGGAAGCACTAACCCTGTGCACCATATTGAGATGTACCAGTCGGCGGCAGACATTTACTCGATACCTAATGAGATGAAGTGCAGGGCCTTCTCAGGGACCTTGACAGGAGCAGCTCATAGTTGGTTCACCTCCCTCCCGAATAACTCGATTGAGAACTTCAAGGGCTTGGCTGAGAGGTTCATCCACAACTTTTGCTTTGGGGTAAGACCTCAAAAGAAGACCACCCACCTGATGTATGTCAAACAGGCTAAGGGTGAAAGCCTAAGAGACTACATAGTAAGATTCAACAAAGAGAAGTTGGAGGTGGAAGATTACGAAGAGGGCATAGCCATGACCGCCCTGATAGGAGGCCTCCAGAAGGGGAAGCTATTGTGGAAGCTGGCGAAAGACCCCCCCGGGTCTATGGCAGAGCTGTTGTCCACCGCAGGGAAGGTGATGAATGCAGAAGAGGCAATGGAAGCCAAGTATGAGGAGGAGAATCGCGATAGCACAGGAAAGTCCCAGGGTAAGAAAGAGGGCAAGAAGAGGTCAGGAGATGACAAGTTCGCTCATTACACTCCTCTGACTGTGAGTTGTGAGCACATACTCAATGAGATTAAGACTGGCCATTCTCTGAGGTGGCCAGAGAAACTGAAGGCCCCGCCACATAAGAGGAACAAAAACCTATGGTGTGAGTTCCATTAGGATCACGGCCATGTCACAGATAAATGCTTCGCTCTAAAGGATGAGATTGAGAAGATGCTGAAGTCTGGAAAGCTGAGGAAGTATGTGTATGGCAAGGCCCCAAAGGGTGGAAGAGAGGACCCTAAGAAGAGAAGGGATGACAGATGCCGTGGTGATGTCCCGGCCAGAAGGGACAATGACTCAGAGGGCGATGATGAAGATAACCCGGATCTTCCGCCAAAGGATGACAACACCCCGATGAAGAGGGTCGGCATGATCTCCTTTGGTGTTAGAACCATATGTGGGGGATTTGCAGGAGGTGGCTCTGAGGTAGCCGATAGGAAGGCCCATGTAGCAGAGGCCAGGTCAATGGCCAAGATCGAGGTTGTGAATCTAACGTCTTCTTATGCAGTGCAGAAGAGGAAGAAGGTAGATATGGACACCCTCATAGTGGGGTTTTCCAGACTCGACTTCAAGGGAATTTTAGCCCCCCATGATGACCCTTTGGTCATAACAACAAGGGTGCATGGGTGTGAGGTACGGAGAAACCTCATAGATGGGGTAAGCTCAGTAAATGTGATGTTCTGGCCTTGTTTCAAGAGCCTGGGTCGTAGCAGGGCGAGGCTAGTGCCCTACCATCACCCGTTGATAGGCTTCAGTAGTGAAAAGGTGCACCCCTTAGGCATGTATGAAATGGATGTACGGATGGGGGATGAGTGGCCTAAGAGGTTGACCAAGAAGATCAACTTTTTTATTATGGACGAAAATGTCTTCTCAGCCTACAACCTCATCATCGAAAGAGTGTCCCTCAAAGAGTTTGAAGTCGTGCCGTCGACGGTCCATCAGATGCTAAAATTCTCGACTCCTTATGGAGTAGGGGAAGTGCAAGGGGATCAGACCACGGCGCGGGAGTGTTACTTCAACTCGGCCGAAGAGAGAGAGGCTTGTAAGAGAGCAACCGCCACTTACATCATTGACACTCTTGACCAGAGAGATGAAACAAAATTGAAGAAGGGAGAGGCCACGGAAGAGGTAGAATCCATCGTCCTTAATGAGGATGAGCCGGAAAAAACCGTCCAGGTCGGCAAAGCCCTAGAGCCAAGGATCAAGAAAGAGATAATAAACTTTCTCAGGAGGAGGTAGAGTGTCTTCGCATGGAGTCACGCAGGCATGCCTGGTATCGACCCTGAGATCATGACCCACAAGCTCAACGTGGACAGAGATGCCAGGCCTATCAAGCAGAGGCGAAGAGTCTACTCCAGGGAGAAGTATGAGGTCATCTGGGAAGAGGTAAAAAAGTTGGAAGAGGCTGAGTTCATAAGAGAGGTTACCTATCCGGAATGGCTCTCAAATCCAGTCATTGTGCCTAAGGCCAATGGAAAGTGGCGAATGTGTGTAGATTTCACAGACCTAAACAAGTCTTGCCCCAAGGATAGCTACCCCTTACCTAGGATAGACCAGATGGTGGATGCAACGGCAGGGCACGAGCTCATGAGTTTCATGGATGCTTATTCAAGTTATAACCAAATCTTCATGGATGCCGAAGACTCTGAGAAGACAACCTTCATTACTGACAAGGGGACGTACTGTTACAAGGTGATGCCCTTTGTTCTGAAAAATGCGGGGGCAACATATCAACGTCTTATCAATAAGATGTTCGAGGAGCAGATAGGTAAGACCATGGAGGTGTATGTGGACGATATGCTAACGAAGAGCCTGAAAGCGTGTACTCACGTAGCAGACCTTGAGAAGAACTTTGATGTCATGGACTCGTATAGAATAAAGCTCAACCCAACGAAGTGTGTCTTCGGGGTAGGAGCCAGGAAGTTCCTGGGGTTCATCATTAATCAGAGGAGGATTGAAGCAAACCCTGAAAAGATCAAGGCCTTGCTCGACATGAAGACTCCTAGGAGTATTAAGGATGTCCAGAGACTCACCGGAAGAGTGGCTTCCCTTAACAGGTTTGTTTCCAGGGCGACGGACAAGTGTCTTCCATTCTTTAAAGTTCTGAGAAAGGCCTTCTAGTGGCACGAAGAGTGTGAAAAAGCCTTTGACCAACTCAAGTACTACTTGGGGTCTCCCTTGTTGCTGTCTTGGCCCATCACGGGGGAGAAGTTGTTTGTGTATCTGGTAGTCTCTGAGTCAGCCATCAGCACAGCCATCGTACGGGAAGAGGATGGAATCCAGAGGCCTGTGTACTTCAACAGTAAGGCCTTTCAAGGGTCTGAACAAAACTATCCTCAGATGGAGAAGTTGACTTATGCCCTGACATATGCCTCAAGGAAGATGAAGCCTTACTTCCAAGCGCATTCCATGATAGTCCTCACTGACTCCCCACTAAGGCAGGTTCTGCACAAGCCTGAGAAGTCTGGAAGATTGATGACCTGGGCCATTGAGCTAGGAGAATATGATTGATAGACAGGGTTTTACCGCGGCGCGAGAGTCACCTACGCGCCGGTCGTTTTATGTTCGGCTCACCTGAACTATACAAAAACCTAAACTACGACTACACTCAACGGGTGAGTATAGCGGTAAGTCGGGTATCGAAAATCCACAGAGACGAGTTGCTAGAATTCAAGTGATTTAATACTCCGAAATAAAAGTGTAAAAGATGATTACAAACTAAAAGGAAAAGTTAATCTAGGCAATATGTTGAAACTAGATTATGAAAGCGAGTAAAACTATAGGTTGCGTCGAATATCCCTCACCCGAGTTAATTAGTATAAAATGGTTACATGGGTCGAAGAGTTATTACAAATGCGTCTCGTTTTGACAGTTAATTAAATCAAGGGTTGTTACGCCCTAAATCATCATAAAAGCCTAATAAGATTTTGGCGTCAACAAATATCTCAAAAATTACGCGTGAAAGGTCGTAAGCACGGGACATACATGATATGCCCCGTCAAATCTCCTAGGCATGATAACTAGGACAACGCACCCAAAATAAACCCGTAAACTCCATCACCAAAGCAAAGCAAAGCAACGCGTCAACTCGAGTGAGTTCAATTCAAACACAACCTAATTTAAATTACCTAGAAAGCATGTTAAAAACGCGATAAATGGAAAGCGGTAAATAAACGCGATAAATCTATACAAGAAAGCGTGTAAATCAAAGCATGTAAATAAAGCAAGAAAACCTAAATTAGAAAGCTTGTAAATTATACTACAACAATGGAAACAAAGGAAATACAACTTAAATTAAAAGGAGAGGATGATGAATAGTCAACTTACACAACAAATGGGGTGTCAAACCAAGTATAAATGAAGGAGAACTCTCCAAAACCCTTAAACCCTAACTACCACTCTCTACAATCTATTCTAACTAAGTATATCTGAATTAAAACCAAAAAATGGGTTTATATAGTAAGTGGGAAAAAGTAGGGGAAAAAGGAAAGAAAGAGGAAAGAGCCCAAAATATCTGGCACTACCGGTCGACCGGTCACAGGGGCGCGGTCGACCGGCCCCTTAAGCCAAAGCATACTGTCTCCTTCCCATGGCAAAAGTTGAAACCGCGGTCGATCGGTCACAGGGAAGCGGTCGACCGGTACTCTGTTTTCAGGCTGCATTTGGTCCATGGTGAGGGGGAAAACGTCCATTACGGAAACGAGCCTAGCTTCTTCGTCCGAACTCCAAACGACGCACCGTTTGCGGCCACACGATGCTAACTCAATGAACTACGCATTCGTGGAATTTCCATGAGCCGAATAAGAAATGTGAATTGACTAAAATGCCCTTGAAGTAGCGTCCAGCGATGAAACTTCTCCAAAATGCAACGGATCCTCACTTTTAGCGTTCCTATACCTACAAAAGCACGAATAACCCCTGCAAAGCATGTATATATCCAAATCCAAGGTTGTCTGGTTAATGATCATAATTATAGGCATTTAGGACCATAAAAGAGCTAGAATACATAAGGATAACGGGCGGAAATACACAATATTCGATACGAATCAATGATCTTACCTACCAGCCTAGGACAGCCATCAAGGGGCAGGCCCTCGCAGACTTCGTCGCGAAGTTCACTTGGGAAGAGGCCGAGATAGAGAAAGGTTCAGATGATGGCAAAGAGACGAACCGTAGTGTCTTCCGAGATTCGGAAGAGACTGCACCAAACGTCTTCCGAGGCCGAGAAGAGGTCATCCCAGGCAAAACCCAGAGCAGAGTGGAAGAGAACGAAGAGGATCGATACCTCTTCAAGAAGGGGTTATGAGAGAAGGGGTCTTCTCATCAAATGCAGATGTATGGAGCCTCTTCGTTGATGGCTCTTCCTGTGACAGTGGAAGCGGCGCAGGGATAATACTCTCATCTCCAGATGGCTCCAACATTGAGTACGCCTTGAGATTCAACTTCCAGGCCTCCAACAATGAGTCTGAGTATGAGGCCATGATAGCAGGTCTCTTATTGGCAACAACTCTTCGAGTAAGGCGACTCCTACTCCATAGCGACTCGAGGTTGGTTGTCAATCAAGTGTTGGGGGTATACGAGGCCAAAGACGAAAGGATGGCCAAATACTTAAAGAAGGTAAGAGGGTTGCTAGAGTATTTTGAAGAAGCAAAGCTGAAGAGAGTGCCTCAGCTGAGCAACAACCACGTTGATGCATTGGCAAGGCTGGCCTCGGCAATGAAGACAGATTTGGGAAGGACCATTCCAATCGAGGTCTTAGGAAAAGCAAGCATCGAGGAGGATGAGGTATGTAGCCCTTGTCACAATATGAACCTGGGAGACTCATGGATTGACCCGCTCGTCAGATACCGAAGAGACGGAGAGCTACCTGAGTCCAAGATGGAAAGGAAAAAATTGAGATACAGGGCTGCCAAGTTCTCAATAGTAGGAGACGTCCTGTACAAAAAGGGGTTTCTATTGCCTCTCCTCAGATGTGTGCATCCCATGGAGGTACCCCAGGTCTTACAGGAGGTTCATGAGGGTTCCTACTCTAGCCACATAGGGGGAAGGCCCTTAGCCAAGAGGATCATCACTCAGGGATACTGGTGGCCTACCTTGTCTAAGGACGCTACAGATTATGTGAAGAGGTGCGACAAATGTCAAAGGTTCGCCACGTCCCTCATCAGCCTATGACGTCAATCTCTTCTCCATGGCCATTTACGGTATGGATAATTGACTTAGTAGGACCTTTGCCAAGAGTTGCCAACAACTATAGATTCTTGATAGTTGCCATTGACTACTTTTCAAAGTGGGTAGAGGCAGAACCGATGATAATAATTACAGAGCATAAGACCTTCCAGTTCATTTGGAAGAACATCATATGCAGATATGGCCTCCCGAACACTCTCATCTAAGACAATGGGACCCAGTTCAAGAACTCCTCCTTAGAAAAATATTGCCTAAGGGTGGGGATTAAACAGTTCTTCTCATCTCCTGGTCGTCCTCAGGCTAATGTCCAGACCGAGGTCACAAACAGAACCATCTTGGACGGAATCAAGAAGAGGTTAGAAGATGCGAAGGGTAGATGGACAGAAGAGGTCTGCGAAGTGCTATGGGCCTACAGAACTATGACAAGGACACCAACGGGAGAAACCCCATGTATATTGGCACATGGCTCAGAGGCCGTCATACCAACGGAGGTAGGACTGCCGACTCATTGGATTCAGACCTACGACCCTGACAGCAATGGGGGAAAGAGAAGGCTAGACCTGGATCTCATCGAATAAATAAGGGAAGATGCAGAGGTCAGAAAGGCAGCCTACCAGCAGAGGGCAGCGAAATTCTACAACCAGAGGGTGAAGTCAAGACCCATTGAAGAGGGAGACCTAGTGCTAAAGAAGACTCTATAGAAGGCAAACAAGCTACACCCAAACTGGCATGGCCCCTACAAAGTAACGGAAGAGGTTGTGCCTGGCACTTACAGGCTAGAAAACCTAGAAGGAGAACCATTCACTAACCCATGGAATGCTGACAATCTCAAGAGATATTACATATGATGTTGTATAGAATTTTATGAAAATGTACTATCTTACTGAGAAGAGGTTATTAATAAAGATCAGTTTCCATATCAAGTTCTTGCTTCGTTCTTTAGACCAGAAGTTTATTATGGGGCTAACCTCTTAGGTGATGACCTCAGACCCTCATAACATCACTCGGTGGTGACGAGGTCTGAGCTCAGACACCTTAGCAGAGGACCTCAGACTCTTAACATCATTAATTTGGTGACATTATTATGGGGCTAACCTCTTAGGTGATGACCTCAGACCCTCATAACATCACTCGGTGGTGACGAGGTCTGAGCTCAGACACCTTAGCAGAGGACCTCAAACTCTTAACATCATCAATTTGGTGACATTATTATGAGGCTAACCTCTTAGGTGATGACCTCAGACCCTCATAACATCACTCGGTGGTGACGAGGTCTGAGCTCAGACACCTTAGCAGAGGACCTCAGACTCTTAACATCATTAATTTGGTGACATTATTATGAGGCTAACCTCTTAGGTGATGACCTCAGACCCTCGTAACATCACTCGGTGGTGACGAGGTCTGAGCTCAGACACCTGGGTTAGACGACCTCAGACCCTTAACATCATTAATTTGGTGATATTTATTATGAGGCTAACCTCTTAGGTGATGACCTCAGACCCTCATAACATCACTCGGTGGTGACGAGGTCTGAGCTCAGACACCTGGGTTAGACGACCTCAGACCCTTAACATCATTAATTTGGTGATATTTATTATGAGTCTAACCTCTTAGGTGATGAACTCAGACCCTCATAGCATCACTCGGTGGTGACGAGGTCTGAGCTCAGACACCTGGGTTAGATGACCTCAGACCCTTAACATCATTAATTTGGTGAAGTTGGTTATGAGCACAGCATGTTAAGTAATGACTTCAGAGACTAATAGCATTCAGAGGCATTTAGAGATCAAAATAAGAGGATTGGCATTCAATAAAAAGAAGAGATTACATATGATGTTCATTACTACAAATTACAAATTACAAAATGTTTGTTGTTACAAATCACTCCTGGTTGGAGGGGGGACATTGACAGTCTCGACCGGATTGGTCTGCTCAGCATTAGTAACCTCGGCCACCTCATCAACAGGATCTGTCCCTCCGAGCTCAGACCCTCCCAGAGTTACAGTATCGGCTGGGGCAGCGGCCTCGTTTTCTACCTCTTGTAGTGCCTGGGAAAATTGAGGGTCGGCAAAGCCGAGGCCCACAAAGTCGGAGGCCTTTATAGTACCGACCTCCTTCTCTCTTACCTCGGCCCATTTGGTAGTGGCTTTGATACCTCTTTCGAGGTATTCAAAACCCACGAACTCCTCAGAGACTTTGTAGTCAGAAATTATTTTCTCTGAGGCATCTGCAAGGGCAGCCTTCACAGTCGCGTTGACCTTCTACTGGAGAGCATCATCTTTGTCCTTCAGAGCCTTAGCATGGTTTTTAACGAGCGCAGAGAGATCTTTTTCCAAACACTGGGCCTTATTTTCAGAGTTCTTGGCCTTATTCTCAGAATTCTGCAACTCCGACTTCAGACGGTCAACCTCGGCATTCAGGGCGCTCTCGACCTTCTCAGCCTCCTACCCCTTCTGAATGAGGGGCAATTTCCTAATGGCCCAGTTAGAAAGTTGGTACATGGCAGTCACACCCTGCACAGTTAATGAAGAGGTTAGGTGGGAGTAAAATCAAACGTTGCACTTATAAAATTCTGACAAAGGAACAATTCATACCTGGACGGCTCTGTGAAGGCCGAACTCAACCAGCACGGAGGTTTCCATGGCTCTGTAGAAACGCTTGTCTGCCTCGGTCATCACAGAGGCGAGTGCGTCCATGGCCTGTCTGCTATTGCCGACGGCGCTGTCAGATAACTTCCACTGCTCCAGACAAGCCGTCAGAATGTCAGCCGAAGAAATTGGGATCGCAGCGTCTGAGGTCTTCTTTTGTCTTGAGGTCGGCCTCTGATCCTCAGAGGCCGAGACCTCAGGGGCCCTCTTCTTGGATTTGGATGTTGAGGGAGCTGGAGGAGGAGCATTCAAACCAGTCCTCTTTGCAAGCCTTGCCAAACTCGGAGCTGCCATCTCCCACAGTTCATCTAGGATACCTGGTGGTCTCTCTGCAAAACTTAAAAGATAAGAGTCAGAAATCAGACATGAATGATCAGGGGTTAGACTTGAAATAAAAAGAAAAATCCTTACCGAAGTCAACAAGGGGGCTCCCACCCAGGCTCGTCCCTGAGAGAAACTGAGGGGTCAGCAAATGCTCGAACTTAACAAACAAGCCGTGTGCCCCTTGGTCTTGCAGGGCCTTCACCTTTTGGATATTTTGAAGACTTAGACCAGGATCGGCCCTTACAGACATGGTGACCTTACCCCATCTGAGGGGTATCCTCGGCCCAAGAGTGGAAGAAGGAACATATGAGCCGAACTCCCATGGCCCTGAGGCAAAACAATATCGGGGCTTCCAATTGTGATTCGAGGTCTGAGTCATCTGGAGCATCTTCTTCTCAGGCCTTCGAGCCACGAAATGATAGTAGCTCGGATGATTTTTGGCCGAGGTAGGAACATAGCAACCAGCAAAGACCTGAACTGGGAGGTCAGAGTGGTGGACTACCCTCCACAAGATGATGGCCCCAATAATAACTCTCCAAGCATTGGTAGAGAGCTGCGAAGGGGCCAAGTTGATGAAGGAAAGAATGGATCTGATGATAGGATGAATGGGTAGGCGAAACCCTAACTTAAACATCTGCTCGTACAAGCAGATTTCTCCATCTCGGCTATGGTAGGCCCTCTCTTCCCTCAGAGGTCTCCTTAATCTGATTGAGGGACTGATGGAGTATAAATATCTGAAGTGCAAAAGATCCACTTCAGTGATTGTGCCCTCAAACTCGACTGCTTCAGAGATGTCAACATCACTTTCAGCATCCTCATCCTCGTCAGGCTCAACGTCAGCTGGAGAAGACGTAGATGGGTGACCAGGGAATCTCTGAGCGAACTCAGACCCTGTAACGTCCGATAGAGGGATGGCATCAAGAATGGGTGGCACATCCACATTTGGCTCAACAAGTTCGACCTCTGAAGAAGAATTTTAGGTGCTTGAGCCATTCTGGGACGAAGCTCGGCTGGAGACCTCGGCCTGGTCAGGGTCCTGACCAATCCGAGGTGTAAAATCCATGGCTTCTTGGAAAGAGTCCACAGACATGGGGTCTGAGGTGGAAGACTCAGACTCAGACATCGGCAATGGGTTGGCAGAGACGTCTGTCTGATAAAAGTTCTCAGGAGGATCAGGATATACCACCTTGAGAGGTGGGGGAAAGATAGGTCTAATAGGGAACTCCTAGGACCTACGAGCTTCTTCCTGAGCTCTCTCTATTTGCCTAATCTTCTCTAAGGTCTTCTCTCTAAGAGAAGGGAAGTCCTCAAGAAGTTGGTACAGGGTTCTGAGCATCAGAGGACGACCCAAAACTTGGGACGACCCTAAACTTGGGAAAAACTCCTAAAGCTACAAACACGTTTGGCTTATAAAATGAAGAAGCCTAAAGATCAAACTTATAAGTTTCAAGAAAACACAGTTCGCCAAAAGTTAATGGAGCTCACCGAAAAACTCAAAAGCTCGCCGAAAAACTCAAACACACGCCGAAAAATGCAAACCAAATATGAGAAACAGAGGAAATGAAAGGGAGAAGATAGCTGGAAGTGGAACGATGAGGAAAAGTGAGGAAAACTCGCAAGAAATACTCTACAGAAGGGCTTTGAGTGGAGGAGCTTAGAGAGAGAATTTACAAGAAAAGCGTGCGCGGGAAAGAAGTGAGGAAGAAGAAAGAGAAAGGAAGGGTTTAAACCCTTAAATACTTGGGCACACTTCCCAAGGCCCATCATTGCCTTGGGAAACCCAAGGGACTACTGACAGCACACGCCAGCCAAATTTGCATGCTATAGCTTGAGACAGGTGTCATACAGGTGTTAACTTGGGACGGACAGGCCTCGGAGGGAAAGTAATCCCCTAGCCACTCGCTCTCGCATATGACTAAGGTCTGGGGGTGATTGATATGCCCCAAGTGTAACCTAGGCCTAGGGACACCTACCTCGGCCGAGATGATGGCCGAGACATTGATTGAACCTATGTAGGCCAGGGGTCCATGACATCATCCCTCGGCCAGACCAACCTCGGCCCAGGCCGACACTACCATATACACTTCAAGGGACACTACGCGCATCGCAGGCATCAATAACATCCTTATGTACCTGGGTATATCAACCTCGGCCAGTAGTAGGCCAAGGTGATAAGGAGCCCTGATCACCTTCAACATGGAACCAGTCCTACCTCAGCTTGGGCCGAGGTGATGAGAAGCATTCGTAATCATCAGCATGCTATATGTCCAACCTCGGCTCGGGCCGACTCCATCATATGTCTCGGCTGAGATTGGGCTGAGACTCCTTATGACACATCTCGGATTGAACGAACATCAAGCCTTTACAGCTCGGCGTCTCCCAGGCTGAGGTCATTCACCAATATGACTGCCGAGCATCTGTTGACATTTGGATAAGGACACCTGGGCACAAATCAATTGTAACAAGATTATTCTCCACACATGGGGAGAATATTTCATCATCATTCCTTACATGTGACAGTGACAGATGGCACTCCCACATTGGTGAGGATATCACACACATGCTCATTGCATGCATGGGGGGTACATTACACCCCCTTGGTGCTATATATAGGGGTCATCCCCTACCTTGGAAAAGGATCCCAGTTATTAAACCCTAGACAAAACTTTGTCTAAATATACAGTAGAGAGAGAGGGCTTGAGAGAATTGTATCCATGGCCATTAGTGCCTTCATTCAGTGATATTACTCACACACTCACTGTGGACGTAGGCCAGATTGGCTGAACCACCTATATTCCGGTGTTGATTCCTCATATCCTCATCTCCTTCTCTTATCTCTTTATATAGCTGTGCTGCCATTGTTATTCATATATAGAGATTGGAAACACCTTATCCGGTGGTGATGATTCTTAGCATCATCAGATACAATGCACATAACCCTCTCTCTCTCTCTACTGTGTGTACAAGCAGAGTTTTAGCTAGGGTTGTAGTTAATGGATCGATCCCTTGTAAGGTTGTAGGTGACAAGTATATATAGGTCTTGGGGGGTGTAGTGTACCCGCCAAGTATGCATGGTGCATGTGAATCATGATCTAGCCAATCCCCTGTGGACACCTGTAGATGCCAAATGATGACATAATATTCCCTCACGTGAGGGTGTGATTTTGTTATAACGGTCTCCCTTGTGCCATATGAGCCTCATGCGCACTGTTCCACGCGTCTCCCAAACCACGCGCTGTGATGATGTCATCCTCAGCCTATGAGCCGAGGCCGAGGGAAAAGTTCCTTCCAGTAGTGAGTCTGATCCAATTCTAGCCTCGTACTGTCGGCCCCTCGTAGGGTCGTCTGGATCCTAGTGAAGGGTCAGCCCCTCGTTGGGTCGTCTGGAGCCTGGTGAAGGGTCGGCCCCTCGTAGGGTCTTCTGGAGCCTGGTGAAGGGTTGGCCCCTCTGAGGGGTCATCTTGAGCCTGATGAAGGGTCGGCCCCTCTGAGGGGTCGTCTTGAGCCTGATGAAGGGTCGGCCCCTCTGAGGGGTCGTCCGTTTGGAGGTAATCTTCAGCCAGGCCGAGGATATAAACGGGTATATCATTAACATCTACGCTTTTATCAGTATATTTCACATATTTTATTTTCCAAAAAAAACCCAAAAACAAATAAAAGAGGGTTACACTTATAAATTCCGAACGGAATTACCCATTACACTTTTTTCAAAACTAAAAACATATTTTTCTACACGTACACATATAATAAAATTACGTTTGAATCTATGGGATAAACCCCACCCTTATTCTATATTCGAACTACGTGGACTTTGATGCCTTTATAGGCTACGTAGGTGTCTTGGGTTAAAATCCGAGACTCGAGTCAAATTTTCTAATTTTTCAATTTCTCTTATTTTCCAAATTTCTCAAAATCCCTTATTTTCATAACTATCATACATATACATGTAACATGCTTGTTCGCGTTTCATCCCACACATATTATCATTTCCCAGTAATGATCAATATCGTGATGAACGCTCATATTCTATCTTCTACATTTATTATTTTAGGAATATTCATGTTGATGACCTCACCCCACCTTTTTCATGGTATGGGTCGAACAATTCCAATCTCCATTATATAAACACATACACACACACACACACTTCACGGGGATAAAGGAAAATATTAACATTTTCCCATGAGAGATCGAAAGGGCACGATGGATGCCTAACACCTTCCCATTTCGTAACTTAGCCCCCGGACCTCCGATCTATTGGTTTCGTATGCATCTGTTTGTCCTTGATGTCGCTCTCTCGAAGTGGCAACATGTTCTTTTGTCTGTTTTGTGAAAAATAGACTGGCGACTCCATCTCTTTACATTCACTGCACACCAACGACGACCAAAGCACCTTTCGAAGAGAAGGGTGAGGACCACGACGCAGTTCTTTTTCGAAGGATCCTCCTCCTTCCCCCCCCCCCCCCCCCCCCAATCAACGCCGCATCCCGGGATGGCCACAATGTGTGTGCTTATGTGAATAATATAAATGGAGGATGGAATCACTCGACTTTCGTCTTGGATGAAGGCGGAGCGAGGTCATCCTTAGGAGTGTTCCCAAAATAGTAATAAAAAAATGATTTAAGTGTTTGTCGATTCACAAATCAGCTTGAAGGAACGATTGCGTATATCGGACAAGACACAATGAAATAAGCATATAATATGTATATATCACGAATATATGATAAGAATAAAGTAACAAATATATGTGGGATGACTAGATTCAAGGGATTCAAGCAAGACGCGTACGTAGCTCGGGGGCAACAAAGTCCACGTAATTTGAAAATAGAGCGAGGTGGGATTTAACCCATAAATCCCACCGAGGATTTAACATATCAAAATCCACGTAAGGCCAATTCGTGCATGGGGAAGACAGGTTGAAAGGGGATTCAGAGCCCTTCGAATATTCATTGACCTTTTGCTCTGACGAGAAAGTTGACCGGAGTCAAATTGTTCCCAAAAGTGCCCAGTGGTCTCTAGATCGGTATTGGGAGTATGACCTAGGGTTTGTGGTGGATGGGTGAGTGCTAGGGACCTAAGGAGGTTCTTAGGAGGTATCTAGGATAGGGTGTCTACAAAGACAATTTTCAAAGAGTGTTAATTTACGTAACACATATACAAATATCATAACAACATATAACAATTATAATGAGTGACATACCACATGTCACATGAAATAACAAATAAATAATCAATTTAAGAATTAATTAATTAGTACGAACATATGGGGTATTACACACCCATCTTCCACCTTTGAGCAATATCCATGCGTGAAAGGAAAAATACCTCATCTCTCAAACCAAAATCTCACCTTGAGAAGGAATCCTTATATCCCTCAAGAGTTGATAAAAACTTAGGGTTAAAACCACCCAAATGATTCTTTATAGGTGGGAGAAAACTTGGGCCAAAGTCCTAAAATACCCCTCATAAATACCCCCCATGCAGCTCAATTATTGCACCACTCGCTGCAGCGAACAAATCCTTCACTGGATACTAAATGACCTTAGCTGGTGGGCAGTGAACCACCCCCTTTGTTGTAGTGAAAGGTCAGTATTTGGGGCCGAAAACCTCAAGATAGAAAAGCCAAAAAATATAAAGGAATTTAAAAAAAAATATTGTTGACACACAATGTAGAGTATTTTTCCCATTAAGGGAAGATTTGTGAACCTTATTTTGATTTTTGCCAAAACCACAATTTGATTTAAAATTTACATATTGTAAGTTATAATAAAATGGCATGCTTTTACTTTAATTTGAACGATTCGTTTTTATATATTTATCTTAGGATAAATATTGATAAACTTCTTAGACTATAATTCTTATTGCATATAAACCCTCAAAACTAATGAGATTATAATAAACCCTTCTCGCACAACTTCACTCATACCCACAGTTGTACCCACTTATTCACTTATTGCCAACTCTTGAACCAAAACTACCTCATGTTGTGCTCTTATTATTTTATATTTGTGTGAATGAAATACTCACAATAAGTGATTATGTCCTAGTGGTAAATTCTAAGATATCTTCCATATAAGTCATGGGTTCAAGTCATATTAGAGCCTTTACATAAATAATAAATGTATATAAATATAATATAATATCTTAACTTGGGACATGGGCCTTCAAAATAATTAATTTTTACAAATTTAACTATCAATTTCAAATACTATTTTAATTATTAATTTTATACTAATTAATTCGACCGAGTCATTTTAACGTTTGGAAGTTGAGAGAATGTAGGAGGTTGGTTCCCTCATTTTCAAAGAAATGGGTGGTTTATTATATCTTAGAGTTCTAAATGGATTTAATATTTTTCTCTAATTAAAAAAAATCTCTCTCCCTCCCTCATTTAATTTTCTCTACAATTCCAATTTTCTTTGTTGAGTACAAAAATTCGAGAACTGTATTATTGAATCCTAAGGGAAGATATTTGAGGTTCGGTGACATCAAGATGATTTTTTTTCTTCGGACGACATGTCTAACACACCTCAGATAAGCTGTAACAATTTTCTCTCATGATTTGAATTTCTTGGATACTTAGACAACAAATCAAACTTAAAGTGGAAGTAAATTCCACCAATTAAACTGTGTATTGCAAAAAAAGTTGAAAATATAGGTAATTAGTATTTCAGCCCAAACGATGTAACTGTGATATTTAGATTTTGTCGTATAATTGATATATATATATATATATATATATATATATGTTCAGTATAAAAAAATCCTTTCAGTTTTCATGTTAAGCCCAAATGGCTAACTTTCTTAAATGTAAATAATTGAGTGTTGAGCTAATTTATTTATTATGAGAGCATTAGAGACGAAAAAGGTTGACTCTTAAATATACACATACACACACACACACAAACACATGAGTTCTTTTACATTAATAAAAAAAAGCGAACATCCATTTGTCACGATCAAAAGTCATGATAAATGCACTGGTCCGATTTTTTTATTATAAAAAAATTATAAACAACAGTTGTCATGACTTTTGACCGTGACAAATGCTGTCGTTTTTTTCTAGTCTATATATATTCAGTTAGTATCTGTAATATACCTATAAACATACTCATTTTTAATAATAGTAAAAAATATATATTTTTCAACCAAATTTAGTATACATGATCTCCATAATGAGGATATCATCTAAAAAGATTCGGCCAAAAATACAACTTGAAAGTCGGTGATTTGAAAATCGAATGAGTATGTGCAGTTCTAACCATTGAAACTTGTTGTGAGTATAAGAATTATCACAATATAATTCCATGAAATAATCACAAAGAATAGAATGCAAAAATCACACAAACAACAACTATGTATGTGGTTTGACGACTTGCCTACGTCCATGGAGAGGTTACTTTTTATTATAGTGTTTCTCAGTGCTCGACTTTTCATCCCTTGGCCTTGGTTCAGGGTTTACAATTTATAGAAGTAAAAAATAAGTGATTGAATTCTATAGGTAACTCAACCATTTTGATAGATATTGATGATGCTTGGATTTAGCACCACCGGATAAATGATAATGATCTCAAACAGTAGTAACAATGGCAGCCATAGAGATGTATAAGTGTATAAGTATGTAGAAGGGGATGGGTATAAGAGGAAATAAGACAATGATGTATAGTGGTTAAGCCAATTTGGCCTACGTCCACTGTGAGTGTGTGATCCACTAAGTATGGGCACTAATGGCCTTGGATACAATGCACATAATCTCCTCTCTCTCTCTCCTGAGTGTACAAGCAGAGTTTTAGCTAGGGTTACAGTAATTGATCGATCCCCCTGTAGGGTTGTAGGTGACAAGTATATATAGGTCTTGGGGGGTGTAGTGTACCCCCCAAGTATGCATGGTGCATGTGAATGATGATCTAGCCAATCCCCTGTTGACACCTGTAGATGCCAAATGATGACATAATATTCCCTCACGTGAGGGTGTGATTTGGTTATAATGGTCTTCCACGTGCCATGTGAGCCTCACGCGCACTGTTCCACGCATCTCCCAAACCACGCGATGTCATGATGTCACCCTCGGCCTATCAGTCGAGGCCGAGGGCAAATCTTCTTCTGGTAGTGAATCTGGCCTAATTCTGGCCTCGTACTGTCGTACCCTCGGAGGGTCGTACGGAGCCTGGTGAAGGGTCGGCCCCTCGTAGGGTCGTCTGGAACCTGGCGAAGGGTCGGCCCCTCGTAGGGTCGTCTGGAACCTGGTGAAGGGTCGGCCCCTCGTAGGGTCATCTGAGGGGTCGTCCATCTGGAGGCAATCTTCAACCAGGCCGAGGATATAAACGGGTATATAAGATATCATGTAAGTGTCCCTCAATATCTCTCCAATTTTGTTGGTAACTTATTCATCCCTATCCCCATGCATTTAGGCATATGTTAAATTCACAGATAAAATAATAATTATCTTAAAGTTGGGCTAGGCAGTCTATCTTGTGTGTTGGGATGGTCGATTAAGTGATTGGGCTTTAAATATGCCCCCACAATTGCCCCTAAAATCTTTGGACTGATAAGTTGGGGCAATATATCTTAAATATGTTTAAGGCCCAAGGCTTGGAGTAGTATAAAAACGAGCATGGCATGTTTGTAATTAAAGAGGATTGTTGAGGGTAAGCTTGTACTGAGGAAGGAAATGAAACATTGAGATCTTTTTAAGAAATAGCAACTCATCATTTGAGAGATTTCAAACTTCGTTCGTGTGCTAATCAACCGTCAGTTCATTATTTTTGGGAATTTTTGCTTGCGAACTTCGTCTCTAAGCTTCTCTTCCTGTTATTTACTTCAAATACAGAGCTTTCTTAAGTAATTCTTTAAGTTCTTCTGACTTTCTACTCTTGTTCAAAGTCTTTTTTCTTTTTCCATGGCTCTGTTAGCTGGTGAAATAATAGCATAATTTAGGAAATGTTATGGTATCCTAATTAGGTAGAGCTTGAATGTACTCCCTTCCACAGATATGTTCATTATTTATAAGACGAACATTGCATTCATACTCTCCTGATCACACAGGGGGTTTGACATTTTCCCCCAATCCTCTTTTTCTAAGGTTCTTCAAGTATTTCGATGTTGTCCCTGCTCAGTATTCCCCAAATATTTGGAAAATAGTAAATGGTGTCCATTAAATAAATGAATTATAAGGGACCAACTTAGGACTTGCTAAATATAATACTATTATGTCTGGTCACCTACCAGTGAGGGTATCTTATACTTGAAGACGGGAAGTAATGATAGGGTCTTGGCTATGAACCTACCCGATTCCCATAAGGATTACTGGTGCCAAGGTTTTATTGCTAGAAATTGGCAATATCCTCACCAATCTGAGGACGTAAGGTATATGGCACCTAGAATCCCTACCTTAGGGGAGGAATATATAGGTGGCTGGCACTATCTCTTACTGAATTCTTTACCTGTTATTCCTCTGTCTACTTTTTTGACTTTATTTATGTCTATTTTGCAGCTCGTGATAGGAACTAAGAACATTGTATTAATGAGTTGAGGGTTGTTGATCTCTTAAAGGCTTAGAAGATTAGGGATAGGCTTTTTGACAGTGAGCATTCTCTCTCGATAGCCTATTTACTAGAATACAAGAACACCACTAGCAGTTTTATTTCTCGATCGATGGATAGAATACCTAACTTAGAACTTCTAGAGGAGGAGATTGGTGGTTCATCTAAGCCCATAGAAGAAGAAGAAGAAGAAGAAGAAGAAGAAGAAGAAGAAGAAGAAGAAGAAGAAGAAGAAGAAGAAGAAGAGGAAGAAGAAGAAGAAGAAGAAGAAGAAGAAGAAGAAGAAGAAGAAGAGTCTAAAGGAGGGAGTGAAAGAGAAGAGAACGAGGAGGAGGGTATGGCTCCACCCAAGAGAAGATGTTTAATTTTATAAGAAGATGATAAAGACTTGATCTCTAATCGAATAAAGTCCTTGAAGAGGACTGAGGGGGACTTTCCCCTGACTGATGGTTCCAAAATGGGAGAAAGGGAAGAAGAGTGAGGTGGAGAATAAGAAAAAAGAGAAAGAGGAAAAAAAGAGAAAGAGAGAGAAAGAAAGATGAAGAGAGAAAAAGAGAAGAGGAGAGGAAGAAGACATAAGCATTGAGGATACAGGCTTTGTGTGTATTCTCCTCTTCTGAATGCTGAGGGGTCGAATGTTGTTTCCCCCCTCAGCTTGCCACCAAATTTATGGATGGGATGGTGCTCATTGCATATCGCGATCGATCGATAAGGATGGGGCCTGACCAGTTAGCCTTTATGTCCGCTTAATGGATTATTTTGGTACTCCCCCCATTTTCTCTCTGCTCTACTTTGACTCTTTTCTAATTTTTGTAGATTAATCTGTGCTTCTCCTTTCTTTTGCAAACCATTTCTAATTTCACTACATTATTGCATAGTCGAGCAGACTAATCGAGAAAAAATGCTGAGCTTGAAGAAGCTCTGAAAAAATCTGACCATGCTTTAGCTAGCACTAAGTCTTCCTTTGACCAGAAAAAGGAAAAAGTTTTGGTCCCCCTCCGAGAAAAGTCGGTGAATAAGTTAACCAATCTCTAATCTAGTTATAATCTGGTGATCGCACACAAACTGAAGATTACTGAGGAGAACAAGGACCTGGACAACAATGTCGAGAAGCTGGAGGGAAAGGATAAGATCGCTAGGGATAACAGGTATAATGAAGGATGGGAAACATCTTATGATGACGCTAAGCATCAAATAGGCTATGTTAAGTAGCAGGCCTTTAATTAGGGCTATTACTAGGCCCTAGAATCCATAGGGGTCCCTAAAGACTCTGATTTATTCAAATAACATGTGTCAAGAACTAATCCTATGGTTGTTGAGGAGCCTCTGTCTGACCAGTCTATGGATCACACTGAGAACGAATATGTCGTGATAGTGGTTGGTGATGACCAAACTGCAAGAGCTACTGAGAAAGGAAAAGGGTCGGCATATTCTGAGCAAGTGAAGCCCCTATAGTTATAGGATCTTTATCCTTTTTTCTATTGGCCATGTGTTGTAATTCCCTCAAGATTGTACTAGCTTTTGCCACACTGTTATTAATAAAAAATTATTTTTCACTTGTGTTGGTATTTTCATTGCTCTTTATGATTGGTCTTTGTTAAATCTATTACCTGCTTTATTGATAGTAGCCCATTGACTTAGACGATTGCATTCCCTCTTCGTCAAAGTTAGGGAAAATTTTAGGACCAAACATCAGTAATGAAGCTCGCCAGGTGTTCGTGAGGATCTATAAGTCCCTAAGGAAAAATATCGATCAGTACAAGAGGAAAACTGAGATAGTTGCAAGGCTGAAAGAAGATCTTTGATTTATTGAAGATATTGATGCTCAGTGTAAGAGGGGATGAATGGTCTCAGTGCCCAGTTGTTAGCGATAGATGATGTAAGCAAAGTGGCAAACTGATCAAAAAAGAAAATAATACCCTAAAGAGGGAAGTTGTTAGGAAAAAGGGGAGGATTCCATTAAGGTCTTCTTTGGTGTCACAAAGGTATTATTCATCACCCGTTGGGACAGTTCGAGATAAGAAGTAAGCTTTGAAGAGAGAGGTTGATGAGCTCAAAGGGGGTGTCCAACGAGCATATGTAATAACTGCATGGCTCCAAAGAGATATCACAAGGTTTAGGCACATGTTTCGAATGGGACCTCGAGAAGCATGGGAAAATGGCTATAACTAAGGTTGGAGTGATTCCCCAATAAGGTTGAAGGAGGTAGAGGATCTTGCTTTTTCTCGACGATAGCTCAGTGCCCTTAGGGAAGTTAAAACGCCAAAGGTGTTTAGCCTGTGGTATAAGTACCAAGTCAAGTGTCCAGCCTATTGTTATAATACTTTTTCGATGAACGATAAGTGGATCCCAATTGATGTTATCCCTATCTAACTCATAGAACATTACGTGGAAGATGATGCAGAGGTGTTTGCCCCATACCCAAATGATGGTCGAAGAGCACGAATTGCAGACTATCTTGCTCGTCATCCTGGGCCATCTTAGGTCTTTGTGTATTTTAGTCTTTGATGTAATTATAACTTCACACTTTTAATAATGAAAAGCTTTAATTTTAACCTATATTTTGAGCAGCATCTGACTAAACATGTGTTAATAATTATTGCTTATGTTTGAATTCGAAAGAGCCATTTCTTGTTAGTTAGTCAATATCTTTGTCGATCAAATAATACTAATTGACCGTCTTAGGCCCTTTATTATTTTAATAGACTAGTACTTAGTTTTTATCATTTTGAGCTTCTCAGCTGACTAAATGATATTAAGAACTAATAACAGGAACATGTTACTATATATTCCAACATTCTCCCAGTCCAATATACCTTAGCAGTATCATTCCATCTACTTTAGGTTGTGTCATCACACTCCCTTCGGCCTAAGTAAGATGATGGAGAGAATGTACGTGGTTGATGGGTCATCCTTTCGGGAAGGTTTTTTGTGACCAACCTAAGTCGGCTTGGTTGCCTAAGGATCCCCTATAGGGATTTTGTTGTCGGCGGGGCAACTCACGAGGTCTATTGTGTTTGCGAGAAATACCTGAGGGTCATAGTTATTGAAACATTTTACTAACTTATCATAATTACTACCAACCTTGCTGAGCATGTGAGATTCCTTGATTGAAACAAGTTGAACAACTCATTGTATTACCCAGGAGTTTTTCTATGCACGAGGGAGTTATCATTTGAAAAAGGTGTGTATTAGCGAGATGCGATCAAGAAATATTAAGCAGCCAATATATAATATCAAAGCGAAAGGGCCAACTGTCCTTTATTCATTGAATAATAACTAGGAAGCAACATAAGTTTGAAAATGAAAATTTTCTTAAACTATATGTTCTAACAAAACATAAAGAAGAATAAAAGTATAACTTCTTAAGATTGGTTGCATTCTAGGATCTTGGTATCTTCCTGCCCTCTAGCGTTTCCAAGTGATATTCTCCTTGAAGGTTGTATTTAATTACTCTAAAAGGTCCTTCCCAGTTTGGTCCCAATTTTCCATTTGATGGTTTTACGGTACTGTCGAGGACTTTCCTTAGGATATAATTCCATACCAGAAACTTCCTTGAATTAACTTTATTATTGTACTTCCTGGCCAGTCATTGTTGGTAGGAAGCCAACTTATTCATGTCCAGCTCTCTTCACCCATTTACTGAGTCAAGTTTAATGCATAATGCATTATCATTAAGGACTTGTTCGATTAAAGTGGTTCTCATAGTAGGGATACATGTTTACAGTGGGATGATAACTTCTATCCAATAAGTGAGCGGGAAGGGTGTTTCCCCAGTTTTTCGCCTAGGGTTGGTATGATAAGCCCACGGAACATGAGACAACTCATCCACCCATGCACGCTCAGCTCTTTCCAACCTCTTTTTCAGTTCATCAATCATGGTTTTATAAGAAGCCTCTGTCTGACTGTTACTTTAGGGATACGCAACAGAACTGAAATGATGCTTGATACCATGCTCATCACAAAAACCCTGAAAGAAGATAATTTCAAATTGTGTGCCATTATCGATGATGATAGTCCTTGGTACCCCAAAGAATGTTATAAGGTTTTACCAGATGAACCTATTCATATATGAATCGCGAAAGTTATCCAGTGGTTTTGCCTCTACCCATTTGGGTAAGTAATCTGTGCCAGCCAGCAAAAACTTACGATTTCTAGATGCGATAGGTAGTGGTCCCATGATATCTAGTCCCCACTGTGAGAATGGATGTGGGTTTGTCAGGGATTTCAGGTCACTACCAAGGTGGTGGACCATAAGAGAGTGCTTCTAACATTTTTCACACTTGCGAACGTAAGTGCTTGCGCCCTTTTGCATATGAGGCCACCAATAACCCTCATTAATTGCTTAGAAGGTCAATGATCTCCTTCCGGTGTGACCTCCAGAAAAGTCCTCATGAAGTTTGCTAAGTACTTGCTCGGTGTCATGTGGGTGAATGGACATGAGATAAGGGTATGTAAATGACTTTTTACAGATCTTCTCTCCTAGAGCGAGGTAAAAACGGGTAGCCTTTACCCTTACCCGATGGGTCGACCTATTTTCGTCGGGCAGTATGTCACTACGTAGATAAGTGGAGCCTTCTTTGTGAGGATGAATTATTCATCTACTAATGACTGGTCAATGCTTGGATGCACGAGGAACTCTATCTGAATGGTTCTCTTTAGGTCAGAGTTAATTACTGAGTTTAGGGATGCTAAGGCATTGTCGTGACAATTCTTCCCTCGGGGGAACTGTTGAATGTCCACCTTATTAAATCCTTCCATAGGTACTCTTACCACAGCGAGGTAGGCCTCTATTCTACCATCTTTTGCGTTGAGTTTCCCACTTACTTATTTGGAGACAAGTTTGGAATAGCCAAACATGTGAAGGCGTTATGCCCCTAGTAGTTGGGCCTTGCGCAAACCAATGATCAATGATTCTTATTCAACTTCGTTGTTCGAAGCCTCAAATCCCAGTCTGATTCTTTGCTTTATGACATCATCTTCTAGAGTGATAAGTACTATTACTACTCCCCCTTGGAATTAAAGGCTTCATCAATGTATAGGGTTCGGTCCTTATACTTTGCTTCCTTATCTGTTGACTTTTTCATTCGCTATTGCTTGATTGGTAGGTCCCCTGTGAATTCAATGATGAAGTCTATAAGGACTTGTCCCTTAATCTTTGTTCATGATTGAAATTGGATATCAAATCTTCCAAGCTCCAGCGACCACTTTGAGAGTCGTTTGGGAAGGTCGGTTTTTCGAAGAACAACTTTGAGGGGGTAGGAAGTGATTATTGTTATTCAGTGGGATTCAAAGTAATGTTTTAAGTTCCTTGAGGTGAACACCAATATATAGGCGAGCTTTTCCAAAGGCGGGTAGCACTACTCTACGTTCAGAAGCGTCTTTCTAGCATAATAAATCGGGTGTTGTCCTCTCTCTTTCTCACATACCAGAGCCAAACTCTTAGCGTGGTCCAATACTATAAGGTAAAGACACAATGGATATTCATCCTTTATAATCATGATAAGGGGTGGTTTTCTAAGGTAAGATTTGATCTCCTCCAAAGATATCGAACAGTCATCGTTCCATATGAGGCCTTTGACCTTCTTCACGAACTAAAAAAATAGTTGATAGCGTTACGAAGACTTAGAGATGAAGATATTGAGTGTTGCTAGCATAACCGTGAGCTTTTGAATATCTCGTAATGTCTGAGGTGGCTAGGACCTGATGAGAGCATCGATTTAATCTGGATTGGCCTCAATTCCACTTTTACTGACTAGATATCCTAAGAACTTTCCTGACTGGACACCAAATGAACATTTATTTGCATTAAGCTTCATTCGGTATTTCTTGAGGATCTAATAAGGTTATGTCTAAGTACATGAGGTTCTTGCTCTTGACTATAATATCATCAATGTAAACCTCCATCGTGTCTCCCATTTATCTCTTGAACATTTTGGTGACCAGCCTCTGATAAGTCGCCCTTGTAATCTTTAAGCCAAACGGCATGACCATGTAGCAATATAACCCAAAGGGGTTATGAAGGAAATTTTATCCTGGTCGAGGTCAAATAATGGAATATGACAGTATCCTGAGTAGGAATCTAGAAAGTTCATCCTCTCATGTGCTGCTGTAGCATTAACCAACTGATCAAATTTAGGAAGTGGGTAGTTGTCTTTGGGTCATACTTTGTTAAGATTTGTGAAATTGATACAGACCTTGTGATTGTCTTAACTCTTGCGCACCACTACTGGGATGGATAACTAGTTGGAGAACTAGTCTTCCCTAATGGATCATGCATCCAGTAGCTTTACTACTTTATTCTCCACCGCTTTAGACTTCTCGGGAGCTATTTGGCGAGCGTTTTGAGTGATCATCTTGAAGGAAGAATCGACGTGCAAGTGATGGTAGGCTACATTGGTATCAATCCCTAGCAAATCATATTGTTCCCAAAATAAAACATCTAGATTACTTTTAAGGAAGGCAATTAGTTCTTTCTTCTCTTGATCGACAGGTGTGGCTCCGATCTCTGGCAAGTTGTCATCAGCTCTAACCTCTTTTATGCTTTTAACGACCCTGTCAGCGAGGTGTACTCTGGTCTCTTCCACACCTGGTCGATTGTACCGTAATTTCTATTTAGAGGGTGTTTCCCCCTCCTCCTGAGCGTACTTTACTTCTTTCTTATTTTCCTTCTTAGGGCGAGCAACTGCGATGAAGAACCTTTTGGTAGTAGCGTGGTCACCATGAATTTTGACCACGCTCTGGTCAGTGATACACTTTACCTTTTGGTGGTAGGTGGATGGTATTGCCCTTATGACATGTAGCTAGCCTCTGCCTAAGATGGCATGATAAAGGGACTTAATGTCCACGACTAAGAACTCAGTTATCTTTGAGATGTTTCTTGCTCTGACTGGAAGGACTATCTTTCTTAGCGGCATAGTGATCCTCCCTGCGAAGCTGACCTACGGAACTGCGACCTCTTTAAGGTCGACGATGTTCAATTTCAGCTTGTGAAACAACTCCAAGTACATCACTTCTGACAAACTCCCATGGTCCACGAGCAACTTGTCAACGTCCCAGTTGGCAATTCTGAGGGTAATCACCAGTGCATCATGATGTGGGGTTCTCATCCAGACCAAATCTTCCTCGATGGAAATAATATGCTTAGCGTAGTCGATGTCCTCTGGTCGCCGGTGTTTACTAGCCTGGGTTTTGGCAGGGTCAATCTGAAACGCCTCCATGATGGAAGTAACCTACTTCAGCTCCATTCTAATGGCATTTCCTTGGATTTGTTTAAGGTTTAATGCCCTATGGATTATCGAGAACTCATGTCCTTTTTCATCATTAAGGACGTTGTCTGGCTTATGATCACCATTGGTTATGACCTTATCTTCTTTCTTCTTTATATACTCATTGAGGTTCCCAACTTGGGCTAGCTCCTCCAAGTGTGACTTCAGAGCCTTGAAATTTTTTGTCCTGTGGTCACCCTCCTTGTGGAATGCGCATCTCAGTGCGTTATTTCTTTTCGTTGGGTTGCCATCCATCTTCTTAGACCACTTGATGAATGGTTGGTCTTTGATCTTACTTAAGATCTTGTAAATAGATTCCTTGAAGACTGTATTAATAGCCTGGAATGACTTCGAATGATCAGACTTTCTCCCATTCTTAGAGCCATTCTTTCGCCTATTCTTATTCCCCTTCTTTGGAGTATCACTCTTTTCTTCTTCTTTGGCTGCCTTTGCTCGTTCTATGTCCCCTGCATTAGAGTGAACCACATTTTCCACTCTGGCGTATTTCTCAATACGAGCCATACGATTCTCAATATTATCGGCTTCCTTCTTAGTCAGGGAATGGTGCAGCAAAGAGGTGGTTGAGAGACCAATTTTGAAGGATGTAATGGAAACCTGCTCTGAGAAATCCTTGACCTCATTTAAGACTTCCCAATACCTTTTGGAATAATCACGAAGGCTCTCTTGTGGCTTTTTCTTCATCGTGAGTAGTGCATCCATCTACTTAGGGTGGGAGTTATTGATTATGAAGTGAGAAGTAAAGGCCTTTACTAGAGCCTTAAAGTTTGTAATTGACCCGTGAGGCACCTTCTCAAACCACTTATATGTTATGTCATATAGGCTAGAAGGGAAAATTCAGCATATCAATTCATCGTTATAGATCTATAAGGTCATCGCTTATCAATATTGTCGAACGTGGTCTATGGTATCTGTCTTTCTATCATAAATTTTGAACCTGGGAACGGCAAACTTATTTGGGGCTCCTCCTCTTCGATCTCCCTTGATAAAGTGGATTTTATATAGGTATTGAGAGCTCTCCTAGATAGCTACCTGGTGAATCTGGCTCCATGACGGGCTGGATGTTGGTCCATATCTTTACGAACCAAAATCCTAATGTCCTAATTATGTCGATCGTTGCTCCCATGGCATCTCGCTGGCAGTCTATGCTCTGATCGACCATGCTCAGACCTGTCAGATTCAGTTATATCTTGGTCACGCCTGGATCTCCTCTCTCGGCTGCGATTATTACTCACATGAGGATTAGGGTTCCTCTCACGACGTTTCCTTGTGTCCCTCTAGAGATCTGTCTCCATTATTTCAAGTCGCCTATGGAGGCGAGCATTCTCTTATACTTGGATGCGTGTAGCCTCCTTTTGTTCTTGAAGCCTAGCTTCATAAGTGTCAACCAACTTGGAGATCTGCATAGACCTGGGTGGTCCCTGGCTTTCTTCAGAAGGTTATCATTCTTGGCAAAACCTGGGGTTTGTATGGTGGTTAATCTCTAACCTGACCCGGGGTGGAGCTAGGTCTTTTTGCAAATCGCTAACCAGAGGAATGTTGCTGCTACGGTGAGACATCACGGCTCTCTTTTTGTGAAGGTTTTCATAGGAATAGAAATCTCTTCCCATAGACAGCGCTAATTGTGAGTACAAGAATCATCACAATACAATCGCACGAAACAATCACAAACTACAGAACGCAAAAAATCACATACACAACAACGATGTAGATGGTTAAGAAAATTCCATATGTCCACGGAAAGGTTATTGTTTTATTATTGTTATACCCATATAGTATCAAAGATGAATAAAATCCAAATGATAAAGGAATTAGTAATGTGCTCGTCTCCACCCTAAAATGAGGTTGGCTCAGTTATATACTGATATACCAAAGTACACCCTCGTCCAGGCCGAGGGTAGCCCTGCCTAGGACGAGTGCTCAATTCAGCTACCCCCAGGGGGTCATACTGAGGATAGGGGGTCAGACAGGCCAACCATATCATCGGCGACACAGTTCGGGAAACAGTACGACTGGACGACCTTGTGGAGGACGACCCCACTATTAACCCTGATGACCAAAATCAGCCTCAGCCTGTCACCATAAGCCAAGGGTGATGCCATTATGGCGCGTGATTTGGGAGACGCGTGGGATAGTGCATGTGGAATTCATATGGCATGTGGACAAAACCATTATAATAATATCATCCCCTCACGTGAGGGAATATTAGGTCATCATTAACCACGGGTGGCCTAGCCAGGTGTTAACAGGGGATTAGCAAGATCATCATTCACATGCTCAACGCATGCTTGGGGGTACACTACTCCCCCCAAGCCCTATATATACTTGTCATCTTTAACCTTGTAAAGGCATGGATAATTATGATCCTAGTGAAAACTATGCTTGTACACACAGTAGAGAGAGATAGCTTATTTACATTGTATCCAAGGCCATTAGTGCCCCTATTTAGTGGATCGCACACACACAATAGATGTAGGCCTGATTCGTTGAACCACTGTGGATCATTGTATTCATTCCTCTTCTACTCATACCTTTTTATATACTTATATACATACATACTTTATTGCTGCCATTGTTGTCAACTGTTTGAGCTCAACACCTCTTATCTAGTGGTGCTGAATCTTAGCATCATCAGTTTGGCACCGTCTATGGGAATGAGAAGCTCTCTCTCCCTTTTTATAGCTTGATCTCACCGGAGAATCTGGTGGTGAAATAGTTCTCCCCCCGTTTACATGGAGCGGTTTCTCCATTGAAAGATATCCATTAAGGTTCTTAAGTTCTTTTAATCATCCATCTCATCACAGCTCAAACATATGGCACCGGAGATACCACAACCACCTCCTCCACCGACTAGTGGTGTAAGACCCAATTCTAGACATATGCCACCTCAGTCGAAGATGGCTGAAGTGGTTTTTGCCCTGAAGTCTCTCGCAGCAAGCCAACAGGTTATGCAAGGGAAATTTACAGATTTTAGCCAAAACATACTAAGACCACCAGGAGTCTCACCGGAGATGATTACTCTGGCATCCGTACTAGGACAACATGAGGCCAGGGGACCACCCCAAGCACCACGCAAAGACCTACCACCTCCACAACGACAGAGGGATGTTGCTGACCCCCGGCGTTTATGCCTGGGGAGGCAAGGAAACCCTTTCCCTAAGGATAGGTATGATGATGTGGAAGTGGAAGAAGATCCCATAGATTGTTGAGAACCGTATGAGGTCTCTAACAATATTGTACGACCTATTCAGGAAAGCCGAGGGAAGTGTAGGAGACAGAATCATGACAAAGGCTCGAGAGGCTCAGCTTTTGATCGTCTGAGCAGAGGGTCAGCCCTTGAGAGGTTGGGCCAAATCAATGACCTGAGGGAAAGATTGTCCAGATCGAGAAGTCTTACAAGGTCTAAAAGAGAGGAAATAGATGGCCAACCCCACGGGGGCCGACCCCACTGACAGGACGATGATCAAGGAGAGGTGAACATCTGACACAGATCGACCGCATCAGAGCCTTCAGTTCACCCCAGAGAAGCAGCATATTATAACATCGTCCAAGCCGACCTTGTGAGGCCGTGGAATGACTCAATTCAGAGGTTGGAGGATAAAATTGGTGATATCCTGAAAATCTGAGACCCTCTTCAAAGAGGATATTCCATAGGCTCACCCTTTTATGGTGAAGATAGTCAACTTCCCAACGCCATCCAAGTTTAAACCACATGTGGTCACCCCAAGGTATAACGGGATTACCAAATTGGTCCATCATATCGAGATATACCAATCAGCGGCGGACATATACTCTATCTCAGATAAGATGAGGTGTCATGGTTTTTCCAGCACTTTGACCAAGGCCGCACATGTCTGGTATACCTATCTTCTAAAGAACTCCATTGAAAGCTTTAAGCAGCTAGCTGATCAGTTCATCCACAACTTTTTCTTCGGAGTGAGGACACAGAAGAAGACCACTCACCTACTCTGTGTTAAGAAGGGAAAGAACGAGAGCCTCAGAGACTATATAGCCAGGTTTAACAAATAAAAGTTGGAGGTCAAAGACTACGAGGAAAGTATAGCCATAACAGCCCTCATTGGAGGACTCCAAAAGGGGAAGATATTATGGAAGCTTGTTGAAGGCCCCCCGAAGTCAATGGCAGAGTTACTGGACACAACAGGGAAGGTGGCGAATGTCGAAGAGGCAATGGTTGCCAAATACGAAGATGAAAAAGGAGGAACTAGTGGGGGTAAGTACCAGAAAAAGAGTAAGGAGGGGAAGAAAAGACTAGCAGATGACAAATTTGCTGATTACACCCCTCTGACGGTTAGCTGCGAACACATTCTGAATGAGATAAATAGACATCGATCCTTAAAATGGCCTGAGAAGTTGAGAGCACCCCCTCACAAGAGGAACAAAAACATATGGTGTGAATGCCACCAAGACCATGGCCATTTAACCGATAAGTGTTTTGCTCTAAAAGACGAAATTAAAAAAATGTTAAAAGAAGGGAAGTTAAGAAAATACGTGGACAAGGGTGCCTTCAAGAGCGACCGAGGGGCCGACCCTAGGAAGAAAATAAGTGGGGTATGCAGAGAAGATCCCCCCAACAGAAGAGACGACCCTTCAGAGGATGAGGATGATCTTAACCTGCCACCGAGAGATGACCATGACCCTGTGAAAAGACTTAATATGATATCGCTCAGTATTGGAATAATCTCTGCGGGTCTAGCAGGAGGAGGATTAGAAGTCGCCGACAGGAAGTCCCATGTAGCTGAAGCCAAGGCAGTAACAAAAGATGTGCACTCAACCTCTATTAAATCCAAGCCAGAAAAGAGGAAGAGAGTTCATATGGATACTCTAATAGTGGGTTTATCAAGGATGGACTTCAAGGGCCTCTTAGCCCCATATGATAACCCTCTCTTCATAACCACCAGGGTTCACGGATGTGAGGTGCCAAGGATCTTGGTAGATGGAGGTAGTTCTGTAGATGTGATGTTTTGTCCGTGCTTTAAAGCCTTGCGACTCAGCCGTGTTAGGATCATCCCATACCATCATCCCTTGATTGATTTTAGTAGGGAAAAAGTTCATCCCCTAGGAGTGTATGAGGCAGATGTTAGAATGGGGGACGAGTGGCCGAGATAGCTTACCAAAAAGGTCAACTTTTTCATGATGGACGAACATGTCTTCTCGGCCTACAACATTACACCGGGGCGAGTGGACCTGAAGGAATTTGAGGCTTTGCCTTCCGTGGTTCACCAGATGATAAAATTCCCAACCCCTTACGGCGTAGGGGAAGTTCAGGGAGACTAGACGATGGCACGATAATGCTACATTAAATATGCCGAGGAAAAAGAGGCACACAATAAGGCAACAACTACTTATAATATTGATACCCTTGACCCCAGGGATGACACAAAGCTGAAGAAAGGAGAATCTGCAGAAGAGATAGAATCCATCATCCTCAATGAGGATGAGCCGGATAAAACCATCCAAGTTGGCAAAGCTCTAAGGCCAGATATAAAAGAAGATATCATCAAGCTATTAAGGAGAAGGCATAACGTCTTTGCATGGAGTCATGCAGACATGTCGGGAATTGACCCCGAGATCATGTGTTACAAGCTCAACGTGGTAGAGGACGCAAAGTCGATAAAACAAAAGAGGAGAATTTATTGTCGAGAAAAGTATGAGGTCATAAGGGATGAGTTTAAGAAGCTAGAGGAGACTGAGTTTATCAAGGAGGTTATCTATCCCGAATGGCTATCAAATGCGGTCATAGTCCCTAAAGCCAACGGGAAATGGACGATATGCGTGGACTTCACTGACCTCAAAAAAATTACCCCAAAGATAGTTTCCCTCTTCCCCGTATTGATCAGATGATAGACGCTATTGCAAGCCATGAGCTAATGAGCTTCAAGGATGCATATTCAGGCTATAACTAGATCTTCATGAACCCTAAGGAATCAGAAAAAATGTTTTTCATTACCGACAAGGGGACATACTATTATAGGGCCATGCCCTTTGGCCTAAAGAATGCGGGGGCAATGTATCAGTGCCTTGTGAATAAAATGTTCGAAGACCAAATCAAAAAGTATATGGAGGTATATATGG
The DNA here is from genome assembly GCA_949130495.1 of Sambucus nigra. Taxonomy (NCBI): domain Eukaryota; kingdom Viridiplantae; phylum Streptophyta; class Magnoliopsida; order Dipsacales; family Adoxaceae; genus Sambucus; species Sambucus nigra. Next base: position 247,284,175 of record OX422210.1, read on the forward strand.
ATGATATGTTGACCAAGATCTTGAAATCGAATGATCATGTGACCGACCTTGAAAGACCTTTGACACGATGAACAAGTACCAGATGAAGATTAACCCAGCCAAATGTGTTTTTAGTGTTAGAGCAGGAAAGTTCTTAGGGTTCATCGTCAATCAAAGGGGTATTGAGGCCAATCCTGAGAAGATAAAAGACCTGATAGAAATGAAGACCCCCAAGACCATTAAAGATGTTCAGAGACTCACAGAACAAGTGGCTTCTTTGAACAGGTTCGTATCCATAGCCACAGACAAGTGTCTATCATTCTTCAAGGTTCTCAGAAAAGATTTTGAATGTAGAAAAGAGTGAGACAAGTCTTTTAAAGAGATAAAGTCCTACCTAGGGTCCCCTTTACTCTTATCGCGTCCAGTGCAAGGTGAAAGATTGTATGTGTACCTAGTCGTCTCAGACTCAACCATCAGCGTTGTTATTATGAGAGAAGAAGACGGAGTTCAAAAGCTAGTTTATTTCAATAGTAAATCACTCCAAAGGTCAGAGCAAAGGTACCCTAGGATGGAGAAGTTAGCCTATGCTTTAATTCATTCTTCAAGGAAGATGAAGCCATACTTCCAGTCCCATATAATGGTCAACCTCACCAATTCCCCTCTTAAGCAAGTCATACACAAGCCAAAAAAATTAGGGAGGCTAATAACCTGGGCTATAGGGCTGGGAGAGTTTGATATTGTGTATAAACTTAGGATGGTCATTAAGGGGAAAGCATTAGCAAAATTTCATGGCTAAATTTACTTGGGGAAAGGATGAGGCTGAAAATGAGAACCTCGAGAAGACATATATCCAGCAAGGTAGAATTATTGACCTATCCATAGATAAGGCTGAGACAAGCACCACCAGAGAAAAAGTTGTCAAAAATAAAGAGGGGAGATACCTCTTTAGACAGGGAACCCTCACTGAAGGAAATTTCTCAGAAGAACAGGTTCTGTGGAATCTCTTTATTGATGGGTCCTCATGCGAGAGCGTAAGTGGAGATGAATTAATAGTGTCAGCACCCGACGGCACAGACATTGAGTACGCTCTGAGGTTTAACTTTAAATCCTCCAACAACGAGTCTGAATATGAGGTCCCGATAACAGGCCTCTCCTTGTCTAGGTCTCTTAGTGTTGGACAGATCTTAGTGCATAGTGATTTAAGGTTGGTTGTGAATAAAATACTAGGGGCATATGAGGCTAAAGATGAGAGGATGGACAAATACCTTGAGAGAGTAAAGTCAATATTAAAGAGCTTCAAGGAAGTAAAGTCAAAGAGGATGCCTTGGTTGGATAATGGTCGAGCTGATGCACTTGCTAGGCTAAGCCTCAGCAACCAGGACAAATATCAGGAGAACAGTCCCCATGGAAATTCTGCTTCAGCCAATGATTGAAGGCGCAGATGGAATGTTGGGCCCTTGTTTAAATATAAATAGGGAAGCTTCATGGATGGATCCCCTAGTCAGATACATTAAAGAGGGGGAGATGCTAGAGGCAAAGCAAGAAAGGAAGAAATTGAGGTACATCGCTGTGAAATTCACGGTTATCGGAGACACATTGTACAAAAAGAGATTCTTACCCCCTTTGCTCAAATGTGTGCACTCGTCTAAGGTTCCATATATCTTACAAGATATGCACAAAGGGTCTTGTTCAAGCCGTATTAGGGGTAGGTAATTAGCAAAGAGGATAGTCACACAGGAGTACTGGTGGCCCACCTTAGCAAAAGATGCTACGACATATGTGAGGAAGTGCGATAAATGTTAGAGATTCACCACCATCCCTCATCAGCCCCATTAACGTCTTACATCCCTTACATCCCCATGGCCATTTGCAGTATGGGGAATTGATTTGGTAGGACCCTTGCATAGGGCTATCAATAACTATCGATACTTGATTATAGCAATTGATTATTTTTCAAAATGGGTGGAGGCGGAGCCAATGGTCACAATCACCGAGCAAAATACCTTTCAGTTAATCTGGAAGAACATCATATGCAGGTATGGTCTCCCGAACAACCTCATCTCATATAACAGGACTCGGTTCAAGAATGTATCCCTGGAGAAATACTGCAAAAGAGTGGGGGTCAAATAATTATTCTCTACACCAGGTCGACCTCAGGCTAATGGGAAAACTGAGGTTACAAACAGAATAATCCTACACGGGATCAAGAAAAAAATCGAGGAGGCAAAAGGAAGATGGGTTGAGGAGGTATACGATGTGCTATGGGCCTACAGGACAACGAAAAAAACTCGTACCAGGGAAACCCCTTTTATGTTGGCATATGGCTCAGAAGTCATCATCCCCACCAAAATTGGGTTTCCTACTCATAGAGTACAAATGCATGATCCTCAGATAAATATGGAAGAAAGGAGACTTGATCTAGACTTGATTGAGGAAAGAAAAGAAGACGTTGAGATAAGAAAAGTAGCCTACCAGCAAAGGACTGCCAGGTTTTACAATCAAAGGGTAAAGAAAAGGATGATCGGTGTGGGAGACCTAGTCCTCAAAAAGATATGGCAGAAACCTAACAAGCTCCACCTGAATTGGCATGGCCCATATAGGGTTATTGATGAAGTTATCCCTGGAACCTATAGATTAGAGAACCTTGAAGGGGAACCCTTTTTGAACCTCTGGAACGCAGATCACTTGAAGAAATACTATCAATAATGTTATAGTTAATGTCATACTGTCTCATAGTTGTAATGAATGTGTTGTTTCATAAAACACTTGGAATGTTAATGAGAATATCCTATTGGCCCCTCATCTTATGTTTGTTAATGTAGATATCTGTTGGGGTAATTCTGTTGGGGTAATCCATTCTAAGCCACACAACATCATTTGTGGTGAACTAGGCTTAAATGCTCTTTGGTGATACGACAACATGAATGAGGAGAACCTCGTCCAAACGCTGTCAATAACATCGGGGAGCATTTAATCTTAAAACACCATTAATTTGGTGGATAAGTACCCTTAGCCACGATGAGGAATGGTAGGGACGACCCTCCATTCACTCTCAAGAAAGACGAGGAAGGACTTTATGTTTTAAAACACCATTAATTTGGTGGATAACTACCCTCGGCTAGGATGAGGGTGAATGGTAGGGACGACCCTCTATTCACTCCCAAGAAATACGAGGGAGGACAATGTTTTAAAACATCATTAATTTGGTGGATAACTACCCTCGACTAGGATGAGGATGAATGGTAGTGACGGCCCTCCATTCACTCTCAAGAAAGACAAGGGCGGACTTAAATGTTTTAAAACACCATTAATTTGGTTAATAACTACCCTCGGTTGGGATGGGGGTGAATGGTAGGGACGACCCTCCATTCACTCTCAAGAAAGATGAGGGAGGACTTAATATTTTAAAACACAATTAATTTAGTGGATAACTACCCTAGCCTAAGATGAGGGTGAATGGTAGGGATGACCCTCCATTCACTCCCAAGAAAGACGAGGGAGGACAATGTTTTAAAACACCATTAATTTGGTGGATAACTACCCTCGGCTAGGATGAGGGTGAATGGTAGGGACGACCCTCCATTCACTCTTAAGAAAGACGGGGGAGGACTTAAATGTTTTAAAACACCATTAATTTGGTGGATAACTACCCTCGGATAGGTTGAGGGTGAATGGTAGGGAAGACCCTCCATTCACTCTCAAGAAAGATGAGGGAGGACTTAATGTTTTAAAACACCATTAATTTGGTGGATAACTACCCTCGGTTAGGATGAGGGCGAATGGTAGGGATGACACTCCATTCACTCTCAAGAAAGACGGGGGAAAACTTAACGTTTTAAAACACCATTAATTTGGTGGATAACTCCCCTCGGCTAGGATAAGGGTGAATGGTAGGTACGACCCTCCATTCACTCTCAAGAAAGACGAGGGAGGACTCGGAGGCACATTATGACAAATCATAAAAGAGGCAAAATAGAAGATTAAATGAAAAAGAGGGCATTTTCATTACAAATATGAAGAGTTACAGTATATGTTCAAAAGAAAGTAACAGACAAAAGCTTTACAAGCAGAGGGTATAGGCCACAGACGGCCACCCTAATGAGCAACATCATAAGGTAGAGGCCTAGCATCGTCAGGCAGAGTCCCATCGACAACCATAGTAGAAGGATGATCCTCAGATGTACCGGTGCCATCAATATTTACCTGAGACTCCATATGGGCTAGAGCCTCATATATCAGGGGGTCGTCCAACTCTACTGCCTCTAGAGAAGGATAAATAGATGACACTACATCAGCAAAATTTCAAGACGACCCACTGACAGGCCGTCTTGATTCCCCTCTCCAAGTATTTAAGACCAAAGCCTTGGAATTCGTCGGAGAGTTTGTAGGCCTCCACATCATCAGCCTCATCCCTTTGGACAGCTACAACAAGATCATTCTGGAACTGAATGCCCTGACAGGTCAAACCCTCATCCTTGGTTGTAATGAGGTCATCCTTAAGTTTTAGTTGAGCAGCATACTCCTTGGTAAGATCGCCCAGAACCCTCGTATGCTTGGCCTTCACATTCTCCAGCTCGCGCTTGAGATTATCCAACTCGATCTTCAAGTCAGCCTCATGTTGAATAGTTCTCTCGACCTCGTGAAACTTCTATTGGTTCTCAGCCATTCACTTGGTGGTAGAGGAGAAGGCGCATAGAGACTGTAAAAGATGAGAGAAAGATCATATTGAAGGGACGATGGTACAATTTGTAAAATATTATTGAACTAAAATTGAACAAATAAAAGAAATACCTGAGCGAGAATGCGAATCCCAAAATCATGAACTTTGGCCAGGGGCATCTTGGCCAAAAAGTCATAATCTAAAGTTGATGGTGCTGAGAACATGGAAGCGTTGGCTGCTTTGAGGTTGGCAATTAAAGAGGAAGGGTCGTCCTTTAGGAAGGTCATACTAGACGACCAGTAGGAGCCCATGCATGAGGAATAAATAGTTCCCTCGTTATTTGTCTATGGGACCTCCACCCTTGTCCTTGCACAAGAATTAGGTCGAGTGCCAATATTGGCTTCTGAATCATTCCTCTTGCAGGTCTCAATGGTCGTCTCCACTAGGGCCGACCCCACTGCCTTTGTTTTCTTATGGGTCAGTTGAGGCTCCTTACCCTTATTCTTGCCCAGGCCAGACATCAAGATAGGGGCAGTCATTTCCCACAGTTCATCAGATATGTTTGAAGTCCGACCTGAAAAAATGAGACAATGCATCAGATATAAGTAATAATAATGAGGAAGAACTTGGTAGGAATTGAAACAAAAAGTAACTCACATAACTTTGTCAATGGGCCAACCCTCAGACCAGATTCTTTGAGGAAATGAGGGGTCATTACATCTTCAAACTTAGGAATCTCACCCTCTTTCCCCTGATCCCTCACATATTCGGCTATAGCCCTTTCATCCAAGCTAAGTCCAGGGTCTGGCCTTGCTTTCATAAAGGGCTTGGACCAGGCTCTTGGGACCATCGGGTTTTCTTCAGAAGGATTAACCCCGAGAGGGAATTCCCAATCCTCATAAATAAAAAAGAACCTCTTCTTCCAGTCATGATTGGAAGTTTGTGCAATATGGAGAAGTTTCTAATCTGGCCTCCTAGCCCCTAGATGGAAGTATCCAGGTTGGTTGGACGAGGAGTTTATATTATAATAAGCCAGGAACAGATCCGCCGAGGGCTCATCAGTAAAGATGTTCTTCCAAAGGGAGATGTAGATGAGGATGATCCTCCAGGAGTTAGGAGGAAGTTGTGTTGGAGCAACCCCGAGGGTAGAAAGTGTGTCAACTATCACAGGATGAAGAGGGAACTTAATGCCAACCCTAAACATTTTCTCATACACGGTAACTTGTCCTTCTCTCCCCTAGAATACTTTCTCATCTTCATCCAGGATCCTCATATTTACGTTGGGATTTATATCAAAGAAGTGCCTCCATAGTAAGAGGTCCCGATCCCTAATAGACAAGATAAAAGACGAGGATCCCGAGGTGTCAACTCGATCATTATTGGAATCCTCACTATCATCCTCAGTCCCATTTCCCTCATCCTCAGCCCTCTCATCCCCTGACCTCTTGACCTGATCATTTATTAGAGGGACATCTGGAAAAGTGGATTGGAAAGCAAGGAGGACATGCCCGTCAGAGGGACATCCTCAAGATGAACTATTCCCTCAGCCTGTCGATTTGGGGTAAGTGTTGGTGAGTATTTCCTCCCAGAAGTCCCAGCACCCATGGGAGACGATGCTCTAGCATCCATTTTTTCATATTGCCTCTGACTCTCAGCTGGACGAGAGGATGACCCGAAGGGCTCAGAAGACGATGGTAAAACTATGGCTAAGGAAATTGGGAAAATAGGTCGTACCCAGATAGGGTCGGCCCTACATATACACTCATTCTCTTCCTCTATTCTCCTAATCTCTGAAAAGAACCTATCTCTAAAAGTTGGAAACTCCTCGAATAAATCATAAAGCCTTTGGAGCATTAAGAGGAAGACCCTACACTTTAAGTAATTTTCTCAAACAAACTACAAACAAGTTAACTAAGTTGACTTTTGGATTGAAACTAGAGAAACAAAGGGTTTTGGGAATAAACACACAAGAACATAAACAGTGAAATTCACCGGAGAAGAAGGTTGGAGAGTCATCGAGAAACCTAATAAATGCTACAAATCTACACTAAACCACCACAAAAAGGTAGGGGAAGGACCCAGGAAGGACTAATACTCGGATTTTACCCCTAAAACCACCGTATAAAGGTGAAAACACGCCGAAAAAAGATAAATCGGTCAAAGGAAATTTCACACAAAGTATTTAAGACAAAAACAAAAAGAAAACTTTAAGAAAGAGAAAAAAAATAGAGAGAATAATGAAGGAATTACCTAGAAGAGAAAACCGAAACTGGAAGAGAACTTGAAGCTTTCATGAAAACCCAAGAATCGAGGTTTAGTCGCCAAAGTTATAGAGAGAACTTGCGCGCGAAGAAGAATAAGAAAGAGAGAGAATTGATTGAAAAAGGGTTAAATACTTTATCATTAGTGGGACCACTAACCAAAGCGGTGAATAGCCCACGAGGAGAATAATCATTAGGGCACAAAGTCCCAAGTGTGGTGTGCAACCGTCAATTTCTAGGGAACACAAAATGATGATTGACACCTGACAAATGCCACTCATCAACCTGACCACTCATTAACTCGACAGCCAAAGGCAATATTACCCCTGAGCCATATCAACAGCATCGATGACTAAGGGCTAGGGGTGATTGATATACCAAAGTACACCCTCGGCCAGGCCGAGGGTAACCCCACCCAGGATGAGGGCTCAATTTAGCTACCTCCAGGGGGTCATACTGAGGATAGGGGGTTAGACAGGCCGACCCTATCATCAGCGAAACAGTTCGGGTGACAGTACGACCGAACGACCTTGTGGAGGCCGACCCCACTATATTTCTGATGACCCAAATCATCCCAAACTCGTGGAGATAGGATCCTCGGATTAGGGGCCATTCAGATAACACTACACCAAAAATAGGATTCTGGCACGATTTAAAACTGTGCCAGATCAAATCTGGCACGGTTTTGAACTGTGCCAGAATCAGGTGTTCCAAAATGGGATTTTTTTTTCTGGCACGGCTCAAAAGTGTGCCAGATTCAGCCAAACAGGAACACTTCTGGCACACTTTTAAACCATGCCAGAATTTGATATTTCTGGCACACTTTTGGCACAATTTTTAACTGTGCTAGATTCAGCAAAATAGGAACACTTCTGGCACACTTTTAAATCGTGCCAGAATTTGATATTTCTGTCACATTTTTGGCACAGTTTTTAACTGTGCCAGATTCAGGACAGTTTAAAAAAAATTGGCACAGTTCAAAATCGTGTCAAAATATGATACACTTTTGCCACGGTTTTGAACTGTGCCAAATTTTTTATTTAAAAAAAATATATTTGAAAGCACAAAATTCATAAATTAATAATATTGCGCGTTATTAATAAACTAATGTACATACAAACTTCAAAATATTACAAATCTTTAACAGCTCACAGGCCCAAAAAAAATTGGGAAGTGTTTCCTCTATTTTCTGGACATTCCAAAACCTGTTAATACAAAACCTGCCTAACATAAAGCCCGCATGGCCACAAAATATAACAATTAACTTGCAAAAGCCCTCATGGCCATAAAAGTCAATAATAAAACAACAAAATACCGTACAGTCATGACACAGAAAAATGGAATAATTAATAAACCCCTTGTTGTAAACCATTGAGTTCTTTGCGTGTTCCACGTGAATAAAAGCCAACGATAAACTGTTATCCTGCAAAAAAAAATAGAATACAAAAAAGATACGATATTAGTAACCCAATAATTTACAAAAAAAAAATACTCAAAACAAAAAAATTACATATATGAGTGGAATTTAAGTATTGTTTTTTGCAAATTTTCGTCCTATTCACAAACCGGGAGACCTGTAACTACGTTGTCAGTTCCTACAAGTTACACTGGTCCCATGCGAGGTGTTCGTGCCTCCTACGGGATCGATTGGGGGCCGGTTTGGGTTTTCCCCCTTTAACGGCCTATTTTTAACTCTAAGTGTGATTTTTACAAATTACCATCATACTCTCAAACCGGGAGACCCGGGACTACGCGGTCAGTTCCTACAAGTTACATTGGCCCCGTGCGAGGTGTGCGTGCCTCCTACGGGGTCGTTTGGGGGCCGGTTTGGATTTTCACCCTTTAACGGTATGTTTGGAACTAAGTGTGATTTTTATAAATTATCGTCATACTCTCAAACCGGGAGACCCGGGACTACGCGGTTTGTTCCTACAAGTTACATTGATCTCGTGCGCGGTGTTCGTGCCTCCTACGGGGTCGTTTGGGGGCCGGTTTGGGTTTTCACCCTTTAACGACATGTTTTTAAGTTTAAGTGTTGATTTGTACAAATTATCGTCATATTCTCAAACCGGGAGACCCGGGATTACGCGGTGAGTTCCGACAAGTTACATTGGTCCCGTGTGAGGTGTTCGTGCCTCCTACTCGGGACTACGTTTATTGATTTTAGAAAATTTTGACATAGTTTCGTTTGTTTATTCATTAAATCCAACTTGTTTTAACATATGAAATAAACTCAACAGCAGCAGCAAATTTCAAAACCAAACCACCAGCAAATCCCTTCCACTAATTTAACAAAATAAGCTCATAAAGTAAGCCATTTTACGTTTGGCTACTTGTCTCTATTTCAGACCATTTTTCTATTTAATGCTACTACAACTTTTATGAGAATTTGAGACTTTGAGACTAACCTGATTTCATTTGCATTTTGATAGCCACCCAATGAACTCTTCATGCCATGACTTCTTGAAAGTATCCCATTGTGGTCCAACAATGTCTGCAAATTCTCAAATCTTCTATTCTGAGCGGCATTTTGTTGTTCATGAGATGATATATTATCTTTCAAGTTTCTAAACTCTTCATTATGAGACCAAGACTGTGTTGTGACTGTTGAAGTGTCAGAAGACTTATATTAGACGGTTTGTCTTATAAAATACAAAAAGGATAAAAGGGGGAAAGAACTGAAACATACATGTGTATCCTTGCACTTATCATTCATCAAATCACCCTTTCTCTTACTCCAATGAGATGTCTTGAAGAATTCCACGATGCTAGGTTTCACATCAGTTTCATGCTCCTGAATTCAAAATCAATGAATGAAAGAATATAACCATACTAGTTGATGATGCGGGTAAAACTTGTATAATATGCACAATGTCAAGAATATTATTGTGACATATAAATTGAAATCAAGTTTAGCAAAGGTAAAATCAACCTGAACAAGGGAAGTAACATGTGAGGACAGGAATATAAGTGATTGAACAATATAATAGATACATTTCAGCAACAGTGAAAGAATCAGAACAATATTATAGATAGATTCTTTAACTGATACAAAAATAGACAAAGACACAAATGCAATCAAACGAGTGTATGTAATATTTGCGCAAACTTTTCACATGACTTGGATCTAACGCAGTTCCTCCAACCTCAAAAAAATAAAGGCAAGAACCGTGTAGGTCCGTATGTGATTTGGGTTCCTAAACACAAAAACTAAAAAAGGAAACCATTTTTACCATGAATCTAGGCTCCGATAATGTTGGAACTGGGAAGGCGACGTCCGAACGGAGAGGCTGGATGCCGTAAATTTTGGAGGCTTGCGAACGGAGAGGGTGAGCGGAGATTAAGTCTTGCGAACATAAAATAACTACAGTTGACAAACAATCTATGGGGGTTTAGCAAGCCATCTTAGTTATAAAATAACGTCCAAGATTACAAACCAGCTTCAAGTCAAAAATTAATACAAATCAGCCTGTTGCCAGATACCATCGGTTCTCAATCTCCATCCAGCTTGCCAACCAACCGGTGCAGAAGATCCCCACTCAACAGCACCGAAGCCAAACTACCTAGGGTTGACAACGGCACCTCTGGATTTGACTCCAATGATACTAAACCCAACACATCTGGTTTGTTTAATCTCTTTAACCTCTGATTTGACTCCAATAATACTAAACCCCAGTCGAATCTGTACCAATTTTTCTCTTCAAACCAATTCCATCTCAACTCAATATCTGAATTCCCAGCCGTCAAAATCGATATGTCACCTTCGTCATAACTTCCCACCGAGAAAGACACTCAGAATTCGAGATTAAGTTTTTGAACAAAATTTAAGGGCCCCAAATCGTGGAGTTTGACCCACAAGGCTGTGTTTTGTTCTGGAACGGCGAGTCGTGGACGGATTTCGCTTACACCTTGCCAAAGTGGAGGGAGAGAGACGAGAAGAGAGAAGAGCAATTGAGGCTTGAGAACGGAGCGGGTGAGCGGGAGATTGAAAGATGAGGGAGGAAAGAGAAGAGGGAAAGTAAACATAATAATTTTTTTGGGATCTTTTATATTTTAATCAAGTGTACTCAATTTTGGCACACTTTAATATAGTGTCAAATTTTGGCACTGTTTTAAAGTGTGCCAGATTGCCATTAAACCGTGCCAGAATCTGGCACGGTTTAAAACGGTGCCAGATTTTTAACATCAGGGTGTGCCAAATTGCTATTTTTAGTGTAGTGTAACCCGATGACTGGCCGACCCTATGGAGGCCTGCAGCACGAAGACCTTGCATCCGTAAGTCAGGACCATATATGCCAGCATCCAACCTCAGCCTCAGCCTGTCACCATAAGCCGAGGGTGACGCCATCATGGCGCGTGATTTAGGAGACGCGTGGGACAGTGAGCGTGGAATTCATATGGCACGTGGACAAAATCGTTATAACAATATCATCCCCTCACGTGAGGGAATATTAGGTCATCATTAACAACAGGTGGCCCAGCCAGGTGTCAATAGGGGATTGGCAAGATTATCATTCTCACGCTAAATTCTTGCTTGGGGCTACACTACTCCCCCCAAGCCCTATATACACTTATCATCTTTATCCTTGTAATGGCATGGATAATTGTGACCCTAGCAAAAACTTTGCTTGTACACACAGTAGAGAGAGAGAGAGAGAGAGAGAGCTTATGCGCATTGTATCCAAGGCCATTAGTGCCCCTATTTAGTGGATCACACATTCACAGTGGATGTAGGCCTGATTGGATGAACCACTATACATCATTGTCTTCATTCCTCATCTACTCATCCCTTTTATATACTTACATACATACATACTTTATTGCTGCCATTGTTGTTCACTATTTGAGCTCAACACCTCTTATCTGGTGGTGCTGAATCTTAGCATCATCATATACTACTCGACCAACCTGCCTAACAGCTGTCACATCCATATAAATAAAGTTGGACACACAATATGCTCCTGTGGGCGCTTACACACTGAAGCATCCCTCATTAATCATGATGGAATATAAGAACGTGTTTGTTACAAATTAATCACCCACACAGTTATCCATAAAATCAGCCCACGATCCAAGGCACTTTAGTTTGTTATTATGATAAACATGTATTTTCAGGTGTAATTGCCCGACTTATAATGGAAATCCACTTGTCCTTCTTAGAAATATCCATAATTCACCTATAAATTGTACATTAATCGAAGAAAGAATGGGACTTCCGCGGTATCTTCTCAATCAACGAGTTGTAACAGCCACCCTAATTATAACTTTAACTATAGTGCAGTAAAGCCTAGAAATACCGTGGGTTTCCTTGAGGGCCCAGACCACATAAAATTCATTATGTTTTCTTTGTCTCTCATCCCCATTATTTATTATCGTTATTTCTCTCTTTATTAATATATCAATTATTTATTGTCTCCATTTCTGAATGTCAACAAATTGGCGTCGTCTGTGGGAATCTCGCGATAAGCCATTGTGATTCCTACCCAAATCCACTTATTCAAATACCTAGATAAGGCAGTCTATAATGGTGGATAACCCCGAGAGCAGTCATATGGAAAAATTCTAGACACTATCTACCCTCACTGGGGTGAGTGATCTACACAACATACTATTGAGCCTGGAAAAAGGGAAAGAAGTGATGCAGGAGAGTGTCATGCAATTGACACACACCTCCAAGAAAGACCAGTATAGACCAATCCAAATAAAGCAAACCCCAGACCCGAGGTATCGAGAAGCGACGAGGGGCAACTTCCCCCAGCATCTCACAAGGAGCAGAATCAAGAATACTGAAGGCAAGCAATGGAGAATCCCAAGAGGCTATACCTAGGATCCTATGGCAATAGTAACTCCTCTAGATAAATCGGGTCATAGTGGGAGCGGTCCTATCGCCATAGGACCACCTCCTACATCCATCCGTACATCCATTTTGATGATCAGTCGTGCTCCGAGGAGCGTCCTATTGTGTTTGAATAGTTAAGCAGGGGATCAGCATTTGATCGACTAGTCCCACATTGAAACTGCTGGCAAGCGGCGATGGTCTCGTATGACTACACCCAGAGGAACGAATCAGGCAAATCCATCACTAAAGGCTCTCGTCAATCTGCTAGAGCATCAGATGAGGCTGAGAAGACTTCTAAGGAAAAGATCTTGGTCAAAAGTTGAGGATGGACAAAAAATCAAATTTAAGGCAATACCCAAGATGATAAATGTGGAAAGCATCCATCCAATGCCTGGAGGATCACTGGGAGAGAAGGCCAAGTCATAGAATCCCCTACAGAGGGAATTCACAAAAGGATCCCCCTTCGTCTCTTCAAGTGTGTCATATCCCACTCTAGTGAAGTTCAAGCCACTGGTTATCATGCCAAAGTACGATGGGAAGACGAACACTATTTTGCATATCGAATAGTACTAAGCCGATGTAGACATTTATTCCATCCTAAATGAATGAGATGTTGAGCATTCTCCAGCACTATAACTGGCTCTGCCCAGATATGGTACAACAGCCTGCCCAGAGGGAAAATAAAAAATCTTTGGTAACTAGCCGACTAGTTTGTTAGCAATTTATGCTTTGGTACGAAGCCAAAGAAACAAGTCGCCCATTTTCTCAGTGTTCGGTAAATGAGAGCACTCATGATTATATCACCCGATTTAACACCGAGAACCTAGAAGTGATGGATTATAATGAGCCCACCGCCATAACGGCTCTGATAAGTGGATTGCGATCATGGAAGTTATTTTGGGCATTAAATAAGGAGCCACCCAAGACTATGACTGAACTACTAGACAAAGTATGGAAGATTATGAACATCGAGGAGCCAATGGGAGCCAAAGAATTCGGTAGTCCTAAGCCACCAGCTGGAAAAATTCCAGTAAACAAGAGCAAAATGATAGAAAGGATGATAAACCAAGTAAGTACAATGAGTAAACGCCTCTCACGATTGGCGTCCACCACATCCTGGAGGAAATTCAGGAAAGAAAAGACCTCAGGTGGCCAGGAAAATTGAAAATGCCAGCATACAGAAAGGACAAAAGCAAGTACTAAAAATTCCATAAGGTTCATGGTTACAATCGTAAACAATTATATATCTTTGAAGAATGAGATTGGGGGATTAATAAGGATGGGCATGTTGTCCAAAAAAAAGGATGGAAACGGTCGATCAAATACTTAAGAGAGTAAAGCCAGGAGATGAACATAATCACCCTTTTGAAGGACAAACGATAAGAAGAGGGAGAGGGATGACGACTCAGATGACAACCCAGATATCCCTTAAAAATATGGAACTCGTGCGCGACATCAGCATGATATCTTTTGATTATTAGTTCATCATGGGAGGGGGTTCTAGTGGGGGAGAAAACCCTGCTGAAAAGAACGACAACCTGAACAGGGTCCAAGCCTGTGCATATACGCAGATTAACCTGACAGCCAATTCACACAAATGACCCCGCAAGGTGAACAAGGATAAATTGATCATCGAATTTTCAAAAGATGACCTATTAGGGGTATTATACCCCTATAATGATCCCTTGGTCATCACCATATCATCCAAGAAGGACGGGTGTCCAGGATCCTGGTGGATAACGGTATCTCCACAGATGTAATGTTCTACAACTGTTACAAGAAGTTGAAGCTTTAGGATATAGAGCTAACACCTTATCACTGCCCTATAATAGGGTTTTTAAGTGAAAAGGTGTACCCACAGGGGACGGTGGAACTGGAAGTCATGGTGGGCACTTGGCCAATCAACTGAACAAAGAAAATCCACTTCTTTGTCCTCGATAAAAATGTACTTCCAGCCTACAATGTGATATTTGAAAGGATCGACCTAAAGAAGTTTGAGGCCATCCCAACTACAGTGCATCAATTCCTCAAGTTCCCCATCCATTTTGGAGTAGGAGTTGTCAAAGGCAATCAGAAGGTAGAGCGTGAGTACTATTTTATCTCGGCAGACTAGGAAGAGTAGAAGAGGTTAACGACCACCTATCATATATAAACTATTGATCCCCAAGATGAATCTAAATTAATCCATGGATAAACCTTTGAAGATATCGAAATAGTCCCACTTGACGCTGACCACCCAGAATAAACGGTTCAAATTGGGTCATTCTTAAACCCACTTTTGAAGCAAGAGCTCGTATAATTTCTATAGAAAAGCAAGAATGTATTCACATGGAGCCATGAAGATATACCTGGTATAGACCCTGACTTCATGTGCTACGAGTTAAATGTGATGGAAGGATCCAAGTCGATCAGATAAAAATGGAGGGTTTTTAATGCCGACAAGAATCTTTTTGTCCAGGAAGAGGTCCACAAGCTACAGAAAGCAAACTTTATCGACGACGTCAAATATCTGGAATGGTTGGATAATGTGGTCATGGTGGGAAAGACGAATGACAAATGGAGGATTTTCATCAATTTTACCGCTTTGAATAAGGCATGTTCAAAAGATTATTTCCCGCTACTATGGATTGACCAGCTGGTCGATGCCACAGCGGGCCATGAGCTCCTTATCTTCATGGACGCCTACTCCGATTACAACTAGATCAAGATGAAGCCTTCCTACATAAAAAAAAGTCCTTTATAACTCATAGAGGTACTTACTATTATAATGTTAAGCTATTTGATCTTAAAAATGCAGGAGCCACCTACATGTGGCTAGTAAACAACGTTTTTAAAGACCAAATCGGGGTCAACATGGAGGTTTGTGAGGATAATATGCTCACTAAGAGAAAGACAGTCGCCAACCACATTCGAGACCTCGGATAGACCTTTGACAAGTTGAAGAAGTGCCAAATGAAGATGAACCCCGCCAAATGCATTTTTGGGGTAAAGGAAGGCATGTTCCTAGGTTTTAACGTCAATCAGTGGGGTATTGAAGATAACCTAAAAAAATTCAAGAACTTATCAATATGAAATCCCCCCACAACGAAGAAGGATGTGCAAAGGCTAATGAGGTGAGTGACCGCACTTAACCGGTTCGTTTTTAGAGCCATCGAGAAGTGCCTACCTTTCTTTAAGGTGTTAAGGAAGTCGTTCAAATGGAATGAAGAATGTGAAAACTCATTCATAGAACTTAAACGTTACATAGTTTCCCCACATCTCCTATCACGCCTAGTCGTTGGTGAAAAACTCTATGTATACCTCATAGTGTTCAAATCAGCTGTTAGTTCGAAAGTAGTAAGGCAAGAGGAAGGAGTCCAAACACCAGTTTACTGTACCAGCAGAGTGTATCAAGGAGATGAAGTTTGGTACCCCCCGAATGGAGAAGTTGGCATTGGCATTGAGAGAAGCTTCACGAAGGATGAAGCCGTACTTCTAGGCCCACGCCATAGTGATATACACAGACCTTCCCTTACAGTAAGTTCTACATAAAGTAGAGAAATATGGTCGGCTCATGGATTGGGTGATTGAACTGGGTGCATATGATATACAGTACGAACCAAGGACTGTGATAAAATGGTAGGTGCTAGCGAATTTCATTGTTGAGTTCACCTACGAGGAAAAATCATTCGAGCAAACTCCCCCAGGAGAGAGTTCAGTTCTTAATGATGAATAGTCCCCCTAGAGGAAAATGCGGATCCTAGAAGTACCGAGCAGACCCCCAAGGGAGAGATCTCCCTTAAAGAGGCTAAGGGTCCATGTGACGAGTCCCATCACAAGCTTTTTCGATTCGAAAAAATAGAAGAAGAGGACTTCGACCAAAACAGTTCTATATAGAAGTTATATCTTGATGGATCATCTAATTCGGCATGAAGTGGCACGAGCATTATCGCATCCACACCAGACGAGATAGACGTAGAATATGATATGTGTTAACAATTTAAAGCCTTTAATAATAAAGCAGAGTACGAGGCTCTCATTACCGGGCTAAACTTAGCTTCATCCATGGGAGCCGACCACATTTCAGCACACAGCGACTCCAGCTAGTTGTTAACCAGATATTAGGGATTTATGAAGTTATAGAGGAGTATATGGCAAAAATATTTGGTCCTTGTACAGCAAATATTGGAAAGGTTCACAGAGGCAAAAATACTAAAGATTCCCATACTAGAGAACGTTCGAGCAAATACCTTGGCTAGGCAAGCCTCGGCAACCAGAGCGTCTTTATGAAGAACGAATTGAAGTATTATAGCATATGAGAACTAAAGAGGATAGTATGAGAATAATGGAGGTAAGCCTAGGACAATCATGGATGGACCCCACACGAACATACATTGAAGGTGGTGAACTCCCTGAAAATTAGAATGAATCTAGAAAGTTGCGCTATAAGGAAGCTCAATATGTGATGGAAGAATGAATACTACACATAAGGGGGTATACAATCTCCCTATTGAGGTACCCGGTGGAAGTCGATAAGCTTATTAAGGAGGAGAATGAAGGGTGCTTTGGAGCCCATTTCGCCGAAAGGTCATTGATTAAGCAAATAATGACCAAAGGGTATTACTGGACAACCATGAATGCTGACTGCGTAAATTATGTGAAGAAATGTGACAAATGCTAGAAGTTCACAAAGATACACCGCTCCCTTGGAGCCCCATTGACTCCAATTGAATCACCATGGCCATTTACGATGTGGGGAATCGATCTGGTCGGTCCATTATCGAGGACGAAAGGGTGATACAAATACCTGGTGGTCATAGTGTACTACTTCACGAAGTAAGTGGAGGCCGAGACCTTAGTAGAAACACCTCACAAAAGGGTATTCTAGTTTAGTTGGAAGATGTTCATATGCCGCTACAGCATTCCCTTCACATTCATCACAGACCACGGTATGCAGTTTGATAACCAAGACTTTGAAGACTACTGCAATAGGTCAAATATCCAAAAATTGCACTCCACATCGAGGTATCCACAATGCAATGGCCAAACTTAGGTCACTAATAGGATAATATTGGACGGGAGAAAGAAAATACTTGACGATGTAAAAGGGAATTGGATCAATGAACTCCATAGTGTGCTCTAGGCATACCACTCCACGAACATCTACCAGAGAAACATCGTATATTCTCTCTTTTGGCATAGAGGCGGTCGTCCCTACTGAAATTGGACTTCTCAGCCACAGAGTCCTTAATTTTGATTCCCCAAGAAATTATCTAGTAAGAATACTAGATCTTGATCTATTGGAAGAGGTTTGAGAGAATGCGACATTACAGGTGGTCGCCTACCAGCAAAGGGCGGCATGTTACTACAACCACCGGGTGAAGCTATGCAGATTGAAGGAGGGGAACTATGTCCTCAAGAATGTAGTACAGAAGAATAACAAGCTCGAACCCAACTGGCACAGACCTTACTGGGTAACCAGCATCGTAAGGCTTGGGACTTACAACATTGAAACCCTGAAGGGCGAACAGTTCAAGAACCTCTGGAATTTGGAACACCTTAGGAAATATTATCAGTACGGTATTAGTCATTTTATTTATATAGTTTGCACTGCTGTGATTAATAAAATTATCCCTCATTATTTTTCTTTCTTTTCGGTATAAGATACAGTGATTATAGGTAAATTGTTCTACCAAAAGAAATAAATTCTGAACAAAAATACTTGATCCTTGTGCAAACTTATTCTCATAAAAATAAGGGGCTCGACCAAAGTCTTGTACGACCTCACAGGTTGCGAACAAGGTGGTTGACCAAAAGACTGTACGACCTTATAGGTCGTGAACAGTTGAGCTTATACAAACTTGTTCTCAAAAGTTTACCAAACCCTTGTACGAACTCATAGGTCGCGACTGAGGTGGTCGACCAAAAGACTGTACGACCTTATAGGCCATGAACAGTTGAACTTGTGCAAACTTGTTCTCACAAGTTTACTAAACCCCTGTACAACCTCACATGTTGCGAACGAGGTGTTCAGCCAAAAGACTGTATGACCTTACAGATCACAAATAGTTGAACTTATACAAACTTATTATCATAGGTTCATGAACGAGGTGATAGGCCCAAACACTCTGTATGACCTCCCGGGTTGTGAATAGAAAGGCATCAAACATCAAATAAAAGAAAAAAAAGTTATATCATTTTCAGCAAGCATCCAAAAACAAGATATATACAAGAAGATTAACACGCTACATTGAAATAAAGAGATATTGATGTAACCAAAACAGCTCCATATATGTTGTGCCAAAATAAAAAAACAAAAACATGATCCGACAAATACAAGACAACACAAGAAAAAGATATACATAAGTTCCATCAAACATGACCATCAGCTGGTGGTTCACCACCTTCCTTACAAGCCAAGGTCGCAGCCTCTTCATAATCTCCTCGCTATTCATTCACCGTCTCGATAATATCAAGAAAATGGGATGCCACCCTTTTCTTCAACTCCTCATACCCATTAAGTAAATAAACTAGGCACTCCGTGTTGAATTCTGTCGAAGACTTATAGGACTCAACAGATGATGCTCCAGTAGAAGCAAGGGAATCCTGAGCAACCTACAACTCAGCATAAAGGTAAACTTTTCTTTCTCAAACTTCTCTCGCTCTGTAATAAGGGCTTCATTCAGACTCCGAATCTTAGCATCATTAATGTTTGATTTTTCCTTAAGAGTGGTGTTCTCATTTTCCATCTTGCTCAAGTTTTCAGTCCTCTCCATTAACTACTCATCTATCTCCTTTAGATCAATAGATATCTTATCGTGACTGGCTGTCAGTGTCTTATTCTCCTCTGACATCTCATTATAGGCCACGTGGTTCACCAAGGGCTTATCTCGAATAACCGTGCATGTCATGGATGCCTAGAGGAAAAATAAAGGAACATAATTAAGACACAATGATCAAACACTAAAGTTATAATAAACAGTTTATGAGAGATTTATACCACTGAAAATCTATGCTGAGCTAAAGTACACAGGGAATCTGGATAGAACATCTCAGGAACTCAAAATCCTTTACATGACCATGATAACCAAGCAGATCAATGGCATTCTTGGCATGGTAGAAAATGGATTTTTAGTCGGCCTTCAGGTTGTTATAGGTAACCTTATGCTCAGAATCAAACTCAAACTCAAGAACCTTAACATATCGAGAAGTGTGACCTGGACCCGAAGCGTGACCAGGCTCAGATATACGGATAAGTCTCCTTAATAACTTACGTAGAGGCTGATTATATTCCTCTTCATCTCGGGATCTCTTGTCTCTAGCTAAAGGATACATGGGGGATTTAACTTTCATATTGTCAACAGATTTAGCCTCCTGCGAGTGAGTATCTTGGTCGGCTGTCTTAGAAGCAGCAGGCTGCTCGACCTTAGTCTGCATCTAGTCAGCACCAACTCCTTTTTTTATAGCCACAATTAGGGCTTTGCGATCAATGGGACGAGAAGCCATTCCCAATGTTTCTATATATTGATGCTCCTCGACACCTGAAAAAAATGACAAACAGAGATATCAACATATATACGTAAAGCATGTATGGAAAAAAGTGGGGTGCCAATATAACTTACCTACTTCAAAGTTTTCTTCACCACCTGCAAGTTGCTCGCTTGTGTCACACAACCTTCCAAAGTCACCTCAAACTGTAATGGGGCAAGACCACCGGGGGGAGTATGATACCCCGTAGTAATGAATTTTTCAACAGTAAACAAATCTTCAAACTTAGGAGGCATCTTCTTGTAATGTCAACCAAAGACTTGGCAAGCCTGGGGGCTCGCTTCATTAAAATAAGCAAACAGAATAGTAATATTAGAATGAAAAAAGGACCATAAAAAGAAGGAGATATCAAATGGTAGGAAATTTTTTTACCTATGTCGTTGGGTCAATTCCATTCCCTACGGACCCTACACAAACTATCTCACTCATGGGACATAAATTCCCAATCTCCTTTAATGAACACATACGATCACTTCCAGCTATCATTACTAGTTTGGACCACGGTAACCATCCTATATTGGGAATTTTGAGCATACAAATAATAATACCTAGGGGCTTTGGCGTTGTCTTTCAAATTGTGAACATATCTGAAGATGCCCCCCATCAAATTAAAACTTATTCTAAGTTTCCAGAACATCATGGCCCCTAGTATGGTCCTATAGGCATTGGGGGGAAGCTGGGTCAGAGTCACGACATAACCCCTCAGAACATAATGAATAGTAGGATGAAGAGGTAGCCTCAACCCCACTTGGAAAGCCCATAAGGCGAGGAAAATATCATCGGCATCCTTCATAGAATAACCCCTCTCTGAGACGCTAGGTAGTCTAATTTGGATGGTTATGGGAAGGGCAAATTCTTTCTCATCACATCAGGATCCTCCCCTATGATAATTCACAAATACCACTGAGCAACAGTCTTGGAAAGATTATAGGTATTAGCAGACCTTACAGGATTATCTTCATCCTCATTCGTGGCCTCATCGTGGGACCTATCAATAGAGGAGGCATAGGGATAGGGTCTAACACTTAATATTCTCATCCCTATCAGTAACGACCTCCTCAAAAAAGGAATCAAGGTTAATGGGATCCCTGGAGACGGTATTCACACAATCACACTCAATGGAAGGAAGTATAACAGGAATAGTAGAAGAAGTGTCTAAAACATGGGCAGAAATGTAAGGAACCCCAGGATCAATAGAAGAACCAAAACTAGAGGTAGTATTAGGTGTATAAAGAGGGTGACCAAGATCTTCCTCCGGTCTAACCACCTGTAAAGGGAAAGGAAATCTCCTCTCAGTAATATCAGGGCCCTCTGACTCAAGTTCGCTAATAAAGTAATAAATTCTTTGGACATGTAGAGGAAAACTCATAAGAACTCTTATCACTCTCCCCTAAACCTAGGCCAACCAACCCAATGGACGTCTAACGCCACAATCTCCAAACAACAGCAAAATACCAGCCAATAACTTAAAGAATGAATAAACCCTAGTTAAAACATGGAAGGCGTACCTGTTGAAATGAATTAATGACGGGATAAGCTATGAAAAATAGGGAAGGAACCACTGAAATACTTTTGGCGGCAAAAGGACTGATCTCTCAATGATGCCTGGAATAATGCTTGAGTCTCTCTCTCTCTATCTCTCTCTCTCTCTCTCTCTCTCTCTCTCTCTTCAGCTCTATGCAAGTATCAAAGTGATGAAAATGAGATTTATGGCGTGAATTTATAATTTTTGAAAAAGGTAATGAAAAGACGCAGCAGACTAAACATTAGCAAATCTGCAGAAATAAAATGGCGGTACGGAGTATCGGTATGCATGTTCCATCTCCATCATTACAAAGAAGACGCATCATCTACTGGACATGTGTCTTTAAAACATTTTAAAAAACCCTAAAGGCAATCTTCTCTACCTAGGCCGACCCAAAGTGAGCAAACCACAAATGCCTTGATATGAGCAACAAGTAACACCTCATCCACTCACCCTGCATCAAATTATAGAGCTCGTGCAAGAGGTCTTGGGGGATTTTTGTTATACCCATATAGTCTCGAAGATGAATAAAATCCAAATGACAAAGGAATTAGTAATGTGCTCGACTCCACCCTAAAATGAGATCGACTTAGTTATAATCCGCTCATCCAACCTGCCTGGCATTTGTCACATCCATATAAATAAAGTTGGACACACCATATGCTCATGTGGGGGTCTACACACTGAAGCATCCCTCATTAATCTCATGGGAATATAAGAACATGTATATTACAAATTAATCACCAAGGCACTTATCCATAAAATCAGTCCACGATCATAGGCACTGTAGTTTGTTATTATGATAAACATGTATCTTCAGATGTAACTGCCTGACCTATAAGGGAAATCCACTTGTCCTTCTTGGAAATATCCTTAACTCACCTATAAATAGGACATTAATCCACGAAAGAAAGGGACTTTCACTGGTATCTTCTCAATCAACGAGTTGTAACAGCAACCCTAATTGTAACTTTGGCAATAGTGCAATAAAGCCTAGCAATACCGTGGACGTAAGTTTCCTTGAGGAGCTGAACCACATAAATTTCATTTTGTTTGCTCTATCTCTCATCCCCATTCTTTATTATCGTTATTTATCTCTTTATTAATTTATCAACTATTTGTTGTCTCCATTTCTGAACGTCAATAATTATAGTGTCTCTCAATGCTCAAGTTTTCATCCCTTTGCTCCAGGTCAGGGTTTATAATTTATAGAAGTGAGAAATAAGAGATTGAATTCTATAGGTAACTCAACTAGCTTGATAGATAGCACATAAGTGTCCTTGAATATCTCCCTGAGATTTTTTGTAACTGATTCGTGCCTATCCCCACGCATTTAAGCATATGTTAAATGCAAGGATAAAACAATAATTATCTTAAAGTTAGGTCGGGCAGTCCGTCTTGTGTGTTGGGCTGGTTGCCTAAGTGATTGGGCTTTAAATATGCCACACCTGTGATCATCATCTCATCTTCTTCCAAGTTGTATTTTTGGATGAAGTTTTTTTTAAATGATCTTCTCATTGAGGAGATCATGCATACCAAATTAGATTGAAAAATACATTTTTTTACTCGTTTTAAAAATGAACATGTTCATAGGTATGTTGTTAAAAGGCATGTTGGAGAGCCTCACTATATATATATATATATATATATATATATATATATATATATATATATATATATAGAGAGAGAGAGAGAGAGAGGGTAATAAGGAGGCAAACGGGGGATTAGAGTATTGGAAGAACGGTAGAATTGAATGGGGAAGTGGGTGAACAATATTTAAATTTTAGTCGATAATGGAAAACTTCCATGCCTTTAAATATGATATGAAAAGAGTTAATGAGTGAAAATGTGCAGTATAAGGGTATTTAATCAGGATATATGGCATGTTTTCCCAAAGGGAGAGCATTACAAATTATAGTATATAACTAAAATTGACAGCGGAACACGGTGACGACATTTGTCGCATCTACAGAGAGCCACGTGGACAATTATAATAAAGGTTATATTGTTTAACAAATGAAATTTAGCAATTTATTATTTTCCACTCAATAATAAAGAAAACTTATCTAAATTAAGTTGTATGTATCCCAAACCCAATGTAAATGTTCAAAACCATTCCACTTCCGCCTAATTATTCATCTACAGCCAATCCGGATTGATGTGTGAAAATCAATTCAACTTTTACTCGGTTGTGACCAAATATTGAAAATAGCTTATCCGATTTGAGAAGAAAATCCAGTTCTACCTACATCCTTTTTTATCAAATATGAAACCCATTCACCTTCCACCCAATCAAATTCACATCTACACCTTACACTATTCAACTCCCTCTTATCATTAACATCTCAGAGTTGTCATGTAATTGCATCCTCATTGATGGGTAAATACACAAGGATACAACTCAGTTGCAGTTATGATACCAACATTACGTATCCTTCCCTCTACCAAAGCAGTGGTCTCTAACAAGTATATATACGGATTTCCAGCATACCCAAATCATCATCCAATAGCAAATATATTTTTGGTATACATTATTCTGAATATATCTTTTATATATACATATCTACAAAAACTTCGGAGCGTCTAAAATGGAGTATTGACCACCGTTATTTTTAACTTAGTTGCAGGAGGCTACAAAATATTATTGAGATGAAAATATGTTGCTGAGGTATGATACAACTAAGTAACTTTTGAAAATGAGTGTGAATGGATTTTTCCTTTTGCATATTTTTATGGTTTTTATTTTTTATTTTTATATAAATTGTATGTGTTGTTAGTGTTTAACATACATTTATTTAATTAAATTGTTGAAGAACAAGTAAATTTGTAGACATATATTTCACCAAGAAGTATAGATGTATGTAAATGTACTTTTATAACATATATGTAAATTTGGAGGCGTACATTTATATATTATTCTTGCAAGAGAAAAGTTAGGAAACCATTTTATGTCTAAATAATACAAACCTAAATTTTGTAACTCTCTATTTGTAATGTATGGTCCAAAAATATAAGTTATTGATATGAAAGTAAAATAATTGTAAAAAAATATGTGCCAATGTGCGATCTTTATCAATTGTCCTAATAAAAAATTCTAAACAATTTTAGAATTTATTTATACAAAAATAATATATATTTTCAACATTTTATAATTTTTATATTTAGTATTTGTTTAATATCAACTAGGTTGATCGTATTGTAATGCGCCAGAGCCATATATTACTCGACATATGAGTATGAATACATTTTCCTTTTTGCACATTTTGTAGTTTTTTTTGTGTAAATGGTATGTGGTGTTAGTGTTTGTCATACATTTATTTAATAAAATAATTGAAAAACAAGTAAATTTGTAGACATATTTTTCATCAAGAAGTATAGATATATGTAAATGTACTTTTATAACATATATGTAAATGTGGATCCATACATTTATTTGTTATTCTTGTAAGAGAAAAGTTGGGAAACCGTATTTTTGTCTAAATAATAGAAACCTAAATTTTATAACTCTCTATTTGTACTTTATGGTCCCAAAAGATAAGTTATTGATATGAAAGTAAAATAATTGCAAGAAAAAATCCGTGTCAATATGCTATCTTCATCAATTGTCCTAATTAGGATAACTAAATAATTTTTCAATTTTTTTATGCAAACATAATATATATTTTCAACATTTTGTAATTTATATATTTAATATCAATTAGGTCGATTGTATTGTAATGCGCGAGAACCATATATTACTTGACATACATCTTCCCCATATCTTGCCCCCCCCCCCCCCCCCATCCTTGAAATGTAAGTAGCGTATTTTTATAAATAAGAAAAAAATATTCCTCCACCCATAATGTTTTGATTTTTATGTATGCTTATTTAAATATCCTCAGATATGTCATATACATATTTCCCTATGCCATTTGAAGTAATTAACTAATGAACTCAACAAAAATGATTTTAGGAAAATAATGGTTCTCAATGAACGTGAAGGAATTCTTAAGTTCGATCGAATGTTCTCCATAGGAGAGAGATTATTGACGTCAACCATCCAATTCCCCGTGCTATAAGGTTTTCCTCACGATGTCGCAAACGTGAGCATGAAGCAATGATTTCTCCATCAAAGAACAAGCATAAGAGATCACGTCTGGAGAAGGTTGTTGATGTCCTAAAGGCATTGGAGATTAGCTCCATAATACGAACTTGTGATGGTGAAGGATCGTTCATCTAATCTCCCAACGCTGCAAAAATTAAGGAATCCATATGTGATTCCATTGTGAAGAATCTTCACTCTTAAAATGATGTCAATGATGATGTTCTGATTCCAAATGCGAAAACATTTATCGACCTCGATCCAACTTCTAATGATGAATATAATGAAGTTTTTGAAATTTTCTCAGAGGATGGAGAAACAATAATCGAAACCTCCAGCTCCCAAAAGTCTTTCGATAGTATTCGATTTTAGAATTTCATTGATTATGAGCATTAGTTTGCCAATCAATTTATGCATCGTTTGTATGAAAAAGACCCATCAGAGGACTCAATCTCATCCTCATTTATTTCTTAGATCTATTATGCGACTCTATTCATTGTTTTAGCTAAATTACTCAGGTGTAATGGTTTTTGCAAAGAATTTTGAAGTTTCTATAGTTTAACTATGTTATGTCGATAATTTAGTGGCCAGTTTATCAATATAAAATTTTCATTATTTCCACCATATCTCATGTGATTTCCTCAATGTTTCGCTTCATTTTTACCAATAGATCGAAACTTATATTCATTACTTATATATCATAAGTCCCTAACATCATATAAATTACATTATTAATTTATATCCTTTGATATGTAACTAGATGAATTGAAAAACTATTTCACCTATTATATATGTGTGATGAGTACCAAAGTAAATCCAATCTGAAATATCATGTTTCTATCATAATTGTTAGATCCTTATACATGAAAGAAATTAATTTATTGAAGATAATTAAAAATTTGGGGAAGAAAATTAATTGGTTTAAACACTTAGTAAATTTTTTTAGAGATAAACTAAAAATGACATACAAACACCCCATAGTGATGAAGCTCTGAGGAGGATACAATCTTAGGTGTAAATAGAGAAGAGATTATTGAGAAAATTTAATAATGCCAAACCAGGTAAGGTTAAAAAATGAAATCACGTGTATAAAATCACACCTCGAGTTATGTCTTGATCTTCCTTTTGATTTTCCAAACTAAGATTTTGGAAGAGCATTCCAAGACTTTAAGCAATCACTCTAAGGTTACTAAATGATATTTAATCCAAGACTTTGGAAGAGCATTCCAATAACTTGGGAAATCCCACTGAGGTTAACCTCAGTGATATTTAAACCTCGCAATCAACTTGAATCACCTTAAAAAAGGTCTCTAAGATGTATCGAAGGACCACATCGCAAAGGAAAAACCTTAAATCAATCGGGAAGACCTCAGCTAGACTAATTAAGGATCCTCCGAAAACTTTTAAACCATAGAGGTTGTCCACAGGAATCCACAGTCACTAAAAATATATTCCACTGTCAACGTAAAGCCTTGGACCAGTGTAAAGATTTTCCTAAAGGCATATCAGTGTTTGACCAAGCAGCACAGGCCTTGGCTTAGCCTCTTAAACTCTTGAAAGGGATCCAAACTCCTCAAAAGATACCTCTAATGTTCAAAAAAGTGTTCAAAAAAGCATCAGACAACATGAAGATATTTAGGGGACGTTACTGCACCCTTATCCATACTTTGACATGGTTGGTGGAGAGTCTGACATAGTTGGTGGCCATATGTTCTATGTTCCCAATACTAACTCCATTTGATGCAAAATATGTGTATAGAGACTTACCACCTAGTGAACCCTAATCACACTACTATATCAAGATCATGATACATTTGATAAATCCTTATTGAATGACAATCCAATATATTCGGTAGCTTTTAATGTTCATCGTACATCTTTCTTGAGCTTTATATTCAATATCAAACGAATCCTACTTATAACAAAGATATTATTGGGATACAACTTTAGTAACCGTCATATATAAGGTCGATATTCTATTAAATAAGAAAATTTATAATGACTTTATAATACATAACCTTGATTAGCTTAAAACAATCTCCTAAGTTAAGCACATTTATAGTTTGTTATGGAGAATAATTACCGTAGCATTCATCATGCCACATGAATAATGACACCTGATTACACTACTACATCAAGATAAGAAATCAAGGAATTTGAGCACGATGTCAACAAATCTTATTAACTGTTCAAAATGAAAGAGAAACATAAGACATTCGATAAATCCTTATTGAATGACAACCCAATGTGTTTGGTAGCTTTTATTCTTCATTGTATATATTTCTTGATCTTTATATTCAAAATCTAATGACTCCTACTTATAATGAAGATCTTATTGAGATACAAGTTTAGCATTCGTCCTATATAAGGATGATATGCTATTAAATAAGAAACTTTGTAATGAATTTATAATATATAACCTTGATTAGCTTAAAATAATCTTCAAAGTTAAGGACATTTATAGTTTATTATGGTGAATAATTGTTGTAGCATTAATCATGACACGTGAATAATGTCATCTGATTCACAGTTGTGTGTTTCAATTATTTGCTTAATTGGATTATTGTTTTTTGTCTCAGTGTCTGCTTTGTTTGCTTAGGATTATAATTGCTCTTATCAGTTGGAAATTCACCTTATTCTATTATGTTATTAAAAAATTCTCATTTTGATAAACCACTGACTTAATTTTAGAAATGTTACCATTCATCAATTAATGAGTAGTATTGGGGTTCGTTTCATCTGGTTTAGGACAAGACACTGCCAATATCTGCATAATTTGAGCAGTGGAATTTCTTACATTCTCTGAATTTGTTTGCCTAGGCTTGGCATTGCTCATATCACTTGGAACTTAAACATCTTCATTGCATACCATTTTCTCTTTTAGATACATAAATGAATTGAGATCATGAATAATATAAAATAAAGGTTTGTTTGGTTTTATCTAGGGCTAGACAATTCAAAATTCTTCTATCAATCCTGATCTCAGTTAATAAATTAAAGGCATATCTATAAATTGTTGTGTATCCCTAAGTCATTGAATCATTAGGATTTACATCAACATTTTACAGTTGACTATTATGTCATCTTAGATTCGTAACAAACTTCACTTATTGATATACTCATATATATCCTCGGCCAGGCCGAGGGAGCCCTCCACCAAGACGAGCCCAAGATGACCTCGTGACCCATCATCAGGCCCAGACGATCCTTCAAGGGGCCGACCCTCCATCTGGACCGGACGACCCTTCAAGGGGCCGACCCTTCATCAGGCTGGACGACCCTCCGAGGGGCCGACCCCTCATCAGGCCTGGACGACCCTCCAAGGGGCCGACCCTCCATCAGGACCAAATGAACCTTCAACGGGTCGACCCTCCATCAGGCTCGGACTACCCTTCAAGGGGCCGACCCTTCATCAGGCCTGGGCGACCCTTCAAGGGGTCGACCCTTCATCAGGCCTGGACGACCCTTAAAGGGGCCGACCCTCCATCAGGCCCGAATGACCCTCCAAGGGTACGACAGTACGAGGCCTAAATTAGGCCAGACACACTCCCTGAAGAAACTTTGCCCTCGGCCTCATATCATAGGCCGAGGATGACATCATCACAGCGCGTGGTTTGGGAGACGCGTGGAACAGTGCGCGTAAGGCTCACATGGCACGTGGAGACCTTATAACAATATCACCCCCTCACTAGAGGGAATATTATGTCATCATTTGGCATCTACAGGTGTCAACAGGAGACTGGCTAGATCACCATTCACATGCACCATGCATACTTGGGGGGTACACTACACCCCCCAAGACCTATATATACTTGTCACTTACAACCTTATAAAGGGATGGATCAATAATTGTAATCCTAGCAAAAACTCTGCTTGTACACACAGTAGAGAGAGAAAAGGAGCTTGTGTGCATTGTATCCAATGCCATTAGTGCCCATACTTAGTGGATCACACACTCACAGTGGATGTAGACCTAATTGGTTGAACCACTATACATCGTTGTCTTATTACTCTTATACTCACCTCCTTCTATAAACTTATACACTTACATCTCTATGGCTACCATGGTTACTACTATTTGAGCTCATCATCACTTATTTGGTGGTGTTGAATCTAAGCATCATCAGTTTGGCGCCGTCTGTGGGAACGAGAAGACATCTCTTCCTTTGTACAGCTTGACCTCACTGGGCACTCTAGTGGCGAACCAGTTCTCCCCCTGAGAGGAGATGTTTCACCATTGAAAGAGACCCACTAAGGTTATCAATCTCACCAGTCTTTTCTTCAGTTCAACTCTTC
Source organism: Sambucus nigra (assembly GCA_949130495.1). Lineage (NCBI taxonomy): Eukaryota > Viridiplantae > Streptophyta > Magnoliopsida > Dipsacales > Adoxaceae > Sambucus > Sambucus nigra. The sequence continues at coordinate 247,314,343 of OX422210.1, forward strand.
ATAGATCAAACACATGGAACCAGAGATGCCACCCCCACCACTTCCTCCACCAGATAGTGGAGTAGGACCCAGTTCCAGTCAGCCACCACCTCAATCTGAGATGGCTGATGTGGCGGCATCCTTGAAGTCTCTGGCAGAAATCCAGCGGATCATGCAAGAGCAATTCACAGCTCTAAGCCAGAACATACTAAGACCACCAGGGGTCCCACCTGAGATGATTATTCCGGCAGCGGCTCCAGGGCAGCATGAGGCCAGGGGACCACCCCAAGCACCACGCAAAGACCTGCCACCCCCTCAGCGGCGTAGGGATGTTACTGACCCCCGTTATTTACGCCTGGGGAGGTAAGGAAACCCTTGCCCTGAGGACAGGTATGACGATATGGAGGGGGACGAGGCCCTCATAGAATACTGGGAGCCGTATGAGGTCTCCAACAATACCGTATGACCTCTCCAGGAGAGAAGAGGGAAGAGTGGAAGGAAAAATCCTAACGATCGCCCGGGGGCTCTGCTTTTGACCGCCTGAACAAGGGGTCGGCCTTTGAGAGGCTAGGCCTAGTAAATGACCTACGGGAAAAATTGTCCAGAACTAGGAGTGCTGCGAGGTTCAGAAGGGAGGCAACAGATGGCTGACCCCATGGGCGCCGACCCAAAGGATGGGACGATGTCCAGGGGGAAGTAAACAACCGACACAGGCCTGCCGCAGCAGAACCCTCCATCCACCTCAAAGAGGTGGCAGGGGATAACATTGGCCAAGCCGACCCTACGAGGCCATGAAATGACTCGATTCAGCGACTGGAGGATCAGATCGGTGATATACTGAAGAGACAGGACCCTCTTTAGAGAGGATACTCCATAGGCTCTCCCTTTTGTGGCGAAGATAGTCAACTTTCCTACGCCATCAAAGTTTAATCCACCTGTGGTCACCCCAAGGTATGACGGGAGTACCAACCCTATCCACCATATTGAGATGTATCAATTAGCGGAAGACATATACTCTATCTCAGATGATATGAGGTGTCGTGCCTTCTCTGGTACTCTGACTGGGGCTGCACATGTCTGGTATATGTCTCTTCTAAAAAATTCCATTGAAAACTTTAAGCAGGTAGCAGATCGATTCATCCATAACTTTTGTTTTGGGGTGAGGCCACAGAAGAAGATCACACACCTGCTCTATGTTAAGCAGGGGAAGAATGAGAGTCTAAGAGACTACATAGCCAGATTCAATAAATAAAAGTTAGAAATCGAAGACTATGAGGAGAGCATAGCCATGACCGCCCTCATTGGAGGACTCCAGAAGGGGAAGCTGCTATGGAAGCTTGCTGAAGACCCTCCGAGAATGATGGCTGAATTGCTGTCAACGGCAGGGAGGGTGATGAACATCGAAGAGGCGATGGCCGTAAAGTACGAAGATGAAAAAGGAGGCACTAGTGGGGGTAAGTACCCTAAGTAAAACAAAGAGGGGAAGAAGAGGTCCACGGATGACAAGTTCGTTGGTTACACCCCTTTAATGGTCTGTTGTGAACGTATTCTCAATGAGATAAAGAGTGATCGATCCCTGAAGTGGCCTGAGAAGTTGAGGGCAGCCCCCAACAAGAGGAACAAAAACCTTTGGTGTGAATTTCACCAATACCATGGCCACGTGATAGAAAAATGCTTTGCTCTGAAAGATGAGATTGAGAAGATGTTGAAAGAAGGGAAGCTCAGGAGGTACGTTAACAAAGGTACCTTCAAGAGGGGCCAAGGGGACGACCCCAGAAAGAAATGAGGTGATGTATGTAGAGAAGGTCCTCAAAAAAGAGGGGACGACCCTTCTGATGATGAGGACGACCCTGACCTCCCATCGATAGACGACCACGGCCTTGTCAAGAGACTTAATATAATCTCACTCGGTGTGGGAATGATCTCCGGAGGTCTAGCAGGAGGAGGGTCAGAGGTCGCCGACAGGAAGGCCCATGTAGCTGAAGCTAAGGCAGTGACGAAGATAGTACGCTCAACCTCTCTAGAGGCGAAGTCATGAAAGAGGAAGAAGGTCGATATGGATACTCTGATAGTGGGGTTTTCAATAATGGACTTCAAAGGCCTTTTAGCCCCACATGATGACCCTCTCATCATCACTACCAGGGTACACGGGTGTGAGGTGCCAAGGATACTGGTCGACGGGGGTAGCTCTGCAGATGTGATGTTTTGGCCATGCTTCAAAGCCTTAAGTCTCAGTCGTGCTAGACTCATCCCATACCATCATACATTGATTGGGTTCAGTGGGGAAAAGGTTCATCCCCTTGGAGTGTATGAGGCCAATGTCAGGATGGGGGATGAGTGGCCAAGATGGCTTACCAAGAAGGTCAGCTTCTTTGTGATGGATGAACATGTCTTTTCGTCCTACAACATCATACTGGGGTGGGTAACCCTCAAGGGGTTTGAAGTTGTGCCATCTACGGTCCATCAGATGATTAAATTTCCAACCCTTTACGGGGTAGGGGAGGTCCAGGGAGACCAGACGACGGCACGAGAATGTTATTTCAACTCCATCGAAGAAAGAGAGGCGCACAAGAAGGCAACAACCACTTACAATATTGACACCCTTGACCCCAGGGATGAGACAAAGCTGAAGAAAGGAGAGGCCGTAGAAGAGGTAGAATCCATCATCCTCAATGAGGATGACCAGGAAAAAACCGTCCAAGTCAGCAAAACTCTAAAGCCAAACATCAAGGAAGACCTCATCAAGCTGTTAAGAAGAAGACAGAGTGTCTTTGCATGGAGTCATGAAAATATGTCGGGGATCGACCCTGAAATCATGTGCCACAAGCTCAACGTGGTAGAGGGTGCAAAGCTAGTGAAGCAGAAGAGGAGAATTTATTATCGAGAGAAGTATGAGGTCATTAAGGATGAGGTCAAAAAGCTAGAAGATGTAGAGTTTATCAGGGAGGTCATCTATCCCGAATGGCTGTCCAATGCTGTCATTGTCCCAAAATCCAACAGGAAGTGAAGGATGTGTGTAGACTTCACAGAATTTAACAAGCATTGTCCCAAAGACAGCTTCCCCCTCCCACGCATTGATCAGATGGTAGACGCTACCACGGTCCATGAACTCATGAGCTTCATGGATGCCTATTCAGGGTACAACCAGATCTTCATGGACCCTGAAGACTCGGAGAAGACAACCTTTATTACCGACAAGGGGACATACTATTATAGGGTCATGCCCTTTGGCCTAAAAAATACAAGGGTAACGTATTAGCGCCTCGTAAATAAAATATTCGAGGACCAAATTGAGAAGTCTATGGAGGTCTATGTAGATGACATGCTGACTAAGAGTTTGAAGGCAGAGGATCATGTGATCGACCTTGAGAGGACCTTTAACATGATTGACAAGTATCGAATTAAGCTCAACCCGACCAAGTGTGTCTTCGGGGTTGGAGCAGGGAAATTCTTGGGGTTTATCGTGAATCAAAGAGGCATTGAGTTCAACCCTAAGAAAATAAAGGCCCTCCTAGAAATGAAGACCCCCAAGACTATTAAAGATGTTCAGAGGCTCACGGGGCGAGTGGCTGCTTTGAATAGGTTCGTATCTAGAGCCACAGACAAGTGTTTACCATTCTTAAAAATTCTCAGGAAGGCCTTCGAATGGAGTGAAGAGTGTGATGAGGATTTTAAGGAGTTAAAGTCATACTTAGGGTCTCCCTTGCTGTTGTCCCTACCAGTGCAGGGCGAACAACTACATGTGTACTTAGTTGTCTCAAAATCAGCCATTAGCGCAACCATTGTGAGAGACGAAGATAGGGTAAAGAAGCCTGTGTACTTCAACAGTAAGGCACTCCAGGGGGCTGAGCAAAGATACCCGAGGATGGAGAAGTTGGCCTATGCCTTGATCCATGCCTCAAGGAAGATGAAGCCATACTTCCAGTCCTATACAATGGTCATCCTCACTGACTCTCCTCTTAGGCAGGTCCTACACAAGCCAAAAAAATCAGGCAGGTTAATGGCCTGGGCTATAGAGCTGGGAGATTTTAACATTGTATATCAACCTAGGACGGCCATTAAGAGGCAAGCATTGGCAGATTTCATGGCCGAGTTTACTTGGGAAGATGATGAAGATGAGGATGAGAGCCTAGGGAAGACAGATATCCAACAAGACAGGCTCACCGACACACCTATAGATAAGGCTGATACAAGAACCGCTAGAAGGAAAGTGGCCAAAAATTAAGAGGGAAGATACCTATTTAGACAGGGATCCCTCACCGAGGGAAATTTCTCAGAGGAAACGACTGTGTGGAGCCTCTTCGTTGACCGGTCCTCCTGCGACAGCGGAAGTGGGGCTGGACTGATAGTATCAGTGCCCAATGGCACAGACATTGATTACGCCCTGAGGTTCAACTTCAAAGACTCCAACGGCGAGTCCGAATATGAGGCCTTGATAACAGGCCTCTCCTTGGCCAAGTCTCTTAGTGTCGACCAAATTTTGGTCCATAGTGATTCGAGGCTAGTAGTGAATCAAATACTAGGAGCCTATGAGGCCAAGGATGAGAGGATGGACAAGTACCTTGAGAAAGTAAGGTCTTTACTGAAGAGCTTCAGAGAAGTGAAATTTAAGAGGATACCTAGGCATGACAATGGTCGATCCGATGCACTTGCCTGGCTGGCCTCAGCAATTAGGACATATATCAAGAGGACAGTCCCAGTGGATATTTTACTTCGACCAACTATTGAAGATGCTGAGGGAACACTTGGCACTTGCTTAAATGCTTCTAAGGATGCTTCATGGAGAGACCCCCTGATCAGATACAATAAAGAGTGGGAGATGCCAGAAGCAAAGCAAGATAGGAAGAAGTTAAGATACAGAGCAGCAAAATTCACCGTCATCGGAGACACCTTGTACAAAAAGGGGGTTTTTCTCCCCTTGCTTAGGTGTGTTCACCCCTCTGACGTCCCACATATTTTGGAAGACGTGCATGAGGGGTCATGTTCAAGCCACATCGGGGGGAGATCTTTGGCGAAGAGGGTGGTCACCCAGGGGTACTGGTGGTCGACCTTGGGGAAAGATGCCACGACATATGTACAAAAATGTGACAAATGTCAGAGATTTGCCACCGTACCTCACCAACCCCATCAGCCTCTTACCTCCATTACATCCCCATGGCCATTTGCAGTGTGGGGGATCGACCTAGTAGGCCCCTTGCCTAGGGCCATCAATAACTATCGGTTCCTCATCGTGGTAATTGACTATTTTTCAAATGGGTGGAGGCAGAGCCAATGGTCACGATTATCGAATAGAACACCTTCCAGTTCATCTGGAAAAATATTATATGCAGATATGGTCTCCCCAACACCATCATCTCAGATAACGGGACTCAATTTAAGAACACATCTCTAGAGAAGTACTGTAAAAGGGTGAGTATCAAACAATTCTTCTCTACCCCAGGTCGACCTCAAGCCAATGGGAAAACGAAAGTTACAAATAGGAAAATCCTAGATGGGATCAAGAAGAGACTTGAGGAGGCAAAAGGAAGATGGGTTAAGGAGTTATACGTTGTACTGTGGGCTTACAGGACAACAACGAAGACCTCTACCGGAGAAACCCCGTTCATGTTGGCTTATGGCTCAAAAGTCGTCATCCCCACCGAGATTGGGTTTCCTACTCACAAGGTCCAAATGTATGACCCCCAGAGAAATATGGAAGAGAGGAGACTTGACTTAGATCTGATTGAGGAAAGGAGGGAAGATGCCGAGATAAGGCAAGCCGCCTACCAGCAGAGGACTGCAAGGTTTTACAATCAGAGGGTGAAGCAGAGACCAGTTGTAGTGGGGGACTTAGTCCTCAAAAAGACTTGGCAAAATCCCAACAAGCTCCACCCGAATTGGCATGGCCCATATAGGGTCATCGATGAAGTTGTCCATGGGACCTATAGACTAGAAAACCTAGAAGGGGAACCCTTTTCCAACCCCTGGAATGCAGATCATTTGAAGAAATACTATCAGTAGTGTTGTAATATCCCGCCGGACCATAATTGTAATGGGTGTTGCTCCAACAGAATACTTGGAATGTTAATGAGAAATATTAGTGTTTCCTCCCAATTTGTGTTTGTCAGTTCTAGTATGTCTGGGATTATCTTTGGGGAACAACCCTCGGCTATAATGAGGGTCAATGGTGAGGACGACCCCACCTTTGCCCTCAAGAAAGACGAGGGAGAACTTAAAAATCATTAATTTGGTAAAAGCAACCCTCGGCTATAATGAGGGTCAATGGTGGGGATGACCCCACCTTTGCCCTCAAGAAAGACGAGGGAGAATTTAAAAACCATTAATTTGATAAAAACAACCCTCGGCTATAATGAGGGTCAATGGTGGGAACGACCCCACCTTTAACCTCAAGAAAGACGAGGGAGAACTTAAAAACCATCAATTTGGTAAAGGCAACCCTCGGCTATAATGAGGGCCAATGGTGGGGATGACCCCACCTTTTCCCTCAAGAAAGACAAGGGAGGACTTGATTAAAAACCATTAATTTGGTAAAAGCAACCCTCGGCTATAATAAGGGTCAATGGTGGGGACGACCCCACCTTTGCCCTCAAGAAAGACGAGGGAGAATTTAAACACCATTAATTTGGTAAAAACAACCCTCGGCTATAATGAGGGTCAATGATGGGGACGACCCCACCTTTGCCCTCAAGAAATACGAGGGAGAATTTAAAAACTATTAATTTGGTAAAAACAACCCTCGGCTATAATGAGGGTCAATGGTGGGGACGATCCCACCTTTTCCCTCAAGAAAGACAAGGGAGAACTTAAAACCATTAATTTGGTAAAGGCAACCCTTGGCTATAATGAGGGTCAACGGTGGGGACGACCCCACCTTTACCTCAAGAAAGACGAGGGGGGACTTTATTAACCTCATCAATTAAAATTGGTGGAAACCACCCTCGGCTATAATGAGGGTGAATGTTGGGGACGAACCCTCATTCACCCTCAAGAAAGGCGAGGGAGGGGTTAGTGATATTGTTAATATAAAAAAAATTCACAATACAAATCACACAAGAGACAAGTATGGAAGACAACAAGAGAGATGATATTATAAATGAAATCTTACAAAAGGATGTTTGTTCTCCAAAAATAAAGTACATTCATGAGATACATAAAGAGGGTATTGGCTACAAACAGCCACCCTATTGAGCAGCATCAGAGGGAAGGGCCTCAACGTCGATAAAAGAAATCTCCTCAACGACCGTGACAGGCTGATCCTCAGACGTACCGATACCCTCGACGTGCACTTGAGACTCCACCTGTGCCAAAGCCTCAGCGCACTACACCAAAACAGGTCAATTGTAATGGGTAAAAACCGTTACAAAAATTATTTGTAACGGATTAAATCCGTTAGAAAAGTGGCGTTATTTATTTTACTAACATAATTTGTAACAGATAAAATCCGTTACGAATCACATATTTGTAACAGGCTAAAACCGTTACAATGTATTTGTAACAGATTTGGAACTAATACACATGCCATATATTAGTAACAAATTTATCAAACTGTAATGGTTTTGACCCATTACAAATATAGAATTTGTAACGGATAAAATCCATTACAAAATACATTGTAATGAATTAGAAGTGTTATATATTTGAAACTCACCGACAGGACGTCCTGATCCCCCTCTCTAAGTGCTCAAGACCGAAGCCTTGAAACTCATCTGAGAGTTTGTAGCCCTCCACATCATTGACCTCGGCTTTCTTCACAGCCACCTCGAGATCGGTCTTGAACTTGACCCCCAAGCTGGTCAAGGCCTCGTCCTTCTCTTTTATAAGCACGTCCTTGGCTTGCAAGTCTGCATCGTACTGCCTCATCAGCTCATCCAAGACCCTGGCATGTTCGGTCCTGGCACTCTCCAGTTCAGCCCTTACAGTCTCCAGCTCCATCTGCAGATCTGAAATTTTTGTTGATTTTCAGCCATCCACTTGGTGGCTGAAGTAAAGTCACAGACAGACTGCATAGAAAAATGATAAACAGTTGTTAAGAGGTCGAGGAAACAGTTGGAGAAAAATTCAATTAAGGAAGAAAAAGTAAAAGAAAATACCTGAGCTAGTGTGTGCAGACCATAGTCATACACCTTCACTGGGGGCATCTTGGATAAGAATTCGTAGTCGGCAGCCGAGGGGGCAGAAAACATAGACGCCTTGGCCGCCCTCAAGTTGGCAATCAGAGAATACGACTCGGCCTTAAAAAATGCCAAGTTCTGAGACCAATAGGCCCCCATGCTGGAAGAGGAGCCAGCCCCCTCTGATGCCTCCACCCTTGCCCTCGTCCTTGAGTCCTACCGAGGGTCAATAGGAACTTCAGAGCCTTTTCTTTTGGAACCCTCGGCACGGCCTTCGACTTCCTTGGATCCTGCTGAGGCTCCTTGCCCTTCTTCTTGCCCAAGCCAGATTGCAAACTTGGGGCAGTCATTTCCCAGAGTTGGTCAGATATACCTGTAGGACGACCTGAAAAGAAGACGACACATCAAAAAAATGCAGAGGCAAAGATAAAACACTTGGAAAAAAATCAAAGATTGGGCAAAAAATAATATAACTCACATAGCTCTATCAGTGAGCCGACCCTCAGACCAGCTTCTTTGAGGAACCGAGGGGTCATCAGATCTTTAAACTTTCCAAGTTCACCCCTTCTCCCTCGTTCTCTCAGGTACTCAACTATGTCTTTTTCATCCAGACAAAGTCCGGGGTCAGACCTAGCCTTCATCGAGGGGTTAAACCATCTCCTTGGAACCCTCGGACCGTCTTCCATAGGTTGAGCCTCAACAGTAAATTCCCAGTCTCCAAAAATGAAGAAAAACCTCTTCTTCCAGTCGTGGTTGGAGGTTTGAGCCACGTGGAGAAGTTTTTTATCAAACTTCCTCAACCCCAGATGATAATACCTAGGCTGTTTAGACGAAGAGGTGATATTGCAGCAAGCCAAGAACAGATCGGCCGAAGGCTCGTCAGTAAAGGCATTCTTCCATAAGGATACATAGCCGAGGATCGTCCTCCAGGAATTGGGAGGAAGTTGAGAAGGGGAAACGCCGAGGGCTGACAAGATATTAACAATGGCAGGGTGCAGAGGGAACCTAACACCGACCTTAAACATCTGTTCATATACTGCGATTTCTCCCTCTTCACCCTCAAAGACCCTCTCAGACTCAAAGGGGACCCTCATACTTATGTTGGGGGACACACCAAATGCATGCCTCCACAGCAGCAGGTTATGATCCCTGACTGAGGAAATATAGGACGAGGCATGAGAGGTGTCAACTGGGTCAGCATCAGAGTCCTCACCATAATCCTCAGTCCCCTCTCCCTCGGCCTCATCACCTGTCAGAGGTCCATGAGGAAATGCCATCAGAAAATCGTGGGAGGATAAAGTTGTCACAGGAACAGCGTTAGAAGGGACCACACCCTCGTCCTGTCGGCCTGGGCTAAGATCAGACGTTTCACTCCTCCCAGAAGGGCCTGCACCTGTTGGTGACGAGGCTCTCTCATCCATCTCTCCTGAGTAACTCTCGGATGGACGACAGGACGACCCACAAGACTCAGATGGATTTATTGTGATTAGAGGAATGGAAAAAATGGGTCGTACCCAGTTAGGGTCGGCCCCTCGTCTTCTCTCCTCTTCTTCCTCTATTCGCCTAATCTCTACGAAGAACTTCTCTCTCAGGGATGGAAACTCCTCAGCTAAACTGTAAAGCCTCCTAAGCATTAAGGGGAAGACCTTACACTTAGAAGAATTTGGCTAAGACAACTACAAACAATCTCACAATTTACCAGGTTGGACTTTTCGATCAAAACCAAAGAATTAAAGGGTTTTTATCAAGAACATTCAAGAACAGACCACCGGAGAATATGCCAGAAAAGTTATGAAACAGCCTAAGGAAAATCTAACCCTACGAGCCTAAAATAAGAAAGCAAACAGAAATGAAGATAAAGAGGGCACTAGGGCAAAGGGGTTACCTGATAAGAAATAGCAGGACTTCCAAACTCGAAACGTCGAAATTGCAGAAATGGCTAGAAAGCTGGTGAGAAGATAAGAAAGAGAGAGTTCAGGCGCGAAGAAGAAGAAGAAGAAGGGAAATCAAACTTCGAAAATCTGTTTAAATACCTTGCCAATAAGTGGTCCCACTCCCCAATGGAAAGCACAACCCACGAGGAGGACATCATTAGGGTACACAGTCCCATGCCAAGTGTGCAACCACCACACCTTGGAAACTGAAACGACAATGGATATCTACCTAGGTGTCATATCAGCTTGATAGGTGTCACTCACCTAACTGATCATACACCCATCTCAACTACAACACTATCCCTCAGCTATCTCAACAACATCTATGGCTAAGGGCTGGGGGGTGATTGATATACCCATATATATCCTCGGTCAGGTCGAGGGCGCCCTCCACCAAGATGAGCCCAAGATGACCTCGTAGCCCATCATCAGGCCCAGACGATCCTTCTAGGGGTCGACCTTCCATCAGGCTCGAACGACCTTTTAAGGGGCCGACCCTTCATCAGGCCTGGATGACCCTCGGAGGGGCCGACCCCTCATCAGGCCTGGATGACCCTCCAAGGGGCCGACCCTCCATCAGGCCCGGACGACTCTTCAAGGGGCCGACCCTTTATCAGGCTTGGACGACCCTTCAAGGGGTCGACCCTCCATCAGGCCCGGACGACCCTCTGAGGATACGAAAGTACGAGGCCTAAATTAGGTCAGACACACTCCCTGAAGAAACTTTGGCCTCGGCCTCATATCATAGGCCAAGGATGACATCATCATAGTGCGTGGTTTGGGAGACGCGTGGAACAGTGCGCGTAAGGCTCACATGGCACGTGGAGACCGTTATAACAATATCACCCCCTCACGTGAGGGAATATTATGTGATCATTTGGCATCTACAAGTGTCAACAGGAGACTGGCTAGATCATCATTCACATGCACCATGCATACTTGGGGGTACACTACACCGCCCAAGACCTATATATACTTGTCAGCTACAACCTTATAAAGGGATGGATCGATAATTGTAACCCTAGCAAAAACTCTGCTTGTACACACAGTAGAGAGAGAAAAGGAGGTTATGTGCATTGTATCTAAGGTCATTAGTGCCCATACTTAGTGGATCACACACTCACAGTGGATGTAGGCCTAATTGGCTGAACCACTATACATCATTGTATTATTACTCTTATACTCACCTCCTTCTATACACTTATACACTTACATCTCTATGGCTGCCATGGTTACTTCTATTTGAGTTCATCATCACTTATCTAGTGGTGCTGAATCTAAGCATCATCACTTATCACTTTACATCCTTGATGATCAATAACATTGTTATCTTAAAGTATTTACATAATTTTATTTGCGTAATACAAATTCGTATTAGATTTACATCCATTCAAAAACATAAGTATTTTTTCAAAATTTAATCAAACAAAATTTATACATATATGTGATGTGCCCTTATGAAAAAGTCATAATACTTGAATATAGTTGTCCTTATTTTGGTTTCCAAAGTGTAAACCTATGTTGGTAAAAAACTAAAAAATGAGTGATTGACAAAGCAAGATATTATTAAACTTTATTTAGGTTGGGTCTGTAAGTAAAAAAATCCATAGGTATCATTTATAAAATTAAAAGAGTTGTGGTTGCACCTATTTATTTGCTAACCCAAAGTTTTATTATTTTTGGTGGAGGATATAGGTGTATTATTTCAAATATGCAGTTTTCCTTTGGAAAATATTGGAAAACATGAGGTTATGAATATAATTGTTTGACTAGAAGGGAATAACAAGTTTTCCAAATTGAACGGGGTTAATATGAGCCAATTGTCTCAAAGTTAGGGTAAAACGAATAAATTAGGCCAATTTTTAATATTAACTTTAAGGTTTTTTGGGATATTGAAATCATCAAAAACTATATAGAAATTCTTAATATTAAGATAGTGATATTCTATTACTTCTTTTAAGATCGTATTTACTTATACTATATTTCATATTTAGATGGATTACAGCGAAAGATGCAGACAAGCTAGGATGCGTAAAATGATGTTGCGTTCTTCAGGTGTTAACGCAACCTTAAGAGGACAACCATCTGCTTCTTTGAGAGCTAATTCGCATTCTCCTCAAAATAAACTAACCATGTCTTCTATAAGTATAGTAAACATGGATGACACTGTTACAACACCCATCAGGAACGTTCCCATTCTTTTCTATGCAACCAAAAAATTGATCCATCATCGACGAGCACAACGAATAAAGATTTTATTCACATACATACCCCTCATGGAAATTGTTGTGGATATAATTAGAGTGGGCGAATCATGCCCTCATAAAGGAAAATACCCCAATATCGAAGGACAAAGGAAAAATTACTTAAACAAACTCTCCTTCCCATAAAAAAGGTATGTATTAAAATATATGCATAATTATTATATTTATACGAAGGATGAAAACATAACACTAGATTTCTCTATATGTGCAATATAAAGGAAAGAAGAAATGAGTGATCTTTAATCTCAAGGATAACAATAAAGGGTGTCGTGTATCCAAAAAAGTTAAGGCATAAGAACCCAAAAATAAATATGTAACATATACACTGAATCAATTTATTGATGACTTGTACACTATTGTCATTTTGTATGATAAGTTCTACGGAAAGATTCCGATATATGGAGTTTTGGGCTCCCGTCATAACAAAATAGTTTTTGTGATGCTACTATATGGTATGAAGAACATATAGGGAAAAATAGAAACACCTTTATTCCTAAATTCTCGCGCTGTTGTCAAGAAGGAAAAGTTAGGGTACCCATCCCAAAGGAATCGCCTTCTTTCATGTTGGATTTGTTATCTTACAATGAGGGCTCAAGGTAAAAAAAGTTTCGGGTTAACATTCGTGTGTACAACTCGATGTTTGCTTTTACCTTGATGGGAGGAAAATTTGACAACGATTACATTAATGGTCGAGGATCTTATGTCTACAAAATAAGTGGACAGAATCATCACAAAATTGGATCTTTTCTCCCCAACGAAGGCGAACGTCCAAAATTTTCCCAATTACACATCTACGATACGGAATCAGAGCTTTCTAATTGTATATCAACCCTACGTTTAACAAATGAAATGGGCAATATTGATCACTCCGTTGTTAATGGACTTAAAAAAATGTTTGATGAAAACAATGAAGGAAAATGTGTTTCGAATGGTTTGCGATCGTTTCAAAGAAGATTATTTCATAAACATCCATGTCCGGTTATTGGGTTCCCATCGGAGTGATCCCACTAATTACAATTTACCATAAGCTTCTGAGGTTGTAGGTTTAATAGTGGGCGACATGTCATATACTAATTGTATGCTTGACATCATAATCAATCATAAGTCATCTGCATTACATCACATTAGAAATCTACATCCTCATTCATGGTTATGCAATACCCAGTGATTTTTTCATGTGGCGAAGATGGTTTTCACATTGACATTCGTTATGCAAATAATAGTGGTCATGGCCATACAAATAGCGAATGCATAACCATGAAGGAATTATACTCATATAAACTACAATAGAGAAATTCAGAGACAAATACATTGCACAGATATCGAAGAAGACAGGCTGCATTGAATACAACTTAATCAACCACAAGTACGTTCTGAACTTTACAAAGACCTAATAGACGCGGTGCTATGAGGTGACACCACCCCTGCCTCTATTGGTAAATGGATTGTCCTACCCTATACTTTCACTGGAGGTCCACATTACATGGCTCAAAGTTTCCATGATGACATGGAAATCTATAGATCGTTTGGTAACCCAGATCTATATATCAACTTCACAGCAAATCCTAAATGGTATGAAATACTCGACTTCCTCTCATTAATTCCAAGACGACAACCTGATGAATGGCTAGAAATTGTCATAAGATCTTTTAAAATAAAGCTTGATCATTTCATGAAAGATTTAAATAAAGAAAACGATTCAGGACCGTTACAGCGGGTAATTACATTTCAATAATACATTTACATTACAATGTGAAATCAATATCTATATTTTTTTCCTTATTTTCTTTCAGATATTTATACAATTGATATCCAAAAAAGGGGCTTACCACATGCTCACATAATACTTTTCCTGCATCCGAATGACAAACCTCGAAGCTCCACACAAATCGATAAGTTCATCTCTGCTGTACTACCAAATAAAGAAGATGATCCTACTAGATTTGCATTTGTTTCACAATTTATGATACATGGTCCATGCGGACATGCAAACCATAATTCACCATGTATGTCCAAAGGAATTTGTTCAAAAAAAATTCCAAATCCATTCTTACAAGAAACATCTTTAGATAAACAAATTTCCTAATTATAGAAAAAGAGATGATGGAACCGTCGCAAAGAAAAATGGTATACAACTAGATAATGGGTACCTCGTGCCTCACAACAGAGATTTGGTTGTAAAGTACCAAGCACATATTAATATTGAGTTTTGTACTAAATCTGGAGCTATTGAGTATCTATTCAAATATGTAAGCAAGGGAGCCGATAAAGCAAGAGTTATTCTAGAAGAAAATATCATTTGAAATGACACTACGGGGAAGGATGATGTTTTACATGTCAACAAGGCTAGGTCATTCCTTGACTATCGGTACATATCGGCCTGCGAAGATGCTTGGAGGATATTTAATTTCGACATTCAATATCGAAGCGTGGAAGTTGAAATATTAACATATCATCTCCCCGATGAGCAAAATATAACATCTAGATATTAAGAGAGATTAGGTAATGTTGTTAATAGCTTAGGCATCCAATTGGTCAATGAGCCACCAACTACGCGAGTTTTTTGTTACAATGCTTCTTTTTTTTTTAAATTGCTGATCAAATTGCTATTTGGGAACAAAATTGGTGCATTTTATCTGAGGATGTTCTATACAGACAAAGAAAAGTACTTTAGTTTCCACAACTAATCTTAACTAATTCACAGTTTCAAAATTATGCATTTCTCGACATTGAACAAGTCATGCATAGGAATAATCGAAGCTTGAAAGATTTTCCTTCAATGTTGCTCCCTGATGCAACTTTTATGAGAGATTTGGGTAATCGATTGCTGCAAGAGGAAACATCCTACGATGATCATGAAATGGCAATGCAACATATTTAACTACAATAGATCTTAACTGAAGATCAAATGTTGATTTATCAAACTGTAATTGATTATGTTCACAAGAACAAGGGTGGATTTTTTTTCGTTTACGGTGCAGGAGGAACGAGGAATAGATATTTATACAAGACTATTATAACCCTCTAAAGATCAAAGGTAAAATTGTCCTCGTTCTTGCATCTTTTGGAATTATTGCATTATTGTTATCCGAAGGTAGAACTGCTCATTCGCGATTTGCAATTCCAATTAACACATATGAATCTTCAACCTGTGACATAAGGTAAGGAACCAATCCCTCTAACCTCATTCATAAATGCTCAATAGTTATTTGGGATGAAGCGCGTATGGATCATCGTCACACGTTTGAAGCGATTGATAAAACGTTGCATGATATCCTACGTTTCTATGATATGGATTCAATCGATAAGACGCTTGTGGGCAAAACTATTTTTTTAGGTGGATATTTTAGGCAAACCTTACCTGTTGTGCAAAAAGGGACAAGTCATGATGTCATTAGAGCTTTTATTAACATGTCACCTAATTGGAATCATTACAAAGTATTTTTCCTAAAAAATATGAGAATCCAAGAGATAAACTTCTTCTCAGATTGGGTTCTTAGAATATGAGAAGGCACTCTACCTTCAACTTCTTTTAATGAGGAGTTTGATAAGACATGGATTGGAATTCCAAATGATTTACTTATTCAATCACGAAATAATCCCGACGAGGCCACCGTTGATAACACGTATCCTGATCTTATTGAAAACATACATAATGAACCATACTTGAGGTCAAGGGCAATTCTAACCCTAACTAATGATGTCGTTAATGAGATAGGACACTCTTTCATGAATAAACTTCCCGAGGTTGAGCGTACATACCTCAGTTCTGACTCTATTTGTAAAGCGTCTGCTCAAACAAATGATGAAGACATGCAGCTTCCAATATAGTTTCTAAACAACTAAATTTTAATGGGTTACCAAGCCACAAGATGGGTTTAAAAGTTGGTGCACCTGTTATCCTTTTACGCAACATTAACCAAAGTGCTAGATTATGTAACGATACTCGATTGAACGTTACTCAACTAATGGAATGGATAATTAAAGCTAGGGTAATTAGTGGGTCTCACATTGGTACAAAAGTTTTCATTCCAAGGATTGTTATGACATCTACCAACAAAAAATAGTCTTTTGTGCTAAAACGTCACCAATTCCCATTGTGATTGTGTTTTACAATGACTATAAACAAAAGTCAAGGACAAACTTTATCGAACTCTGGTATCTACCTTCCCTAACCTGCCTTTTGCCATGGACAACTTTATGTTACGATTTCAAGAGTAACATTCAGATCAGGGTTAAAAGTCCTTAACGAAAATGGAGACGACATTGCTTATAATTATGCTAAAAATATAGTGTATAGTGAAATTTCCACTCAATTAGAACCGGGCATACTAATTTAAATATTTATACATACATTACATTCGGGAATATTATTTCAATTATTAGACCTACACATTACTATTGTGTCAAACATAATCAAAAATTATTTTTTTTACAACTTTCTACTCAATGCAGATCAAGTATGACTCACGCGTATGTATCCATAAAAGATCTCACTCCCACCTCAAAATATTGTACAATCAAAGTCCGTGTAAATGAGGAAATGGGAGGTCTGGAATTTCAAAAAGAACAACGAGCTGCTACATGTTTATTGTGTTCACCTCGATGAATGTGTACTTGATTTAATTCTGATTTATCGTGAAATTTATCTCCAATTTATGATTATATATTTTCCCAAAGTACATAGCTTGAAAGTATAAAGTTTATATATATATACACACAAAATTCTGTATATATAACATTAGTATGCAAAAACAAAAGAGACTAACATAAAATTACAACTTATCACAAGCACAATAATAAATGGGAGAATAATAACGTGAGTTTGGCTCCCAATAAATACGTCATAGGCTACTTAAAAGATACTCCAGTGAATAAAAGATGTGCTTTTTAATGCAGAGAAAATCCCAGCGAATTAGTGAGGCTCTCTTTTTTGTTGGTGAAATTATGGGGCTATCACTGCAATTTTAAAAATATAAATATGCAAGTTATTAGAGGTTTTAATTTTGAGGTAGATAAAAAAGGAAAATACATCATCACAAGCGATCAAAGTAGAAAGATTGGCTTCCTCTTTGTCCTCTGTTTAATGCAAAGAATTCTTGTTGAACTTGGGAGCTGACACTCTGAATTGGTTTTGAAGGACCTCCATTTTGGACATAATGGAGTGGGTATAGTTCATCCACAACATACCTTTAGACTGGGTCAAAGGACTGCATACATGGGCAAATTTTTGTTGATTTTTGCGTACCTTTATCCATTAATAAATTAAGGTTCATACTTTGATCTGATTCTAATTAAGCACCAATTGCAATGCCTTCTAAATGTTTTACATATACAGAGTTATGATAGGACATTGGATGTACAAAATATGCATGTTGCAAGTGATATTGGGCTCTTTCCATTTCATCTCACTCCACCACGTACAGATCTTAGGAACCCTATGATTGATCATTTCATGCTCTGTTGTCTTAAGGTTGTTATGGCTGATATATTGAGGCTATTACTTATAATTAAACTGGTGTTCTTCAACTTATGCATAGTTTTTAACTACTAAAATGAACTTTTCATCAGTGTAATAGTAGTATTGCAAAATTATTATTGAAAAAATTCCATCTATTTATTTCATATATTTACCATTCATATCACTGGAATTGTGTTATTATAATGGAATATGATTATTCAAGTACTTATTGGTGTTTACGAAAAGATTTATCTAGGCTTTATTAATTATCGTTTCTTATCCATTTTTGTTATCTATGTTTGATCAGTATCACTTTTCTCATACTATGTGTGGTAAAATGAGCCATTGTGTCATTTGGTATGAGATGATTAATTATAGGAATGTTTGGGCATGTGTTGCCTGTTTGTACTCCTTCAATTTCAGTTGACAAGTGCATTATTGAGATTGCAAGTATCGTTCAATGCCTAAGCATGTTTCTTCTCCTCTTCCTCCAAATAAGTATCGTATTTGATCAACTTAACAGTTTGCCTTATTGTTTTTTCTTTTAGGCCTAAGTACACGAAAATGAACATTTCTGTAGAATTTTACCTTCTCGTTCTCTTTGAATCCTTTCAATATTTAACACCCTTAAAGAATGCATTCCCTTCTTCCTTCTTTTTGCCATCAGCCTTAATCTGTTCTGGGGTGTTCATATCCCAAGATTCCTTCTCCTGAATACGGAAATGTCACATTATAACTTAAACCAAATTCATCGCGCACTACAAGCACCGCAACTTCCTAGGGGTTGTCTGAACTTTAGGAACTAACAGTCTTCAAAGTAGCAGCACTGTAGTTTTAACTTTCTATTAATTGATTTTACGATTATTACTTCAAATCTATACTCAATGACTCTTTCTACCTACGATAGAATGACCATATACATGGTATTATTTGGAAGGAAGATATTGATCAGCATGCCATAAATCTTGAGGAAGGAAATGTTTATACAATCTCGAACTTTAAAGTTACTGGAAAATAAAACCCCACAAACCAGTTACGCATATGTACATCATAACTTTCGTATATGGAACAAATATTATGGAAGATTAGGGAGATGTACCAAGCATTTTGATGCACAAGTTCAAATTTGTTGAATACCAAAAAATGCAGAATCGAGTCGTTGAAAAGGATAAACTCGCAAGTACTCTCAGTCATACAACTACACTCATTTTCAATAATATGTTATGTTACCATGTTATATTGTATACATTTACTAACTATTCACTAACTACCAAATGTTTCTGGATTACTAACCGGAAGGAGAAACATAAACATCATGAATCTCAACGGAAATGAGGTCAAGAAATTTGACATAAATTTTTTAGATAAAAGGTAATTAGTTTTGCAACTAAATATTTAGTAATTAGTTTTTTAGTTACCAATAGCTACAAATACTAAAATCAGTATTTATACATCTCATTAAACATTTTAGGAACTCAACAATCAACATCATTTTATGGGAAAATTGTTCTACAAAACTATACGAAACTATTGAGGATATTCATCACTTTCTAATTCCAACTGTGGTGACATCTCTTAATGTTAAGTTATTCAAAGGTATGATACTAAAACTACTTACCAAAATGAAAAACTATCACGGGGTTTTAAAATATACAAACTAAATATAGGGTTAGTAATCATAATACCTCTGCTTCCATTAGGATTGGGTATCGGTCGGCTTGGTCGGTAAATCACACATACCAATACCAAACCGGTTTTCATACACTGAAACCAAAATTACCGTTTTTATCGCACGGTACAACCTAATGTAAACCAAAATCAAACCGTGTGGTTTGCGGTAAAACCGCGATAAAATTAATTTTTTCGATAAATTCCTAAATAACAAAAAAAAATCAAATAAGGCCTACTCGTTACAACTTGAAATAAAAGAAATAATATTTCACTAAAATTAAACTAAAAAAATTAGGCTTGACATTGTTTAATATTTAGTTAAATTTTTTTAACTAAATAAACAATGTTCACCAAATATTTTTAGCTTAAAGTCGATCCACTTCTTAGAGCTGACCAACTAACTAATTTTAGTAAGTGGACTCAAGAGTCTATTTAAAGAAAAGCAATAGGAAGAAGTTTCAAAGCTCAACCTGAAGAGTGCCCAATATGTGTGTGTTTTCTTTAAAACCAATTTTTCTCCGAAAAATTATCCAATTTTTAATTATGCCCCAAACCAAGTTGTGAAAACTCAATTTTTACTTTAAACCAGTTTTATCTTGATTAATCCTAAACATACATCTAGTGATTAAAGCAAGTAAAGTAAAGTAAAGAATACTCACAACGCCGGATGTACGAGGAAAAATCCAAAATGGGAAAACAACCTCGGACGGCCCAAGCCAGACAATCACTATGAACAATGGTTTTACAAAGACAGATTAGCCTTACACTAAGACTCGATCCCCACAGGTCTTGACGCTCCTTCTGATCTTCAACCGTTCTTCAATAGTGTGCACGCAGAAATTCCGTCTTCCACGATACCTGTCCACAACACACGTGTCCACGTATGTCTCGGTGTCCATCGAATGGCTTTGATTCGTCTACGATGTCGAACAAGAAGTCCTTCTCTTTTATTCACCGCAAAACCCTTTGATGTTCAATGTATAGAACAAACAACTTTGGTGCAGCAAGATCACTTAAACATATAAGAATGATAACTCGGATCTTTGCAAACTCTAAGGATGTGTTTAAGACTTTTAAACCTTAGAAAACATGTGCAAAATAAGTTTCTTGTCGAATACTGTTTTCTACAATGAACACCTCTGAAATTATGATGAAAACACTGTTTAAATAGGATTTAAACGCTGTCTCGAAAAACGTGTCATTCGAACGACTTGAGGAACACGTTCGAGCGACATTCCATCTCGTTCGAACGACATTGGATGTCGTTAGAACGACAGTGCGAAAGTTTAACTTTTTGACTTTTTGTTTAAAACGTCTCTTCCAATGAGAGATCCAAAAATGTCAAACTCTTTTACGAGTTTATCATCATAAAACGTAGTGTAAACCTTTAAAACACTTTTAAAACATTTAAAAATATTTTTCTTTATAAAAATTACATCCTTATCTTTTATAAAATAATTTCGAGCCCCATTAATTATACGCATTCATACCTGAGTGATCTCGGAATGAATTTAACTTTGAAGACAATTAAACTTGCACCAATTAAACTTCGGCATGATTTAATTCTTTGAAGTTTTGCCGCAACGTCTTCAATTTCTTCAATACGTCATAGACCTAAGTGGGATCGTAACAAAATAAAATTCTCCCTATGACATATTACAAACACAGTTTTGTTCACGGAATTAAGTCAAAACAATACATGGACTCAATTAAAAATTTATGTCCTTACACAACCGATGTGGGACTTTAAGGAAAACTAATAGACAAACATTTTAATTCTACCTTCTTACACTTTCTTTCCATTTGACAAAGCATTTCTTAAGAATTTAATAAACATTTTGGTTTTGACCCTTCTTTACCTGCAGAACGATTTTGCTTCATTAATACCTCTCAATATTTTGCCATGCTTATTGGTTTAGCCATGCTTATTTTTTGTTTAGCCATGCTTATTTTTTTCCCTCTCAATATTTTGGTGCTTTTAATCATGAGAGTTTCAAAGAAAAATCATATAATATTACATGTCTAATAAGTTAAGTATATTACATAAAAAAATATTTGGTATATCTAGTTTATAATTTAGGTATATTAGTAAGGTAAATTTGAAAAGTTATGTTTTAGTAATTTATAAGCAATAATTTCGGTAAATCGATTTTTAAAATATTTAAACCAAAACCAACCACAAAAAATGCGGTATTTTTGGTTTCGGTAGTTTAGGTTTTCGGTAAATAAAAAATGTAAACCGTTGCTAATTAGTTTTTGTACAAAATGGTACGGTGCGGATTTTTACCGTACCGCAAACACCCCTAGCTTCTACTTTTCTCCTAGATATATATTTTTCTTCAACAAGTGCAACAAAGACCTACCCCAATATCATCATACCATAAATTGAAACACTATTGAGAAGGTAACTACTTATACTATGAAATTCAATTACAATTTTATTATAAATAAATAAATAATTTATTTATTTCTATTTTAGGAACAAAATTACAAAAGGGATTCATATTCTAGAGAATATTAACGCATCAAACAATGTGAATGCAACCAATAATCCAATTGAA
This sequence comes from Sambucus nigra, assembly GCA_949130495.1. Classification (NCBI taxonomy): domain Eukaryota; kingdom Viridiplantae; phylum Streptophyta; class Magnoliopsida; order Dipsacales; family Adoxaceae; genus Sambucus; species Sambucus nigra. Next base: position 247,336,324 of record OX422210.1, read on the forward strand.
ATGGAAAATATTTTCACTATTAAGACATTACGGGCATTTTATAAGGATGAGGTACTATCGTTTATTCAAACATATTCAATACAATATTTATAAAACATTAATATGATATATTGTCCCTTCTCGACAGGTAAAGGTTGTCTCTGCTAAAGAAACAATCGTTAGAATCAATGATAGTTTCAAATGGTCATACATTTCATGCAAAATTTGTAACAAGCTATTAACAAAGCTCTCAGATTCATACATGTGTAGATTTTGCAACTTGGAAAACACTTTTTTTGTCCCAAAGTAAGATGGTCTTTAATTGGTTTCACTTTAATACAAAAATTAAATTGTAGAATTAAGTTACTTATTATTATACATACCATGACTTTCAAATACAAATTACAAATCAATGTATAGGACCCCACTGGAGATACTAAATTTTCGATTTTTGACAAGGTTGCTGAAAAATTGGACCCGACTGGAGATATAGTACCCCACCGGACGTATAGCACCCCACTGGAGATACTATTAAATTATGCCACGAATCACAAATTTTTTCTCTAATATAATTCAAAAAATTCCAAGGCACTACAAATGAGGGAAATATGATATTCAAGCACATCCTTGGAAACGAATTCATTTTCAATCTAAAGCTCAATAAATATAACTTGATGATGGGTAAGGAATACTACATTGTCACAAAATACGAGCCATCTTCTAAAGATATTTTCTCCTTAATTGATGATTGCGACTCCTCATCAAAGGTATTACACACATATATTTTTCATTTTTTAATATAAATAAAAAACTAACAATGATTTTTTCCTAAACGGTTATCAAATAAGAGAAAATATATAGAGTCAAATGACGTCGACTTTTGAATACTTGAGTTCCCTATTTTCCCATTTAATCTTGATTTTTTTTCCTCACTTAAGCTGATTAAATTATTTATATATATTGTTTCACATTTTCGGGAATTAAACACATCAATCCATTCGCTTGTATCAACTAATACACATGTATTCAGGCAGATCATGATTTTTCTTGAGAATCTGGATGATTTTGTCATTACATTTTTAATGTCTAATGGTTATATTTTTCTACCGTAAATTGAAGCTCATAATATTTTTATAAATACAATTATCTTCTTAACCATATTTTACATTGTGCGTTATTATTATGTTATCGTGTGTTTTTATATACAATCGTGCATCACGCGAGCTGCACGCTAGTTTATATACTAAAGAGGACGAAAAATCAATTGAAAATAGGGAATTTTGGGGAAAGGTCCTCATAATTTTCAAAGTGTATAAAAATAAGATACTCTAAATAATTTTATACATTTAATCCCTGTACTAAAAACATTATGAAAAATGGTATCGCTGGTAGCGGACAAAAAAAATAAACTCCTAACTCTAAAGGGAGCATACAAATAAATGCTATTGATTGTATCACATGAACTAAGTTTATAAATTTGAAAAGTATTATTCTAAAAATCAAAATATAGAAAGAAACAAAATATTTACCTTAATTCTCTATTGAATATAATGCTTCTCATCAAAGTGATGATTCAAGCAACGAGATGTAGTTGGCAACAATGCATGTGCAAGGATTGCTATATGCCCGTGTGGCTAACTGTTGATTGTGGCAAATTATTGATAGTAATAGTTACCCATGTTTTGCACTATATCCGCATCTCGAAGTATAATGGCAAGGGTGGGGTGCGTGAATGTTTTGCCCTTGTATGACGTGTAATTCAAGGAATCCTTTTTTACACCGTTCAAATATGAAGGATGATTTTAAAGCAACAAATCGTTTGTTTCTTTAAATGAGATTTTGGGAAAAAGTCCTCCTAGTGCTCAAAGTGTATAAAAATAGGACATTTCATATAATTTTATAAATTTAGTCTTTGTACTAAAAATACAATGAAAAAAGGTGAAAAATAATGCCGCTGGCGCGGACCAAAAAAATAAAGGTATTGTACCACAGAAACTAAATTTATAAATGCTATTGTATCACAGGGACTAGATTTATAAACTTAAAAAACATTGTTCTAAAAATCTAAATATAGAAAGAAACATGACATTTACCTTAATTCTCTATTCTTTTATTTGGTACAGTGTCAAAAGTAGAAACCCTCATCTCATTCCCTTTCCTCTGTAAGTAAAGGAAGTCATTTGAGCTCAAAACAATTACTACCAGAGTTCTATCAATCAATTATACGTGAGACACTATACCCTTACTATTTTAAGTTTTTAGTTGCACCTTAGGAAACATGTTATTACGATTCCTAAGTAAAATAATTTATGAATTAAAATGTAAATGAGGTGAAATAAAGATAATAAGAGTTAATTATACTTGGGTCCTCCAAACATTATCTTCCTTTCACTTTACCATCCGAACTTTACACCAAACCTCCTAAACTTTCAAGATCCTTTCAAGTGACCATATCGTAACACCGTTAATTTTTTAACGGAAAAGAGGGTCACGTGACACTTTAAAAGGACATTTTGGTATATAATATATATATATACACATACAGTACTGTTTTTATGCAGATCAGTTCGCATTTTAAGAGTGCGAATCGAACATGTATCACCGACGGTGAGCGTAAAAATTATCGGTTAACTCTCTCTCTTTTTTGGGCTCACTGTCAGGTGACACATGTCCGATCCACACTCTTAAAATCCGGACCAATCCGCACAAGAGCAGTACTGTGTAACTATATATATATATATATATATATATATATATATATATATATATATATATATAGAGAGAGAGAGAGAGGGGGGAACGCTCACCTACATCATGATATATACATCATATCTAGTTCTAGGTCCTAAGAATTTGTTTTTCCAAATTTTTTATTTTTCTCTTCAAACTACCCTTCCAATAAACACATGTTCAAAAAATTATATCAAAATACATTTTGTACTTATTTTTAATAAAAAATTCTCAAAAAATTGCTATCATAGACCCTTATAAATAAGGTATTTTGACCTAATTTTTTGAACATTAGTTGATTAGAAGGGTAATTTCAAGAGAAAAATAAAAAAAATTGAAAAATGAAATTTTTTAAGGCTTAGAACTAGGTGTGATGTATGGATAAAGTATAGAGCATGATGTAGGTGAGTCTTCTTCTATATATATATATGAGGCACCCTCTTATAAAAATTCATTATGGTACAGACCTTGATATATAACATTTTTTTAAAATAGTAAAAAAACGATTTTTTTATGAAACTTCCGTAGATATAATCTCCACGGTGAGAAAATCATCTTCAATTTTTATCATTAAAAATTCGTTAAGATGTGGTGGTATGTAAAAAAATGGTATAGATCGACGTCAACCACTTTACTGATTGAATTTTTTTTATGAAACTTTATAAATATTATCTTCTCACCGTCGAGATCATGGATAAAAAACATTCAATCAAAAAGTGGATGAGATGATCGTCAACATTTCAACAGTTTCAACGATTGAAAATCAATATTTATACTATTTTTTTACATATCACCTCATCTCAACGATTTTTTTATTGAATTTTTTGATGAAAAAAATTGGAGATCTTTTAATCATGGAAATCATATACATAATGTTTCACCAAAAAATTCATATTTTTACTATTTTAAAAAAATGGTATGTACCGAGGTATTTTACTATTTTAAAAAAATGGTATGTACCGAGGTATGCACCATAAGGAGTTCTTACAAGAGACTTATATATATATATATATATATATATATATATATACTTACTAGCGGATGTCCGTGCCGAGGGCACGACGATAAATTTCCGTAATAAAAACCCAATCCATAATTATCCGCCTTTTTAATTTTTTTTTCTTTAAAAAAACTATTTTTTTAAAATATATATATTTTTTAATTTTAAAAATTAATTTAATTAAAAAATTAATTTAATAACATGTATTTAAAAAATAATAATATATTAGTATATTAGTAGTATAATAGTAGTATAGTAGTATAGTATATATAATAGTATAGATTTAATATGTATGATATTTTACCTTTTAACATTATATTTCATGCACCCATGGAAGGTTTGTCTCAACGATTTTTTTATTAAATTTTTTGATGAAAAAAATTGAAATCTTTTAATCGTGAAAATCATATTCATAAAGTTTCACCAAAAAAAATCATATTTTTACTATTTTAAAAAAAATGGTATGTAGCGAGGTCTGCACCGTAAAGACCCTTACAAGAGACTTATATATATATATATATATATATATATATATATACTAGCGGATGCCCGTGCCGAGGGAACGGCGATAAATTTGCCCCCGTAATGAAACTCAATCCATAATTACCCGCCTTTTTAAAAAAAATATATATATATATATTTTTTTTAAATATATATTTTTTTAATTTAAAAAAATAATTTAATTAAAAAATTAATTTAATAGCATGTATTTAAAAAATAATAATATATTAGTAGTATAATAGTATAATAGTAGTATAATATATATAATAGTATAGATTTAATATGTATGATATTTTAGCTTTTAGCATATGATATTTCATGCACCTATGGAACGCATGAAATATCATTCATAAAAAGGTGAAAATATCATACATATATTTTGGCATCAATATCACCTATATATATATATATATATATATATATATATATATATATATATATATATATATATAGAGAGAGAGAGAGAGAGAGAGGGAGAGAGAGTCAGACTCATGTGCACACTAAGTTTGCAGATCATTATTTTAAAATAGTAAAAAAAAATATTTTTCAGTTGATTTTTTTTGTGTGATATTTAAACATTTCAACGGATCCATGTAAAAAAAAGCAGTTCAAAAAAACTTTTTTTGCTATTTTTAAAAAATCGGTCAAACTTTCACTGCTTTTAAGCACTTTAAAGCTGTGAAAGTTTGACCGATTTTTTAAAAATAGCAAAAGACGTTTTTTTAGCTGATTTTTTTTTACATGGGTCCGTTGAAATGTTTAAATATCACATAAAAAAATCAACTCAAAAATAATTTTTTTAATGCTTTAAAAAAATTGGTGTGCTCCAGCACTGTGCAAACTTAGTGTGCACAAGACCCTCCCTCTCCCTCTCTCTCTCTCTCTCTCTCTCTCTCTCTCTCCCCCCCTATATATATATATATATATATATATATATGTGTGTGTGTGTGTGGGTGGGTGTGTGCGTTTGTGTGTGTATTTTGGAAATTTGTTTTTTTATCTATTAGAAATCTAATTTTTTATCATAAACATGTTTTTTTTAAATTGAAAATCTTTTTTCAAACGTTTTTCTATAATTTTCAATTTTTTAAATATCTTTTAAATGAATTATTCTATAATTTTTATTTATTTAAATTTTTATATTGATTAGGTTCAAAATACACTGAAAAATGATCATGTGCAAAGCACATGACTAAACTTTTCGTCCAAAAAGTTAACTGCGTTAACGATAAGAAGTTCCTTCAAGTCATTTTGAAAGATTAGGGGGTTTAGTTCTGAAAGTTCAGATGGTCAGGAGGGTAAAGTTCGGGAGGCCCAAGTGTAATTAACCCATATAATAAATGATAAATGTCCAACAAACGTAGATGAATTGTGCATTTTTTTTAGTAATTCTTGCGGTTATATATATATTTGTTAATGAAAATTTCCTAATCTATGCATCATTTTGGTGTAAACATACCATGTAAAAAAAAAAACCAAGGTCTCCTAACAATTTTTTTGCGAAAAAAATGGCTTCATTGCAACAAAGTATATGGTTCAAGTGAAATTTTTTAACACCAAATATAGTGTTTTTTTTTTCACATTCTCCTTATAATATAAAGGATTAATTACACTTTGACCCCTTGAACTTTACCCATATTTTCACATCACCGCCCTTGAATTTTCTATACTAAACTCCCTAAACGTTTGAAAAAGAATCAAATTACCCTAAACCCTAATGTGTTATGTTAACGGTGTTATGCTTTGGATTAAAAATTGGACATATGCATGGCACATGAGGGTATTTTCGTACAAAACATCCTCATGTACGGCACAGATGACCAACTTTCATCTAGAAAATAACACCATTAGGGTTTGTAATGATATGATCCGCTTTAAAAAGTTCGGGGGTTTAGTGTAGAAAATAAAAGTAAAGTTGAAGTGAAAATGAGGGTAGAGTTCAAGGGGTCGAAGTGTAATTAACTGTAATAAAAAATGAAAAAGATAGCCTACAGAGTATGATGAGGAAAAAATAAAGAGAGGGTGGGGAAGAAAAGAGGTGAGGAGGCCAATATGGGAAAAATTCTTAGGCCTCCGAGTTGGTATTTTGAATGGAGGGATTAGAGCTACCTGCACAATTTATAAAAACATCAATGAAAAGCATAAAGGAGAACCCATTAAGCACAAGAAACCAAGACTCGGATTTTTGTTGCATGGAGAGAAGAGCTTGGAATTCTAAAGCAAGATAGCATAAAGCAAATGCTTAGTTTTTCCTTTAGAGGTTTCTATTCCTCACCTTGCCCCCCAACATACAACTTTATCTGGCTTTCTTGCAACTGTAGCAATCTCAACATTGTTTGATTCAAAAGAGCAAGCCAAATGATAGGAGATGTAGGGGGAACCAATGCAAATATTCTTGGCTTAATTAACAAGAGTGGTCTTCCGACTAACTTTTTATTCAAACCTGTCAGAGTCTTCTAAAACAGCCTTAAATATATTGCTTATATAACAGGCTTATGATTGAGATGAATCTAAAGCTTCTCTAGATGTTTTGGGTCCCTCTTACGCTTTTTGCCTTTAATCTTGCAAATCCCATATAAGAATGAGCCACAGGCCTATATGCACAGAAAAAAGAAGCTATAAGAGACAAATCACTTGTTTTCATATAATAGCCTTGAACAAGAGATTAGTGTTGTACTCTTGTTTTTTTTCAGCTGGTTTAAAAACATGGGTTCGCCTTCTTGTAAACTGGTGATCCTTCTTGTTTGTATAGCATTCCTATCCATTCAAACCGAGAAGGTTTCTGGATTGAAAAGCATAGATCTCGCCCTTAGATGGGGAAAAGAAGGGCAGCTACTGTTTCAAAGAAATTTGCGTATTCTAAAGGGCACGGCTGTGGAGGACCTGCATGCACGGTTGGATATAGCACCTGCACCTTCAACAATGTTTGATCCAAATCAATCAAACAAAAGAAGGGTTCGAAGAGGGTCGGACCCTATTCATAACAGGTGTTGATATGCTGAATCGGGCTATGGCTATTGTTAATGTTATAACTTTTAGGGTGGTATACAAACTCTGCTTCCTTGAATGTACTTTCAATATAGGTTGGTTTAGTTTCGTGTTGTTTTATTTGTTTGAGTAGAAGCTTTTTGTTCAAAACAGAGCTGAAAAATGACAGCTCTATGTTGTTGTATAAACTTTAGATTCATTCAACACGATTGCTCAATACTTAAGGATGATGATGCTGGCTCATAACACAGAATATAGGTGTTCTTTTATTGATTTGTTTGTTTGTTTACCCTGAGAAGAATGAAGCATAGCAATGAAACATGAGGATTTCCTCCAGCTTATATCTCTCCTATGTAAGTGGGAAAGCCTACTCAAGTGATAATTTAATCTATCTATATTTAAGAATATAGCCTGAAATTAAATATAAATTCTTCGATTCAGAATGGGTTACTTCAAGTTATATCTTACGTCAATTTATACTCCTTTTCGGTCTACTATGTCCTTGGAAATAAGTTTATTTCCCTACTAATAAGCTCAGAATTAGCTTCTCCACATTATTTTTTGAATGTTTTGCACTCTTATCATGTAGTGCCAAATCCATTGTTATCTTCTTTTCGGTAAGAAATAGGCTGAACTACCCTTTTTATATATGTATGAATGCACAATTCTGTAAGTAGAACTTCACTAGCAATCAAGATCTAAATTACAGAAGGTTTAGAAAACGGTAACAGAAACATGAAAATCAGACCCTAGTCGAAACAAAGTTTGTTTCCCTAATTTTCTCCTTTTCCAAAAAGATGCAACAGCCTAATCAGAAGTATGATATTCTTTATAGACCTCAGGGCAATAGGTATACTAAATTTCCAAGTGAGAGTTTATAATATTCGAACCTTGGGCCTTCAATAAAAGCTGAGATCTTCGGTATCTATTCTTCCTGTGAACTTTATACTGCAAGAAAGATATTTTACGCGAGACTGCCTCCCAAATCATATTCACAGCATCACCGGGCCTCGACGGGTACTGATATTCATAGTGTTTTACAATCTCCTTAAGTCTTCCCCACATTTTCGTCCACCTTTCTCGCTCAATCCCCCTGAGAAGATTTAGAAGGTATCCTTTTTTCACTGCGTCAGATGCACGAACAAATATGCAGAACTCTGAGTAGTCGATAACATCTTCAAATGGTAGCTCTATCTCGTCACTAATTATTACGGGAACGCAATGACTGGCAATGGCATCAAAAAGGCGATTTGAGGAAGGGGTGTCTCCAGCAATATTAAGGCAGAATTTCGAGGAAGCCATGCCACGGCCTGCCTGGCTAACCCCATTTGATTGGACGGTTCCAAATGTGAAATGTACGTCTTTCTCATCTTTGAGAAGGTAGTATAGTTCTTGACGAATTGCTCCACCCTGGTGATAGTCAAAACATGACACTTAGAACAAATGGTACCAAGTAAACATATCATAGAAAAAGAAAAAATAATTTAAGTATATTATTATAAAATGAGGGGGAGGGGGGGGGGGGGGGGGGGGGGTAGCGCGCGGAAAGAACGGCTTAGTAAAAAAATGTTTAGTGCTCGTTCAATTCATGTATTTATGATTCCAGAAATCCAGGATCGGTAAATTCACATATTAAGTCTCATTTTACATTTGAGATTCCCAAAAATAAATAAATAAATACTAACCAAACGAAACGACCATTAAATAGATGAATCAGAAAGGCCATATGAAACTAACATGATTTGCACATATGTTTACCACTTTCTTTAAACAAGTAATGTCAGTATATATGCTTTATAATAATTAAAAGCCTGCATAATTTATTTCAATTATTCTATTAATCATTCTTTATATAAGGTAATGGAAATTTTATCGTTCAGATTAGTATGACACTATTGTAAAAGAATACATTTGAGAGTTCAGAACCTTGGTACCATATGGAAATCATAAATATCCCTTTGGCATTTGGATGCCCTGAGATTTACATAAGATGGGAGGTCAGATCATACATAATTGACAATGCTGTCTAGTTACTTTAATGCAGTCTGCACCAACCAAAAACTTAATAGGTCCCAAAAAATTCTTCTAAATCAAAAATTGAGCCAAAAAAAAAAACTGATTTTAGGATATTCTTATAGTTGATAAAAAAAGATCCATTATGTTGCGGACCTAAGTGGTGCGACTTGAATCTACATCCTTGTGTCGATATGTAAAATCTGAGTCCCCCAACGCCAACCACCCACCCAAATTTAACATTTAAACCTCAACCCTAGAGTTCTTTGTGAAATTGATATAGTGCTATACACTAAAATTCTACGATTTGATTTATATCGACATAACATAGAGCCCCACTCCATTTATTTCATACAATTAAGAGCTACATGTTATATTATTATATACATTTTCTATAAATTAAATGATTTAACAGTTTCAGATGACGGTATAATTACTTCTTGGGGATTAATTAGCGTATTAAGTGTCTATATGTAAGCAAACATATTTGTATATATGAGTGCCCCACCCGGGAATTTTTTTTTGCTCCACCCCTGCCAACAACAGACACTTGCACACCCACATCCACCTTAAAGAATGGTCTAAATGCCTGGAGGTAAAAAGTGACTATTTTAGTTGAACTTCTTTTGGTAAATTATATACTAAAATTCACCTGAAACTTCATAGAAAAGGAGAAGGCAAATAAGGGGGGTTTCTTCGAATTACGACAGTGTGAAAAACTTGTTAAATTCTGTTCGGTAATAAATCGAATGTCAATGAACAATTCTAAAGAGAAAAGACCTCCAAAGTTATTCATGGCAGAACAATATTTTACATATAGCCAACAGCAGTAGCAAAATAACAAAATAACAGAACAGAACAAACACTCCAATAATTCATAATGGAGAGAAAAAAAAGGAGCAACAATAGCTTACATCTTTCCTGTAAATTGCTCCTTGGAAATACACCAATATAGGGCGTTCGTCAAATGTGGATGAGTTGCTTGAAGCTACGGTCTTCACCATATGTTTGTAAGGAGCAATCACATCTTTTTCAATGTTTGCTATTTCAACCGGGTACCTTCCAAAATCTGCGAGAACAAACATGGCAGAACCCAGCTTCTTTCTTGCAACCAACATACTATTCGGATGGTGGGCCACAATCAGATGATCCTTCCCACTTAATCGCTTCCATTCATCGCGACCCTTCAAAAAATCAACTAATTCATCCTGCAACATTTTGTCCACACTGACTTTCTCCTTTCCATGAAGCTTGGAGTGCCTGTTGTAGCTAAGAGATGAGAAAAAGGGCACAAATATCACATCTGCTTGGTTCGAATTTTGAACTCTGATTACATTGCATGGCCTTGGTACATTTGGTCCGTTTGACGATAAAAGATCAAGGGTGAGCCAGTACTCTATACTGTGCTGTAAGTTTAAGCCACCCGCGTACGGAGGGATCCGACTCGGGTTACTGACCTTAGGCCATGTTTGATTAGGACTACCCTTCCAACCCAATAACCCAAAGTGAAATTCAGGTGGTAAGTCGTACATATATACCCTAAGAGGGGCATGATTTGAATCACCAGCCTTTTTACTATCTGACTTTAACGGATCAACAAACTCGCTGGGATTGGAATTTTTACGAGCAGCTTCTAGGCTTTTCAAGGTCTGTTTCGTAGGAATTGGTGGAGTAATATTGAGCCTCGAGTAAACTGATGTGTTATTAACAAGAATTAATTTAAAAACTGAACTGGGTATGAAGGAACTATCATTAAATCTAAAGAGGAACAATGCTGAAAGGATGAGGAGAAACATTGAAAAGGCCATTAGGCATGAAAATAACCTTGAGGGTAGCATGCTCTTTTCAGAGGCCATTAAAAGAAACTAAAAACTTCCAAATAAGGAGATCATGTAGAGACAATAGCAACAGGTACTGGATTTGTCTTGAGAAGGAAAAAAATCAAAATATTTCCTATAATAAACAAAAAAACTAGATTCTAAATCCCAAAGCCATTACCCTCAATCCATCAACTGTTAAAGGAAATAGATGTTTGAACAAGAACAGCTTGATATCCACAAATGTCACAATTATCCAGACTGAAAAAGGCAAAACCCAATTTCTGCCATTAAACCCTAAAGGTTTATTAATAACATACCCACCAAACTAAAACTATAATAAACCCTTATCTACAAAAATATCCAAGATCTCCAAACTAACAAAAGACTTTAATAGATTGGTCAGAGGCTAACAACCAACCTGCAAACCAAAGAAAATACAAAGGTTTTAGTGGTTTAAGGTAAAACAAAAACGCCAAGGAAGAAGAAAAAACAGAAAAGAATCACTAAAACTTATAACAGCAAAGTTTGATTTAGAATATGAGAGATTTGTTTAAAAGGGTAAATATAGAAAATTAAAAAAGAACACCTGATCCATCATCCATGGTGGGTTGATCTTTTTCGTGGTGCCAACAACTGTGTTTGAGTTTTGAGTTTTGAGTTTGAGTTAGGCACGTCTGGTCTGGTGCAAAGGGATCTCTCCTCCGACCGTAATACCTCAATTATTTTTTACTATTAAACTTAATAAAACGTAATTATACTATTATACATACATATAAGTAATGTGTATGTATATTCTTTGTGGTTGTCCATAAGGTAGAGTAGTTTCAGACGACTTTTGTCAACCCAATGCCATAATACCCTTTAATTGGAAGCTACTTCACTTTTTTTCCTGGTATGATTATTAAAAGATAGATAAATATCATGCAATTTTTCTCTTTTTGTGTATTTAGAGGACACAATAATTGTGTATCAAAACAAATCTGAGCGTTGATATATAGTAGTAGATCACAACTTGGAGAATTGGTGGGTGGGCCATTGATGTTGAGAGTGGTAGATTGGAAAACCCCGTACCTTAAGTTGGTTCATGGAAATTGGAATTGGTGCAACTATAACAATAGAAAATTAATAGATGGTTGTGTCATGCATAAGGTGGAGGCGCCATGTGTAATGTGTGGACGTAGTCACGTAGAGAAAAAGGGATATTGATTGAACAGTTCCAATCAAACTATACTAGTTATATAATTGCAAAACAAACATAATTATTGGGTAATTTTATTTTAATCCATCTTTTTTCTTCTATACATATGATTTTTAATTAATGCATGCTATTGAGTTGGCATCCTTTCAATGCACCCTTTGTGCAAGGCGTATATAAAAACTTGATAATTCATGTACGTTTCTAATTAAAAATTATTAAATTATGTGAAAGATTTAATGATCGAAATATCTAAACAAAATATAAATGAATGTTTATTTTGACAAAATTCAAGTTTGATAATACAATATTTGATCTATCTCAAATTTTTACAAATAATTAGGGTGGGGGCAATACAAAAAAGTAAAATCTTAAAAGTTTGTTCGATGTCCCTAATAGTATAAAGGACAGTGAAAAGGACGACACGGCTCGATGTTTTTAGGCATTGTCAAGAAAAATATTGGGGATAACATTAGTTGTCTTTTATACATTTAAAGGACAATAAGAAAGTTGTCCTTTATAACTCAAATAAAATAAATACTTTAGGGTCGGTTCGTTTTGTTATCCCAAAAAGTGATTATATATGATGTTGTATGCAAAAATTACACTCCACTTGGACCAATGATGAATGTATACTTGTCCTCCAACGTGGCCGACCAACCTACTCGATTAGCTTTAGAGACACTTAGTCGACTGGAATGTCGACCCCTCCAGAAGGCCAACCAATAAAAATACTAATAGTTACTCAGATGTGATGCCAACTAATACTGAGTTCCAAGAGTTTCATTTATTGTACACAGATATAAACGCCTGACAATATAAAGACACTCAATCTTTAGGGTTTTACACCCCTATAAATACAAACGATTCCCTTAGCTCAAGTGACAGCTCTAATCACTTATATACACACCATACTGAGCTATTATAAACTCTACTGAATAAAAACAGTCGTGTACAGCTGAACCACTCTAAAAATCTTGTCTCTTGTGTGTGTGGTTTGAATTACTTATCTTATTTTTATATGTGGTTACAAATTTAGAGTTAGTCCAATTTTAAACATCAACAGATTGTCATCGTTTATGGGAACGTGTATCTGTCATCATCTCTACCATTTGTTTCGTTTCTTTGAAATGACTGATCCTGGAAATAGCACTCGAAATGAAGGTAATCCCATCATTCCTTCTGCTCCACCTAGTGTGTCAAATTTACAAGGAATTCTTCTCAAACTTGCCAGAGGGCAAGAAGCCATATAGGAATCTGTTAAGCAACTGGTCCGCACTATGCAAACTAAGTTTTCCACTTCTAAAAGAGATATGACATCACCACCAGCTAGACATGAAAGTAGTTATCATTCTCGCTTTTCTCACGATAGGTCATATCTTCCTGGTGCAACTTCTTCATTCCGATTAACGGATTACTATAACGGTGGATCTTTTTCCAAAGAAAGACCAAGTGTCTTGGAGAGGCTAAGCAAGGAGTCTGCTTTTGATCACCTAGGCCCCCGAGTACATATAAGACATCATAGGGAGAAGGAGCTTTGTCGCGAATACAGAGAAGGGTCCATAAGATCTAGGGCAAGTATGAGGGGCTCTGTGCGTGATGAGTAGACCTCTCAGGAAGAGAGTTCATCACATAGACACAGTAAAGCTATTAGATCTACCTCGGCCAAGTCTAATCCAGAAGAACATTCCTCGAAGGGATCTATGCAAGGATTGGAAGATTGTCTAGGTGAAATGGCTAAGACTAAGAATCCATCGCAAATGAGTTTCATTAAAGGATCACTTTCATCTAGGCAATTGTAGAATATTCCACACCTTCCAAGTTCAAGCCACCAGTGGTCACCCCTAAGTATGATGGGAAAACTCATCCAGTCCTTCACATAGAGCAATATCAAGTTGTTGCCGATATCTACTCAATGCTCGACGAAATGAGATGTAGAGCTTTCTCCAGTTCCATCACGAGACCAGCCTAGATTTGGTATATTTGGTATAATAATCTCCCAAGAGCTAAAATTTCTAGTTTTTATTAGTTAGCTGAATTATTCATTGATAATTTTTGCCTTGGGGCTAAGCCAATCAAGAGTGTCACTCATCTCTAGACTGCGCGATAAAAGTCGGGAGAAAGTACTAGAGAATATATTACTCGTTTCAACAATGAAAAACTAGAGGTGGTAGACTATGATGAGAAAACAGCCATTGCAACACTTATAAGTGGGTTGCTCGCTAAAGATCTCTACTATGCTTTAGTGAAAAATCCACTCAAAACCATGAGAGAATTAATGGTTAAAGCTGGAAAAATAATGAATGCCGAGGAAGTTATGAATGCCAAGGAATTTCCTGAGACCAAGGGTGAAGGTCAGAAAAATAATTTTAATTCTTTCAAAAAGGATCTGAAAGACAAGAAGATGGATCGGATCAAGAAGTATGATAAATATACCCCATCAACAAGGGTGTTCACTACATCCTGGACGAGATTTAAAGGGAATAAAGACTTGAATTGGCCTAAATAGTTAAAGACACACCCTAACAAAAGGGATAAATCCAAGTATTGTGATTTCCACGGGGATCATGGGCACAACACCAACAGTTGCATTGCACTAAAGATTGAGATTGAAAATCTTATTCGACGGGGAAAATTGAGTAAGTTTGTTGATCAGAATGGCAACCGAGATTATCGAAGGAGGTCTGAATCTCCAGTTCGAGCAAGCGAAGACAATAAAAAGGCATGAAAAATGGTTTTGAAGAGGATCCAGACTTGTCGAAGAAACTTGATGAGCTAGAAGTGGAGGTCGACATGATATCCTTTGGGTGCCACTTTATTGCAAGAGGATGAGCTAGAGGAGGAGATGCAATTGCAGAGAGAAAATCTTACTTAAATAAAGCTAAGACTTATCCAACAGTCATACATATTGATATTGATGAATATAATGATAGTTGGCCAAGAAAAGTCAACAGAGACAAGCTAGTGATTGAATTCTCCAAAATGATCTGAGTGGAGTTCTTTACCCTTATGACGATCCATTAGTTATCACATGCAGAGTTCATCATAGCGGAGTCGCAAGGATCCTAGTTTATAATGGGAGTTCAACCGATGTAATGTTTTACATCTATTTAAAAATACTAGGGCTGAAGAATAGCAAGCTGGAGCCATATTATAGACCTCTCATTAGATTTGCAGGGGAGAAAGTATATCCATTGGGAACCATCAAGATAGAAATTTTGGTCGGCACCTGGCCAGGGAGTAGGAGAGAAAGAATTCGCTTATTTGTGTTAGACAAAAATGTCCCGTAAGCTTATATATCATCCTGGGAAGAGTGGGAATAAAGCAGTTAGAGGTTGTGCCATCTATAGTGCATCAATGCATGAAATTTTTTATAATTATGGAGTCGTCATAGTAAATGGAAGTAAAAAGGAAGCCAGGGAATGTTATTATACATCGACCGACCAACAGGAGATACAAATGAAGTGCACAACCACTTTTCACATTGACACTCTGGATCCTCGGGAAGAAGAAGATCTGGTAAAAGGGAAAGTCGTGGAAGAAACATAAGCTATTGTACTGGACGATGAGAAGCCATAAAGAACCACCCAAATCGATTCTCGGTTATCTCCCTCTCTCAAACAGGAAGTGATCACAATCATTCGAGAGAGGAAAAATGTGTTCACCTGGAGTCATGAAGATATGCCATGGATTGATCCAAACTTCCTTTGCCATGAGCTTAATGTATATCCAAATGCTAAGACGATTAAGAAAAAGCGAAGGGTACTTAGCCTCAAAAAGAATATGGCGATCCAGGAAGAAGTAGAAAAATTACAGCAAGCGCAGTTCATTAAAGATGCAAAATACCTAAGATGGTTGGCCAATATAGCCATGGTAACGAAGAAAAATGATAAGTGGCGCATGTGTGTGGATTTCACAGATCTCAACAAGGCATGTCTAAAAGATCATTTTTCCTTATCAAAGATTGATCAATTGGTCGATAAGCGCGAATACACTCACAAAGGGTGATTTCACTAAAAATTGCAATACTAATTTTAATTATGTGGAAGAGACTTTTAAACATATTTTATCTTGTTTATCCTAAACATGCAACTCTGTGATAAAACAGATAAATCAAAACACGCAAATAACTCAAGCCAAGTTTAAAAAAAAATAAGGGAAAAACCTTTATTCACTTAAATATTTATAAGAGAGTCGACGTACTGACTACTTGATCCCCCACAAGTATAACCCGCTATTCTTTAAAAATATCTAAGGAACAACTATGACGCTCACAAGAGTCACATGATCGCAGTCCTCCGAATTAGCCTCAGCCTTCGTCTTCAGCAATGACTCCCCGCAGGTATCACAAGTCATCAATGGAGTGCCTCTCCACCAAGGTGTATGGAAGAGATACAAAAGTATCTATGGTTCTAAATTAATTCATAAGTGTTAACGCAAAAATTCTCCATCTACGAGGACCAATCAGAAAAGGACACATGTTATCCTATGTGGAAATATTCGATACCCGAGGAGAGTTGGTCGGCATCCGAGGAGAGTTAGTCGGCACCCGAGGAGAATTGGTCGGCACCCGAGGAGTGTTAGTCGGCTCCCGAGGAGAGTTAGTCGGCACCCGAGGAGAGTTGGTCGGCATACCAACCAGGAAGATCAAGGGATAACTATGCATTTAATGTGCATTAATGAAGATGACTATGCATTTAATGAGCATTAATGTACATTTATACTGTAGATGACAACACATAGCATACCAAGCAATTCAACAATTAGATTCATTGAATGTAGACATAATGTATAAATGTCTACATACAATGAATCTCTTTATCTCCCATCACTATAAATACATGTATTCCCTTAGCCAAAAAGTAGGGGGAAGAGAACCGAGAGACACCATACACAAGATCCACACCTTTTTCTCTCTCTACACCACATTGTGCTATTGTAAACCCCTGGGAATAAAATAACAGTGGACATAGGCTTTTCCTTATAGCCGAACCACTTTAAAAATCTTTGTCTCTCATGTGCTTGATTGGATTGCTTTTATCTATTTATCTGTGATCATAAAAATGGGATTCGGTCCAGTTTTTTGCATCAATAGATTGGCGCCATCTGTGGGAATCGACTGGTAATATCGTTTTCTCACCAATAACAATCCAATACCAATGGCTGATGTGCCGGAATCCAGCAATCGAAACGCCGGAACCCCTCCAAATCCATCTGCACCACCAATCATTCCAGATCTGACTGGAATAATGGCAAATTTGGCTCAGGGCCAGACCGCCATGCAAGAAACAATGCGACAACTCATCCAAACCCTCCATGACGGTGCACCAGCCTATTCCAAATCACGAAACATCCAAAGAAATACCCGTGCGCCTTCTACGCGTACTAGGCGTGTTAATTCATATCGCAATGATGAATCTGAAGATTTTTCTTATCAACCAGGACAAACTTCGTCAATGCGAGCCACGGATACTGAACAACGTGTCACCCTCTCCCCAGAAAGGGCCAGCGCATTGGAAAGATTAAGCAGGGCCTCCCCTTTTGATCGATTAGGCCCTAGGAGGAACAAAAGTCCTCTTAATGCAGCGTCGAGGAGCTTTCAACGACCATCAGATTTAAGGGAAGGATCTGCCCAGTCACGACCAGTTACTCGTCGAGATGTATCTGCTGACCGATCAGCTGCTCGCCATGATAAATCCCAGGAAGCCACTTCAACGCGATCAGTTGCTCGAACAAATAGGCCCGAGGAAGGAAATGATGCTTGGAAAGGGTCTATTCAGAGGCTGGAGGATAGATTAGGGGAGATGGATAAGGCCAAGAACCCTCTACAATGAACCTTTGTTCGAGGAACACCTTTTTTCCAGGATATTGTTAATTTTCCAACACCATCAAAGTTCAAAGCACCTGTTGTGACTCCCAAGTATGATGGGAAGACTGACCCTGTCCTTCATATAGAATAATATCAAGCTGCTGCCGACATCTATGCTGTCCCAGACGAGATGAGATGCAGGGCATTCTCGGGAACTCTTACCGGATCTGCTCAGATATGGTATAATAATCTTCCTCGGGGTAAGTTTTCAACTTTTCTTCAACTGGCCGAGTTATTCATTGGGAATTTCTGCTTTGGAGCAAAGCCAGTTAAACGAGTAGCACATTTGTTAAGTGTTAGACAAAAAGCTGGTGAGAGTATTAGAGACTATATAACTCGTTTTAATAACGAGAAGCTCGAAGTCATTGATTATGAGGAGAAGACAGTGATTACTGCTTTGATGAGTGGACTACTGCCAAACAAGTTGTACTACACTTTGGCCAAAGACCCACCTCGAACCATGTCGGACCTGATGGGAAAAGCGTCCAAGATTATGAACGCCGAGGAGGCTATGTTTGCGAAGAAGAATATGGACTCCAAAGAAGCCAAGGGGGAAGGTGATAAAGCTAAGAAGAAAGAGCATAAGAACAATGGTGGTGACAAACATTCTAAAAGTAGGTCGTCATGGGAGGACTTGAAGAAATTTGATAATTACACGCCTTTGAAGGCAAATATCAACCACGTCCTGGAAGAAATTAAAAACAGCGAGGAGTTAAACTGGCCAAAGAAAATGAGGTCAGACCCTAACACGAGGAATAGGGAGAAATATTACGAGTTCCATAAGGATTATGGCCATATGACCAAAAATTGCATAGCTCTTCAGAACGAGATTGAAACACTCATCCGAGGAGGAAAGCTAGCAAAGTATGTTGATCGGGGAGGAGAAAGAAGAAACAACGACCGAACTAGAGAGAGGTCTAGATCTCCTCGTCGAGCAGAGGAGAAAAAGAAGAGAAACCATGAAGATGATCCGGATGATGACCCCGATCTTCCCGAGAAACCAAGGCAACCAGAACGAGAGGTATTTTCAATACGCTTTGGGTCATTTGATTGTAATGTCATTACAGGAGGAGATGCAGGAGGAGGAGACCTTACTACAGAAAGAAAAGCTTACCTCGGAGAGGCTCAAGATTGCTCGTACATTCAGCGAATAAATTTAGCTGAGGAAGATCGCCCGAGAAAGGTGAACAAAGAAAAATTGGTCATTGGATTTTCAAAGAATGATCTTGCAGGAGTTCTATATCCTCATGACGACCCACTAGTGATAAAAATGAGAATGAAGGAGGTAATGATCTCAAGAGTGTTAGTAGACAACGGTAGCTCGGCAGACATCATGTTCTACTCGTGTTTCGATAGTTTAAATTTGAAGCTATCTCAACTGGAGCCTTACCACAGGCCCCTCATCGGTTTTGCTGGCAAAAAAGTATTTCCACTTGGGAAGATCAAGTTGGATATATTCATTGGTACGTGGCCTGCTTGTCGAACAGAAAAAATACGCTTTTTCGTGATGGATAAGAATGTCCAGTCATCGTACAATATCATCATGGGAAGAGTAGGGTTGAAGAAGTTCGAGGCTGTACCATCTACAGTGCATCAATGCCTAAAATTTCCAACAAACTTTGGAGTAGGAGTTATGAAAGGTGATCAGAAAGTAGCTCGGGAGTGCTATTATTCATCCGTCGAGCAAGATGAATTGGAAGAATCAAAGAAAAAGACTACTACTTATCAAGTGGATAAAGGTGCAGAAATTGAAACCTTGGATCCTCGGGATGAGTCGCAACTCGTGAAGGGTCAAGTGGTGGAAGCTACTGAAAATATCATTCTGGACGACGAACACCCTGAACGAACTACTCAAATAGGTTCGTCATTGGAAGCCTCACTAAAACAGGAATTGACAACTTTCCTTAGAAGCAGAAAATAAACTTTTGCTTGGAGTCATGAAGATATGCCTGGGATTGATCCAAACTTCTTATGTCACGAGCTCAATGCGAATAAGGAGATCAAGCCTGTGAAGCAGAGAAGAAGAGTATTCAGTCCCGAGAAGAATCAAGCTATACAGGAGGAAGTCGAGAAGCTCCAGAAAGCTTGTTTCATTGAAGATGTAAAATATCCAGATTGGTTAGCCAATGTGGTGATGGTAAAGAAGAAAAACAACAAGTGGAGGATGTGTGTAGACTTCACCGACCTCAACAAAGCATGCCCAAAAGATCATTTTCCACTGCCCCGAATTGATCAACTGGTGGATGCTACCTCGGGACACGAGTTGCTGAGCTTCATGGATGCTTATTCTGGTTATAATCAGATCAAAATGAAACCTGAAGACAGGGAGAGTACTTCTTTCATTACCCCTAGGGAAACTTATTGTTATAATGTTATGCCTTTTGGTTTAAAAAATGTAGGTGCGACATATCATAGGCTGATGAACAAAGTCTTTGATGAACAAATCAATGACAACATGGAAGTCTATGTTGACGATATGCTGACAAAAAGCAAGAAAGCTGCCGATCATCTAGTTGACTTAAGCCAGACTTTTGATCAACTAGATAAATATCAAATGAAGCTGAACCCGACGAAGTGCATATTCGGAGTACGAGAAGGCATGTTCCTCGGGTACATTGTCAATCAAAGAGGCATTGAAACAAATCCTGAAAAGATCAAAGCTCTATTAGGGCTGCGATCTCTAACAACGAAGAAGGAAGTACAGAGTCTCACTGGACGAGTAGCAGCACTCAATAGATTTGTGTCACGAGCAAC
Source organism: Sambucus nigra (assembly GCA_949130495.1). Lineage (NCBI taxonomy): Eukaryota > Viridiplantae > Streptophyta > Magnoliopsida > Dipsacales > Adoxaceae > Sambucus > Sambucus nigra. The sequence continues at coordinate 247,357,173 of OX422210.1, forward strand.
TGACATATGTCTCCCATTCTTCAAGACACTCAGAAAGACTTTTGAGTGGAATGACGAATGTGAGAAGGATTTTCAAGACTTGAAGAAATACTTGGGAGCACCCCCACTATTGTCCAGGCCGGTGATGGGAGAGAAATTATATTTGTACCTTGCAGTATCCGAGAATGCAGTTAGCTCGGCGTTGATCAGAGTGGAGAATGGAGTACAAAAGCCAATTTACTACACGAGTAAGGCCTTCCGAGGAGCAGAGATCAGATATCCAAGGCTGGAGAAATTGGCACTGGCGCTGATTGAGGCAAGTAGGAGAATGAGGTCGTACTTCCAGGCTCATACTATAGTAGTATACACCGACGTGCCATTGAGACAAGCCCTTCAAAAGCCAGAGAAATCAGGGAGATTGATGTACTGGGCAATAGAGCTCGGAGAATATGATATAATTTATGAACCGAGATCATCACTAAAAGGGCAAGCTGTAGCAGATTTCATAGCGGAGTTCACCTATCCTGATACCCCCGAGGAGAAAAAGTTGCTCACTGATCAACCTGTGGATGTTACAGGATCAACAAACACAAGCCCAGACCAATTCCGATTGGTAAAAGGACGTGTGGATATTACAGGATGTGATGCAGAGATAGTTGGGAGGACTCCGGACGAGAAACAAGAGTTGCTCGCTGATAAACCTGTGGATGTTACAGGATCGACAGACACTGGCTCAGACCAACTCCGGTTGGTAAGAGGGCAAGTGGATGTTACAAGGTCATTAAATTCGAACTCAGACCAACCTCGGTTGGTAAAAGGGCAAGAAAAGATGATCGATGAGGAACGAGAAAAATCCGGGGAGGATGAAAGGAAGCAGCAAATATTTCACCGAGGAACTCTGACTGATCAAAAATTTGAAGACGAGTTACCTATATGGAGGCTATATGTAGATGGCTCATCTTGCACTACAGGATGTGGCGCGGGAATAGTTCTGAGCACTCCAGACGAGGTCGACATGGAATACGCCTTGCGTTTCCAATTCAAAGCATCCAATAATGAAGCAGAATATGAGGCCATGATTGCAGGGCTTAATTTGGCAAAAATTATGGAGGCGCAACAGGTTGTGATCTTCAGTGACTCTCAATTGATTGTAAACCAAATGATGGGAGTATATGCAGTTAGAGGGGAATTAATGATCAGATATCATGCAAAGGCAAAGGAGTTGTTGTCAGAATTTGCCGCTATTCAGCTGGTCAGAATACCAAGAATGGAGAATGCAAGAGCAGACGCCCTGGCTCGACTAGCATCGGCTACTCGCACCGAGCTACGACGAACAATCCCAATTGAAGTGTTGACTGGTCGGAGTATAGATGAAGATCTGAAGATGAATTTTATCACCCTTAATTTAGGACCATCTTGGATGGATCCCATCAGGGTATATATCGAGGAAGGAGAACTGCCAGTTGACAATCTTGCAGCCAAGAAATTGAAGTTCAAAGCTGCTCGGTATGTATTAACTAATGATGTTTTATATAGACGAGGAATTATGGCAGGATTGCAAAGATGTGTACATCCCATCGAGGTGAAAGATTTGATTGAAGAGATTCACGAAGGGTCTTGTGGAGCACATGTAGCAGGTCGGACACTTTTACAAAGAGTGATGACGCAGGGATACTACTGGCCGACGATGAGGGCAGATTTTATAGCCTATGCCAAAAAATGTGACAAGTGCCAACGATTTTCCTCCATCCGAAGAACTCCACAAGCATTGTTGTCACCCATAACTTCCCATTAGCCATTTGCCATGTGGGGAATTGATTTGGTTGGACCACTGCCAACGACCCGAGGAAGGTTCAAGTACCTCGTCGTCGCAGTGGATTATTTTACTAAGTGAGTAGAAGCTGAGCCACTCATTGATATGACATACGAGAAGGTGTACCAATTTGTTTGGAAGAACATCATTTGCCGATATGGTCTCCCTCATGCCTTCATCACAGACCATGGGACACAATTTGATAATGAAGAGTTTGCCGCCTATTGTCATCAGTCGAATATTTTGAAGGTCCACTCAGCATCAGGCCATCCTCAAAGCAATTGTCAAACTGAAGTGACGAACAGGACGCTGCTGAACGGTTTGAAGAAAAGATTGGATGATGCAAAAGCAAACTGGATCAACGAGCTACAATCAGTACTTTGGGCTTGCCGAACTACTCCCCGAGTAGCAACTGGAGAATCACCATACATGCTGGCGTTTGGGAGTGAAGCTGTCATACCTGCTGAGTTGGGCCTCCCAACACACAGGGTACTGAATTTCAATTCCCCTATCAGCGACTTAATGAGAAGATTGGATCTAAACATGCTCGAGGAAGTTAGAGAAGAAGCAGCCATTAGAAATGCTGCTTACCAGCAGCGAACAACTTTGTTCTACAACAAGAGGGTGAAGAAGTGCGACCTGAAAGAAGGAGACTATGTGTTGAAAAAAGTAATTCAAAAGCATAATAAACTGGAGGCAAACTGGCATGGACCATACCGAGTTACAGAAGTTATTCGACTAGGAACTTATCGAATAGACACTTTAGAAGGCGAAGAGTTTAAGAATGCATGGAATGCAGAACATCTGCGCAAGTATTATCAGTGATGTATATGTAACACAGTTTCCATCAGTATGAATAAAATATTCTGCAAGTTTCTCTGTTTATTGAAATTTTTTCGGGGAATACTAGTGCTATGCACTACTCGGCAAAGCTCGGAAGCTCGGCAGACTACTCAACAAAAAAATTCCAAAGTGTACCAACATAGTTGGTCGACGAGGAGAAAATATTCCAAACTGTACCAACTTAGTTGGTCGACGAGGAGAAATATTCCTAAAAATGCCAACCTGTTTGGCTAGGAAACGAAATATTCCAAACTGTACCAACTTAGTTGGTCGACGAGGAGAAAATATTCCAAACTATACCAACTTAGTTGGTCGACAAGGAGAAATATTCCTAAAAATGCCAACCTGTTTGGCTAGGAAACGAAATATTCCAAACTGTACCAACTTAGTTGGTCGACGAGGAGAAAATATTCCAAACTGTACCAACTTAGTTGGTCGACGAGGAGAATTTATTGGCACATTTTATGAAAAAGACAAAAATTTACCAAGTATGGTTAGGCGGGGATAAAAACTCTCCCTAACTATAATTGGTCGACGAGCACAATTTAACAACCTTGGTTGGTTGGAAAAATTTTAAACATTTTTATACTCATTACTTTATTATTAAGTGATCGAGCAACATTACTAATACTTGTAACTTTTTTATTACTAAGTTGGTCGATGAACAACACAATATTGTTATCTTTTTAACTTATACATATGCACAAATGTAGAGTATTTTACAAGACAATAGCGATTAAGATTGCGAACAAAAATGAAAGTCTTTCATTAAAATAAAAAAAAAAATACATTGAGAATGAAAATGTATACTAACTATTACATTGAGATTCCTACTCTATTGGTTTCTTTCCCTCTTCTTTTGAAACAGGTTCCTCGCCAGCAGGAGGATCATCCAAAGCATAAGGGGAGTTTATGAAGTTAATATCTTTTATCATTCTGATGTTCATCACAGATGGTCTGTCCGAGCAGCTCTTGCTCGTCCCCGAGAACCTCTTGCTCGTCCCCGAGCAGAGGTAGAAGTCAAAATCAGCATCTACAGCACTGAGATCTTTGCTACTACTGTCTCGACGAATAATGAAGAAGAAGTTGTGTGAAAATGTTTCGAAGTCCACCACTAGCTTGGTACTAATCAGATTGAAGAGTTGGGTTCAAAAGCTAGTATGTTACTCAACAAAGTATTCAGAGGATCATAAATCAGAAGAATCAAGCACGTGAAGTTATCACTCAGTTACTCGGCACATGAGGCAGTTGGTCGGCTAGCAAACCAATCAACATACTTGAAGATTATGACAAGCTACAAGCTACAAGCTGCATACTATAGCATGGCTGTATCCAAATTCCCAGGGGTGATACATAGCACACGGAGTTCCTCAAAAGAAAGATTAGCAAACATCGATCAGCCTGCATCATATGTCGTCCAAGAGATAATGCACTTTATGTTGAACAAATCAAGAAGGTAGATCAAGAATTTCACGAGCACCGAGCAACACTGCAGAATAAATACTCCATCCTTTCAAGTAAACCATCAAGCATGGAGCATTGGGGGCTTCTGTTAACGCAAAAACTCTCCATCTACGAGGACCAATCAGAAAAGAACACATGTCATCCTATGTGGTAATATTCGACACCCGAGGAGAGTTGGTCGGCATTCGAGGAGAGTCAGTCGGCACCCGAGGAGAATTGGTTGGCACCCGAGGAGTGTTAGTCGGCTCCCGAGGAGAGTTAGTCGGCACCCGAGGAGAGTTGGTCGGCATACCAACCAGGAAGATCAAGGGATAACTATGCATTTAATGTGCATTAATGAAGATGACTTGCATTTAATGAGCATTAATGTACATTTATACTGTAGATGACAACACATAGCATACCAAGCAATTCAACAATTAGATTCGTTGAATGTAGACATAATGTATAAATGTCTACATACAATGAATCTCTTTATCTCCCATCACTATAAATACATGTATTCCCTTAGCCAAAAAGGAGGGGGAAGAGAACCGAGAGACACCATACACAAGATCCACACCTTTTTCTCTCTCTACACCACATTATGCTATTGTAAACCCCTGGGAATAAAATAACAGTGGACGTAGGCTTTTCCTTATAGCCGAACCACTTTAAAAATCTTTGTCTCTCATGTGCTTGATTGGATTGCTTTTATCTATTTATCTGTGATCATAAAAATGGGATTCGGTCCAGTTTTTTGCATCAACAATAAGAATAATATTCAAGGATGCTTTTTGTGAATTAAAATAATGTTTAGAAATCACAAATCATGAAAAAAAACTTGTTCTACTGATATGCTGAAACGTCTTTTGCAAAAGTCTTTGGAAAACTTATTCACGAAATAGGTATTTATATAAAAGCTAAGTCGTCGCATCGCTCGAACAAAAACTGGATGTCGCTCGAACGAGATGATATGTCGTTTGAACGACCTCTTCGCGCGATATTAGATGTCGCTTGAATAGTGCTTTACGCGACATTCAATGTCGTTTGAATGACATTTAAAAAATTGTTTTCTAAAATGCATTTTAGTAGCTTGTTGTTTGATAACTTACTTCAAGCGACCTAAAAATGAGATATGCGCGAGATTAAGCAGTTTTGATTTAAAAATTCTTTTTGAAAAAAATTCTTATTAAAATCATTAAAAAGTCCCGTTCGTGTTTTGATAAAAATTTAACATCCCAAATATGAATTTGTAAATTAATTCAAACTCTAAATCAATTTATACCTTTCATGATGTCGGGAAGTCCTCAAACTTGAAGATGGTTGAGATTGGTTCGTCTTTGATAAGCACCCAAAAGTGTATAGTTTATTCCCCGAATAGATGCATTTTAGTCACTCGTTTCAATTAAAATTGGCCTTATGTTCGTATTTTATCATTTTGCAGGTCAATACACAGTTGCGGTATAAATAGTCAATATATAATAATTGATCCGAATATGGGTTCATATTGAACTATGATAAGTAGAAGAAAATTGTAATAAGAGTTGAGATGTACTTCTTTAATAGTATGAGTATATGTAATGGATATTACCCTTGTAATGTTTTGAAATGCTAATATGAATAATAAAGTTGAGACAAGGTGTTAAAGAGTTGGAAGTTTAAAAATATTGGGGAGCCCTTTTAAGAGTATGTGTTATGTATGAGTATGGGAAAGGTGTTAATCGTGTTGGAATCTTGACAACTGGTTTGGGTGGATATTGAGTTGTATTTGTCATTGTACATACGTGTTATCATTAAGAGTATGGCATATAATGAATATGATTGACATTATACGGAGACACCAAGAAGTATGTGTAAGGATAAGATGTTATGTGAGATACCATAATGTGATACAATAAGGTATTTGTTCAAGTTATTTGAAAGAAACATGACATATAATAGTTAAGATAAGTATTATTGGGTTGATATGTGTGGTTAAAGTTTTCAGTGGTGATGTTATGTTTAACATCCATGTTACCAAACGGGTAAGGTGAGTGTATTAATAATGTTGCATAAGACAATAATGTTAATAAGGATTGGGGTAAGATTATGATTGTAAAGTTATTATGTTGGATAAATAACTTATTAAGGTCATTTTATGTTTAGTTAAAGAACAATCAAATGATACTGAAAAAGGGAATATAGTGAGAAGTTATATTGAGTTCATAGTGCATGACTGCATAATATACATGAAGGTGAATATGAAATCTTGGTTAAGAATAAACATTGAGTGAATGATTGTTCAGTTTCGATATAGCAAGGCTATATTTAAATTAAGAAATTGTAAGGACGAGATTTAACATACTCTTAAACATCAGAAATGATATGGATAGTAGTTAAGGTCAAACACATGTATTTAGTGTTGAATAAAAGATGAGAAGATGGCATATAATAAGCTAGTCTTGTAATATGATATTTATGAATTTAAATATTGAATGGAAGTTGGAGAAAGGAAATATAAGAAGTTAGTCTTGTAATAGAATATTTATTATTTGAAATATTATACGATAATAAGGATGGACCGTAGGAATGAAGGTATGAAGTAATATATGAGTTGGGAATTGACTTCCATTTATAAGAAATCATCAGATGATTATTCTTACATGTAAGTGATAAATAAAATGAAGATGATATGAGAGAAGATTTGTCGGGCATGATGAAATAGTATTCCCAATTGGTTGGTAAGTGAAATTCCTCCTAAATTTCGGGGATAAAATTTTCTAGGGGGGGAGGTTGTGACGACCCGGATATGATTATGATAAACCATGTTTAAATCATGGTTACCGTATGGGATGGGGATAATGTGTTATTAGAATATATAATGTTAAGTTATTGTGTTTAGTCTAATCCTACATTCATAACTTATGAAATATTGAATTAGTCACAAACACAAATTTGTGAAGTCTTTGGTAGGAATGTTCGAGATCGGGACTAGTTTTGGACACTATAATATAATAATTGACTTGAGGTGAAAACTAGATAGTTGTATATATATGAGTTAAGTTTATAACACAATAAACGGTGTGTAAAACAGAGGTCCAATCAAGAAGTTATGCTGGAATTACGAAGCAAGGGCAAATCTGTCCAATCGTTAAGTGGTATTTTGTCTTATATGTATAACAAATGGATGAATTTCATTGGTTGGAAGGTGGGGGGGAGGTAAGCTTGGATGAATTAAGCCCCTTGAAATGACCTCCTTCCTCATCCAAACTCAGCCATTAGAGAGTTTGGCCTGAAGAGAGAGAAACGGGAAGTTTAAGAAGAGAAAGGCGAGGAAAAATTGAAGAAAAATCCATAGGAAATTATGAAAACATCCCTAAGGTATTTCTACCTGTAAATCTTGTTATATTGTTGGAATTGTTGATTTAAAATTATATAAATAATCATTTGTTTACTAAAACTCCGTGTTTTGAGTTATACGGATGGATAGATGCGGGTTTAAGCAAAGTTGAACGTGTAAATCATGTATATTGATTCGATTGGAAACCCTGTGTATTCAAACTCCTATAATTTTTTGTATATTTATTAGAATTGAATAATTCTAGTTGGATATGAAAATAGACTCATATATGTATAACATATCCTAATATTATGTGAAAATACCAAGAAATGAATCTTTGGTGATAGTTTGAAATTCATATATCAAATCTGCCCCAAAGGTGTAAGTATGCACACCAGGTGTTCGATGTTTTGCTTGACATAGCAAATGAACCTTAAAAATTACGTAACTTTAATTTTGTATTGTTCAATATGTTTATATATGTTGGTTTAAATATCATATGAAGTTATGATGCATAAAAATTATGAAAATTCTTCGAAGTTGACTGAACGATAAAAGAGTCTATAGGGCAGATTTGATTTGTAAATAAGAAATGGACACGTCTTGCTCTAGGAAACTTTAAATGATGTGTTGTTTTTCATATTGGGAACCTAATATGATAAGAATCGGATTACCAAGAAGAAATTAAATTATGTTAGGGCTATGGATTGGATATGTTGAATATTTTAACATGAAATTGGATGAGACTTCATTTATGATAAATGATTAGAATGGGATGATATGATGCTTATGAATTCAGTTAAGGTTAAGTTATTCTTTGGATTGTTAATATCCTTATGATGATACTAATATTTTAAGACTTTATATGTGAAATTGAAGAAGAACCGGTTGAACAAGTTCCAGACAAAGGCAAGGAAAAAACACATGAAGTGGCCAAGGTGAGTGTACTCAATGGAAAAAGATGTATTATACATGGCTATGGAGATGATTTGAGTATCACTCACGGGTAAGATGTATTACACATGGTTATGGGTATGATCTGAATATCAATCACTGGTAAGATGTATTATACATGGTTACGGGTATGATCAGAATAATATTGAATATGAATTTGTTCATTTCGGTTTACCGAAATGGGAGGTTACTCCCCGACCCCGAATGGGGGAGATTTGTCTATTAAAGACAAGGGGTTACTCCTCGACCAGGAATGGAGGAGAATTATCTATTGCAGACAGGATATGTGAATCATGATTCGGATAAGTTGATCATTCTTTATGAATGAGCCGGATAAGTATATAATTGGTCATTCTTTATAAATGAGCCGGATAAGTATATAATTGGTCATTATTTATGAATGAGCCGGATAAGTATATAATTGGTCATTCTTTATGAATGAGTCGGATAAGTATATAATTGGTCATTCTTTATGAATGAGCCGAATAAGTATATAATTGATCATCTTTATGAATGACCTGGATAAGTATATAATTGGTAATTCTTTATGAATGGGCCGGATAAATATGCATATATCATCATGGGGATATGATTTATTGTATTTAATTTTATGCAATAGTGTAGTAGTGATGCATTTGCTGAGCTATTTTGCTCATGGTTCCTATGTTTATGTTTTTCAGGTATTGTGATATCACTGTCAAATCTAAGAGTTCGTTGGGATTAGCAAGTGGTGAATAAAACCATGATTTGGTCAAACGTAAATGGGGTAATTTATGCCTACTTATCTTTTCAGTAAGCTAGAATAAGCATAATTACCTTAAAATCGTGAAAGGATTTTAGTTTTATTGATTCATGTTAATAATTGAATAAAGATACTCGTGATTATGGTTTGATTTAGGTAATTATGATTTGATTCACTTTGACTTTCAAACTTAACTATAAGTAACTGGGTTGGGGTGTGTCATTTCTGGCAACCACTTTCTGTAAGAAAATGATTTATAAATAAACAACAAGGATGTTTAAATCCCTATAAAAATGTAGTTGGTATGATACCCAATGATACTTTAGCTTATTTTTAAGTTTAATATCTCACTAAGTCTCCTCACAGACTACGTTGGACTTAGGGGGTCTACATATTAGCCGCTCTTCATTTGTCTTAAATTAGTACTTCCTCTTTGTCTCATACATAAATGATCTACATTGAGTTGCAATATTAGACAAACAAAGGTCCTTGTAATCGCTTAGGTCATTCATGTTAAGCTGAGAACATAATAAATGCAATTAATTGATTAGAATATAAGATATAAAACTGCATTCCTTTGTGAATAGGATTATGAATAGTCTTATTGTATTTCCAATGCACAATGGGAAATATGTAAAGTTACCTGTACTTATTCCCAGCTCCATTTTAGCTTCTGTTCATCCATTTTTGTCCAACAAGGCAAATTCAGAGGAAATAAATTCCCTTGATGTGTCAAATAGCCAAGTTTAGGAGCCAACATACATACATTATGTCCAATTAGCTAAAAAATTTTGTTCCAACCTATTATCTTCTTACCATTACCCCCCCGTTCACTCCAAGTTTTAGCAAATCCTCTACCTTTCCTCCTATAATAGAAGATGCCAATTAAAGATGAAATTAATTAATAGAATATATAAATTCTAAATCTACTATTATATAAAGGGAGGGAACACAATCATTTTGAAGATCCGTCACTATTTAATTTTTCATTAATACCATATATAACTTTAAGTCAAGTCCTTAAACGTAGGGATATCTATGTTGTTTTATAACTTAGTCATTCGTTTGATGTGCAACTCCCACTAAGGCACAATTCAAGGAGCATAAACAACCCACGTCACCCACATCACCCTCCCATATAGGTCACAACCTACTATAATTACCAAAGCAGTTTCAAATCATTTGTCTATGTGCATTAAGTTTATGAACTTTTTGGTGCATTAAGTTTTCTCCTACTGATGTGTATAAGAAAGGTAATACAACATTATAAAAAAGATTATTCAATTATTTTAAATTTAATCACATTTTATCAATTGTTTTGTCTTTTGCGTAACCTTAGATGCTTCTAGTTTTCAATGTTTAGTGATTAGGTTTATAGTTTGGACAAAATTCTCAAATATTATATATATATAATATAGTGTAAAGCGAGAGGCTATGATGCCGTGTTAGATTTTTGACATCCTAAATTCCCCCTTCGAATTCCATTTGATGTATTTTATTTTTTTAATATTATTATATATTTTGTTCCAACCCATGTCTATTTCCTTTCCTCATCTGCAATTTTTGGCCAAAACTTCCATTCCAGGAGTAGGCACTTATAGTCAAAGAAAAATTTAAAAACAAGTAACCTCTATCCATTCAGAAATCTCAACAGTATGAAATACAATGACATGGAGTAAACAAAAGAAGAAACGGTAATGAACACAAGGTACATCTTTAGGCTATTGAAATAACTTCACCGTTATAAGATAAATTTATTAGTCCACGTGAAACAATGAATTGGTGACACCTGTCCACATTTTCATTTGACTTTCAACAATGGGTAAACCCGTTCGGCCCTAGAAGCCTTTGATCGGCTGCCCAGCCGAACATAACCAAGAAAGTGAAACATCAGTTAGATAAAAAGACACACGTGGGGGTAATCAACAATCACCACGCACATGAATAATGTCCAGCTATATTTTATCGTGTAAAGGTGTAAATGCCTGACATTGTAAAGGCATTCCATCTTTTGAAATACTAAAGACTATAAATATATTATCACCCCCAACCGAGGGGGAAAATAAAAGAAACTCATTCATTTTTTGCTAAACCTTAAAATTATAATCAAGATATTGGAATAAAAATCCTAAACATATAATAGTAACACCCCGTGGACGTAGGCTTCATTCTTGAGCTGAACAACGAAAAATCTCTAGAGTCTTTGATATTTTCTTTACTTTCTGTATCTGTGATTATAAATTTGGTAACTAAGGATAAGATCAAAAATACAAATTTGAATATCAATAGATTGACGTCGTTTGTGGGAACACGATAAGTTATTGTTGTTTCCTACTATGTTCTTACAATAATCTACTATTCATACCTCTGAAGGATGACAGTCCTCCCAAAAATCAGTCTTGCTGGAGGTAATGCTTTCATTCATTCCGCTTCTCTTAGCATAGTAGACTTGCAAGGAATTTTACTCAACATTTCTACAGGACAAGAAGCAATGTAGGAAATAATAAAGCAACTCGCTTAGATGCTCCAGGTCAGACCCGCTCCTGCTCCATCTTTTAGGAGGGAAATGCCACCTCCACCTGCTAGAAATGATAAAAGTCATTCCATATATTCCATATCTTCACAGGACCAAACTTATCTCCCTAGAGTAACCTCTTATGTCCGATTTACAGGTTAATACGATGGTCGATCTTTCACTTAAGAACGTTTGAGCGCCTTGAAAAGGTTGAGCAAAGCCTATGCTTTTGATCGCTTGGGTCCCTGAGCAAATAAGGGCTATCACAGAAAACCTCTGGATCACAAGATCACCGAGAAGGATCTATTAGATCCAGAACTAGCATACGAGGATTCGTGTAATCCGGGTAAACTTCTCAAGAAGTGAGCTTAATATAAACACATGGCAGAGACACTAGAGAGGCTTCAGTCGAAGCTAATCCAGTAGACCAACCTTAAAAAGGATAGATCTAATGATTGGAAGACCGCATGATGGAAATTGCCAAGTCTAAAAACCCATCTGCAGAGGAGTTTTCGAAAGGAGCACCCTTCATTCCAACTATCGTGGATCTCCCCACGCCGACTAAGTTCAAACCACCTGTGGTTACTCCCAAGTATGACAATAAAACTGATCCCATCCTTCATGTTGAATAGCACCATGCATCAACTGATATTTATTCAGTCCCAGATGAGATGCGTTACCGAGCATTCTCAAGTACCATAACTGGATCTGCACAAATTTGGTATAATAATTTACCCCCAAACAAATTTCTAGCTTCCAATAGCTCGTCGAGCTATTATTCACCAACTTTTACTCTGGGGCCAAACCTATTAACATTATTGTTAATGCAAAAATTCTCCATCTACGAGGACCAATCAAAAAAGGACATATGTCATCCTACGTGGCAATATTCGACACCCGAGGAGAGTTAGTCGACATTCGAGGAGAGTTGGTCGGCACCCGAGGAGTGTTAGTCGGCACCCGAGGAGTGTTGGTCGGCACCCGAGGAGTGATAGTCGGCATATCAATCAGGAAGATCAAAGGATAACTACGCATTTAATGTGCATTAATGAAGATGGCAGCGCATTTAATGAGACTTAATGTACATTTATACTGTATTAATAGATGACAACACATAGCATACCAAGAAATTCAACAATTAGATTCGTTGAATGTAGACATAAATGTCTACATACAATGAATCTCTTTATCTCCCATCACTATAAATACATGTATCCCCTTAGCCAAAAGGAGAGAGATCCAAGAGATCCAAGAGAACCTAGAAACCCCATACACAAGATACACATCCTTTCTCTCTCTACACCCTATGGTGCTATTGTAAATCCCTGGGAATAAAATAACAGTGGACGTAGGCTTTATTCACAGCCGAACCACTTTAAAAATCTTTGTCTCTTATGTGCTTGATTGGATTGCTTTCATCTATTTATCTGTGATCATAAAAATGGGATTCAGTCCAGTTTTTTGCATCAACAGATTGGCGCCGTCTGTGGGAACGTGTTACAAGCATTGTTCTCCATCAAAAGCTAAGTTTTTATTTTCTATATGTATAATCAATTATATATACATACATCTTTTGATTCAATCATGATTTTTATGTTTATATACATAAATTAATTGTCCAATTTTTATCTGCAAAATGTTGCATATCATGATTTTTAAATCATAACTGCTAGATTAATTCTTATTTAGATATTTGAAAAATAGTGGATTTCATAAATCATAACTTTTTGCTTGATTCTCAAGTTTCAATTTTATATCATGGAATAAATATTTTAAATGATTAAATATACCAATATATACGATGATGATAAGATTTGATAATTTTCTTTGTTGATTTTGAAATAATTTGTGAAAGATCTTTGATGATTATTCAAATTCCCATTATATTTTTGTTCAAATCATGATTCTCATATGTTTATATCCATAAAATTAGAGATCAAATCAATTATATATTGTGCATACATCTTTTAATTCAATCATGATTTTATATTCACAAATTGTTGAATCTAATTTTACAAATCTGCATAAATGTACATTTCATAATCACAAAGTTTGAGAAATTTGTGTACATATTATATTATTTCTTCTTTAAGGAGATAAAATAATTTCTCTATATTCATAAATCTATTTTATATGAGTATATACAAATTTGATTCATTTGGAAATCTTTTAATTTAGTCATAATTTTTATATGCACTAATTGTGTGATCGATTTCAATTTGGGGATCTGGTGAATTTTAGACTCATAAATATTATACAAATCCTTGCATCTATGGATCCACTTGAAGATTTTCTGAACAAATATGTTAGGATATTGATAAGCATTAAGAACGATTATGTATTTTCCATTCCAATATTAACATGAATTGAATCAGACCCATTTTCTCTCTCTTCAAGAAAACTATGTTCCCTGCACAAATAATCATATTATGTAATTGTGTTGATACGATCAATTTTATCAATATATGAATAATCAATTATATGTTGTACATACATACATACATCTTTTGATTCAGTCATGCTTTTTATGATTATAAACATAAATTAGTTGTCCAATTTTTCATTTATCAAATTTGCAAAATATTGCAAATCACGATTTTATTAAATTAGTGGATCGGTTTTTATTTCAAATATGAATAAACGAAAATTTCATAATCACAAGTCCGTTAAATATTTTTATGGAGACACGTTTATGTACATCATATTTTTATGAGAACACGAGATATTTTTATTGTTATCTCTCATATTATTATCTGGAAATTTAAATTGTCCAATATTGAAGCCAATGCACACTATATATTGGTCGGCTGAATAATTATTCTAATCGTAATTTTTATATGATTCAGCCTCAACAGGTGCTCAGGAAAAATTATCTGCCCAGTACAATTCTTGGATGCTCATCAACAGCACATAAAAACCTTAAAAGGTCAATACCGAACAAAAACAACGCAACTAGACTGCACACAACACAGCAGCAAGACTGCAAACAACAATTCAATTGGCACCATCAGATTCATTTCATACATGCCCCAATCCTGGGCATAGAGCTTCATACTTGACTTAATCGAGTTAAGAGTAGGATTGAAGAAGTTCAAGGCAGTGCCATCTACAGTACATCAGTGCCTAAAATTTCCAACAAATTTTGGAGTAGGAGTTGTGAAAGGTGATCAAAAAGTAGCTCGGGAATGTTATTATTCATCTGCCAAGCAAGAGGAGCTGGAGGAGTCGAGGAAAAAGACTACTACTTATCAAGTGGATGAAGGTGCAGAAATTGAAACATTGGATCCTAGAGATGAGTCGCAACTCTTGAAGGGTCAAGTGGTGGAAGCTACTGAAAATATCATTCTGGACGACGAGCACCCTGAATGAACTATTCAAATATGTTCGTCGTTGGAAGCCTCATTAAAACAAGAATTGATAACTTTCCTTAGAAGCAGAAGACAAACTTTTGCATGGAGTCATGAAGATATGCCAGGGATAGACCCAAACTTCTTATGTCACGAACTCAATGTGAATAAGGAGATCAAGCCTGTGAAGGAGAGAAGAAGAGTATTCAGTCCTGAGAAGAATCAAGCTATACAGGAGGAAGTCGAGAAGCTCCAGAAAGCTTGTTTTGTTAAAGATGTTAAATATCCAGACTGGTTAGTGAATGTGGTGATGGTAAAAAAGAAGAATAACAAGTGGAGGATGTGTGTAGACTTCACCGACCTCAATAAAGCATGCCCAAAGGATCACTTTCCGCTGCCTCGAATTGATCAACTAGTCGATGCTGCCTCGGGACACGAGCTGATGAGCTTCATGGATGCTTATTCTGGTTACAACCAGATTAAAATGAAACCTGAAGACATGGAGAGTACTTCTTTCATTACCCCTAGGGGAACTTATTGTTATAATGTTATTCCTTTTGGTTTGAAAAATGCAGGTGCGACATATCAGCGGCTGATGAACAAGGTCTTTGCTGAACAAATCAGTTGCAATATGGAAGTCTATGTTGACGATAAGCTGACAAAGAGCAAGAAAGCTGTCGATCATCTAGTTGACTTAGGCCAGACCTTTGATCAACTGGATAAATATCAAATGAAGCTGAACCCAACGAAGTGCATATTTGGAGTTCGAGAAGGCATGTTTCTCGGGTACATTGTCAATCAACGAGGCATTGAAGCAAATCCTGAAAAGATCAAAGCCCTATTAGGGCTGCGATCTCCAACGACGAAGAAAGAAGTACAGAGTCTCACAGGACGAGTATCAGCACTCAAAAGATTTGTATCGCGAGCAACTGATAGATGTCTCCCATTCTTCACAACGCTCTGAAAGCCTTTTGAGTGGAATGACGAATGTGAGAAGGCCTTTCAAGACTTGAAGAAATACCTGGGAGCACCTCCACTGTTGTCCAGGTCGGTGATGGGAAAAAATTATACTTGTATCTAGCAGTATCGGAGAATGCAGTTAGCTCGATGTTGATCAGAGTGGAGAATGGAGTGCAAAAACCAATTTATTACACGAGTAAGGCCTTCCGAGGAGCAGAAATCAGATATCCGAGGCTGGAAAAATTGGCACTGGCGTTGATTGAGGTAAGTAGGAGAATGAGGTCATACTTCCAGGCTCATACCATAGTAGTATATACTGATATGCCGTTGAGGCAAGCCCTTCATAAACCAGAAAAATCAGGGAGATTGATGTATTGAGCAATAGAGCTCGGTGAATATGATATAGTTTATGAACCCAGATCATCGCTAAAAGGGCAGGCTATAGCAGATTTTATAGCAGAGTTCACCTATCCTGATACCCCCGAGGAGCAAAAGTTGCTCGCTGATCAACCTGTTGATGTTACAGAATCAACAGACACAAGCTCAGACCAACTCCGGTTGGTAAAAGGGCGAGCGGATGTTACAGGATCATCAATTTCGAGCTCAGACCAACTCCGGTTGGTAAAAGGTCAAGGAAAGATGATCGATGAGGAGTAAGAAATATCAGGGGAGGATGAAAGGAAGCAACAAATATTTCATCGAGGAACTCTGTCAGATCAGAAATTTGAAGACGAGTTACCTAAATGGAGGCTATATGTAGATGGCTCATCTTGCACAACAGGCTGTGGGGCAGGGATCATTTTGAACAGCCCGGACGAGGTCGACATGGAATACGCCCTACGATTCCAATTCAAAGCTTCCAATAATGAGGTTGAGTATGAGGCCATGATTGCAGGTCTTAATTTGGCAAAAATTATGGAGGCGCAGCAGGTTATTATCTTCAGTGATTCTCAATTGATTGTAAGTCAAATGTTGGGAATATATGCAGCCAAAGGAGAATCAATGATTAGGTATCATGCAAAGGTGATGGAGTTGGTATCAGAATTTGTTGCTATTCAGCTGGTCAGAATACCAAGAATGGAGAATGCGAGAGTAGACGCCTTAGCTCGATTAGCATCAGCTACTCGTACCGAGCTACGAAGAACAATCCCAATTGAAGTTTTAGTTGGTCGGAGTATAGATGAAGATCTGACGATGAATTTTATTACCCTTGATTTAGGACCATCTTGGATGGATCCCATCAGGGCATATATTGAGGAGGGAGAATTACCAATTGACAAGCTCGCAGCCAAGAAATTGAAGTTTAAAGCTGCTCGGTATGTATTAATTAACGGTATTTTATATAGACGAGGAATTATGGAAGGTTTGCAAAGATGTGTGCATCCCACCGAGGTGAAAGATTTGATTGAATAGGTCCATAAAGGGTCTTGTGGAGCCCATGTAGCAGGTCGGACGCTTTTGCAAAGGATGATGATGCAGGGATACTACTGTCCAATGATGAGAGCTGATTGTATAGCCTATGCCAAGAAATGTGACAAGTGCCAGCGCTTTTCCTCCATCCGAAGAACTCCACAAGCATTGTTGACACCCATCACTTCCCCTTGGCCATTTTCCATGTGGGGAGTAGATCTGGTCGGGCCACTGCCAACGACCAGGGGAAGGTTCAAATACCTCGTCGTCACAGTGGATTATTTTACTAAGTGGGTAGAAGCGGAGCCTCTCATTGATATGATGTACGACAAGGTGTACCAATTTATCTGGAAGAATATCATCTGTCGATATGGTCTTCCTCATGCCTTCATCACAGACCATGGAACATAATTTGACAACGATGAGTTCGCTGCCTATTGCCATCAGTCCAATATCTTAAAGATCCACTCGGCACCAGGACATCCTCAAAGCAACGGATAGACTAAAGTGACGAACAGAACACTGCTAAATGGATTGAAGAAAAGACTAAGTGACGCAAAAGCAAACTGGATCAACGAGTTACAGTCAGTACTGTGGGCTTATCGTATTACTCCCCGAGCAGTAACTGGAGAATCACCATATATGCTGGCGTTTGGAAGTGAAGCTGTTATACCTGCTCCTTTTATTGAAAATTTTCGGGGAAGACTAGTGCTACACACTACTCGACAAAACTCGGCAAAGCTCAGACTACTCAGCAAAAATATTCCTAAAAATGCCAACCTGTTTGGCTAGGAAACAAAATATTCCTAAAAATGCCAACCTGTTTGGCTAGGAAACAAAATATTCCTAAAAATGCCAACCTCGGTTGGTTAGGAAACAAAATATTCCTAAAAATGCCAACCTGTTTGGCTAGGAAACAAAATATTCCTAAAAATGCCAACCTGTTTGGCTAGGAAACAAAATATTCCTAAAAATGCCAACCTGTTTGGTTAGGAAACAAAATATTCCTAAAAATTCCAACCTGTTTGGTTAGGAAACAAAATATTCCTAAAAATGCCAACTTATGTTGGTTAGGAAGTACATATATTCTTGAAAATGCCAACTTATGTTGGTCAGGAGGTAAATATATTCTCGGAAATGCCAACTTATGTTGGTCGGGAGGTAAGATTATTCCAGAAAGCGCCAAAGTTGCTCGTAGAAGAAAAATCCACTAACTATGGCTGGTCGGGGATAAAAACCCACTAACTGTAGTTGGTCAAAAAGGAAAATTTACCGACCTTGGTTGGTCGGAAACATTTTATGAAAACGAGAAAATGATCGAGCAACATTTTTGATACTCGTAACTTTTTTACTAAGTTGGTCGACAAACAAAACATCATTTTTTATCAAATGGTTACCACAAATTCAAACTAGTCGACAATAAGTTGATCGACAAACAACACAATATTGTTATCTTTTTAACATATACATATGCACAGATGTAAAGTATTTTATAAGACCATAGCAATTAAGATTGCGAACAAAAATGAAAGTCTTTCATTAAAATAAAAAACAAAATACATCAGGAATGAAATACAAATTTATTACATCAATATTCCCATTCTATTGGTTTCTTCCCCTCTGCTTTTGAAACAGGTTCCTCGCCAGCAGGTGGATCATTTAAAGCAAGAGGAGAATTTATGAAGTTAAGATCTTTGAGCATCCTGATATTCATCACGGATGGTCGATCTAGGAGGTGCTCGATAAAGTATTTATTCATTTGGGGGCTTCTATTACAGATATATTTGTTCATTTGGTGGCACATTCTTATAACATCATGCAGTCGAGCACCAAATTCAACTTCACAAACTCACACGGAGGCGTATTCAGAAGTTCAGGAGGTGCATTCAGAAGTTCAGGAGGCATATTCAGGAGTTATTATGCACATACTATTGAAGTTCAGAAGTCAAATTTAGCATCTACAGCACTGAGATCTTTACTACTACTATCCCGACCAATATTGAAGAAGAAGTTGTATGAAAATGTTTCGAAGTCCACCACTAGCTTGGTACTAATCAGATTGAAGAGTTGGGTTCAAAAGCTAGTATGTTACTCGACAAAGTATTCAGAGGATCATAAATCAGAAAAATCAAGCACGTGAAGTTAGCACTCAGTGGCTCGGCACAGGAGGCAGTTGGTCGGCTAGAGAACCAATCAACATACTTGAAGATTATGACAAGCTACAAGCTACATACTATGGCATGGATGCATCCAAATTCCCAGGGGTGATACATACCACACGGAGTTCCTCAAAAGAAAGATTAGCAACCGTCTATCAACCTACATCATATATCGTCCAGGAGATAATGCACTTTATGTTGAACAAATCAAAAAGGTAGATCAAGAATTTCACGAGCACCGAGCAACACTGCAGAATAAATACTCCATCCTTTCAAGTAAACCATCAAGCATGGAGCATTGGGGGCTTCTGTTAAAGCAAAAATTCTCCATCTACGAGGACCAATCAGAAAAGGACACATGTCATCCTACGTGGCAATATTCGACACCCGAGGAGAGTTAGTCGGCATCCGAGGAGAGTTGGTCGGCACCCGAGGAGTGATAGTCGGCGCCCGAGGAGAGTTGGTCGGCATATCAATCAGGAAGATCAAAGGATAACTACGCATTTAATGTGCATTAATGAAGATGGCAGCGCATTTAATGAGACTTAATGTACATTTATACTGTATTAATAGATGACAACACATAGCATACCAAGCAATTCAACAATTAGATTCGTTGAATGTAGACATAAATGTCTACATACAATGAATCTCTTTATCTCCCATCACTATAAATACATGTATCCCCTTAGCCAAAAGGAGAGAGATCCAAGAGATCCAAGAGAACCTAGAAACCCCATACACAAGATACACATCCTTTCTCTCTCTACACCCTATGGTGCTATTGTAAACCCCTGGGAATAAAATAACAGTGGACGTAGGCTTTATTCACAGCCGAACCACTTTAAAAATATTTGTCTCTTATGTGCTTGATTGGATTGCTTTCATCTATTTATCTGTGATCATAAAAATGGGATTCAATCCAGTTTTTTGCATCAACAATTATAGCCCATTTCTAGATCATCC
Organism: Sambucus nigra; assembly: GCA_949130495.1. Lineage (NCBI taxonomy): Eukaryota > Viridiplantae > Streptophyta > Magnoliopsida > Dipsacales > Adoxaceae > Sambucus > Sambucus nigra. The sequence continues at coordinate 247,377,626 of OX422210.1, forward strand.
GCCAGCGATCGGGGGAAACCACTCGCGAGTATATCACTTGTTTTAGTAGTAAAAAAATAGAATTGGTGGATTACGAAGAGAAGACTACTATCACTGCTTTGATGAGTGGATTGTTTCTCGAAAAGTTATATTATACACTGCCCAAAGACCACCTAAAACCATGACTGAACTGATGGATAAAACTGGCATAATTATGAATTTCGAGGGGGCTATAGTTGCCAAGTACGTTCCAAGTGCTAAAATCGACGATCATAAGAGTTTTGACAAGAAGGAGCAAAAAGATAAGAAATTCGAAAAGCCCAAAAAGCACGATGAATACACTCTCATTGATTTTGTGCATCACATCTTGGAAGATATTAGAGGAAGTAGGGATCTCAAATGGCTAGGGAAGTTGAAGTCCCCTCTTAATAGGAGGGATAAGTCCAAGTATTGCGAGTTCTATAAGGGTCACGGTCATACCATAGACAATTGTATTGCTCTAAAAAATGGAATTGAAAATCTCATCCGTCATGGCAAACTTTCTAAGTTCATTGAGTGAATAGAGGGGCGAGAGTCCAGAAGATGATCAAAGTCTCCTTGCAAAATAAGGAATGACAAGAAGAGTGGTCAGTATGATGATTCAGAATATGATCCGGATCTGCTTAAGAATCCTCGAGAACCTGAACTTGATATAAAAATGATACCTTTGACTGTCATTTCATTACAGGATGAGACGCTAGTGGTGGTTATGAGACAATCGAGATAAAAGCCTATTTAAATGAGGCTAAACCTTATTCGTACATTAGACATATCAACCTATCCTATGAAGTATATGGTCATCCGAGAAAGGTAAATAAAGACAAACTGGTCATTGGCTTCTCTAAGAATGACCTGTCTCGAGTACTTTGTCCTCATTATGATCCTGTAGTTGTCACACTGCGAGTACACAAAGAGAGGATTGCCAGAACCCTAATGGATAATGGTAGTTCGATCGATGTTATATTTTACAATTATTTGCACAGCTTGGGGTTATGTGACAACAAGTTGGAACTTTATCACAGGCCCCTTATAGTCTTCTTTGGAGAAAAGGTATACCCTTTAAAAAATGCTAAATTGGAAGTTTTGATCGACACTTAGCCAGCCAATAGGGCTGTTAGGATCTGTTTCTTTGTCTTAGACAAGAACGTCCAATCATACTATAACATGATCCTTGGCAGGGTCAGCTTGAAGAAATTTAAAGTGGTACCACGGTCCATCAGTTCTTGAAATTTATCATTTATTATGGTGTTGGCATTATAAAGGGAAACCAAGTTGAAGCTAGAGAATGCTATTACACTTCAGCTGACTAATAACAAGTCAAGAAGATTACCACCACCTACCAGATTGAGACCTTAGATCCCCATAAAGAGGCTGATTTGGTTAAAGGATAGGTTGTTGAGGCCACTTAAATGATTGTCCTTGATGATGAGAGACCAAAGAGAACCACGTAGATAGGTTTTACTCTCTAACCAACCCTCAAATAAGAATTGATCACTTTCCTTAAAGAGCAGAAGAGCATGTTCGTATGAATCCATAAAGATATTCCAGGAATTAATTCACAAGTTATATGCCATGAGCTGAATATCACAAAATACGCAAAGCCGATCAAGAAAAAATGATGTGTATTCATTCCTGAGAATAGCATGGTTATTCAAGAAGAGGTAGATAAGCTGCCAAAAGCAAAGCTCATTGAAGATGTCAAATACCTAGATTGGTTGACCAACGTAGTGATGGTGAGAAAGAATAATAATAAATGGCGCATGTGCGTTGACTGCACGAATCTCAACAAAGCCTATCTGAAGTATCATTTTTCTTTTGTAAGGATTGATTAATTAGTTGATGCTACAGCATGACATGAATTACTCAGCTTTATGAGTGCTTATTCAGGGTACAATCAAGTTAAGATGAAACCAAAAGATAGGGAGAAAACATTGTTCATTACTATCCGAGGTACTTACTGTTACAACATTATGCCTATTGGGCTTAAAAAGGCTGGAGTAACATACCAATGGCTGTTGAATAAATTTTTTAAAGAGAAAATTAGAAAGAATATGGAATTATACGTAGACGACATGCTTACTAAAAGAAAGAAGGTTATCGATCACATTAAAGACTTAGGTCAAACTTTTTATCAGCTTGAGAAGCATCAAATGAAGCCATATATAACCAAATGTGTGTTCGACATGCAGGAAGGGATGTTCTTAGGATTCCTAGTAAATCAAAGAGGAGTCAAAGCCAACCCAAATAAGATCAAATCATTGACTGACATACAATCTCCCTCATATAAGAAAGACGTATAGAAATTAACAAGAAGGGTAGCTACCCTTAACCGATTTTTCTCCCGAGATACTGACAAGTGTTTTCCATTCTTCAAGGTGCTAAGTAAAACCTTTGAATGGAATGAAAAATGCAAAAATAATTTCCAAGAATTGAAGTAATACTTAAGGACTCCACCAATCCTCGCCCGACCACTTATGAGAGAAAGATTATACTTATATCTTGATGTATCTGAATCATAAATTAGGTCGTCTCTCATCTGATTAGATAATGGAATTCAAAAACTAGTGTATTACACTACCAAGGCCTTTAGGGGAGCAAAAGTTTGATATCCCTGCCTGGAAAAATTGGCGTTAGCCCTTATTGAAGCATCGAGAAGGATGGAACCATATTTTTAGACACCTATAATTGTGGTCTACACTGACCTACCATTACGTTAGGCTATCCATAAACCAGAGAAGTCAGGAAGATTTATAGCCTAGGTAGTGGAGCTAGGAGATTATGATCTCCTTTATGAGCCTAGAATAGCGTTGAAAGGTCAAGTAGTGGAAGACTTAATAATGGACTTCACGTATAAAGAAAAATCAATCGACTAAGTTCTGGCTAAGGAGAAGTTGGCGAACAGACTTCCTTGGAAGAGAGCTCACCACTAAGCCAAGCCAAGAAAACTTCTTTAAAAACTAATTCTTAAGTGGATGAGCCAGAAACATCCATCGTGCGAGAAGTCTCCATACTGTATGAAGAGTGGAGAAAAAAGTTATTCAAATAGGAATTTTTGAGCGATGAGAGCTTTGATGAAGAAATTACTATTAGGAATTTATATGTGGATGGATCTTCCTATAAAAATGGCAACGGAGCATGATTAATCATAAACACCCCTGACGGCATGGATGTAGAGTATGCTTTACTTTTTCAATTCCCATCTTTCAACAATGAGGCAGAGTATAAAGCATTGATTATAGGTTGGGAACTCGCTTTGTCATTAGGCGCCGAGCAAATAATTTCTCACAATGACTCTCAACTGATCTCTAATCAAGTGCTAGGGATATATGGAGTCTGAAAAACCGTATAAATGCGGTGTGTGATATCGATTTGAATTAAATTCGCAAATTTCTAACTTGGCACATTTATTTAATAAGAGTCTATTTAAACCAAATAAATTCAGCCCCTAAACATGCAAATATGTGTGTGCGTGTGTCAAACCATAGATAAATAAAGCGTGCGACACAAAATTTCAGGAAAAATTTATGAAGGGCAAAACCTTTTTATTTCTAGAACTTTGAAGAATTCACAAGACCATTGACTTACATACAACCTGATAATCGCCCACAAGTTTAACGCACGGTGTCTTCGTCAAACCTTCAAAGCAACGGGTAGAAATGTCGTCGGCTGGAATCTCCCGTAAGAACACCAGATGGTCAGTAATGAAGAAGAAAATGGCTTCTCCATAAGTGTGAACTTTATAAGGACTCCCTCCATAATAGCACGTAGCTCTCCAGTTGTAGAGTTCTCCATAAAAAGGTAAATAAAAGAAAAAGTGTGTTCTTCAACACCAAAATAATTCACCAAAGCATATGGGATGTTTTGTGAATTGTAAACAAAAAGGGATTAAACCCTAAAAGAAGAAGTCAAAAGGATTCTGCTATTTCGTAGTTTTTTGTCTTTCAAAATACTGGGACTTATTAATGAAAACTAAACCATTTATTGAGTATTTATACGAAAATGTGTCGCCTTAGTATTAGAGCTCGTTCGAATGAGAAACACATGTCGCACGAATGAGAAACAGATGTCGTTTGAACGACATCGAGCGACACTACCATGTCACTCGAACGACAGTACAAAGTCGTTTGAACGACTGTTGCATCAAAAAATAATATTTTAATGTTCACTCCAATACTTAGAAAAAATACTCATTCTCAAATTTTGACGAAAAAGTCCGCTCCAACACTTAGAAAATATTTTGTAAAAATATCCCAAAAGCTCTAAGTGGAAAGTTAAGGTATTTAAAACATAACCTTACCAAAGTAAACTTCGCGAAACCTTTTTGATGAAGAACTTGATTAATTCGGATCCGTATTTGATGATTGAATGTTCTTGAATGCTCTTCGACGATGTAGCGGTATACGACATAATAAATTAATAACGGACCTATAAAAATATGTCCTTATAGAGTCAAAGGAGAACTAATGATGAAGTAATTGGATAATACTCAAAGCACCATCACTAAATTTTTAGCAGTCAGGATGGTCAGAATTCCACGAATTGAGAATTCCTAAGAAGATGCACTTGCTCAGCTTGCCTCAGCAACTAGAACTGAGTTAAGGTGAACCATTTCGATGGAAATCCTAGAAAATTAGATCACAGATGGAGAGAGTGTCTATTTAATATCATCAAATTTGTAACCCTCATAGATGGATCCAATCAAGGGGTAAATTAAAAAAAGATCTCTGCCCGACGACCCAAAAGAGGCGAGGAAGTTAAGGTATGAGGCAGCCCACTATCTACTAGAAATAGGAGTTTTGCACAAGAGAGGATTCACTGTTTCCCTTCTCATATGTGTACATCCCACTGAGGTGCAAGAGCTAATTAAAGAGGTGTATGAAGGATTCTACGGAGCTCATTAGGTAGGGCGATCATTGGTACGATAAGTGGCCATGCAAGAGTATTATTGGCCAACCATGACGGCATATTGTGATTTATATGCTAAAAAGTGTGACAAATGTCAAAAGTTCCTCGCCATACATAGAAGACCATGGGATACTCTGACACCAATCACTTCTCGTTGGCCTTTCACCATCTGGGGGATTGATTTGGTTGTTGCTATAGATTACTTCACAAAGTGGGTCGAAGCTGAGCCGCTAGTTGAGATGCCTTACGAAAGAGTTTTCTAGTTTATATGAAAAAAATTATATGCCGATACAACATGCCATATTCCTTTATCACAGACCATGGAACTCCGTTCAATAACCAAAAATTTTAAGACTATTGCATTCGATCTAGATCCAAAAGTTACACTCTATGCTCGAACATCCCCAGTACAATGGCCAGACAGAGGTGACTAACAAAACATTGCTCGACGGTTTGAAGAAGAGACTTAATGACGCCAAAGGAAATTGGATCAACAAATTTCACAGTGTCTTATGGGCCTATAAAAACACGTCAAGGATAGCTACCAGCGAAACTCCATGCATGCTTGTATTTGGAATCAAATCTATGGTTCCTACAAAGATCTGCCTGCTTAGTCAACTAGTGCTTAACTTTAACTCTCCTAAAAGTGCCCTCATGAGAAGGCGAGATTTAGACTTGGTAGAGGAAGTAAGAGATAATGCTACACTTTGAATAGCTGCCTATCAACAACATACTGCCAGGTTTTATAATAGAAAAGTGAAGTCGAGCAACTTAAAGGAGGTAGATTATGTTCAAAAGAAAGTGCTTTAGAACGAAAACAAGTTGGAGGCTAATTGGCATGGTCCATATCGCATCTCTGCCATCATTCGACCAGGTACCAATAGCCTAGAAACACTAAAAAAAAGCAATTCAACAACCCCTAGAATGCCGAGCATCTTAGAAAATATTATCAGTAATTCTGGATTGAAGTTTCAAACACAAATATAGAAACTCTTTTCAGTTTTAATAAGAATTCATTGGATTGCCATCAATCAACTTCCTTTTTTATGTTTTCTTTTTGGAAATGGGAGATATAGTAGTCTCCAAACTATAACAGTCTCCAAATAGTCACATCAATTTATAATTTTTTAATTTTTAATAAAACTTCATCTTTAAAAAGTCACGAACAAGAATTTCCTAACTTTAAACAATTCTTGTATGACTTAAAATCAAGAACAAGAAGTTTTACCAGACTAAGTCAAGGAAAAATCCTATAAAATTTGGTCACCTAGGGTAAATAATTCAAACACTTAGTCCAAAACGATAAAGATCTGTTTGGATAGCCATAAGTGTGTTAGTAGAACCTAAGGCTGGACAACTTAGGTTTGTCTAAATTGATAATTAGTCAATCTGATTAGTCGACTAATGGTCGAACACATAATCATAATGCTAAGCTACTCGTAGGCCACAATTATGCATAATATATGTTAACCATATATTTTCTTTTATTCAAAGGAGAATGACATGTCATTATAGGTTGATCTTTATTAAATCACAAGGGTCAAAACAAGTAAAAGTTAAACTTTCTTCATTCAGTTGGGAACTTTCCCAAGGCCTTTTCCATCCCTGCAGGGAGAATATCCAGGGTAAAAGGTAAAACCGTTGATCTCAGGTCCCTAATTCTTCCTTACCAGGTAAGGAGGCCGAACAAGGGTATCCTCCTCATGTAGGCCATATCCGCCTAAGTATTTTTTGACAAGGCTTATGGATATGGCATTAGTGGGGATCTAATTGACATCTATACTAAAGGGGGGACTAGGATAATCCAAGCAACCTGGATCATACCAATGCCATTAAGGAATCTTCCCAAGGTACCTTTAAAACTGTTAAAGCATTCAGCTAACCCCATTTGTAACATTCTCTCTTGGCTAGTTCTAGCTCTTCATCCATATGCGCCAATGCCTCATCATAGCCATTCATCCAAACAGTTTGTAGCTACTTATGAAAGTGAAAGGTTAGTCGATCAACTTTGTCAGTTAGCTTCTTGATATTGGCCACTTAGTTCTTGATCAGATTGGCTTAGTTGATCAAAGTTTCTTCATCCTTTCTATTTCTTCCATCAGCTATAACTTTTCTTACTCCAAGAATGAAGCACCTTCATTTTGCTCGGCGCCCGCTAGTCTCTTTAAAATTTCTAATTCATTCCCTAACGAGTTTTTCTAATGTTCCAACATGCTCACCACCTCCCGATTCACTTGTCAGTTCACATTTTAACACAAACTCCTTGTTGTAGCTCGAAGAGCTACCCTGTAGTTTTTTTTAAAACCCTTCTCGCTGCTCAGTCAAGCATACTTTGCTTCGTAATTAGCATGCAGACTAGTAAGGGATGTTTGTGATCTTCTTATATTTTGAGAATTATCTCATAATAAGAGGCATTGGTTTCTATGGCTTGACTAAATAACCTATGCAGATGAACATAAGCCTCCATGAGTTGGTTAGAATCATTTAAGTCGAGCAGTTTCTCAGATTTGTCTTTCTCCAAATCTTTATTCCCTTCTTAAAAAAATTGGACACTTATTCTGAAGAGATCATTTTTGTTGCTGCTACGACAGACCTCCTGGATTTGAACTGAAAAATAGAATATGAGTACAAAAATCAAGGAGAAAATTCAGTAAATATCAACATTATGTAAGTGATATAACGAGAAATCTTATTAAATCTATGGAATGGTATATTATAAGGATTGTTGTTCCAGGTTACAAGGAAACCTAACATTACAAAGAAAAATATGCAAAATGTAAAACAATCCTGAGGTGTTTACACCTTCTCCTTATTTTTTGCCACCATTCCTGTCGACCGAGTAACCACCACCGAAGTCTCAGGTACCATAAAAGACTCGCTTATTCCTTCCTCATCCTCCATTTACTCATCAATAATAGGAGGGATACCGAGGTTAAACTACTGAAAGAGATCTGAGTCGATAGTAGTGCCGACCTGTTTGAGTGCCAAGCCCCAACCTTCCTTGAAGGAGGTTTTTTTCAAGTAGTCAATCTGCAGGGCAGTAGTAGTAAAAGCCTTATCCCAACCACGGGTATAATCATCCTCATTCTCCTTCATAGTGGCCTTCAAGACTTGGTATTTACCCTTCACCTCAGTAGTGCCCTTAACAACATCTGAAGCAGCTTTCTCAGCATCCTTCTTGGCTTGCTCGATGTTGTTCAATAAGCCTTATCGCTTTTCCTGATCTTTCATATGGATTTTTGTACTGGTGTCCAAGGAGTCCCTCAGGCCTTTGAAAGCATCTTCCACATCAATTAATGAATCCATGAGTTGGTCATCCCTCATCAGAATTTGGTCATAGTCTACCAAGAACTGAAAATTTTAAAGATCGACATTAATCAGTAAAGTATAAAGGTAAAGTGTGTTGTCCAGAAAAATAAGATTGTATCAAGAAATTTACCAAAGACAAAATGTGATTAGAACTTTCCCATAATCTTGCCCTAGACAAAGGGACAGTTGTCAACCTATCAGTAGATAAAACTCTAGAATTAATCAAACCTAGGGTTCATTACCCCAGAAGTAACACCAGTAGAGTCTAGGTTAACCTGGGTCTTTTTCACCAATTCCTGCTGGTTAGTAGGACCTTTTCTCAACCTCTTGAACCTAGGCTCCATGTTCTTCATCTCCTCAGTCGTCACCACCACTGGGCATTTAGAACTTCCTCACCAACATATTTCTTCTTCTCAATAGGGGCAAGAGACATAGCTCCATCTATCATGTTTGGGATCTTCCTCTTAACCATCTTATCTAAAGAGGAAAAGGTGGATGGAATAGTAGATAAATCTAGGGATTCAAAAGACGAGGAGGTTCTAATATCTCCCTCTTCTTGAAAAGGCGATTCAGAGGCAATAATAGGTAAAGAGGAGGTTAGTTATTCCAAATGTATGGGGGTTACTAGGATATCTTTTGTAGGCCGAGCTACAAAAGAGGTAATAGAGATTTGATATTCAAACAGAAAAGAATTTGAGTGAGGATGGGCTTTTCTTATCCTTTTCTGAATAGACGAGATAAATTTTAAGTCAGCAAAATTAACTTCAGAGTCAGGAGGGCAGTCCTTCTTCCTTTTTTTGAAAAAACAAACATGAAGATGAGGATCAACAATCCAATGAATGAAAAGAAAATACACATAAATTATATGTAGTAATTCAAGGGTTGACTTATGCCTCTCCCTTCTTGAATTCATCTTGGCCTAGTGTATCTTGCACCCTCAGGAAGAGGAGCATACCGCCAGTTTTTCACTACAATCCCATACTCCCAATAATTCGTATTGGAGTCAGGTAAATACACCACCAGAGCTATATGTAGTCTTCAAGTAATAAATGTTATCACCACTGGTCCCTCAGCTATAGAAATACATAAGTTCAGTTATTCCTATATGGGTCCCATGTATCTCATTAAGGCGATTAACTCCATTAACTACTCTCTAAGTATTTGGAGCCACCTGAGCATGGATCACATCAAAGTATTGACAGAATTCGAGAAGTAAATTATTTAGCGGGAACGTAATACCATATTTTGCTATAAAAATTATTAGTAACCAATGACCCTTACTCAAAGAACATAAATAGCAAGGGCCAAAAACTATCTCCATCGTCACCCAGTCTAAGATTTTCCTATTTTCCCTAAACTCTTCCAAAGAACCCTCATCTATGATATAAACCATTCTAATAGCTCATAAAGAAAAAAAGACTAGAAGAGAGAGGTTCTTACAGTACCAACACTGAGTTGAAATCCTTTTGTAGCAAAGTGAAAACACTATAATGGAAGGAAAAGTTTGAAATGAAAAGTGAAGAAAGACGAAAGGAAAGGCAAACCTTTTATAGGAAGAATAATGAGTTTTAAAATCTAGAACATGAAATGATTAAACGTACAAACATTTGGGATATCTATGACATTCCATATCCCTAAGTGTTAAAAAGATCCGCATACCCTCTGACGGTTAGCTATTTTTCCATATATTTACAAAATTGCTAACATCTTAGTATGATCAAGTTAAAAATTACAAGCCTTGGAGGTTGTCTGCCGATCAAACCCTTTTTGTGGTGTCGGGATTTGAGATGAATAATCCATTCTTTCGATATACCTTTAAGTATGAAGTATTGTGAGCTTTTGTTATAGCCTAAATTTATTAGACCGCGTGAACTGGTGACACATGTCCACATTTCCATTTGACTTTCTACAATGGGTAAACCCGATCGGCCCTAGAAGCCTTTGGTCAGCCGCCTAGACGACCACAACCAGGAAGGTGAAACATAATTTAAATGAAAAGGCACACATGGGGGTAATCAATAATCACCACACATATGGATAATGTTCAACTACATAATAGCGTATAAAGGTTTGAATGCCTGAAATTATAAAGTCATTCCATCTCTTGAACTTCTAAGTACTATAATTATACTATCACCCCTAGCTAAGGGGGGAGATACATAAAAACTCGTACATTTTGTGATAAACTCTAGAATTATAACCAAGATATTGGAATAAAAATCCTAAACAATTAGTAGTAACACCTGTGGACGTAGGCTTCATTCTTGAGCAGGAACCACGTAAAAATCTCTAGTATTTCTTATATATTCTTTACTTTCTGTATCTGTCATTATAAATTTGGTAACTAAGGCTAAGATCAAGAAACCAAATTTAAACATCAACATTCACCAAGTATGGGTATTTTGATTGAGTCCAAGACTGTAATAATCAATATGTTGCTCCGAATTGGTAGGACTTCGTCTCTTTCTGCTTTATTGGTTTTTCCTCCCTTTTTTGTAGTTTTGTTGAGTACGCAATGACGTGACTCGGTTTATGGTAAACTTCGTATAACTTCATTTTATTCTATGTAAATATTGAGAAACAAAAACTTGGAGAAGAACATATTTAGATTATTTTCATTAGTGTTTAGTTAGGTAATTCTTTTGGAGCTTTTATAACTTTATATCTGTGTTAAATTTGTGTCAAGTTTCTTATTAATTATTTTACAATTATTTATTTACATTTGCATCTCAGTGATATTTTACATTGTTTTACTTTAAGTAATAGCTGTTTATAAGTTATTATATTCATTTTATAAATGTGACTAAATTAATAGGCGACTAATTTAATTGGGTGACTGAATAAATTCCTTTACAGACATCAAATATGTTGCAAAACATTCGCCACAATTATATTTGGTGTATTAACCATGCTCTTCGTTTTATCCTAGATTATTATGTTTACCCATACTTTTATAATCGTGTTTTTTGGAACCCTAATTTTTCTAAATATGTGTCACACCCCAATTTTATAACTAATCTTGGTCAACTTTATGTTTTTTTATATAATAACACATATACATCGTGACAAGGATAATATGAGGAGTAACATTTTCCATTTTTATGATTTCTTCATGTCTTATGTGTACTAATTCTTCAGTAATTACATTAAATAATACGATTAACTTTATTATGTATTATGGTGACAATTAAACTCAACACAAATTAACAAGCAAAGACAATCACCAGAATAAGTAAAGAACTGAAAAGAATGGCAGTCACAACACATAACACAAGATATACGTGGTTCGGCAATAAGGCCTACGTCCACGGTGGTGTTCTCATTATTTTATTGCTCTTTAATCCGGGAGAGTGTTTACAAATTACATGCCTTGGTCGAGGGGTTTGATATATACATGTTATTTCGGAGAGTGGAGGAGTGGGACTCCTCCATGTTAGCCCACAATCCCTAAAGTATCTCTGAAGAGAGATTTTAGGAACTGACTGGGTCAAAACTAAATTGTTTAAGGCACGGGGCCTTTAGACTTTGGGCCGTGTTTAATTGGGCTACTCGTCTGGGCCAAAGTAAGAAATCGAGGTACCCATAATTGCCCCTAAATTTTTTGGGTCACAATTTGGGCTCAATAATTTTAAATCCTCTTGGAGTGGTCATTCCTTGAATTTCGCTTCAGACTTCTTCGCATTATCTAAATTTCTCCAAGCTTTCACTGTAGCTCTCTTACTCCCAGGTCTCGTCTTCCATCTTCAAGATTCTTTCTCATATTCTCATCGTCCTTGCTGCGACTTTGCCTCGTCCCAAGCTGACTCTTACTTCTCAAGTTCTTCTCACTTCTTCTTTTTCCTTTTTAGGTTGGGATTTCTTCATATCCGCTACTAGGGTTTTTCTTTTCTGATGACGAAAATAGGCAATAGGTCGATAACTGAATTTAGGAAGTTCTACAACATTCCAAACTGGGTAGACATCGAATGTGCCCTTGTTCCTCACAATGTCAGAGACATTGAGGACGGTCACTGGATACATGTTCTCTTGTTATCCCAGGGGGGTCTTACTTTTCCCCCAAATAGCTTATTTTTGTAATTTTTTGATTACTTCGATATAGTTCCTGCACAGTGCTCGCCTAATGTTTGGAAAATTATTAATGGAAACCAATATAGGGCTTGCTGAAATCTGCTTCTGCTACTCTTTTTCTCTGACAAGCTCTGATCTTCTTTACCTCAAGACTAGGAGTCGTGATAGGGTATTGGTAGTAAATCTATCTGATTCCCATAAGGACTACTGGCATGAGGGGTTTATTGCCAGAAATTGGCAGTTCCCTCCCCATACTGAAGGGTCGAGGTCTAGGAGATTTATGATTTCCTTTTATGGGGAAGAATATATAGGTAGGCATAGTTCTTGTCTGCTCGTTGATCCTCTGTTTGTGTATGGTTTTTCTCATATCTTTCTCTCTTTTTTTTTCCAGCGAAGACAAAGAACTCAGAACTAGATCTTCGCGAGATCAGAGCTATCGAGTTGGCTAAGGCCTAGAAAATCAGGGAGCTTTTAGCTGATGGTGAGTATCCTTGATTTGCTGCATTTCTTCTAGAATACAAGAACATTGGGTCTAGTTTCATCGCACGACCCATGGATATCATCCCTCAGCTAGACATCACAAAAGAGGTTGTTGCCGACCTACTCTAATTAGGCGAGGAGGAAAACAGTTCTGGTGAGGAGAGTGAGGGTGCCAACAGGGGAGGTATTAAAGGTAATTCCAGTGAGGAGAGCTCTGATAGTGAAGCATCTTTCAGCTCGGAGGAGGGTTCAGAGGCTCAGGAATCTTCAGAGGAATCAAGTAGCTCCAGCGAGAAAGACATGGCTCCTCCTAGGAAGAATTTAATCCGAGATGATGATGAAGATGATGTGCTTATTTCTCATCGATTGAAGAAGCAGAAATCTAGGAACGGGGATACCGCCGCTGGCTCCCAGACAGTTACTCACGAGTAAGAGAAAAAAAAGAGAGAGGAGGAACTGCTGAGAGAGAGGGAGAGAAAGAAGGAGGAGGAGAAGAAGAAGGTGGAGGAGAAAAAGTGAGTTGAGAAGGAGAGGAAAGAGATAGAAGAAGAAAGGAGGAGAAAGGAAGTAAGGACAAAGGTGGGGCAGTCTCTGGTGCCCGTGTCTGCTTTGCTTGAGGGGGCTTCTGTTGCCCTTTCCCCTCAGTTAGCTCCTGTAGTGCTCGAAAGAGCAGTTTTACTGGCTAATTGTCAGAAGGCAATGGGGACTGACCAGTTAGCCTTGAAGGTGAGTCAGAGGCTAGCCTTGGTAAGTCTGATTTTACTTTTTTGCTCTTGCAATGTTCTGTTTGATACTTCTCTTGCTAATATTTCTTTTCTTTTTACAGTTTGTGACCAATTTCGCTGTCCTCTACCACAACCGCGATGAGCTGGCGAGGAGGAATGCTGAGTTGGAAAGGAAAAATGCTGAGCTAGAGGCTAACTTGAAGATGACTGATGCTGCTCAAAAGTCTTCCAATATTTCCCTAAATGAAGCCAATCGGGTGAGGGAGGTGGCGACCAAGGATATCGAAGAGTTGAGACAGTCCTATGACCTGGTCTGCACTATCAAGCTGGCTGTTGTTGAGGAGAACGAGGTGCTCATAGAGAAAGTGAAGAAGGTGGAATCTGAGGCCGTTATCCTCAAGGAGAACTCGTACAACGTTGGATGGGTTGCGGTGTATGAGGATACTGATGTTAAGATTGGCTACATTAGCCGACTGAACTTCAAGAAGGGTTGGAACAAGGCTCTCCTGGCTGTCGAGGTGGACATTGACTCTCCACTCTTTGACGAGCACGATCCTAGCCCAAAGCCTATTGTGGATAAGGTGACTCTTTCTGCTGCTAATGAAGGTGCCCCTGTTGTTCTGACCACCACTCCCGAGGTTCCCCTCAACCAGGGAATGGCGACTGCTCCGTCTGAGGGAGGTGTGTCTGGAGCTGCTACAGATAAGGGGAAGCAACCAGTAACCTCAGAGCAGACTGAGGTTTCCAGCTAGTCCTTTTTAGGGAACTCTTTGTATTTTTTGCTCTTGCTGTTCTTTCCTTTTTTCTACTGATGTATTTGGAATCTCTCTTTTAATGAAATGAAATCCTTTTTTATTTTGCGTACTGATTTCTTTGTCCTTTAATACTTTATATGGTTTGTAGCTGATTCATGTTGATGAATATATACCTGCTACTTCTTAACTAGGAAAGATCCTTGGTCCTGACGTGAGCAATCAAGTTCGCAGGGATTTTGTAAGGATCTACAAGTCCCATAGGTCAAGGAACAGGGAGTATAAGGACCAGTCAGAGCTCATTGCCAAGATGAACAACATACTCCAAGAGATAGAGGAAATCGGCGCTTCTATTCAAGAAGAGGTGGATGCTTTGAAGGAAAGGCTCCTAGATGCATCGGAGGTTAATCAAGTTGGAGAGCTGCTTCAGTAAGAGAACGAAGCTCTAAGGAGAGAAGTCTCGTGACTCCGGGAGAATGCACTTAGCATTGCTCCTCAAGTTCTTCGTGGTTCCTCTTCATCGTCTGGACGGCGAGCATGGTTTAGATAGGGAGATTAACGAGCTTCGAGGAGATGTTCGTCGGGCATAAGTGATAATTACTGGTCTCCAAAGAGATGTGACCCTGCTGAGGCATCTGTTCAAGAAAGTTCCTCAACGAGTGTGGGCTGATGGTTATGACCAGGGTTGGACCGATGATCCGACGAGGTTGGCGAAGGTTAAAGAGATATACTTTATTAGGGGATGGTTGAATTCTCTCAGAGAGATGAAGGTCCTTAGGAACTCAGTACTCTGGTATCGTCATGAGATCTCCCCCTCCACTTTGATGCCTAACCCATTCAGAAGGGATGATCTGTGGGTCCCCATAGATGCTATCCTTAGGCAGTTGCTAGAGCCAGATGCAAATAAAGTCAAGGAGGAATTAACTCCTTGCCCAGATGATGGTCGAAGAGCGCAAGTAGATGATTTTCTTTCTCAGAGGCCTAATCCTCATTAGGGTTTATTTAATTCAACCAATGTAACTCTTTGTACATGTAGTGAAGTAATAAAATAATTATGTTTTGGGTGATTTGCCGACTAAACACGTGTTGTGTATTTTTCACTTTATTGATTTCTTATTTCATTATCTTGGGCTCTTCTTAGCTGACTAAATTTAATAAAGGCAGAGTTATTTTGTTGAGTGAGTATCCCCCAGTCCAGTATGCTTATAAGATACCATTCTGCCGAATTTACCTTTTAGGTCGTGTCGTCACACTCCCTTAGGCCTAAGTGTGGCAATGGCGAGGACACACCTGGTGTTAGATGTTCTATCCGAGTAGGTTTTTTTAGCCAAATATCTTTTAACGACCAACTCGAGTTGGCCGAGCTACCTAAGGGTCCCCTGTAGGGCTTCATATATTGCCAGGGGCAATGCTAAGAGGTTGTTCGTGTTAAATGACAAAAACTTGAGGAGGGTGATACCTTGCTTTTATATTTTAGGAGGGGAGACTGTCACTTGGAAAAGGTGTACAAGTTATAAAGTTCACCTAAAAAAATTAACACTTCATAGAATGCCACTGCCAAATAATCTTTTATTATTAGAAATGAGTTGCAAATTTCAACATTGTAATAAAAGATCAGCATAGGAAACTAGAAGTAGAATTTCTTTAAATTGGCTGCGTTCCACGCTTGAGGTATCTCCCTTCCCTCTAGCGTTTCTAAGTGATAGGCTCCTTATAGGTTGTCCCTTACCACCTTGAATGGTCTCTCCCAGTTTGGTCCTAGCTTGCCATCTGATGGTTTTACTGCGCTGCCAAGAACTTTCCTTAGGACGTAGTCCCCAATTTGGAATGCTCTTGGATTGACCTTCTTGTTGTAGTGCTTTGCTAGATGTTGCTGATAGTCTGCTAGTTTCACTAGAACCAACTCTCTTCGTTCTTCAGCTAGGTCGAGTTCAGCGAGTAATGTAGTATCGTTCTGTCCTTGGTCGACCAGGGTGGACCTCATGGTGGGGATGCCAACTTCCAAGGGAATGATTGCCTCCATACCATATGTCAGTGCGAATGGGGTTTCCCCAGTTGCTCGCCGTGGGGTAGTGCGATAGGACCATAGGATGTGTGGCAACTCGCTCACCCATGCCCCTTTGGCTCGATCCAATCATTTTTTCAATCATCAATTATTATTTTGTTAGACTCTTTAACTTTCCCATTTCTCTGAGGGTATGCCACTGAGCTAAAATGGTGCCTGATCCCATGGTTGTTACAGAGACCCTGGAAGAGGCCACTTTTGAATTAGGTTTCGTTGTCAGTGATGATGGTCCTGGGGATCTCAAAGCGGGTGATAATGTTCTTCCATATAAACATCATCATATCCGTGTCTCTGATGTTTTTTAGCGGCTCTGCCTCTATCCATTTGGTGAAGTAGTCTGTCGCGACCAAAAAATACTTGAGATTTTTAGCAGCAGTAGGTAGAGGGCCTACGATGTCCATTCCCTATTGGGAGAAAGGCCATGGGCTAGTAATTGAGTTTAGGTCGCTGGCCGGTTGGTGAACCATAGGAGCGCGAAGTTAACATTTTTTGCACTTACGAGCATATATCTCAGAATCCTTCTACATGTATGGCCACCAGTAGCCCTCCTTCATTGCTCGGAAAGCCAGTGACCTGCCCCCAATATGGCTCCCACAGATTCCCTCATGAAGATCGTGAAGAACTTGATCGACGTTCTTCGGGTGAACATATTGGAGGTATTGACTGGTGAAAGACTTCTTATACTGCTTACCCTCAAAAGATAAGTGAAAGCGAGCAGCTTTGACTCTTATCTGATGAGCGGCCTTCTTATCGTTTGGCAGGGCACCATTTTTTAAATAGTCCCTTAAGGGGTCCATCTAACTGGGGGTTGATTCAATCTGGAGAACATAACATGTGTCGTGTAGTTCATCGCTCTAGTTAATGCTTGGCTGGGCAAGGAAGTCGAGCGTAATTGTTCTCTTCAAGTCAGAATTGATCGTTGAGCTTAAGGCCGATAGGGCATCAGCATGACTGCTTTGTCCTCTAGGAAACTGTTGGATGCTGATGACATTAATTTTGTTGCTGTGGCGAGGTAGGCCACTATTCTCTCATCCCTCGGGTTGAAGTCTCCACTTATCTGATTGGAGACCAGCTGTGAGTCGCCGAACACCTGGAGTTGTCTTTCCCCCCAGTACCTGTGCCTTCTGTAGTCCTGCTATCAATGTTTAATACTCTACTTCGTTGTTGGAGGCTTCAAATCCAATCCTGATTCCTTGCTCAATGATTGCACTTTCCGGGGTAACCAACACGATGCCCACTCCTACCCCTTTGGAGTTGGAGGCTCCGTCATCGAACAGTCGCCAAACACCTTGCGCCGCGTGGTTCTCCCTTTGACCAACAAGTTAAAGTTGGTTTCATGGATGTTCTCCTATAAATTCTGTGATGAAGTTAGCGAGAACCTATCCCTTGATTGCATTCCTTGGCCAAAACTGGATGTCAAATTGCCCGAGCTCAATGACCACTTTAATAGTCTACCAGACCGATCTGCTTTTCGTAGGACTGCTTTGAGGGGGTGAGATGTAAGGATAATGACAGAGTGAGCTTCGAAGTAATGTTTCAATTTCCTCGAATCTACTACTAGTGCAAAGGTAAGCTTTTCCAATGGTAGATATCGATGCTCTGTGTCCAAGAGAGTCTTACTCGCGTAATAGACTGGGTGATGGATTCCCGTTCTTTCACATACCAGTGCAGGACTGACACTGTGGTTGGAAACTGCAAGGTATAGGTACAGGTAATCATTCTCTTAGGGTATGACGAGCAAGGGTGGTGTGACGAGTTAAGATTTGAGCTCCTCTAATGCCTTCCACTCCACGTTCTTACTTTTCTTCAACAACTGGAAGAATGGCTAGCACCTTTCGAATGACTTCGAGATGAACCGATTTAGGGCGGCGAGCATTCCCGTGAGCACGTCTCTTATCGTACTGGGGGATGAACCTTATTGATGGTATCAATCTAGTTTGGGTTAGCTTTAATGCCTCTCTCGGTCACCAAGTACTCGAGAAATTTTCCTGACTGGACACCGAAGGAACACTTACTTGCGTTAAGCTTCATCCGGTATTTCCTGAGGATTTCAAAAGTCCTTGATAGGTTCGAGAGGTGGTCTTATTTATGTCTTCTCTTTATGAGCATATCATCGATGTAGACTCCCATGGTGTCACCCATTTGGTCCTTAAATATTTTGGTGACCAATCGCTGGTAGGTTGCTCCTGCATTTTTTAGCCCAAGGGCATGACCTTGTAGAAATACAACCCGACGGTGGTGATGAATGCTGTCTTGTCTTGATCTGCCTCGTATAGAGGGATTTTATGGTACCCAGAGTATGCGTCTAGGAAACTCATTATTTCATGAGCTGCAGTTGCGTCCACCAACTGGTCGATCTTAGGGAGAGGAAAACTGTCCTTAGGGCATGCCCTGTTAAGGTCAGTGAATTTAATATAGACTCTCCATTTCCCATTTGTCTTTGGGACCACTACTGGGTTGGACAGCCACTTAGGGAATTGAACTTCCCGTATGGATCCTTCATCCAGCAGCTTCTCCACTTCCTTTTCCACAACTTTAGCCTTCTCGGGTACTGCTCGTTGTGCCTTTTGTGCGATCGGCTTGAAAGTCGGGTCTACGTGCAACTGATCGCAAAACACACTGGGATTAAACCCAGGCAGCTCATAGGGCTCCCACGCAATAACGTCCACGTTATTATGCAAAAGTAGTGTTAGTTCCTCCTTCTCTCGATCTGTGAGAGAGACTCCGATCAAGAACATTCTATCTTTCTTGTTGCTGCCAACTATGACTTCCTCCAGGTTATTAATGACCCACATAGAGGGAAGGATCCTGGTCTTCTCCACTCCAGATCTTCCATATTTTAGCTGCTATTTGGAAGGTATCAAACCTTCCTGTTCTTCAACCTTCTTCTTGTCCTTCTCGACCTTCTTCTCCGATTTTGGGCGAATGGCTGTTATAAAGCACTTTCTTGCCATCGCTTGATCTATATGGATCTCCATCACTCCTCGCTCAGTCACATACTTGAGTTTTTGGAGGTAGGCGGAGGGGACGACCTTCATCACATGTAACCATCCTCTGTCAAGGATGGCCTGGTAGGGCGAGTCAATGTCGACCACCAGAAACTCGATCATCTTGGAGACACTTTCTGCCCTTATTGGCAGTATAATCTTTCCCAAAGGGATAGTCACTTTTCTAGTGAAGCCAACTAAAGGGACAATGGCTTCCTTCAAGTTCGCGATGCTTAACTTCAACTTTCTGAATAGGTCGAGATATATTACTTCGGATGAGCTACCGTGGTCGACAAACAATCTATCGACATCGTAGTTAGCTATCCTGAGTGTAATAATCAAGGCATCGTGATGTGGGGTCCTTACTCCCACTAGATCTCCATCCGTGAACACAATGTGTTTGCTGTAGTCGACATCATCTGCTCACTGACACTTTCCTACCTGCATTTTAACTGGATCGATTTAAAAATCTTGCATTAATGCCGTAAGCTTTTTAAATTCCATTCGAGTTGAGTTTTCTTGAATCTGCTTTAGGTCCAATTCCCCATGAATCAATGTGAACTCATGGCCTGCATCTTACTCTAGCAGGTTATCGGGCCTTGGGTCTCCATTGGCAGCGACCTTCTATGCCTTCTTCTCTACAAATTCATTCAGGTGCCCAGTTTGGTCTAACTCTTTAAGGTGAGACTTGAGATCCTTGTAGTGCTCAGTTTTGTGCCCACCTTCTTTGTGGAAAGCACATCTTAATGCGTTGTTCCTCTTCGAGGGATCTCCTCCCATGTTTCTAGGCCACTTAACAAACGACTCATCCTTGATCTTTGCTAGGATCTTGTAGATTGGTTTTTTAAAGACAGTATTCACTGCCTGAAATGCTTTTGAAGCATCGTTTTTATTTTCGCTCTTGGAGCCACTCTTGCCCCCATTTTTGCTTCCTTTCTTCTGATTCTCAGCTTTATTGCTGCCCTTGGCAGCAAAATTGGCTCTACCATTCTCCCCTGCATCGAAGAGGGCCACTTCCTCAACTTTGGCGTATTTCTTGATGCGAGCCATTAGGTCATCAATGGTTGTGGCCTTCTTCTTAGTGAGGAACTGGTGCAAGAGGCAGGAGTTGGGTAGGCCAATTTTAAAGGATACCACAGTGACCTGCTCTGAACAGTCCTCGACCTCATTGAATAACTCCCAATATCTTTTCACGTAATCTCTGAGGCTCTCCTGAGGTGTATTTTTCATTATTAACAAGGCATCCATCCTCTTCGTATGGGAGCTATTAGTAATGAAGCGAGCTGTGAAGAGCTCTGCCAGGGACTCAAAGCTCCTGATGGATCTGTGAGGGAGTATTTTGAACCACTTCTAGGTCACATCGTGCAAGATCAAGGGAAAGATTCAGCACATTAATGCGTCTTTATGGTTCCAGAGGGTCATGGCCTACCTATATTGCCTAACATGGTCAATAGGGTCAGTCTTTCCGTCGTAGATCTTGAACCTGGGAATTACGAACTTCTTGGGGGCTTCTTCTTCCTTTATTTCTCTAGAGAAAGAGGATTTCATCTGGGTCCTGAGAGCTCACCTGGCTAGCTCTTTGGTCGATCGGGCACCCCGATATGCTGGGTGCTGGTCTATTTCTTTTCGGACTAAATTTTGTATATCATCATTTCCTCGAGTTGGGCTCCTGTAATGGCGAACTGGTTGCGCTTGCTCGAGCAAGTCATCCTCTGACCTGTGTCCCTCAAATCTTTGAGATCCACGTCTAGGGCTCCTTCCTCGGTTGCAAGACTTGCTCGCCAGAGGGATAGGAGTGCGATATTGATGTTGCCTGGTGCTACGATGGAGTTCTTTCTCCATTCTCTCCAATCTTCTTTTGAGACGACCATTCTCGACTTCTTGCTTTCGAGTGGACTCCTCTTGATCTTGCTCTTGGAGCCTGGCCTAATAGGCATCGATCAGCCTGAAGACCTGTGTGGACCTGGATGGTCCTTGGCTTTCCTCCGAAGCTTGCCATTGTGGAAGAGCCCTAGTATTTGAACGTCGAACTTCAGATCTGATCCTGCGAGGGAAAGGTTGCTCTTGAATATCCCCTTCTTGAGGGGCATTGCTGTTGTGTCCAAACATTCCAAATTCTTTTTGGTGAAGGCTTTCTTAAAGGAGAATAAAAGTTTCCCACAGACGACGCCAATTGTGGTGACAATTAAACTCAACACAAATTAACAAGCAAAGACAATCACCAGAATAAGTAAATAACTGAAAAGAATGGCAGTCATAACACATAACACAAGATATACGTGGTTCAACAATAAGGCCTATGTCCACGCTGGTGTTCTCAGTATTTTATTGCTCTTAACTCCGGGGGAGTGTTTAAAAATTGCATGCCCTTTGCCACGGGTGAGGGGTTTGATATATACATGTTATTTCAGAGAGTGGAGGAGTGGGACTCCTCCACGTTAGCCCACAATCCCTAAAGTATCTCTGAAGAGATATTTTAGGAACTAGCTAGGTCAAAACTGAATTGGTTAAGGCACGGGGCATTTAGACTCTGGGCCGTGTTTAATTGGGCTACTCGTCTGGGCCAAAGTAATAAATCGAGGTACCCACAATTATCATAGACGAAAATTTGGAAAGAAAAAGATCAAATACATTACAAGGTAGTATACTACTATTTTCTATACTATTACATAAAGGGAGCAAACATTGAGCTCAGTCATAATTTTTTTTTCCGAGATGTCCTCACTAGTTGCAACTTAATTTTTTTAAACAAAGGAGAGTTACGTCTTTTAGTATATTAACTATTTGCTCGATTCACAACTCCCATTAATGCACAAACTGGGGTGTGTTAACATCTAGAAACCCACGTGTCCTAGATACTCATATATTCCATAACCTCTCATTCCATCTCTTTTATTCCCGTTTTGGTCTTTAATCAGATTTTTGTCTTCACCTTTCAAATTTATATTTTATTTTCATTTGTTAGAAATTGTGATGCCTTTCTACTCACGTGTGGGTTTTAATTTTCCTTTACTTTTGATCTTTCTTTACTTTGAACATTACATAGTGTTTAATTTATTCCATCCAAATATAAATGCTCAAATATTTGTTGGTTATTTGTGTTGTTCTTATTATTGAGGTTGTTTCTTCATATTATGGAACCCAACAAAGGTACCCTCATGTCATATGACTACTTCATTTTAAATAAGATCTTAACACTTTTTAATATGTCAAATATCTTATAAAATTCATCAAATTGACTTTATTTGTTAAAAGTTATTTGGGGTATAATTTTCTTAAATTTTATGGAGATTATAGATCCTAAATAACTAAAACTAAGTACTGTGTTATTCAACCTCTCTCTCTCTCTCTCTCTCTATATATATATATATATATATAGATATACACACACACACACACACACACACACACACACACACACACACACACACACACACTTACACACACTCCATTCTTTTAAGAAAACCTTCCAATAGTAAAAATTATATGCAAATATATGTGTATATCTCAATGAATAACCTCTTATGATAACCTACTAATATCAAGTAGAACTCTACGTTTTCAGGTGTATAGCAGAAATCGCAAGCAAACGTTCATAAGGGACTTGTCACGAATTTTAGATTTGTTTTTAGTTCGATATGTTTTTTATAATTAAAACAAATTTTAGTATGCGAATTGAAATTTCTTATTGATATGAAAACCCCATTTTTATTTTACTCAATTAATTTCTTTTAATTTCAATTATCATTCTTATTACTATAATATATATTGGTTTCACACTTATTCACTTCATTTAAATGATTTTGTGTAGTAAAATTTCACTTTACATGTACATATTTAGTACATTTTATATTGTTTATACTTATGTACTTCATTATTTTATTTTTTAGAAAAAAAATTCCGTGTTTGTATTACATTGCACATTTACGTGTGCACCGGTTACTAGTAAGATATAAAGTGTAGAATATCTATTACATACCCGCATTTTTCGCTTCGGTTGCAAAAGAATGTTTGTCGTCAGTAGTATTTGTTAACCCGTATAATTAGCATATAAACATTCAAATAGTTCATGTTAAACGAATGCATAAGGATAAATTTTCGATAGAGTCAATTTGTATGTATTTTATCTTATTCCCTATTTTGAAAAAATATTTGAGTCATAGGTTAGGACTTGAGTGTATTCATCTTTCATTCCTATGACGTGTTTGATTGAAGACGTAGCGGTCTAGACATTATGTTCACATTATCGTTCCAAGTTTCGTGCCTTATTTTTTTTCTGTATGTTCCGAGGATCCCTTAGGTATGAATGCATAAATATTTTGATCCTTGGATATTTTAATATTGGGTGTTGGTTTTATAAAAATGATTTTTAAATTTTTTTTGAAAATTCTCTAATTCATTCGAACGACATCATGTGTGTCATTAAAATGAACAACTCATCTTGTTAGAACTGATCCAACGAACTTCGAACGACTATTTTTTAGCCTCTTCTAGTTTCTCATTTGAAATTTTGTTTGATGTCTTGTTCCAATGAACTCGGTAGAGTCATTCGAACGAGCCTTAAGACCTCGTTCGAACGACCCAATGAACTTTTAATAATTTTGTGATTTACTTAAAGTGTTTCATCTTTATCTCGTTTTTGGAAAACCTCCTTTAAATAAAAGTGTGGAGTAGTAGTTTTATTTGAGGCTTTTACCTATTATTTGAGTTCCCAAACTCTTCCAAAAATATCTCCGACTTTATATGATCATTTATGATCAAAGTTCTTCAAACCCAAACCCTGTTTATGCCCAAACAATTTTAGATCCAAGTTTCATCATATTATACTTTGAGATCTATTTTATAAGAACCAACGTGAATTCTCTTCATCTTGTTGAGAATAGTTTCATATGGTGGACTCCATATATACTGCTTATGCATGATGAAATCTGTGGTGTGGTATTGCAGTGAAGAAACGGTGGATTCTGTGTTCTAATCCGTAGACGGTTATTGAGCCTGTTCGGTGGATACCGAGACATATGTGAACTCACACGTTATAGTAGTTGCACGGGTGGACTCTTGCATATTGCTATGGAGGAGAGATTGAATATTAAAGATGCATCAAGGCTTGCGAGGGCCTCAAGTCATTGTGTAAGTCATTTGTCGACTTATGTAATTCCTTATCATAGTAAATTTATGTGGTTGGCCCGTCTGCTATTTTTTCATTTAGGTTCCCCTCATACATTGGGCATTGTGGTTGATTGAGTTATTTTATCTTTCACTCACCTAGAGGCATGTTTAGGTTAAGATAAAGTTGGTTAATCCATTTATCACAACAATTGATTTAAAATTGGTGTTTAGTTTCAAATTAGGTTAATTGTTTAAAGTTTGAATTAAAATTGAGAAAATTAAAAAATAGTGGTTTACTTAGTTTTACACCCTTTGTTGTATTAGAACCTTATAGGACATAGCGGACATTCAAATTAATATCAGAGCGGGAACACTAAGTTATCCTGTCGATCCCTCTTTCATTTTGTTTTAGTTTTTGGGGGTGCTTGTCTCTCTCTTGCTATTTGTTTGTTTCTCTCGATGGGTCATCATCGTGATAAGTTGTCCGATGTGTTTAGCAATGATGGAGATTTTAATATTTAAGAGGAGTTTAATGAGCTTTATAACCGCACTGATATATTATCTAAGTTGAATTTGAAACTTGCGAAAAGGATAAAAATTCTTAAAAAATAGAATTTGTGCTTAAAAGGTGATAATGAATTCTTACAAAATATCCAAACTCAATGTGGCATTCTGTTTAATAAGCTTAAGGACATGAAATACGATTTTTGAAATTTAGAAGTGTCCAAGAAAGAGAGTGATGGTAGAGTCTGGGTTTTAGAGAATTAATTAGAGGACTGTAAGATGTTTGAGGCTAGGGTGAAAAAACGTGTCATTGAGGATAATGAAAAATCAATAAAAGTGTTCACTTGCTTTAAGTAGGAGAAGATAACCTCCTAGGGTTTACTAAAAATATAAATAACGATTTCCTAACATATGAAGAGTTTAGATGTTTTCTTAAGTCAGAGATTTTGAGTTTAAAAGATGGTTTGAAAGACTCAAGTAGTGATGGAATTGGCTTCGATAATCTAAATTCTTCCACTGCTAAATCCAAGACCATTATTTATTTTAGAGTGTCAACCACTGCCAAGGACATTATAAAAGCTCAACCTATGGGTAACATTAGTCGTGTTTGTTATGATCTTAGAAAAGGTCCTAAGAAGTCTAAATCCCATGTCACCATGATTCCCAAAACTCGAGGCGTTAAGTATTCAACTATTTGGGTTAGGAAATAGATTTTGGAGGCATTGAATGCTACAGGTAGACACCCCATTCTATTACCCCATAAACTCTCCTTAGGTCCCTAGCACCTCCCGTCATCACTACCAACCAAAGTCATACCCCGAGTATTGACCTAGAGACCATCGAACACTCCCAGGCTCCATTTGACCAAAAAGTCAAACTCTCCAGCTCGATCGATACTAAATGAATATTCAAAGGGAACTGAATGCCCTTTCTAATGGTCCATCCCGTGTGCGATTCTGACTTACCATGTGGACGAACGACCCATTTGCCCCCGAAACTCGATTAGGAGGCTATCGGGTGCTCCCGGGCTTTGTTTGACCAAAGTCAACTCTTCAGCTCGACAGAGACTGAATAAATATTCAAAGGGCACTAAAACCATTTTCCAACGGGCCGGCTCATGCGCGATTCTGACTTACGGTACAGATGAACGATATGTTTTACTCTGAGAGGTCATCTAATGCTTCCAAGGCCCGGTTGACCAAAGTCAACTCCCCAAACTGGGTCATACTCTTTGGAATGTCGAATTACATCTCCTAACTTTCCAATGGTTCGCCCCTATGCAATTCTGACTTACCATACGGATGAACGATCCGTTTGCATATGAAGTTTCCCCGTCCAAAGGACCGATGAGTGCTTCAGATCCACATTTGACCCAAAGTCAACGCCCGAACCTGGGAGCAATCTAAAGGACTTTTGAAGGTATCTGAATTACCTTTCCAACGGTTTGCCCTGTGCATGATTCGTATCAACGGTTTGCGCTCTATGACCAATTTTCCAAAGGAGCCTGAAAGAGACTGCCAAACGGCAGGTTCCAGACCCTGCCTATTGGCAGTGTGCCTAAACGCACCTGCCGATTGGCAGGACTAGGGCTATGCCGATCGGCAATGCCCTGGGACTATAAAAAGGAGGGCCTAATCTCATTTCAAGGGAGCCCAAATCTGAAATACCTCACTCTCAGCGAATCCAGAAAAACTCTCTCGAAGTCAGCGTGATTTTCACACCCAAATCCCTTTCCAACCTTCAGTTTTCACAATCCTTTTCATCAAACTTGGTGAATTAGCTACTCTTCATCATCATCCTATTGCAAGGGCTGCTCTCCAACGTTCAAGATCAAGCTCAAGATCTTCAAGAAGGTCCAATTTTCTCAATTCTCTCCTTAAATTCTCATAAATTCGCATTAACTTATCTTATTACTTAGCACTTTTATTCTCTCATCTCACATATCCTAATATACTTTTTATTTAGTATTATTGAACATCTCTTATTTTCATATAAATAAAACCCCAAAAACATGAAAAAAGAGGATTTGCTCATAAATTCCAAACGAGAATTCTCACACTTTCCTCACAACTAAAATACGTTTTTACACACACACACACACACTCACACTCATATAAGAGAAGTCCCCGATTGAATTTATGGGATAAATCCCACCCCTCATTTTTCATGCGAACTACGTGGACTTTGATGCCTCTATAGGCTACATAGGCGTCTCGAGGTAAAACCCGTGACTCGAGTCCTTTTCCTACTTTTCTCTACATTATTTAAACTCAATTCTCTTAATTTCTATATATACACATATATTTGTTCTTAGTGCTGTATTATTCCATATGCGTTATCGTTCCGTTATAACGATCAACGCGAGGATAGTCACGCAAATCCTATTTTCTAATATCATTCTTAGGAACATTCCTACGGATGACTCGCTTTATCTTTTCCATGATACAAGTCGATGATTCCTATCTCCGCTACGTATACACATGCACACATATTACGAGGAAAATAAAGTAAAATAGCAACAACCCAT
This sequence comes from Sambucus nigra, assembly GCA_949130495.1. Lineage (NCBI taxonomy): Eukaryota > Viridiplantae > Streptophyta > Magnoliopsida > Dipsacales > Adoxaceae > Sambucus > Sambucus nigra. The sequence continues at coordinate 247,405,075 of OX422210.1, forward strand.
CACCTTCCCATTTCGTAACTTAGCTTCCGGACCCTTTTTTGAATCATTTTGGTTTAGTATGTATCAGTATGTCTTTGGATGCTGTCCTTCGGGATGTCTCCCTTTTCTTTTATCTGCTTTGAGTAAAATAGACTGGCGACTCCATCTCTCTATATTTTTCACCTCATCAATGACGTCGGATGAAGTGCTCCCGAGAGGGACGCGCGGGACCTAGGATCCTCCTTTCTCACCCGCCGCGAGGATCGGGGGGATGGCCACAGTGGCGACTCCGCTGGGGATTTTATTTTGAGGGCTATACTCTGTTTACATGTTATGCTTGTTTATATTTTCCCCCATTTTGCATGTTCCCCTTTTCCATGTGTACCCCGTACTTATGCTTCTATTCACACACTTGTAGAAAAATTCTCTATGTACACTTCACACCACGTGCACCTAGGATCACATATATCCATATGTTGCACGCATCACCCATCCATACTCGGTGTACCATTGGTACTTGTACTTTGCTCCCTGTTTGGCATAATGAAGAAAGACATTCTCATCAGAAGATATTAATAATAGAATCATGCATGACTCACACGACATCACCAAAGAGCATTGTGATTGACCAAATTCTTCCCAGTAATTGGAGTGTCACTTCATGATGGGTGCTGGTCCGGCAGGGCGCAGTTAGCTTAAGCAATATGACTCTCACCTTCCATTGGCCAAGTACCTTCGACGTATATCGAACGGTTCCCTCGATCGTACCGTTTGATCAAAGTCATGGCGGGAGGTATATCGCAGGGAACTCGTTCACGTATGCCGAGTATATCGAATTTGCTCTCACACGTATCGTCTCCACGAAGTATATAGTGAGGCAATTCACATACACTCAAGTATATCAAATGACTTGTCCACACGTACCGATTGCCCGTAAGAGCAAGACGTATATCGTGGAAGTCACGCCAAAGGGTGGAACCCTTTCTGATTCACCCAACAAACTGCATACCCGCATATAGGTATCAAGCCTAGGACACACATATAAGATTGTCGATTTCAACCCGAAACTCTATCGAAATTTTGGGTCGGCTTACTGCCCAAATTTTCTCGCATTTTTAAAACGGGACCATGCCCATGAGCCTGGTTACAAGTCGAGCCATAACTTTACATATATCACAAACCCAACTTTTCTAGGCTCGGGTCCCGCCCGACATTTCATTTTGCATTTAGGAGAATTTAATACAAGTGAGAACATAATAATAATAATAATAATAATAATAATAATAATAATAATAATCATGCTGAGACCCGTGTTCCAAAAACATTTTTTCCTTCTTTATCAAAAATCCAAAAATATTTATCCTTTCTTTATTAAAAATCCAAAAATATTTCTACTTTCTTTACCAAAAATCCAAAAATATTCTGTCTTTCAATCTCAAAAAGAAAAAAATGTTTAAAATATTTTCCTTCTTTCTTTTAAAAAATAAATCCCGTTTTACGCCTTCTCAGGTCGATCGCACGTCCTTGGCCTGACTCCTTATTGGCTTCGGTCTTCAATCAAATCACTGCGGAGTTCTGTCCGTTCCCTGTTACTTCTTTCGAGTTCGGTATCCATCCATTTTCCATGGAGAACACATATCAAGTAACAGTTGCGCAGCCAGATCTGATGGCAGTTTTAGCTCAGCTCGTATCCAAGATTGACAACCTTTAGACTGAGGTCCGGGAGATACAACGAAACCAGGTTCCTGTTCCTCAAAAGACCGAGGCCTTATTTCCTCTCGCTATGGGTCCACCCGAGCCTATCTGGGTTCCCAAAGAATATCAGCACGCTCTACGTGTCCCTCTTGTTAATGGTCCGCCGCCTGCCCAGCTTTCTATGTCGAACCTTGCCCAGCCCGGGGCTAACTTGCCTATAATTGTTGATCCGAAAGAGGAAGAGTTGAACAAGGTCAAAGAAGATCTTAATATTCTAACTAAGAAGTTGGACCAAGTCCGAGTCTCCACAAATTACATGGACTGCACCCACATGTCTCCTTATCCTAAGGCAAGGTTACTCGAGAAGTTCAAGATGCCGAATATCGAGAAATTCGGAGGAAATGGACCACTGTTTGTTCATCTTCGTAGTTATCACCGTTTTATGACTCTCCTAGGGGCTTCTAAAGGAGTGATGGCCCAATTATTTCAGCTAACTCTGAAGGATAGCGCTCTACGATGGTTTTTGTCTCTCGAGGAGTCCAGAATCCATAGCTGGGAGGATGTGGCCCAAGAATTCATGTTGCAGTACAAGTACAACGAAGAGCTTGAGGTCACCCACCGTGATTTAGAGCTACTCAAACAGAACTCTGGGGAATAAGTCAGTAACTTCATAGCTTGATGGAGGGAAAAATCAGTTACCATGACCAATCGACCATCCGAGGAAGAACAAGTCAATATAGTGAAGAATAACTTCTTGACCCATATTTGAGCAATGATGGGAGGACAATACTATCCCCACTTCCGAGCTCTCAGAGAAGTAGGAGTGGAAATCGAGGAAGTTCTTGCTAAAACAGAAGTTGAACCAAAGAAGGTGTCCGAATAATTCACCCCCAGAAAATATGACAAACCTGCCAGTGCTGTAGTCTCAACCATCAATAACATCTCTCAACCAACCACTTCATGGGCACCATAAATTCGCCCTATCCCAGTCCGAAAGGAATACACCGAGCTCCATCCTCCCCTCTCCAAAGTTTATCAAGCCCTGCTAAGAAAAAACCTTATCAAATCCTTGGATCCCCTTCCATTACCAAATCCACTCTCAAGAAACTTCAAGGAAGATGCCCATTGCGCCTTTCACCAAACCGCCGACCATACCACCGACCAATGCTTTTACCTTCTAAACATAATCCAAGGTCTAATTGATCGGGGTACCATTGTACCACCAGCCAATCCTAAGCCAAACACTACTCACAACCCACTCCCAAATCATGCCAATGCCATCTTCCTAGAAGAGAACCCAGAATTTGATCCCTTAACTCAAATTACACCCATATACTCTCCTAAACCTCTCCAAACTTGCCCATATTTCCTCCTACACCCTACTAGCCTCGCTGATCAGGCACTATCACTCCTTATTAGAGCATGCATCGTCGTTCGTACCCATTTCAAAAATGGAAGTATGGAATTATCAGAAGTGTTAAACCAACTCTTGGAGTTCGGGCTAAAATTTCCCTCACAGATGATCATTGATTGCCAAAGGTTCAGTACACTATTCTTGGAAGCATGAAAATGGGCTCGAGAGTCAGACAATTGGATGGTACCGATCGATGAAGTTAGCCTGGATGATGTCATCCAGATCATGGTATAATCATTCAGGCAAACCAATAAAATTTATAATATGACCAAGTTACTTGATACTCTGAAGTTACAAGAGCGCCTGGTACCTTCACCCTTACATATCCCCACAGAATGGGAAGACTTGTATGAAGAAGCCATTGGAGTTGTGGAATGCATTGACTTTACATGGAAAGAAAGAGTTGTTGCCACCGTATGGGGGGAAGAATTCTAAGATTCAAATAAAGAATAGCCGACATATGTGGGATGATATCATTTGAGGATCTCCTCGAAGAAATAAACGAGGTAGCAGAACAACCCGAGATTGGCGAAAAAATAAGGTTCATATTTTTCCCTTCTTTAGTAAATCACATGACCAGATTAGGGAGGCATTACCAGATCCTAAGCTCACTACCAGCCAATGACAAGGGAAAGGGGGTTGAAAAACTTCCTATGCCAGAAATGACACTCGAGGAAAGTAAGATCCTCGATCAACTGAAGAAAACTCAAGCTAACATCACTCATTGGGGGCTTTTCATGTCTTCTCAGCTGTACAGAAATGCTTTGATCAAGTTGCTCACTGGACCCATAGTTCCTCCCTCTACTACACCAGAAGAGGCGATAAATTTGGTCGGATCCTTGACCTCTACCCGAATGCTATCCTTTTTCGAAGAAAAAATCCCCAAAATTGGGCCAAACCACAATCATGCACTCAACATCTCCGTTGAAGTTATGGGAAGATCGTACCACTCTCTCTTATCGATAATGGATCTACCTTGAATGTTTGCCTACTAAGAGCCTTCAAATGCTTAGGGCTGAAGGAAAGTGACCTCGCTCCAACTTCCACTGCTGTACATGCCTACGATAATACCCATCGGGAGGTGATGGGATCCATAAAACTTGTAATAGGGGATGGCTCTATAAACCCCGTCGTTGAATTCCAAGTTATTGACATTCCAGCTTGTTTCAACATATTACTCGGACGACCTTGGCTCCACAGTATCAAAGGTGTGTCTTCCTCACTCCATCAGAAATTGAAGTTCTTCATCGATGGATGAGTCATTACCATTTTAGACGATAACGATAATACCGAGGGTGCAAGTACCAGCAGTCCATTCCTAGAGATACAACACGTGTCAAATGATATGCTCCTCTCAGGATTTCGAGTTGAGCTACACCTACTCTCGGCAGGGGACGATTTTAAAGAAATGGTTTGTCCAGAAGATGACCCTCATGGCAATGTCAATGTGATTCATATGTTCAGAAACATGCACTTCATGCCCAGACTGGGGCTAGGACAGAGACAACAAGGTATACTTGACCCCATTGAACTAAAGAAAGCTTTCCCTCCTTGTAGTTTGGGGTATCAACCATCAGAACAAGAGCTCAAAATGATCTGCCAGTCTCGACTAAAGAGAAGATTGGACTGCATCCAAACTATCCCAGGTGACTCCTTGGATGGACGATTCATCAAAGAGGGTGAGGATTTCCCTTTTTACGGCTTTTCGGAGCCATGGCATGACCATACAGATAAAAAGATGAAACCCGAAATGGAGATCTTTTTCCAAGACAACTACCCATGGGCCGAAAGATCCTAACACCATATACAACCAATCATCAGAGATACTGAAGATTTTGAGGGAAGTGACTCCGAGGATTTGTTTGACATACAAGCACTGGGGCTGACACTCTGCATGGTTCATTCAGGCACTACATCACTGGATCCATCCCACCTGATTAAAGCTGCTGATACACCTCTCCTCAACTGGAATGCTACGCCAGTTCTACCTATTGAAATCCCCCTAATCCCAGTGTTTACCATATTTCTTCTTCTGTTGTCTATCCTTGCTCAAATGTAATCGAGTACTCCTTTGATGAGGTTCTCAATACTATTTTTCCTATCAATGAAATAAATGAAGATTTTGAGTATCTTGCCGTGCCTTACATTAACTGTTTAGATTCTAATCAAACTTTTGATGATGATGATTTTACAAATGAACAATTTTTAACTGATATAAATAAGGTTAATAATAAACAACATAATGACGCTCAAGTTAATGAAGAAGAGAATGTTGCTATTAACCTCAGTTCTAGTAGCCAATAACGCAAGATTAGGATAGGGGCTACCCTTGACGAGCATGAGAGTTCATAACTTGAAGAATTGCTAAAGGAATTTGTGGATATCTTCGCATGGTCCTATGATGATATGCCTGGCATTGATCATGAAATAGCTCAACATGAGATCCCCACTCTTCGAGATTATAATTCGGTTAAACAAAAGCTGAGAAAGCTCCGCACCGAATGGTCACTCAAAGTCAAAGAAGAGGTGGTAAAACAGTTGAATGTGGGATTTATTCATGTGATCGAATATCCCACATGGCTAGCCAACATAGTGCCGTGTCGAAATCAGGAGGGAAAGTTCGAATGTGTGTAGACTACCAGAACTTGAACAAAGCTTATCCAAAGGGGGATTATCTGCTACCCAATGTCGACATGATCGTGGAAAACACATCCAGTCATACTCTTAAGTTATTCATCGATGGGTTTTCTAAATACAACCAAATCAAAATGCACCCAGACCACCAAGAAAATATCGCGTTCATCACCCCATGGGGAACCTTTTGCTACACTGTCATGCCATTTGATCTCAAGAATTCTGGGGCTACCTACTAGAGGGCTGCCACAACCATCCTGCACGAGCTGATTTACAAAGAAGTTGAGGTCTATGTGGATGATATGATTATAAAATCCAAGACTAGATAAGGACATATCCCTGCTCTCTAAAAGTTCTTCGAACAACTACGAAAGTATCAGATAAGACTCAATCCACATAAATGCGCCTTCGGGGTTACAAAGGGAAAACTCTTGGGATTCATGGTCAGTGAGAAAAGGATAAAAGCAGATCCTGCTAAGCTAAAAGTCATACTTGAGATGCCACCTCCCCGAAGGGAGAAAGAAGTTTGAGGTTTCCTTGGGAAATTTCAATACATCAGCCGATTCATCAGCTAGTTAACCTCCATCTGCGAACCCATTTTCAAACTACTCTGAAAAGATTCAACCAAGGTTTGGAACAAGGCCTGCCGATAAGCTTTTGACCGAATCAAGCAGTATCTGACCCAACCCTCGATACTCATGCCACCACAGTCTGGTCTCCCTTTGCTCCTATACCTAACCATAACTGACACTTCAGCTGAGGCTTTACTAGCCCAATACCTTAAAGATGCCAGCAAAGAAAGGTCCATCTATTATGCTAGTCTCAATTTGGCCGGATACGAAGTCAACTACACTACTTTGGAAAAGGCATGTGTAGCACTTGTCTAGGTCACCCAAAAGTTGCGGCACTACATGCTCGCCTTCCTCATCAAACTTGTATCCCGAATGGACCCCATCAAATACCTGCTTAACAAACCTGCCTTATCCATCCGAATGGCCTGATGGTTTATGCTCCTAGACGAGTTCGATATCGTGTACATCACGCAAAAAGCCATGAAAGGAAGAGCCATCTCTGACTACCTCGTTGATTACCCCATAGATGAAGCTGATGCCTGGATCTCTAAATTACCAGATGAAAACATCCTCTACACTGCCTAGGACAATCTCTGGTGGTAAATGTTCTTTGACGGTGCTGCCAACAAAGAGGGATATGGCATTGGGATACTTATGATTTCCCCAGATGACTCCCATACTCCCATCGCCATTAAATTGGATTTCCCTTGCACCAACAATATGACTAATACGAGCCATGCACGGTAGGCCTCAAAGTTTCTTTCAAGAAAGGTATTCAATACCTAGATGTCTACGGGGATTTACCCCTCATCATCGGCCAAGTGAATAGAAAGTGGCGAGTCAAGGATGAGAAACTCCAACCCTTCCATGCCCACTTAGAAGAACTAGCCTCCCAATTCCAAGATATCACCTTTCATTAATTACCTCGAGAAAAAATTACCTAGTCGATGCCCTTGCTACCTTGGCCTCCATGGTCGACATTCCCGAAGGAATAACAATGATCCCCTTCCTAGTTCAAAAATAAGATAAACATACCCACTGTTACCACATTGAGCTCTCCACCGTAGAAGATCCCGAGCTAGACAATTTCTGGTACTATGATATCTGGCACCTCCTCAAACATGGTAGGTATCCCGAGGGTTCCAATAAGAAAAATCGAGAAACCCTCCGCAGATTGGACCCCCAGTACATCATTTATCATAAAGCACTATTTAAGAGAAACTTCGATGGAATCCATCTACACTGCATTGCAGGGGCTAACATTGAAGAGGTAATGCAGAGAATCCACAGCGGGGAATGAGGGCCCCAAATGAACGATCACATGCTCGCTAAGAAGATCATATGATAAGGTTACTACTAAACCACCATGACCCAGGATTGCACAACCTATATCCGCAGATGCCTCAAATGCCTATAGTTCTCCAACCTTTAACACCTGCCTCCGCTTGAATTATACAACATGACTTCTCCCTAGCCGTTCTCCACCTGGGGCATCGACATTATTGGAAAGGTTACACCCAAGGCCTCTAACGGACATGAGTTCTTCCTAGTTTCCATTGATTACTTCACTAAATGGGTTGAAGCGGAATCATACGCAGTGCTGATCTCCAAGAAAGTGGCCAAATTCATCAAGAAAAACATCATCTGCCGATATGGGGTCCCGCACGAGCTAGTATCAGACAACGGGTTGCATTTCGAGGCAGAAGTTACATAAGTTGTCGGCGAGTATGGGATTCAGAGACACAAATTTTCTCCCTATCGACTTCAGACTAATGGTGCAGTCGAAGCTGTCAACAAGAACCTCGAAGCCATCATCAGTAAGATAATCGAATGCTGTCGAGATTGGGCCGTTCGAATCCTTTACGCCCTATGGGGCTACCGGACCTCAATTCAAACCTCTACTAGGGTAACCTCTTACTCTCTAGTCTACGACATGGAACAGTCCTACCTATGGAGCTAGAAATACCCTCATTGCGCGTCATGATTAAAAGCAAGGTCAGCGAAGAAGGTTGGTGCCAAAGCCATCTTAATGAGTTGACCCTCCTAGATGAAAGGAGATTGAAAGATTTATACCACATATAAGGGTACCATCACTGAATAGCTCGATAATTCAATAAGAGAGTCAAGGACCGTGGTGTCCGAAAGGGGGATTTAGCCCTCAAAGAAATCATAGAACCCATCTGGACCCCAGAGGGAAATTCAAGCCCAATTGGAGTGACCCATACATTGTCAAGAAGATCTTGTCCGGCGGTGCCGCCATGCTCACCGACCTAGATGGAGAAGAGATGGCTCGTCCAGTCAACTGGACCGTCTCAAGAAATTCTAACCCTAGTCCAAAATCTCGGTACGCTACGACTCTTCTCATCTCCCTTCTATTCAAAAAAAAAATCTTCATTTCCCTCTACCCAGAACTACGTGGGCATGATCCTCTGCAAAAACCATTTTCAAGCAAATTAAAAAAAAATTCAAAACCCCAGAGGTACGTAGGCAGCTCACACATTTTACATGAGCACGACCCTTTCTTTTTCACAAAAAAACTATTCTTTTCTTATATTCGAGAACGACAGTTCATTCTAACATGTACTTGAACAAAAGGATTATGTATGCCTTAGCGATCAGTATAGATAATTCAAAAATACAAAACTCATCAAAAAGGCACAGCTGGATGATCAAAAACTTTTTTATTTCACTAATAAGAAATTACGGTACAATTACATAAGAAAAGGAACGGATAATTCCCTCCCCTACCTTCAAAGACAAATAATATCACCACACTTATTTTCCATTACAAAATAGACTCTCCAAGAGTCCTATCCACAGCTACCAGAGGAGCCTGCTCCGTCATCATCATATACATCCTGGGGTCCCCAAGCTTTCCCTTCCTGAATAGAGTGCCGCAGACGCTCCATGGACCGATTGGCTCGAACTAGCCTCGGAAAAAATACCACACCTCCTTCCATGGTATTAAATAAGGCAAGCCACCTTTGTCCAGTCTCCACTTATAACATCTTGCTGACCACTCTCTTCCACAACCACTTCATATAATCCCTTGGGATGTGCCAAACTCTCCCAGCCGACTGAGAGGGATGGGTCGATGGATGTCAACTCTCCCACAAAGAGCCAAGCCGCATGCGCAGACGCTCTGTCAAATCTTCTATCGGAAATAAATCTAGTGTCCAAGGTGGCACGACCTACTCCCAACCAAATTGGCATAGAAGCCACCAAGGAAAATAGAAAGAGGTCTGTCTGAGATCAACCAGCCAAACGTACGGATATTCTCCCAGCTCCAGAATAGGCAGCACCTGTCCCCACCAAGGCACTGACCAGTATAGATTTAGAGCCCCATGCTCCACGAACCAGTTCTCCCAGCTCTCAATATACAGGACAACACTGATGAAATGACGCGAAAAGAAATTGGGTACAACAGACAAAGGGTATTCCGGAGGAGTCACCAGGTGGAATCTTTCAGACAACCACATGAACAGGATCATAGGGCTACCCCTCAGAAAGTCAGAACGACGTTCTCGCTAGGCATCTAATCCATTCAAAGTCTTCGCCGATATCACCGCCGCAGGATTGCGATGGTATGATATCCATGAAGTAACGACTGCAAGTTGTGGGTCCACCAGCAGTTCCCCTGTCACCACCAACAATTTTGAAACCAAGACCAAAACAACGGCTCCAGCGTATCCAGCATCACCAACCTCCTCCAAATGCATGGATTGTAACACCGCCAAAAGGGAGATCATTCCTCCAGCGACCAGTGACCTAGCCGCCGAAGGTGAAATACGAAGAAGCCCGACCAATAAATCCTTGGGAGAGCGGGAAAATTCAGGAAAAGCCGTAGCAACACTGGGATTTATCCCCAGTATGGCAGAAAACTCCTCGTAGGTAGGACAAACCTCATCCAACCCAAAGTGGAATACATGGTCTTCGGGGTACCAAAAGTTTACTGCCGCCATCAGCATATTACACTCAATGGGCCGATTGCACCACAAAGAGACTCGACGCATGTTGAAGCATCGTAGTCGACATTATAAGAGCACATTGCTTCCAGGGCTTCGAGGTAGTTAACAAACTCAATGCTGCTAGTGAGAGCCATCTTGCAAGATTAAGAAATAGTAAGCAAGTGAGAATGTGGGAAAATAAAAGTGTGAAGGTGTGATGGAAATACTCCACCCCTACCCTTTTTATACTTGTAAACCCTCACAAAAGACATAACCCCTGCAGAAATTTTAGGGAATCCTGCCCCACAAAGTACAAAAGGCTGAAGGGGATACCCATCAAGGTTTTGAATTGATGGGACTGGACTTGACTGCCGATAGGCAAGACAAGGGGCTTGCCAATCGACAACCCCCTACTTTTGGAAATTTTCCTTTTTTGTCAGAATCAGAAAACTCAATAAAAATAAATTGATATTCTCAGCAGAATTTCAAAAAAATCCCTCGTATAATTTCTCACCTTTAAAACTTTCCTTCAAAATCCCAAAAATATTTCTTTTTACGGTCTCAGCAGTAAAATAAAAAGCGCATGTGCATGCATTCATTAATCATTAACAGAAGATAATAAAAAAAACTTCATTTGAATTGCATAGATATGTTTCTGTGTTACATGATTTTGCAGAAAAATAAAGAAAAGCAAAAACAATGGGACACAGCCCGAACCCACACTTTCTCTCTCTCCCTCTAACCTAAACATTACCCCTACGATGAGATGATGCACCACTGCTATCCGAGACAGAACCTTCCCCAGACAAAGTAGACGGCACAAAGAAAGAAGGAATTGGGACCGCATCCCGAATATGGGCAGTCGCCGAAGATATCCGGTATCTGATATCCCTCAACCAAGTGGTCGACACCCGCACTTGTTGCAAGAAAAAGGAAGAATCAATATCAAAGTAAGAAATCAAAAAGAAAGAAAGAGAGGAACATAAAGGTATACCACAGGATGAAGGACCTCCCCTGTCAAGCCTAACTCCTCCAGATCCATCGCATGAGGACGATGCAACATAGGAAACATCCCTCCATCAGTCCGCCGAAAGTCGTACGAAGGGGTATGCAACTGCACTAAGGGAACCTCCGAAGTCGTCGTCGCCGTAGATGTTGACGGACCACCACCGCTGTGGGAGGACCCCACCGGCCGACTCGAACCCATAGGAGGGAAAGGAAAGGCATCATATATGATGGGTGCCATCCGCCAGCTCATCACAAAGTCCATGTAATCATATGGGGCAGCCGTATCTGTGTACAACAGGTAGGACTTGCCGATCATCGCCGCGATCCTTGCATCCTTCGGCGGCAGCCGCTCCCGCCTCATAGACATAGGAGGCCGTACAGGTGGAACCACCACCTCCTCCTCAGCGATTTGTCGAACCACCCTCTCTCCGAGATACTAAGAGTGGCCAAACTCATGCGTCAGTAAGCGCCGCAGCTGCGCGTTCACCCCAGTCAACCCCATGTCCCGAATAGCAATCCCCCAAGGGTAAAAGGTCACTTAAAAATCCCAAGCAAGTATAAGCCAATATATAATTAGAGCATATAAAGAACAGAATTAAGGAAGAAAAAGTCTTACCCTATCACTAGTCAGGCCATTCAAGACCTGACGCACCGCCTCTAGAGAAAGAGATACCCTCGACTGCTGATTGGCCTTGCGCCATCGATATAGTCGGCAGAAGTCCCCAACAGTCTTATCCTTCAGAGAGATTAGATGGGTATTACACCCAATCACCTCATAGAACCACGTCTTCCAAAGACAAGAGCTTGCAATTAAAAAATGAGACGCATAAGGAACATGCGAATGCATGAAAGGAAAATGCGCAAATTAAAGAATACCTCAAGAAGATACATGGCTCCAGTAAAAGTCTGCTAGCAGCAACGACTGAATGCATCCAGAGAAAAATAGAGGGTCGCTAAAGTCAGGCTCCCCTAATCATAGAAAGGGGTGTTCGAAAACACCTTCAAGTACGGTAAGAACCACAAGTGGACGACATCTCCGCTCGACGCCACCATAAAGCCCCCCAATGCTAGCAAGATAAACAACCAAGCCATCTGCCTCACCTGTAGCCCATCCTCCACGTCAACCACCCTACCCAACAAAACATCCTTCAACAGGGACAGCCGAATGGAATCCCCAGATACTATCCTTCCCACATCACCGAGCGCCTCCCGCACTTCCTTCGGTCTCACCTATAGAGAGCGATCCACCTCTATCTTCTCTCCATCACAATCCTACCCCAGTAGCTGCTGCATATCTATGGGAGTCACAGTCATCTCCCTGAAGCTAAAATGGAAGGTGTGGGTAGTGTCCCACCATCTCTCCCCCAGAACGCACAAGACCGCTGTCGAATGAGTCATCTCATCCAGCGCATATGCCAACCTCCCAAACCCCCCTGATGATACCACCTAATGCACCACAAGTGGAAGAAGCTCCCAAACATCCTTAATCCTCGTCATCCCACGGGCACACATGTTCTTCAAAGAGACATCGGACTGTCAAAAAGAAAAATCCTTGTCAAAATCTAAGAAAAGAGGAAAACACAAAAAAGGAATTCCAAAGGTCATTTTTACTTACATAACCACCAGGGTTCTCCACCCTCGAAGAGCGATGGCTCCAGCAGTAAGGTCCGCTCATTCGCAACCGGCTCGAATGCGTTAAAAGAGTTCTCGCTCCCCAAAGCAAGAGGCGCCTTGGCCCTCCACTCCACGTTTTCCCAATCATCAATAACCAACCATTCCCGGTGAACTGCAGTGCTCACAAAAGCGGCCATTTTTTAGATTATGGAATGCTAGAACGATTCGCAGAGGAAAATTGCAGAAAGAGAGAAGGCAAGAAGCTGTGAAAAATGAAGGGAATTCGCCCCCTTTATATAGGATGCCAAGGGTCATGCCGATCAGCACTGAACCTTTACCTTCCCGAGGCAGTCCAAAAGATCGTGCCACTGCTGAATGGCACCCTCTACACCATGCCGACTGGCACCCCCTTAAAATTTCGTATAAAAATTCCAAAAAACCCTGAAAAATCCTCAGAAAAATCCTAAAAATCCCAGGAAAGATCTAAAACATCTTCACCAAGGAAATTTCGCATTCCCTCAAGTGGAACCCCTATTTCCCCAGTGGAACTCTCAAAACCCAAGTGAATTTTCTCCCGGCAACGTCCCCGGAGGATCTCTAAGGATCGCCTCCTATACCGCAAAGTTCTAAAACCTCCCCGAGCAATACGTTCAATACTTGGACCACGTAATCACTTCCCCATTAGAGTTTACAGCATCAAATTTTCCTTTCCTCCGCAAGATATCCAAAATCACAAAGATTTCCCCAGCAATCGGCTCCCCAGTAACAAGAAGGTAATTTCCCCGGCAGAATTCCCTGAGAATATCTCAACATAAGCCCGCAGAATTGGCTTTGACCCGTAGAATTGGTCACCTCTACATAAGCCCACAGAATTGGCTTCGACCCGTAGAATTGGTCATCTCCACTTAAGCCCTCAGAATTGGCTTCGACCCGCATAGGGGTGGTAAATGGACGGATATGGATCGGATACCATGTTTTCCATACCCGTATCCGCTATCTGGATGCACTATCCATATCCGTATCCGTTTACATTGTTTAGCGATCGAAAAAAATAACTATTAAAATATCCAATCCAATGAAATTCAATCCAATCCAAATAAATACATAACAAAATTACTACCTCCTAACATACGAAATTATGGCTTCCATAATAATAGTAGCATTCCATAATAATAATATGACTTAAATCCATCCATACTTTATAACTATGTAAGCTTAAAGCCATCCAAAAAAATTACAGTAGCATTTTATAACAATAAATATAAATATGCACCTTTTAGATCAAATTTATTGAGAATGATAATCTTATGGACCTTTTAGTCTTCAAAATATACTGATATTTTTATTTTAATAAGTATACATTTTTATTTTGTATATAATATGTAACTTCCTGTAATTATGAGGACTTAGAATTTAGTTATTTTTGGAAGAAATAAAACTTATTTAAATTGTAAAATTTTAAATTTATAATTTGGAGAGTTTATTTTAATTGGAGGAATTATTTAAATCTGACGAATTTAGATTTAATTATTTAGATTATTGTTGTGTCGCATTTTTGAGGTCGAAAATTAGAGAATATTATAAAGTATTTTGGATGACAATTCTGAGTGCATGGTTGTTTCCGAAAGGGCCGAGATAGTCGAAAAAGAGTATCTGGGGGTAGTAATCGGGTCTCGAGGCATTTTTAGGCATAACCGGATCCACACGGGAATGTTCGGGGCATTTGGGCTTGGCCCGTAAGCCTAAAAACGGGATTAGAATTTATAAACCTAATTGTAAGTGTATGGAGCGACAGTTAACATAACTCTAAACCTAGAAATTGAGCAGCGGCGGGATGATGCGGCGGAGGGGGAGGTGATGAAATGAGGGTTTTTTGTGGAGTGAGATGAGGGTTTCTTTTCTCTTGTTTTGTACAAAAGAGAAATGAAATGAAATTAGTTTTTTTTTAGTGGGGTAAATGTTCTTTAGTTGGTGTATGTTGTGTGTGATAGGGTGTATTATAACTTTAGTGTAACTCTATGATAATATACCCAATAAATAAATACAAGGCATTTTATAATATACACGACAAAATAATAATTTTAGGGTGTTTTAATTTTGAGTGGTGTATGTGTTTGTTTTGTTTTAGGGAATAAACGATTAAGTTTTTTTTTAATATTATTTTATTAATAATACCAATACTAATATTATTAGTAATATTTTAAACATATGTTTGAGGGATACGGATATCCGGTAAAACGGATATCCGTTAAAATGGATACTCCGCATCGAATGCGGATTATCCGTGTTGGATACTAGTATTATCCATATCCGTATCCGTTTTCTCGGATATTTTTACAGAGTATCCATATTCGTATCCGTTTCCATTTTTTCGGATAAATATCCGTAAATTCGGATTCGGATATCGGACTGATGTAGATTTTCGAATATCCGTTTACAGCCCTAGACCCGCAGAATTGGTCATCTCCATTTAAGCTCGCAGAATTGGCTTCGACCCGTAGAATTGGTCATCTCAACCTAAGCCCGTAGAATTAGCTTCGACCCACAGAATTGTTCACCTCTACATAAGCCCGCAGAATTGGCTTCGACCCACATAATTGGTCATCTCCATTTATGCCCACAGAATTGGCTTCGACCCGTAGAATTAGTCATCTCAACATAAGCCCGTAGTATTGGTCATCTCCACTAAAGCCCTCAGAATTGGCTTTGACCCGAAGAATTGGTCATCTCAACATAAGCCCATAGAATTGGCTTCGACCCACAGAATTGGTCATCTCCATTTAAGCCCGCAGAATTGGCTTTGACCTACAGAATTGGTCATCTCCACTTAAGCCCACAGAATTGGCTTCGACCCGTAAAATTGGTCATCTCCCCTTAAGCCCTCAGAATTGGTCATCTCAACATAAGCCCTTAGAATTGGCTTCGACCCGCAGAATTGATCATCTCCCCTTAATCCCTCAGAATTGTCTTCGAATCATAATTGGTCATCTAAACATAAGCCCACAGAATTGGCTTCAACCCCCAGACTTGGTCATCTTAACTTAAGCCCACAGAATTGGCTTCGACCCACAGAATTGGTCATCACAACCTAAGCCCTCATAATTGGCTTCGACCCACAGAATTGGTCACCCCCATCATTGCTTTGGTCATCACTTCCTTTAATACCATCACCAGCATGTTCCTTCAAGCCCACATAATTGGCTTCGACCTGTAGAATCGGTCACCCTCATCTTCAAGCCCTCAAAATTGGCTTCGACCCGCAGAATTGGTCATCCCCAACACACTCCTTAGGTCCTCAGAATCGACCTCGACCCTCTGAATTGGTCATCCTCATTTCCTTAGGTCTGTAAAATCGACCTCTTTCAAAAGGCATCATGCGGTGTCTATTCGACGGCTATCATTTATTCCAAAATCACCCATCGATGGGCTCTGTAGACACCCCATTCTATTACCCCCTAAACTCTCCTTAGGTCCCTAGCACCTCCCGTCATCACTACCAACCCAAGTCATACCCCGGGTACTGACCTAGAGGCCATCGGATACTCTCAGGCTCTCTTTGACCAAAAATTCAAACACTTCAGCTCGACCGAGACTAAATGAATCTTCAAAGGTGAATCCCCTTTCCAACGGTCCATCCCATGCGCGATTCTGACTTACCATGCGAACGAACGACCCGTTTTCCCCTAAAACTCGATCAGGAGGCCACCGGCGCTCCCGAGCTCCGTTTAACCAAAGTCAACTCTTCATCTCGACCGAGACTGAATGAATCTTTAAAGGGAACTGAAAACCCTTTCCAGCGGGCCCCCCGTGCATGATTCTAACTTACGGTACGGACGAACGATCTGTTTTACTCCGAGAGGTCATCGAATGCTTCCAGGGCCCAGTTGACCAAAGTCAACTCCCCAAACTAGGTTAAACTCTTTAGAATATCGAAGTACATCTCCTAACGTTTCCAATGGTCCACCCCATGCACGATTCTGACTTATCATACGGACGAACGATCCGTTTGCATCCGAAGTTTCCTCGTCCAAAGGACCGATGAGTGCTTTAGAGCCACATTTGACCCAAAGTCAACTACCTAACCCAGGAGCGGTATAAAGGAATTTTGAAGGTCTCTAAATTACCTTTCCAACAGTTCGCCCCGTGCATGATTTAAATCAACGGTTTGCGCTCTACGACTGATTTTCTAAAGGAGCTTGAAAGAGACTACCAAATGCAGGTTCCAGACCCTGCCTATCGACAGTGTGCCTAAATGCACCTGCCGATTGGTAGGACCAGGGCTATGCCGATCATCAATGCCCTGGTACTATAAAAAGGAGGGCGTGGCCTCATTACAAGGGAGTCCAAATCTGAAATACTTCACTCTCAGCGAATCCAGAAAACCTCTCTCGAAGTCAGCGTGATTTCAACACCCAAATCCCTTTCCAACCTTCAATTTTCATCATCCTTTTCATCAAACTTGGTGAATTAACTACCCTTCATCATCATCATCCAAGTGCAAGGTCTTCTCTCCCATGTTCAAAATCAACCTCAAGATGTTCAAGAAGGTCTAATTTTCTCAATTCTCTCCTTAAATTCTCATAAATTTGCATTAACTTGTCTTATTACTTAGAACTTTTATTCTCTCATCTCACATATCCTAATATAATTTTTATTTAGTATTATTGCACATCTCTTATTTTCATATAAATAAAACCCCAAAAACAAGAAAAAAGAGGATTTGCTCATAAATTCCAAACGGGAATTCTCACACTTTTCTCACACTTTTCTCACAACTAAAACACTTTTTTGCACACACACACACACACACACACACACACACACACACAAACACATAAGAGAAGTCCCCGATTGGATTTATGGGATAAATCCCACCCCTTATTTTACATGCGAACTACGTGGACTTTGATGCCTCTATAGGCTACGTAGGCGTCTCGGGATAAAACCCATGACTCGAGTCCTTTTCCTACTTTTCTCTCATTTTCTATTTTCTCTATATTATTTAAACTCAATTCTCTTAATTTTTATATATATACATATATTTTTTCTTAGTGGCGTATTATTCCATGTGCGTTATCATTCAGTTGTAACGATCAACGCGAGGATAATCACGCAAATCCTATTTTCTAATATCATTCTTTGAGACATTCCTACGGATGACTCTCTTTATCTATTCCATGATACAAGTCGATGATTCCTATCTCCACTACGTATACACATTCACACATATCACGGGGAAAATAAAGTAAAACAGCAACATCCCATGAGAGACCTTAAGGGCGGAATGGGTGCCTAACGCCTTCCCATTTCGTAACTTATCTTTCGGACCCTTTTTCGAATCATTTTGGTTTCGTATGTATCAGTATGTCTTTGGATGCCGTCCTTTTGGATGTCTCCCTTTTCTTTTGTCTGTTTTGAGTAAAATAGACTGGCGACTCCATCTCTCTACATTTTTCACCTTATCAACGACGTCGGGCGAAGCGCTCCCAAGAGGGACGCGCGGAACCTAGGATCCTCCTCTCTCACCCACCGCAAGGATCGGGGGGGATGGCCACACTACACTAGTTGATTCTCTCATGCTTGAACATGATTCTTCTCATGCTATAGCTTATGGTTCATTTTGTTTGCATGTTTTCATATAGTAGCTTTTGTACTTCATGTTATATGTGTTTACTAGTTGTATGATGTTTGAATCTTTTCTATTTTGATTTTATTTTTTGGGGGTTTATTGAAAAAAATACAAAAATATTTTATTTGTCTTTTAAGTTTTTTTTTCATATGGTGTCTTTTGAAAAATATTTAAAAACTCAAAAAGATTTTTAGTTTATGTAAAGTTTGATTTTTATTCATTTTGTGTGGCATATTGGTGTGTTTGAATTCACTTCATTCCATATATCCATATGGCATTTGATTATGATTTTAAATGCTTAGATTGTTCTTAATCATGCTTGCATAGAGTAGTTTGAAAATGACTTGGTTAATGGATTCACTTTGCATATGCCTCTTCACACACATGCACGAGCTCGTTTGGATTTTAACTTCATATGTAATATGAGTTGATTGAGGTGTTCTCCTAACTATATATATATATATATATATATATATATATATATATGTGATTAGGGTATCTGTGCACGGGAAAGGGTTACGAAGGAAGAAATCTTCGTTGCGTGAAAGACCACCATTGGTAAGAGCCTAAAAAATTAGGAGGCAAAAGAAAAGATAAAATTGTCAAGGCCAACTTTATTTAATTGATTCTTCAAAAGAATTATATCTTCAAAAACTGAGAGTGAAAAATGATATATCTATAGTTTCGAGGTTGATATAAGTTGAAGATCAATGGGTTTTCACGATGAGTTATAGTTAATTCATGTTTGACGTTATTAATTTAAAAATCATCAATATTTTCTAGGCTAGTGTGCATTGTGCATGTTTGTCCATTTATGATTTCACTTTTTCTGTCACTATGAGGCTAAATCTTTGTTTGATAAAGTTAATGCAGTAAAATAGAATTCCTTGGACATTTTTGAGTGATTGGGTCATAATTCATTTACCTTTAGTTCACGTCCTTTCATTTGATTCCACTTGTTTGGACACATCGATACTATGCTAGTGTGGAAATCCTATTGTGTTTTGTTTCTTATTTGTAGTGTTTATATATATATATATATATATATATATATATATATATATATATATATATATATATGCTTGTGTGTCATTGATATCTTTTGCATATTTATATATATGATATCGTTTTTTTAAGTCTTTGTATTTGAATTTAATCCATGTTTGCCTTATGTTCTATTTTAGTTTGAAGTGGTTTAATTTATCTGTGCTTGTATTGCCAAGTTTTATTTCTCGTTGCTTGTTGCACTTTCCACCACTGCGTGATATACTTTTTTTCCTTTATGCCTACTCATGTAACATTTAAGGGGGAGTTTTGGTTATAATGGGAAGATATGGTTTTATTATGCTTGTTTATCTTTTTTTCCTTTATGCCTACTCATGTAACATTTAAGGTGGACTTTTGGTTATAATGGGAAGATATGGTTTTATTATGCTTGTTTATCTTTGTCTATTCCTTAAGGGGGGGGGGGGGGGGGGGGGGAAATTGTATCTCAATCTTTATAGTTCGGGGGATATTTTTTCCTTAGGGGGAGACGTTTTAACTTAGGTAGAGATTGTTAGACAAAGGGGGAGGGTTTATTCTTATGCAATTTATGTTCTTATATATTCAAGCCACATTTGAAAGTGTGTTTTAGTGTGCATGTTTGAAGTGATGTGATAAATTTAACATAAGAGCAAAGCTACTCCATTTATGTGTCGGTTAAGTTGTAGAGTTGTAGTTTTTTTCCTTTTGGGGTTAGAGATTGAGTATTTTAGATAATCTTGATGCCCCATAGGTTTTTATTTTGTGTTTTGTCCTGGAATAGCCAAAGGGAGAGATCCGTAAGGACAAATTTCTGATAGAGTCAATTTGTATGTATTTTGGCTTATTCCGTATTTAAACAAAACCTTTGAGTGATAGATTAGGACTTGAGTGTGTTTAACTTTAAAGCCTATGACATATTTGATTGAATACATAGTAACCAAGATATCATGTTCACATCATCGGGTTGAGTATCATGCCTTGTTCTCACCTTCATGTTCCGAGGATCTCCTAAGTATGAATGTGTAAATATTTTGATCCATGGAGATTTTAATATTGGATGTTGACTTTATAAAAATTATTTTTAAATCATTTTTAGAAAATTCTCTAAGTTGTTCGAATGACATCATGTGTGTTATTAGAACGAACCTAGGGTTCTCATTAGAGATGATCCAACGAACTTTGAATGACTGGTTTTTATCTTCCTCTGGTTTCTTGCTTTCTTCCAATGAACTCCATAGAGTCATTCGAATGATCCTTCAGACATCCTTCGAATGACCTGACGAACTTTTTATAATTTTAAAATTTACTTTAAGTGTTTCATCTTTATGTTATTTTTAGAAAAACTTTTATAAATTGGAGTATGGAGCCGTGGTTTTATTTAAGGCTTTATCTATTCTTTGAGTTCCCAAACTCTTTAGAAAAATCTCTCCAAGTTTATATAATCGTTTATGATCAAATGTTTTCAACTCAAACCCTGTTTACACCCAAACAGTTTTAGATCTAAGTTTCATTCTATTATGCTTTAATATATAGTTTGTGGTCACCAAGGTTTATTCTCTATATCTTAGTGAGAGTCATTTCATACGGTGGACTCCGTATTTGCTATTTACACACGGTAGACTTTGTAGTGTGATGTTCCGATAAAAAAGCGATGAATTCTATGTTCCAATATGTAGATGGTTATTGAGCTTGTTTGGTGGATACCGAGGATGTGTGGACTCACACGTTATGATAGTTGCAAGGGTTGACTTCTGCGTGTCGTTGTGAAAGAGAGCTTAAAGATCGAAGACGCTTCAAGGCTAGTGAGGGTGTCGAGTCATTGTGTAAGTCATCTTTTGGTTTTTTTAATTCCTTATCACAGTGAATTTGTGTGTATGGGTCGTTCGACGTTTTTTCATTTGGGTTTTCCTCATACATCAGGCGTTGTGGTTTATTTACTTATTTTATCATACACTCACCTAGATGCATGTTTAGGTTAATATAAAATTGGTTAATTTTTTTGTCACAATAATTTATTTAAAATTAGTGTTTCGTATTAATTTGGGTTAATTATTTAAAGTTTGAATAAAAATTGGGAAAATTTAAATATAGTGGTTTGCTTAGTTTTGCATCCTTTGCCATATTGAAACCCTATAGGGCATAGCATACTTTTAGAAAGAAAAAAAAGGTATCCACACGTAGCCAAATTTGAGATGGGGTGTGATGCATTTTCTTCTTCGAACGCAAAAGTGGGTCTGGAATTAGTAGTATAAGTTCAAAAATATCTTATTAGTGTATACAAATTTAAACTGAGCATGTAAAATGTAAGAAAATGAAGAAAAAATGTCCACATAGGTGAGATGCATAAGACGCTCCGATCACAAAAGAGGGTGTGTCATTAGTATTTGTTCAAAATATCTTGTTATCATATACAAATTTTAAGAGTGCATATAAAATTTAAAATGCATTTAAAATTTAAGAAAATAAAAAAATATCCATACACACCCGAATTGATGGGGTGCGATACATTTTCTACTCCGATTGCAATAGAGGGCATGTTATTATTACTATATATTAAAAAAAACTTATTAGCATATAACCACCATATTATATAACTATTATACTAAGTTTGCACTAATGTAATAGTTGTCAAACAAATCCTTTTTGTTATATTTGTCATTTCATATCCTTGCAAAGTGTATTATTTTTGTTATATTAGAAACATGAGGATGAATTACCCACCTAATCTTATTGAGCATCATATTCTCATGAGGTGTCCGCCAAATCTACTTGAGCATGAGCTACTGAATTTAGGTACGATACAAAAGTGGGTGTTGTCCATTTAATCTTCTTGAGCATTAACTGCTCATGAGCTACTGAATTTAGGTGCCTCTACTTGTGCATCAACTACTCTCGAGCTGTTGAATTTAGGTGCCTCTGCTTGAGTATAATTTTCTCACGAGCTGTTGAATTTAGGTGCCTCACAATTTGGTGTCACCAGAGTTATTTACCTCACCTTAGCCAACAACTTTTTCACCGGTCTAATCCCAAAGAGCATCGACCAAGCATCCAACACATTCCTTAAAGTTTTATTATTAAACAATCAATTATTAAAAATAGCCATTCCTTTCAATGCAAGCTTATACATGTTAAACGGTCCAATACCCCATTCATTTGGTTGTCTCGCAAAAATGGAATTCCTTAATTTATGTTAAAACCAATTATATGGGCACCAGTATGTCGCACGGTGGCTCCATCGCCTACATATGTTGCTTTAATAAAGCACCATTTGTTAATTATGTTGACGCACGGTGTTGAGGCTTTAGTAAGGTATGAAAAATTATTGTCAATACTGATTATCAATATTCAATAATGCTACAGACAAAACAATGGACATGAAAGGTGTTCAATGTGTCATCTACAGTTATTATTGTTAAGGTAATACGTAAAACCATTTATTGTTAGCCCCTCGACATTTACCCTCATCATTTATGTATACCTTGAATATTTTACACACATGGATGTGAGATGGGGTGCGACACATGAGCTGATACATTCAAAGAAGATGTGCCATCAATACCACTTATTTAAAAGAAATTATTGACACATAAATTAATAAAACATATTAATTTCAATTGTTTCAAAAAACTTAACTCATACCCAAATGTAAGATAAGGTGTGACTCCATCATGCGAGGTTGGTTCAGACATATGTGTCCCACCTCCCTATGGCATAGAACTAGATGAGGTTCTTGTAACCCTTCCTATCCCTCAACTAACAAAAACTATTCTTGTAGACACCACATTCTAGGACCCCCTAAATCTCTCCTTAGGTCCCTAGCACCTCCCCATTTAACTACAAACCCTAGGTCATACTCCGAGTACCGATCTAGAGGCTATCGGGTGCTCCCGGGGCCAATTTGACTCCGGTCAACTCTATTATCAGAGAGAAAGCTCGATGAATCTTAGAAGGGATCTGAATCCCATTTCCAAAGGTCTGCTCTATACGTGAATCGACATAACGATTTAGACGAACAAACCATTTTACCATCGAAAATCGATCTAGAGGCCACCGGGCACTCCCGGGCCCCGATTTAACCCCAATCAACTTCTTCTTCAAATCAAAAGCTCTTTTAATCTTTGAAGGCACTGAAACCCCTTTCTAACGGTCTGACTCATGCATGAAATGACATAACTGTTCGGACGAACGATCTGTTTTCCCTCAAAAATTGATTCGAAGGCCACCGAGCGCTCCCGGGTTCTGTTTGACCAAGGATAACTATTCAGCTCAAATGAGACTGAATTAATATCTAAAGGGAACTGAATACCCTTTCCAATGGTCCACCCCATGCACGATTCTGATTTACGATACGGACGAACGATCCATTTTACTTTGGGAGCTCACCGGGCACTTTCGGGCCTCGTTGACCACGGTCAACTTTCCAAACCAAGCGAAGATCTTTGTAATGTTGAAGTAACTAACATAAAATTTCCAACGGTCCACCCCATGCATGATTCTAACTTATTGTTCGAACGAACGATTCATTTTTGTCTGACGATCTCCCATCCAAAGGATCGACATACGATTCCGAGCCACATTTGACCCAAAGTAAACTCTCGGACCCGAGAGAGGTCTAAAGGACTCTTGAAGGTCTCTAAACTACCTTTCTAACGGTATGATCCATGTGCAATTTTGATCAACGAATTGCATCCTACGACCATTTTTCTCAAAAAATCTGCACGAGACTATCGATTGGTAGGTCAATTTCCCTGCCAATCGGTAGTGTGCCTAGGTTTACCTGCCGATTGGCAGGGCTGGGAAGATGTCGATCAACACCCTGTAAGGACAAAAAATTCTAATTGAGTCCTTTGTTGTTTTGGCTCAATACCGGATAAAACGTTTAGATCATAGGATAGAGTTCTTGACCATCCTTCAAGTCTATGACATACTTGAGTTGAAGATGTAGCCACCAAGATTATAAAGCTTCATCAAATGCCGAGTTTATTGTGCCTCATTTCTACGTCAACAACATTTGTTCCGTTTACTCCTAAGGTATGAATGCATTACATATTTATATGTGAACTTGGAACAATTAGTATTGGGTGTAAGTTTTGTTTAAACTGTTGTTTATTTTCAGAAGGTTTCTTTAAATCATTAAAATAAAGTTTCTGGGCTAAAATCAAAATTTTAAGCTTTCTGGATTTTCGTTCGAAATTGTCGTTCGAACGAGTTTTTCGTTCGAACGAGAATTTCGTTCAAACGAGTTTGCCAATGAGATTTTCCCATTACCCACTGGAACTTCGTTAGAAGGGTCGTTCGAACGAGACTTCGTTCGAACAAAAATCTCGTTCGAATGAGATTTCGGGCGAGAAATTTCTTTGGCAATTTTGAGCAGTTTTTCCCATGTTTCCACTCACGTTTATCCACTAACTTTTGAACGGACTTAAGAGGTGCGGGAACCAACTTTTTCAATATAACTTTTTCATATTATTCCATCTCCTAGAGAGAGTTTTGAGAGTTCAATTTTCCAAGAAAAAGTTCATGTTTTGAGTGCCTATTTTTCAAGAAAAAATTCATTAAACACTCTTATTTTCACCCATATTGTTTATTCCAAGTTTCAATATATATATATATCATTGCTTGGAGTGTTTGGCACCGGGTTTTAATCTACTATTTGAAGAGTTCGTTTGGGTTTTCTTCTACATCCCATAAGGAAGAAGTTCGGGTTTTGCTGCGGCATTCTCACATGGTGAAAGGCACCATGTGTGGTTAACGGTGGTTCCTACAGCCTCATTGTTGGTTTCTAAGGTTTCGGTGGAGTCCGAGATTATCGGCTAGGCAGAGGTAGTTACAAGAAGACGCGTCGGGGCTTGAAGGAGTCGAGTCGAGTGTTGTAAGTCATCTTGCTTGTAATTGTAATTATGTACTTAATGGACTTAAGGCTAGGGTCGTCCGAGATTGTTTCTCGTTGTGGGTTTTTCCTCATACATCGTGGTGTAATGGTTATTTATTTATTTTATCTTTTGCAAAATCACCTAGAACGCATGCTTAGGTAAAAAGATAAAATTTGGTTTAAATCACTACTTGTTTAATTTGGTGCTAACATGAATTTGGGTAAATGTTAATTTATTTCAAGTCATCATTTAATTTGTTAAAATTGGTTGGCCTAATTTGGTAATATTGAAAATATGACTTAGGAAAATTTCTAGGACTTGCTTTAAATTGGTTTAAGTGAAAAATGTATTTGTTGTCTAATTTAATTTCACTTTGAGTTTGTTTAATTTTAATTTGTAAAAGAAATTACAATTTGTTTTTAATTGAACCATCTCACTTCCGCATCTTCAAAAAGGAAATTGTATTATTTTTTTATAAGATCTCAAAAATTGGGGGCCTCGTGCTCCAACACCCCCCCTCTGACCCTATAAATATAGGACATGCTATTGTAATTGGTATTGATATAAATTGGTATTGGTATTGGTATGAATTGAAATTGATATAAATTGATATTGGTATTTATTGTTATCATTGTATTTGAGCATTAATTCAAAGTTCATGTACATGTTTGTACTAATAATAACAATTTTTGCAGAAAATGACTTCATCTGGGTGCGGTAGCGGACGCGATGAGGTATCCTCGACCAGTAGGCCCCCAAAATGAGGCAAATTGGGGTCCGTCGTCGAGAATAAGACGACATTATTGTCTAGAGCTCTAGAGTTGATAAAGGCGATTATTGTCCCGAGGTACACTGATTGGAGAGCCGTGCCTGTTGACCTCAAGTTGAACATCTGGGGGGACACTACAGGTACTGTGTTTATATTTATATTTATATTTTTAATAAACTAACACTTACTTTCTTTTTGGTTTGTATTTGTTTGACATGAGCAATTCGGCCTGCTCGCATATCTTCGCGACTCCACGTTGGAGTAATTGAGGGATCAATATTAGACGTGGAAGAAGAATTTGCGGGTAGGATACTTTGGGAAGACCGGGGAGTCCATTAGGAGACTACGTGACACCGTCCCCCTGAAGGATATGATCTCATTGTCACAATAGAAAAACTTGATCGACAATGAGACCAATGAGCGACAATTGGCATCTCTCCAATCGGGGAGGGACAACCGGGCAAAAAAGTAGAATGTACACTACTCCGGGAGGATGTCTTAGGCCGAGGTGGAGCATAGGATGGTATGTTTTTATTTTTCTTTAATTTTAGTCATTCTAATTTAGCATTACTTTGCGTTACTTACTAATTTTGTATTATTTTATTTCAGACAGGGGGAGTGGCCCTGGGGGTAGGCCATATAGGCTCAATTCAGACGAAAAAGGGCAAGGACAAGGAGGTGGCTCCTAGCGTAGCAACCACCATTGTAAGTTATAAATGTTTAATTTTTTTAATTATGTTATAATTTTTTATTTACTTCATTAACTAATTATGTACTTTCTATCTTTTCAGGCAAAGCTTAAGGAAGTGCATGAGTTGCTGCCTAATGCCGAAAAAGCATCTTTGGCTACAGATGCACTCAGCCAAGTGCTCGATCCGGATAGCAAGGGGAGGACTAGGGGTGAGCTCACGGGTGGGGAAGTATAGGATCATCGGAATGGAGATGACCAATAGCGAGTTGGCACATAAGGTGGACACCCATGAGGATAAGCTATCAAGGTTAGAGGCGACGGTCCTAGATATGTACGCCTTCATGAAGTGTCAGTTGGGCAAGGACAAGGGAAATGAGAAGGAGAAGGAGAATGAGGTATAGGTAGACGAGGACGAGGAAGCCACTGCTTCATCGTCGATACGCACAGACTCGATGCCATATGATGATCCATTTCCCATCGTGACCCCCACCGAGCGACCTATGTCAATAATCAGTTGGTCGAGTGTGTTTCTATGCGACATATATTACGGGGAGTCAATAGAAAGGGGGTTGAGTGATCCGAGCTTCCTCCCAAGTATGCTGGTTCATGGACGTCCCCTACAAGATATTAGAGCAAGAGTGTGCATCACACATGTAGTGGAGGGAAATGAGAACTCATCTTTGTGGTTACGCGAATAATGCGGCGTTTAGAATATTGCGGGGTATCTCAATTCATATATTGTGTGGCCTTTCTTCCTCATCCGACCCGCTCCTTCTTCATAACATTATTTCTATCTTTTTATTTGAATATTTGGATATTGGATTGTATTTGTATTTTTTTTTGGTACATGTTGGTTTCGATATGGATATTTGGATTTATATTTTATTTGGATATGGATTATATATGCCATGATTTGGTATATTATTTCTATTTTATTTGGATATATGCTGTTTGGGCAGGTACAATTTTGTT
Source organism: Sambucus nigra (assembly GCA_949130495.1). Taxonomy (NCBI): domain Eukaryota; kingdom Viridiplantae; phylum Streptophyta; class Magnoliopsida; order Dipsacales; family Adoxaceae; genus Sambucus; species Sambucus nigra. The sequence continues at coordinate 247,432,898 of OX422210.1, forward strand.
ATAACAGGTACAAATATACTGCTGGGCAGTGGCAGTTGCCATACTGCCTAACAATTTTTTTTAATTATGTCCAGAATTGTCATGGTCAAAGACCGTGATAAGTTCGTGATAAAGAAACTTGTCATGGACTTGTCATGGCCTTTAACATGACAATTATTTGGGTTTTGTCACGAGCTTGTCACGGTCTTCGACCGTGACAAATATTGTCAAGGTCAAAGACAGTGACATGACCGTGACAAAGAAGTTGTCACCCCAAACTTGTCACGGTCAAAGACCTTGACAAGTTTGGTGTTGTGTAGAGTCTCTCTGACTAGCATATCTCATTTCTTCTACTTTTGAACTAACGCCACTATTTTGAGTTTTTGGACGTATATTAACTTCCTTGGTTTCAAAAAATATGAATAATACAAGACTTGAATCTAATCGCATCCTCTTAAAGAACCAATGCCAAACTCAATATTTTGTTAGGTATTTGGACATCTTTTTTCAATCCATTACTCTAAAAAAATTTATGAAGATATAAATCAATAGTGATTTAGATTTATATTTAGAATACTGATAACTAATAGATATACTCACATGATAACAATGTGTTTTTTGAAATCATATACACATTAAGTTTTAAAAAGGTGTTTAATAACATGTATTATGTAATTATTTAGAATATGACACACAAAGTACTCAATAAATGGAGCAACTATGTCAGTGTTTGAAAGAGCATATCGATGAACTTGCATAACACTTACTGAATTGAGTCAAAATTTTAGTCCTTTCCCCATAACACGACCATTGTCATTATCTCCATCATCATTTCTAAGAGGTTAACAAGACTTAGTTTCAATATTATCATTCATATACCTCGAACAATTGGTCATGCATTCCTCTATAAGAACAAACTTAGTAATAGAGGCCTAAAGATGAACATGACTACACACAAAGAGTTTTAACGTATGAAAAATATTTCTATTGGATACATTGAATGGTAGAGAATAGACCTGTAAATCATTAATTCATCTGCCAAATGTATATGCAAGTGTTCCATAACATCAAATAATCCGAGAGGGAATATTTTCTCAAGAGTGCAAAGTGTAATAGGTATACGATCTTCAAAATTTTCTAAATAAACTATGGTATTTCCATTCGAGCATACTGCAAAGTAAATGCTTTGACATTATGTTTGGAACTACCCTCCGTAAAGCTATGTGAAGTAATTATTGCATTAGAACATGATTTTCATTACTTTTAAGTCCCCATACACTTCGCTCTTGAGGGTGGGCACTTTTTAAAATATTTGATGAATAATTATCCAGTACTCTAACATCTCACAACACTTAGAAAAATGTCCTTCTATGGGTTGCTTGTTGTAAACACTACAGGAGCAATGTACCCCATATTTTTACCTCGTGGATTAGGATGCAACTTTGGTCTAATATTCATCTCTTGTAAGTCTTTGCATGCCTTCAAGTTGTCCTTTGTTTTATACTTATTGCGTAACAATGTAAATAGACATTATGATATACATTTTTTCAATATGCATAACACTAAGATTGGGAAGAATCAAATTATCCTCCTAATATGAAAATTCAAAGCAGATACTATTCTTCTTCCAATTCAATCTCATCTTCGGCACCTTACCTTTTGTATTTTGGCATGTTTCTTTTTTATTTTCTCTTTTTCCTTTTTTCTAAATACGTCTTCCTTCTTGTATTCATTTCAATGCCCAACTCATTTAGTTGTTGAAGAACTGGTGATCTAAATAATTCTAATGGGGGTGGCCTCATATCAACCTTCCCATTAAAAGTCTCTTTCTCTTTTCGAAAATTATGGCGTGGTGATAGAAATCGACACTGACCCCAATAATAAAATTTATTACCATTTTTCAATCAGGTTGGTTGATGATCTTTGTTGCAATAAGGACATCAAAATTCCCCTTAGTTCTATATCCTGATAGTATATTATATGCAGTAGAATCACTAATTTTCCACATTAACATTGCACGTAATTGAAAAAATTATTTGCTTGAGACATCGTAAGTTTTTACTCCATCACTCTATAACTCTCTTAACTTATCAATTAATGGTTGTAAAAATACATCAATTTTATCATAGGGTCCCTTGGGTCCATCAATAATAATAGACAAAATGAAATTCTTTTGTTTCATGAACAACTAGACAAGTACTGTGTGCAACATTCATATTACCAAATGGATTGAAGCATCAGTTGCTAACCCAAGTCTGACATTGTGACTGTCACTCGCAAAGGATGGGTTACGCTCATCAAGTGCTTTACAAGAACGAGATTCTGTAGGATGCCTTATCACACCATTATTGATACATTCCTCTGCATTCCATTTCAATAGTTGAGCAGTACATGAGGACCACAACAATCTTTGTAGTCATGGTTTTAAAGGAAAACAAGTTACCTTTTTTTTATTGCTACTTTTGTACCTTATTGGATCTAATTAACATCACTGAAAATATTCATTTTATACCTACGAGCCTAACAAATGTCACACCTTTTAAGAGTCTCGGTTTCATTTCAAATCAATAAACAGTTATTAGGCATGCGTTTTATGTTTTATACATGAATCCCAAGTCCGTAGTTAATTTTTTGGCATAGTAGAAGGATTTCATAATTCTAGCATTTGGGAATACCTTTGTAAAAAATTCTAACAGCACCGTGAATGAACGATTTGTCCATCCATAAAGTTTCTTAAAATGAAGGAGTTCAATGACAAATGAGAGTTCCATAATCCCTTCAGAGTTTTCATACAACTCATTTTCTGCATATTCTATAAGTTTGAAATATTTGGGAAAATTTTGTTCTGGCATCACATCATCTTCAAATCCATCATTACCCATACTTCCTTTCATATGCGTAATCCATGTTACCTCTTGAGCCATTATCGTCCCTAAGTTCGATTCAATTGGTGTATCAATCGTATCCTCCACAAAATTATTTACGTCACTATTTAAATTATCAAAACAATCCCTATGAAAAATCCAATCCTTGTAACTCCCCTCAAAATCACACATCTATATGTGTCCCTTTATAGCTCGTACATTATGGTAGACTTGGTTTACACATATACTTCATGGGAATTTTATATGTGTCATCTGCATATCCTTATTACTAAATGCAAAGTTAATTAAACTTTTAATCCCATCCATGTATTCCTTTAAATTAAAACCACTTAATTCAATCCAACTATTTATCTATATTAACTCAATAATGTCTTGTTTAAAACTAAAGAGATTAACCATTTAAAAAGGATAATAAATAAACAATTACCTTAGAATGTATTAGATAAAAATTTACAAGAATATAAGTGGAAGAAATAATCAGTTTTTGGTCCCTTGTTGAATTTATGAATATTGGGAGAGTACAAAACAGAGCATGAAACAATATAAAAAAATATATTTACGTTTTTCTTTCCTAATGAATTGACACGCGACTATTAATAGAACTAGTCGTAACTCGTGCAATGCACAGGCATGTGCGAGAAAAAAAAAATATAATATAATCAAACTGTTATTTCATTATGGAAAGATTTATGTACTTGTCCAAGCAAGTAGTACACACAAAAAACACTCACCAAGTGCAAAATATGGGTGGTATTGTAAAATAAAAATCTTCATACAGTAGAAACTGTATATTACATATATGGATTAATTATCCACAATAAAAGGAGGACCAAGTGTGAATTTGGTTGACAATGTTTTATAAGAAAACCATTCCTCCCAATGTTGATCCCTTGTTATCACCCTTATCAACATGCACCATTTTTTAAAATATATCCACACGACTTTACTTCCACGTGACAAAAATCAATAATTACACGATCTATAATTAGCACTAAATTCTATATACAATCAACGCATACAAATGTATTCATGTCCTCATTACTTACTGACCATACATTGATTCATTAATAACAAACCTTAGTTACTTACTAATTGATAGCCTGGGGAAACTGGGGCCTTCGAGTTACCTAGTCGTTTTTGGCTCCCACCACTGTGCCAAAAATGTAAACTTTAACCACACTAATTACGGGAGTATAGCAGCTAGTCCGGGTATTGAATCCACAGGGAATGTTGCTAGACATTAATTGATTTATTACTTCTCAATAAAAGTGTAAAAGAGGAAAGTTATAACAAAATATAAATCTAGGCATGTATTTAAACAAATATTAACAAAACAAGTAAAAACTATAGATTGAGAATAACATCCCTCACCTCGAGTTAATTAGTATAAAAGGTTACATGGGAAGACGAGTTTAGCAAGATTAACTCTCATTTCATCAATTAATTAAATCTAAAGTTGTCACCCCATAAATTCTCATAAAAGCCTACTATGATTTTGGCGTCAACAAATATCCCGAAAATTACGCACGCAATGTTGTAAATATGCCGCATACATGATATACACTGTTAAATCTCCTAGGCATAAAATCAAGAGCAAGCTCACCCATTTAAACTCATATAATCCATTACCAAAGAAAAGCAATCCATTAATCCAAGATTTTTTCAATCATCTCAACCTAAACTAAATTAGCTACAAAGCATTGTAAATGACATGAATTAAAGGAAACCAAGTAAATACGAAACCAGGAAATTATTTAAGATAACTAATTAAAAAATATTGAAAATAACTATGGAAGCTTATATAAATGTGGAAGATCACGAATAGTGTTACTTACATACACAAATGGGTTAAACCCTAGGAGAGAGAGAGAGAATCTCTCACCAATAAAAAATATCTGCCTAATTTGATATATCTCTCTAAAATAAAAGCCCTCACTTTCTATTTATACCACTAAACAAAAAACAAAAAAACAAAGCAAAATAACCCAAAAATAACAATTTGTGCATTTTTCTGATGCTCGATGTCAACCTCGAAAAGGACCCGGTCGACCTTGACTCTGGTAGCTACTTCTCACTCCAATCAAATTTTGGCATTTCGCATGTAAAATGATATAAAAACTTCATACGGACTCAGAATGATGTGCGGTCGGAACACACGCGAAGATAATTCAGTTCTATACATGATGTTGTTTTCAAACCATCCAAATTGTGCAACATGAATTTACAAAATTACCCTTGAAGTAGAAGAACTTATCGAAACTTTCTAAAAACGGCCATAACATCCTCATTTGGGATCAGAATGATGCACGGTCAATGGCCACGCAAAGATAATTTGATGATCTACATGTTAATAATTTTATATCATACAAAATATGGAGTTTAAAAGACCAAATTACACTTTAGGTTGCATTTTACGATGAAACTTTTCTAAAACGTATCTAATTTCACACCATGCTTCAATAATACCTACAAAAGCTCAAACATACCTCACAAAACATATAAACATATAAAACAAAGGTTATCCAATATATGAGCTTAAATATAGGAATTAACGAACACGAGAATACTAGAATGTTCAAGAATAAAGGGTATTAAATGCAATATTCATGACTAATCACTCCCCCTAACTTACATATTGCTAGTCCCTAGCAATAAAGATGAATGGAAATGAGAAAAAAAGTTAGACCAAATATATATATATATATATATATATATATATATATATATATATCATTGAGAGTCACTTTCCTAGGGAACATGATTGCATTCAGCATATGCAATAAGCCGTTAAATCCCCAGGTTACCCTAGTGGATGGGTGTTGTTTCGTGAGAATTTTCAGTGATGAAACCCACAAACATCAAAGTTTTCTTAAAAATTATGCCCAAATAACATTGCGATAAACCCAACAATAACGAAAAATATTTCAACATATTATTAGCATGGTGAATGAAATCACCTAAAAGTCCCTAATCATTAACATTAGAATCACTTCATTATAATTGAAACCTTAAAAGTGGGAGGAAAAGGGAGCACATGTAAAGTACGATTTGGGAAAACTTTTATGAACTGGATAAATGTTAAAGCATGCATAGATGTCAACCCTCTTTGGTGTTTACACTCAATAAATGAAATCACTATGAAATGGGGTGTAACACACACGGTACATGTGGGCATAAAGAGTAATTGTAAATGAAATCTAGGCCGTGCACATGTCACAATGAAGAACGTTATATATAAAATAAAAAATATTGCAATCTCAATAAAAGGATATCATCATTAAAAGAGGTGAAATGCATTTTCACAAATTATCGCAATTATTTAAACTTTTGAATTGCATTCACCTTAGGATCATATAGGACTTTTATAGGGTTGTAATGTAGGCTAGGTTCGAGTTATGAAATGAAAGGAATATGTAAGCATTCAAAGGTTTTGGGGGATGAAACACTTGAAAAAATGGAAAGTTGTGGGGAATTTCAAAATTGGAATATGATTTCAATAACAAGGATTGAATATAACTTTGGAAAGTGACAAATATTAATGAACACAATGTACAAAATGGGCATACTTTCTCTTTCTTTTGTTTTCTTCTTTTTCTCTTCTTATTCTTTTGTTTTATTTTTCTTCCCCATTTTTTCCGTTTTTCTTCACCTTTTCTTTTCTTTAACACTCTTACATGCTTAATTGATACCACATAACAATAAAATCATGAAATCCCAAATATCATTCCAAACAAAGGTATGGAAGGTAATATATATCGTTCATAACTCTATTATAGAGTTGGTTATGGGATTTTGGGTTTTGAAACAAAAGGCTACATTAAGGCTCAAAGGGGTTGACTAGGGAAAACATATAAGGTGAGGTCAAGGTTAATATGGGTGACATAACAAAGAGGGCCTATTATCCTTTCCTAAAGTTCACTCAATTCTTGAGTCAAAACAACTTTAAAAATCATGATCAAGTAACACATCTGAAAATAACTCAATTAATGAACGATCAATGAAAGAATTGTAAGATTACCGATGATTTTAACATTTTCAAAAAGGAAAGTGTAATGTAAAAACACTCACAAATGAAGAAAAGCGCAAAGCTCACTATGTGTAAGTATATAAAAGGTTATCGAGTTCTGAAAATCATAAACCAAATCATTTAAACAAGAAAAATGCACGTGCTCATGGGTTTAAAGTTTAATTCATGAAGTTTTTCATAATATCAATGATTCTAGGACTAAAGTCTAATAATTTATAAAATCAAGAACATGCGTCATTGAATTATCTATTGGATCGGGCATTTATTTAAAATTTGCCATCGGAAACAAAGGCAAAATGGGCAATAAATGAGAAAAAATAAAGAAAATATTTTTGAATTTTTTCAATTTTTACCAAAAAAGAATACTTGGGAAGGACATATAATTAATCAATGGAACTTAAAAAGTGTGGATAGTATATCCCACACCCCCTAACTTAAACCTTGCATTGTCCTCATAGTAAATTAAACACCAAGTTAAATTGGGAAAAATAATGATATTACCTAAAATGGAGCGATCTATGGAAAGTACAAGTCTAAATATTCTACAAAACTTGTTAGCACGAAGCATAACGAAAAAAAGAATAAAAAAAACTTAACTGTTTACACTAGACAATAAGTAAAAAGACAAAAAATGAAGCAAATTATTATGTACAACCTACAATTTTTACTTCTAACTAACTATACACTAGAATTTAAAATTTTTTAAGGCCCATCCAAAATATGATTTTAACTTTGAGGGATTAATGGTATTCCCTCATTTGAGTGCATACCTTCCGAAAAATATGAATTCGGTTTGAACAACAGAAAGTATGTGTAAGGAGAAAGAAAGGAACCATCACTAATTAAAAGTTTTTAGGAGATAATGGGGGGTTTGGATAAAACGGGTGACAAATACACATGGCATCCAAAAAAAATGAATTTCCTCCCAAAAAGTTTCAAATGGAATGGGAAGTGGCGCACATGAAGACAAAATTGTATTCGTGGAAAACAACTCTAGCAAGTAATCCTCATCGGTGAAAGGGTTGAAGATTATAAAGTTTTGAACAAATTAATGGGATACTTGTAATGGTTCGATAATGGATAATGAAAAGGTGGAGGAAATAAATTCAATCTCGAGAGGTGAGTTATCATCGCTCAAAGATTGAATTTCGAAGGAGATAGGATCATTTCAAATGAAACTTTATTCTTTGGTTATCAAAGAAGAAATCATTTCATTGAAAATAGATACTACATCCAGTTCTTTCTCACTTTCATTCTCTATTATGCCATGGGCAAAGAGAAGAACGGTTTGTTCCAAAGTAGGATGGTTTGTTCCAAAGTAGGCATCGATTCCTCATTTAGTTCAAAACATTCCTCAATTTCAAAAGTCTCAAAAGGAAAATCATCATTGGATTTGAATAATCCATCCAACTCTTCTACCCAACAATGATTTTCTTCCCGATAATGGTTTTCAAGTTTTTTATTGTCAAGAATGAGCAAGCCTTCATGTAATGTCATAGGTAGAGGAATGAATTCCTGAAAATGAGAAGTTTATAAACTATCCTCTGAACTACTATCGAAATTATTATTGTAAGAATTTTGAAAGATATTGGTTTCACCATTCTTATTATAATGACTTCATGGCCTATTGTCAGAATGATCCATCTCAAGATTTCTATAATCCATAACTTAACTTTGGTAATACCCACCCAAATTCGTGGATTTAAGGGGATTTTGAGAATTATCGTTACGATTAGCGAAAACATTGAAATAAGACATGATTACCCCAATAAGCTCAAGATGAGAAAATCCACAAAGTGGTGTACGGTCGATAGATTCAATCATTTCTTGGCGCTCAAATGTATAAGTCCTACAAAACTAGTTAATAAAGAATAAAAATAGAAGAAAAAATGTCATGAAATACTAGATAAATTAAATTCTAAAACAAATAAATCCCCGGCAATGGCGCCATTTTGATAGCCTGGGGAAACCGGGCGTTCGAGTTACCTACGAAAGTCATTATTTTTAGCTCCCACCGCTATGCAAAAAAATGTAAACTTTAACCACATTCTTTATGGGAGTATATCAGATAATCTGGGTATCGAATCTATAGGGAATGTTTCTAGACGTTAATTGGTTTATTAATTCTCAATAAAAGTATAAAAGTTTAATATTATAATAAAAGATAAATCTAGGCATGTATTTAAACTAAGATTAACAAAACAAGTAAAAACTATAGATTGAGAATAATATTCCTCACCTCAGGTTAATTAGTATAAATGGTTACGTGGGAAGACAAGTTTAGTAAGATTAAATCTAATTTTATCAATTAATTAGACCTAGAGCTGTCACCCCCTAAACTTCCCATAAAATCTTACTATGATTTAGGTGTTAACAAATATCCTGAAAATTACGCACGCAAGGTCGTAAATACAGTGGATATGTGATATACACCGTCAAATCTCCTAGGTGTAAAATCAAGAATAACCTAATCCATTTAAACTCAAATAATACATCACCAAAGCAAAGTAACCCATTAATCCAAGGTGAGTTCAATCATCTCAACCTAAACTAAGTTAGTTATAAAGCATTGTAAATGACATGAATTAACGGAAAGCAAGTATATAGGAAAGCAAGAAATTATGAAATACATCTAATTAACAAAGATGGAAAACAACTATGGAAGCTTATATAAATGGAGAAGAACATGAATAATGATACTTACATACACAAATGGCTTAAACCCTAGGAGAGAGAGACAAATTCTCAATACCAAAATTATCTCCCCAATCTGATATATCTCTCTAAAATAAAAACCCCCACTTTCTATTTGTACCCCTAAACAAAAAACAAGTAAAATAAAGCAAAGTAACCCAAAAAATAACAATTTGATATTTACTAATGCTCAAGCTCGACCTAGAAAAGGTCCTGGTCGACTTTTACTCTGGAAGCCCCCTTCTCACTCTAATCTAATTTTGACAAGTCACACGAAAAAGGCTATATAAACTTCATACGGACTCAAAATGATGCGCAGTCAGAACCCACATAAAGATAATTAAATTATATACATGATGGTGTTTTGAAACCATCCAAATTATGCAATATGAAATTACCAAATTAGCCTTAAAGTAAAAGAACATGCCATAACTTTCAAAAATCAGTCTTAACTTCCTCATTCGGGATCAGAATGACGCACGGTCAGCGGCCACGAGAAGCAAATGTGATGATCTACGTGTTGGAAATTTTATGTCATACAAAATATGGAGATTGAAAAGATAAAATTGGTCTTGAAGTTGCATTTTGCGATTAACTTTTCCAAAACGTATCCAACTTCACACTATGCATCCATAATACCTACAAAAGCTCTAATATACCTAAAAAACATATAAACATATAAAATAAAGGTAATCCAATATATGAGCTTAAATATAGGAACTAACGGACACGAGAATACTAGAACGTGAAAGAACAACGGGTACTAAATACAATATTCATGACTAATCACTAATCATACCTCGATTTTCTAGTAAAAAAACTTACTTTAGTTAAGTAATAAAAATATATCTTCATCAAATAAACATTATTTTACATGTTTCTATCTTTTAGATTAATTTTTAACTTTATACATATTAATGTATTCTATATACTAGATTGTTTGAATGGTTAAAATTCCATGTCAATGTGTAAAAGTATAGTAAAAGTGATTATTAAGCATTCATTTGCCTATATTAATTGTTATACCATACTGTGGTATGAATCTTGGACGTATTAAAAGAGGACACGTGGACTCATTAATCACATAAATGAGGTCGTCTCAGTTACCAATCTATTCGACCACAACATCACAATCAGTCAGTTTAGCTTAACTAGCTCACAGCAGGTTAGCACCATCATGTAACTCCATCAAAGTAAGCGTGTACTGTATGATTGGATGATGTCAATAGTTCATACACATGGGGGAGATATGCAAATATTCCCCATGTGCCCATAATAAACTTAATAGTTATTCTCTCACTAACATATAAAATGTGTACCTGCCTAACCTATAAAGGCATGACTCATGTAACTCTCTATTATCTCTCTTATAATAGCCTATAAATAGCACACAAACCCTCATATTAAAAAGATTAAGATATTTTTAACTTACCGTTATGTTGTCAAAGTCTAGGGTGAACTTGAGAGCTTGTATCCAACCTTTATCCATGGTTTTTTCTAGTGAATCAATACAATCAACACTTGCATATGTGGACATAGACACCTTCTTGGGCCAAACCACCTAAATCTGGTTTCATTCTCTTTCTCTCATCCATTTATTTTATTTTCTCTGGATTAGCATTGTTATGATATATATCTCTTTATCTGTTATAGCTTGTAATTAGTATACTCTTGCTAAGAACAAATTGGTGTACTAGTTCTAGGCGATAACATGTCTGTAGGAAATGGCAATGCATTTTTTGCATTTCACCATTGTTATTTCTTGAAAGTCGATGATACCCAGCTCTGGAAAATCAGTGAATTACAATCCGACTCATCTGTATTTTATTAGGTTAGAGTTATTTTTATTAATTTTTATTCAATTCATTTTAATCCCTTCAATCTACCATCAAATCCATTTTTTCCTGCATTATATTCACTTTTTATACCATTTCTACTACTGTATTTGATGTACTCTATTGTTGCTGTAACAAAGCTTCATTTTTTATAAATACAATGAAAATGGTGAAAAACCCAAAAAGTAATTGAGACACTGAAGGAGTTCCTCATTTATGCATGTGGGTATGGGATACCTATAGGGGATCTTAATGAGCATAGCTAGAGGCTAGAAGGCTATGCAGGATAGTGTGAAGCAATTAGCACCAAAAGTTTTGGCCGGGCAAAATAGGCCCATGATGAACCCCGTTACCTCTAAAAGGGGTGAAAACTGTGACAGGAGGCTAGAAATTTCACCTCTTACTCATTACAATAGATCAACTGAAAATCCTAGGAGATTGGACTTGGACTTACGAGGCAAAGGTAGCAGGTCCAGGTACTCTAGAATAGGGCGAGGTGATAGATCGTATCATCCAACGGCAACATCCACCACCAGATTTGTTAGATATTATGATGAACATATCTATTTTGTTAAATGACCAAATGTTCTAGAGATTCTGCATTTGATTATTTGGGCCCAAGAGAAATAAGGTCACACCAATATAGGGAACTAAGAGAGCCCATAGAATAAAGAGAAGAGCTCAGGAGGTGTGAGATGAGAAGAGTTGAGTGCTTAACTAAGTCAAAGCCAACTGTGCCAAGGTCTTTTAGAGCCGAGCAGACTTCTAAGGAAGAAAGCTTAACTAAAACTCACGACCGAGTAGATAAACCAGTAGCAGTGAAGGCCGAGAAAAAAACCCATATAAGGTATCTACTTAGCATTTAGAAGTTCATTTGGGTGAGATTATCAAAATAAAGAACCCTTTATAGAGGGGCTTTATTCAAAGTCCATCGTTCACAGCTGTAATAGTGGGTTATCTAACACTCGTAAAATTTAAACCTCCTATAATCACTCCCAAGTATGATGGAAAATCAGATCCTATATTAAATGTGGAACAGTACCAAGTGGATTCAAATATCTACTCCATTTCGAACGAGATGCGCTGAAGGGCCTTTTCCAGTACTATCACCGAGTCGACCCAAATTTAGTATAATGATTTACCATGAGGGAAGACCTCAAACTTTCAGTAATTGACCGACCTATTTATTATTAATTTTTATTTTGGTATGAATCCACTTGTTAAGCGTCCACCAAAAGGAGGATGAAATGACAAGGGAGATCATCACACTCTTTAATACTAAGAATCTTGAGGTGGTCGATTACGATGATAATGTCGCAATCATGGAAGTTATTAGTGGGTGACTACCTGGGAAGATATACTAAGCACTAGCTAAAGAACCATCGAGCACGATGGTCAAACTTCTAGCCAAGGCAACCAAAATTATAAATGTTGAGAAAGTAATGGTGACAAAGGATTCTAGCCACACAAAGTGTGATGTTGGCAAGAGCTCAGATAAGAAAAACAATTCTTAGGGCAATAAATATGACAAGTTGAAGAGATATAATGAATATACTCCACTAAATTTGGGCATCCACCTCATCCTCGATGAGATCTGAGAAAGTAGTGACCTCAAGATGTCCGATAAATTGAAGGCTCCACCAAATAGGAGAGATAAAAGCAAGTATTGCGAGTTTCATAAAAATCACGACCACACCACTGACAATTGATTAGGCCTAAAGAAAGAGGCTAAGGCCTTGATAAGAAAAATAATCTGGTAAAGTATCTAGACAAAGGTGGTCGAGTAGATAGAAGGGATAAGAAGAAGGGATACATCATGGATATTGTATATTTGCACCCTTTATTCTTATGCATTCTAGCGTTATTGTATTCCATATTTCCTAATTTTAATCCCATATATTGGTTAACCTTTGTTATATATATATATATATATATATATATATATAATTTGCAAGGTTTACTTGAGCTTTTATAGGTGTTGGAATACTTAGTGAAGTAATTGGTTGCAATTCGGGGAAGTTCCGTCGCACGATGCAACTTCAAGGGAATTTTTCAATTTCAAACTTCAGAATTTGGGCATTTGTAATACATGGTTTTGTATCTCATCAAATTATATTAGCATGGCCACTAACCGTGGGTCATTCCAAGTTTGGATGAAAAAACTTATACTGATTTTCGTTAAATGCTCCTGAAGATGAAATTTTCAAAGGGAATCGATTCTCATTTTTTGAGAATCGATTCTCTGTATGTTACAACTACAAGTCTTTAAAAGAGTTTTTGAAGGTAATCGATTCTTAGTTTTTGATAATTGATTCTCAATCTTTTCACAAATCTTTTTTTGTTGAATTTTACAAAGGGAATTGATTCTCACTTTCTGGGAATCGATTCTCACCACTGGAAATGAGATATTTTGAGATTTTTGATTTCTTTTTCTTTGTTTAATACCCTTAATATAAATATTAAGTGGATTTTATTTCAAATGGTATATCTCAATGTAGGTTAGATTAGGGTTTTGTTTGGTTTGGGAGCTCTACCTTCTCTCCTATGATTTATCCCATTTGGTGTATGTAAGTTACTATTCATCTTCTTCCCCATTTATTTAACCTTTCATTTATTATTTTCTTGACTTGTTAACCTATATTCTTGCTTGTTATTACTTATTTATTGCTTTCCTTTAATTAAACACCATTTAATATGATTTCTAGCTAAATTAGTTTAGGTTGAGATGATTGAACTCACATTGGATTAAACGGTTACTTTGCTTTAGTGACTGGTTTAAGTGGGTTAGATTTTTCTTGATTTTATGCCTAGGAGATTTAATAGTATATATCATGTATGCATCGTATTGATGACCTTGCGTGTGTAATCTTGGAAAATATTTGCTGACGCCAAAATTAGTTAAGATTTTATGAGAATTGAGGGGTGATCACTCTAGATTTTATTAATTGTGAAAATGAGATTTAATCTTGATAAACTTTTCTTCCCATGTAAAAATTTATTCTAATTAATACGAGGTGAGGGATATTATTCTCAATCTATTTTTTTTACTCCCTTTTTATTAGTCTTAGTTTAATTACATACCTAGATTAATCTTTTGTTAAAACATTATCCTTTACACTTTTATTTAGAATTAATAAATCAATTATCGTCTAGCAACATCCAATGTGAATTTGATACCTAGACCAGCCTTTATACTCCCTTAAAGAGTGTAGTCATACATTAGATTTTGGCATAGTGGAGGAAGCGAAAAGCAATAACTAGAATATGTAACGCAACCATTTCGATTCAAATCCCCCGTGTGGATCAAATGGCACAGTTGTCGGGTATTTTTTTTGTTTTAGATTTTATTTAATTTATTATTTCATAATATTTTTCTTACTATTTATATTCTTTATTAACTAGTTTTGTAAGACTTCTATATTTAAACGCCAAGAAATGCATGAACCCATCGGCCGCACATCACTTTATAGATTTTGTCATCTTGAGCTTATTGGGGTAAGCATGTCTTACTCTCCTGTTTTCGATAATCGTGACAATATTTCTAAAAATCCCCTTAAACCTATGACTTTTGTGAATACTCCCAATGTTAAAAACTTGAAACATCTAAAACGATGTTGGGTGAGTATTATAAAGATAAAGGATTATAGGAATATTGAGAATGATCTTTCCAATAAAGGGACATAAGATCCTCATAATAATAATGTTGAAACTCTTTGAAACAAATTTAAAACTCTTATAACATTGATTTTGATAGTAGTTCCATGGATAGTTATCAACCTTTTCATTTTGAAGAATCCGCGCCTCCGCCTATGACTCTGCATGAGGGCATTCGCCTTCTTGAGAATGAAAAGAGTGAAAACCATTATCATAAAGAAAATCATTATCGGGATTATGATTTGGATTTATTATTTGAATCTGATAATGATTTTTCTTCCGAGATTTTTGAAGTTGAGGAGTGTTTTGAACCAAACGAGGAATTAATGCCTACATTGGAATAAACCATTATTCTCTTGGCCTAAGGCAAAATAGAGAATGAAAATGAGGAATAAATGGATGTAGTAACCATTTGCAATGAAATTATTTCTTCTTTGGTAAACAAAGAAGAAAATTTCATTGAAAATGATATTATCTCCATCGAAATTCGATCTTTGAGCGATGATGAGTCATCTCTAGAGATTGAATTTATTTCTTCCCCATTTTTATTCTCCGTTATCAAACCGTTACAAGTATCCCATGATTTGGTTCAAAATGTTAAAAATTTTAACCCTTTCACCGATGAGGATTACTTGGGTTGCTTTTATGAAGATAATCGTGCCTCCATGTGCTCCACCTCCCATTCCAATTTTAAAATCTTTGTCAGGAAATTCATTTTTTGTTGGATTCCATGTGTACTCATAACATGTTCAATCCAAACCCCCCATCATCTGCCAAAAACTTTTAATTGGTGATGGTTCATTTCTTACACCATATACATTCATTCCGATGTTCAAACGAAATTCTCATTTTTAAGAAGGTATACACTCAAATGAAGGGACACCAATTACCCCTCAAAGTCAAATCATTTTTTTGTTGGAAAAAATTCAATTTCTAGTGTATAGTTAGTAAGAAGTGATAATTGTTAGTTGTACATATTATGATGATTTTTTCTTTTTACTTATTATCTAGTGTAATTAATTAAGTTTATTATTATTTTTTATTCTTGGTGCTAATATGATTTGTAGAATATTTGGACTTGTGCTATTTGTAGATCGCTTCATTTTGGGTAATATAACTATCTTCTTCTCTTTAACTTAGTTCTTGATTTATATTGAGGACAATGTAAGGTTTAAGTTAGGGGGTGTGGGATATTCTTCCCATTCATTATTAGTTTATTTGATTTTAACACATGTTATTTCCAAGTATGCTTTTGTTATGAAAAAATAAAAATTTTCAAAAAGATTTTCTTCCCTTTTCTCCTTTGTTGGGCATTTTCCCCTTATTTTCGATGATAAATTTCAAATAAATTCCCCGTCCAATGGATAATTCAATGATGCATGTTCTCGATTTTAGAAGTTATTAGACTTTAGTCCTCGAATCATTGATATTATAAAAGGCTTCATGAATTAAACTTTAAACCCATGAGCACATGCGCTTTTCTTGCTTAAGTGGTTTGGTTTAAGAATTTATAACTTGATAATATTTTATTGCATTGTATATACTTAGACCATGTGAGGTTTACGCTTTTATTCATTTCTGGGTGTTATACATTACTCTTTCTTCCTTGAAAATGTTAAATTCATTGTTAATCTTATTATTCTTTCAATTGATCATTCATTAATTAAGTTCGTATTTTGAAATGTGTTACTTGAGCATGATTTTCAAAGTTGTTTTGACTCGAGAATTGCATAAACTTTAGGAAAGGATTATACGCCCTCTTTATTATTACACTTATATTGACTTTGAACTCACCTTATATGTTTCGTTTCGTCAAACCCTTTGAGCCTAAATATAGCCTTTCGTTTCAAAATTCAAAATCCCATAACCAACTCCAAATTGTATTTTTAAACCATATATATCACTTCCCATACCTTTGTTTGAAATTATAATTGGAATTTAGTCGTGTTCTTGTTATGTGGTTACAATTGAGCAAGTGAGAGTGAAACGAAAAGAAAAAATGAGAAGGAAAAGAGAAGAGAAAAGAAGAAAATAAAAGAAAAATAAAAGAAAAATAAGAGGAAAATAAGAAAAGAAAGATAAAGTATTTTCTTGATGTAAATAGTTTTCTATAATATTTGTCGCTTTCCATTATTTTATCCAATGCTTGTTATGAAAATCATATTCCAATTTCAAAATTTCCCACAATTTTCCATTATCCCAATTGTTTCATCCCCAAACACCTTTAAATCCGTAAATATCATTTCATTTCATCACATTAACCCCAAATCTATGTTATAACCTATATAAGTCCTATGTGATCCTAGGATGAATTTGTTTCAAAAGGTATAATTATAGCGATAACATCTGAAAATGTGCTACTCCTCCTGGTATCCTTTTATTGAGATTACATATTTTTCATTTATATATATAGCGTTATTCACTGGTGACATGTGTGCGGCCTAATTTCCATTTTTCGTTACTCTTTAACCAACTTATCTCATTTGTTACACCCCATTTCAGAGTGTTTTTATTTATTATGTGTAATATCCGATGAGGATTGATATCCATAATAATCTTTAATGCTTATCCTATTTATAAAAGTTTTTCGAAACCAAAATGATTTTCATGTGGTCGCTCTTACTCCCACTCTTAAGGTTTCAATTTTGATTAAAGCTAATCTAATGTTAATAACTACATACTTTTGTGTGAATTCATTCACTTGGATAATAACATGTTTAATTCCTTTTTATTGTTGTTGAACTTGATTTTTTGATTGATTGGTCATATTTTAAGGAAACTTGATGTTTGTGATTTTCATCCCTGAAAATCCTCACGAGACAACACTCGTCAATTAGGGAAACCTAGGGGTTTAACGGCTTATTGCATACTCTAAATTCAATCATTCACTCGTGAAATTGTATTTTCTATCTATAGTCTTATGTACTTTTGATTATCTCTCGCTACTTCTTGTTTTTATTTTGTTTCATCGCTAGGGACTAGAAATATCTAAGTAAGGGGGTAATACGTTACAAATATTGTATATTTATGCACTTCATTCTTATGCATTCTAGCACTATTATATTCGTAATTTACTACTTTTATGCTCATCTATTGGTTAAACTTTGTTTATATATATATATATATATATATATATATCCCAAGAATCTACTACAGATGAAGATATCCAGACTATTGAAAGATAATTTACTAATGTTGAATTAAATAGAATAAAAAATTCCAGAGTAACTCCAACCACGTTAACAAAAAATTGGTATAGAAGACCAACACCTCCAGATATGCAATATGAAGAAAGAAATACACCCAATCAATTCTCGGTTTCACCGGATAGACTTTATGAATGGAACATAGATGGATTATCTGAAGAAGAAATTTTAAATAAAATGCAACACATATTTATGGTTGCCAACAATTACCTAAACAATTAAAACATTCCCTAAACAGAAATAGTTGAGCTTTTAACAACAGGATTCACCAGGACATTAAAATCTTGGTGGGATAAACATCTTACCGAAGAATCAAAGGAACAAATTAAATCTGTTGTCCAACAAGATGCTACTGGCCTCCCAATTTTTGATGAAAGCATTGGAATGGGAATTTCAGATGGAGTTAACACTCTAGTTTTTACAATAATAAAATATTTTTTAGGAACACCGAGTAATATTACCTCAAGAATTCATGATCAACTAAGTAACCTTAGATGCCCAACTTTAAGCGATTTTAGATGGTACAAAGATTTTTTCACATCACGAGTAATGCTTAGAGACGATAGTAATGAACCATTTTGGAAAGAAAAATTTATTAATGGTTTACCAAATTTATTTGCTCATAAAATAAGAGAAGTTATAAGTAACACAAATGGACACATTGATTATAACAATCTTACATATGGAGACATAATAAGTACAATCCAGAAAGAGGGGTTAAAAATGTGTATAGATATACAAATAAGCAACAAAGCTAATAAAGAAAAATTAAAGGCAAAATATGAGATGGGAAATTTTTGTGAACAATATGGTTTGAACCCTATTGCACCATCAGGAAATAAAAATTTCAAGTCATACCCAAAACAATACAAGAGATATAGAAAAAACTATTTCAAAAATAACAAATTTTACAATAAATAAAATAAGAAATTTTATAAAAAAAATAAAAAACCACAAACTAATCCACTATATAAGAAAAATGACAGAAGTAAAGTAAAATGTTATAAATGTGGAAAAACAGGTCATTACAAATTGTAATATAAAGTAAAATCCAAAATTAACCAGTTACAACTATCATCTGAAGTAACATAAGAAATATACAAAAATTTTGAACTAAAAAATTCTTCTAGTGAAGGTGAACAAAACATTGATTACGAATCATCAAGTTACAATGAATCAGGTACAAACTCTAGTTCTCTAGATATAAAATTAGGATGCAAAGACAACTGATGTAAAACTATCAATGTTTTCACTAAACAAGAAGAACATAAAGAATTATTAATTGATTTAATTGGAAAAATAGAAAATCGAGAATTAAAATCACAATACCTTTCAAAATTTTAAAAATTATTATCCAAAGAAGAAAGTGGTATAAATACACAAAACAAGATAAGTCTTGATAATACTTTAAAATGATTTAAAACTCACAAGGAAGTTACATTACAAGATCTCCAACGAGAAGTTAACATAATTAAACAGGATATCAAAGACATCAAAATAGAAAGTAAAGAATTAAAACAAGATATCACTAGGGCTGTAAATGGATATTCAAAAATTCGCATCCGTCCGATATTCGAATCCGAATTTGCGGATATTTATCCGAAAAAATGGAAATGGATACGAATATGGATACTCTATAAAAATATCCGAAAAAACGGATACGGATACGGATAGTAGTAATATCCGACACGGATAATTCGTATCCGATGCGGAGTATCCATTTTACCGGATATCCGTATCCGTCTAACACTAGTTTAAAATATTACTTATATAATATTTTAGGTATAAAGTAATACTTAAAATAAAAGTTAGGGTAGATGTTTAATTATGAAAACTTTAAAATCTAATCTTCTAACCTAATAAATCAAAAACAGAAATCGTCCAAACCAAAACACATTTGTGCCCTTTTTCGCATCTCGTCCAGCCGCCCAAATGCTCCATCCCTCTCCCTCATCCAGCTGCCCAAACGGTCCAACCCTCTCTCTCCATCCCGCCCGCCCAAACGCTCCATCCCGCCCGCCCAAACACTCCAGTCTCCGGTTGTCTGTCCAGCCACCGCCGACGATAAAAACCGCTCAAACCTTTCCTTATAGGCCGCCGGCTACGAAAACCGATACCGAGGTAATATTATTGCAGGGCTCATAATATTTTTGTAGATCTAACAGTCTCTAGGGATTAATCTTTTGCAGGGCTCATGTTTCTCCTTTGTTTGGTTATGTTTTATGATGATGGCCGAGACAGTATTTCTCCTGGGTTTGTTCCATAATATGTATTAATATAAATAGTTAAACAACAATGTATAGATTAAATCAGTGATGATGGCCAAGAGAGTCTATTTTGATATTTTGTATTGATATTCTGTAGTGGTCTATTGATATTCTGTATTGGTGTTGGTATTGATATTATGTAGTGATATTATGTAGTGGTATTGATATTCTGTAGTGATATTCTATTGATATTCTGCAGTGGTCTATTGATATTGATGTAATGTATTGATATTCTGTAGTGGTCTAATTTTTTTATATACTGTAGTGATGTAATGCAGTGGTCTGTTCTGATCAGTGATGTAGTTGTCTATTTTGATATACAATTGTTGTTGAATTATTTACTGAATTTTGTATGTATAGTCTATTTTGTTATTCAAGCAACAATGTAGAGACTGTTTCGTTTTTATATATAGATTAAAGTGATTATTTGTTTTTATATAAAAGACTGTTATTTATTTTTTATATAAAAGACTGTTAAAGTGAATGAGGGTATTAAAGTGACCCAATTCCCATGTATAGATTATTTGTTTTCATATAAAAGACTGTTAAATTTGAAAACTTTAAATCCAACTCATTTGACCATTAGAATTGAATTGCAACTGTTAAACTGTTTTTGTACTAAAATTGTTAAATTTGTTATTCATGATTATAGGATTATGTCGAAAGAAGAGGCAAGCCGAACAAATATTTCAACAAATGCATCTTCCCCTGCTCCTCCCAGTAGTGAGAATCAAATCAGTGATGCATCAAAACAAGCAAACAAGAAGCTCACATCTGAGGCTTGGAATCACTTTTCTCGTGAGACACACCCGGATAATAATGTTACCGCCACTTGTAATTATTGAAAGAGAAAGTTTGATGCTGGAAGTTCGAAGGGGACGTCTCATTTAAATATTCATTGGAAATCATGTAAAGCAAAACCAAGAGATGGTGGTGGTGATATTCGACAAAAAATTCTCGGAAGTTTCAAGTCTCCCACCGATCCAATTCCAAAGTTCGGAAATCATAAGTTTGACCCGAAGGTGGAGCGAATGCTATATGCTCAAATGGTTGCACGACACGATTATTCATTTCTTATGGCTGAGCACGAGTATTTCAGGTATTGGCTTTCTTATTGTTGCCCCACATACAAATTTCATTCAAGAGCTACTGTGAAAAATGATTTGAAAAAATGTTTCAAGATCGAGAAAGAGACACTTTACAAAGTTAGAACAATATTTAGAGGAGGCTTTATTTCCTCTTGATGATTCAAATGACCTTCCTTTTGATATATTGAATTGGTGGAAACTTAATGGGACAGAGTATCCAATACTTGCAAAGATGGCTTGTGATATTCTAGCTATACCTGTTTCGACCGTAGCGCCAGAGTCCGCTTTTAGTTGGGGACGTCGGATTATGGATGACTCACGTTCATCGTCGGCTTCAGAGACCGTTGAGACTCTTATATGCATAAAAGACTGGTTGCCATCAATTGGTGATAAACTGAGTAAGTCAATTAATTATTTATTACATATTAAAAAAATCTAAGTAGTCAATTAATTTTTCATTAATTCATAAATTTTTTTCAGATAATTTGAAGGTCACAAGGGATACTGAATGACGACTACCGAGACGTTGCAAACTTTTTGTTTATGAAGCGATGTTTTTTTTTGGCAAAAACAATCTTTATTGTTATTTCAATTCTTAGTATGTATCGTGGGACCACTTTTTGTTTATGGACGTTTCAAACTTGACTATGTATCGTGGAACCACTTTTTGTTATATTGCAAAACTATTTGCACTTAGTTCAAATCATTTACTTGTTATTTATAGTATTTTCATTGTTAGTTGATTTTATTATTGTATGCACTTCGTATTCTATCAATCAACAGGTTTTTTTGGAACGTGATTGTCATGCTAATTTAAGGAAACAATCTGGACACACAAATGATCTTATGAGTATGGATATTAAAGGTTAGTACTTCATTTATTACTAATTTTCTATAGAATTATATTGTAGCTTTTTTAATAGTTATTTTTTGTAATGGCTAAACAATGTAAACGGATACGGATATTATTCGAATCCGAGGTATCCAAGCGGATACGGATACAGATAGTGTTTTAACTATCCAGGCGGATACGGATATGGATAGTGCATCTAGATAGCAGATACGGATATGGAAAACATGGTATCCGATCCGTATCCATCCGTTTACCACCCCTAGATATCACTATTTTAAAAGTAGACCAAACTTTCCAAAAGCAACAAGTCATCTCCTCAGAAGAAAGTGAGCCAAAAGCTGAACAAGAACCTAAAGTAGTAACAACGGAAGAAACTGATCAGCAATTAAATATCATAAACCAAATTAATTTACAAAAATGGCATGTACAAGTAACTTTAATTATTAACAAAGAATATGAGATAAAAGTCATAGCATTAATTGATTCCGGTGCAGATTTAAATTGTCTATATGAAGGATTAATTCCAACCAGGTATTATCATAAAACATCTGAACGATTAAACTCAGCCAATGGAAGTAAAATGTAAATCAGATACAAATTACCCAAAGCACATATTTGTCAAAATAATGTATGTTACAAAACTCATTTTGTTTTAGTAAAAAATATTACTGACAAGGTAATCTTAGGAATCCCTTTTCTTTGTCTTCTATATCCATTCACAACTAGTGATACTGGAATAACCTCCCTAGCCTTAGGTCAACAAGTAAAATTTGAATTTATTTCAAAACCATAAGTCAGAGATTTAAAAATGCTCAAAGACTTTTCAATATTAGTAAACCGTCTTCAATACAAGAGAAGACAGTTAAATTTTTTAAATGAAGAAGTAAGATACAAGAGGATTGAAGATCAACTTACTAACAAGGTTCTCCAAGATAAAATAGAAAATTTTTAATTAAAAATAACAAATTAAATCTGTTCCGATCTACCAAATGCCTTTTTACATAGAAAGTAACATATAGTAACCTTGCCATACACCAAAGATTTTAATGAAAAATTCATCCCTACCAAAGCAAGACCAATCCAAATAAATCAAGAAAATATGAAACTATGTAAAGATGAAATTAATGGTTTATTACAAAAAGGAATTATAAGAAAAAGTAAATCTCCTTAGTCATGCCATGCATTCTATGTCAGAAAAAATGCCGAATTAGAACGCGAAGCACCGAGGCTAGTCATCAATTACAAACCACTTAATAAAGTTTTAGAATGAATAAGATATCCAATCCCAAATAAACGTGACCTCATGAACCGATTAAATCAAGCAACCATTTTTTCCATGTTTGATATAAAGAGTGGATTTTGGCAAATACAAATCCATGAAAAAAATAGATACAAAACTGCATTCACAACCCCCTTTGGTCACTATGAATGGGGTGTCATGCCATTTGGCCTAAAAAATGCACCTAGTGAATTCCATAATATCATGAATGAAATATTTAACCCTTCATTTCATTTTATGATTGTCTACATTGATGATGTCCTCATCTATTCCCACACAATTGACGAACATTAGAAACACTTAAATTTATTTTTTGAACTAATAAAAATTAATGGTTTAGTGGTTTCAGCCTCGAAAGTCAATCTATTCCAAACAAAATTTAGATTTTTAGGTCATAGTATTCACCAAGGAAAAATTAGTCCCATATATAGGGCCATCCAATTCGCTGATAAATTTTCTGATGAAATCCTCGAGAAAATGCAACTTCAAAGATTTCTAGGATCATTGAACTGCATTGCTGAATTTTATCCAAATCTTCGCAAACAATGCAAACCATTATTTGAACGGCTACAAAGTAACCCTCCCCCTTGGACTATAGAACATACCTCGATAGTTCAAAATGTCAAGAAACATGTTAAAACCCTACCTTATCTTGTTCTTTCTACACCAAATTCATTCAAAATCATTGAAATTGATGCCTCTTACATTGGCTACGGAGGTATTCTTAAACAGAAAATCAACCCTCATTCTCCTGAATAAATTGTTCGATTCTATTCCGGAGTCTCGAATAAAGCGCAAAGTAATTATAGTACTATTAAAAAAGAAATATTATCTATTGTTTTATGTGTTTTGAAATTTCAAAGTGACATTTTAAATCAAATTTTTTTAGTTCATGTGGATTGTAAAAGTGAAAAATAGGTTTATGAAAAAGGATGTACACAATATTGCTTCTAAACAAATTTTTGCTAGATGGCAATCTATACTGAGCATTTTTTATTTTGATATTGAGTATATTAAAGGAAGTGAGAATTCCATTGCTGATTTTCTCACACGTGAATTTCTACAGAATAACAATGACGGAGAAAAATCCCCAGAAGACAACTAGAGCTCTTGCTCTACCCACAAGCCAACCTTCTACTAAAATTGCATCCCCTCTCCAAGTAACAAACAGATACTAGGTCCTTGGAAACATTCCAAGACCAAATTTTAGTTACAGTTCCACTCTTGCAACTCCTGTAGAGTTTGGGCCTTCTTCTAGTCAATACCTAGTCAATGACCCATTTGCTAAACAACCCATTCAACAAATTACTAAAACCAAATTTTACAATCACCCTACTAAAACTGATTATGTGCTCAAACCAAAATTTTTAAATATATTTTCTATTGAGCCAAATCACAGCCATATTAAAAATACAATTGATTTAGTAAAAAACTATTTTACTTCCTCTTGGCACTTCACTCCCCACCATCCTGCCAAGACTTTAAAATTTTACATGGATATTCTTTATTCCTCAGAATCAGTTCGTATTAAAGCAATCACCGATCGCAATGATTCGCCAATAATTCTTTACCATTCCTTGCACATTAATAATATAATCTCTCTTCAAGATTGGGGATCCCATCCCTCCATTTTAAAAACCCTCCCAAGTCATCAAATTCAGTTTAGTTATTATGATTATATTGAAGCATGGTTTAAAGTTCTCTTTTACCAAAATGAGTCATTCACTCATTCTAGGTTTCTTTTCTTTGATAAAAAATTTAAAAGTCAAATTCCTTCTTGGTTTTACCAGTGGTGGACACAACATGGTTCTATCCCAAAAATCCTACCTACAGACCTCTAAGACCAAGTTAAATATTTTTTCACAGTTTTTAAAGTAAATGAACATAATTCCCAGTTCCTAGTTTTACTTTTGTTCTGTAGTAAATACAAAGTTCTAGGGATATTCAAATGGCAATATGCAATACAACAGTCAACAATTGTCCGACAATTTTATGTTAAATGGTGGGAGTCTTTCAATCAACAAAGGATTATTAATGCTGTCCAAATAGAGTTTCCTAGCCAACCAGTCATTCAAGTCCAAGTAGTCCAAGCAATTAAGAAATCTAGTCAATATTCTATGGATACAACATTAGGCAAGTCAAAAAAGTCCCAGCAGCTCAAAGATTTAGCAAAAATAACTTCTTCTTCAAGCTGAAGCCGAAAAGGAAAATTATTGTTCTCCCACCTCTTCTGTCGACTCAACAAATAGTCACCAGATCAAACACAACAACTTGGAACTTGGCTCTGATACCAAAAGGGGAAGCAATGAATATAATAAAAATAGAAATTAATACTGAAAACTAAAATTACAATAACTGAAAGTAAACTTACAAAGATCACTGATTAATACAGTTGGTTGAGCCGGATGAACTTGAAAGAATAATGTTTAATACAAGATAAGAATGAAAACCAAGAGAATAATATAGAGATGGAGATAGAGAGAGGTTGCAGTAGTGAGATAGGAAATTGGACTCTGCCTTAATGGATTACTAAATGCTCTATTTATAGTTGAAACTCCTTTTCTTTTACATCGGGCGAACTGCTTTAACCTTGGGTAACTGACTGCTTTAACTTTGGGTAACTGACTTTAACTTCGGGTGAACTTCTTTAACCTTGGGTAAACTGCTAGCTGATAGACTGTAACCCCGTGTGACAACACTGTTCATGAATAGTAACTTATCGGGGAATATTTTAATCATTCGGAACTGTTCATGAATAGTAACATGTCGAGGAATATTTTTATTGCTCATGAATAGTAACTCATCATTAAATTTTGACCAAATATTATCCTGTAAAAATATAATAAATTTTATTACAAACTGTAAGGGTCTTGGGCATCTTGGAATAATGATTTGATTTTATTCTTACACCCTTTGTGTTTTAACATCCCAACTTGTTAGATCACCTGAACAGTAAATCCGATATCCAAACAATAAGACCCAAGAGAGTGGCTTGAGCGGATAGGTATGAGAGGGTATGTATCGAAATATTTTGAGAAAACAAACATGAAAATTGTAAGAAGAAAATAGGTTCCTTTAAAAGCTTTAAAATGAATAGATTATCTAGATCAAATGCTTTGGCTAGTTCTAGTTCTCTCTCTCTCTCTCTCTCTCTCTCTCTCTCTATATATATATATATATATATGCTTTGCAAGGTTTGCTTGTGCTTTTGTAGGCATTGAAATGCTTAGATTGGTTGCATTTTGGAAAAATTATGTCGCAAGATGCAACTTCAAGGGCATTTACTTAATTTTATACTTTAGAATTTGGGCATTTGAAATACACGGTTTTGTATCATATCGAATTATATTTGTGTGGCCACCAACCGTGCGCCATTCTGAGTTCGGATGAAGAAGTTATGTAGATTCCTGCCGGATGCTCTTGAAGATGAAATTTACAAAGGGAATCGATTCTCACTTTCTAAGAATCGATTCTCACTATGTTTTAGTTACAGATATTAAAAAGAGTTTGTGAAGGGAATTTATTCTCACCTTTTGAGAATCGATTCTCATTCTTTTCACAACTCTTTTTTTTTGTTGAATTTTACAAAAAGGGGGTTGATTCTCACTTTTTGAGAATCAATTCTCACCACCAAAAATGATATATTTCGAGATTTTTGATTTATTTTTATATATTTAATTCACTTAATATAAATATTAAGTGGAGTTTATTTCAGATGGGGTCTCTCATTTTAGGTTAAATTAGGGTTTTGTTAAGTTTGGGAGCTCTACTGTTTCTCCTTGGGTTTATCTCATTTTATGTTTATAAGTATACTATTCATCTTCTTCCTCATTTATTTAATATTTCATTTCATGTTATCTTGATTTATTATCCTAGATTCTTGCTTCATTATTTCTTATTTATTGCTTTCCTTTAATTCCTTGTCATTTAATACGATTTCTACCTAAATTAATTTAGGTCGAGATGATTGAACGCACATTGGATTAAATATTTGCTTTGCTTCGGTGATGGAATATAGTAGTTTAAATGGGTGTAAGAACATAATTCTTATCATGTAATTTTGTTTTAATTGGCTTAATTTCGGACAAAATAAATTAAGTTTAGGCTAGTTTTAATTATGGAGTTTAATGAGTTTAGTTGAGCCTACGACAAAGTTCAAGTCCAAGAATGTGAAATCAAAGCTTTCAAAAAGATTACAAGTCAAGACGTGTTGCATATATTTAAGATCACTCAGGTATGAATATTATTGAGTAGTTGGGTAAATTTGTGTATTGATTAAATGCTGGGTGATTTAAATGTTGGGAATTAAATCTTTTTATGTTTTAAAAATATTTCTGAGTTGCAAACTGTTTAAAGAAAATTCGAGGATTAATTTAAAAGAAAAATATTAATTTATAATACTGTAGCTCGCTTGAACGAGATAGTAAGTCGTTCAAACGAAATTCAATGTCGCGCGAACAAGATCTCATCTCGCTCGAGCGACATGCCGCCTCGATTTTCGTATTTTCATTTTCTTGGACTCTGTGCAACTCAGTTATAAATAAAAACGTATTTGCAAACGTTTCAACGGGAAGAATAGTTTCGAAAACTTATTCCCATACAGTTTTAATCTTTCGGTGTTTATTCAAGATCGTATTACTCAATTCCAAAGTTATGTGATCTTGAACGCATTTATCGGAAGGTAATTAGTTCATTGACTACATCGTTCTGAACTTTATGAGGAGAAATCTACAACCGAAGAGCTGCGCGCTATTGTAGAGGGAGACCTTATGAAGTAACTTGTGGAGAAGCCATCTTCTTCTCTACTGCTGACCACCTAGAGTTCATGTGGGAGATTTCAGCCAAAACATCAAAACCGACACCTGCGGGTATTTCGTATGTCACCCTATTTCATTGTAATCCGTGTAAGTCGTGGCTTATAAATTATAGTGAAATAAAAAGTTTTTGCCCTTCGAGGATTTTTCCTGAAATTGTTTCTTTTACCGAATGCTTTATTCATCGAATGGATTTAATCACTTAGATGCATGTTTAGGGTTTAAGAAGTTAAAATTGGTTTTAACTAAAAATTGAAACAAAGTGGTTTTTACCTAAAGTACACACTAAAGGGACGTTTTAAATTGGTATCAGAGCTTATTACACTATCTTATTGTGCTTGTGATCTCGTGTCTTTAGGTACACCTTTCGATGTTTTTGATGATTTTAGAATTTACTTGTTTGAATCATCTAATTGGAAATCTCACATGAAAACTGCTCTTAAAAAACTAGTTAATAAGGGTGATTGTGAAAAGTGTCTTTGCTACGAAGGTTTTGGTCACAGGATAGATGAGTGTCCCACTAAACTTAGGGAGAATTTTAATAAACCGATAAATCGCGTTTCTACCCTTAGTGATAGTGACCCAGAAGAAGAATTTTTTTTTGCTAGTAAGCGTGAACTTCCCACCTTTGTGGCTAGTCATGTAAGTGATAAATACTTACTTTTGTATGATTCTTTTGCAGCCACAGAAGTTGATACTCCTGAGAGTGAGGAGGAGGTGAGTGAGGAGGAGAGCGAAGACTAGAGAGATTTTCAAATTGCTTTCAAAGAACTGTATGGAGAAACTTTAAAAGCAAAGAAAGCAAACGTGAAACTAGGAGATATGTTGAAAGAACGTGCCGTAGAAATAAATAATTCCAATTCTTTAATTGAGGATCTTAGGGAACAAGAAAAGAAAATTCGAGAGAAGCTAGATTATGTCGAGGGTGAGAGAGATAGTCTTCGGGGATTGATGTAGATTATGAAAAAGGAAATTCTGAAGTTTGAAAATTCTACGCGTTTACTTGAGTCAAGGATAGGTGAGCTTAAAGAAAAACTGAGAGATTCGAGTAGACTTAAGTTTGATTTGGAGGCTAGGTCTGAAAAGTTAGACAAAATCTTAGGCACCGTCAAAATCAAAGATAATCAGAGAGGTATTGGCTTTAATAATCATGTCGCACCCTCCCCCAAAGCCAAAACCATGCAAACAAGAGAACTGCCTAGGAACTTTAGGAGAGAGCCACCTAGGAACGTGAGGTATAATTGGCCTATAGGACACGCTCCTCACCATATCTACACTTGCACTCATTGCGGTAGGAGAGGTCATCTTAGACGGTTTTGCTATGATCTTAAGAACGCTCCTAGAAAGTCTAAAGCCATTCCGGTTTCCAATGCCCCTTCTTGTCGGTTCACACCTACTTGGGTTAGGAATTCGGATTTAGAAGCGTTAGGTATTAGGCTTGGTGATTCTCGCATCATTGCCCGTGGTTCTCCTCATCTTTCAACTTTCGATTGAGGTTGTTCGTTTGTTTGTTATACACTAGTATTTACTTATTGCGTTATATTTAGCTAGTGTTATGGCATGTTTCTAGTTTTTGGTATGTATTTGAGTTTTATCAAAAATACAAAAAGATTTTGTTTTCTTTCCAAAAAAACTTTTGAAAATACAAAAAATATTTTTGGTTTTTGAGTCGTGACATTACATGGTTGATATGGGATATTGGTGTGCTTGATCCCCCTTTCTTTCCTTATTCATGTGGCTAGGACTTTTGGTCATTATTATTGATGCCTAGAATGATCTTAACCTTTGCTCTATGGGGTTGTTTAGAAGTTGATATGCATTTTGATTCGACTTTGCTTATATGCCATCCTTGCACACATGCACGAGTTTATATGGATGTTTGACTTCTCTTGCATATTTGAGTTTGGTGAGACGTTCTTATCTCAATTTTGTCATCTATGCATAAGTAAACTTAAGGAGGATGTGTGCTTGTGAGAACCATTTTTTGTGAGAATTGATATTGAAAAAATGATGAGTATTCACGGGAAAGGGCTGCGAGAGTATTTAATTGACTCGTCGTGAAAGCCACCGTTTAAAAGAGCCCAAAAGAAAAACAAGGTAATAAAAATCATGTGCCAATAATTGGGGCCAATAGGACTTTCTCTAAGTTGAGATTGATAGATATTTCTAAAGATCTTGATAAATTCATATATATGAGGGAGTTTGGTTGGAAATTAATTTAAACGGGTTTGTACCATGAATTCTATGTTGAAAAACCGTATCATGATTCTATTGTTTGTAGAATCGTCAACAATCCGAACTTGTATGCATGTGGATTAAGTTTAGTTCATCAAACTCACACTTATTTTGTCACACATGTCTTTGATAAAGTTTGATGATTCCTTGCTATCAATTAGAACTCTTTGATCGATTCGACGTATTGAAATGATGACTCATTTGTTGTAGCTCACTCCCAATCAATCCACTTTCATAATTGAGCACATTAGTACCATGTTAACATGCAATTCCCTTTTTTTTTCTTTTTACACTGTTTTCTGTTTTGCAATCTGTTTCTGTGTTCCATGTACTATTTTGGGATAATTTTTTCACTGGGCAAATACTGAATGTTTTGGGGGTATTTCTGGAATTTTTATATTCTCGTTCGAACGACATCACATGTCGTGCGAACACGTCGTTCAAGCGCCTTCCCAAATCGTTCAAGCAACATCTTCAAGTCGTTCGAACGACTTCATGTGAGATCAGGGTTTCCTTTAAGCCGTCGTTATCTCTTCTTTCCTTTCTTTCTCACATACTTTTTCTCTCAAACGACAGCAGCAGCAGTTTTTTTTAAAAAAAACCCACCATTTTTGGCATTTGAAGCTTTGTGTTTCATGTTCTACATCTCAGTCATCACTTTAAACTGCCTTTGTTCTTCGTTTCTCTCCCTTGAGCTCGTGTATCAGCCATTGATACTCCTGCCCATGCACTCTCCGATGTCTGAACCTGTTCCAATAACCTCCTGCTCACAAAGGTTCGTCGTCAGCCATTTTTCTCAATATAGTACGCCGGTGGTGGTTTGTTCATCTCTTTTCTCCGGTGAGTGTTTTCCCAGAAATTGGTTCTCCGGAGTGTGGTACAGCCATTGTTGCCTTCTCTCCAGCGTTTTCAAACTCATCCCAATACTCCAACTTTTGTTCTCCGGCGAGTTGTTCCCATTTTCTGGCGATTTCGAGGTATTACTGTTCATAACTGATTCTTGACATTTTTAATCAGAAATCTTTTATTTGAGAAAATTTTGGTTGTTGTTTCTGATTTTGTCTGTGATTGTGGCTGGTGTTCACGGTGGTTCGGTTGGACGATTGTATGGAGATAGGCTCTTAGGGGTGTGTGTGTTCCTTAGCTACGGTACTCTTTTACACATCTCACATTACACCTTTTTTAGTCATGCCACCTAGACCTCGTGGTGGTCCTTCTGGGCGACTCGATGAGGCTCCTCCCTCTGCTCGATCTCAGATAACTCAGGCCCGTAGGCCCCCGTACTCACCTGTGAGGTGGACCACTCATTTTGAATATGATCATTACTGCTCATTGGGTCTTCACATTCGGTCTGTTGTTTCGGAGAGAGTGTTTCGTTATGTTGAGTTTCCTGAGCTAGGTATTCCTCGTTGGTTATCTGATAGAGGTTGGGATAATATGTTTGAGGTTTGTGGGGTTGTTATTCCGAACATTGTCCAAGAGTTTTTCTTTCGCGCCCTTCCCCATGCTGAGGGGATCTTTTCTACTGTACGTGGCGTTCCTGTTCTCGTTATTGGAGATCTCATAGCAACTTTTCTGCACCTTCCTCGTGTCCCATATGCTATGTATCCTCGTTATAGAAACTTTTCTTAGCAACCACCCTCCACTCCTGCACGCACACGTCCTATTGAGGAGGAGGTTTTTACGTTACAGGCCCAGGTAGCTTCTCAGATCAGGATGTATGACTCTATTATGACCATATTTGATGCTGAGGCCGAAGCACGTGTTCGTGCTGAGTCCAGGATGACAACATTTTTTGATGAGATGTGGCAGAGAGAGCAGTAGAGAGGCACAAGTTCATCTGGACTCGGACATATTTCCTTCACATACACTGATGATGATACTGATTATGATGTTCATGCCGATGCTTTGTTTTTTTTTGTTTTACATTGTATCTGAGACATTCATATTCCTGATGTATTTTTTATTCTCTCTGATATGATGTACTACTTATGATCAGTTGTATCACTCTTAGTTTTATGACATAGATGTACAAATTATTTTACAATTTTAGTGATTCTTGCATTATTATTTTATTACTGCTATCTTTTGCTATCCATTGTCATACTGATATTGTTTATCTAACTATGCTGGTTCATTCTCATATTTTATTTCTAGATTTGGTGTGCATGTCCCACCTTTTGGCTATTCCAGGCAAAAAGGGGGAGAGATATGTGATGTAGGGGGAGTATTTATTATTTATTATGATATTATATTTGTTTTATTCCTCCATACTTCACTTGGGTATCTGTTTGTGTCTCGTGTGTGTAGGTATATTTTTCAGAGATTCAGATATTTATAGATACATCACATTCAGAGACAGAATCAGATTGCCATTCAGAGTCAGAATCAGATTCAAATGCTTGCTGTTCATTCAGTTTCATTATGTCCTGTATTTTTTATATTGTGGAGTTTTGGGATAGGACATGTTTTTATTTTTTGGCATATAGCATTTCTGTTTAGTTTTGTCCCGGAATAGACAAAGGGGGAGATTTGTAAGAACATAATTCTTATCATGTAATTTTGTTTTAATTGGCTTAATTCCGGACAAAATAAATTAAGTCTAGGCTAGTTTTAATTATGGAGTTTAATGAGTTTAGTTGAGCCTACGACAAAGTTCAAGTCCAAGAATGTGCAATCAAAGCTTTCAAGAAGATTACAAGTCAAGACGTGTTGCATATGTTTAAGATCACTCAGGTATGAATACTATTGAGTAGTTGGGTAAATTTGTATATTGATTAAATGTTGGGTGATTTAAATGTTGGGAATTAAATCTTTTTATGTTTTAAAAATATTTCTGAGTTGCAAACTGTTTAAAGAAAATTCGAGGATTAATTTAAAAGAAAAATATTAATTTAAAATACTGTAGCTCGCTTTAACGAGATAGTAAGTCGTTCAAACGACATTCAATGACGTGCGAACGAGATCTCATCTCGCTCGAATGACCTGCCACCTCGATTTTCGTGTTTTCATTTTCTTGGACTCTGTGCAGCTCAGTTATAAATAAAAACGTATCTGCAAACGTTTCAGCGGGCATAACAGTTTTGAAAACTTATTCCCATACAGTTTTTCATCTTTCGGTGTTTATTCAAGATCGTATTACTCAATTCCAAAGTTAAGTGATCTTGAACGCGTTTACCGGAAGATAAGTCGTTCATTGACTACACCGTTCTGAACTTTGTGAGGAGAACTCTACAACCGATGAGTTACGCGCTATTGTAGAGGGAGACCTTATGAAGTAACTTGTGGAGAAGCTGCCTTCTTCTCTACTGCTGACCACCTAGAGTTCCCGCGGGAGATTTTAGCAGAGACATCGAAACCGACACCTGCGGGTATTTCGTATGTCACCCTATTTCATTTTAATCCGTGTAAGTCGTGGCTTACAAATTATAGTGAAATAAAAAGGTTTTGCCCTTCGGGGATTTTTCCTGAAATTGTTTCTTTTACCGAATGCTTTATTCATCGAATGGATTTAATCACTTAGATGCATGTTTAGGGTTTAAGAAGTTAAAATTGATTTTAACTAAAAATTGGAACAAAGTGGTTTTTACCTAAAGTACACACTTAAGGGTCGTTTCGATGGGTTAGAATGTTCTTGATTTTACGCCTTGGATATTTAATGGTGTATATCATATATGCGTCGTATTTATGACCTTGCGTGTGTAATCTCAGGATAGTTACTGATGCCAAAAGCAGTTAAGCTTTTATGAGAATTTAGGGTGTGATAACTCTAGATTTTATTAATTATAGAATGAAATTTAATCTTCATAAGCTTTTATGTCCATGTAACCATTTATACTAATCACTCCTAGGTGAGGGATATTATTCTCAATTATAGTTTTTACTCCTTTTTTTATTAGTCTTAGTTTCAATTCCTTCATAGATTGATCTTTTATTATAACATTATCTTTTATACTTTTATTGAGAAGTAATAAATCAATTAATGTTTAGCAACATTCCCTATGATTCGATACCCGAACTAGCCATTATAATCCCATGAAGAGTGTAGTCATAATTTAGGTTTTTGTATAACAATGGGAGCCGGAAACAATAATTGGCTTAGGTAACACAAACCCTCGATTTTCCCCTATTATCAGTCTCCTTGCAAAAGGCTGATGAGAAGAAATATGACTGTGTCGAGGAATAAAAAGATGTTCCAGATCTGCATAAAAAGCCCAAGGAGCTTGTAAATGGGTTTGGTATGATCTCTCTTGGTTGTCACTTTAGATGCAATGCTGTTTGCGAAGATGAACCAGCGGAGAGGAAATCCTACCTTAACGAGGCGAAGGTGTGTGCTCATATTAGGGAGATCAATCTAGTCGATGTTGTGGAGACTTATCCTCGGAAGGTAAATAAAAATCGTATCATCATTGGTTTTTCAAAAGATGATTTGTTTAGTGTTCTTTATCCACATAACGATCCTTTGGTCGTCACCATGATGGTGCATGCGAGCAGAGCAATAAGAATTCTGGTAGATAATAACATCATTGAAGATGTGATGTTTTACAGTTGTTTCAAGAAATTAAGGTTGAAAGACAAAAATCTAGAGGCATATCACGGGCCTCTTATTGATTTTTTAGGGGAAAAGGTGTACCCCTTGGGAACGATCGTGATAGAGGTCATCGTCGACACGTGACCTACCTGCCAAATAGAGATGATATGTTTCTTCATCCTTGATGAGAACGTCCGCTTGGACTACAACATCATCTTTGGAAAGATCGGATTGAAGAAGTTTGAGGACGTCCAATCCACTGTTCATCAATGCTTAAAATTCCATACAAACTATGGAGTTGGTATGGTAAAGTGAAACATCCATATTTTTTGAGTGCGAGGTTTATCTTATCATAATGCGAAATCTTAAAAAAAACTGAGGCATTTATCAATTTTTAAATGTGTTACAACTCAAATGTAAGAATTAATTCTCAAATCAAACTTCTATACAACGATATTTTTCTTGCCGAACTATGCTCCTTTTCTTTTAATATGATTTCTCCCCGTCTCTATGTATCAATTGACTTCTAAAATCTTTATCATTGCCTATAGGTACCTGGTTAAAAGAACTGGAAAAAAAAGGGAAAAAGCAAAACTTTGCCCAATAGATGATTCTCATTCTATAACAAGGATAACAATAATTTTGAAGATAGAACCTTGCTTTGAAGGTTAATAAATCAGACCTATAATGAGAATTTTTATTCAACAGTCATAGTGAGATAAACATAATAATGGATATTTATAAAAATAAAAATATCATTAGCTAGATCAGGTTAAAGACTGTTGGTGGTTTCTAAACAAATAGCCCATAACTATCTGTTTAGAGGCTTTAGGGCAATAGCAAATACATACAACAACATCAATACAATAAAATTGGAGACAATCAATCCAGATACTGGAGATAAGAGTAACCGTGCTAAGCTAATACTGAGAGAGGCATTCCATATGATAAGTAATAACTAGGCCCTCAATCATCTGAATCCTACAGGCCAAATAATACAATCGTGGGTACGAAAGATTATTCCCTGGTCATAATGAATGCTATAAATAAGTAACTAGGTCATAGGCATCATATGAAATAATATGATTTCATAACATTATTTAAAACTGAACCAATCACACATAAGTGGTTTTAACTACTCAAATGAGTTCATCAATGAGAATTAGATAAACTAGGACTATCACATAGTGATATCAACAATAGGCGTAATTCAAAAGCATTCCAGGGATTTAATGTTGAATAAGAAATTGCTTACAAAGTAATATTGAATAAGAAGTCACCTACCAAATATTCCCGTGAAATTTGTTTGGCTGGTACGAGTTGCATTTCGATGTCTCTTGCTGTGATTTAATGTAAAATGTTACTAATAATCAAGGTTCTAAAAAACGCGGGGCGTGATCGAGGCGTGGAGGTCAAGCCTTAAGCCTTAGAAGCTTAGGCGGGCCTTAGGCGTAAAAAGACGTGAAAAGGCGTTTAAGCCATTTTAATATATTTTAATATTTTTAACCATAACAAGGCTATTAAAATACTAAAATTGTACATATCATAAAAATATGTCTGAATATATGCAAATTAAAATACTATTTGATTATTTTGGATGAGATAATGGTCCGGCTTGTAAAAAAAATCTTTAAAATGCGATATTGTTTCACTAAAGCATTGTTGTTTTTAGAACAAAGTGCGCCTTAAGGGTTTTCTCAAGAATAAGGCGTGAAGAGCGCAAGGCGGGGGTTTCTCCCAAGCCTCAAGCCTAGACGTGCCTAGACGGAGCCTAGTCGGTTTTTTTAGAACAGTGATACCGCTGACGAGGACCATTTTTTTAGTATATTGGTACGCGTCAGCGGTATGTATCGGCGATATTATAAAACATTTTAAATAAAATGTAAAAAAAAGCAGTGTTAAACAATTTTTTAAGTGCCTAAAATTTTTATTTGAAAAAAATTGTTTTAAGTAAAATCCAAGAATGCATGGGAGCGCTTTAAGAAAATTGTTACAAAAATTCTAATAGTTACAAAATTCTAACAGTTACAAAAATTGTTTTATAAAAATAAAAAGTCAGTAGTTCCAAAACAGTAACTATTAGAATTTTTTTTTAAAAATAAAATCTTTAGGCACTTAAAAAATTGTTTTAAACAGTTTTTTTTTTGTACATTTTATAATACCCGACCAAAATGAAATTAACACGACATGGCATGACACACCTCAAAATCTTAATTTTACGTAAAATGAATATGACACATATGAAAGTGACATGACACGACACAAAATCCTTTTTTTTACGAAATGTGAACACGCCCACTTGACGTGTACATTTTAAGTAGGTTGTGTTACTATTTGGTAAAAAAATGAGATTTCGTGTTGTGTCATATTACTTTTATTGGTGAAAATAAGATTTTGAGGCGTGTGTGTCATTTTTATTTTGGTTGTGTTTCTGTTTGGTTAAAAAAATAAACATATATTGTGGCGTGACATTTTTACTTGGGTTGTGTTCGTGTTTTGTAAAAAAACAATATTTCATGTTGTGTCGTGTCACTTTTATTAGGATCGTGTTCATGTTTGGTTAAAAAAAAAATTTGTCGTGTCGTGTTGTGTCGAGTTGCTTTTATTTGAGTCGTGTTCGGTTATAAAAATAATTTTCAATTTAAAAAACAGTTTTTTATTTGTTAACTTTTTTTCCAATTTTATGTAAAAAACATTTAAAAAAAAACAGTTTTTAAATCTATCTTAAAAAAAGCTTCTATAAAAGTATCATAAAAGTTTTTTAAATAATAAAGGGTTTTTAAAACTATCATAACAGCTTTTTTAACAGTTTTCATAAAAAACAGTTATTTTTTAATTTTAAAAATTAAAAAATATTTTAAAAAACAGTTTAAAATACTGTTTTTTATTGAAAAAAATAACAAATAAAAATGTATTTGTTTGATCTTTAGAGCAAATGGCAAGTTTGTCTTTTGAAAAGTAAATAGAGTGTTTTAAGAATTTTTAGAATCTTTAAGAAATAAACATGTCCAACTGGTAAATACATATGAAGGCATAAAAAACAATAATCTAATAAGGTGTGAAATTGGTAATTCCTTAACTTAAAATATACATATAATTTTTTTGAAATTAACATTGAATTTAGAATTATTATAAAACATAAATAGAACAACAATAAAATTAGAAATACAAAATCTGAGTACAAAAGAGAGACAACATTCATGAATGAGATAAACATAATTACAAAAATTATGTATTTGCTTTCAAATTAACAAATGCATACTTTTGATGGCAAATAAAAAAGGAGTGAAAAATTAGAGAGGAAATTAGGAGTATTGACCTTATTTTTTTGGACAAGAAACAACAACAACAAAGAAACTATACAATATGACTTTGATGGGAAGATGAATGAACTTGGGCAGCTGACTTTTGATTTCTAGGGTTTCAAGATGAATGTATTTGAAAGTTTTGTTAAATGAATGTATTA
Organism: Sambucus nigra; assembly: GCA_949130495.1. Lineage (NCBI taxonomy): Eukaryota > Viridiplantae > Streptophyta > Magnoliopsida > Dipsacales > Adoxaceae > Sambucus > Sambucus nigra. The sequence goes on from OX422210.1 coordinate 247,471,711, forward strand.
GGAGAGAAAATGTGTCAAGTTAAGATTCATTGAATGATTTTAATTTAATGAATGTGTGAGACTAATATTAAGGGTATGATAGGAAATGTTAATTTAATGAGGGTAGTTTAGTACTTTGAGATTTGAAGAGGAACTTGCCTCTTTTTAAGTAGTATATATATATATATATATATATATATATATATATATATATATATATATATATATATATATATATATATATATATATATATATATATATATACTGATTTGGGTTATATGTGTTGGTTTTAAAAAGAAAAGTACCCGTTAATTTTGGATACGCATAACTTACGAAAATAGTAAAAAATGACTTTTATTACGTAAAAGATCTATTATTGGATATATGGATATGTCACGTGTAGATACTTAGAGTTAAATTTAAAACCCGACGATGAATTTATAAAAATACGCAAGAAGTGCTAGTTTTGGCATCTTTAAAAATTAGTATATCTTAAATCGTTGCTGAGAAAAATATGTGGAATGTACCGTTTGATTTGTAGTGTCAAAAAGATTTAAGTCGTGTATAAATTTTTTTATAAACGACACTATTTTTGTCAATGCTAAAATTAGGCCAACACGTTAAATTACAGGTCCAAACAGCAGTTAAAATTTTATTTCCATTCTTGTAATACTTGCACCTCAAATTTCTAAATTACCTAAATTGTTTTATTACAAAATCACATTTATATAATATTATTATATTTTTGGAAGATATTCGGATAAACTATAACATTTTACAAAAGCCGAATTCTCACTCTTGTACGAAACTATATACATATATATTTTATTAAGCTTACAAGAGACCTTTAAAGTCAATTTGATATGAAAGTAAATATTTGTATATTACCCTGCTCTTTTAAATTCTATTAAAAACACCTGTCTTTTAAAGTAGAAAAAATGAGAAAATATGTTTAAATTTATGATAATCGATAAATTTTACTTGAAATACCACAAATTATTTTTTCTCATAACACGTTATTTTGGTTATTTTATCAAGATTCTTGAAGCAAAAATATATAAATTTCGACTCAAGCAGTATGTAATATTATTTTACACGCTAACTATCAGTATTTTATTTAAATTACAAATCGACAAGTAAATGTGTATAATAAAGTTTTCATTACTAAACCGAAGTAACAAACAATATAATTACATTTGTGATTATTATTATTAGCAGTGTTCTAAAAAACGCGCCTAGGCGCGAGGCTTTTTAGATACGCCAAGTTTTGTCCCTAGGCGTGGATCAAGGCGTGGTCAACGTTTTTTGGGGCAATGCATGAAAAAACGTGCATTTTTTGGGGGTAAGGCGTGAAAAAACGCAAGTTTTTTAGAAGTAAGGCGTGAAAAGAGGCAATTTTTTTAATTTTTTTTTGTATTTAAAAAAATAGTATTTTAATTTACAAATATTTAGACATATTTTTAAGGTATGTACCAATTTAGTATTTTAAATAGCCTTGTCATAGTCAAAAAATATTAAAATATATTAAAAAAATGCCTAAACGCCTTTTCACGCCTTTTTACGCCAAGGCCCGCCTAGGCTTCTAAGGCTTAAGGCTTGGCCTCCATGCCTTGGTCACGCCTCGCGTTTTTTAGAACCTTGGTACCACTCCACGGACACGATTAAATAGAAAAAGCATCTGAAGACAAAGTCCCACACGCGGATTTAGTCAAACCACGAAGGCCTTCGAGTCCTAAATAGGATTTAGTCATCAGTCGATGTCGTCCACATGCATGACATGCTGGAAACAACAGCAGCTGTTGCTGTTGCTTACAAATACATGTCAATTGGCTAGCACAGAGGAGTAAGCACGGATGAATGACTAAGCAAGAACAGTAGTTGTTGCTGTAACTAGAATTTTAGCGAGAAAAGATAGGATTCTTTCAGCGAAATCAACCTTAGTGGATGCATAATATAATAATGTGTTGTCTTCTAAGTTGATGTACTATTGAGCTTAGCATCTTTCACTTAATATAATTTATGGTCAAATTCTATACATTTTCCTAGAATTTGTGACAACTTAGTTGTTGTGAATATTTGGAGTAATAATTTAACTGGTGAGATAGAAAATTCCCCTAACAAATTGAGTGTAGATTTAGGGTTTGAATTTGATAAGATGAAAGAGCTTTGGGAATCGGAGAACAGATTAGGTAGCATAGTGTCACTCATGAAAAATTACACTTTACAAACTCTGGACGCGTCGGAAAATGATTTCAGAGGATAATAACCTAGGAGAATTTCAAATTGCCAAAATTTACCTGTATTGACTTTGTGGGGTTACAGGGCCAATTCAACAATAGATTGGTTTATTTTCGAATCTCCAGGGGCTTTTGTTGGCTAACAAATCCTTAATTCTAGAGTCATTATTAAGCCTGGGAAAATTACCTTTCCCAAATCTAAGTACAAATAAATTTTATACTCCATATTAACATCCCCTAATTTTTTACCCATTTGATGAGCCATGTAAATCGTTTCAACCACTCGGAAGAGGTATTTTTACCAGAGTTTTTGCAGTACCTCTGTTGCAGTTATAGGGATTCTGATTATATATACATATATGTTTGTGTGTATTTCTTCCTGCTTTTGAGCAGGGATTTCTGAGTTTGTTTGTGATAGATTTAGAGTATTCACAAGAATATGTTATATAGTTTACAGTTGAATGGAGGTTTGATTTTTGGGGTAATGATTGATGCTTCGTACTAGGTACTTTATGTTATATTCTAACAAAACGAATTCTACATAATATGTTGCAAGTATTTTTATTACTTTCTCCTTCACAAATTTGCAGTGGAAGATTATATATATATATATATATATATATATATATATATATATATATATATATATATATATATATATATATATATATATATATATATATATATATATATATATATCTACTACTTAAAAAGAGAAAAATTTCTTTTCAAATCTTAAAGTACTAAACTACCCCCATTAAATTAATATTTTCTATCATGTCCTTAATATTAGTCTCACACATTCATTAAATTAAAATCATTCCATGAATCTTAACTTGATACGTTCTCTCTCCTAATGCATTCATCTATCAAAACTTCCAAATACATTCATCTTGAAACCCTAGAAATCAAAAGTCAGCTGCCCAAATTCCTTCATCTTTCCATCAGATTCATATTGCATAGTTTCTTCGTTGCTATTGTTTCTTATCCAAAAACAAGGTCAATACTCCTAATTTCCTCTCTAATTTTTTACTCCTTTTTCATTTGCCATCAAAAGTAAGCATTTATTAATTTGAAAGCAAATGCATAATTTTTGTAATTATATCTATCTCATTCATGAATGTTGTCTCTCTTTTGTGCTCAGATTTTGTATTCCCAATTTTATTGTTGTTCTATTCATGTTTTATAATAATTCTAAATTCAATGTTAATTTCAGAAAAATTATATATATTTTTTAAGTTAAGGAATTACCAAGTTCACAACTTATTAGATTATTGTTTTTTATGCATTCATATGTATTTCCCAGTTAGACATATTTGTATTCATATTTATATCTTAAAGATTCTAAAAATTCTTAAAACACTCCAATTACTTTTTAAAAGGCAAACTTGCTCATTGCTCTGAAGATCAAACAAATATTTTTTTATTTGTTAATTTTTTTTTCAATAAAAAATAGTATTTTAAACTGTTTTTTAAAATATTTTTTTATTTTTCAAAATTAAAAAATAACTGTTTTTTTATAAAAACTGTTATGATAGTTTTAAAAACCCTTTTTTATTTAAAAAAACTATTATGATACTTTTATAGAAGTTTTTTTTAAGATAGATTTAAAAACTGATTTTTTTTCAAAAAAATGTTTTTTTACATAAAATTGGGAAAAAAAATTAACAAATAAAAAACTGTTTTTTAAATTGAAAATTATTTTTATAACCGAACACGACTCAAATAAAAGCAATTCGACACTACACGACACGACAATTTTTTTTTAACCAAACATGAACACGATCCTAATAAAAGTGACACGACACAACATGAAATATTATTTTTTTACAAAACACGAACACGACCCAAGTAAAAGTGTCACACCATAATATATATTATTTTTTTAACCAAACACGAACCCAACAAAATAAAAATGACACGACACGCCTCAAAATCTTATTTTCACCTATAAAAGTAATATGACACAACACGAAATCTCATTTTTTACCAAATACTAACACAACCCACTTAAAATACAACACGACAAGTGGGTCGTTTTCGCATTTCGTAAAAAAAAGGATTTTGTGTTGTGTCATGTCACTTTCATATGTGTCATATTCATTTTACGTAAAATTAAGATTTTGAGGTGTGTCGTGCCATGTCGTGGTAATTTTATTTTGGTCGCGTATTATAAAACATTTTAAATAAAATGTATAAAAAAACAGTTTTAATAGTTTTTTAAGTGCCTAAAGATTTTATTTTAAAAAAATTAAGATTCTAATAGTTACTGTTTTGGATCTACTGATTTTTTATTTTTATAAAACAATTTTTGTAATTATTAGAATTTTTGTAACTTATATAATTTTTGTAACAATTTTCTTAAAACACTCCCATGCTTGGATTTTACTTAAAACAATTTTTTTAAATAAAATCTTTAGGCACTTAAAAAATTGTTTAAAACTATTTTTTTGTACATTTTATTTAAAATGTTTTATAATACCGCCTATACATACCGCTGGCGCGTACCAAGATACTAAAAAAAGGTCCCCGCCTATGTGTACCGCTGGCGCGAACCATTTTTTTAAATAGTAAAAATATTATTTTTGAAATAATAAATAATGGTCCTCGCCACCGGTATAAAAAAAACACGACTCCATGTCACGTCGCGTTTTATTTGGGTCGTGATCCTGTTACTTAAAAAATATAAAAAACTGTTTTCAATATAAAAAACAGTTTTCAATATAAAGAACAGTTTTTTTATTTGTTAATTTTTTTTCCCAATTTTATGTAAAAAATATATTTTTGAAAAAAAAAACAGTTTTTAAATCTATCTTTAAAAAAAAAAACTTTTTAAAACTATCATAAAAGCTTTTTAAATAAAAAAGGTTTCTAAAACTATCATAACAATTTTCATAAAAAACGGTTATTTTTATTTTAAAAAATTAAAAATATTTTAAAATACTATTCTTTATTGAAAAAAAAAATTAACAAATAAAAAATTATTTGTTTGATCTTTAGAGCAAAGGGCAAGTTTGTCTTTCAAAAAGTATTTGGAGTGTTTTAAGATTTTTTGGAGCGTGGTTAGCTATACCCGTTAATACCACATTGAAAATATTTTCTATAATTTATTATCGAAATGGTCATATATTTCATTTGAAACTTTTTAGTATATTGTCAATATGTGTGGTCAAAGCTTAGATTGTCCATCTTATAGTTTAGGAATCTCAATTTGGTTTACGAGGCAATTGCAATTGATTAATGTATCATTGTTATTTTACTTATCATTTAGAAACTGATCTATATAAGATTCTCTTATGTTGACAAAAATGAAAAAGTAAGGTCCGTCATAACCGTGATGATAATCATTCATACGTTTGCCTAACAATTTTCTAATCTCAAATACCTTTTTGTAAAATAAATAAATGATTATATGTATGGTTAGAGTAGATGCTTTGATCCAATTATGTATTATTATTTTATGAGTGTCGAACAATTAAACTTTGTTAGCATGAATGAAATCCATTGCATATTATGTGTTTGATAATATTCATCTATGTCTTTTTTTAACATTTCTATCTCCGTTTTCTATTTTGGGTATCCGATTTGCGAATTATAAAATACAAATGTATACATACATGGTACCTAATACTGAAAGAAATGCAGGTGATATAGTTCTGTAAAATGGGTGTATTTATAAACTACGCGTGTATAACAAATTATAGAGTAGAACCAAGTAGACACCCAAATTTTTATAAAATAATAAAAGACATAATTGTTTGGATAAACAAAATTACGTCATTGCAATATACATATTAAACTTTCTGATATCATGATAAATGAAACAACATATGGACCAAAATAATCAAAGACTCTGATGATTTATTATTTAGTGGGCTTTTTTTGGTGTGATTGGGTACTCAGTGAGTGAAATTTTGGGGCCATTAAGTTTAAAATGACATTCACGCACAAACTTACGTATTGATACATAATTTATTTTCATATTAGCCGAATATATATTTTTTTAACCTAAATTTTTAAACTATTTTTATTATGTCATAATTATTGGATTAATATATATGGCAGACTAGATGGATACGTATATAGAGAGAATGGGGATGGGTTTGGCATTGATTTTATAGGGTGCGATCTAAATTTTTGAGTATAATGAAGTGTGACACCCCACCTAGTAAAATACCGGGCGATCACTCCTATATCAAATTAAAACAGGAGTCTCATATGGATCATTCTTAGCATCACTGTCGAAAATCCATTTTAATTACTAATAACCTATTAGGCTGGTGTCAAAATTTTACTTAACTACTCCTTTTAAACAACTACAATTAAAACATCCACACAGTTCGCGTAAATGAAACTGAAATGAAATAAAATAACCGAACACTCTGTCAAAATATACAACCATATCGAATGCCGCACTAAAAGGTGGTAAAGAATAAATAAATGCAATTGGGCCATTGGCCCGAATGTTTATACAGTACCTCCTATCTAGAGTACAATGATATAAGTGTCTATCGAGAACCTACACGCATCCACAGCTGCTGCAGCTGACGTCTGACTCTAAAGAAGTGTCATCCAGGCGTCCCTGTGTCTGGACACCTATATATATATAGCAAGAGAGGGAAAAGTAGATAAACGGGTCAGAGCTCGAGTTTTGAAAATATTTAGCAAGTGCATAAATGCCTTAATTTTAGAAAAAATGTTTTATCTCATATTTAAATTTGGTATCGCACTCCCATGAGATACCCCTCACCTCTCTTCTAACAATGCACTCCTAGCGCATCCCTCTAAACATCCTAGTCAGACCACACTGACCTAACTAAACCATCACCCATCTTCTAACAATCCTAGTTAATCCAAGTACTAAGGTCTAAGCTTCTCCACAGTCTCATCACTATGCCATGTTCGAGCGTGGGGTGTCTCGCAAAGCAAAATCCAAACAAGGAACCCCCCCAATACACTACTGCGCGGCAAGGTCGATCGTCGAGATCCATTAGACCCTCAGTACTTAACGCATATATATATATATATATATATATATATATATATATATATACACCATATAATAAATTCCAATATTAGAGCACTAAGAGTTAAACTTCTCCCCAGTCTCAACACTAAGCCATGTTCGTGCATGGGGTGTCTCACAAAGCGAAATCCAAACAAGGAACCCCCCGATACACTACTGCGTGACAAGGTCGATCGTCGAGATCCATTAGACCCTCAGTACTCGATTTATACATAATCATCTTTTATATACTTATCATGTTACACTTCCGGATATATCTCCCGGAATGAGAATTCATTTACAACATGTTTACCAACTTCATTTTCATTTTCTTTTATCTCAAAACTTCTCATTTCCCTTCTTCCATCCAGGAAATGTATTTAAAAGCCAATTCATTATCATGAATTGCTTTAACACATCATATAACTTTTTAAAAGACAGTTTTATTATCATAAAAATTCTTTTCCGTTTTATAACATCCCATTTCCCTTCTTCCATCAAAAAATTATTTAAAAGCCATTTTTATTATCATAAAAATGCTTTTTCCATATCACATGCTTTCATTTCCCTTCTTCCATCCGGGAAATGTATTTAAAGCCAATTCATTATCATGAATTGCTTTAACATATCTAAGACCGTCCCTCCGGGTTTCCCCACTGGACGCGCCCCTAAATGGCTATCATCTTCCAGGGCCTATCAAACAAGACAACCTGGGAACCTACGAAACGTCAGGAAGCAGCCATATGCCTGTAGTAGAGTCATAACCACACCCAGAATTACCTCACCATCGCAGAAAAACATATAATAATTTCTCATATGGCCTAGGACTATATCCACCCTGCATTCATTAGTCAGGGGGCTTCACCTCACGCGCACAACTTCCCTTATGATAGCATTTAGAGAGGTATGCATAAATAAATTATCATTTAGGAAAATCATTTCTTTTTCCCTTTTGAAAACATTCATATTTTATATTTTCAAAAGTCATTTATATATTATCATATATATACTTTAATCACATAGTATATAGAACATATACTGCTCCTCGAATATATATATATATATATATATATATATATGCCAATAGCATCTAGCGATGACCAATAATCTCAAATATTCTCTCAAAAAATCATAATCATGCATTCATATACGCATAATACTAAACCCAAAGTATTCACTTACTTTGATAAATAATACATACCTGAATCCCATCTAAGGATTTATTGGATATCTCCAATTTCACCATTTTACATTAAGTGAATATATATCTATATTCCCCATTTCATACTAATTATCTCGTAGGATATACTCAATCCACAATCAATTATAATTATGCTTCCTATACGCATAATTATATAGGCCTAAATGCCCACTAAAAATATCCTAGGGATTTATCTTTCCCGAACAACCTTAAATTTAGTGGGTTATGGATTTCATTTCCATGAACCCAAGGACTACATCTTGTCCATAAAATCACTTAAAGGTCCCCACCCTAAGTTAGGAACCCTCAACCTCAAATTCTACAATTATTCTATTTTTCCTCAAAAATATAGTTTAATGGTTATACATTTAAAACCCTTATTTAAGCCTCCTAGATTTCCTTAATTAGAGGACCATATAGTCCTAAAAGGTCCCTTATGTTATCACATAAATAACTCGAATCGATTAGAATTGGAATTCATCCCATCCAATTCACCCTATAAAATTGCCCACTTTTAGAAGGGGTCGATCGATCGATCCCCCATGATCGATCGATCGATCATGGCCGGCAGCTTCTTCTTCGAGAAGCTGTTTCATCGATAAAAGCTTCTCCCAAGCTTTCATCTCCTCACCCAATGGCCCACAACTTCAACCAACAACAAATACACTTCTAATAAGGGTTCTAAACATCCTAGAACCCGGAATCACCAATTAATTTTAGTTAATTTTTAAGTTTCTTTAATTAGAAAATTATTGGGGTTTATTCGTTTTTACTCCCGAAAACCCGTTTTATCCATGAAAACCCAACCCAAAATCTTTAGGGTTTATTAATACCAAACTACGATATGAGATTTATGCTCAAAAGTAAATAAAGCAAGTAAACACTTGTCTCGTGGATAAAATTCAACAACCTCGAGCCGAATCCCGCGGAGTTTGGCCAGAGTTTTTCCTTTCCTCCTATTTTTCTCTCCTCCTCTTTCTCTCCTCTCTGTTCCTTCTCTTTTCTCCCCCTCTCCCTCTTTATATAGTAAGAAAAAGGGTTTTAACCCTTAAAACCCAAAAACGACTCGTTTACTCAATTACGAGCCCTTTTTAACTCTAAAATTTCCCCGAAACTCAATTTCGACAATCGGACACTCTTTTTCGACTATCTCGGCCATTTTGAGACTCATGGCGCAGCCAAAATTCCCATCCGAGGTACTTGACCGCAAATCACTATTTTAACCCAATATAACTTAATGCGGGTTTTCTAATTAAAATCTTAACTTTTATCGCTTTACTCAACGACGACATATTATTAAAATACTCCAATTCATTTACTTAATCCCAAAAGTAAATACATCACCCATCGACAATCATCTAATCCTCAAAAATCCCAAAAATTACTATTCCAGGAAATTCCTCAATCTTCCACTTTATATCCAATTATGGAATTTAATTATCTCCGAAAGGACGGGTTGCTAAATGAAGATGGTGGCATATATTGTCCCATTTATTTAGTCCTGAAAATTTAGCACTTGGAAAAATACTATCGTCTTTCTCCTACATCAGAGAGAAGATTTTTTTCCCACGTGATTAGTGTAGGGTACATCTGATTGGTAAGTTATAAAAATAGTGAATAGCATTTTAATTTTTTATGGTAGTAAGAAAAAGAGACAAGTGGTTAGGTACCCAATTAATAAATTCAATGATGAGAATCCTATTTCTTTGGTATGGTAGAAAAGTAGACTAATATCAAGTCGAAAGCGTTAAAAAACAATCCACCAACTTAACGAAAAATAATGCTACCACTGGTTTCGACTGTAACATCTGCCTAGACATGGTTCAAGACCCTGTAACCACCTCTATTGTTGCCCCTGTATTTACAAATGGATTCATTACCCAAGTGTATCTGCTGAAATCTAAGATCACAAACAACCTCAATGCCCTGTGTGCAAGGCTGAAATTACAGAATAAACCTTAGTACCACTCTACGGCCGCGATCAAACAGAAAAAGCATCTAAAGACAAAGTTCCACACGCGAATTTAGTCATACCACGAAGGCCTTCGAGTCCTAAATAGGATTTAGTCATCAGTCGATATCACCCACATGCATGACAGGCTGACAACAGCAGCAGCTGCTGCTGCTGCTGTTGCTTACAGATACCTATCAGCTGGCTGGCACATAGGAGTAAGCACGGATGAATGACTAAGCAAGAATAGTAGATTCTGCTGTAACTAGAATTTTAGCGAGAAAATATAGGATTCTTTCAGTGAAATCAACCTTAGTGGATGCATAATATAATAATGTGTTGTCTTCTAAGTTGGTTTACTATTGAGCTTAGCATCTTTCACTTAATATAATTCATGGTGGAATTCAGTACATTTTCCAATAATTTGTGATAACTTGGTTGTTGTGAATATTTGGAGTAATAATTTAACTGGTGAGATAGGAAATTCCCTTGATGTATGCTCTAAAATTCAGTATGTTGATCTGAGCGCTAACAAATTGAGTGTAGATTTAGGGTTTGAATTTGAGAAGCTGAAAGAGTTTTGGGAATCGGAGAACAGATTAGGTAGCATAGTGTCACTCACGGAAAATTGCAATTTACAAACTCTGGACCCATCGGAAAATGATTTCAAAGGATAATAACCTAGGGGAATTTCAAATTGCCAAAATTTACCTGTATGACTTTGTGGGGTTACAGGGCCAATTCAACAAAAGATTAGTTTATTTTCGAATCTTCAGGGGCTTTTGTTGTGTAATAAATCCTTAATTCTAGAGTCATTATTAAGCCTGAGAAAATTGTCTTTTCCAGATCTAAGTAAGAACAAATTTTATACTCCATATTAACATCCCCTCATTTTTTACCCATTTGATGAGCCACATAAATCGTCTCAACCACTCGGTAGAAGTATTTTTATTAGAGTTTTTGAAGTACCTCTATTGTAGTTATAGGGATTCTAAATGTACCATTGTGGTTTGTAGAGGAGAAAATTTTGAGCATTGATTGTGAGTTATTTCTGCTGGGGGTATTAACCTATCATATGCTTTAAACTGATTTCAATTGACATTTTTATTGTGATTATTCGATAGATAATGATGTTCAGTTCCCTCTTCTTACTATCTTGTTTTATATGTCTTATGTTTATGTTATATATATATCATGTGTGTATGCTATGTTTGATCAAATGTACCAAACACAAACTCCTACATGCTTCATGTTTGATATAAACTTAACTCCATAATTAATTTGTAATTTAGTGTATAGTTGTGTTATAAAGTAATAATATTTCTTAAGTAGATACTGCTACTCTTTGTATAAGTTTAATGTTCTCTTTCATATTATACATAACATGTTTAGGTAAAATCTTCAATGAAGAGGAATAAAAGGAATATTTTTCGTTTTCTAATTTGTTTAAAATAGATACCATGAAGTTAGATTTTTTGGTTTGAGAATTCAAAATCTCAAATCTTTTGATTGTTAGTGTTTTTATAATCTAATTTAATTCCAATTTCCTATGTGTTGGAATTTGTTCACACTGTATGGTTCAATGTATTCATTTTGTCTCTCTACATACATATATTCTTTTTATTAAGTCTTATGTCGGTTCAGGTTGTAACTCCCCAACTAAGAAAAACATAACTTTCTAGAACAACCAAATAAGTGAGCAAAATGAGTCCAAATTAACTTACTGAAGCTGCAATTATATTCCTTGGTTGAATTATCTTTGTCAACTCAAACACACACTCTAAACTGTATCTTTAGCATCTTTAGATACATAGTGTTAAAAGAATTTGTGACACCCCGCCTAATTAAATACCGGGCAATCACTCCTTTATTAAATTAAAATCAAGGTGAACAGTTGGTTCATTCTTAGCATCACTGTCGTAAAAATAACTTTTCCAATTTAAACACCCTAATTAATTAAGCTAAGTGTCAAAACCATTTAGACATTACTTTCCAAATTTTATTTTTTTCATAAACCAAGATTTAAATATTTACAACAATTCAATACTAAAGAATCACACCACAATTATCCTGGAACATATAATCCAAATAATTTAAACATTCAATAACTAAATCCCAACATTTAAAACTTAAAGTAAAACATCCAGACAGTAATAAATCCCAAGGTGACAATACTAGAAATAAATGAATCACAATGTTCAATAGAACAACTAGATAATGGAAACGAGCGACTCATGCCCAACTGAATAAATAAACTAAGAGTGGAATCAAATAAATGAAGTCGTCTAAGTAAGAGGGCTGCAATTCCCACCTAAGCTGCAGCGCGTTCCTTCCAAAGGATCCTACGCAAGACGCCCCTTGTGGCTGGGCACCTGTAATATATACATATATATACAAGAGAGAAAGAGAAATAGAAACGGGTCAGAGCCCGATAGTGTAAATGATTTAAATTTTGTTTAGCAAGTATTTAAAATGTTTACAGGCAAATGCAACAACATATTAGTGCGACACTCTCTTGAGAAATTCTCACCTCTCTTCTAATGTGCACGCCTATCGCACTAATATTCCCAACGGACTATCTTATCTTATATCGTACTATTCTCCCCAATGGTTTAACTTATCTTAGGTTACTCGTAAGATTTAAAACTGGACAATATAATTGTTTAAGAGGATAAGTTCATTTGATCACAAAGTTCTCATTTAAACCTTATTTGCTAATAAAGTTTCCCAGTGTTCCATTATACTTTTCAAAACAACTATTTCCAAATTGAAGTCAAGATTCATTTCTTACTTACCATAACACAGTAGGCAGTTCCAAATTTCAGAATTTCATATATATATATTAAATACTCGTATAATATATATATATTCTAACAGCACCCCACATAAAAATTTATGGCGCGGGCATACTCTGCTATCCAATCCTCGTATCTCCCGTACTAAGGGAAATACAAGTTCAGAATCACTCTCGAACTGTATTAACACATATATACAAACAATATTGAGGCAAAGCATAGATTCCAAGTCTCTAAGAGGTCAGCACATACCCTCACGTCTCTTAGGACCGTCTGACCATCGATCAGATAGCCTGTACCAAGGATATCTATCTTCTAGGGTATGAGTAAATATACCCCATAAAGGTCCCATCGAGATAAGACTGTCCCAGCACGGTAACCTCGGGGATAACAAGTAGCGCGGGCATGATTTTCACATGTATATAATATATGCATACACACAATCATATAAATATACTATTTTTATCATATCAATTTAGGTTCATCCCATAACCCATAATCACGACATTTATCCTTAGTTTCCCATTATTTGTTATCACGTATAACGGTTCGTCTCTAACTTTAATTTGAGGAATTATTCCAACTTACTACGTAACACTCATGGACTCTATCCTCCCAAGTGAAAAATTCAGTAGGTATTCATCTAATTTCTATCGTAACTATTTTACGTATCTCTCCCTTTAATATAAAATTCCATCGTCTCTTATATATATAAACACCCAAAAATGTAAATCTCGTCTTACATTAAAGGTCTCTTAATCATCAATAAATCCTACTGGTCATCTTTATCTCCCAAAATATTTTAATAAGGGTGTCTAAGGAGTATTCTTCATTTTGAATTAATTCAAAAATTTTAAAAGGGGAATTTAAGTCTGCCAGGAGGGGTCGATCGATCGAGGGCAGGGGCTCGATCGATCGAACCTTCGATCGATCGAACCTTCGATCGATCGAACCTTCGATCGATCGAAGCTCTTGGCTCGATCGATCGATCAAGCAGGTATGGCGAATTCTGCAGTTAACCAGTTACGGGTTCTATCACACAACCTCATCCAAATCCAGATTTTTCATTCCCAATCGCCCAAAAATTTGTACTACTAAGAGTATAAACCCATATCATACATCCTCTATGTAAAGCAAGCAAATTTCCATTAATAACCATGGATTAACAGGCCAAAATTCATGTAAATCTCAAGAACCCTAAAAATCTCTTTAACATGGTTCTAATCAGTTTTTTCCCAGAAATTCTACTCCTAATGCGTCATAAATTCATGGTTAAGCCTCTACATATGAAGGGGTTTCTAGATTATCAATCAAATCATAACTACATGGGGTTTTCCTATCTCCAACATGGGTTTTCTTCTATAAAACTCATCATAATCACCCTAGGCTAACATGAATGATGCATTAACGAAAATAAGCAATATAAATACTTTCTTGGGATTTTTAGAGTTCTGATTTGATGACAAATTTGGCGTGGTTTCGTTCCCCGTCGCTCGATCTACGCGTTGGTGATGGTGGCGGTGCAAACAGATGGATTTTGGGCCTTGGATTGTTTTGAAAGCTCTCTCCTTCCCTCTCTTATGGCCGTCACTTGTCTTTGGTTGTTTTTAACCCTAGAAGGCAACCTTAGACATCTGATATAACCCTTGAAATTTCGTGGGTTTAATTACCCAAAAATGTAAAATGTCCAAAATGCCCTCCCGGGGTGCTAAATAGGCCTAAAAATGCCCCGAGACCCAAACTAAACCCCCGGGTATACTTTTTTGACTATCTTGACCCTTTCGGACACTTTGCCCCACTCAAAACGACCATACGAGCAACTTATAATATATTCACTTTTATTAATCAACATTTATTCCCGACGCGACACATGCGCGTCCCGACTTAAATTTCCAAAATTGTCATTTTATTCACTCGTGACATTTCATAGAACCAATATTATATTACTTTACTCATTAGTAATATTCAACAACAAGTTTCCCATAATTACTAACTCACATCACGTTAATAATTATAAAATAATTAATTTCCGAATTTATATTAAATAATTAACTCACATTAAATTTAATAAATTCCCAAATTAATAAAGCATAAAAATACGGGGTATTACATACTTCCCCCCTAATAACGGAATTTCGTCCCGAAATTCAGAAAATAAGGCATACCTGGTAAGAATAAATATGGATATCTCTCGCGCATATCTGCCTCGCGCTCCCAAGTGGATTCCTCCACATTATGATGCTCCCACTGGACCCGTACAAGTGGAACTACCTTCGACCTCAATCTCCTCTCGCTACGGTCTAGGATAGCCACCGGTCTCTCCTCGTAAGAGCTGTCAGGCTGTAAGTCTATCTCATCTATCGTAATGTGGGTATGGGCCATATCATCTCGAAGATATCATCTCAACGACGAGATGTGGAATACATCGTGAATGCGATGTAAATGCTCTGGCAGTCCCAATCTGTATGCTACCGGCCCAATCCTCTCGATAATGGGAAATGGTCCCACGTACCTCGGGGCCAATTCCCTTTCTTCCTGAACCTCCTCACTCCTTTCATAGGAGATACACGTAGTAACACTTGGTCCCCCATATTAAACTCCCGGAAGAACCGTTTCGCATCGGCGTATCTTTTTTGCCTGTCCTGGGCTACTCGAATGCGACTCCTGATCATCTCAATCCTCGCGGAGGTTTCCTGAATTACCTCTGGTCCTAGAAACTTGTTATCCCCCACCTCGAGCCAACAAGTTGGGGAACGACAAGGCATTCCATACAAAGCCTCAAATGGAGCCATGCCAATCGTGAATTGATAAGAGTTATTATAAGCAAACTCTACCAGTGGAAGATGTGGCTCCCAACCTCCTCCAAAATCAAGAACACACATGCGTAGCATATCCTCCAACATCTGATTAGTATGCTCTGTCTGTCCTTCTGTCTGTGGGTAATAAGCTGAACTCAACCTCAACTCGGTACCCATAGCCTCCTGAAAGCTCTCCCAGAAACGCGACACAAAAATTGTCTCTATCTGACACAATATTCAGGGGCACCCCATGAAATCTGACAATCTCAGCAATGAACAAACTGAGCATACTACCCCGTGGTATAGTCTGTCCGCACCGGCAGAAAATGATCCACCTTGGTCAAACGATCTACAATCACCCAGATAGAGTCGTGGCCCCGCTGTGATGTAGGTAACCCTGTAATAAAATCCATGGAAATACTCTCCCACTTCCACGCGGGTACTTCCAATGGTTGAAGCAACCCTGACGGTTTCTGATGGTCCACCTTTACCAGCTGGCAGGTAGAACACTTGGAAACGAACTCAGCAATGTCCTTCTTCATCCCACTCCACCAGTATTGCCGCCTCATATCCTGGTACATCTTATCTCCTCCAGGATGTACCGCAAATTGGGACCTGTGAGACTGGGTCATCACTGCATGACGTAATTCTACTCCTTCTGGAACCACCAATCTCCCATTAAACCTCAAACCCCCATCAGAACTAAGAGAATAGGACTCAGCACTCTCAGCTAAGAGTCGTACAATCTGCTCCTGGCAAAACGGGTCTGCGGTTTGTGCCTGTATCACCCTCGTAACAATCTCGGGTGTCACTGTCATAACAGATATGAAGGAATGGGATACTGCGTCCTGGTGGCCTAACTCCTTCCACTTTGCTTTCCAGACGTCCGCTACATTGTCTACCGATCTACGGCTCAACGCATCAGCAACTACGTTGGCCTTCCCCGAATGGTATTGTATATTGAACTGGTAGTCCTTCACAAACTCTAACCATCTGCGCTGGCGCATATTCAGCTCTTGGTGAGTGAACATGTACTCCAGTGACTTGTGGTCTATGAACAAGCGGAATTTCTCCCCCAATAAATAGTGCCTCCATATCCTCAATGCAAAAACGTCCGTTGCTAATTCCAGGTCGTGGGTGGGGTAATTCTTCTCATGCGGCTTAAGCTTGCGGGAGGCAAAAGATATAGCCTTCTCTTCCTGCTGAAGTACTCCCCCAAGTCCCCGTAAAGAGGCATCGGTGTAAACCAGGTACTCCACACTCGACTTCGGTAATGCAAGGACTGGTGCTGAAGTAAGCTTGTCTTTCAGCTCGTCGAAAGCCAATTGACAAGCATCATCCCAAACATATGGAACCCCTTTGCAAGTCAAGTTTGTCAATGGACCCGCTATTTTGGAGAATCCTCAAATAAATCTCCTGTAGTATCCGGCTAACTCCAAGAAAGTACGCACTTCTGTCGGTGTCGTGGGCTGTCCCCACTCCCTCACCGCTGACACTTTACTCGGATCAACTGCTATCCCCTGTTCAGAAACAACATTCCCCAAGAACTCTACTTCTCGCAACCAGAATCCACACTTCTCGTACTTAGCATACAATTGATGCTCTCATAGAGTCTGAAGAACCTGTCTCAAGTGCTCGGCATGCTCCTCCTCGGAGTGTGAATATATCAAAATGTCATTTATAAAGACGATGACAAATTGATCCAAGAACTCTCTGAACACTCGGTTCATTAAGTCCATGAACACGGCTGGAGCATTTGTTAGGCCAAATGGCATCACCCTGAACTCATAGGACCCATATCTCGTCAAGAAAGCAGTCTTTGAAACATCTTGCTCCCTAATATGTAGCTGGTGGTACCCCGACCTCAGATCTATCTTCGAAAAGAAAGTGGCTCCCCTCAGCTGGTAGAACAGATCATCGATTCGAGGCAACGGATACTTATTCCGTATCGTGACCTTTTTCAACTCTCGGTAGTCCACACATAGCCTCAGTGAACCATCTCTCTTCTTCACAAACAAGACTGGAGCGCCCCAAGGTGAGGTACTCCTGCGAATGAAGCCCTGACCTAACAGCTGCTCTATCTGATCTCGTAACTCTTGCATCTCTGTCGGATCCATACGGTATGGAGCGCGTGCTATCGGTCTAGTATCCGGTAATAAATCTATGACAAAGTCTATCTCTCGACTGGGGGGTAGGCCTGGTATCTCCTGGAATACATTGGAATACTCACGAACAACTGGGATCTAGTCTAAGGGAATCACAACCTCCTTAGAGGTATCCTCCTCTATGTAATACAAATGAGCGGTCGAGCCCCCCTCTGGGTGAGGCATCGCCACTACAAACATCTCTTGCCCCGGAATGGCAAAAACAATACTCCCACCAAAACAATCTATCATGGCCCTGTAAGCAGCGAGCCAATCCATACCGATAATAACATCATGCTCATGCATATCTAAGACTAACATGTCTGCAAATAATACCAAGCTACCAATCTCTACCCCCACACCTCGGAATATAAAGAAAATGAGTGATCCACTCCCCAGTGGTGAATCTACACACGTGATAGTTCTCTCTACCGTGGCTAACAACCCTAAGGCCTTCGCAAAATGCGTAGCTATAAAACAGTGTGTCGCCCCAGTATCAAACAAAACGCGACCCATAGTACCGTGGATAGGAAACATACCCTCAATCGCGGGTGATGCCTGTGGAGCTGCTGCCTGGTGGACGTTATAGACACGTCCATATTGTAATTGCCCCTGCTGCACTGGAGCTATTGGAATGGCTGGTAGGGATGGTGCTGGGAGGGCAGCTGGAAAAAGTGGCCTCTGTGGCTCATTACGGGCACCCTGCTGCTGTGGGGCCCTCTATCCCTCTGGACAATCCTGGCGCCTATGGCCATTCTTGCCGCACCCGAAACATCGGCTTCTGAAGTTACCTCCCCTCTGACCCTGCTGACCACGACCCTGCTGGCCGTTACCACCCCGCCACTGGCCCTGTTGGCCCTGATGAAAATGCTGTTGGCCTGGTTGGCCCTGCTGCTGACCCTGCTGCTGTCGGTGTTGGCCTTGCTGGCCCTGCCTAAAACCCCCAAATCCTTGCTTGGAATCACCTGAACGGAATCGCTTAGCAGGGTCCCCCTGATGGGAACTCTGCTCGTGCTGACGAGTCTGTCCTTGAGATGTCGGTGATCCACTAGCACTACTACCCCCAGTCCTGCCCTACTGGCCAAACTCTCCTGCTTGCTTGCTTCCCTGCAGATGGAAGCGGTGGTCCTGGCAATGTAGTAAAGCAACATTGAGTACATCAGTGAAAGTACTCAGAGATAGGTTCCCTATAAGGTGCTGACGGATCCTCCAAGCTAACCCGTACACAAACAACATTATCTTCTTACCCTCAGTGGGTGCCTCATCTGGCACTATGGTGAGAAGTCTCGTGAACTCCTCCTCATACTCAGCAACGGTAGAATTCTCCTGTTTCAAGTTCAGTAATTTTTGCCTCATCTCAGTCTGCACGGCGGGTGGAAAGTACTTGCGATCAAACTGCTCCCAGAATGACTGAATCGGGATCGTGTCCCTCTCCTCCAAGGTGGCGGTGGACTCCCACCACTGCAAAGTGGCCCCCACCAGCTTAAAGGAAGCCAACAACTGTTTCTTCACGTCTGTGCACTCATACATACGAAGATGCCGCTGGATATATTTCTTTCATTGGCTGACGATGATGATATCTAAACTACCAGAGAACTCAGGGGGATACGCCTTCTGAAAGGCATCCCTAACCCGCTCCCATGCAGATGGAAGATGTGCAGGTACTGGCGCTACTGCCTGAATCTGGGTTGGAGCCTGCTGAACCACCGCTAGCGCGGCATTCACCGCCTGAGCAACAATAGCGGCTACCTTATTAGCATTCATCGTACCCTGTGCCGGAGCTGCTGGCTACTCGGCTTGGGCACGCCTATTCTTTGGTGCACGTCTCGTAGGCATCTGAAACATGAAGAAATTTATTAGTCTACAGTTATTATCAAATCTCAAATAGCTGAAGGCGTGAACGTAAAAGCAAGAATACAACAATCCTAAAATAGGGCTCTATAGCAAAAATATTAAGATGAAAGCGAAATAATCCATACAGATCATAAGGACACTAGAACCTGATGCTCTGATACCACCTGTGACACCCCGCCTAATTAAATATCGTGCGATCACTCCTTTATTAAATTAAAATCAAGGTGAACAGTTGGTTCATTCTTAGCATCATTGTCGTAAAAATAACTTTTCCAATTTAAACACCCTAATTAATTAAGCTAAGTGTCAAAACCATTTACACATTACTTTCCAAATTTTATTTTCTTCATAAACCAAGATTTAAATATTTACAACAATTTAATATTAAAGAATCACACCACAATTATCCTGGAACATATAATCCAAATAATTTAAACATTCAATAACTAAATCTCAACATTTAAAACTTAAAGTAAAACATCCAGACAGTAATAAATCCCAAGGTGACAATACTAGAAATAAATGAATCACAATGTTCAATAAAACCACTAGATAATGGAAACGAGCGACACATGCCCAAATGAATAAATAAACTAAGAGTGGAATCAAATAAATGAAGTCGTCTAAGCAAGAGGCCTGCAATTCCCGCCTAAGCTGCAGCGCGTTCCTTCCAAAGGATCCTATGCAAGACGCCCCTCTGGCTGGGCACCTATAATATATACATATATATACAAGAGAGAAAGAGAAATAGAAACGGGTCAGAGCCCGATAGTGTAAATGATTTAAATTTTTTTTAGCAATTATTTAAAATGTTTACAGGCCAATGCAAAAACATATTAGTGCAGCACTCTCTTGAGAAATTCTCACCTCTCTTCTAATGTGCACGCCTATCGCACTAATCTTCCCAACGGACTATCTTATCTTTTATCGTACTAATCTCCCCAATGGTTTAACTTATCTTAGGTTACTCGTAAGATTTAAAACTGGACAATATAATTGTTTAAGAGGATAATTTCATTTGATCATAAAGTTCTCATTTAAACCTTATTTGCTAATAAAGTTTCGCAGTGTTCCATTATACTTTTCAAAACAAGTATTTCCAAATTGAAGTCAAGATTCATTTCTTACTTACCATAACACAGTAGGCAGTTCCAAATTTCAGAATTTCATATATATATATATATTAAATACTCGTATAATATATATATATTCTAACAGCACCCCACATAAAAATTTATGGTGCGGGCATACTCTGCTATCCAATCCACGTATCTCTCGTACTAAGTGAAATACAAGTTTGGAATCACTCTCGAACTGTATTAACACATATATACAAACAATATTGAGGCGAAGCATAGATTCCAAGTCTCTAAGAGGTCATCACATACCCTCACGTCTCTTAGGACCGTCTGACCATCGATCAGATAGCCTATACCAATGATATCTATCTTCTAGGGTACGAGTCAATATCCCCCATAAAGGTCCCATCGAGATAAGACTGTCCCAGTGCGATAACCTCAGGGATAGCAAGTAGCGCGGGCATGATTTTCACATGTATATAATATATGCATACACACAGTAATATAAATATACTATTTTTATCATATCAATTTAGGTTCATCCCGTAACCCATAATCATGACATTTATCCTTATTTTCCCATTATTTGTTATCACGTATAACGGTTCGTCTCTAACTTTAATTTGAGGAATTATTCCAACTTACTACGTAACACTCATGGACTCTATCCTCCCAAGTGAAAAATTCAGTAGGTATTCATCTAATTTCTATCGCAACTATTTTACGTATCTCTCCCTTTAATATAAAATTCCATCGTCTCTTATATATATAAACACCCAAAAATGTAAATCTCGTCTTACATTAAAGGTCTCTTAATCATCAATAAATCCTACTTGTCATCTTTATCTCCCAAAATATTTAAATAAGGGTGTCTAAGGAGTATTCTTCATTTAGAATTAATTCAACAATTTTAAAAGGGGACTTTAAGTCTGCCAGGAGGGGTCGATCGATCGAGGGCAGGGGCTCGATCGATCGATCAAGCAGGTATGGCGAATTCTGCAGTTAACCAGTTATGGGTTCTATCACACAACCTCATCCAAATCCAAATTTTTCATTCCCAATCGCCCAAAAATTTGTACTACTAAGAGTATAAACCCATATCATACATCCTCTACGTAAAGCATGCAAATTTCCATTAATAACCATGGATTAACAGGACAAAATTCATGTAAATCACAAGAACCCTAGAAATCTCTTTAACATGGTTCTAATCAGTCTTGTCCCAAAAATTCTACTCCTAATGCATCATAAATTTGTGGTTAAGCCTCTACATATGAAGGGGTTTCCATATTATCAATCAAATCATAACTACATGCGGTTTTCCTATCTCCAACATGGGTTTTCTTCTATATAACTCATCCTAATCACCCTAGGCTAACATGAATGATGCATTAACGAAAATAAGCAATATAAATACTTTCCTGGGATTTTCAGAGTTCTGATTTGATGACAAATTTGGCGTGGTTGCATTCCCCGTCGCGCGATCTACGCGTTGGTGATGGTGGCGGTGCAAACGGATGGATTTTGGGCCTTTGATTGCTTTGAAAGCTCTCTCCTTACCTCTCTTATGGCAGTCACTTGTCTTTGGTTGTTTTTAACCCTAGAAGGAAACCTTAGACATCTGATATAACCCTTGAAATTTCGTGGGTTTAATTACCCAAAAATGTAAAATGTCCAAAATGCCCTCCTGGGGTGCTAAATAGGCCTAAAAATGCCCCGAGACCCAAACTAAACCCCCGGGTATACTTTTCTGACTATCTCGACCCTTCCGGACACTTTGGCGCACTCAAAATGACCATACGAGCAACTTATAATATATTCACTTTTATTAATCAACATTTATTCCCGACGCGACACAGGCGCGTCCCGACTTAAATTTCCAAAATTATCATTTTATTCACTCGTGACATTTCATAGAACCAATATTATATTACTTTACTCATTAGTAATATTCAACAACAAGTTTCCCATAATTACTAACTCACATCACGTTAATAATTATAAAATAATTAATTTCCGAATTTATATTAAATAATTAACTCACATTAAATTTAATAAATCCTCAAATTAATAAAGCATAAAAATACGGGGTATTACAGAATTTCAATTTGTTCTTCCCTGCTCTTAATATTTAGTACTGAGTGTCACTTATTTAGTTCATAATTTATGGATACTTATGGAATACATTGCACTTATTCAAGTTCCATAACATTTTTTTTTATTTTTTAAAATTAATTTACAATTGTTGTTTTCAATTCATCTTATTATTGAGTAAATTGTTTTAATTTCTTGGAAACTTATGTTTGACCATACTTATTAACCGGATGAATTCTCTTTGTTATTTTGTAATTTCTATTCAATGAACATGAATGCAGTTTCTTTGTCTCACGTAATTTATCTTTGAAAGTTGTTGTATTGATATGTTAAGACTGATAATCCATACATCATATTATGTAAATGTAATGACTAAAAAGAAATAATGCTATGTTTGACTTCATAGTGATGATTAAGTAATTAAACATTTGGGTATCAATTCCTCACTTAGCGATTTCCTTCTAAGGATTGACAATGGGATGGAAGCATCAACACATAATGAGGGCCCCGAATAGTCTCTCATTGACGTTATCTTCCCATCATTAAATATAAATGCTAACTCGTCAAACTTCTTGACAGATCGAGAAATTCTTGAAACAATAAATGAGCACGTAGACTCACTCAATGATATGATGATTGATATGTTCCCCGGAGAATTGAAGACATTAAACAGCATTGATGAAGCTGTGGATGACACACACAACTATTACCAAGAAGAATTTTTAAATTCTTTGATGCCGAATGGATTGCCACCACATGCATTGAAACTTAAACATAAATGTCCAATCATTATTCTATTCAATATAAATCCATCAATTGTATTATGTAACGGAACAAGAATGTTGTACAAAGGTTCTTCGGATAATGTCATCCATGTTCGTCGCTCATAAAGTTGAAGAGGAAGAATAACATTTGAATCCTAAAAACGTCAAAAGCAACATATTTAAGCCTTAAATTTTTAGTTTTTAGGATTACACACTATTTTTTTATCAAATGTCATCTTTCAATAACTGCGATTTGAAATTTGCTTGCTGAAGATTTTTTTTAACTTATTTTTTTAATGATATTTCCCTATAAATCATTTCAAGCTAATTTCATTGTGATATATTTATTCGGATTATATATACACACATGTTTGTGTGTATTTCTTCCTGCTTTTGAGTAAGGAGTTCTGAGTTCGTTTGTGATAAATTTAGAGTATTCACAGGAATATCTGATATAGTTTACAGTTGAATGGAGGTTTGGTTTTTGGGGTAAAGATTGATGCTTCGTACTAGTTACTTTATGTTATATTCTAACAAAACAGATTCTACACAATATGTTGCAAGTATTTTTATTACTTTGTCCTTCACAGATTTGCAGTGGAAGATTAATATCTGGAAACGACCGCATGTGCAATGCACGTGGGCACAACTAGTATATACACATACACACACTAAAATAAATACCAACATGCGCTCGCGCGCACACACACACGGCCGGTCCTAAGATTGGGAGTGCCCTGTGCAAAAATCAATTTAGGGGGCTTCTAAAAAATATTGTACAAAGATATTAAATACCTAAAATAGACCCCTAAAAAATTACGGGCGCATTTTTAGTTGGGTGGGATTTTTGGATAGTTGAATCATTCCTTGTACAAATTGTTTTTGGCTAATTAAAAAAATGGACCACTAAAAAACTAAACCTATTTCAACTATTGACATTTTTAATATACATAAAATATTTTTAAATCCCTAAAATATACATATATAAATACATACTCTAAAATGACCCATGTGCCATTGCTCATTTGGCACATGGCCAGGCCGCCCACACTCTTCTGCTATGGAAGTTGCTCCAACACACCCAAAAACATACACATACACCTGTTGTTACACACACACACCACAATTCCATTAAAGCTCAAAAGAAGAAACCCAGCTACCACATTTTCTTCAACACATATGTGTGTGTGTGTGTGTGTATATATATATGTACACATTGTACCCTTCTAGAGTATATATATAACTAGTATGTATATCCACCGATATATATTTGGGTATATTTACAAAAAAAAAATAGAAGGAATGAGATTTTACCAATGGCGTTTTCGGTTTGAGGAGAGGGATGGATGGTGGTTGTGGGGTTTTATTTTCCTACGGTTTGGGTATGTGAGTTTAGGGAAGAAGGGAGTTGAGTTTTTTTTCTCTTCTTCTTCTGTTCGTGTGAGGAAGAGGAGAAATGGTTTATGCTTTTTTTTTTCTTTTTTCTCTTTCATTTGCTTCTTTTATACACGAAGATGATAAGGTTGCCCAAAACTTAGGCCCTAAGTTTGTATTTTATATTATTTTTTTCTTTTTAAAGTTTGCAAATTACACTTTAGCCCTTGAATGTTTTATTTTTCTTGTTTCAATACCCACATAAATTTTTTTACTTTAATTTTAAAATTAAGCGGGTTTTTTGAAAATTAATTAATTAATAAATGAGTAAAAAAGTGTAAAATTATTACTAGGCTTAAAAGCGTATTTATATTTGTGACTCGATGTTTTTAATTTAACCATTACAATATAATAAAATAAATTATAAAAATGTCGTCTCGGTAGTCGAGTGTCACAATGACCGTTATTGTCGACTTGGTTAAAAAGATTATTACGAGTCCGCATTAATTTAAATAAAAAAAAATCGTGGGTTATTACAACCTACCTACCTAAAAAAAATTCATCCTAAAAATTTCGATATCTTGAAGTTTCGAAGTCTCATAGTGCGTATACTGTCTAGGTTTTGTAGCATATTGGGAAGGATAGTTTATAAGTTTATAGTTGACCAAGGTTGGTTCTCTCGTGATTAATTACATAACATAATCATATAAAAGTTAATAATCTAGTCTTGATTAGAAACAAAGGGTGTTTTGGATAATTTAATTGTCAGTTTTACAAGTTTCGTTTGTATCGTGTATCGAAATAGAGTTTTTGGTAATAGGGTTCATATATAATTTAGTTATTTGAAGTTTGTTTCACACAATTTATTTCGTCATACTATAAAAATGGACACTGACAAGAGGACATTATAGATGGAACATGAGTTTCATAATAACAATATTGTATATCTGTTTGCACAATGGGTATTTAGAGGTACAGGTTAAGGTTAGACAGTTTATACTCGGAAGTTTAAAGGTTGGATTCTCAAATTTTACTGACACGAAGCTGATGATAACTAAACCGTAAATCACATTTTTAGGCTTCTCATAATTGATCAAAAGAAATCTCTCATTCTAGACCAAGGAATCTGACTTTCCTTCATTTTCACAATCGGAACTGGGAATCCTAAAGATTGAATAAATATTTCCTCGAATAATTCATCAGGTTTGGTTCAAAGTTCACAAATACCAGGGGTTATGTGGTAAAAGTAATAAGGGCAATTTTCTTTGAAGTTAGAAATATTAATTTAGAATTATGCTAAAAATGGCTTGAAATTTCTAATGACTTTTAGACCTTACTAACTATAGCAAATATGAGAAAAGTTCAATGATAAAGTATTTATTACGATAACTAAATCGAATCTCTTTTTTTGTCTACCTACCAAGTCTATCATAAGAATTCCAATTCACGTTCTTGTGATATCGCCCTTTATGTTTGTTTCTTCCACCGAAATTTTTATTGATAGAGAATAATTTAAGGAAGTACAATATTGGTTTAGTATGTTTGTGAAATAACTTGCCCATTCATTGGAAAAATACATTGTTTATTTAATATGCTTCACAACTCTAAGAGCGGTTTATTTAAAAATTTCACATATACTGAGGAAAAACGTATCTGAAATCTTGATGTAATGTATACTTAGCTTCCTGAATATCAGACTAATGTATTTATAGGATTTGATTTCAATGACGTCAAAAATTGGGACATAAGGTAATGTTCGATAAGGGTTTGGTATTTTACGTAGGTCTTATAGATTTGACTGGTTCTTGGGTTTATAAGAATTCACTAAAAGTTACTACTGGTATGATATCTACTATTGCAAAACTACTCTCCAGAGATCTTTCGTTCTCATACAAGACAAAATGATTCTCTTAAGGTACATCGAGGATACTCTAGACGTATTTTATAAATTTGAAAATTTTGGATCTCTTAGATGGATGGGGTTTATGTAATTTAAGGTGCACTTACTAAGAATGAAAAGGGTTTCCTTAAACGAAGTTTGTATAACAATGCAAATAGAGTCTCTAACATCCATACCATTAATTATAAATATGCTACTATTGAGAATATGTTTGTATGAGTTTTTTGCTCTTAACTGATATATATATATATATATATATATATATATATACAGACGTATCTTAAGTCGTAGTCACTAATGCTTATGCTTACTGAACTGAATTGTCTAATCATGGTAGGATACTATTAAATCATGATGAGTTTTCATCAAAGCTCATTCACTTTTGGTGGTTCGTATAATCTAAAAGAGTATATTTTTATTCCAAAAATTTATGTAATATGAGTTTCTAGGTACGTCTATTTTTCTATGCCACAAGTTAACTATTGGATTGTTCGCGTTAGTCATATTACTATAAATTCCTCTACTAGGAAATTGAAAAGAATCAACTAGTTTTCATTGGAAGAAAAATGGCAGAATTGATGAGTCGGTTTACTATCATTCATACTGAATTGTGTCCTTAGGACGTGTAAAATGGTTCAAAAAAAAAAAATTATTGTGATACAATCCTATTTTCATTCCGAAATTAGAAGAAGTTAGAGAAATTCACTAGAACACTGGTGTCATATTTATACTTGGGTGATAAGTAAGAAATTTCCTCAAAAGTTCTTAATATCCTTTTTATATCGACACTACTATTATTTCTCCTCTGCATAATATGCTCCTAAGCTTCTGGGGTGGATCTCGAATCTCGAACGATGAGCTTTTGGTGATATCTCTCAACGTAATGATTCATTAGGGACATGTAATCTATTTTCAAATTGTACGTTTGTCTCCCTATTATAGGATAACTCTTGGTTTTTATTTATGGTTTTATTGTTTTATCACAAAAGGACCTTGTAATCAGTTATCCTAAGGTTTTCTTTCTCAGGTTCGGATAAACAAGAGTATTGGTGAAATTTGGAAACGTGCGGGTTTAGCTAAAGATCACATGGTTCTTTGGTAGCAACAACATTATATAACATCGAATGGTTAAGTTCCCTAGTAAATTTACAATATAAGGCATCGACTACAATGTTTACTTTTCAGGATGGTGATCTAGTTTGGATTTGTATTCTTTCGAAAGTTCATTTAACATTATATGTTTCCAACTCGAGTCCTATTCGATGAAGACATATATTAAACCTAGGTGACCTGAAGTTACTTTGGAATTTCTTATCCTCCATGAAAATATTAGGATCTTTTATATTTATCCAAACGGTAGAATTAATATGAAATTTAGATAGTACTCTTAGATGAGTCTAACTATATATCCGAGACAATCATAATAGGATGAATATAAGTAGATATAATGGGGTCTAAATTGATTATTATCTTAATATGGATTGTTACTGTACACAACTGACAACGAAACATGTAACCATTTCAAATGCTAAAGGGTTCCATTGATGTTTATTCCTAATCTTTCGTTGGTTTCAGATTCTAAAAAGTCATAGGGTACTATGTTTGAATAATCAGTTTAGGATAACTTTTAGATATTCATAGAAAAGGGTTCTGAAATTAATTGGTCATTTATTCAAATCTTTTTTAAATAATCTTACATGTGTTGAAAGTAATTGAACTACACCAAGTGAGGAGCAAGATAAAGTAAAGTTTATCATAACCTAATAGAAATATATGCTTTTGAAAGTAGTTTTTTGAATGTAATCATGGGATCTTTATAATTAAAGGAAAAAGGGATAGGTAAGCATTTGTGAATTGATGTATTATTAATGGGTATTTATTTTTTGATTATTCATAGTAGCTTAATAAGGAAAGGAACAAGTAATCTGGGACTAAATATTTTGGATACTGTAAAACTTTAGTTGATTAAAGTAAGCAACTACTATTTCATGTAGAACTTAGGCCATCTTGTTAATTTATGAAAAAAATCATTAACACAGTTTGTTTGTATTCACATGGGTTATTCATATTTTTCTCAAACTTAAAAAAAACAAGGGGAAATATTCATTTTATCATTCACTTGTCATGATGAAAAGCATATTATTTAGTAACAAGATTATCTGGGTTCCACGTTAAGCTTTCTTTAGAAAAATAGTTTATACAAAAAATATATCTGGAGCATCCAGGTTATGTATAGGTATTAGATAATGTCAATCGGATTATAACTAATTTAGTTGTTTAAGGTAAGAATTATATTTCATTACAGAATTCATAGGGCTTCTTGTGATATTAATTTTTAATAACATTTAATCATGGTAAGTTGGGAAAATGCTTGACAGTGATTATAAGGCATATGGTATTGGTTTAAATAATGGGAATTCATAACCAGGCTTAGTTAGGATTCGAGAAAATTATAATCACGGGATAGGATCCAGTAAATAATACCATTATGTTATAAAGAGTAGAACGGTTAATCGTAATATTTCTAATGCCTTCAACTTTCTTCTAAAGAACTCCCAATATCCATGAACAATGGTTTCAATAGTTTCTTATCTAATCCTAAACAAGTACCATTCTAACGTAGGTAATTCTTATTGTAATCTAATGGGAATAGTATACCGTATATAAAATAGTATAATGCGAAAGACAATGAAAAAGGTCAATAGAGAAGTGTGATAACTTTCAAAGATGAAAGTTTTTTGAATTCCAAATGAAGTAATTCATGTTCAAATGGAGTATCCACTTAATAGTCTAGACAAAAGAACAATGGTGTAATTACAAACTTGTGGAGTATATTGTATACAATCCCGTCCTAAGATAACTTTCTCAGTATTCCTTTAATCCTCAATCACATCGTTAACAATCCTAAAATCGCAATGATTCTTTCACCACATAAAATTTGAATATCAGAATCAATCACGTATCTACACAGTGGTAATCAAGAATTTACGTTCAAAATTCCAATGTGAATATCGTCCCCTTGTCGTTACTAATCATACCCTTAATACCTTTCCCCTAAGAAAAGTCCTAGTATCTCATATACTGGTCATGTAGGTTGAAAATCAACTTTCCTTAATTCTTGTCTAAGTATCTTATCCTCCTTATTCCTACAATCTAACTATCCTATTAGTAAGCCCAACTATGTGCCGCATAGGGTCGATTGTGCTCTGAAACCATGTTTATCACATCCCGGTTTCCCGAGTATGAGGTTTATCTTAACATAATATTAATCCTTTAAAAAATCTAAATACTGAAACAACTACGATAGTTATTGATTTTGAAATGTGTTACAACTGAAATATAAGAATTCATTATCATATCAGACTTCTATACAACTATATTTTTCTTGTCAAATTATGCTCCTTTCCTTCTAATATGATTTCTCTTTATCTCTATGTATCAACTAACTTCTGAAATCTTTGTCATTGCTTATAGGTACCTAGTTAAAATAACTGAAAATGAGGAATAAGAAAAACTTTACCACATGATTCTCATTCTATAACAAGGATAAAAATAATTTTGAATATAAAACCTTGCTTTGAAGGTTAATAACATCAGGAGAATAATAAGAGTTTTGATTCAACAGTCATATTGAGATAAACATAATAATGATGATATTTATAAAAATAGAAATACCAGGGGCTAGATTAGGTTAAAGGTTATGGATAATTTCTAAACAAATAGCCAATAACTATTCGTTTAGATGATTTAGGGCAATAGCAAATACATACAACAATGTCAATCCATTAAAATTGGAGACAATCAATCCAAATACTGGAGATAAAAGTAACCGTGCTCATCCAATACTAAAAGAGGCAATCCATATGGTAAGTAACAACTAGGCCCTCAATTATCTGAGTCTTACAGGTCAAATGATACAATCATGGGTGTAACGAAAGATTATTCTCTGTCCATAATGCATGATATAAATAAGTAACTGGGTCATAGGCATCATATGAAATAATATGATTTATTACCATTATTTAAAACTGAATCAATCACATGTAAGTGGTTTAAACTACTCAAATGAGTTCATCAATGAGAATTAGATAAACTAGGACTATCACAAAGTGATATCAATAATAGGCATAATTCAAAAGCATTGCGTGAACTTAATGTTGAATAAGAAATTGCTTACAAAGTAATATTAAATTAGAAGTCACCTACCAAATATTCTCGTGAACTTTGTCTAGTTGGTACGGGTTGCATTTTGATGTCTCTAGCTATGATTTAATGTAAAATGTTACTAATAATGATCACAAATGTAATTATGTTATTTGATATTTCAGTTTAGTGATGAAAACTTTATTCTATACACGTACTTGTCGGTTTGTAATTTAAATAAAATACTGATAGTTAGCATGTAAAATAATATTTCATAGTGCTTGAGTCGAAATTTATATATTTTTTATTCAAGAATCTTTACAAAATAACCAAAATAACATGTTATGAGAAAATATAATTTGTGGTATTTCGAGTAAAATTTATCAGTCATCGTAAATTTAAACATATTTTCCCCAAATTTTTACTTCAAAATCCAGGTGTTTTTAAAAGAATTTAAAAGAGCAAGGTGATATATAAATATTTACTTTCATATTAAGTTGACTTTAAAGGTTTTCTATAAGCATAATAAAATGTATGTGTATATAGTTTCGTACATGACTAAATATTCAGTTTTTGTAAAATGCTGTAATTTATCCGAATATCTTTCGAAAAATATAATAATATTGTATAAATGTGATTTTATAATTAAACAATTTAGGTAATTTAGAAATTTGAAGTTTAAGTATTACAGGAATGGAAATAAAATTCTAACTATTGTTTGGACCCGTAATTTAATGCATTGGCCTAGTTTTAGCGTTGATACAAAAAGTGTCATTTATAAAATATTTATACATGACTTTATTCTTTTCGATGCTGCGAATCTAAGGTACATTCCGAATATTTTCTAAGCAGATATACTAATTTTTAAAGATGCCAATACTGGCACTTCTCGCGTATTTTTATAAATTTCCCATTGGGTTTTAAATTCAACTCCAATTATCTACACGTGACATAAAATATCCTTATAGCCAATAATAGGCCTTTTACGTAATAAAAGTCATTTTTTTCTATTTTTCGTAACTTATGTGTATATATTCGCGTATCCCAAATTAACGGGAGCTTTTCTTTTTAACCCCCCCCCCCACACATATATATATATATATATCACACACTAAAACACCTACACGCACACTCCAACACACACACACTTCTGCCATTTAAGTAGACCTTCCATGGCTGCTCCAAGACACCCAAAAACACACACATACACTTGTTGTTACACACGTACACTCCACATCTCCATTAAAGATCTAAAGAAAAAACCTAGCTACCATATTTTCTCCAACACACACACACACACACACACACACACACATATATATATATATATATATATATATATATACACACACACACACACACACAGACCCCATACTCCTCCAACATATATACATAACTAGTACGTATATCAACCGACATATATTCAGGTATATATACAAAAAGAAAACAAAAAAAGAAAAAGAAAAAATTGATTGAAGGTGGTTATGGCCCAGAGCCACTTGGATTTTTTTAAGTCTCGAGATTTTTGAATATATGTCCGATGTGGGAACAAGATTAGTTTCATGGCCCATATCCACTTATTTTTTTGACAGGCTCACACAAAATACTCAATTACCCATCAGGACGAGACCATAAATCCAAGATTATAAGCTAATCCCAAGTACACACTCCAAAAGGGCCTATCTCTTGAAGCCGTAGATGGTACTTATAAGTCTCAAGATTTTTGAATATATGTCCGATAAGAGAAAAACATTAGTTTTATGGCCCAGAGCCACTTGGTTTTTTTACAAACTCACACAACACACTTAATTACCCATCAGGACGAGACCATAAATTCGAGATTATAAGCTATTACCAAGTACACATTTCGAAATGGCCTATCTCTTGTAGCGATAGATGCTACTTATGGTTGCTCATCTATACAACCTTCACCATCCTTAAATATGATTTTTTAGGAGAAATGTATTAATACCCATGAGCCTTGTCATTTTCCGTTATGGAATATACAAATCTAATAACATCCCCACTGAGGTCAAAGATAATGCGTGACTACCAAAACACTATTGCTCTTAAAATTATTCTATAGGCATTTGGGGGAAGTTGAGTTGGAGAAACCTTGTAACCCTTTATGATCGACATTATAATAGGGTTAAGGGGTAGATGAACTCTGAATTGAAGTGACCATATAGGAAATAAAATCTCGTCACCATCACCTCAATTATAACCTCTCTTGTCACAACTGGGCAACCTCACCCCGATGCTAATAGAATTGGCATAGCAATTTCTCAGATCGTCTAGCTCATTCTCAGTGATTTCATAAGCATAGTATTTGGCCTCAGTATTGTAGGGTCATACGAATTTGTGGGACTCACATAAGTACTCTCCTCCAAAGAATGCACAATAACAGGTGAATTCGAGGGCTGAGTTGGGGTCCTAAACATGACCTCTATTTCTGATGAGAAAAGGTCAACTACAGGCACTTCAGAATTAGTATCGGTGTAGTTTCTACCATCGGTTTGGTGGTATGCTTCTTTAGTTCCTATAAGTCCTACAAACTCAGGCCCACCATACTCCACGTCTAGGGGCTGAGGTGTGGAACCTACAGAGGAACGAACCCTAGGGGTGAATTTAGGATGGTATAGTTCATCTTTTGGACGGATGGTTCGCAATGGAAATGGTCTCCTAGCCTCGTGAAAACTAAGGAAAATACTTTTAAATTCTTGAGTGTGCTTCAACACCCTCTCAACCCAAGAGTTTTCACTCATGAAGGTTTGGTTTTGGAGAGAACCAAAGGCTTGGGGGCTATTTGATTTAGAAATAAAGGATTTGGGGTAGAAAACCCCTAAAAAGTCAAACCTTAGGCCAACCAGATCAATAAACACCTAATACGTGTAAACTCAAACCAATATTCAAAACCAACAACAATATGTGACACCCCGCATAATTAATTACCGGGTGATCAGTCCTTAATTAATCAATTTCAAAATGTCAAGTTAGTTTAGATAATGCACCACTGTCTAAAACTTAAATTTTAATTTAATAAAACTAACCACCTAATATTTAAAAAGGGTGATGTCCAAATTTTATCTTGTCATTAACTACTACCAAAAGAATACCAATAAGTACCATGCATCACAGTAACATAAGTAAAGTCTGACTGAAGTAAAATAAATGTCTGGAGTAAACATCTCCCGGAACAATCCCATACAATAAATCCAATAAAAGAAACCAAATCTAAGAGATAATTTAAAACGAATAAATCTCTGAAAGTAAACATAAGTAATAACGACATGTCCAACATAATGGAAAACTGAAAAGGAAAGAATGAGCTGAGTTGTCTACTAGCAATAATTCCGCAGCTTCCACAGTAGCTACAGCACGACGACTGAATAGAGTTTCCTAAGGCTGGTGTCATTGTGGCTGGGCACCTAAAATAATGGAACAGTAGAAAGATAGACAGAAAAACGGGTCAGATACCGAGTTGAAAACAGTTTAAAATTACAAGTGCTTAAATTGATTCAATTAGCACAATTATTCTTCAAGTTAACTTAGCGTACTCACTTGAGATACTCACCCCTCGATCTAGTGTGCACGTCTAAAGAGCCTAACTACCCATACTAGTCATGATACCCTGACTGACTACTAAGTGTATAATATTATGGTTTAAAGTCTCCCTAAATAACTCAAATCCGATGTACTTATGATCTCGATATAGATTGATGATTACTTTAGTTTATTCTCATATTCTTATAAATGCCCAACTGATAATACCATAAGTGTACATTGAAAAATAGCGTCATCAACATAAGACACCAAACATGATTCCGGTATACACACATTATTCTCTTTATGTATATATATTAATTTATATGAATATAGAAATATTGCACCCTTGGTTGTGAAACCCCTTAATGCTACGCATATTCGGCTATCTAGTCCATATTCAAAGCTCACGCATATAGGACAACGGGTTCAATCTCTCGAGAACCAATAAAAACATAAACACCTATTGGAGGCGAACATAGTCCCAAGTCGATGGGCTATGCACATACCTATGCACCCATACGACTGTCATCACTATCGTTCTCACTGATAGCCCGTACCTGGATTCCATGCTCTAGTGGTACGACTCTAAATCCCCCCGAAGGCACATAGGATCCGGTCATCCACAATACGTTAACCTACGTTCGATAACGAGTAGCTAGGTATGTCATACACATAATACTTTTAACAATAAGCATGCACACAACTTATATAAAATTCATTAGCTTTCCCACAGTCTAGTATTTGCAGTACGTATATTATATCTCTTATTATAACCCGTACTTCATTCGTGTGTACTCTACCTTGTATTTTCGCACCTCCTTAATTCTATGGATTTTATACCTTCCGAGGGTCGATATATTTTCCGCTCACTATTAATTATTAATATAAGTCACTTGACGGTCATACTGGTTTAACACTCATATAAATAAGCCTATGGGAAGTTTGAACAAAAATAGGCCTAAAAAGGTCATTCTGAAATCTCGTTAGAAGACCCAGAAATCTCGTTCGAACGAGGTCGTTCGAATGAAGGTACTTCAAATGAACCACCAAACTCGTTAGAAGGGCTACTAGAATCTCGTTAGAAGTCTCATTCGAACGACGTCATTCGAACGACCTGGGCTGGACTTCTAATGAAATTTTCGAAGTCGCCCAGTTCATCTCCAAAATCCATTTTTCCAGATTTTCTCCACTCAAAACTCAACCTAAATTTATTTCAACTCAAATACCAGGTTTCCAAACTACTCTAAGTCACCCTAGAACACTTCTTAGCATAGTTTTGGGGTCAAATCCTTCTAATCATCATATAATTTCAATAAATTCCCAAATTTTACCATAAATCATATTAACATGAACTTTGAATTATTTGTCTATAAAAACTCCATTTTTATTTCATGATTAACATCGAATTCACCAAATTCCACATTCCTATGAAGGGGAAAAATCCTCTACATGCAAACCCCCATCAGATTTTCTAAATTTCCTACACGATCTCATCATAGGTAAACCCAATTTGGTATTTGTTGTTCTAAAACCTCAACATATGTTAACATGAGTAATAATTGCTAAGAGAAGGGCAAGATAATCACTTGCCTTAAAGTGAACTTCTGATTCATGGGTTGAAAGTGGTATATGAACGATCCTCCTAACACGATCTACGTGCTGGTGTACTTTTTTATTGTGAAAGGCTGAGTTCTTGGCTTAGGGCTCTAATGGAGTCTCCTTCTTCTTCTTCCTTGGTTCTCTCTCTCTTTTCTAATTTTTTTACGTCGGTTGAAACTGACGACTACTAACCCTAAATGCCTCTTAATTAAACCTAATTTTCGTCCATTTAATTACCCTAAAATTTCAAAAGACCAAAATACCCCTATGGGGTGTCATTTTGGGTTAAAATTCCCCGGACCCCAAATAAAATACCCGAGTAGTGTTTTCTGACCATTTAGACCCTTTTGGACACTCTGGCGCACTCAAAATATTCGTCCGAGTTATACAAAAATAATTTATCTTTTTAAACCCCGAAATACATACTAGTGACGCGACCCCTACGCGTCCCAAATATTTATAACATAACTGCCGTGTATTTCATCCCCGGACATAATATTATTTCAATAATTACTAACTCTCATCACTCTAGTGATTATTATCATAAAAATCGAATTAAGTACGATTTAAATTTTCTTTCTTAAATTAATTAATCCAAATTTCAAAATTTCATAATAAAAATAAATACACGTAAAAATACGAGGTATTACACAATAATCTACCGGTAATAGAAAATCGTAGTAGAAATACAAAAAATTTGAGAGAAAAAAACCCTAAAATGCTTGAATGTGCGAATGAGCGTACCGCAAACACTAAAAACTGCAAAAGATCACTCAGAAATGCTTAAGCTCTAGCAATCAATGACTAGAAACTGAAAACCCGTTAGAAAAGATTTTTTCAAGCAAATAGTCAGTTGGAAATGGCATAAACGGGGAAGAGTTAGCCAGAGAGGATGGATTTGGAACTAGAACATGTTTTTTCTCTATATAGAAAGCTCTTGCTCAAAGTTTTATGTATGCAAAAAGGTTGATATGATTTTGGATTTGTCTTTTATAGTTATTTGAGGCAGTAATGATTATTTTTTGAAAAAATGGACGATGTCATTCATTGGAAGCACAACTGATGCCTTGGAACAGTGCGCACACTGCCCTAAGCATGCACGCCATTATGAGTCTGATGCTGTCACGAATAATCGGCACATGGCATCCCCCAACCAAAGACTAAAATTCTTTAGAAGTCATTCTATTCGTCTGAGGCCGATACAATGTTTTTACTGAGCTGAAAAGATCCTTATAGTCTGACCAGACCATGAGACGATGGCATTTTAGTTAACACCACACTCACTAAATCTACTAAGCACATACCCATAAGACACACTGCTTAAGATAATCTACAAAAATCCTCAATTATGGTCAAAGTCTTATGGGATTCTCGTATACCATAAATATGGTATGGATTTGGGACCGATCAAAAGAAAATACCTAGACTCGTTACTCACATAAATGAGGTCGGCTTAGTTACCAATCTTATCAGCCTAACGAATCTGGTTGGCCAGAGAGCCAAATTTAAATATTTTAGCTCAATTATCTCACATTAGGTTGGCACCGTCATGTAACTCCATCTAAACAAGCATGTATTATGTGATTGGATGGCGTCAGTAGGGCACACATATTGGGGAGATATGAAAATATTCTCCCCATGTGCCCACACAAATCTTTATGATTATTCTTTCACTAACATGTAAAGTGTGTACCTTCCTAACCTGTAAAGGCGTGACACGTGTCACTCTCCATTATCTCTTTTCTAATAGTCTATAAATAGCGCACATACCCTCACATTAAAGGGATCGAGACATTTCTACCTTACTATTATGTTGTCAGAGTCTAGAGTGAACTTAAGATCTTGTATTCAACCTTCATTTATGTCTTTTACCCATTGAATCAATACAATCAACACTTTCACATGTGGACATAGGAATCTCCTTAGGCCGAACCACATAGATCTGGTTTCATTCTCTTTCTCTCATTTTTTTCTATTATTTTATCTAGATTATCATTGCTATGATTTATATATCTTTATTTGTTATGGTTTGTAATTAGTATACTATTGATAAGACCAAATTAGTGTGCTGGTTTTAGGTGATAACATTAGTAGTGAAGTATTCTTTTATTTTTTTAGTATTTTCATAAATAGTCTTCATATATGATGCTTATGTTGGACTTTTGTTGATGAAATGAGAATCTCTTCTTGTTTTGGGTGAATATGCAACACTTTATTATTGGAGAATCATTTGAGAATATTTTTTTGCATTTGGCTTTTAAGTTTAAATATTTCATGCAATTACTTCTTCCATTAGGTTGAAGAATTGGTGTGCTTTTATTACTTATCATATACTGAAGCCAGACTATTTTACCTTAAAAAAAATATGAAAATACAATTTTTGTGATATAAAATCTAATGTATTTGAGTATGCCAATTAGTTATGTGACTTAAGGAAAATCCAAGTTCAAGTCTCGATTGTAGTGCCTTACCAAGCTACATAACATCAAGTCTTTGTTGTGTTATTTTTTTTATTGTATACATATTCGTCTGTTTATAGTTATTTTTCAACTTATATGACTAAATAATATTTGCATATGTTTTTTAAAAGTTTATAAACTATTGAGAAAATAGATTATAATGAAAACCAAATAAATACAAATATGATTAAATTTAGGACGCAAAATGAATGCGTTTGTTTAACACCACATTTAACACATAAAACGTGCTTTCTCATTGTATTAATGCGATGTATGTATTTTAAATGACGTTGATGTTTAATGATAGTTGGACAATTTTTAATCAAGTATAAAACAAATCTAAGTGTTATTTATTACTATTATAATAATGTATTACGATTGTTGATTACATCATTATCTTTCTTTCTTTATAAAATAATACGATACTACAACTGTCCGCTCATCATACAGGGCAGTAAGCTACTAAAGAATACTTTTCAACTATTACTCATGAATGATGAAACAAATAGAGCATTAAAGTAAATAAAACTCATAACCATAAATTACTTTAAATCAATTGGAAAATAAAAGGTCGATAACAATAATCAAAGTGCACATAAAACCAGTATAATTTTAGGGTTTTAAAGTTCCACTCACATAACCACTCAAAACAATGAGATCCCTCTATCGTTTCCATGAAAATTATGATGTTGAAATTGTGTATGTTGTACGTACATAATATTCAGAATGAATAGAATGAGGATATATATATATATATATATATATATATGGCACTTGAAACAGGAGAAAGGGAAACATTAAGGAAAAAAGATAGAAGAAATAAAAACCTAATTTGTTGAAGTGTAAAGATTTCGAATAGTAGCGCAAATGTGATTGTTAAGGGATTTTTTTTTATCTATGATGGTTTGTGAAAATGTGTTTTTGATATGAAGGAAATATTATGAATAATATGGCTCTGGTTAAGAGAAGATAAGCCCTAATTTTGGAGAGAGGGAGAGCGAGTGGGTCGATCGGGGTGGGTTAGTGGGAGAATGAAACCGCGAAAAGAGAAAAATAGGGGATAACAAGTTTTAGTTAAATGGTGTCATTTGGTTTAATATAAAAGGGAGGGAAAGAAATTGTCGTTGAAAACTATTTTTTGAGACGACTTTCACTTGTTGTCGTTTTACCTTTTATTAAAAAGGAAAGCAATTTGTACCCTCCATAAAAATAAATTAAAAGGACAGTTCATTTTGTTGTTCCTAATAAATCCATCCTTAAATACTATTGTTTTGTAATGGGGATAATTAGACCACGCGTGAGAATAAGACACATTCCCTTTGATCCTATCAAAGACCCCACACGAAAGGAGAATGAATGTTGGCTTAGACTTGCATAAATATCAGAATTAGATATAGTTGATGAGTATAGATAACTATCTAAAGTCATAGAGTCTTGCAAATCTCAACCTTCTTTTCTTTTCTCTATAAATGTCACCCCCAACCCAAGTAAAATAGGCATGTAATCATTGTTATCATAACGAGATCAATAGAGAAAGACAAACCCCCATGATCGTGAGCACATTGTCGAACTACATACATATTATTCTTGTGTGATTGTGATATAGTTACTTTCTGCTCGAATTTATTTTCGTTAATTATCATTTGTTGGCACCGTCTATGGGAAACCATTTTCCTTTATCTACCACAACCAATCAAAGCCAATAAGAAATCACGTCTCATTCACACAGTGAGCACTTGCCACCTCAGGACAGTCGACAAGAATTGCGAAACGACCATGAGGTCCCTAGGATTAGATCCGCGATCCAACCTAATATGATCCTCAATACTCCCAGTTCTCGCTACCATCCATTTGAGGACCAAACTTTGGAGATCAGTGATCAATCCTGATCTAACCAGATCTCATGGCTCATGGAAGCCTATGAACAACGTCTTCAATAGCAAGAAGCGGTCACGCGCTACTAGCAGGGAAAAAAATCCTGCCTTCGATATTGCTTGGAAAAGATGGAACAAGAACTCCACAGGGACAAATGCAAACTTCACGAAACTACTCGGACGCCTAGTCCTCAGATGAGTAAGAATCACAATCGATGAAGGAGTTCTTCGTGCGATAAGGATTATTTTAGCTAGAGGGGAATGTTAGAAAGAAGAGACCACCCTAACAACCTCGTGATAAAATGGGCCTTCGCAAACTCATTTGAATGTTGATGGACGACCATTTAACTCACCGAGGGGCTAGTTCCACTAAAGAATTGGACAAAAAAGGTCCTCATCAGTCATATAAAATCCCCTTTTACAGGTTCTTTGAGGACTTTGAGCCTCCCAAGAAGTTTATCAATCCAAGATTTAAGATTTAATATGGAAAAAATGATCTCACCGATCATGTTCGCCCATATCACCACCCTTTGGAGTAATAATAAGGCCTTCATGTGTCATATCTTCCCTTTCAGCCTGGGAAATTGCACAAAAGTGATAAATTACCACATCTGTTTATCACCAGCTTTAAATAACTCATAGAGGCCTTCACCACAAGGTTCATCACCATCAACACTTATCTAAAGAGGATGAACCCCTCCTCATAATGAAGAATAAGCCACAATAAACCTTGTATGAATATGCTCGGTGATTTTTGGAGACCTATAATGAGATGGAAGACTTCATAGAGCAAGTATCACTAGCCTTATTCAACCTCGGGTTTCTGAACAGTTTAATATTACACCAGTCCCTTACCAAGAAGTAAACTATTACTATAAACGACATAATGTCTATGATTGAGAAATATTCCAAGGTGGAAGATGTAGTGGCAAGCACTCAATAAGATAATGGTTGGCCAAAGTCGAGTAATAAGGGAGATTAGGAAAACTCCCCCAAGAAGAGGATTAGAAACAGAACGTTAGATCCAAGGGTGATGATAAGTCAGATATCAGCAAGGTCCATCGTGCCATCAACACCATTTTTAACTAGCTGATATATAAGATCCTAAACAAAATTAAGGACCAAATATACTTTAAGTGTGTGAGGAAGATGGAAGGGGACTCATAAAAAAAAGATGAGGTTCCTACTATAAGGAACATGGGCACAAAACAGAGAACTATAAAGCATTGAAGTCACATTGGAAGAGCTATATGGGCCCTCATTGAGAGCGACTAAAAGTCAAATAGCATACGAGATGATAATGAGATAGGTTATGAGCTCGCAGTTATTCATATGGACTTAAGACCTAATCAAATCCAAGGCAACACTGTAAGGATGGAGTTACAAAAGGTTATTACGGTTATAGAAGCTTTCCAAATCAACCCTGATAAAACCATAGTTGGAAACTTCTACCAATTAGAAGAAATTGACTATGAGAATCATATTGTCTTTATCGAAGAAGAACTGGTTGGAGTTATAACTTCACATCATGACGCACTAGTAATCACCATTGGAATTGCCAACTAGGATATGGATAAACTACTAGTGGGCCAGGGTAGTTCTTAGGAAGTTATGTATCTTAAGTTATTCAAGAAGCTTAACCTGAAGATATAAGACGACCATCCCTCTGGTCGGTTTCGTGAGAATAATAATGAAGCCCTTGGAAAGGTTGTGCTCCCAGTATAAACTGGAAGCATATCCAAATTGATAGAGTTTTTTGTCATGGAAATTGAATGGCCATACAATGCGATTTTGGGGCAAGATGGCTCCACGCAATGAAGGCAGTCCCATCCACTTATCATCAGAATATTAAATGCATTACTGACAGGGGGTAATGGAGATATATAGGAATTAAGATTCTTCTTAACAATTATTTATCAATGCTATCAAACCTAAACAAGATAGGCATAAGGAAAAGGTGTAGAATATGAAGGGAGCTACCCTACAACAACTAAAGTGTGGAAGATCGGGGATAGAAAACACAAAGGTAACCCCCAAAGACAGTGTCATCGAAGCACTACAAGAGGTTATGTTCGGTGACTCTCACGTAGTAGAAGATGAAGTGGAGAAACTTCTGAAGGTAAGGTTCATTAAGGATGTTTAATTCCCTAAACGTCTCTCAAAATCGGGCATGGTCAGAAAGAGTAACAAAAGGTGGATATTTGGTATAGACCACTGACCTCAACAAAGCATGTCCTAAGGACTTTTTCCCCTACCGAAGATTGAACGGTTGGTCAATAACATAGCTAAACATGATCGTATGAACTTTTTAGATGCTTATTATGTCTATCACCAAATCTGCTTATTCTAGACCGGCCAAGAAAATAAATCTTTAATCACCACCCTTGGTCTCTACTACTACACAATCATAGTGTTTGGACTAAAAAATACAGGGGCGGCTGACCAATGATTTGTCACCAAGATGTTTAAGCATTATCTAGGAGACACTATTGAGGTATATATAGATGACATGCTCATGAAAAAGCAAATATAAAGGAGACCATCAAGCAGACTTGGCGAAGAAATGTGAGGTCCTAAAATATTATAGAATGAAGCTCAATACGGCCAAATGTTCTTTAGGGTTGAATCAGGTAAGTTTTGGGGATATTTGGTCAGATAAATGGGTATCAAAGTGAATCCGACTAGAATACAACGATAAGAACTGTCCAGAAGCCTAAGATTATTAGGGGCATTCAAAAGTTGACCAAAAGGCTAGAGGCACTCAACCACTTCATCTCTAAATCCTCTGAGAAATTTTGGCCTTTCATTCATCTCTTGAGCAAGGAATAAAGTGAGATCTAGAATTATGAATGTTCACATGCTTTTGAAGAAACGAAACTCTACTAAGCTGACCTCTAGTCAAGGTATCA
This sequence comes from Sambucus nigra, assembly GCA_949130495.1. Classification (NCBI taxonomy): domain Eukaryota; kingdom Viridiplantae; phylum Streptophyta; class Magnoliopsida; order Dipsacales; family Adoxaceae; genus Sambucus; species Sambucus nigra. The sequence goes on from OX422210.1 coordinate 247,515,417, forward strand.
AATCCAGAGCATCCAATATATTTGTATCTCTTGGTGTCCGACCACACAATTACTCGATCTTAATATATGAGAAAGAAGGTCATCATGCCCTAATCTATTATGCTAGTACGACATTATTGGATGGCAAGAAGCCATATCTTCCACTAAAAAATATGGCTTAATCATTAGTTATTACCTCGCACAAGTTGAAGTACTAGTTCCAGGAACATTTCATCATAGTCATAACTTCCTTTTCATTAAAGGCAATCCTCAAAAAGGATGATTTATCCAGACAGATATCCAAGTGGTCGATGGAATTAGGGAGGTATGATACCCATTATCAACCCAGAGTCATTATGAAAAGATACGTTTTGTCATACTTTGTCATTGAGTTTGCTAGTGGGCATCAACCCAATGAAGTGGAACTCACCGATCAAGTGACCACCAAAAGTCTGACCAATGTGATAAATGGACCCTTTATATAGATGATGCGTCTAATTTAAAATGGGCGGGGGTAGGAATAATCTTGGTGAACCTAGATCGAACCCTATATTAGACAATCCTTGAATAATGAATACAACTTAGCTTTGAGGTATCTAATAATGAAGTCGAGTATGAGGCTCTCATTGGAGGAGTGAATAAGGCTTTGTCTCTTAGATTTAGTCACCTTGATGGTTATTGTGACTCAAGGCTAGTATGTAACCAAATATTTGGAGATTATAATTCCATGGATAAACTCATGTCAACCTACTTACATATCGACTAGGATTTGGCTACTAAGTTTAGGTGTATCCAAGTTCAGTAATTCCCTAGTGGAAATAATAGTCACATAGATGCCTTAGACACTTTTGCTTAGGTTATCAACTCCAACCTAAAACTAGTGATCGAAGTGGAGTATTAGGATCAGTCGAGCATCCTGAAGTAGCAAGATGTCAACCAAGTACTTGTCATATAGAAGGATCCCAAATGGATAGATCTAATTGCGGCATACTTACGGGAAGACATATTGCTTATTAACAAGAACTAAGCTCATCAAATAAGAGGAAAAACTGCTCAATTTTATATATGCCATAAGGGAACACTCTATATGAGGTCTTTCATTGGGCCATATTTGTAATGTGTGCATCCCAATAATGTCGGATAAGTTCTCTATGAGATACATGATGGAATTTGCAAAAGTTATGCCAGTGGGAGATATCTAGCATTTAAAGCTAGAAAATAAGGATATTGGTGGCCTTATATGCAGAAAGACGTTGTCTCCTATGTGAAGAAGTGCAAAAAAGTGTCAGTTATTCTCGCTAATGCTCCACCATCTGGCCAATGACCTCAAGTCCTTGACCATCCCATAGCCTTTTGCGCAATGGGGGTTAGACATCATAGGACCGTTGTCGATGACACTAGGAAATCAGAAGTACCTCTAGGTAGGCATAAATTATTTCATAAAATGGATTGAGGAAGAATAACATAAGTGATATCAATATGATCAGGTTGATGTGGAGAAACATTGTAACCCATTTTGGTGGGCCAATAATTCTTATCCTCGATAATGTAACACAATTCAAAATCAAACAATTTTTAGACTTCTGCAATGGTCATGACATCAGTCACGACTACATCTCAATGGCTTACCCTCAGTGAAATGGGCCTACTGAAGCTTCCAATAAAAGTGACCATGAAAGAATGAATAAAAGGATGGAAATAATAAAAAGTCCATGTGATGAGCTCCCCCATGTCCTCTGGGCGTACCAAAAAATACATAAGGGGTCGACAGGGTAAACACCCTTCACCTTAACTTATGGAATGGAGGTAATAATAACTCTAGAGACTGGTATGTTGATCATGAATGCAACCATCTTCGATCAAAACACGAATGATGAAATTATAAGGACTTAGCTTGACCTGGACGACGACAGAAGGGAACATGCCTTGATCAAACTCGAATCCTACTAACAAAAACTATGAAGCAGTAAAACAAGGGTGCCAATTTGAGAAAATTTTAGGTCGGGGAGTATGCATCGATAAAGGTTCTCGATAGCGCGAGGAAATCGTCAGATGAAAAATTAGGAATTAACTAGGAATGACCATTTAGGGTCATTAGGGACGGCCTCCAGGGAGCTTACAATTTGGAAACAATAAAGGGCAAGGACCATTTAAAGGCTTATTCAACATTACTACGATCCTCTCTTAAGGAGGAATTCTCAGTCTCCATAAGACCTACTATATGTTTTTTTATCTCCCGAAGCTCGGATTGAAGATTTATGACCAACTTTGTTTATTCACCATAAGATTTTTTTTTCAATGCTTGGTGAACAGTTGTAAAAGTCACCTGATCTCAGTCGCAAGCATCATTTCTATGAATGTAGTTCATATTTTTTTTCTTTATCACAGCTAGCACTAAAGCCAAGCTATTATCAGATTCTAAGGATAAAGAAATACATTTAAAAAATTAAGTCAAGCAACAACACATAGAATAAAATTTGTGGTGACAATTATGTTCAACACAAATTAATGAGAAAAGCGCAATCACCAAAGATAATAGAGAATAAAAAATGCCAATCACACAACACAGTAGGTACGTGGTTCAGCAAGAATGCTTACGTCCGCGGTGGTGCTCTCGATATTATTTCTATCAACTCAGGGGAATGTTTTTACAGAGAGTATCTTGCATGCCTTCTGCCCCAGGCCTAGGGTTCATTATATACATGTTTGTTCTTGGGGAGTGGGGGTGTTGGTCTCCCCCACGTCCATATTCCACTCCTATAATGTCTCCCTATGAGATTTTAGGAGAGGACTAAGTCATAACTGAATTCAGTTGTGATGCGAGGGGCCCAGACTTTTGGCCGTTTTTATTGGGCTACTCGTTTGGGCTTGTGATGGAAAATTCGGGTACCCAAAATTTTCCCTAAAGTTGTTGGGCCATGATTTAGGCTCAATAAATTTAAATTATTTGTTATAATGGCTCTCTTGTAAATTGTGTAACTCTTCCCAAGATTAAAAACCGATTTAGGCGACAGCTTGCTTCGTGTGCTGTGCATGATGATTGGAAGAATTTAGAAGTTATTTGGGGCAGCAGTCTGTAGTTGTCATTTCAAACTCCCTCAATTTTTCTCATCTTTTCTAAGCTTCTACTGTTACGTCCTCGTGCCCAGGTCATCATCTTTCAATTTTAATCTCCTCCATCACCTTCGCTTGCGACTTTGCATCGTCTCAAGTCAGGTTTTTATTTCGTAAGTTCTTCTTGTTCTCTATCTATGCTTTTTCTATTGCAATCTCCTCGCATTTGTAGATAGGTTTTTTGTAAATGGCGAAAATAGGCAATAGGTCAGTAACTGAATTTAGGAAGTATTATAATATCTCAGATTGGGTAGATATTGAGTGTGCCTCTCTCCCTAAAAATGTCAGAGAGATAGAAGACGCTCATTGGATTCATGTCCTCTTGCTATCCCAAGGGGGCCTCACTTTTCCTCCAAGCAATTTATTTTTACATTTTTTTGGTTATTTCAACATCGTCCCTGCACAGTGCTCACCAAATGTGTGGAAGATAGTCAATGGGGCCCATAGATTAAACCAACGTTATGGCACCAATTTAGGGCTTGCTGAAATCTATTTTTGCTATTCTTTCTCTCGAACTAGTTCTGGCCTTCTTTACCTCAAGGCCAGGAGTCCTGATAGGGTATTGGTAGTAAACCTACCTGATTCCCATAAAGATTACTGGCAAGAGGGCTTCCTTGCTATAAATTGGTAGTTCTCCCCTCACACTGAGGGGGTGAGGTCCGATAGGTTCACAATCCCTTTTTATGGGGAGGAGTACATAGGTAATCCTTCCTCTTCTCACTTGTTTTTCTATTAATGTTTGATTTTTCTGATATTCTTCTATTATCCTTTCAGTGAGGATAAAGAACTTGGAACCTGCTCTTAGTGCGGTTCGAGCTGCTGAGTTGATTAAAGCTTGGAACATTAGAGAGCCTTTAGCTGAAGGTGAGCATCCTCGGTCGACTGCTTTTCTCATAGAGTACAAGAACACCGGGCCTAGTTTCATTGTACGGCCTGTAGATAGCATTCATGTCTTAGATATTACTTAAGAAGTTGTTGTTGATCCCATCCAGTTAGATGAGGAAGAGCAGCTCTGAAAGTGATATTAGAGGAGGTGCTGAAGGTGGATCTAGTAAGGCGAGCTCTAGTAGTGAAGGTTCTTCTAGCTCGGAAGAGGTTTCTGAGGCTCAAGAGTCTTCAAGTACATCCAGCAGTTCCTGTGAGGAAATGGCTCCTCCCAGAAGAAATTTGATCAGGGATGATGAGGATGAGGATGATGTTCTTCTCTCGAGGAGATTGAAGAAGAAAAATTATGTTGGTGGATAAGTTGCCACTGGTTCTCAATCTATTGCCAATGAGCAGGAGAAGAAGAGAAAAGAGGAAGAACAGTTGAGAGAGAGAGAGAGGGAGAGAGAGAGAGAGAAAGAAGAGGAGAGGAAAAAAGATGAAAAGAAAAGGAAGGTGGAGGAGAGGAAGAGAGCTGAGAGGGAAAAGGAGAGAGAAGAGGAGAGAAGGAGATATGAGGTGAGAAGGAAGGTCGAGCATGCTCTGGTGCCCGTGTCTGCTTTACTTGTGGGGGCCTCTATTGCCCTCTCTCCCCAATTAGCTCTTGTATTACTTGAAAGGGAAATTTTGCCTACTGATCGTCAGAAGGTGATGGGGACTGACCAGTTAGCTCTGGAGGCGAGCCAAAGGCTAGCCTTGGTGAGTCTTTTTTTCTTTCTTACGTTTACAGTAAGCTTAATGCTTCTTTATTTTTGCAACATTCTACTTAATGTTTTCTTTTTTGTAGTTTGTGACTGATTTTGCCATCCTCTACCGTACTCGCGACAAGCTGGTAAGGGCGAAGGCCGATCTGGAGAGGCGAAATGCTGAGACGTAGGGGAGGAATGCCGAGCTGGAGGCCAGCTTGAGGGCTGCTAACGAGGCCTATAAGTCCTCTGATCTTTCCCTTGTTGATGCCAATAGAGCAAAGGATGCGGCGATAAAGGAGCTGACTGAGCTGAGGCATTCCTATGACCTGGTCTACATGATCAAGTTGGCCGTTGTCGAGTAAAATAAAGTGTTGGCTGAGAGGTTGCAAAAGATGGGGTCCGAGGTAGCCACCATTAAGGAGAGTTCATATAATTCTAGCTGGGCTGCCGCATATGAGGACGCCGACGCTCAGATAGGCTACATTAGTCGTCTGAACTCCAAGAAGGGTTGGAACAAGGCTCTTCTGGCTGCTGGGATGGATGTTGATTCTCTCTTGTTCGACGAGCATGATCCAGGCCCCAAACCTGTTATAGACGAAGCTCCTGCCCCGGCTGTTAAAGGTATCGCTCCCATCTCCCAGACTGTTCCTGTTGATGCTCCTCCTGCTCGGGGAACAGTAGTTGTTCCTTCTGAGGGAGATTCTCCTACTGTTGCTGATAAGGGAAAGCAGCCGATTTCCTCCGAACAAGCTAAGGTTTCTATCTAGACTGCTTTTAGGACTTCTCAGTATTTTTGCTTAACTTGTACTTCTCTTTGAACAAACCGATGTAATTGTACCTTTTTATTTTAATGAAATGAAAGTGCCTTCTTTTCTGGGCATTGATTCTTCTGATTTTTACTACTTGTATGGCTTGTAGTTGATTGATTTAGACGAGTATATACCTGTCACCTCTTAGCTGGGAAGGATCCTTGGACCTGACGCGAGCACCACTACACCAAAATGGGTGATTTGTGAGTGTTGTTAGCAGTCACAAATGACCTTTATAACAGCTATTTACCGTCATAATTTAGGGGGTGACAAAAGAAATATTGTAACTTCTGACAGCAGTCACAAATTTTTATAACCCCTATGGGGGTTATGACTGGTGACCCCAATTTATAACTGCTGTTTGTAATTGCTGTCAGCAGTTACGAATGTAATATTTATAACTGCTGACAGTAGTTATGAATCTTATATTTGTAACTGCTGTCAGCGGTTACAAATATTATATTTGTAACTTCTATTAGCGGTTACAAAATTGACAGTAGTGACAAATTTGTGATTGCTATTAGCAGTTACAAAAGTTGAATTTTTTAAATGTGGTAAGAGCTGTTACAAATATCTTCAAATTTTCACAAAATGATGAAATGATGAGATTAGAATAAATATCATGAACATGTAACAAGTCTAAAAATTTTGACAACATTTCATTTATATTTTTGATATATTCCAAATATTCGGTACACATAAACTTGTTTAAACTTAATTTAACATCAAACAACCCTTTCTTGGGCACCAAGTACAAAATGAACATAGAATAAAAAATAAACTAAAAAAAATGACGAAGCATCACTTCGATGACATGAAGTGTCATGAACATGTAACAAATAATTCTAAACCTAGACGAGGGGTCACCACATGGTGGATACGGTTCTGAAGTCTAGGTATATCAACCGTGGTGTGTGTTGATGCGGTGACATCCTCGTTCATGTACTCAGAGTACGTCTGCTGAGCAAGTTCAATGGTCTCAAATTTTTTGAATACGGTGCCTCGGTATCCATTGACTTGTGATTGTGTTGCTTGCCACGAAGTGTGAACACCTGGATTTAGGCCTTTGAATACTACGTATGTCGGGTATGCCATGTGTAAACCTGCAAACAATAGAATATAATCGGATTCAAAATTGTTGTCATCAACATCTTTTAAGACAAAGGTGTAATTAAAAATAAACGCGGTTTTGTGAACTAGCCTAGTTTACTCGAGCAATATTATCTGTGGTAAACTAACTTGTCTTGTCTATATTAGTAATCGCCCAAAAAATAATGGGCGAATGCTAGACACCATGAATGCATTATATACCACTAACTGTTATAACATTTATGTAACATAACAAAATGAATCATTGTGCACAACAAACAGCGATTCTGACTTGAGAAGAGAAAATTGAAAATTATTTTGTATCAAAAGATATAATCAAACTAAGTTCGAACACAAGAAATAAATTAAAGAAGAAATTTGCACATCACTCGTATGGTTTACATAAATTCGTTACTGCAAACAGAAGTCATTTTTTTGGAAATTAGATATTTGTAATTTAAAATGGGGCTGTAGTTTATTAGTATAAGAATATGGACAGTAGATATAAAAACAGATTCGCAATTCCCTTGATCTACGAGCCAATTAACAATGCAACCTCCATGGTAAATATGTGAACAATTCCCTAGCAGTCCTTATATAACAGTGTTACATAACTGTTATATAATAGTTGTGTTATAACAATTATATAACACAACTATTATATAACTGTTATGTAACATTGTTATGTTACACTGTTATATAATAGTTGTGTTATATAACTGTTATATATCATAAGTTATATAACTTTAATAGGTAACTATATTTTTTGTACACGTCTATGTCACGCTTAACTAGATATATAGTAGAGTGTCACTCTTTTGTGTACTTTTAAATGTATACTTAATGTCACACCATATTGAGAATGCTTAGGGCCGTTGTATAGGTCTTTTACAAAAAAAAATGTAATTTTTTAACTTTATTATAGCCCAGACTCCGCTCCGGCTTGCCACTAACCTGGAAGAGATTTTTTCAAGTTTTATTATAAATAAGATGGCTCTTCTGAACATTTACAAAATCCAAACATACTAAATTTTCCAGTTATGCAATAGTGGGAACTATACTTGTACAATAGGTTTCTGAGATCATATCCTGTTTCTAAGCATACTTTATAATTGCGGTTTGGAATGTAAATACGGTATATGCACAAATAAAAAGAGATCAATCATACCTGCTGCTATAGTAAAGATATTTCTTTCATTAGATCTCAAGTTGGAGCAACCAAGTCCAAGGCGAATAATGAGGCAATGCCTTTGCCTCACATCACATCCATCCCAAAATACCCAATCCAACCAATCCTCAAGCTCGTTAAAGGAAAGCATAGTGTAAGTTTGCCTCCAATGGATTGCCTTCTTGACTGATGACAATAACCTTGGAAACTCTAAATTTGAAGCAACATAAAATCTATGAAGCACGTCCTCATCGAGCCTGTAAAGACAGTGCCATGTCATATTTCACAGCATTCAAATATAAGGAAATACAGATGATCAATTGCAAAATTATTGAACATTGATGACAATGAAGATCACATATACCTATAAAATTCAAATATAAGGAAATATAGATAATCAAGTGAATGTATTAACATAAAATCAGCTTATGCACATGGCATAGAAATCTTCATATCATGATCAGGTAACAGGAAGTACAAGAAAATATTGCTTGTCCAGAAAGTTCATCCATCCAATATAATTTACATGAATGCTAATAGCGCTAAGTATGTTGTAATTGGCATTCCAATTGCTTTGAGCGATAGATCGTCTAATACTATTTTTCTTCATGCTTAGGTGATGGTTATATATAATATTCAATTTAAACTTAACAAGAGTTCAAATACATATACATATACAAGTTATACAATTTAAAATATATTATGTACCAAACAAATTTTTATATCTACTAATCAATAAATCTGTATATGCATTGAACACATATGTATTGGATATAGAGATCGATAGAGAAGGTATTTAAAAAGCGAGGACATGTAGTGTGTGTTTTGAAGAGTTGTTGACGGAATATAATGTTACTCGCATGCCATGCTACCTCCCATGTTTTCCATAAAAAATGCATTGTTAACTGCCCGGGAATGCATCAAACTTCTCCCCTGTTCTAGTTTCAGATGTCTGTTGCATAAAACATAGATATATATTTTTTAAGATTTCAGTTTTTCCTTAATCAGAATTAACTCTTCGAAGGGTTAGAAAATATTTATGTCGACATCTATTAGGTGGTTATCTAAGCATTGTAATCTATCAGCACCGATACAATAGATTAAAATAGACGAGAAAGAGAGTTCTGTTTGATAACATCTTAAGTACTTTTATGTTAGTATCAGTTAATTATTTCTAAATGAGGATGACTTTGCATTATCTAAGGCCTAAAAAACAAAAAGAGTTTCAATAGAAGTAAAATATGCTACATACATGAACAACAACCTTCAAGATGAGTAGTATCAAAATCACAATGAAAGAAACTATTCATAAAGATAACAACCAAGATGGATGTATACCTTTCAAACATGGACTTCAAATTTCATTATCATACGATAGAACTGCAGGCTCCTCCTCCCACGTTTTTCTATTTCTATTTTTTCATTTTTTTCGAACTTTCATATTTCACTAATAACTCGATGCAGTGATATCTGTAATCCTGAATGGCTTTTGACTCGAAAGGTTCTCAATCCCACCCAAGTTCTTGGGGAGGACTGTTATCGGAGATAGACTCGAAAGGTTGTTGGGTGTCAAGCCGACTCAAACCATTCGCAGGTACCTTAAAAGGATATTACGAACTCCACCATTTCTCTACCAAAGTTGACCCATCGTTCGGTTAGGTGAGATCAAAGATTGAATTTTGTGAGTGTGTTTCGTGGTGCTCAAATACGTGTATAAATTTGCGGGATAAAAATGATGTTTTCTTACACAAATTTCGGTCGCTATGAACCATTTGGGAGTCTCTGTTGTTCAACACCTGACCTGGATGTACAGTCCACGACAGTACCTCATTTGTCTCTTGCATTCGGGTTGAGCAACACCCACTATAATCATAACCTCAAGTGTTTTTATTTATATTACTCCTACTATAATCATATATCAATTTGGGCACATGGTTTGTAACACTGTGATACTATGTACTAAAACAAAATGGGCACACTCCATGCCAATAATTCTTCTTGTTGTAACAGTAAACTATTAATCAAGAATATATTAACATGGTCCTATAAATTAAACAACAAATCACCGATTTATTTATTTACTTCACAAAACTATGATTAAGTGATGTATTTTAGTTGATCATGAGCAAATATAGTCTCACAAATTCTCTCTTTATAAGGAATCGAGTATTTTTATGCACCTCCCTCTTGAAATATGAACTTTTTTCATTAACAACATTGTCCAGGGAAAAACACAAGTTAAAGCATTTTACCTTCCATACCATGTAAGCATCAAAGCTTCTATTTCATTAAGTGGAATGTTTTCAACCAGAAATGGCTAGGAAAAATTTCTTGAGTGATGAAGTGACTACAAACATCTACTTGTGGGTGTATGATTCACAATACAGGGGTAAAGATAATCAACCCACATTTCCATTATATATCATTTTCAATAGTTGAAAGCTTACATGGCTTGGGGGAATGTGTCTTCTACTCAAAAGATCAAGCAACAGAGTTCCAAAACTATAAACTACACTTTGCGGTGTCACTATATCTGCCAAATACAGAGATATAAGCACTCATTTTAACTTTGGTTTAAATTGATATATAATGGCATTCGCATGTTGTATAGCAGTGCCATAAGTTTTCAATCCATAATATATAGTGTAATGGCAACGAGCGGATAAGGAAGAAAGTGAACTTCAATATTCACTAACAACAAACAAATTCAACCACAAGACTAAATCAGATAAGGTAACGATTGTGTCAATAACATGTATATGAAAAAAGGAGAGCAGTTAGTATATTGAAGCATGTATGAGAGAAGTTAGTACCAAGATGATTAGAGCACTTTAGGTACTGAAACTGCTACCAGAATTACTATTTCATTTAAATAGCATCAACCCTTTTAGAAGACCCAATGCAAGTACAAGATCTTTGTTAGTCAAACTAATATGCACTAATCCTCCTAATTAGTATATGATACAAACTAAATGCACTAGCCACCAAAATTAATGCGCTCACTTGGACATCATATTCCAGACTAGAATTCATACCAAAATGAATCCTCCTAATCAGTATATGATGACAGACATGTAATGATCGGAAAATAGTAACTGCTGCTACTGATGGTCAGGTGAATTCGTACACACGCCTAAATTGAATGAGACACAAAGGTAGAAATTCATATCAATTTGTGGGTACCCAAAATTTAGAACCATGGGCCCAGACGAGTAGCCCAGTCCTGACGGCCCAAAGTTCGGGCCCTTCATCTCTTATTGATCCGGTCTCCCCCACGTTCCCACAATCGGAAGTTACACAGGAGATGGAAAACGTGGAGAAACCCATCACCTCAACTTACCTACATGTACATGTATATATTAAACCCTAGGTTCGGGGCAAAAGGACAAGTTGTATTCTCTGTAATCACTCTCCGGAGTATATAGAAATAATATCGACTGCACCACCGTGGACGTAGGCACATCTTTGTTGAACCACGTACATCCTTTGTTGTGTGATTGGCATCTATATTCCTTGTTCTTTTTTTGATAATTGCTTCTCTCGTATTTATTTGTGTTGCATAATAATTGCCTCCATAATTGGCGCCGTCTGTGGGAAGCGTTCATCTATCCCTGAGAAGAGCCCACGTTAAGAAAGGAGTTTAAGATGTCTGGCCACAACAACAATGCTCCCCAAGCAGGGGATATTCAAGAGCTACCTGCTCCTCGCAGGATTAGGTCTGAAGTACGACGTTCAGATCAGAGAGCTCGCCTGGGAAGACCAGCCTCAGAAGAAAGTCAGGGACCAGCGAGGTCCATGCAGATATCCAGGTTGATTGATGCGTATGAGTCAAGGCTCCACGAGCAGAGGGAGTCTTCTCGCATATACGAGGCTGAGAATGCTCGCTTGAAAAGAAGACTGGAAAAACTGGAGAGGGAGCTTCGCCCTGATAACAGGAGATGCCCATATCGCACTCCTAGCCCTCAGGCGAGAAAGTCTCGCAGCCGAGGAAGGAGCCCTAGGCGGTACGAAGGAGGCCAGTCAGACGACGACCTCCGCGAGCAGCTGCGAAGAGCTCGCCGCTACCAGAGCCCTGCTCGCAGCGACGAGAACATACGAAACATGGTCTGCAGGGAGATGGACCAGCATCCCGCTCACCACGGAATAAGATCAACCAAAGAACTCGCGAGGCGAGCTCTCAAAACCCAGATGAAGTTACCTTTCACAAGAGAAATCGAAGAGGAGGAAGATCCCAAGAAATATGCCATTCCAAGGTTCAAGATTTATGACGGAAAAACTGATCCCATCGACCACGTCAGGCAATACCGACAGGCCATGACCCTCTGGAGTCACCGAGATGCCCTGATGTGCCGCATTTTTCCCTCGAGCCTTCATGATGTAGCACAAAAGTGGTTCGAAAGGCTCCCCCACCATTCGATCAAGAATTTCAAATCCCTAGACGAACTTTTTACGGCCCGATTCATTACCAGTAGCTCCCATCCCAAAAGGATAGATGCTCTACTAATAATGAAGAAAACGCCTCAGGAGACCCTCCGAGAATACGCGAAGAGGTACTGGGAGTTATTCAATGAGATCGAGGACTGCGCGGAGGAAGTGGCAGTGGCCTCCTTCAAAATTGGGCTCCCTAGTTCTTCTCTCCTCTACCAGTCCCTGACGAAGAAGGAAGCTATGACTATTGACGACCTAATAGCCCGAATCGAGAAATACGCAAAGGTGGAAGATGTCACTCGCCCTAATACACGAGAAAACGGTCGAGTTAAACTCACTACCAAGGTAGGTGAGAAAACTGAGAACCAGAGGAAAGGAGGAAAGAACGGAGGCAAAAATGGCTCCAAGAACGGAGGGAACCATGACGCATCGAAAGCATTCCAGGCGGTCAACACCGTCTTCAAAGAACTAATTTACAAGGTTCTCGCAAAGATCAAGGATGAGCCATTCATCAAGTGGCCCAGGAAGATGGGAGGAGATCCCTCAAAGAGGAACAATGCGTTAAGATGCTCTTTTCACAAAGAGGGAGGACACAAGACCGAGCACTGCAAAGCTCTTAAGTCTCACCTCGAAGAGTTGGCCCAGTCCGAGCATTTGAAGGACTTTGTGGAAAAAAGGGCAGAGAAAGTGACTGCCAACAGAGAGACGAGACCGGACAACGTGCTGGAGGATGATGCTGGACACGAGTTCGCAGTAATCCACGGAGTATCTGACATCAAGAAGATACAAGGGAACTCAGCTCGAATGGAGATGAAAAAACTTACAGCGATAATGCAGGCTTTTCAAATCGATCCAACAAAATCACAGTCAGGAAAGCGTCGACGAGCAGAGGACATCAACTATAACAAGAATATTGTTTTCACGGACGAAGATTTGATGGGAGTAAGGACCCCACATCATGATGCCTTGGTCATTACACTCAGGATAGACAACTTTGACATCGACAAGCTACTCGTCGATCAAGGAAGCTCATCTGAAGTAATGTACCTCGACCTATTTAGGAAATTGAAGTTGAGCGTCGCCGACCTAAAGGAAGCTACTGTTCCTTTGGTCGGCTTCGCTGGAAAAATGACCATGCCCCTAGGCAAGATAGTGCTGCCAGTTCGTGCTTGGAACATCTCCAAGATGATTGAGTTTTTGGTAGTTGACATCGAATCACTGTACCAGGCCATCCTCGGCAGAGGATGGCTTCATGCAATGAAGGCGGTCTCCTCGACCTACCATCATAAGCTCAAGTATGTAACCGAGCGAGGAGTAATGGAGATCCATGGAGACCAAGCGATGGCGAGGAAGTGCTTCATAGCAGCCATTCGACCACAGCCAGAGAAGAAGGTCGGTCAACCCAGCGAGAAAGTTGAAGAGGGTGTGATACCTTCTAAATAGTAATTAAAGTATGGAAGACCTGGAGTAGAGGAGACCAGGCTCCTCCCCTCCGAGCGTGTCATCGAGGACCTAGTAGAAGTTATAGACGAAGCTGGTGACAGTAGCAGAGTCTTCTTGATTGGAGCATCTCTCACCGACCAAGAACAGAAGGAATTGACAACCTTGCTGAGACACAACGTAGATGTTTTTGCATGGGAACCATACGAGCTGCCTGGCATTGATCCTGATATGGTCTGTCATCAGCTGCACGTCGACCCCACATTAAAGCCAGTCACGCAGAAGGTACGGAGAACTTCACCCGAGAAGGCTAAAGCGGTCGAAAAGGAAGTTGAAAAACTACTGGATGCAGGATCCATACGGGAAGTGCAATTCCCCAAGTGGTTGTCAAGCCCAGTAGTAGTTCCGAAGAATAATGGGAAGTGGAGAGTTTGCATCGACTTCATTGACCTCAACAAAGCATGCCCTAAGGATAGTTTCCCCTCCCAAAGATAGACCAACTAGTAGATGCCACTGCAGCTCACGAGTAAATGAGTTTCTTGGACGCATACTCAGGATATCACCAGATCCCCTTGTATGCCCCAGACCAGGACAAAACGACATTCATCACGATAGTTGGGTTATATTGCTACAAGGTCATGCCGTTTGGGCTCAAGAATGCGGGGGCAACCTATCAGCGGCTGGTCACAAAAATGTTCAAGGATCAAATGGGAGACACAATGGAGGTCTACATCGATGACATGCTTGTTAAGAGCAAGAAGAAGGAAAATCACCTCTCAGACCTGTTAAAGACCTTCGAAATCCTCAGGAAGTACCGAATGAAGCTTAATGCGAGCAAGTGTTCCTTCGGTGTCCAGTCAGGAAAATTTCTTGGATACTTGGTCAGTAAGAGAGGCATAGAAGCTAATCCTGACCAGATCGATGCACTCAATAGGGTACTACCCCCTCGAATAATCCGGGACGTGCAGAAGCTCACTGGAATGCTCGCTGCCTTAAATCGCTTCATTTCCAAATCCTCCGAGAAGTGCAAGCCTTTTTTCCAGCTTCTAAAAGGGAGTAAAGGGATAGAATGGAGCCTAGATTGCTCGCGAGCATTGGACAAGCTCAAATCCTACCTAAGCACTCCACCGTTGCTGGTCATACCACAACAAACGGATTCTTTGTACCTGTACCTCTCTGTATCCAATCACACTGTCAGCTCCGCGCTAATATGCGAGGTTGCAGGGATCCAACACCCCGTTTATTACGCGAGCAAGACCTTATTAGACGCCGAGAAAAGGTATGTGCCATTGGAGAAGCTCGCCTTTTCCCTAGTAATAGCCTCGAGGAAGCTGAAGTATTATTTCAAAGCTCATACTATCATCGTCCTTACATCGCACCCCCTTAAGGCGGTCCTAAGGAAAGCGGATTTGTCGGGCAGATTGTCTAAGTGGTCAGCCGAGCTCGGCCGGTTTGACATCCAATTTTAACCAAGGACAGCTATCAAGGGTCAGATCCTTGCTGATTTCATAGCCAAATTCACAGGCGAAGAACTCCCCGACCAACCTCAACTAATAAAGCAAAAGGAGAACCAACCAAAAGTGGAAACCTGGAAACTATTCGTTGATGGAGCCTCCAACTCAAAGGGGGCAGGCGTAGGCATTGTTCTCATCACCCCAGAAAACACCATCCTTGAGCAAGGAATCATGCTTGGATTTGCAGCCCCCAACAACGAAGTAGAGTACCAAGCCCTAATATCCGGTCTCCAAAAGGCGCAAACTTTGGGAGAAAAACGTTTACAGGTGTTCGGCGATTCTCAACTAGTCTCCAATCAGATAAGCGGAGATTACAACGCGAAGGATGAAAGAATGGTAGCCTACCTCGCCCTGGTGAGAAAACTAATGACGATATTTGAGGAGATCAACATCCAACAGTTTCCCAGAGGGCAAAACAGTCATGCCGACGCCTTAGCAGCCCTAAGTTCGACAGTTGATTCTAGCCTTAAAAGGGTCATTCCCATCGATTTCCTCATTTGTCCGAGCATTAACCACAACAGCAAGCTGCCAAACGTGGAACAAATACTCCAGGTGGATCAGCCCCCAGCTGGATGGACCCCTTAAAGGACTATTTAAAGGAGGGCACGCTCCCAGAGGACAAGAAAACTGCCCACCAGATAAGAGTCAAAGCTGCTCGCTTTCACTTATCCACAGGAGGCGACTTGTATAAGAAGTCCTTCTCCAGTCCCTACTTTAGATGCGTCCACCCAGGCGATGTCGAGCAACTGCTGCGCGAGCTTCACGAAGGAATCTGTGGAAGTCATGTCGGAGGAAGGTCTCTAGCCTTTCGAGCAATAAAGGAAGGCTATTGGTGGCCATATATGCAAAAGAACTCCGCAGTATATGTCCGCAAATGCCTGAAATGCCAACTTCACGCTCCTATGGTTCACCAACCCTCCAGTGACCTAAAATCCCTGACCAGCCCATGGCCCTTCGCCCAATGGGGAATGGACATCGTGGGACCACTGCCCACCGCTGCCGACAATCGCAAATACCTGTTAGTTGCAACTAACTACTTCACCAAATGGATCGAGGCAGAACCATTGGCAAACATCCGAGACGTTGATATGATAAGGTTCATATGGAGGAATATAATCACTCGATTCAGAATCCCCAGAACCATCATCACTGATAATGGGACACAATTCGAGAGTGGCCCCTTTCAGGACTTCTGTAACAAACACGGGATCAGGCATAACTTTAGTTCGGTGGCCTACCCTCAGAGCAATGGGCAAGCAGAAGCTTCCAACAAAACTGTGATCGATGGATTGAATAAGCGATTAGAGCGAGCCAAAGGCGCATGGGCAACCAAGCTACCCCATATCCTATGGGCATACCGAACAACTCCTCGGCGAGCAACAGGAGAAACCCCATTTTCGCTAACATATGGCATGGAAGCAGTCATCCCACTAGAAGAGGGTTTACCAACAATGAGATCCGACCTTGTTAACCAAGGCCAGAATGATGAGCCATTGCTCGCCGAACTCGACCTAGCCGACGAGCATAGAGAACTGGCCCTAGTGAAGCTTGTGAGCTATCAGCAACAGCTCGCAAAGCACTACCACAAAAGGATTAACCCGAGAAGATTCCAAGTTGGGGACTATGTTCTAAGAAAAGTCCTGGGCAACGCGGTGAAGTCATCAGATGGCAAGCTAGGACCAAACTGGGAAGGACCCTTTAAAATAACTAAAGACGACCTGCAAGGTGCCTATCATTTGGAAACGATAGAGGGCATAGAGATACCATGAGCATGGAACGCAGCTAATCTCAAGAAATTCTATTTTTAGCTTCTCAAGGAATTCTATTGTTGAATCTTTTTCTTGTATTTGTTATGTGAAAAGGACAGTTCATTTTCCTTATTACTAATGAAATCAGTAACAGTTGCATTTCATCACACATCTTTTCCAAATCACAAGCACGATGGTCGATATAGCAGGGGAATACCCCTCCTCAGGTCATTGTCATGAAACACGAGAGACCTCTTAGCATTGCCCCTGGAAATATATAAAGCCCTATAGAGGATTCTTAGGCAATGCGACCAGATTTTATACTGGACATCAAACCTACTTTGGTTGAGCAAAATCTTGATCGGATGAAGACATCCAATACCAGGTGTGTCCTCGCCAATTGCCCTACTTAGGCCTAAGGGAGTGTGACGACACAACCTAAAAGGTAAAATGGGGCATAATGGTATTTTGGTATTATACTGGACTAGGGGGACACTTGCATGACAAAACAAAAAGGATTATGAAGCAGCAAGAATATAAAAAGATTGGATGAACACGTTTAGTCGGCAAAATTGCCCAAAACACGAATTTTTCATTAATCCCTTATATTTACAACAATGATAATACATGTTTAGTCAGTGAAGCTCGCCCAAATCATTTACATTATCAAAGGTTTCATTAATCCCTCATATTTACAACAATGATAATACATGTTTAGTCGGCGAAGCTCGCCCAAAGCATTTACATTATCAAAGGTTTCATTAATCCCTCATATTTACAACAATGATAATACATGTTTAGTCGGCGAAGCTTGCCCAAAGCATTTAATTATCAAAGGTTTCATTAATCCGTTATATTTACAACAATGATAATACATGTTTAGTCGGCGAAGGTCGCCCAAAGCATTTACATTATCAAAAAAGACAAAAGAATAACAACTTGCAAAATCTCAAGGAGGTGGAAGCCTCCGAACAAGATAATCTGCCACTCTAGCTCTTCGTCCGTCATCAGGAGCGGGGACTAGCTCTTCCACAACCTCATTTGCGTCCAACTCCAATAGTTGCCGAGGAATAACATCAATGGGGATCCATCGATCATCCCTCCTGAATGGGTTGGGCATCAGAGTGGAGGAGGACATCTCGTGACGATACCATAACACCGAGTTCCTCGGGACCTGAAGCTCTTTCAAGGCACTTAACCACCCTCTGGTGAAAGAAAGTTCCTCAAACTCAGATAGTCTTGTTGGAGCATTTAGCCAACCTTAATTATAACCGTTAGACCACGCTTACCGAGGACCTTTCTTGAATAAGTGCCGCAATCGGGTAACGTCCCTTTGAAGCCCAGCAGCAATTACATATGCTCGCCGGACATCATCATAGAGCTCTTCCATCTCCTTATCACGCTGTTCTTCTGCTTCCCTATTCCTGCCCTTGGTGCTCCTGCCATCTCGCGGGAGGGGAGGACGAGTGGAACCTCACTATATAGGAGGAGTATATCCATCTCGCGATGACGAGGAGCCTTGTAGAACCGCTGAAACAGTGCTCAGCGCATGCTCTCTAAGTTGTAAGACTTCCCTCCTCAAGTTTTCATTCTCCTGCTGCAGGAACTCCCCGACTTGGTTGACGTCGGTGGCCTCTAGGAGTCTTGTTCTCAGCACATTGACTTCTTCTTGCACTGAAGCGTCAATGTCCTCCATCTCCTGGAGCCTATCCTTCAGCTTGACCACGAGCTCAGACTGCTCCTTATACTTTTTATTCCTTGACCTAAGAGATTTGCAAAGCCTAACAAAGGCCTGACGAACTTGAGGACTGGCATTGGGACCAAGAGTCCTGCCCAACTGAGATGTGGCAGGAATATACTCTTCTACATCAGTCAACTACAAGACATAAAAGGGCAATGGAGAGAAAAATCAATCAATGCACTTGAAAAAGAAGCCTTTTATTTCATTGATAAAAGTCAAGTACATCGAGCGGAAATTGGAAAAATTACAAGAAGAAGTACAAAAATAGTCCTAAAAGTAGATTAACTAGCAACCTCAGGCTGCCCAGAGGTGGCTGGCTGCTTCCCCTTATCAGCAGCAGCAGAGACATCCCCCTCTACAGGGATGCCCTCAGTCGCCTGGGAAGGACAAGCACTGGCAGGACTTGTCTGAGAGGCAAGATCAACACCCTCGATGGCTGGGGCAGGGGCTTCTTCGTCCACAGTTGGCTTTGGACCCGGGTCATGCTCGTCGAACAGAGGAGATTCAGCATCAACCCCAGCAGCTAAGAGGGCCTTGTTCCAGCCCTTTTTGAAATTCAAACGGCTGATGTAGCCTATCTAAACCTTGGCATCTTCATAAGCAGCAGTCCACCCGGAGTTATATGAATCCTCCTTGATGGTGGCTACCTGGGACTCTTTCTCCTTTAACTGCTCGCTCAGAACCTTATTCTCCTCCATGACACCCAGCTTGCTCGAACAGACTAGATCGTAGGCCTACCTCAGCTTGCTCAGCTCCTTAACCGCAGCATCCCTCTCTCGATTAGAATTGATGAGGGCCAGATCAGAGGAAGCTCGGGCGGCGTCAGCAGTCTTTAAATCAGCCTCCAGCTGAAAACCCCTGACTTCCAGAGCGAACTTCTGCTACTCCAGCTCGCCGTTCCTTCTCACTAGCTCGTCGCAAGAATGATAGAACACGACGAAGTCAGTCACAAACTGCCAAAGATAAAGAAGAGATCAAGAAGGAGAAACAACTAAAATTTGTTAAAGAATTGAAAAATGGAGAGGATCTTACCAAGGCAAGCCTCTGGCTAGCTTGTAGGGCCAATTGATCAGACCCCAATGCCCTCTGGCGATCTGCAGGGAGAACTGCCCTCTCGAGCAGCGCAGGTGCCAGCTGAGGAGAAATGGCAACTGAGGCCCCCTCGGGCAAAGTAGACACCAGGACTAAGTCTTGCCCAGCCTTCGTCCTTGACTCCATCTTTCTCCTCTCTTCCTCTTTGTCCTTCTCCATTCTCTTCCTCTCCTCCATCCTCTTCTTTTCCTCCACCTTCTTTCTTTCCTCCTCCTTTTTTCTCTCCCTCTCTCTCACCTGCTCTTCCTCTCTCCTCTTCCTCTCTTGCTCCTGAGTAGAAGACCGAGAACCAGTAGCCACGACCCCAGAAGTAGACTTTTGTTTCTTTGACCTCTATGCAAGAAGCACGTGGTCCTCCTCATCATCATCTCTAATTAAGTTCTTCCTTGGAGGCATCTCTTCACCTGAACTGCTGGAAGTGCTCGACGATCCTCGAGCTTCAGAATCCTCCTCACAGTCAGAAGAACTGCTACTATCAGAGCTCCCTTCACCCAAATAACTCGCAGCTCCTGCAGGCTCACTTTCAAAGCTGCTCTCATCTTCGTCCAACTGGATTGGCTCAGCAGTAGTCTCTTCGAAGGAATCGAACTCTGGTACACTATCCACAGGCCGTGCTATGAAGCTGGAGCCAACGTTCTTATACTCGATCAAAAAGGTGACAGACCTGGGATGCTCGCCGTCACCCAGAGGCTCCCTGATATTCTAAGATTTTACCAACTCCGAGATACGAACCTCACTGAGAGAAGGCTCCAAATTCTTTGACCTCGCTGTGCAAGAAAAAGCAGAGAAGGGTTAGAAAATTCACAAATCAACAAAAATTGAAACAACAGTATAATGTCTACCTATATATTCCTCCCCGTAAAAAGGAATAGAGAACCTCTCAGACCTCGATCCTTCAAAATGGGGAGGAAACTGCCAATTCCTAACGAGGAAACCCTCTTGCCAGTAATCCTTATGGGAATCAGGTAGGTTTACTACCAATACCCTATCAGGGATCCTAGCTTTGAGGTATAAGACACCTGAACTAGTTCGAGAAAAGGAATAGCAGAAACAGATCTCGGCAAGTCCTAACCTAGTACCATACAACTGATTTATTCTATGGACGCCATTTACTATTTTCCACACATTGGGCGAGCATTGTGCAGGAATAATATTGAAATAGCCAAAGAAATGAAGAAACAAATCATTAGGAGGGAAAGTAAGTCCCCTCTGGGAAAGTAACAAAACATGGATCCAGTGGGCATCCTCTATATCCCTAACGTTCCTAGGAGGGGAGGCACAACACTCAGGGATGTTGTAGAACTTCCTAAATTCAGAGATTGACCTATTTCTAATCTTCGCCATTGAAAAACTCAAGAAAAGCTACAAACCAAAGAGAAAGTGCAAAGAAAGGGAATGAGAATCTTACAAAATAGAAGATCGGTTCAAGTGATGAAGAAGCACGAGCTCAAGATGACTAAGAAGCAATGGGAATGGGGATTGAGAGAAGAAGGTACGAGGCGCTAGATTTCTCAGAAGAAAGAAGAGTACTGGAAGGGATGAAGCGACGGAAGAAAAAGTGGCTATCCCAACAAGCCTTCAATTCTAATCATAGCGCACAATAAGCGAAGCGGGTGCCGCCAAATCAACTTCACAGTTTTCGAAGAATCGCAAATCAGTCATAATGGATGATCATTTAAATCCATTGAACCCATAAACATGGCCCAACAAATTTAGGGGCAATTTTGCGTACCCGAAATTTAGAACCATGGGACCGGACGAGTAGCCCAGTCCTAACGGCTCAAAGTCCGGGCCCCTCATCTCTTATTGATCCGGTCTCCCCCACGTTCCCACAATCGGAAGTTACACGGGAGATGGAAAACGTGGAGAAACCCATCACCTCCACTTACCTGCATGTACATGTATATATTAAACCCTAGGTCTGGGGAAAAAGGACAAGTTGTATTCTCTGTAATCACTCTCCGGAGTATATAGAAATAATATCGACTGCACCACCGTGGACGTAGGCACATCTTTGCTGAACCACGTACATCCTTTGTTGTGTGATTGGCATCTTATATTCCTTGTTCTTTTCTTGATAATTGCTTCTCTCGTATTTATTTGTGTTTCATAATAATTGCCTCCACACAATTCATTTAGAAACGAAATTCATCTCATCTTTGGTGATAGAACTCAAAAGGATGAGAAATTAGTATTCAATCCTTAATGGAAGAGATAAGGGTATTCAAATTTTATTTTTCTATTTTTCTATTTTAATCAAAATTTGAAGTTTGAATTTGCCTGAAAGCTGAAGTTTGAAAACAATTTTTGGTTTATATATGAAATGACATCTCTTAATAGATGCTTTTAGAGTCGAGAATTAGGAGATAGTATGAATGTAAAGCTTTTACAATTTTAAAAATAAAAAATTATGTTTTACACCTCTAAATAGATTAGTATTCGAAATTGAGGTAAAAACAAAATGCACCTGAGCTACAAAATTAGAAATCCAATACTTTTTTCAACTTAGAAATGATTAAATTTTGAGTTGATGGACCCCGAATCACACATTATCACAACAATCAACTACGTAACTTTATCGATCCCTCATTCTTGATAGTAGAAACCTACAGAAAAATATATGATCGAATTTCCATAGCAGAGAGAGAGAGAGCAGGAATAGTAAATAATATACATCAAGAAGTATGTAAGCATGGTTTACATGGTACTTCCTATAACTGAATCATCTCACCTGAAGAATTTTTCGTTATCATTCACAATTAATAACGGTCTCGCACTGTGACATTTCCCACAACTTCAGTGTACTTAGATGCGTGCCACCTACAAAAGAGAGCACATTCTTAGTAACATATCACTTTACTAAGCGGAAAAATGAAAAATAAGATCGAAATTTTTTTCACAATTGAAATAAAAGAGTATTGTGAATGTTATATATCATTAATGAATTGAAAACTTGATGGGGTACATAGTCCATATGAGATTTTTTAGGACAACAATTCACATGTTCATCATTTATGTTCCATTTTGAGCAATACAAATACAACACTATAATCACAACAAACTATAAAAATAAGAAGAAACTATGTCAGCCAATTCAAGGGGTAAATGTAATGTGCCAAAACACAAAAATCCAAATGGTTGCTTCCACGCAGATGAGTTGCAGTCTCATCGCATCAGCTCTTGGAGATGTATGAGGCCTCAACAATTGTCCTTTTCGATTCTTGGGACTCAACAGCTGGAACCTCTCCGGTTATGGGCCTTCCTCCATAAATGACCTATTGTTGAATCAAGACTACAAACACAAACAAACTTGTAAATCTATATACATCAATATTATTTACTTTTCAGTGCTTTTATTGAACGAATAATATTGTATATAGAATATGGAAAATAGAAAAACAAAATAAATACCACATTATATAATTGTTATAAAACCATACCATTTATCATAATAATTACAATCTCATAACTTGATCCTTCCTAACCCCATGCTTGACAATATGAGCACCTGTCGACAAAATGATGAAATATAAGTTTACAATGTTGTCATTCAACATACATTTGCATCAGTATCTAATCGTGTGACTTTGACTTTAAAAAACAACTTTCACGCACACTGCCCGAGCATTAAAAGACTGCAATGAATATAAATCGAGGGAAAAGTGGAAAATAGCACACAAAACTTAATTAATGTACTTGCACAGTCGGAATAGATACATATTCTCAGAGCATGTATGACTCTCCTTTATAGAAATTCATCAAACAGTTAGTATGCAACATGGAAAAAAATACGTCCCCAAGGTCACAACGATGTTATTGTTTAATTATAAACACTCGAGGTCGATCCCTGCTAAGTAAATTCCATCTTAAAAAATAATAATATCAATTTGGGTATTTTTATTGACTTAAAAAATAATAATGACAGTGTTTTGGACATTTATGGTTTTGGAATGTAGTGATAAAATACACATCACATTATTACTATTATTATTATTATTATTATTATTATTATTATTATTATTATTATTATTATTATTATTATTATTATTATTATTATTATTATTGACTTAAAAAATTTCAACACGCAACACAAATTACATCACAACTACACTCATATGAATATGAGCACAACAATGTAAAAATTACATCTGATTAATAATGTGATGTTTTTAGTAACGAATAATAATAATACACAACGATGAACAAAATTTACATAACAGCGATGAACAAAAAATACACAACGAATAATAATTACAAAAATATGAAAACTAACATAGAAAATGGAGATTCTTCATAGATGAAGTGGAGATTCGTCACATATGAAATGGGTAGAGCGAAAACAAAAACTCATAGAGGAAGAGAAAGAGCGGGAGTTGTGATAAGAGAGGAGAGATAAAGTGGGAAATTAAAGTTAGGTCAAAACTTTTGTGACCCCAATGTTAGGTCAGAATTTGTAACTCATAAGAGCAGTTATAAATTTGTCACCGCTAATAGCAGTCACAAATTATATTTTAGGTCAAAATTTGTGACTGCTAGTAGCAGTTATAAATTTGTAACTGCTAGTAGGCATAAGTTAAGTCTTATGCTAAAATTTGTGACTGCTCGTAACAGTTATAATTTTGTGACTGCTCATAACAAACATAACTTATGCCTACTAATAAATTTGTGACTCCTTGTGACAGTTATAAATTTGTGACTGCTTATAGGAGTCACAAATTAATTATATGGCAACATTTGTGACTCTCATTAGCAGTTACAAACCAATTGACTCAATTTTTTCATTACCCAAGGATTTTATCACTCCTAATGGCAGTTACAAATAATTTTGTGAGTGCTCCCGGGAGTGATAAGTTTGTCACCCCCATTAGCAGTCACAAAATTGGCATTTTGGTGTAGTGCACCCAGATTTGTCAGGCCTTCGTTAGGATTTGTAAGTCTCTCAGGTTAAGGAATAAGAGCTTTAAGGACCAGTCTGAGCTCGTCTCCAAACTGAAGGACATACTTCAAGAAATGGAAGAAATTGGTGCCTTAGTCCAAGAAGAAGTGAACACTTTGAGAGCTAGACTTCTGGATGCCTCTGAGATCAATCAGGTAAGAATAATTCTTCAGTAGGAGAACGAGACTCTGAGGAGGGAGGTGTTGCGACTCAGGGAGTATGCACCGAGCATCGCACCTCGTGTACTATGAGGTTCCTCTTCATCAGCTATGTCTCGAGCTGGCACAGAGCCAAGCGGTGCTCCTCTAGTCTTGCGAGGTTCTACCTCATCGGCTGCTCCGCGAGCTGGCCCAGATGCACGGGGTCCAGCTAGGGAGATGGATGAGCTTTGAGAAGACATCCATCGAGCATATGTGATTACTGTTGGGCTTCAAAGGGATGTCGCACAACTGAGGCATCTGTTCAAGAAAGGACCTTGACGTTTGTGGGTTGATGGTTACGATCAAGGTTGGACAGATGCTCCGACGAGGCTGACAGAGTTTGAAGAGCTTGCCTTTATTAAATGATGGTTAAGTGCCCTTAGGGAGCTGTAAGTCCCGAGGAACTCCGTACTCTGGTATCGTCATGAGATCTCTCCTTCAACTTTAAGGCCTAATCCTTTCAGGAGGGACGACCACTGGATCCCCATCAATGCTATCCCCAGGCAGCTGTTAGAGCCAAATGCCAATAACGTCGAGTAGGAATTGGCTCCTCATCCAGATGATGGCCGAAGAGAAAAAATGGCTGATTACCTTGTTCAGAGGCCTCAACCTCATTAGGATTTTACCGGTTGCATCTCATTGTATATGTAATCTCGATGTTTTGGGTGATCTTGCCGATCAAACTCGTGTAGTATATATTCATTATAAATATGATGAAGTAATATAATACCTATGCTTTAGGCGATCTCACCGACTAAACATGCGTTGTATGTTTTTTACTTAATTTATTTCTCGCTTAACTACCTTGGGCCCTTCGTGGCCGACTAGAGTTGTTTTATTGAGTGATTGTCCTCCCAGTCCAGTATGCTTATAAGATACCATTCTGCCCTACTTTACCTTTTAGGTCGTGTCGTCACACTCCCTTAGGCCTAAGTATGGCAATGGTGAGGACACACCTGGTGTTAGATTCTCCATACGATCAAGCTTTTTGAGCCAAACGTTATTTGGCGACCAATTCGATTTGGCCGAACTGCCTAAGGATCCCCTATAGGGCTTTATGTATTTCCAGGGGCAATGCTCAGAGGCTGTTCTAGTTTCATAACGAAGACCTGAGGAGGGTGATTTCCTATTTTTGCATACTTAGTGATATGTCTTGTCACTTGGAAGTAATATGCATGTCAATTGGAAAAGGTGTGCAAGTTATAAAGTTCATAATACGAAATTAACACTTCAAGATGTCACACTTCAAAATGTCACTGCCAAGCCATCTTTTATTAATCATAAGCAATAAAAACTGAGATGCCAATTCCAAAAATGCGATAAAAGATGAATGAAAAAACTAGAAGTAGAATTTCTTCAAATTGGCTGCGTTCCAAGCTCGGGGTATCTCTCTGCCCTCCAGTGTTTCTAAGTGATAGGCTCCTTGTAGGTCATCCCTTGTTACCTTGAATGGACCCTCCCAACTTGGAACCAACTTGTCGTCTGATGGTTTTACAACGCTGCCAAGGACTTTCCTTAGGACTTAGTCCCCAACCTGGAATGCCCTCGGATTGACCTTCTTGTTATATTATTTCGCGAGCTGTTGCTGATAGCTCTCTAGCCTTACTAGGGCTAGTTCACTGCGTTCGTTATCTAGGTCAAGTTCAGCGAGCAATGCTGCATCATTTTGTCTTTGGTCGATAATGGTGGTTCTCATGGTTGGTAGTCCAGCTTCCAAGGGGATGATTACTTCCATTCCATACGTTAATGAGAATGGGGTTTCCCCAGTTGCTCGTCGTGGGGTGGTGCGGTAGGCCCAAAAAATATGTGGCTGCTCATTTACCCATGCGCCTTTGGCTCGCTCTAGTCATTTTTTGAGCCCATCGATCACTATTTTATTGGAGGCCTCGGCTTGACCGTTGCTCTGGGGGTAGGCCACCGAGATGAAATAGTGCCTGATCCCGTGTTCTTTGCAGGAGTTTTGGAAAGGGACACTCTCGAACTGTGTTCCATTATCAGTGATGATCGTTTTAGGGATTCCAAAACAGGTGATTATATTCTTCCATATAAACCTCATCATATCTGCATCTCGGATATTTGCCAGTGGTTCTGCCTCGATCCATTTGGTGAAGTAATCTGTTGTGACCAACAGATACTTGCGATTGCCGGTGGTGGTAGGAAGAGGGCCTATGATGTCCATCTCCCATTGAGCGAAAGGCCATGGGCTGGTAAGCAATCTTAGGTCACTGACAGGTTGTTGGACCATCGGAGCATGTAGTTCACATTTACTAACGAATCTTTTTGCATATATGGCCACCAGTAGCCTTTCTTCATTGCTCACAAAGCTAGTGACCTCCCTTTAATGTGGCTTCCATTGATTTCGTCATGGAGCTCGCGTAAAACTTGCTTCACGTCCCTCGGGTAAACACATTAAAGGTAAGGGATGGTAAATAATCTCTTGTATAATTTACCCTCAGGAGATAAGTGAAAGTGAGCATCTTTGACTCTTATCTATTGAGCGACCTTCTTATCATTTAGGTGTGTACAATCTTTCAAATAGTCCCTTAAAGGGTCCATTCAACTGGGCGCTGACTCAATCTGGAGCATATATTCCATGTTTGGTCGCTTGTCGCTCTGGTTGAGGCTCGAATTGGCAAGGAAGTCGATGGGTATCATCCTTTTTATGTTGGAATCGATTATAGAACTTAGGGCTGCCAGGGCATCGACATGGATGTTCTGTCCTCTAGGAAACTGTTGGACACTGACTTCCTCAAAGTTGGACATTAGCTTCTTTGCCAAAGCGAGGTAGGCTACCATACTTTATTCTCTTGTGTTGAAGTCTCCATTTATCTGGTTGGAGACCAATTATGAGTCACCAAAAACCTGCATCTACTTTGCCCCCAGCGCCTGTGATTTTTATAGGCCAGCTATCAAATCTTCGTATTCTGCCTCGTTATTGGAGGCTTCAAATCTAAGCCTGATTCCCTTCCTGAGGATTGTGTCTTCTGGAGTAATGAGCACAATGCCTACTCCTGCCCCCTTTGAGTTGGAGGCTCCATCAACAAACAGTTACCAGATTCCTGCTGATGGGTGAAGCTAGTCACATGGCTGGTCGCTAGTGAATTCTGTGATGAAATTGGCGAGAACGTGCCCTTTGATTGCATTCTTGGGCTAAAATTGGATATCAAATCGTCCGAGCTTGACTGACCACTTGGACAATCTTCCAGACAGATCCGCTTTTTGCAGGACTGCTTTAAGGGGGTGTGATGTAAGGACGATGATAGTGTGAGCTTTGAAGTATTGCTTTAGCTTCCTCGAAGCTATTACTAGTGCAACGGTAATCTTTTCCAGTGGTAGGTACCGCTGCTCGATATCCAATAAGGTTTTTCTTGCATAGTAAACTGGATGTTGGGTTCCTGCTGTCTCGCACACCAGTACAGAGCTAACGGCGTGGTTGGAGACAGCGAGGTATAAGTAAAGGGGATCATCTTCTTGAGGTATAACGAGCAAGGGCGGTGAGCTGAGGTAAGCCTTGAGCTCTTTCGGTGCTTGCAAGCAATCTTGATTCTATTCTACTATCTTGCTTCCTCTTAAGAGATGGAAGAAGGGCTTGCACTTCTCAGAGGACTTCGAGATGAAACGATTCAAAGCTTCGAGCATGCCCGGGAGTTTTTATATGTCCCGTATAATGCGAGGGGGTTGTACCCTGTTGATCGCATTGATTTTCTCTGGGTTGGCCTCAATGCCTCTCTTTCTAACCAAATACTCGAGGAATTTTCCTAATTGGACACGAAAAGAACATTTACTCGCATTGAGATTCATTCAGTATTTCTTGAGGATCTCGAAGGTATTTGATAGATCTGAGAGATGGTCCTCTTTGCGCTTACTCTTGACAAGCATATCATCGATGTAGACCTCCATGGTATCTCCCATTTGATCTTTGAACATCTTGGTGACTAGCCTCTGGTAAGTTGCTCCTGCATTCTTGAGCCCAAAGGGCATAACTTTGTAGCAGTATAATTGAACAGTAGTGATGAACGCTATCTTATCTTGGTCTGGTGCATGCAGGGGGATCTGATGATACCCCTAATATGCGTCCAAAAAACTCATTCTCTCATGAGATGTTGTGGCGTCCACTAACTGGTCGATTTTTGGGATAGGGAAACTGTCCTTAGGGCATGCCCTGTTAAGGTCAGTTAAGTCAATGCAGACTCTCCATTTCCCATTACTCATTGGAACTACTACTGGGTTGGATAACCATTTAGGGAATTGAACTTCTCGTATGGATCCTACATCGAGCAGTTTTTCAACTTCTTTCTCTACGGCTTTAGCCTTCTCTGGCGCGGTTCACCGTGCTTTCTACGCGATAGGTCTGAAGGTGGGGTTGACGTGTAATTGATGGAAAACCACACTGGGATCAATGCCAGGCAGCTCGTATGGTTCCCACGTGAAAATGTCGAGATTAATTCTCAATAATACTACCAGTTCCTTTTTTTCTTGATCTGTGAGAGAAGCTCCAATTATGAACATCTTGTCTTTCTTGTCCCCACCAGCTGCGATCTCTTCTAGGTTTTCAATGACGCGTTCAGAGGGGGGATCCTGGCCTCCTCCACTTTGGGCCTTCCATATTTTAATTGATATTTTGAAGGTACCAAACCTTCTTGCCCCTCGACCTTCTCCTTGGCCTTCTCGACCTTTTTCTCTAGTTTCGGGAGTATGTTTGCTATGAAGCACCTTCTTACCATCGCCTGATCCCTGTGAATCTCCATTACTCCTCGCTCAGTTACGTACTTGAGTTTTTGATGATAGGTCGAAGGGACTGCCTTCATTTTATGTAGCCATCCCCTGCCGAGGATAGATTGATATGGTGAGTCGATGTCGACTACCAGAAACTCGATCATCTTGGAGACACTTCCTACCCTTACTGGCAGCATGATCTTTCCCAATGGAATAGTCACTTTTCCAGCGAAGCCAACTGGAGGAACAGTGGATTCCTTCAGGTCGGCGACGCTTAGCTTCAACTTTTTGAAGAGGTTAAGATACATTACCTGAGATGAGCTTTCCTAGTCGAAGAGCAACTTATCGATGTCATAGTTGGCTATCCTTAGCATAATGATCAAGGAATCATGATGTGGGGTTCTTACTCCCACCAGATCTTCATTCGTGAACATGATATGTTTGCTATAATCGACATCTTTTGCTCGCCAATGCTTTCCTGATTGTGTCTTAACTGGATCGATCTGAAAAGCTTGCATGACTGCAGTAAGATTTTTCACCTCCATCCGAGATGAATTTCCTTGAATCTGCTTCATATCAGATGCCCCTTGAATAACTACAAATTCATGGCCATCATCATCTTTGAGTACGTTGTCAGGTCTGGTTTCTCCATTGGCAGCAACCTTATATGCCTTCTTCTCCACAAACTCGTTCAGGTGCCCAGTCTGGGCCAGTTCCTCGAGGTGGGACTTAATAGCCTTGCAATTCTCGGTCTTATGTCCTCCCTCCTTGTGAAAAGTGCATCTCTGCACGTTATTTCTCTTTGAGGGATCTCCTCCCATCTTTCTAGGCCACCTAACAAATGGCTCGTCTTTGATCTTTGCAAGGATCTTGTAGATTGGTTCTTTGAAGACAGTGTTCACTGCTTGAAATGCTTTCAAAGCATCGTTC
Organism: Sambucus nigra; assembly: GCA_949130495.1. Lineage (NCBI taxonomy): Eukaryota > Viridiplantae > Streptophyta > Magnoliopsida > Dipsacales > Adoxaceae > Sambucus > Sambucus nigra. Next base: position 247,545,934 of record OX422210.1, read on the forward strand.
TTGCCTCCGTTCTTGGAGCCATTCTTGCCCCCATTAATACCTCCTTTCTTCTGGTTTTCAATTTTATCGTTGCCCTTGGCAGCGATCTTAGTTCGACCATTTTCCCTTGTACTGAGGTGGGTCACATCCTCCACTTTGGCATATTTCTCGATGCGAGCCATCAGGTCATCGATGGTCGTGGCCTCTTTCTTCGTCAGGGATTGGTGCAGAAGGTAAGAGCTGGGTAGCCCAATCTTGAAAGCGACCACTACAACCTGCTCCGAGTAGTCCTCGACCTCGTTGAGCATCTCCCAGTACCGCTTCACATAGTCCTGGAGGCTTTCTTGAGGCATTTTTTTCATTGTTAGTAAAGCATTCATCTTTTTGGGATGGGAGCTACTAGTAATGAAGCGAGCCATAAAGAGCTCGACCAGGGACTCAAAACTCCTGATAGACCTATGAGGGAGTCTCTCGAACTATTTTTGGGCCACATCATGCAAACTCGAGGGGAAAATTTGGCAAATCAGTGCATCCCGGTTGTTCTAGAGAGTCATGGCCTACCTGTACTGCCTAACGTGATCAATAAGGTCAGTTTTTCCGTCATAGATCTTGAATCTCGAAATAGAAAATTTCTTGGGGGCTTCCTCTTCTTCTATCTCCCTTGAGAAAAGGGATTTCATCTGGGTCTTAAGAGCTCATCTAGAAAGCTCCCTAGTTGATCTGGCACCTCGATGAGCTGGGTGCTGGTCCATTTCCTTCCGGACCAAATTTTGTATATCTTCATCACCTCGAGCTGGGCTCCTGTAACGATGAGCTGGTCATTATTTCTTGAGCAAATCATCATCTGACTCGAGATTCTCACTTCTTTGGGATCTGCATCTGGGGCTCCTTCCTCGACTGCAAGACTTACTCGCCTGAGGGCTAAGAGTGCGATATGGACGTCGCCTAGTGTTGCGATGGAGCTCTTTCTCCATCCTTTCTAATTTCCTTTTGAGGCGAGCATTCTCAGCCTTTTGCTTTCGAGCGAACTCCCTCTGCTCTTGGAGCCTTACCTCATAGGCATCAATCAATTTGGATATTTGTGTGGACCTCGCTGGTCCTTGGCTCTCCTCTGAGGCTGGCCTCTCTGGGCGAGCCCTCTAATCTGAATGCTGAACTTCAGATCTGATCCTACGAGGGGTAGGATGTTCTTGGATATCCTCTGCCTGAGGGGCGTTGCTACTGTGACCAGACATTTTAGCTTCTTTGTTGGTGAGAGATATCTTAAGGGAGACAAACGTTTCCCACAGACAGCGCCAATTGTGGTGACAATTATGTTCAACACAAATTAATGAGAAAAGGGCAATCACCAAAGAGAATAGAGAATAAAAAATTCAAATCACACAGCACAGTATATACGTGGTTCAGTAAGAATGCCTACGTCCATGGTGGTGCTCTCGATATTATTTTTATCAACTCCGGGGAGTGTTTTTACAGAGAGTATCTTGCATGCCTTTTGCCCCAGGCCTAGGGTTCATGATATACATGTTTGTTCTCAGGCAATGGGGGTGTTGGGCTCCCCCACGTCCATCTTCCACTCCTAGAATGTCTCCCTACGAGATTTTAGGAGAGGACTAAGTCATAACTGAATTCAGTTGCGATGCGAGGGGCCCAGACTTTGGGCCATTTTATTGGGCTACTCGTCTGGGCTTGTGATGGCAAATCCAGGTACCCACAACAAACAAGTATAAAATAGTAATCAAACATAACATAGTAAAGCCGAAGGTGATTTATCATTCCATTTAAAAAAGGTGGGGAAAGATCTTACAAGGAATATAAAAGAAGATAAGAGATAATACATCCTAAAAGAAAAAAAAGATACTAAGTTAAAATACTTAGCATAAGTCTCTTTTTTTAGAACAACCTTGCTCTAGTCGGTGGCCTCCTTGGGCTGGTCGATGACCTCTTCTTCTTCTTCTTCTTCTTCTTCTTCTTCTTCTTCTTCTTCTTCTTCTTCTTCTTCTTCTTCTTCTCTAAATTGGGAAGGCAACTAAGAGCATACTGGGAAAAGAGCTCGGACTCGGCAGGGAACCTAGCCTTTGCGAGGGCTTCAACCCTGTGTTTTTTTAAAAAGGCCTTTTGGACGAAGCCTAGTTGCTTTTAGGCATTGGGAAAGGCCTTATCCCAGCCTTTATCAATGGTAATGTTGTTGGCCTCCAATGTTGCAGCCAAGGATCGGGTATAATCCTTGTTATCCTTATAAGGTTCCTCCACCTTAATCTTTAGAGTGGTAAACTCAGTGTCATTGGCCTTCATGGTATTATCATTCTCTATGTCCTTCTTTTGGGAAATATCTAGGGCCTTCTGTGTCCCCATCCAAGGCCTTCCCACGCCGACTATCTTCTTCTTCCTAATAGGCCTTTGATCAAGCAAGTTGATGAAGTCCACCACGAACTATAAAATAAGGAAAGAAAAAACTAAGTCAAACTAAGGTAAGCTAAGATAATAAAAACAAGTGAAAAGGTTCGACAATTATGAGAGAGAGCGTGCCTAGGTGGTATGCATGGCCAACCTATTGGGGGATGGGATAGAGACCAAATATTAGTCGACAGGAAGACAAACTCCTCGTAGGAGACCAAAAGTTAAGTATAGATACTTGGTTACTGATCCTTCAACTAATACCTTCCCCTATTATTGGGGGCATCCACCGACTTCTATGTCGGTACTTGGATAACAAGGTTGGTGTTCGCCTTAATCTTCCTAGAAGAATAGAAAATGCATTTTGAAGAGGTAATCACCCATAAATACGGGGTCAGAAGGACCCCAGACTCATTTCTCTTAGATGGATGAGAAGTTGGTGATGTGGGAACAAAGGCAACCCCTATCAAATTAGGGATCTTTCTCTTTAGTTGTACTCTTCCACAAATGATGCAAGGGTAACCGTTGGGATGATGAATATGTCAATGAATTCAAAAGATCCTAAGATAATGGTTATTGAAGGATCATGTTCGCCAAATCCTTCTTGGATCTTTAGTTCTTAATCCATAAGGCGAGTAATCAATGAGGTGGTGGTGGAGGTATAGGACAACATGAAGCTAACTTAGGATCGTCAGGAGCTAATAGAGTTTATTTAAATGATCAAACTTTTTTTAAATCAGCAAAGTTGATGTATATAGGCTTGAATCTTTCTTCTTGGGGTAATATACATATTAAAATATCAAAACATCAGAAAAGGTACAAGATAGGGAAATCGGAAAAACTCAATCGAGGATAGGCATTTCAAAGCAAACCAGACCTATTCACAACCACCCATGGGGAACCTAGGTCCTTTTTAGGGATCATCACCCTCTTAGATGGGAAAGTGTTCCCAATCATTAACAATAAATACATGGGATAATACTCCTTATTTAAGTATGGAAAATAAAATAAAAGGGCCATCCCTTCCCTTCTTGCTTTCAGGTAGTAGACACACCCATAGGTCTTTACCCACATGTAGCAGGAATGTATCTTGGGATCCCAAGTTGGGTTCCATAAAGTTCATTAATACTATTCACATCATTGAAAATTATCTAACTATTGGGAGAACATTGGGTAGGAATAACGTAAAAAAATTATAGAATTCAAGAAATAGTAGATTAGGAAGGAAAGTGATTCCGGTTTTAGCCACAAATTGGGAGAAAAGTCGATGTCCTCCATCGATGTTATAGAATTCTAAAGGACCTGACCATAACACAATAATTACTCATGAAGGGATGTAATGGATCCTAAAGGCTTCGATGGTGTTTTCATTGATGATACGTACTACTTTTTCAACGAGACAACAAATAAGAGGAAGAAAGTGAGGATTTTTTTAAAGAAATTATCGAAAATATAGAGAGAATAAAATCTAACAAAGTATGGAAGCACAAAGTTCTCTAGAATAATTGAAGATGAAAGTCCTAAATAGTGAACCAAACAGACGGTAATGAGGGTGTTAGTGAGTTGTAATAACTTCTAAAGCAAAATCTCATCATGAACTAGCACACCCTAAAATGATGACTTGAGCACATAATCGCCCTTTGGGTTAGCAGCTGCCTAATTAACAACATGTCCTTAAAAAGTGGGGGCTTATTACTGAATTGTCCCCTAAAAGTTTAACTCAAAAAATGAAGTCATCAAATTTGAACAAAAGTAATCATGGTAACCTTCGACCATTGTCATCAATGGATGACGAACATTGTCAATAACTGCGACTTGGATCTAACTAGAGGGTCAAGAAAACCTCTGCACCCTCAACCAATCATAAAGATTTAGCAATAATTATGGGGGATAATTAGGTCGTGTGTGAGGACAGGACACATGCTCTTTGATCCTATTAAATACCTCATATGAAAGGATAAATACCGTTGATGCAAACTTGCGAAAATCTTAGAATTAGAAACAGTTTATCACTACACCAAAAATGCTAATCTGGCACGCTTAGGCAAGGAGATTCTGGCCCTGTTTAAAACCGTGCCAGAACCTGTCACGGTTTTATCATAATCTGGAACGGTTTGAAATAGTGCCAAAATTTGGCACGATTTTTAACCGTGCCAAATATGGGTACGCTTCGTTAAAAAAATAACCCCCAAAATTTAGAGCGGGAACAAATTTTCAAGACCAAATCATTCTAAACCCCTCCCTCTCTCTCTCTCTCTCTCTCTCCCTCCCCCACGCTACCGGCTTCATCATCTCCACTGCTGTCGTGCCTCATCGTCGGTGCTACTGGAGCTTCATCATTGTTGCTCTGCATCGTTGCTACTGATCCCACATCACTGCTTACTTCTCCCGCATCGCATACTCATCTCCAAATCGTAAGGTATTAAAAATGTCGAGTTAGAGTATTTGTTAAATTTATAATCAGGGAAGCATATCTGAAATGAATATTTTATTCGTATTCTTTTCGCAACTAATTTTATAGCTATTTTTTTACAGACCACTGTTTTGATTGAAGGGGATTTTTGAAAATGCACTTCAACATAAGCAGGTCAGCAACCCAAGTGAAGAATAGATGGACATAGCAGAAGAACACATGTATGCTGAAAATTACAGGTTAATGTCTCATACAGCGGGGGTCTGTTCATTAAGTAGAGGAAATTTGTAGAAAATCCCATTGATCAAATTGACCAAATGACTGGGTTGGTATAACATACGCACACACAATTATTTCTCCTTCATAAAACATCTAACTAACATGTATATAAATGAATCATCCTTCTTTCTATGTACAGAATAAAACCAGCCCCTCAAATTACCTTTTTGTGCACATTTAGCATTTATATTGGGATTGATAAATAATTATTTTCCCTTTTTCATCCTTCATATGAATTTATGCAGTGATCACTTGCTTGCGTTCGACAAATGAATCTTGTATCACCACCATTTACTAATCTCATTCATTTTTAAGCAACTACCAAAGACTCCTTTTGAAATACACTTGCCCATCCTGTCCTTGCACAAAAGAATGCAATATGTAATCAAACATTTGTCTTGATACTTTTTGTAATTGTAATGTACTATAACTTTATGTGATTCTTTTAGTTAATTTGAAAGAATTCAGAATTTGATACATCTTTGTTGAACGTTGGTTGTTCGACAAAATGCGCATGTGAATATTTTAAAGATCATGGATGGTTCAATCTAACATAGATTAAGTTGTTAATGCATGTGAATTAGTAGACAGTATGCATAGTGTCGAATGTATACTTTTATTTCTTACTCTACAATCTTTGATCTATTTAATATCCTTTCTATTTATATTTTCGGATTGTTAACTTTTTGTATTTTTTTTTCTTAGGTTAGTCTATAATATTTGATCTAATGAACATCCTTTGTGGTGACCACAAATGAGGATGCAGAAGCTGTAATGGGAAGTACTCTCAGACACCTATAAATTTCCCATCGTAAAAGTCTCAACCTTGAAGCCTTCTTTCACTACCCCTCTTTTCTGACGTTAATTCTCCTCTATCTCCCTCTCCCAAGGTAACAAATATTTATCTATTTTATATTCATATTCATGTGAACTGGACATACTTCTTTTAATGAAGTGTTTGTTTTTATTTTTGGTTACTATGATTAACATATTTTCGTCTAGTTAAGTAACAAAGGAGGATCATTTATACACTTATAACAGAGCAAGACTAATAAGTTTTGTAAATGTTCAGGTTTCTAGTACACCGTGTCATGAGTGATTGATTATTTTTCATATTGATATTTCTTTTTAGTTTTATTGTGATAATTCTTGCACGCACACTTACCATCATGTATTTTTCAACCTTGTGCATCGCGTGGGCTGAAAACTAGTATATATGTATAAATACTAGTAAAGCTTCTCTTGTAGCCATTGCTGAAAATAATGATATCATCAACAAAATGGATTTGTCCAAGTGAATATTGATTGAATTTGACTTAAGTGGATTTCTATAAATAATGATATCATCAACAAAATGGATTTGTCCAAGTGAATCTAGATTGAATTTGACTTAAGTGGATTTCTGTCTCTTTAGTTCTAACATTTAACTGCTAAAATATGCATATTGTAGTGCATATTACAACTGTAATATGCATATTACAGTGACTGTAATATACATATTACAGTCATAATACGCACTGTAATATCTTATCTATATTTCCACCCAGTCATAATCCTCGTTGAATGAGTAGGCCACATCCTTAAAAAATTTAGAGATTACATAGGTGATAAAAGCCGTTGAAGATTATGATAATTTCAAAACATGTAGATTAGGCTTGAAAACAAGCCGTTGAAGCGTGAAAACCTAAACCATCCCCGAAACGTCCCCTTAGGAGGCACAAACACCTCGCACGGGACCAATGTAACTTATAGGAACTGACCGCGTAGTCCCGGGTCTCCCGGTTTAAAAATATGACGATATTTTGCAAAAATCAACACTTAGACTTAAAAACAAGCCGTTAAAGGGTGAAAACCCAAACTAGTCCCCAAACGGCCCCGTAAGAGGCACAAACACCTCGCACGGGGCCAATGTAACTTGTAGAAACTAACCGTGTAGTCCCGGGTCTCCCGGTTTGAGAATAGGACGATAATTTGCAAAAATCAACACTTAAACTTAAAAACAAGCCGTTAAAGGGTGAAAACCCAAACCAGCCCCCAAACGACCCCGTAAGAGGCACAAACACCTTGCACGGGACCAATGTAACTTGTAGGAACTGACCGCGTAGTCCCGTGTCTCCCGGTTTGAGAATAGGATAATAATTTGCAAAAATCACACTTAGACTTAAAAACAAGCCGTTAAAGGGTGAAAACCCAAACTAGCCCCCAAACGACCCCGTAAGAGGCACGAACACCACGCACGGGACCAATGTAACTTGTAGGAACTGACCGCGTAGTCCCGGGTCTCCCGGTTTGAGAATATGGCGATAATTTGCAAAAATCAACACTTAAACTTAAAAACAAGCTGTTAGAGGGTGAAAACCCAAACCAACCATCAAATGACCCCGTAGGAGGCACGAACACCTCGCACGGGACCAATGTAACTTTTCGGAACTGACCGCGTAGTCCCGGGTCTCTCGGTTTGAGAATAGGGCGTTAATTTGCAAAAATCACACTTAGACTTAAAAACAGGCCGTTAAAGGGAGAAAACCCAAACCAGCCCCCAAATGACCCCATAAGAGGCACGCACACCTCGCACGGGACGAATGTAACTTATAAGAACTGACCGCGTAGTCCCGGGTCTCCCGGTTTGAGAATACGATGATAATTTGTAAAAATCACACTTTGACTTAAAAACAGGCCGTTAGAGGGTGAAAACCCAAACCAGCCACCAAACGACCACATAGGAGGCACGAACACCTCTCACGGGACCAATGTAACTTGTAAGAACTAACTGCGTAGTCCTGAGTCTCCCGATTTGAGAATACAACGATAATACTTAAAAACAGGTCATTAAAGGGTGAAAACCCAAACTAGCCCCCAAACGACCCCGTAGGAGGCACAAACACCTCGCGCAGGACGAATATAACTTGTAGGAACTGACCGCATAATCTCGGGTCTTCTGGTTTGTGAATACGATGCTAATTTGCAAAAATAATAGTTAAACTTAAAAACAGGTCGTTAAAGGGTGAAAACCTAAATCAGCCACCAAACGCCCACTTAGGAGGCACGAACACCTCACACGGGACCAATGTAACTTGTAGGAACTGACCGCGTAGTCCCGGGTCTCCCGGTTTGAGAATACGATGATAATTTGCAAAAATAACAATTAGACTTAAAAATAAGCCGTTAGAGGGTAGAAAGCCAAACCAGCCCCCAAACGACCCCATAAGAGGCACGAACACCTCGCACGGGACCAATGTAACTTGTAACAACTGACCGCGTAGTCCCGGGTCTCTCGGTTTGAGAATACGATGATAATTTGCAAAAATCAACACTTAAACTTAAAAACAAGCCGTTAAAGGGTGAAACCCCAAACCAGCCCCCAAACGACCCCGTAGGAGGCACGAACACCTCATGCGGGACAAATATAACTTGTAGGAACTGACTACGTAGTCTCGGGTCTTCCGGTTTGCTAATAAAAATCAACACTTAAAATTAAAAACAAGCCGCTGGAGGGTGAAAACCCAAACCAGCACCCAAACGACCCCGTAGGAGGCACGGACACCTTGCTCGGGAGCAATATAACTTGTAGGAACTGAACGTGTAGTCCTGGGTCTCCCGGTTTGAGAATATGATGATAATTTGCAAAAATTATACTTAGACTTAAGAACAAGCCGTTAAAGGGTGAAAACCCGAACCAACCCCGAACCAACCCCGTAAGAGGCACAAACACCTCGCACGGGACCAATGTAACTTGTAGGAACTAACCGCGTAGTCCCGGGTCTTTCGATTTGAGAATATGATGATAATTTGCAAAAATCAACACTTAAACTTAAAAACAAGTCGTTAAAGGGTGAAAACCCAAACCAGCACCCAAGCGACCCTGTAAGAGGCACGAACACTTCGTACAGGACAAATATAACTTGTAGGAACTGACCGCGTAGTCTCGGGTCTTCCGGTTTGCTAATAAAAATCAACACTTAAAATTAAAAACAACCAGCTAGACGGTGAAAACCCAAACCAGCCCCCAAACGACCCCGTAGGAGGCACGAACACCTCACCCGGGAGAAATTTAACTTGTAGGAATTGACCGCGTAGTCCCGGGTCTCCCGGTTTGAGAATATGACGATAATTTGAAAAAATCACACTTAGACTTAAAAACAAGCCGTTAAAGGGTGAAAACCCAAACCAACCCCCAAACGACCCAGTAAGAGGAACGAACACCTCGCAAGGGACCAATGTTACTTGTAGGAACTGACCTCGTATTCCCGGATCTCCCGGTTTGAGAATAGGACGATAATTTGCAAAAATCAACACATAAACTTAAAAACAAGCCTTTAAAGGGTGAAAACCCAAACCAGCCCCCAAACGACCCCGTAAGTGGCACGAACACCTCGTACGGGACCAATGTAACTTGTAGGAACTGACCGCGTAGTACTGGGTCTCTCGGTTTGAGAATAGGGCATTAATTTGCAAAAATCACACTTAGACTTAAAAACAGGCCGTTAAAGGGCGAAAACCCAAACCAGCCCCCAAACGATCCCATAAGAGGCACGTCCACCTCGTACGGGACCAATGTAACTTGTAGGAACTGACCGCGTAGTCCCGTGTCTCCCGGTTTGAGAATACGACGATAATTTGTAAGAATCACACTTTGACTTAAAAACAGGCTGTTAGAGGGTGAAATCCCAAACCAGCCACCAAACGACCCCGTAGGAGGCACGAACACCTCGCACGGGACCAATGTAACTTGTAGGAACTGACTGCGTAGTCCCGAGTCTCCCGATTTGAGAATATAACGATAATACTTAAAAACAGGTCGTTAAAGGGTGAAAACCCAAACTAGCCTCCAAACGGCCCCGTAGAAGGCACGAACACCTCGTATGGGACAAATATAACTTGAAGGAACTGACCGCATAATCTCGGGTCTTCCGGTTTGTGAATACGATGATAATTTGCAAAAATAACAGTTAAACTTAAAAACAGGCCGTTAAAGGGTGAAAACCTAAATCAGCCACCAAACGCCCACTTAGGAGGCACGAACACCTCACACGGGACCAATGTAACTTGTAGGAATTGACCGCGTAGTTCCGGGTCTCCCGGTTTGAGAATACGACAATAATTTGCAAAAATAACACTTAGACTTAAAAACAAGCCGTTAGAGGGTGGAAAGCCAAACTAGCCCCCAAACGACCCCATAAGAGGCACGAACACCTCGCACGGGACCAATATAACTTGTAGCAACTGACCACGTAGTCCTGAGTCTCTCGGTTTGAGAATACGATGATAATTTTCAAAAATCAACACTTAAACTTAAAAACAAGCCGTTAAAGGGTGAAAACCCAAACCAGCCCCCAAACGATGCCGTAGGAGGCACGAACACCTCGCGCGAGACAAATATAACTTGTAGGAACTGACCGCGTAGTCTCGGGTCTTTCGGTTTGCGAATAAAAATCAACACTTAAACTTAAAAACAAGCAGTTAGAGGGTGAAAACCCAAACTAGCCCCCAAACGACCCCATATGAGGTACGAACACCTCGTACGGGACCAATGTAACTTGTAGGAACTGACCGTGTAGTCTCGGGTCTCCCGATTTGAGAATATGGCGATAATTTGCAAAAATCACACTTAGACTTAAAAACGAGCCGTTAAAGGGTGAAAACCCAAACCAACCCCCAAATGACCCCGTAGGAGGCATGAACACCTCGTGCGGGATAAATATAACTTGTAGGAACTGACCGCGTAGTCTCGGGTCTTCCGATTTGTGAATAAAAATCAACACTTAAACTTAAAAACATGCCGTTAGAGGGTGAAAACCCAAACCAACCCCCAAACGACCCCGTAGGAGGCACGGACACCTCGCACGGGACCAATGTAACTTCTAGGAACTGACCGCGTAGTCTCGGGTCTCCTGGTTTGAGAATATGATGATAATTTGCAAAAATCACACTTAAACTTAAAAACAAGCCGTTAGAGGGTGGAAACCCAAACCAACCCCCAAACGACCCCGTAGGAGGCACGAACACCTCTCACGGGACTAGTGTAACTTGTAGGAACTGACCGCGTAGTCCCGGGTCTCCCCGTTTGAGAATATGACGATAATTTGCAAAAATCTACACTTAAACTTAAACATAGGCCGCTAAAGGGTGAAAACTCAAACCATCCCCCAAACGGACCCGTAAGAGTCACGAACACCTCGCACGGGACCAATGTAACTTGTACGAACTGACCGCGTAGTCTCGGATCTCCCGATTTGAGAATTTGACAATAATTTTCAAAAGTCAACACTTAAACTTAAAAACAGTTCGTTAAAGGGTGAAAACTCAAACCAACCCTTAAACAGGCCGTTGAGAATATAATAATAATTGTGACTCGTATATGCAATTTTTCTGCTTGAATACGATTTTTTTAAAAATGACTTGGTTACTAATATCGTATCTTTTTTGTGTCTTATTTTTTTTAGGATGACATTTGGTCGCTAGCTTTTATCCAGTTGGAACGCACGAAGAAGTCAATGCTTTACAACAAGGGGATTATTTATTTAGTGTCGTTAATATTAAGGATTCTATTTTTTGTGTTACGGCCGAGCAGGCTTTAGTAGTTTTATTGTTTACTTTTATGGCCGTACTGGCTATAGTAGTTTTATTGTCGACTTTTATGGTCGTGCGGGCTTTATATGGGCAGATTTTATGTTAGCAGGTTTTGGAATGCTAAAAAAATAGAGGAAACTCTACCCAATTTTTTTTTATCTGGGAACTATTAGCTCTGGTAATTTTTTGAAGTTTGTATGCACATTAGTTTATCAATAACATGCGATATTCATAATTTGTGAATTTTCTTGATTTTTTTTTTTTGCAAATAATAAATATTTATCCTATCAGATTTGGAATTTGCAGAATTTCCAGATTTGTTTCCTATTATTATTTTCTTTATTAATTGAAAAATCTGGCACGGTTTTAAACCGTGCCAAAATCATGCTAATTTATTAAAATGAGAACGCTTATAAAACAATCTGGCACGCTTTATAACCGTGCCAAAAACGTGCAAGAAAATAGAAAATTTGGCACGATTTCGGCATGTGTCAAAAGCGTGCCAGATTTAACATCTAGCACGGTTTAAAAGCGTGTCAAAAGCGTGCTAGATAAAAAAACTGGCACAGTTTAAAAGCGTGCCAAAAGTGTGTCAGTTTGAAAAATCTGGCACGATTTTAAACCGCGTCAGAAAATCTGGCACGCCTGATTTTGGCACGGTTTTGAACCGTGCCAGATTTCGTCTGGCACTATTTTAAACCGTGCCAGTTTCCTGTTTTTGGTGTAGTGTATCAGTCTGGATAGCTATCTAGAGTCATGGCGTCCTACACAACTCAACCTTATTTTCTTTTCTCTATAAATGTAACCTCCATCCTAGGGAAAAGGGACACACAAACATTGTTATCAGAACGAGATCAATAAAGATATAGAAACACCATGTGGACGTAGCCACACTATCAAACCACACACATATTGTTCTTGTGTGATTATGATTTAATTACCTTCTTCTTAACATTATTTTCACTGATTATAATATGTTGGATTTTACCACCTACAATTAGAGATCATGCCAATTTCATGAAAAAATGATTACTTGCATTGAAAAAATGTTGATTTGCATCCAATATGGGTAGTTTTTCATGACAAGTGTGTATATAGTAGTTAAATTGCATAAAATATGTGTAGATTTGTATTTAATAGGTGTTGATTTGTATGAAATTGACGTGACATCTAAGTATTTGCAATTGTTGAGGTTAAGTAAAATATCGTATTATCCAACCAGGGCTTTGTTAGCATAACCCTGTAAATAATTAACAAAAATTAACAACTTAAATTTATAAATAATATAACAATTTTATTGAGATAAACATATACAAATAACTTATTAAATCAGAGTGAAGAAAATCATAATGACGAGACACTTGGTGGAGGTTATTGTTACACTATGTAATTAAGATGAATTACGTTCACACTACGGTACTTATAGCCTATTGAAGAATGGCATTACATGATACAACAATCTTAACGTAAAAGTAATACTCCAACTTACGTTGCCTACGAACCTATATATTTGTGGAGAAGAATATCTTTATGATTACTAAGACTATTGATGTTTATGATGGAAATACTCAATGAACGATGACTACAAATTATCTAAAATTTTGCCCAAATGGATCGGGTTAGATAGATCGACTGGTTGAAAAAATGAAGCCCTTTTTATTTTGAAAATCTGTTATAAAGAGGCCAATTTGTTACTAAAATCTCTAAAGAAAAATAAAATTAATTTGTCCTAACAATATAGGACAAATCCTAAAACCATCACTCAGACCCAGACAAGAGGACGAGCCAAATGGGTGCTACTTTCCCACAAAAAGAGTTAGGATACCCGAATGGCACCAAACCCTTAAGCCATTTTGGGAGTGAATCCCTCTCATAATACTTCTAGTTTTTCCATGTGGTTTAAACTCATTTTATCAAATTACACTTTAGTTTACCCACATCAAATGTGAAACTTTAAGGCGCAAGTTCTCATTCACCTTTAATTCAACATGTGAATATATCACATTACTCTCCTCGCATCACTGGCACCCGAACATGTTTCTTCTCTTATTTGGTGTAGATGACAATCCTCAGTTAAAAATATTCAATTATATTTCCAATCTCCTCAATTACCTTTGCCACTCTATAAGCTTACTCTTCTTCATATTGTCCTAAATTTCCTTTAAATGTTACCCCTCTCTCTATCTGTTAGGTTTAGGTTTATGTGTAAAATGATGTGTTGTTTGAACATAATCTTATGTTAATATAATCCTAATCCCTCGGGCCTCCTAAGAACCTAAACTAATAATGTGAATTGATTAAAACAAATATGTCCTTATAAGTTTGGTTCATCATATTTTAGAATGAAAAATAATGTAAACTGTAATTAGTGTTTAAATTTATGGTTTATATCATCATACCTTTGCGAATCTTGTAGGTGATTCGATATAGGAGACAAAGTTTGGGAAGAATATGTTCCTAAAGGTTGATCACCTTTAATCCTTAATTACAAGAGAAATTATATGATCTACTAAGAGCAAGATATGTATGTGAGAACTTTTAAAGATGAAAACTAGGTGAAATAATAGAAAAATAATTTCCATTCTCATCAATCCCTCATAAAAAACATAAATATTATTTTTATATCTCCTTCTCTAAGCCTTAAGAGTGTTAATTCTACTTATACCCATTCCCTAAACTCGTATATGTAGTTAGACTAAGTGGACTTTGGACAATTATGGTTTTCATAGTGTCATCAGCTTTCTACCAAGTGTATGGACTATACCATGGACCTAACGCAAATAAATAAATTGGCTTCCAAGGAAAAATATGAAAATCTCATATTATGCCTCATAATTTATATTACCTTCTATATAATTATAATTAAATTTACTAAATAATTACAACTTTATTCCAATTTAATTATCTCAAAATCACTTGACTAATGAGTTCTTATTAGCAAAGTTTGATAGAACATAATATGATTCCCCTTTGTTAAGTATTCAATATTCCCCCAATGAAATGAAATTTGCAGCGAATTGATATTCACCAACATCTTATTTATTTTGTGATACCAAACTTAACTTATTTGATACTCTACTGAATTATAAAATAATCCAAATATCAGTTTTACTAGTAGAATAAAAACTTATAAGTTTATGAAGGGGGTATTATAATTCGAAATATCTCTTGGGCACGGATTCCTCCTGAATATGATCTCAGACGTATTCGCACAATGATTCCCAACCAGCAAGTATTATTAACTCAATAAATTTAATCTCACCCATAACAAAAAAAATCAATAATTATGTAAATACTCTAATCCTCATATCCATACGGATTAAGAAAATATGCACCATTTACAAACTATTAGATTGTGCAAGTCTAATCTAGTAAGCACTTAGACTCAAATCTCACCCTTGGTCTTATTCAATATATTCCTTATCACACTCGCCTCCACTAATATACTAATATATAATAAAATAACCTGAAAAGTGTGATTCAACCATAATTAATCTCACAATGCAATAACTATTACATTACTATCATATAATTATCATAGTGCAAAATTTAAACTATTTGTAATACCAACCCAATGTCTACTTGGATATCATAACATATATTATACTTTAAACAAAAGTACCAAACATAAATAAATACACAATATCCTCAAAATGTAACCCTAAAAAAGAGACACTAGGTCTTCCACCAATTTCTCGACTTTAAATCCCAACTAACTCTAGCTTATATGCATCAAAGTAAGTAATTATGTATCATTACTAAATGTATACAACAAAACCTAATTAAAATCCCAAAATGAGACTTTTAAGTATCCTTCCATCTCTACTTCTCTCTCCTGACATGACACTGACAATAGACATCAATAACCTGAAATGTTAAACATGAACTACATTAGGCAATTGCCTAGTGAATGTATTCACCCACACATAGTTCACAATCACTTATGCATGATTTAAAAACATGTAAATATGCATACATAATATCATTATCTTTCTCCATGGGTTCTTACATTCTACATTTTTTACCTTTAATCCCAAAATACACAATTCAGTGGGCCCGCGATGAGGACTTATATAATTTAGCATCATGTCCTTATAGCCTGAATTCCCCGGTTTAACCCCTAGTGATTCCCCCCCCCCCCCCCCCCCCCCGCCCCCATTATGGAATTTACCAACAATCAGATTTGCGTACTAATATGCAGTTCAAACACATATGTATAGTCTCCATAGTTACTTTAGACTAAAAATCCACACCGATTACTCTGGCGCCTTTGAATCCTCTACCTCTTTTCAATTAATCCAATTCGTGATAGAAACCTCAAATTAATGTAGAATGCATATATATCAATTGTATACTTCTCTAATATTAAACGTTATCTCATACAAGCATCCTAATATTTCATATGCTTTCCAACCATTCACTAAGTTATTTCAACATATAAGTACAATTACAGAGATCCATATAACCACTCTTTCCATAAAGCATGCTCAATTATAATATATATATATATATATATATCCAAGCATTCATGTTAACAAGCAAGAATACCAAGTTCAATACTTTTTAGTATGTGACATCTCCATTTTCAATTTCAATGAAGACCATGACATGATCTAATTAAAATCAAATTTATATATAAGTTAAACAACATCTGTAGGAATAAGATATAAAAATTATAGTTCAATTAAATAGTGAAATCTTCATAAATAATTAAAACCCTAGGTTGTCCCACATTTGGCATGTTCACAATTACTCTATTTTTGGGGTAACTTCACAGATTAATTTATATCAACAGGTATATAATTACGTTTGGTTCCATAAATGTCAACACAGCTCTGTGAATCAGGTTTCTAAAACATTAAACAGTTCAAAATTATATATTTTCTTTAGCGTTTTATGGCCATTTCCTTAAATTGGTGCAAAATTGCTTGTCCACTTCGAAAGCCAAATTTTCTTCACCAAAACATTTAGTTCACCATTAGAACATGTGTGGAATTGTACCAAAATTCCCATATCACAATTATAAATCACTAAGAATAATTACAAGTGCAAAGAATATAATTTAATGCATCCAAGAGATAAGCACAACCTATCTTCTACTCAAGCAAACACAGTAAAAACAATATATATCTTCAATTGCATGGTTCAATTCAATACAAAAATATATAGATTATAAGAATTTAAAAACATAACCTTGCTTTTCATTTTCATTCAAGAACACTCAAATTAACCATATAATCTCTACTACAATTCATGTATGAGCATGGATAACATATTATAACTAATCATATATCAATCCCATGGTTGAATAAAAATAAAAACATGTAAATCAAGAACTTTAAGAATTTGGGTTTATTTCTCTCTCCTTAAGAATAGCCAAAGTATTCAAGAATATACTTTCAATTCCGTATATTTTTAACTATAAGCATTCTAGATTATGGAAATAAGATTAAAAAACATACTCGTGTATTTGAGGAAGTTTCCTCTTCCAATTCTTCCTATTTTATTCTCCTCTCTCTCTCTCTCTCTCTCTCTCTCTCTCTCTCTCTCTCTCTCTCTCTCTTTTAAATGAAAGAATTGGTCTTTCTCCCCCAATTTGTATAAAAGGCTGAATTAAAATCCGAATTCTAGTATTAACCACCCAAGTTTCACAAATTTGACATGGCACCACGTGACTTGTCTTTAGGTAATTGCATATAGCTTATTTAACATTTTGAACTAAAGTGCATAAGCATATAAATTAAATCCTAATCATGCCAATTAATATAAAAAAATTCAATTAACTAATAAATTTTAAAAAATATATATATATTTTATTGTCTAAAGCTAGTAAAGAGATATTTTTAGGTCTTAGCTAAGAATTACCAGTAATAAACTATAACAAATACAGAAGAAAATAGTTTGATCTTGAGAGAGACGAGAGATAGATAATGAGATAAGAGTTTAATGTGGTTCGTCCCAATAAAATGCTTACGTCCACGAGGAGAGTGTTGTTTTGTATTAGAGGTGGGCACAAGCTCTCAAGAATCTCTCTAGGGTTATGTGTATGCTGCTTTTTCATGTCCCGTCTAGGGGATTTGATATTGTATTTATAGTAGGAGTAGGAAGAAGAAGAGGTGGAATTCCTTTATAAATCAGGTAGTTACACCTTTCTATATTCTTCATAACAACTAATGATGATCTACCCATAGATAGTCAGGATGTTTAACCCACGTGAAAATATATAAAGAGACTACGTATTCCCACGTGTATCTCCCACATATGCCTTGATAGACTGACTTGCTGATGGCCGGCCACCTTGCCAACCACTAGAGAATACTGAGATGAATGAGATAATGATTTGCAAACACTGCCCAAATGAGTATTCCATGATGTTAGGTGTCCCAATTTCACCGGTCCAGGTCATACTCCAGTTTTATGATACAATAAAAGCCCCCAATATTTCATTCCTAATTGAGCGAGCAGTGGCTGGTGGAGTGGATGGATGGAGTATTAATTAGTAGGTGTTGGTCAGTCTCATGAAAACTTAGTTGTAAGCCTTTTGTTGTGGTTTTTGGCCTGTTGTCGACCTCTGAAAGTTTGCATTTTGGGGAAATGGTTTTGTTTCTTGAGGTAGTGGCAATTTTATAAATAAGGGCAAGAATCGCGAAGTGTCCATGGGTACGTTGGTAATAAAACTCATTGGGTAATGGACTATCGTCAAAAGGAAATGACAAATAATCATACCAACTTTGTGTACCTGGAAAGATGTCACTAAGCCTATAAAGCGTTATTTCCCTCCTTCATTCACTTCAATCTTAATTCAAAATCTATTTCTTCCTTTCCAAGTTTTTTTGCCATTTGTGAGAGTTGTATTCTTTTTGAGAGCTATGTTCCTCCCTTTTCACTATAAGAACTTCTCCTTCTCTGTATTTCTTTGCTAAAAATATAGTTTATACCGTAGACGAGAGCTCACTGGAGATTTTTAAGTCCACTCATAGAATCCCTCCCAGGGTAAAAATTGAGTTATTAGTTGGTCCCTGTGAACTCTATGCTTTAGGAAAAGACCACTGGTCACCCACTATCTTTATTACTGAATGTGGAGTCACTTCCCCCTAATCTCTTATTTCTAGAATTTTGTCAACAATTTGATGTAGTTCCAGCCCAAGTAGCCCCACATACTTGGAGGGTCATTAATGGAGTTTACCACATTACTGAATAATATAAGACAAACACTGGGATATAAGAGTTGATGTACTATTATAGTTAGGGAACCGCTAATAAGATCATTTATTCTTTGAAGACAAGACAATCTAACAGAGCCCTAGTCTTGAATCTAATTACTGTTAATAAAGTTTATTAGGATCAAGGTCTAACTATAAGGATTGGAAATTTACGCCTCTTCCCGAGGGTGAGGTGTAAAATGGCCCTAGGTGCCTTCAGGAGGGCCAAAGAATAGCTCAACACATGCACACACAACTTAAATATTCTTTTTTATCTATACCTTTTATCTTATATCTAATTGTATATCTTTATTTTTAATTTTGTATAAAATAGTCAGGAAAGGATTCCCCGTATTTCCAAAGTTAATTTTACTGACTTGGAGAATTTTAACCTATTTAGGAGAGAACTAGTGTTAAAGATCATCCCCATTCAGCTTCCTTCCTGCTCAGCTATTGGAGTTCTATTACCTCCTTTGTGGCTAGACCAATCGAGGAGATACCTTCAGCCCCTATTAGTTGGATGATCTTACTTCTTTATCCTCTGATACTTTAGGATTTGGTTCTGAGTCCTCCCATCGAGAAGAGGGGAATTTCTTAATAGAGAACACTTCGATGTCCTTTGAGCCCATAGATACATTAGTGCCAAGCCACATTACTTTTTTAGAAATTGTGAAAAGAAAGATCCCCAACCTCTTCGTTAGAACCAGGTCACCTCCTCTAGAGAGTAAAAATCATGAATTTTGGGGTTCTATCCATCCTGTCATCGTGGACACATACCCATCATCGTGGACACATCCCCATCCAAGGATTATGAGCCTCAATATAAGAGATTAAGGAGGGGTCCGACCCTATTAATGGATATGGCTTGAAAGGAGCCCGCTGATAAGGGTAAGGGTACTACTCAATCTATAGAAATTAATCCTGAGCTCGCTCGTGAATTGATTGGACATGGAGCCCTTCATATCGATGAGGTGACTACATCTTCCCTTACTCACTCAAGACTGGTTAATCGAGCAAATCACAATCTAGCCCTTGTAAGTGTATTATCCATTATATACCTATTATCATACTTATTAACGTTCTTTTTGCTAACTCCCTTTCTTGAATCTTTGTATTGCAGTTTCTGATTGATTATGACCAGCTTCTAAGGATGAATGACAAACTAAAAAAGTCCTCTTTTGATGTGGAGGAAGACTTCTCAGGGATGCACAAGTACCTGGAAGTTACTAGACGTGCTCATGAGTATGAGAAGAAGAAGTTTAAAGAGAAGGGCAAGCTACTGGAAAAGGGGAAGACCTAGGGGTTAGGATAAGGCATTATCTAATACTTTCATGCAGATTGAGTATTTGAAGAAATCATCCTTCAAGGATGGTTGGGACGTTTCCCTCGCCAAGGTTAGTACAACAGATGGGTCAGAGCTCATTCTCATGCACAATCCTGACACTCTTCTGCAGATAGAATATGAGGTGGATGAGGAGGAGGAGATCAGTGAGTCTATGGAGAACGATCAATTGGGGGACATCGAGCGAGCAGTGGATAAGGTCGCGGTAGATAAGGAGAAGGTGGGAAATGGATCCAAATAGTTTTAGGATTTTGATTCTTTTTCCTTCTATTTTCTTTCTGGATATTTGTGTTGTGAATATAATATCTTGATGTAACTCTCTTTTATATTTCAATAAAATGAAGTTTTATTCTCCATTTCATTGTCTTGATCAAATTATTGCAACTTTCCTTTCCTTGGCACTTATTTATATTTGACCATATGTTTCTCAGTTTAATATCGGGTTGGCTTATTTGGTCACTACTCAGAGTGACTTTCAACAAAGGCATAACTATCTATTTGGTTTTGGTTATGAATATATGGATGAAGAGGAGCTTGAGGAATTTCTCGACCAAGATATGTTTATTCAAGCTAAGGAAGCATTCCTAATTATGCATTACTTTTTCACCAGGCAGTGGTAGACAATGATGCCTATCATGAAATAATACTTAACCTTCAACAGAACCATAAGGAAGTAGTGGCAAGTCTATATGACAACTACGAGAGGAAGCTTGCCAACTTGCAAAAGAGTTATGGGTTTGATCGGAAAATATTATCCTTATCTTTGGATTATTTTAAGAAGGAAATCAACTCGGAGTGAAAAAGGTCCAGAGAAGTTGCGATGTCGTTTGATCGAGAGATAATTCATTATGGATTGAGCTTAATGACCAAGCATAAATTATTCCGAATTTAGACCCTTAAGTTAGTAATTTAAATATCTCGAGCAAGGTAATTGAATCATTTTTAGTCCATATCATTCTATTGTTCGTTTCTAACAAAATTCCTAGTTTTTGTGTAATTGTGATAAAGATTTCAGGAATGGAATGCAAAAAAAGAAGAGAAGAAAATTAGAAGAAATGTAAACGGGCAAATGTGTAAATTCCATTCAAAATTCAGAAGCAACGTCAAGTGAAGTTGAATAGCATGAGTTCACGAGAGCATAGGACGAAACGGCATTCAAATCGGAATTCTAGATCAAAAGATATGGTCAGTCAAAGTTTTAAGGAAAAAGTCAAACTAGAAGAATTTCGGACCGATCCGGTTTGGATCCGGATCCATCCGAATTGACAAAGTCCAGTAGCCCCCGGATTGATAACGAACCGATGAAAGCAAAAAGTCCAGACCCATCCGACTAGGCCCAGACCGATCCGATAAAAAGAAAAGAACCGATCCGGTGTATTCGGACCGATCCGAGGTTGAGCCAGACCGATCCAGTAGTGTGAAATGCTGACAATTAATTGTTCAATTAAAGCAGAGCAACTCTTGGAAAAAGGTACCAACAAGCATTATTGGCTATCAATTTCGATACTTGGTATTATAAAAGCTAGTGCCCTATATCATTTGAAAAAAAGAATAGACCAACCAAGAAAGTAGAGAGAGAAGTGTAGCAATTTGTTAGTTGTTGGTAGATTACAAATTATCTAAAGAATTTGAGAGTTAGTTGTTGAGAGAAATATTCAGAAGTTTAAATTCCTTTCATAAGAACCTTAGTTTGTACTGCTGATTAAGGAGAAGTTATCTGGATTTCAATTTCAATTACTTTCCTGCTGCTGAATTCAAGTAATATCATTCTATTCTCTGTTACTTTATTATTTGCAGATTTATTTCCCATGTATTGTAGTTCCAT
This sequence comes from Sambucus nigra, assembly GCA_949130495.1. Lineage (NCBI taxonomy): Eukaryota > Viridiplantae > Streptophyta > Magnoliopsida > Dipsacales > Adoxaceae > Sambucus > Sambucus nigra. Next base: position 247,567,941 of record OX422210.1, read on the forward strand.
AATTCTGAATATGAATTTGTTCTTCAATCCAATCATGAGTAGCTAAATTTCCCAAGGGTTGGGGTACATGAACTCAATCCAAGGCAGATTATCTATGTAGAAAACAGAGGTTAAATTACAATATTGATTGAATCGTGAAAGATAATTATACAAAAACTGTCAATCTTTTAATCTCTCTTGCCCTAGGTACTTGAGATGTTTAAGAAAGCTTTGCTAGTATAATTTATCATTCACTGTTTTATACCTATTTTTGATTTCATATGATGCGGTCTTGAACCTCATATATGTAATGCTTAGAAGTTATAAAGGCTGGATCTAATCAATTATTGTAATTTACAAATCTAGTATTCTCTATGATAATTTGCTAAGGATTGAGGGATTGTATTCTACCCTATTTTCTCCCATTTGATTAAAAGTTTTTCCTACAATTTTTAGTCTGTTTTCATTAAAATTTCCAGTTTGCTTTTGTTAAGAAAAGTTTTATTTCGCTAGAAATCTTCCAAAATCATTAATCATCTTTTTGTTTATTTTAAGAAATCATTTTCAGATCTAATAAGTTTCCTGATCACTAGTTAACATTTTCTTTCCCTGTGGATTCGATCCCGACTTACCGGGTTATTACTTGATCGATAGGTTTGCACTTGAACCTAGAGTGAATGCACTTTTAAGACAAATTTTTAGTCGCGTCAAGTTTTTGGCGCCGTTGCCGGGGACTGAAAAATTGTTAAATTTTCAAGAAAGTTATTTGTATCTACAAGTGATTTCTAAAAAAAAAAAAAAAAAAAAAAAACTTCATTTCATCTCTTATGTGCTTATGCTGAATTCATCCCCCACCCAAGTTCACGAAAATCCTATAGCCGAAGCAAGTTCTGAAAATTCTGTGTCTTTTCCTTTTTGGGTTCCACCTCCTTCGCCTAATAATTCCGTTACTAGTCATACATTGAGTCAAACCCGGAGTGAGAATTCTGAACCTTTTGGTAGCGATATGTCGGGACATGGTAGTGTTGGTGTTGGTGCTGGAGAGGATGAGATACCTTATCTTCCTATGAAAGATTTGTTATTTCCGGAGCGAACTGTTACCCCTGGTTGCATTTTACTCCCGTATAATGCCGGTCAGTTCCATTTACGAAATGGCATGATCCAAATCCTTCCTACATTTCATGGGATGGATTCTGAAAAACCATATCTCCATATTCGAGAGTTCGAAGATACATGTGAGACTTTTGGAGACCAAGCTTGTCCACAAGATGTAGTCCGGTTGAAGCTCTTCCCTTTTTCCTTAAAGGATAAAGCTAAAACTTGGTTATGGTCTCTACCCCCAAATTCTGTGTTATCTTGGAGAGATATGCAAAACAAGTTTATATCAAAATATTTCCCACAACACAAAACTAATTCTGTTAAAGCCCAAATTCAAGCTTTTAGACAAAATGAGAATGAGGCTTTTGATAAATGTTGGGAGAGATTTCAGGAGTTAGTGAGTGCGTGCCCACATCACGGTTTTGAAAAGCATCACTTAATTTCATTTTTTCATCAAGGCCTTACATTAGCGTCGAAACAACTTGTCCAAACCATGTGTGAAAGACCTTTTTGGGAGTTAAATTCGAGCGATGCTGAAGCTCATTTGAAATATATAGCTGAAACTACTCAAGCATGGGATACTTCTGATCCCAATAGTCAAAATAGAAATCGACAAGTGTCCAACTTGCCTGCTGCGTCCGGTATTTTTCACTTGGACAAGGACACTTTGTTAAATCGAAAATTTGACCAATAAGAAAAGAGTTTCAGAGATATGCTTGAAGTGTGATTGAGAGATGTGACTGGATCCGTACAAACTGGAAAGGAGAAAGTGTGTGCCATCTGTAATGCGGGTCATTCTACCAAAGGATGTCCTACCATTCCTGCATACAAGGAAATGTATACTGAATAGGTTGAGGCAATAGGGGGTTTTCGAGGAAACTATAATGCACAGCAAGGGAATACATATAATCAGTCGTGGAGGAATCCTGGATTCAATTATGGACAACCTCAAGGTGGGATGGTTCATAATCCACAAATGACTCTACCACCACCTCCTCAATTTCAGCAAGTGGCTCCTCCAATGCAAAATTCTATGCAAGTACCACCTCCTGGTCCGTATGTAGCTCCACCTAGGAGAACTCTTGAGGATAATTTCAATCAATTCATCCAATCCCAAAAAGAGAGAGATGCTAAATATGATCGAATGTTTGCTGAAATGCATACTAGCATTTCTAGGTTGCAAGCTGCGGCAAATACTCAAGAGAAAGTTAAACTTCTAGCCCAAGGCCAAAGACCTCCTCTTCAAGGTCAAACCACAGTTGGCTCCACATCATCGGAATTGCAAGAACATTGTCAAGCTGTTACTACTCTTCGTAGTGGCCGCGTGATTAATCTATCACCAAAGCTTCCAAAGGTGAACGATGATGGAGTTGAACCCGAAATTTCTAAGGAATCTGAAATTCCCGAGTATGAAGAACCTTCCTTAGAAAAGGAATTGAAAGATAAGGAAGTTCGACCTGAAATTGAAGTCAAGTTGCCTATTGCTGCTCCATTTCCTCAACGCTTAGAGCCACCCAATAAAGGGGCTTCACGTACCGAGGTGTTGGATGTGTTGAAGCAAGTAAAATTGAATTTGCCATTCCTTGATGCTATTCAACAAATTCCAGCATATGCTAAGGTTATTAAAGATCTTTTGACTGTCAAAAGACGGCTTAAGGTAAAGAAAAATGTTTTCTTGGCACAAAATGTGAGCTCGATTCTTCTTAACGATCTTCCTCCTAAATTCAAAGATCCAGGTGCACCTACCATTTCGTGCGTCATAGGAGAGAAAAGAGTGGAAAAAGCATTGCTTGATTTAGGTGCAAGTGTCAATATCCTTCCATACTCCATTTATAAGAAACTTGAATTAGGTGATTTAAAACCTACCGAATCACTCTACAGTTAGCGGATAGAACAGTGAAAGTGCCTCGAGGGATTGTAGAAGACGTGATAGTTCAAGTGGACACGTTCTACTTTCCGGTTGATTTTGTCATTTGGGACACTGAGCCTGTACCCCATACGAGAAATCATGTTCCAATAATATTGGGCCGTCCATTCTTAGCTACTGCTAATGCTTTGATCAATACACGGAATGGCCAAATGCAACTCACTTTTGGAAACATGACTCTCGTGACTAATATTTTCAATATCTCTAACCAAATGGGTGATGAGGATGAAATTCTTGAGGTTGATCTTATTGAAGAGGTAGTGGATGAGAATATTGAGAAAATCATAGGAGGAGATGCTTTGGAAGTGTGTTTAGTGCAAAGTGGTGAGGAAAAGAGTTCTTATACTCAGTTTGAGCGTGAGATGGAAGAGTTGAAAAATTGGTTACAAGATGAAGAGAGTTTTGAGAGTTTGAGAGATGTTGACTGGATTTCTAGGTATGAAGAATTACCTACAAGGGAGACAACCATGAGTCCCTCTGAAAATAGATTTCCTAGTCTTGAGTTGAAGAAACTACCCTCACATGTCAAATATGCCTTTCTAGGAGAGAATGATACATTTCCTGTTGTTGTGTCTTCCCATCTAGAAAAAGAGCAAGAGGGTATGTTGTTAGATGTGTTAAGAAAGCATAGAAGTGCCTTTGGTTTGACTATAGCAGATTTGAAAGGTATAAGTCCATTGATTTGTACCCATAAAATCCATCTTGAGGAAGAAGTGAAGCCCTCGCGTGAGATGTAAAGGCGTTTAAACCCAACCATGAAAGATGTTGTAAGAGCGGAAATAATCAAATTGTTAGATGCTGGAATTATCTATCCCATTTCAGATAGAAAATGGGTGAGCCCAATTCAAGTCGTTCCAAAAAAATCAGGAATGACCGTGGTTGAAAATGCTAAGGGAGAATTAATACCTCAACGCACCACCACCAGGTGGCGTGTTTGCATTGACTACCGAAAGCTCAATGCCGGAACTCAAAAAGATCATTTTCCCTTACCGTTTATCGATCAAGTGATTGAACGAGTGGCGGGCCATCCTTACTATTGTTTTCTAGATGGGTATTCCGGATATAACCAGATTGAAGTGGATGTACTTGATCAAGAAAAGACGACTTTTACATGTCCGTTTGGTACGTTTTGCCTATAAACGTATGCCATTTGGGTTATGTAATGCGCCAGCTACTTTTCAAAGGTGTATGTTAAGTCTCTTTAGCGACATGATTGAAAAAGGTCTTCAGGTGTTCATGGACGATTTCAGCGTTTTTGGACCATCTTTTGACCAATGTTTAGCTAATCTTGAAAGAGTTCTATTCCGATGTGTGGAAAAAGACTTAGTCCTCAATTGGGAAAAATGCCATTTTATGGTTACCGAGGGTGTAGTTTTAGGCCACATAGTCTCATCTAGGGGAATTGAAGTTGATCGAGCCAAAATTGAAGTAATAGCTGGGTTACCCCCGCCAAAATCACTTAAAGATGTGAGGTCCTTTCTAGGCCATGCTGGATTTTATAGGAGGTTTATCAAGGACTTTAGCGCCATCGCTAGACCTTTGAGTAATATTCTCATGAAAGACACTCCATTTGAGTGGAATAAAGCATGTCAAGAAGCTTTTGATAAACTTAAAAGCATGCTTGTTTCCGCACCTATCATGCAAGCTCCAGATTGGTCACTACCATTTGAGCATATGTGTGATGCAAGTGATTATGCTATTAGGGTTGTTCTTGGATAGAGGAAAGACAAGAAAGCTCATGTTATTTACTATGCTAGTAGAACATTATCTGGATGTAATACCCCGTACTTTTGGCTATATTTATTTTTGGGATTAATTAATTAAATTGCATATTAATTGGAAATTAATCCGGGTTAATAATAATACTAATGTGATGCGAATTGGTATTTGATTATGTACATATATGATTATATATGTATTTGGTATTATAAAATTTGTCGTGGGATTTATATACGGCATTTTAGAAATTTTGTTGAGACGCGTGGGACCGCCGCGTCACGGTATAATATTTTGATATTAAAAGTGAATTTAAAATCGATAATCCGTATGGTCGTTTTGAGTGCGCCAACACGTCCGGAAGGGTCGAGATAGTCAGAAAACACTAGCCGGGGGTATAGTTTGGGTCCCGGGGTATTTTTAGGCCATACCGGTAACTTAAAGGGTATTTTAGTAATTTGGTATTTTTGGGTAATTAAAAGTGACGAAAATTGAGAGTTGTAATTTGATAAGGATTGACCCCAACCAACCCTTATTAACCCAACTAGCTACGGAGGTTTATCAAATTAGGTTTTCATAAGTTTCCCCAAAGCAAACCCTAGCCACCATAGCTTTTTAGAGAAGAAAGCTTGGAGAAGGAGAGAGAGAGAGGAATTCTGCAGAAATTCTACACCGAATCCACACCAAATTCAGAAATCAAACCAAGGCAAGTGACTTTATTTCCATTTAATTACTGAGAATGTCTTTTCCATGTTAGAAATTGAAAAATTTTATTTGTTCTTGAAAGATTAAAAGAAAACCCATGAAATTTGAAGTTATTATTGAATGTTGGGATAGGTTTGCATGTAGAAACATTGTTGGGAGATTTAATTTCGGAGACTTCATATCTAGGTGATGCAATAAACGAATTAAAATCTGGGAATTTATGATGAGAAAAAGTTAGGGTTTATGTTCTTGAAGAAAAGTGGGAATTAATGTAGAAATTGTGATTTAATGGTGTTTAGATGATATCAAACCCTTTAATGATGTTAGCATAGCCCCTTAACATGTTTGAGGATGATTAGAGAACTCAATATATTATGGGAACGAATTTTCGAAGAGGTTTGAGGAGTAAAAATGGTGAAAAACGATTTTTGGGAAATTCTGGGCCGAAACTGGCATCTCGTTAGAAGCAGCCCCCAGGTCGTTCGAACGAGCTCGTTCGAACGAGCTTCTAACGAGTTGACCAGTCGTTATTAACGAGTAGGGGTTTTCGTTCGATATCTCGTTCGAACGAGATGTCGTTAGAAGGGTCAGTTCGTTCGAACGAACTGGGATCTCGTTCGAACAACCTCGTTCAAACGAGACTTCTAACGACCTGACAGTCCAAACTCGTTCGAAGCCTCGTTCGAACGAGACTTCTAACGAGTTGACAGTTTGACCCTTTTTGTACTGTTTTGACTTTTGGAGTTCCGGGAGATGATTCAAGGGTAGAGTTAGCATCCCGTTGATGATATAGTGATTGATTTGGGACTTTTGGGTTGTTGGGATGAGTAAATCATATACGAGAGTTATATTCAATGAATCAATTGGGTTGAGACGTGAGTGACTACTACGATGTGAGGATGAATTATAGCGCGTATAATTATGAACCGGAATAAAATAAGTTGTGATAATTATAGTTAGTACAAGAATGCGATATGTACTACGATTATAATACGGTATTACTAAGAGGTGTGATTACTTAGTATTAGTATATGGATTATGTGTATGACATACCTATCATACTTGCTATCACGGGAGGTTTACGTTCGCTTAGGACCCTCTAATCCTTGTGTGCCTACGGGGGGGATATAGACTGGTACCTTGATGAACATAGGTCATAGAAAGACTTATTGTGATATTAATAAGTCCGCTGACCATGGGAGCGTAGGTATGTGCGTGACCCATGTGATGGTGACTGTGTTCGCCTCCACTATTTGTGATTTGTGTTATCTGAACTATTCCTGAGAGATTCGGAATATGTGATCCTTATGTACGTGATGTACCGGGATGGATAGCAGAGTATGTGTGCACCATAGCTTAGATTGCGAGGTGCTTGTATCGTATATTTATGATGTGAATAATATACTTTTAATTAATGGGAATCCTCATATTAATGTTGTAATTGTATTACGGTATTGTTTCGAGATATTTAATGAGTTAACTGATATTTATATCAATGGCATATTTAGTAACTGAGTTTACGTTAAACCCTATTTAATTAAGAGCGTTATTATGCTAATGGAACCAAGTATTATGGGTAGAACCTTCGGCAGTCTAGCTAGTTATGTTGTCAGTTAGCTAGTAGTATGGGTAGATATAGATGGGTACTTACGTTAGGAGTGCACAGTTAGACGAGAGGTGAGAATATCATGCGAGTGTACGTCCTAACATTTACTTTGCATTTAATGTTTTAAATGTTTTTAAAGCACTTGCAGGTTTTTAAAATGACTTCCACTTTCGGGCTCTGACCCATTTGCTTTCAAATATATTTTCTTGTAAAACCATTTTAGGTGCCCAGCCACAAGGACACCAAGCATAGGTATTCATTCAGGTGACGAGCTGTAGCTGTTTGTGGAAGCTACAGGGATTTGCTCATAGACGCTTCTATCTTTTGGATTCCAGAGTCACTATCTATCAGTTGTAGGGCATGTTGCCCAATTCTATTAGACATCTTTTACATTTCAGTTTTCAGACTCTAGCATGTATTGCTCTGTATTCAGTTTTAGTTATTTATTTCAGTTTACTTATCAGTTGTGGGATTTGTATTGAGGAGTTTTTCCTCCAGGTTTTATTTACATATTGTGATGGTTATTCTTTTTACTTCAGTATGGTGAATGGTGTTATTTAGTTATTCATTACTCTTGTTGCATGTTAATTAGATTTAATAAAATTTGGCACTTACTTTTTAAATACTAGGTGGTTAGTAATAATAAAACGTTTTCGACAGTGATGCTATTAACTGAGCCAACTTGGCATTTTGAATTAATTTTATAAAGGAGTAGCTACCCGGTGTTTAATTAGTCGGGGTGTCACAGGTGGTATCAGAGCATCAGGTTCTAGTGTCCTTTAGGATCTGTACGGCTATTATGTTTCCGCTACGTTTTCTTTGATATAGAGCCCTATATTTTAGGACTGTTGTACTCTTATTGTGTACGTTTCGTTCTTCAGCTATATTAAGTTTATAAACTGCGAACTTATAAACTTTGTTCTTATTTCAGATGCCTCCACGACGTGCACGATGAGTTCCCAGGAATGCTACGCCCGAACCACAGCCCGCTCCAGTTCAGGGCATGTTGAACGCCGCTGAGGTTGTTGCTATAGTAGCCCAAGCGGTAAATGCCGCGATTGCCGTGATTCAGCAGGCACCACCTCAGGCGCCGGTTTCCGCGCCAGTACAGGTTAATGCATTCCCGTCTGCTTGGGAGCGTGTACGTGACGCTTTTCAGAAAGCGCATCCGCCAGAGTTTGCAGGTAGCTCAAACGTGGTAGTCTCGAGCCAATGGAGGAAGGACATGCAGAGGCATTTGAGGATGCATGAGTGCACTGATGTTCAGAAACAGGTGCTAGCTACTTTCAAGCTAGTTGGATCTGCACTGCAGTGGTGGGAGTCCATTACCACCGCGGAGGAGAGGGATACCCTCACCATTCAGGAGTTCTGGGTGCGGTTCGACCGTAAGTACTTTCCGTCTGCAGTTCATACAGAGATGAGGAGGAAGCTGATGAGTCTGAGGCAGGAGAGTAAGACCGTGGCCGAGTATGAGGCCGAGTTCACTAACCTGTTGAATATCGTTCCAGACGAGATTCCAACAGAGAAGAAGAAGATAGAGAAGTTCACTGATGGGTTGAATTGGAGGATCCGTCAGCATCTGCTAGGAAACCTATCGTTGGCCACGTATTCTGATGTGGTTAACGCTGCATTATTACACTGCCAGGACCACCATTTTCATATGGCCGAGGGCAAGCGGTCAGGGGAGTCTAGCCATCAGGGCAGGACTGGAGGACATGGTGCCAGCGGGGCACAATCGGGTCAGGGGCAGAGACAGACTGAGCAGGGCTCCCAGCAGGGGGATAACAAGAGGTTCCGGTCAGGGAACTATAGGCAGGGACAGGGAGGTTTCCGCCAGGGCCATCAGGGTCCAAACGGCCATCAGGGCCAGCAGGGACAGAATGGGCAGCAATTTCATCAGGGCCAGCAGGGCCAAGGGAGGAATGGTAACGGCCACCAGGGCCGGGGACAGCAGGGGCAGAGGGGAGGGAACTTCCCAGGGAAGTGCTTTACTTGTGGCAAGACTGGCCATAAGAAACAAGATTGTCCTAATAGGGGCAGGGCCCCGCAGCAGCAGCAGCAGGGTGCTCGCCAGGAGCCACAGAGACCTATGTTTCCCGCCGCTCTTCCTACACCGCCACAGATGGCAGCTTTGCCACCCATTCCAGCAGTCCCAGCTCAGCAGGGGCAGCTACAGTATGGACGTGTCTACAACGTTCACCAGGCTGCAGTTCAACAGGCACCGCCCGCGATCGAGGGTACGTTTCCTATCCATGGCACTATGGGTCGGGTGTTATTTGATACGGGTGCTACACATTATTTTATAGCTACACACTTCGCGAAAGCTTTAGGATTGTTAGCTATGGCAGAGAGCACAGTGACGTGTGTCGACTCACCATTGGGTAGTGGGTCACTTATTTTCTTTATATGCCGGGGAGTGGGGATAGAGGTTGGTGGTTTGGTATTACCTGCGGACATGTTAGTGTTAGACATGCATGTTCACGATGTGATCATCGGTATGGATTGGCTCGTAGCATATAGAGCCATGATTGATTGCTTCAGCGGGAGCATTGTTTTTGCCATTCCGGGGCAGGAGATGTTTATAGTGGCGATGCCTCGCCCAGAGGGAGGATCGACCGCTCATCTGTATTACATAGAGGAGGATACCTCTAAGGAGGTTGTGATTCCTTTGGATTCGATCCCGGTTGTCAGAGAGTATTCAGATGTGTTTCAGGAGATACCAGGCTTACCACCCAGTCGAGAGATAGACTTCGTTATTGATTTGCTACCGGGTACGAGACCTATAGCACGTGCACCATACCGTATGGCTCCAGCTGAGATGCGAGAGTTACGGGATCAGATAGAGCAGCTGTTAGGGCAGGGCTTTATTCGCAGGAGTACCTCACCTTGGGGAGCTCCAGTTTTGTTTGTGAAGAAGAGGGACGGTTCACTGAGGTTGTGTGTGGACTACCGAGAGTTGAATAAGATCACGATACGGAATAAGTACCCGTTGCCTCGAATCGATGACTTATTCGACCAGTTGAGAGGAGCTTCTTTCTTCTCAAAGATTGACTTGAGGTCAAGATACCATCAGTTGCGTATCAGGGAGGAGGATGTCTCGAAGACTGCGTTCTTGTCGAGATATGGTTCTTATGAATTTTGGGTTATGCCTTTCGGCTTGACCAACGCTCCAGCAGTGTTTATGGACTTGATGAACAGGGTGTTCAGAGATTTCCTCGATCAGTTTGTCATTGTCTTCATTGATGACATTCTGGTTTACTCTCAGACAGAGGAGGAGCACGCCGAGCATTTGAGGCAGGTTTTGCAGACACTTCGTCAGAACGAGTTGTATGCAAAATACGAGAAGTGCGGGTTTTGGTTGAAGGAAGTCCAATTCTTGGGTCATATTATTTCCGATCAGGGAATATCTGTTGATCCGGGGAAGGTGTCAGCGGTGAGGGAGTGGGGACAGCCCACGACACCAACGGAGATTCGTAGTTTCTTGGGTTTAGCAGGATACTACAGGAGGTTTATTCGGGGTTTCTCGGAGATAGCAGGTCCTTTGACACATCTTACTCGTAAGGGTGTGCCATATATCTGGAGTGATGCCTGTCAGTTGGCATTCGATGAATTGAAGGACAAATTGACCTCAGCACCTGTGTTAGCATTGCCGAGACCGGGAGTTGAATATTTGGTTTACACCGATGCGTCTTTGCAAGGGCTTGGAGGTGTTTTGCAGCAGGAGAGACAGGCCATAGCTTATGCTTCCCGTAAGCTTAAGCCTCATGAGAAGAATTACCCCACGCATGATTTGGAGTTGGCAGCAGTAGTATTTGCCTTACGGATTTGGAGGCACTATCTTTTGGGGGAGAAGTTTCAGCTGTTCACGGACCACAAGTCCCTACAGTATCTGTTCACGCAGAAAGAGTTGAACATGCGGCAGCGTAGGTGGCTTGAGTTTGTGAAGGACTACCAGTTCGACATTCAGTACCACCCGGGTAAGGCTAACGTGGTAGCAGACGCGTTGAGCCGCAGGCCAGCAGATGAGGTGGCAGAGGTGTGGAAAGCGAAGTGGAAGGAATTGAGACACCAGGATGCAGTGGCCCGATCTTTCATGTCTGTGATGACCGTTACACCGCAGATTGTCACGAAGGTTGTACGGGCACAGGCAAATGATTCGTTCTGTCAGGAGCAGATAGTTCGATTACTTGCAGAGGGAGCCGAGTCCTATACCGTTAGCTCAGACGGGGGATTGCGCTTTAATGGGAGATTGGTAGTTCCGGAAGGGGAAGAATTGCGGCACGATGTGATGGCAGAGTCGCACGGCTCACGGTTCGCGGTACATCCCGGAGGGGACAAAATGTACCAAGACATGAGACGGCAGTATTGGTGGAGCGGTATGAAGAGAGATATCGCTGAGTTTGTCTCAAAATGCGCCACTTGTCAGCTTGTAAAAGTGGATCATCAGAGACCAGCAGGATTGCTACAGCCGTTGGAGGTTCCGGTGTGGATGTGGGAGAGCATATCCATGGATTTTGTCACGGGGTTGCCTACGTCGCAGAGGGGTCATGACTCCGTATGGGTAATTGTGGACAGGTTATCCAAGGTCGCTCACTTCTTACCCGTAAGGACTGACTACACTACGGGACAGTATGCCCAACTCTTCATCTCAGAGATTGTGAGACTTCATGGTGTGCCCCTGAATATCGTGTCTGACAGAGACAAGATATTTGTTTCGAGGTTTTGGGAGAGTTTCCAGGAGGCCATGGGCACGGAGTTGCGGTTGAGTACGGCTTATCATCCGCAGACCGATGGGCAGACAGAGCGCACCAACCAGATGTTGGAGGACATGCTACGCATGTGCATTATTGACTTCGGGGGTGGATGGGAGCAGTACCTTCCACTGGTAGAGTTTGCTTACAACAACTCCTATCAGTTCACGATTGGCATGGCTCCGTTCGAGGCATTGTACGGTAGGCCTTTTCGTTCACCAACATGTTGGTTGGAGGTGGGGGACAACAAACTACTTGGGCCAGAAGTAATTCAGGATACTTCGGCAAGGATTGAGTTGATTCGGAGTCGCATTCGGGTAGCTCAAGACAGGCAGAAGAGTTATGCTGATGCGAAGAGGTTTTTCAGGGAGTTCCAAGTGGGGGACCAGGTTTTGCTCAGGGTATCTCCTATGAAGGGGATTATGCGATTCGGGAAGAAGGGGAAGTTGGCACCGAGGTATGTGGGGCCGTTTCCTATTATTGAGCGAATCGGACCGGTTGCGTATAGACTCGGGTTACCGGAGCATCTGCATCGGATTCACGACGTGTTCCATATTTCCTCACTGAGGAAATACCTTAGGGATGATTTGGCTCATTCTCACATTGCTGTGGAGGACATCGATCTCCAGCCGGATAGCTCTTACGAGGAAGGGCCGATTGCTATTTTGGACCGAAGCGAGAGGAAACTGCGGTCAAAGATAGTCCCGTTAGTGCGTGTTCAGTGGCGACATCACAATGTCGAGGAGTCCACATGGGAGCGCGAGGATGAGATGCGCGAACGTTATCCAGAGCTGTTTTTAGCAGGTACTTTCTAGTTTCGAATTTCGGGACGAAATTCAGTTATTAGGGGGGAAGTATGTAATACCCCGTACTTTTGGCTATATTTATTTTTGGGATTAATTAATTAAATTGCATATTAATTGGAAATTAATCCGGGTTAATAATAATACTAATGTGATGCGAATTGGTATTTGATTATGTACATATATGATTATATATGTATTTGGTATTATAAAATTTGTCGTGGGATTTATATACGGCATTTTAGAAATTTTGTTGAGACGCGTGGGACCGCCGCGTCACGGTATAATATTTTGATATTAAAAGTGAATTTAAAATCAATAATCCATATGGTCGTTTTGAGTGCGCCAACGCGTCCGGAAGGGTCGAGATAGTCAGAAAACACTAGCCGGGGGTATAGTTTGGGTCCCGGGATATTTTTAGGCCATACCGGTAACTTAAAGGGTATTTTAGTAATTTGGTATTTTTGGGTAATTAAAAGTGACGAAAATTGAGAGTTGTAATCTGATAAGGATTGACCCCAACCAACCCTTATTAACCCAACTAGCTACGGAGGTTTATCAAATTAGGTTTTCATAAGTTTCCCCAAAGCAAACCCTAGCCACCATAGCTTTTTAGAGAAGAAAGCTTGGAGAAGGAGAGAGAGAGAGGAATTCTGCAGAAATTCTACACCGAATCCACACCAAATTCAGAAATCAAACCAAGGCAAGTGACTTTATTTCCATTTAATTACTGAGAATGTCTTTTCCATGTTAGAAATTGAAAAATCTTATTTGTTCTTGAAAGATTAAAAGAAAACCCATGAAATTCGAAGTTATTATTGAATGTTGGGATAGGTTTGCATGTAGAAACATTGTTGGGAGATTTAATTTCGGAGACTTCATATCTAGGTGATGCAATAAACGAATTAAAATCTGGGAATTTATGATGAGAAAAAGTTAGGGTTTATGTTCTTGAAGAAAAGTGGGAATTAATGTAGAAATTGTGATTTAATGGTGTTTAGATGATATCAAACCCTTTAATGATGTTAGCATAGCCCCTTAACATGTTTGAGGATGATTAGAGAACTCAATATATTATGGGAACGAATTTTCGAAGAGGTTTGAGGAGTAAAAATGGTGAAAAACGATTTTTGGGAAATTCTGGGCCGAAACTGGCATCTCGTTAGAAGCAGCCCCCAGGTCGTTCGAACGAGCTCGTTCGAACGAGCTTCTAACGAGTTGACCAGTCGTTATTAACGAGTAGGGGTTTTCGTTCGATATCTCGTTCGAACGAGATGTCGTTAGAAGGGTCAGTTCGTTCGAACGAACTGGGATCTCGTTCGAACAACCTCGTTCAAACGAGACTTCTAACGACCTGACAGTCCAAACTCGTTCGAAGCCTCGTTCGAACGAGACTTCTAACGAGTTGACAGTTTGACCCTTTTTGTACTGTTTTGACTTTTGGAGTTCCGGGAGATGATTCAAGGGTAGAGTTAGCATCCCGTTGATGATATAGTGATTGATTTGGGACTTTTGGGTTGTTGGGATGAGTAAATCATATACGAGAGTTATATTCAATGAATCAATTGGGTTGAGACGTGAGTGACTACTACGATGTGAGGATGAATTATAGCGCGTATAATTATGAACCGGAATAAAATAAGTTGTGATAATTATAGTTAGTACAAGAATGCGATATGTACTACGATTATAATACGGTATTACTAAGAGGTGTGATTACTTAGTATTAGTATATGGATTATGTGTATGACATACCTATCATACTTGCTATCACGGGAGGTTTACGTTCGCTTAGGACCCTCTAATCCTTGTGTGCCTACGGGGGGGATATAGACTGGTACCTTGATGAACATAGGTCATAGAAAGACTTATTGTGATATTAATAAGTCCGCTGACCATGGGAGCGTAGGTATGTGCGTGACCCATGTGATGGTGACTGTGTTCGCCTCCACTATTTGTGATTTGTGTTATCTGAACTATTCCTGAGAGATTCGGAATATGTGATCCTTATGTACGTGATGTACCGGGATGGATAGCAGAGTATGTGTGCACCATAGCTTAGATTGCGGGGTGCTTGTATCGTATATTTATGATGTGAATAATATACTTTTAATTAATGGGAATCCTCATATTAATGTTGTAATTGTATTACGGTATTGTTTCGAGATATTTAATGAGTTAACTGATATTTATATCAATGGCATATTTAGTAACTGAGTTTACGTTAAACCCTATTTAATTAAGAGCGTTATTATGCTAATGGAACCAAGTATTATGGGTAGAACCTTCGGCAGTCTAGCTAGTTATGTTGTCAGTTAGCTAGTAGTATGGGTAGATATAGATGGGTACTTACGTTAGGAGTGCACAGTTAGACGAGAGGTGAGAATATCATGCGAGTGTACGTCCTAACATGTACTTTGCATTTAATGTTTTAAATGTTTTTAAAGCACTTGCAGGTTTTTAAAATGACTTCCACTTTCGGGCTCTGACCCATTTGCTTTCAAATATATTTTCTTGTAAAACCATTTTAGGTGCCCAGCCACAAGGACACCAAGCATAGGTATTCATTCAGGTGACGAGCTGTAGCTGTTTGTGGAAGCTACAGGGATTTGCTCATAGACGCTTCTATCTTTTGGATTCCAGAGTCACTATCTATCAGTTGTAGGGCATGTTGCCCAATTCTATTAGACATCTTTTACATTTCAGTTTTCAGACTCTAGCATGTATTGCTCTGTATTCAGTTTTAGTTATTTATTTCAGTTTACTTATCAGTTGTGGGATTTGTATTGAGGAGTTTTTCCTCCAGGTTTTATTTACATATTGTGATGGTTATTCTTTTTACTTCAGTATGGTGAATGGTGTTATTTAGTTATTCATTACTCTTGTTGCATGTTAATTAGATTTAATAAAATTTGGCACTTACTTTTTAAATACTAGGTGGTTAGTAATAATAAAACGTTTTCGACAGTGATGCTATTAACTGAGCCAACTTGGCATTTTGAATTAATTTTATAAAGGAGTAGCTACCCGGTGTTTAATTAGTCGGGGTGTCACACTGGCCCTCAGCTTAACTACTTTACTACAGAGAAAGAGTTACTAGCAGTCGTTTTTGCTCTCGACAAATTTTGCTCGTACATTGTTGGGTCACCTATCATATGCTTCACTGATCATTCGGCACTTAAATATCTCTTGAGTAAAAAGATGCCAAACCCCGACTAATCAGGTGGATCCTACTCCTACAAGAGTTTAATCTCTCGATTCAAGACAAGAAAGGAGTAAAAAACGTCATTGCGGACCATTTGTCACGCCTCTCGTCCGACGTGCCTATTGAACCCATTCCCATAGACGAGTATTTCCCGGATGAAAATTTATTTGCTACTTCTTCTCTCCCCTGGTTTGCGGATATAGTTAATTATCTTGTCACTGGAGTCGTTCCATCTAGTTGGACTCCGCAAGAGAGAAGGAAGTTCATTACTTGGTCACGCATGTTCTTTTATGATGGTCTATATTTATTTAAGTATTGTGCTGACCAAATCATCCGGAGATGTGTACCCGATGAAGAAATTCAAGGGGTGATTCGATTTTGTCATACGGAAGCATGTGGAGGTCATTTTTCTAAAAATAAAACTGCTGCGAAAATCCTTCAAAGTGGTCTCTATTGGCCCACAATCTTTCGGGATGTGAATGTTTTTTGTAAATCTTGCGATAGATGCCAAAGAATGGGAGCTATTACTCGCCGTGACATGATGCCATTAACCCCAATTTTAGTATTGGAATTGTTTGATTCTTGGGGTATTGACTTCATGGGCCCATTTCCACATTCTTTTGTTTTTCTATACATCCTCGTCGTTGTAGATTACGTCTCAAAATGGGTTGAGGCGATAGCTACAAGGACGAATGACAGCAAGGTGGTGATAAAATTTATTCAAGAAAATATACTTTCTCGTTTTGGTATGCCTAAGGCCATAATCAGTGATAATGGATCTCATTTTTGCAATAGGCCTATGGAGAAACTAATGCGGAAGTATGGAATTGTCCATAAAGTTGGAACAACCTATCACCCTCAATCGAATGGCCAAGCCGAGCTTGCTAATCGGGAAATTAAAAATATCTTGGAAAAGACAGTCGATCCTAATAGGAAAGATTCGTCTCTCCGATTAAATGATACACTTTGGGCCTATAGAACCGCATACAAGAATCCCCTTGGGATGTCCCCATTTCGATTTGTGTATGGCAAACCTTGTCATCTTCCGGTAGAAATCGAACACAAGGCCTATTGGGCCATCAAAAGGGTGAACTTCAGTATGGATAAAGCCGGTGAAACACGTAAACTTCAGTTGAATGAGTTGGAAGAAATACGTAATGATGCGTATGAAAGTGCTAAATATCCAAGGACCGAATGAAAAGAGCTCATGATGGAATCATTCGTAAGAAAGAATTTCATTCGGGACAAAAAGTACTTCTCTACAACTCAAGGTTGCATTTATTTCCTGGAAAATTGCGGTCAAGATGGTCAGGTCCATTCATTGTAAAAGAGGTATTTCCCCATGGAGCTGTTGAACTCATAGATGAGAAAGGGGGAACCACATTTAAAGTTAATGGGCATCGTCTCAAGCCCTATTTAGAAGCAATTGTCAAGGAGGCCGACACAATCTGGCTGTCGAACCCCATTTATGGGGGTTGACTGAACAACAAGAGGTGAGGTCGTCGCACCCCCGACATGTATGGGGTGATTGTAGTACATAGTAGTCTTAGAAACTAGGAGTTTTAGGTTTGAGTCAGTCCCGGGGTTGAGAATCCGAAGGGTAAGGGGTAGTTCGTCTTCGATGAGCATTAAGGATAGTCTGCAGTGTTAGGAGTGGAAAATTCATGTTTGGAAGAGAGAATAGGAGCAATTTTTTGAAGAAAAGAAGAGAGAGGAAGAATTTAGAAAATTAGCAGACCGGATCGGTCCGGCTGATATTAAAAGAACCGATCCGGTTAGGCGGATCGGTCCGGGTGAATAAAAGAACCGAACCGAGTAGGCGGATCGGTCCGGTCCCAAAACCGGATCGGTCCGGTGGTCTGCAGAATTCATTTCCCAAGATCCACCTCTTCGATCCACACCTCTTCACTTTCCCCAATCCCTTCACTTCCTTCAAAAATTCGTCCAAATTGATCCACCCTTTCATTCCCTCCAAACTCCTACTCACCCACTATAAATACAACCATCACCTTACCCATTTTCTTCACACCTTCACCTACACTTACCTTCTCTTCTCCATTACTGTTTCTATCCTCCATATCCATGGCTGCTCCTCAAAAGTATACCTCCATTGAAGTCCTTCCCGGTGGACATGGGGAGTACCGTTCCCGTCGTGAAGCAAATTGGTGCCGTAAGTTTTTCAGCCTTACGCGAAAGATACATATCGAACGTCAAGTGTTGTGGGATCAAATGCCCAATTTTGTCACAGCCCTTTTCCTGTCCCGGGGCTGGTGCCGTTTCTTCAATGAGCCTTATGAGGCAGTTTGGGAGAATGAAGTGCGACAGTTTTACGGATCTCTTGTTCGTACCGCTGAATTTAAATCCCAAGCCTATGTGGATTCCATCCCTATCCCATTCTCACTTGACCTTGTGGCACAGAAGTTAGAGTCTTTTGGTGTGATCACTCCGGTCCAATTTGATTATCCGAGTCCCGATCCCGTTCTATCTAAGGAGGTTTGTATCTCACGAATCCAGCCCGGTGCGGTTTGGAATACCGAGACTTTTCCCGTCGGTCGCTTATCCGACAAGGCACGCTTCACCTTTCATATTGTTTGTGCCAATATCTTGCAAACATCCAATGATTCGGCGATGAGGCCTCGCCAAGCCACTATGATGTATCATCTGTTCGACCCTGCAACCGTGATCAACTTGGCCCGGACATTTTACACCGATATCCTTTTTGTGGCTTATGATAAAAAGGGCCGCGCTCCTCTTCCTTATGGTCGACTCATTACATCCATGCTTCGGGATGCCGGGATTGCACCACCTCAAGATCTTATCAACCTGCCCAAGCCTTTAGGTCAAGAGTCCCACACTCGAAGTGAGCGGCAAATTCAGCTAGTCCGTGCAAGGCGCGGTGGCGATTCGAGTGACGAAGAGAGTGGCGAGGAGGATGTTGAGATGGGGGAAGGTGACGAGGAAGAGTATGATGAGACGGTTGATCCAGATTATGTTCCGGTTGGTACGGGCTTAACTGAGCGCGTTCTCTCTCTTGAAAAGCGTTTTGAAGCACATGTGTCCTCCTACGAGAGGGACATGAGTTTGGTCCTGCGTATGCAGGCCGACTTGTATCGTCTCCAGGCGGGACCCGAGGCCCCTCTTCCTCCGTACTATTATAATCCATATGATCCTACTGCTCCCAGTACTTCCCATCCCCCACCCGCCCCTTAGGCTGCCCTCTCCCCTTTTAGGATTTTTCTACCTATGTTTGTTTTTTCTTTTATTTGTTTCCACAGTATTGTCACAGTTTGTAATATACAGTTTTAGTCTATTATTGGCTTGTTTTAGTTCTCGCACTCTTTCTGTTATCTTCTTTATCTCTTATCCTTTGATTGAGGACAATGCAAATCATTAAGTTAGGGGGGATGACAGGTGCGTATTCATAAAACTTCGCCTATTATAAAAAAAAAAAAAAAAAAAATTAGACAAAGCCAAAAATATTTTTCTTCAAAATAAATAAAAATTGGAATTTAAAATTTTCAAAAATATCACCTTTATTCTATTTAAAGTCTCAAATTGTAAAATTCATAATGCACTAAGCCAAAATTGACCGAAGATGGAAATTGAAAGAAAATTGACGACTTAACGAATAAGTGTGGAGATTAGTCCAACCCGGTGAGATTTCGAGCCTTTCAATTTTTTTTAGTTTTTAAATCAATCCGAGTTTATGATTAACTCAAAATCCTTTTCAGCGTTGTAATAAGTCGTCGATGATCTCAATCCTTTGTTTTGATCGGTTATGGGAAATGTGTGAAATGTTGTCTCGAAATTCGTGTTAAATGTATCTCTAAACTTAATTAATCTCGAGATGCATATGGTAATGTGATTAGCATTTTGGACAATGAAGTAGGCCCTCGTTTGTTACCCAAAAATATTAGCCATAAAAAGTTGTGAAAAATAAAATTATCCCTTTGCAACCCACTTTGAGCCTAATATAATATTTCCCTTTCGTTTGATAACCCGAAAAACCCAAATAGCCCGGAATTGTGAAAATTGAGAAAATTCATCAATTAAGTCCAAATTGTGTAATAAAAAGGGGCAAGAGAAAAATAGAAAAAAAATAGCAAGAAAAAAAATGAAAATAGAAAAAAAAAAGAGAAAATTGAGCAAATGCCCGAAAAAGCACTAATGGACATCATAAGGACATTTTCCAATTCCAACATTCCCTACCATTTCCATTTTTTTCCCTTTACACCTTAACCCCAAGAAAAGTCCTAACCGAGTCCAAATTGTGAAATTGGTTACCGCGTGGAGAGCTAAGACATGAAAAGATAATATAAGAGATTAAAATGGTGTGAACTAGAGGTGATGTTCCCGTTTTCAAATAACCGTACTCCGATGATGAAATCTTATCACCATAAATTTCCTTCTTTTCAATTTTGTATGCATGAATTTGTGTCCATTATATTTACTCTTTATATCATGCATACCGAGAGAAAATAACCACAATCCGAGTGATTCGTTTGTGAGTGCAACCCGTAAGAATTTGAATCAAAACGAATTTTCGGAAAGTAACGTAATGCTCCATCAGTGGAAATTTGAGGTTTAATTTTTGGCTTTGCACACACACACACTATGGTTTGAGACAGTTGAATATGAGTTGATGGTGATTATTTTTTAGAAAAGTTTAAATTGTACAATTTTTAAGTATTTTGATATTTATTTGAGTCAATAAAGAATTTTGTGGGTGTATTCACTGCAAACCCTCACGAGACAAAACTCGTCCTACTAGGGTAACCTAGGGGTTTAAAGGCTTGTTGCATATGCTCAATGCAATCGCGTGCCTGCGAAAGTGGAATTTTATTTTAATAAAGGAATTTTCAAGAGTTGAGTTTTGGTTAGATTCAGATACATTGCCCGGGACGTGCAAAGTCCTAAGTTAGGGGGATTTGACCAAGCGTAAATTCTTCCGAATTTAGCCCCTTAAGTTAGTAATTTTAATATCTCGAGCAAGGTAATCGAATCTTTTTAAGTCCATATCATTCTATTATTCATTTCTAACAAAATTCCTAGTTTTTGTGTAATTGTGATAAAGATTTCAGGAATGGAATGCAAAAAAAGAAGAGAAGAAAATTAGAAGAAATGTAAAAGGGCAAAAGTGTAAATTCCATTCAAAATTCAGAAGCAACGTCAAAAGTGAAGTTGAAGAGCATGAGTTCACGAGAGCATAGGACGAAACATCATTCAAATCGGAATTCTAGATCAAAAGATATGGTCAGTCAAAGTTTCAAGGAAAAAGTCAAACTAGAAGAATTTCGGACCGATCCGGTTTGGATCCGGATCCATCCGAATTGACAAAGTCCAGTAGCCCCCGGATTGATAACGAACCGATGAAAGCAAAAAGTCCGGACCCATCCGACTAGGCCCAGACCGATCCGGTAAAAAGAAAAGAACCGATCCGGTATATTCGGACCGATCCGAGGTTGAGCCGGACCGATCCGGTAGTGTGAAATGATGACAATTAATTGTTCAATTAAAGCAGAGCAACTCTTGGAAAAAGGTACCAACAAGCATTATTGGCTATCAATTTTGATACTTGGTATTATAAAAGCTAGTGCCCTATATCATTTGAAAAAAAGAATAGACCAACCAAGAAAGTAGAGAGAGAAGTGTAGCAATTTGTTAGTTGTTGGTAGATTACAAATTATCTAAAGAATTTGAGAGTTAGTTGTTGAGAGAAATATTCAGAATTTTAAATTCCTTTCATAAGAACCTTAGTTTGTACTGCTGATTAAGGAGAAGTTATCTGGATTTCAATTTCAATTACTTTTGCTGCTGCTGAATTCAAGTAATATCATTCTATTCTCTGTTACTTTATTATTTGCAGATTTATTTCCCATGTATTGTAGTTCCATAATTCTGAATATGAATTTGTTCTTCAATCCAATCATGAGTAGCTAAATTTTCCAAGGGTTGGGGTACATGAACTCAATCCAAGGCAAATTATCTATGTAGAAAACAGAGGTTAAATTACAATATTGATTGAATCGTGAAAGATAATTATACAAAAACTGTCAATCTTTTAATCTCTCTTGCCCTAGGTACTTGAGATGTTTAAGAAAGCTTTGCTAGTATAATTTATCATTCACTGCTTTATACCTATTTTTGATTTCATATGATGCGGGCTTGAACCTCATATATGCAATGCTTAGAAGTTATAAAGGCTGGATCTAATCAATTATTGTAATTTACAAATCTAGTATTCTCTATGATAATTTGCTAAGGATTGAGGGATTGTATTCTACCCTATTTTCTCCCATTTGATTAAAAGTTTTTCCTACAATTTTTAGTCTGTTTTCATTAAAATTTCCAGTTTGCTTTTGTTAAGAAAAGTTTTATTTCGCTAGAAATCTTCCAAAATCATTAATCATCTTTTTGTTTATTTTAAGAAATCATTTTCAGATCTAATAAGTTTCCTGATCACTAGTTAACATTTTCTTTCCCTGTGGATTCGATCCCGACTTACCGGGTTATTACTTGAGCGATAGGTTTGCACTTGAACCTAGAGTGAACACACTTTTAAGACAAATTTTTAGTCGCGTCACTTAAAGGCCTTAAGAATTCACGGTCTTCCGACCAGTATAAAGTTGTTACTTTCTTGGAATAAGAGAACGCCCGTTTGATGGAAGGTTGGAGAAATTGAATAAGTCAAAGGGCAAAGGTTATCCCTCTCATCAACTAGCTAGGATTCATCAATCAGTATAGGAAGAACGAACTAAAAATACTTTGTCTGGCAAAGCATCAATCATAAAGAATCAATCATCGACCATCAAAAGGTTAAATAAAAAATTTATTCATCTTACGTATCAGTTCTATAAGCAACATTGTACTGTCTAGATTGTTGGTTGTGATGAAGCCCTTATACATATGAGCATAAGGCTTGACCGTTCCCACAAGGTAGGCTATAAACAAGGTTGGCTTAATTCCTTATAGTAATGAAGTTATCGCAAGAAAATAAGTTGTGGTATTAGCATGATCCTGGCTTCTTGGATCATCTTAATCCCCCTTCAAATAAGATTTATCATGTATTTCTCTAGATGTTATTATAATGAGCTTGATGAGGAAATATCCTGGGGATTATGGTCTGCACAGTGACAATGAACTTAGTCGACCATTTCATTTGGCGAACATGGAAAGTTATAGCAGCCAAGCAAGACTTAGAGATCTGAGTACTACTATTACCCCTTATGCCATGGATGTTACTCTAGCTAGTGTTGAAAAGGAGTCAAACGAGCCACCTCTTCCCCCTTGATATTTTATTATATTTTTGTATTATTGGCGTTTTAATGATTCTTCATGATTATTAAGAACTTATGTCCTTCTTTTTCCTGCATCAACTTATTGGTTATTAGTTGTTTATAAAAGGTATACTAGTAGTTTACTCTTATGATTATGTGGTCAGGCATTGCTCGATTAATTTGTCTTACTAGTTATCGATGTTGGACGAACCTAGGTTGCCCTGCCTTAGGTTTTACTACGTGTAATTTAGCTTATTAGTCGCATAAATGGATCTCTTCATTTTGACCAAGTGTTAATGTTAGTTACCAATGGCGACTAAATGTGGTAGAATTATTCCTTACTTTTAGCCAGTTATGGTTGGTCTTTGTTGTCCATATGACTTACTATGTTGGATTTAATTAATTTGGTTTGGTAAACTTCATATTCTTGACCTTGGGAGGTCATACATGAAGTTTTTTATTAGTTTGCGTGGTTGAGAAGTCTTTGAATTTCATTTTAATTTTTAGCACATCTCCCACTCTGACGAAAAAAATATAAAAACAATAATAATATTTACTGGGAATTAACAATCTTTATTAATCAATTAAAATGAGTTATAGGGAATTGAAAAGAAATTACATTTTTTGCAATTATTGATAGTACTTCTTCAAATGTCTTGCATTCAAAGGGTTCTTGAACTGTTCCCCTTCTAGCGTTTTAATTTTGCAAGTCTCTGGTCAGACGAAAATAGAAATTCGATATAGACCATGCCAATTAGGCTCTAACTTGTTTCCTTTATGGAGTACTTTATTCAGCATGTAGTCTCCCTCTTTCAAATTGTGCGACTTCACCCTCATGTTGTAAAATCAAGTGGTTCCTTATTAGTAGGCTGCCACTCGAAGTGCTGCGTTCTCTCTAGCCTCTTCCATTAGGTATAAATTCAACCTCCTCGTGAGGTCGCTCTTTGATGAGTAAAAATTGAGGACCCGGTGACTTGGAAAACAAATTTATGTTGGGATCACTCTTCTATATCTAAAGATAGTGTGTAGAAAATCTCATCGATAGCTATTCTCGACGTTGTCCGGTATGCCCAGAGTACATTTTGGACCTCATTGATCAAGTTTCCTTTAGCATCATCCAATATCTTCTTCATACCGTCGAGGAGAGTATTTTTTGTTACTTCTGTTTGCTCATTTCACTATGGATAACCAGGTGTGGAATGTAGTTTATGAATTTTGAAGTGAATATAACAGTCTTCAAATTCTTGATTTTCAAACTGCATTTTGTGGTCAATGATGAATAAATATGGCATCCCATAATGACAAATGATGTTCTTCCAAATAAAATGGAGTTCCTTTTCTTATGGAATTTCTATTAGAGGTTCAGCCTCCACCCATTTCGTGAAGTAGTCAACTACGACGACTAGGTATTTGAACCTTCCTCTTGTTTTTATTAAGGGAATGACCAAGTAAATACTCAAAATGGCAAAGGTCCAAGGGGATGCGATCGGTGAGAGCGAATCCTCCGATCTTCTATGGATTATGGCGTATTTTTGGAACTTATCATATCGATTTACATAGTTCTCACAATCTAATTTCATGGTGGGATAGTAGTAGCATTGAATGGCCATTCGTTTAACCAATAATATTCCTATTAAGTGTGATCCACAGGAACCTTCGTGTATCTCCTTTACTAAGTTGAAGACCTTTGTTGGATGGACACATCTGAGTAAAAAATAATAAACCATCTCCCGTATAAGAGTGCTCATTCTAGTACGTACCTCATTTCTTTGTATCGAAGTCTCCTAGATACCTTAGGATTGCTCGCCGCAATGGACTTTTTTAGGTAATTTTATATTGGATCCACCCATGATGGGCCCAAGTCCAATTCAATTATGTTGGCACTCTCTTTATCTTACTTTGATGCATGAGAAATTCTACTTGGATCATTATTCTTAGCTCTGTTCTGGTGGAAGATGCAAGCCGAGAAATTGTGCCTCCTCGGGCATTATCGGCCATAGGGATATTGATCACCATGACATCTAGAAACATTGATATAATATTTTGTGTTTTGGCCAGTTATTTTGCCATGGAATCCTCTCTTGTCACATAGACTGCTAGTACCTGGTTCACTATCAATTGAGAATCACTATGTGCTTGTATTTGCTCATCGCCAAGAGATGAAGCGAGACCAAACCCTACTATAAGTGCTTTATACTAAACGTCATTATTGGAGGCCTCAAATTGGAATCTAAGGAATTATTCTATGTCAATCTTATCTGGCGTGGTAACTATCAAGATTTCTCTACTGTCAGAGGTGCATGATGAACCATTTACGTACATATTCCAAACAAAAAGGTCTTATTTGAAATCTCATTCTTTTAGGTTCCCATAATTGAACACCTTTTTTATTGCTCCATATTACGAACAATTTCCTCTTTTTTAGTTGACAATTCTGGTATATCAGTGATCTGATCCACTGGATTGATCGTCAGGCTATCACCTATAGGATTCTGGTCGTTTAATTGAAGTGGTGAGCTCTCTTTTGAAGAAGTTTTCTCCTTAAGTGAGGATGATCTTTCTTTCTTAGAAGTCTGCTTTGTTTTTTTCTGAGTGGGCTCTCTTCCTTAGAAGTCTATTTTAAAGGTTTTTCTTTGTATGTGAACTCAGTAATGAAATCTCCTACGGATTGGCCTTTTATCGCCATTCTTGGATCGTATTATATGTCATACTCTCCTAATTATATAGCCCAAGCCATCAGTCTAAATGATTTCTCAAGTTTATGGTGTGAGCTTGGAAATATAGTTTCATTCTTTGAAAAGCCTAAATTACGGCTAAATCTAGTTTTTTTGGCCTTAGATATTGGATCTTCACTCCTCAATATGATATGATTGAATAGTAAACAGAATTTTTCACATTTTCTAGTTAGACTAATGTCGAGCTAACTACTGACTCGGATATAGCTAAGTATAAGTAGAGTTTCTCTCCCCTGTCAGGCCTTGAGAAAAATGGTGAGGATCCCAGATACTTCTTTAATTCCAAGAAGGACACTCGCATTCCTTGTTCCATTCAAATTAATTTGAAGTAACTTAAATAAAGGAATGCATCTGTCGGTACTAGGGGTGCACACAGTTCGGTTTGGGTCGGTTTTGGTACTAATCTGAGAACCGAACGGAGTTGGGTCGGTTCCGAATTTTTGGAACCGAACCAAAAATTATACAGAACCGAACCAACGGTTCTCGGATCGGATCAGTTTTCGGTTCCAAAGTCCTATTTCAAACTTAGTAAAATCTTAAGATTAATGTATTTCATAAATAATTTTTTTAAGTTCAAAATTAATTTTGATCCTCAATAACATAAATTAATAACTCAGGTAATCACAAAAATATAAATTACAAGTGTTAAATATATAAAATAAATATATATGTAATTATAAATTGATTCGGTCCCGGATTGGTTCGGATCGGATCGGTTTTCGGATCGGATTGGGTTTTTTTTCCCTAGAACCGAGAACTAAACCGAAGTATCGGTTTTTTTTGGAACCGGAACCGAACCATTGAGGAAAAAACAGATCCAAACCGAACCAATGCAGTCGGTTTGGTTTGGTTTATCGGATTTTCAGTTTCGTTGTGCACCCCTAGTCGGTAGCTTGCAAAACGAACCAATTTAGCACTATTACCCTGCCTGTTAACTTCTGCATGTCTTTCTTATTTATTGGAGATTACATGTTGATCAGTGCTTGGATATTGTCTAGATTTACTTTAATACATCTTTGGTTTACTATGACGGGAAAGAACATTCCTTCCCCTACTCTGAATGCACATTTTGTTGAGTTGGTCTTCATTCTGTTCTTTTCCAATTAGTCAGAAACTATCTTGCTCTTGGTGATCATGTTTTCGATGTATACCTCCATGTTCCTACTGATATGTTCTTCAAACACTTTGTTCACCGACCTTTGGTACGTTGCCCCAATATTTTTTAGCCCAAAAGGCATAGCGTTGTAACATTAGGTGCCTTGACTTATTATAAATGAAGTGTTTTCCTTATCTTCTAGTTTCATCTTGATTTGATTATAACCTGAGTGTGCATCCATGAAATCGAGTAGTTCATGCCCGGAAATAGCGTTAACTAATTAATCAATCCTTGGTAAAGGATAATGGTCCTTCGGGAAGGCTTTGTTCAAGTCCATAAAGTCGACACACATACACCATGTATTATTATTATTCCTAACCATTACCACATTCGAAAGCCACTATGGTTACTTTATATCCTTGATGAAGCTTGCTTTCTATAACTTGTCCACTTCCTCTTGTATGGCCATGTTCTGTTCCTGGATGAAGACATGTTGCCTTTATTTGATCGGCTTAGAATCCTTGATTATGTTAAGTTTATAACACATGAGTTCTGGATTGATCTTCAGCATCTCTTCATGACTCCGAGAGAAAACATTCCCTTGTTGCCCAAGAAAATCCACCACCTCCTTTTGGATGGTAGGGTCTAATGACGAGCTAATATATATTTTTTTCTTTAGGTGTTCATCATCCAAGATAATGGACTATACGGCTTCAACAACTTGCTTTTTTACTAGCTTTGCCTCCTCATGTAGATCCAACATTTCTATCTGGTAGGTAGTCGTCAGTTTCTTCTATTCCTCCTGGTTGACTGAAGTGTAGTAACACTCTCTAGCTTCAATTTGATTCCCTTTAATCATGTCGACCCCATAATGAGTGGGAAATTTTAAACACGGATGTATAGTAAAAGGCACTACTTCAAATTTTTTCAATCCAACCTTGCCAAAGATAATAGTATATGTTGATTTGACATTCTTGTCTAGGATAAAGAAACAAATCTTCTCAATTCAACAGCTGAGCTAGGTACCAATCACAACATTAAGACTAATTGTTCCCAAAAGGTACACCAATTATCCTAAGAAACCAATGAGGGTCCAATGGTATGCTTCAAGTTTTTTATCTCACAATCCCAAGCCTCTGAAGTTGTTGTAGAATAAGACGTTGGCCACACTACGATTGTCGACCAAAACTCTAGCCACCTTCCTTTTTTGGATCATTATTATGACAGCTAGGGTGTCATCATGAGGATAAATCACCCCTGATAGATCATATTTGGAGAATCCCACCACCATACGATATTTGCTTACTTTCCTTGAATGGGTTTCTACATCACTAGTTACGTTAATCTGTTGAATATAAGCACAGTCTTTAGCTTTATTGAGTAGGATTTCAACTTCACTATTTCATCTCCTCTACCCGCATCACTCTTGAAATAAATTTACCTCCAAAAAAGATCATGTTTCCTCATGTATTGGGTCCTTAGGTCCCCTTGGTAGGTCTAAATCATCTTTGGAGTCATTAGCCCTGCCTCTCTTCTTATTGTCTCCTCTCCTACAAGGGGATTTTGACCGTCTCCTAGTTTCCTGCTCATTCGCATGATTTGTTTGTCCTCCCTTATCCATAAACTTGCACAGTTTCCCTATTTTGATCAAGTACCTTATCTCGTTCTTCAGGGTTATACAGTTATTAGTGTTATGTCCATGATCTTTATAAACTCATAATATTTATTTTTATCTTTTTAATTTGGAGGAGATTTGAATTTTTTGAGACATTTCAGGTCTCTTCTTCCACGGATCACTTCCAGAACGGTAACGATTAGAGGAGTGTATTCATCATATCTCTTTATCTTCTTGTTTATCCTTTTGCTCTTTCTTCGATGAGTTCTTATTGGCATCGATATTGGAGTTATTAGTCTCTTTTGTAGTCATAGCCTCCTTGGCGTTCATTGTTTTACCTGCTTTGTCTTGCAGTTTAGTCATAGTCTTGGGTGGCTCCTTAGCCAACCCATAATATAACTTCTTAGGTAGCAGGCCGATCATAAATAAAGTGATCATCGTCTTCTCGTCATAGTCAATGAACTCTAGATTTTCATTATTAAATTGGGTGATATACTCGCAAGTGATTTCTCCAACTTTCTAGTGAACACTTAGCAAATGAGATACCCTTTTGACCGTCTTGGCTCTAAATAAGAAGTTACTGATGAACAAATCACCCAAGTGTTAAAATATGGAGATTTTACCCTATGGCATATTATTGTATTAGATCTGTGTTGACCCTGTGATAGTTTTGGAGAATGCTCGGTACGCATCTCTTTGGGGACTACCTAAATATCGGCGATAGATTGGTATTGTTCCATATGTAGTAGTGGATCAGTTTTGCCATTATATTTCAGAGTTATCATAGATGGTTTGAACTTTACAGGTGTGCAGTAATTCACAATTGAAGGTGTGAAGGGTTATCATTTCACAAAACTCCTACGTAAGGGATTTTCTAACTTGGCTATCTCCCCAAATGATCCTCTAGTAATTGGATTGAGCCCTTCCATAGTTCATCATCTGTATTAGCCTTGGCCGAGATTGTTTTAGTTGCTCGGTCATTATTTTATGATGAGCTCTCTTCCTGTTAAGTATTCTCAGCACATACTAACCCTCGTATGCTAGTCCTTAACCTGACGAGTCCTTCTCAGTGATCTATGTATCTTCTAGACTCTCTATGATAATGCCCCCTCACCACTCAGGGACCTAGCCGGTCAAACGATGAGCCCCTGCTCACCCTCCTTAACACATTTGGCCTTTTTCAAGAGAATAACTGCTTGTCATAGTGATTAGTGGTCCTAAGATACGAGGTCACTCCTGGGCAATATGATCTATCATCTATTAATCTAGAATATCTAGATCTGCTTATTTTATTTTATGATCCAACATTCATCGTGGTAAGGTTTAGTAGCACCCATTCATGATAGGATGGTTTCCTATCTCTATAGGGGCAAAAGGCAACATTTATCTTCTCCTTTAGAGGGTTCTCGCCAATATGGCACGATAGGGTCTATTATAGGTTGGGTTTGACTGGCCTAGAGTGTCTCAGTCAGTTGCTTCACTATTCTCTGCATTAAGTCTTGACCTTTGGCTATGCTCATCAAAATTCCTTGTAGATAACCCATTCCCATATGGGTGGAGGGAGGAATGATTTCACTCACCTGGCTACTTTCTGAATTATCCCCCATTGACATGTGAACTTGAATAGGAAATGACAAATGACTCGTCTAGTCGTTCTCATAGATGATGCCAATCTGTTATTTTCTAAAACTAGTAAAGGATATTTCTTGGTATTAGCTAGGAATTACCAATAATAAACTATAAAAAATATAGAAGAAAATAGTTTGAGCTTGAGAGAGATGAGAGATGAGGGATAGATAAGGAGATAAGAGTTTAATGTGGTTCGGCCCAATAAAATGCCTACGCCCACAAGTGTAGTGTTGTTTTGTATTAGAGGTGGGTACAAGCTCTCAAGAATATCTCTAGGGTTTTGTGTCTATCGTTTTCTTCATGTATTGGCTAGGGAGATATGATATGCTATTTATAGTAGGAGTATGAAGAAGAAGAGGTGGGATCCCTATATAAATCAGGTATTACACCTTTTTACATTTTTTATAATAATTAAGGATGAGTTACCCCTATATAGTTAGGATGTTTAACCCATGTCCGCATATATAAAGAGATCGTATGTATTACCATGTGTATCTCACACTTATGCCTTGATATACTGACTTTTTAATGGTCGTCCACCTTGTTGGCCACTAAAGAATACTGAGTTGACCAAGATAATGATTTTCTGGTAGTGGCCAAATGAGTTTTCATGATGCCAGGTGTCCTAATTTCATTAGTCCGGGTCATACTCTATTTTTATGATACAACAATATATTTAAAATGCAATACCTCGGGATGAGATGTCACAATCCATCCCCTAATAGAATTTCATCCCCGAAATTAGAAACATTTACCAAATAAGTGAGGATAAGTCATTTGCATCTCTTTCTCCATATTCCACGTCACCTCCCAAATGGCTTGACTACGCCATGATACTTTTACTAGGGAAATTTTCTTATTCATTAACACTTTCTCTTGCCTCGCTAAGAATTCTATTTATTCCTCAATCAGTTTTTCCACTTACATATGGCTCAGGTTCCTCAAATACTTGCAAAGAATCGAGACGTGAAATACATTATGCAACCTATTTGAGGATTATGGTAACACTAACCTATAGGCAATCTTACCCACATGCCTCAAAATATTATAGGGTCTTATGTACCTTGGGTTTAACTTCCCTTTCATCCTAATATGAAGGACCCCTTTCCACAATGAAATCCTTACAGGATTTCGTCCATGAAATTAGGACAATCATTTACCACCATTATACTTCCTTACTCTTTTCATCTTATAGTAAGAACACCAGCAACCACTTCATACTCAAATGTTTTTCAATATAATAGAATTTTTTATTGTATCACACTTCATTTAAGAATTCTTATTAATAGGTTTCACAAAATGAATTTTAAACGATAAAGAATAGCAAATTATCCTTCTATAACACACTTTTTAATTCTACAAATTTCTCATTTCGATCTCTTTCATAAAGGATTTAATTCACAATTAATTGAGTCTCATTCTTATTCATATAGGAACACACAACTTCAACCTCATTTCCTTATAATACAATTCCATCTTACTCATAATTTAAAAGATATAAAATTATTTTTCTCATTTATGCCCCTTGCAACTACCAATTCTAAAAGAACACATTCATTTAATTACCACACATAGCTTTTCATACATAAGTTTATATAATTAAACAAACATCATATTACTTCTCAATTGATGTGATTCATGTAACAATAAATATAATACAATCACCTTTACAACAATTCAACTTCATATAGAAACACCATTTGTTCATACTAATACTTTCTTACATTACTAACTTATGGTCATTTCAACGTGCTACTAACATTAGGTTTGATAGCAAATCATTTTTTTAACTCCTCAATTCAACATACACATGTACATTCTTTTCATCATAATTAAATTTAATAATATAGATTCGCATACAAATCAAATAATTCTCTATCTTTTTTTGTTAATTGCTCACCGTGCTCTCTAATGACAATTGTAAGAGAAAAAATTATGATTACTCACATTTTATTTTATTTTGGCATATCCCGTTATACAAACACATCACCTAAACACATCTACACCACTACTTCTCGGTACTTGAAGAATATGTTGAAAATTATGAAAGAATTGAAGATTTGGTCATATTAACAACTTGGAAGAAGTATTTGTTTAGAGTGGTAAAAAGAATTTAATTTTTTCTAGGATTTAGGTATATTTCTATGAGGATTTTTTTTACAAAGGGAACTTAACTTTTTTAAGAAAAAGCGCCCCAGATAACAACGTCTCTTTTGAACAATACGTCATGATCGTTCGAATGAGTTTGACTAGATTTCAAACCTTTTAGCACTGTAATCTTGTTAGAAGCTTTCGTTTGTAATGTCATTCGAACAAGATGCAGTGTCATTTGAAAGACCTGCCCTTTCGTTCAAACGGTCAACGCAGTTTTTATTTTTTAATGAATATCTTCCAAATATCTTTTGTGTTTATTATTTTTTTCTTCCTTTCTTATAAAAAGGCTGAACGGGATTAGATATTTCAAGAACTCTTTTTTAAAAGAAAAACACCTTTTGAGTTCCTTTTTGGGATCAAAACTCCTCATAATCATATTCCTCATTCTCAGGATATATTGAAGATCACTTTTACGAACATCAAGAAGGTTTCTTGTTATACACTTTTGTAGGGACTTTTCTCTACGACTGATATTGTGAAACAAGGTTTCACTACTAAAGAAGAAGGTTGAATCAGTGGATACCATGGGTAGATTGCTACCCGTGGACGGCTCTGAAGCTAAGTCGTATATGTTGGAGTTTTTGGAGTTCTATGCGTCTAACTTAGTTTAGCTAAGTGTTTTGTAAGTCGTCTATATTCATAAACTTCCAATCGTGTTGAATAAAAGGTTTTTCCCTATAAAGGGATTTGTCCTCATCTCATGTATTTTTGCATGTTTGGTCTAAAAATTGCAAATATATATTTGAACAGAATTCGTGAGCACACCATAATTAATTGAAGATTAAAATCTGACTAAAATTTAGATTTGGGCGTTAGGGACTTTAATTAAATTAATGGATCCATTAGTTCGTGAGCACCCTCAACAATGAATTTGCATATAATTCATAATCCCCATATGAAAGATTTTAATAAATATACCTTCTTACTTCATTAGTCACTCATTTCACTGGTGTTACATAAGATAACTTATTCATTAAATATGTCTCATTATCTTTTACAATTATATAAAAATAAATTTAACTTTTGTGTGCAAGGTTTAATCACTACGTCCTCTTCTTATTTTTATTCATATAGCATTCCTGCTTGCCCATATACTTTTTTTTGCTCATACTTATATTCGTAGTTGAGAGAGCAGCAGCAGCGGAAATATTGCGACTTCTCAAATAAAAACCAATTTTAATTAAACCCAAATTTTACTTAAACCCTAAGACATGCATCTAGATGATTTATCAAATAAAATATAGCATGCAGGATAAAAACAAATAATTTCAGGAAAAATCCCCGAAGGGCAAAACCTTTTATTTCTAGAACTTTAAAGAATTTACAAGACCATTGACTTACATACAACCTGATAATCGCCCACAAGTGTAATGCACGGTGTCTTCAGTAAACCTTCAAAGCAACGGCTAGAAACGGTGTGACACAGAAATACCCGCAGGTGTCAGTTCCTATGTTGGCGGCTGGAAATTTCCCTTTCCAGGAGGGCAGCAATGAAGAAGAGAACGGCTTCTCCACAAGGGTTGAACAAACCAAAGTTGTGTTCTTGGGTTACAAAAGGATTCACAAAGATATGGCAATGATATGTGAATCAAAACATGAGTTTGGAAACTCAAAAATATGAAGACTTGAGGTATTAGGACTCTCAAATTCGTCTGTCAAAGTCTTGCAAAACAACTCTCCCGAAGTTGGTATTTATAGGAAAAACTGATGAAGAGATCCAGAATTTTAAAACACTAAAATCTTATCCAGCGTCAGGTACACCGAACCGGTTCGGTGTCCCCTGTGAACCGGTTCGCCCCACCGAACCGGTTTGGTCTTCGGTTCGAAAAAGTGCGCTGGTCCAAGAACAAAACACTTCGCATTTCTTTAAGTCTTTTCTTGGAAAATTTTCTCCAACTTCAAATGGTCATAACTCCTTCACCGTAGCTCGGATTGAGGTGCCGTTTCTTCCAGTATCTTTGATGCGGCAAGCTCTTCAATTTTTAGTTGACCGTACCTCCGAACTATGAATGTGAAATTACGAAAATGACCTTGAACTTCCCTATCAAGCCTTATTTCACTGTTTTGACTTCCCTTGCGTTACGAGCCTAAAATCAAGGAACGTGAAGTCGTTGCGGCAGATGAGGGACTCATTAACGGAGTTGTTGAATGTTTGAAGCTAGGATTTCAGATAGAGGCCGTCGTGAGCGATCGTGTAGAGATGAGCCAAATGTATCCAAATGTAGCGGCGTACGACATACAAAACTGTAAGATAACGGACATGAGAATTATGTCCTTACAAATCTCCCGCTATGTCTATGCCGGTACATACATAAAAAAATCCGAATTATCAAATATGAAATTGCCTATACAAATCTACCCTCCCATGAACCCAAAACTGGAAAAGGTACAAATGAATAGTCTTCATCGTTTATTCTACAAATCTTCAGGAATCTCAAATCTTTTCTCATCAGGGTGTGCAATTCAGAGATCATCAATGTAGTACCTACACACATGAGATAAAGAAAAAATACCAAGTGACGTATCGAGTTTGAAATGAGATAAACATAGATACCAATATATGATAAGCATAACTCAAATCTCAAAACTCCCCCAAAATAAGATAATTCTTTCTCCCCCTTTTTATGATGTCCCCAAATAGACAAATAAGAAGAATGAATCAAACAAGCAAAATCGGGGTGTCACGGTATACAAAAAAATACAAACTATTTTTGTTTTTTGTTTTTTCAAATTTTTCATACAAAGAAAGGATACCAATATGAACAAATATGATACAAAAATCACACCATAGATTTAGACTCAAACAACCAAGTCATGGAAACGGAATGAATGGGTGTGAACACATTCGATAGGTAAATCAACTCAATCAGTCATATGTGCACGATGCATATGTGTACCCCTAACGAATGAGCATCAAACGTATCCTTAGGTGTAAAAATTTATTGAATTTAGATGACATCGTCTTATGCAAATCAAAGTCAAAGTGATTTCCACACCAATAACGTCCAAAACTATGTAGCGCATTTTCAAGCAATTCAAGGACGTGCAAACCCGTTTTAAATACTCCAACCAAACTCCCTCACAAATATTTTCTTTTAGAGGTGTTAAACTAAATTCTCAAACTTTGGAGAATTGGTGCAAAAACCTAAATGGCCCATAATTGGCATGAATATCTTTTTATTGCCTTTCAATTTTTTCGGGCTCTTTTAACCTCTTTGGACCTCGGATATTGAAATTCCTCCATTTTTTAGGTCTAATTTAACGGTGGCTTTTGCGCAAAGGATAGATGATTACCTTTCGCAGCCCCTCCCCGTTCTTAAACAAAGCACACAATCTCACAAAACGGTTCTTATATGCACAGTTTCCTTATAAAAAAAATTATCGCGCTTGGTTCGTTTTAAGGACAGGATTGAAGTGAAAACACCCAACCAACATGTGATAAGACAAGCACAATAATCAAACAAATCCGTGCATGTGTGCAATAAAGGAAACATGAGTCAAACATGTAGGAAGAAACACTTAATTACATCTTAATGACTCCAAACATTATAAAGAACAAGGATGAATTGACCTATTATCTCAAAACACTATCAAATAGTCACATGAAAAAAATGGAATGATGTTGTGACTTGGTCATCCAAAGTGTTCATCCATAAACGGTGTAAACAAAAAACTTTTTGGATTTTCTCAAAATTTTATCAAAATAAAAACTTTTTGTATTTTTTCAAACAAATTCAAACACAAGAATTTATACAAAAAGTACAAGTCATCACACTAGTAAAAATATATCATGAAACCACAACTAGTGTATGACAAACATGCAATCACAATAAACCAAAAGATTTCACATGGGGTGAATTACGTGCAAGCAAACGGGAATCGTGGACAAATAAAACATAAGCCTCTAAATCCGATTTTCTAACCCAAATTGATCTGTAACGAAGTGTGGGGGTTTCGGGAATCGAATTTATTCTTTCATTAACCTTCTTAGTTCCATTTAAAAGCTTGTAACAAAATCGCCTAAGATGACCTTGCCTACCGCAATGTGTGCAAGTGTAAATCGGGCGGTGTGTGTTACCTAAAGGTGGCCCTCTCCTCAAATTTATCGGTTGCTCTTTTCGAATTTGCCTAGGTGGGTCTCTCCTAATGATCCTAGA
Organism: Sambucus nigra; assembly: GCA_949130495.1. Taxonomy (NCBI): domain Eukaryota; kingdom Viridiplantae; phylum Streptophyta; class Magnoliopsida; order Dipsacales; family Adoxaceae; genus Sambucus; species Sambucus nigra. Next base: position 247,604,394 of record OX422210.1, read on the forward strand.
AGGTTCTCTCACAATGTTCTTAAGGGGTGCTTTCCTAACAACTTTAGGTGCCTCTTTCTTAACAAACTTAGGAGGCTCTCTCACACGTGTGGGAATGGGTGCAACATATTTTTCAAGACCAATGCCACCCCTATCAGTTTTGATCTCGACTGTGCCTAAAATCTTATCAAGTTTTTCAAACCTAGACTCCAAATCAAATTTCACTTTACTTGAATCTTTCAATTTCACCTGAAGTTCACCTATCCTAGATTCAAGTACTCGTTTAGAATCCTCAAACTCTAAAATCTCCTTTTTCATAGTCTCCATCAACCCTCTAAGACTATCTCTCTCACCCTCGACGTACTCAAGCTTCTCTTTCAAAATTTTCACATGAGCCCTAAGTTCTTTAATTAAAAAATCATTATTTTTTATGGCACACTCTTTCAATTGAGCTTTCAATTTCAAATTTTCTTTCTTTGTTTTCAAAGTTTCAGCATAAAGTTCATTGTAAGCAGTTTGCAAGTCATGCTCATCTACACTTTCCTCCTCACTTTCATCTACACTCCCATCACTTTCACTATCATCACTAATCACACGGATGGGAAACTCTCGCCTAGAAGCATAAAAAACTTCTTCTTTAGAATCACAATCACTAAGGGTAGAAACATGAGAAATCGATTTATTCAATTTCTTCTTTAAATTTGTGGTACACTCAAGTAACGTGTGACCAACACCCTCACAACAAGGACACTTCTCAGATTCGTTTTCAACAGAAGATTTAAAACAAGAGTTTGTGTGAATTTTCCAAATTTTTTCAAAAATTTGACATCGAAGATCATCAAAACCATCAAAAGCCATTTTTGTGCAAAATCAGAATCAAATCACAATAACTTAGTGCAACAGGCTCTGATACCAATTTGACGACGTGATAAGTCAAATTGTATCACAAAAAAATAAATCCTTGAAAAATCAGGATCACGCGGTAAATTAGCGTAACCCGCTCTGATACCAATTTGACGACGTGAGAGGTCAAATTGTATCAAAAAAAATCCTTTAAAAAACAGGATCACGCGATAAATTAGCGTAACCCGCTCTGATACCAATTTGAGAGAGCAGCAGCAGCGGAAATATTGCGACTTCTCAAATAAAAACCAATTTTAATTAAACCCAAATTTTAGTTAAACCCTAAGACATGCATCTAGATGATTTATCAAATAAAATATAGCATGCAGAATAAAAACAAACAATTTCAGGAAAAATCCCCGAAGGGCAAAACCTTTTATTTCTAGAACTTTAAAGAATTTACAAGACCATTGACTTACATACAACCTGATAATCGCCCACAAGTGTAACGCACGGTGTCTTCGGTAAACCTTCAAAGCAACGGCTAGAAATGGTGTGACACAGAAATACCCGCAGGTGTCGGTTCCTATGTCGGCGGCTGGAAATTTCCCTTTCCAGGAGGGCAGCAATGAAGAAGAGAACGACTTCTCCACAAGGGTTGAACAAACCAAAGTTTGTTCTTGGGTTACAAAGGATTCACAAAGATATGGCAATGATATGTGAATCAAAACATGAGTTTGGGAACTCAAAAATATGAAGACTTGAGGTATTAGGACTCTCAAATTTATCTGTCAAAGTCTTGCAAAACAACTCTCCCGAAGTTGGTATTTATAGGAAAAACTGATGAAGAGATCCAGAATTTTAAAACACTAAAATCTTATCCAGCGTCAGGTACACCGAACCGGTTCGGTGTCCCCTGCGAACTGGTTCGTCCCACCAAACCGGTTTGAGCTTCGGTTCGAAAAAGTGCGCTGGTCCAAGAACAAAACACTTCGCATTTCTTTAAGTCTTTTTCTTGGAAAATTTTCTCCAACTTCAAATGGTCATAACTCCTTCACCGTAGCTCGGATTGAGGTTCCGTTTCTTTCAGTATCTTTGATGCGACAAGCTCTTTAATTTTTAGTTGACCGTACCTTCGAACTATGAATGTGAAATTACGAAAATGACCTTGAACCTCCCTATCAAGCCTTATTTCACTGTTTTGACTTCCCTTGCGTTACGAGCCTAAAATCAAGGAACGTGAAGTCGTTGCGGCAGATGAGGGACTCATTAACGGAGTTGTTGAATGCTTGAAGCTAGGATTTCGGATAGAGGCCATCATGAGCGATCGTGTAGAGACGAGCCAAATGTAGCGGCATACGACATACAAAACTGTAAGATAACGGACATGAGAATTATGTCCTTACAGTAGTCCTCTGATTATTTCTCCTTCACTAGCCACATGCATTCTTCTTAGACAATATGGATATTTCCTTTAAAATTTATAAAGTCTACATAAAACTTCATTGTAGTACTATATCTCTATTACTGCATTTCTACATATACCACATGTTCTAGTAATCATACTCGTGCACATTCATCACTCTTAAATGTTTAAAAAGTATCCATCATTCATCAACGATACACATGTTATAAAGTATTATAACATGGATATTTAGTAAAATAACTTGTCACAAACTTATCCATGTGATAAGAAGTCCATAATACACACAACATCAATAATATTCATTGGTAACCTAGCATATTCAATATGCTATATTTATAACTAGCTAGCTCTACAATACCTGACATACGTAAGTTGTAGGCAAGATGGTATTATTACACATATATATCAACACAGTTCATGTTACGCTATCTCTTCATGCAACTTGTCACTCGATTATAGGTCAGAGCATAGTATAGAATGATTTTTATATCTACGTTGACCCAATGAAGCATCAAACTTGTACAACACCTTATATGACCGTAATTCTTCCAATACAATTCACATACAACATACATTTAAATAAAATATCTTATCTCGTACTATTACCACAACTCAAAATCCAGTTGCAATATTCTAAATATATATAATGTAATAATATCCTTTTAATTTTATTACTAATAACAATTTAGTAATTAGGATGTCACTCATTCCATCCATACTTGTAAACATCAAAATTATATGTTCACATTCACATTATCTCCTATTTTGCATTCATAACAATTTAAAACATCTTCGAACATGAGATTTAAGATATTCTTTACTAAGCAATTTTTTCATTATTTCTTTGATAAATATAAATCTTATCATTTACCATTCACATGCCTGAACAACCATAATTTCTAATTCAAAATTCATAACTCTCAATGTTAACAACAAGTTATAAAACTATTTCTCAATAGACATTAATACGATACCCTGCGTATTACCTAACATGTATCTCGAATTAACATGGATATTGTCAATTACATAGTCATTATTGTGTTACATTATTCATCTTGAAAATTACACAAATGACTCATGTGGAATATTATTCACATAAGTTGGTCTTTACTCATGTTGATCATAAGAATATTCATCCAACATTTCCACTTTTTTCAAAATAGTCCTTAAGATAACATCATTTTTAATTCCTACAAATTATCTTGTCTTAAGATTTTCACACATTCATTGTTTCGTCACAATTTATCATACATATCATGTGATTTAATTATTTTGAATCTAATTAACAATGTTAATCATTCACATGCTCTGTTTATATATGCCATTATAAAATAATACAACCCTATTTCATAATATAATTCCACCATCTTAACATAATTTGAATGTTATTATCATATTCTTATTATTAGTATTTCTTTCACATTCTTCCCAACATAAACCACGTTTCATACATTGTACCAACTTCGATTCAAATTAATCCTCCCAATTAATCATGTAGAAAGTTTACATGATATACAGGTTCGACAAATCACACATTGATATCCTAATACATTTATATTTATGTATAATTAACAAATCTAGTTATAACTGATTAGTCCTAACTCACACCCTTTACAAGCATCAAACAATTCATCTTTACTTCTAGACACACCTTAATAACATATTCATATTAACAACAACTATAAATCAAAATATCATGCCTTTTAGTTTTCAAGCATCATTTCTTTCATAACCAATCATGTGTTTAATATTTATGAATTCATAGATATTTACACCCCATAATGTATTCTTTTTAAGAATCTCTTTTAATATCACTGTTTACGTTCTTCTCTAGGTCTCTTTTCTAATCATTTGTACAATTAATCATACTTCTTATAATATTTCATATTTGTAAGGACAAATTTCTGAATTGAATCAATTTGTACGTATTGGTTTTATTTCGTGTTTGGATAAAACTTATTTGATTCATAGGTTAGGACTTGAGGGATGTGTCCTTTAAGCCTATGATGTGTGATTGATGAATATGTGGCAAAACTAAAGCGACATGAAGGTTACATTGGATTATATCACTAGTTTTCGTCTTCAACATCTACGGAATCTCAATGAAGGTATGAATGCATATTAGTATTTGATCCCCAGATATGTTTCGGTATTGTTTTGTAAAAGTTATTTGAGGCCTTTTTGTAAAATGTTTTTGGAAGAAAAATATTGTTTGGTTTTAGTTCCTTCAAACGAGATGTGAATGTCTTTAGATCAACCTTCAAATGGACATCAGACGAGGTATTTCCTTCAATTAGAGCTATATTGTTCAAAGCTCGTTCGAAACTCGTTAGAATCAGATTAACATATTCGTTCAAACGAGGTTTTTATTGGTTCTAATGGGATTAGGTTTTCATTAGAATGAACCATATGATTTAATTTGTTCGAGTCTCCTCAAAAAATGTCTCGCCTCAAAATTTGTGTTTTCTATAAATACTGAAGTCTGGCATCAATTTTCATAAAGGCCTGTTCCAAAAATATTTTTTGAAGATAAATCTTGTGCCTACCAAGCTCTAATTTACACCCAAGTTTGACATCCAAGAATACTACATCTATATATCTATTTGAGATCTCTTCATCATTGCACCATATCTATTTTCTCTTTATACTGTGAGCATTTCGAGCGGTGGAGACCGTATTTTTGTTAAGCGGAAGTTAGGATGGTCACGAGACAAGTAAGATCAATGGGATACCGAGACATAGGAATGTGCCTACATTGTGGCTATTGGAAGGCATTTAACAGTGGCTGCAAAGAAGGCTACAAGGAACAAGTAAGCACATGAAGGCTTAAAGGCATCGATTCTGTGAGTAAGTCAAAGTTGTTCTTTTAAATAGACCTACGTCATACTGAACTTGTGTGGTTGGGCCATTCAAGGTTTTTCCTATTATGGGTTTTCCTCATACATTGCCATGTTATGGTTTGCTTATTTTATTCTTGCTTATACTCACTATATGCATGCTTAGGTTGAGACTAAAATTGGCAAAAAAAAAATTAACACTACGCTTGGGTTTTGTTTAGCTGCAAAGTTTATTAATATTGTGAAAAATTAAAAATTGGTGGTGTTTCTATTAAAACTATATGGCACACTAACTTTCTCAAATTGGTATCAAAGTAGGTTATACTAGCTTACAGTGCTACGTTCCTGATTTGTGCTTGTTTAGGGATTAAATGGTTTTTAACCGAGAGGATAGTTCTATTAGCCAGCATATATCATTTGATGGGCCAAATAATCCCTATTGGAAGGCTGGGAGGAATTTTTTCTTGAAATCTATAGATGAGAATGTTTGAAACTCGATTGAGTATGAGTGGACTCGTCCCACTGAAGGTGGTGCTCCTAAAGCGTATGCCACCCAGACAACGACTGAAAATAACGCCTCAACTTTTAATTCCATGGGTATGAATTCTATTTTTTACGTTGTGACTGCAGAAGAGTTTAGACGCAATATGACTAATGAGATCACTAAGGCTACTCAGGAAATATTGCGATCCACACACGAGGGAACAAATACTCTAAGGGTTTCCAAGTTACAAAATTTGACGACAAAGTTTGGAATGATTAAAATGTTAGAGAATGAGTCTTTTAATGAGTTCTATGCAAATTTATCGAATATTTTCAACTCCTCATTGAGTCGACCCCCGATTCTAGGGTTGTGAGAAAAATATTAAGATTGTTACCTGAAGATTTAGTGCTAAGGTCATGGTCCTAGAGTCCCTAGGTGGTAGCAATGCTATGAGAGTTCAAGAACTTATAGGTGGTCTTCAAACCAATGAGATGAACATGAGTCCTCCAACGAAGAAAGAAAAAGTTATTGCCGTGAAATCTCGAAAAGAGATTGTGTCGGATCTCGATAGTATTGGTTCTATAGCTAGGTTTTTTATACAGTGTAAATATTTCATATTTATCCTCATAATTTAGGTATTTTTATGGTCCTTTATGGTGTAATTATGATGGATTTATCTCATATTCATGCTACTGACCCTATTCGGTAAGTATTTCTTATTTTTTGTATTTCTCGTGTATTTTACAAGTATTTCATGCAACAAAATGGGGGAGAGAAATTGGAATAAATAAAGAAAATAAGGAAAGGAAGTCCCAGGGCAGAAATGCAAATTTATAACCTGAACCCGAATGCAGAGCCTGAAGAAAAGTTGAAAATCTATACTGCACGAGCACATTGGAAGAAACGGAACCCAATTTTGAGCTACGGTTGAGAAGTTATGAGCAATTGAAGTTGAGAAAAATCTAGGGGAAAATTTGTAATTAATTCAGTATGCAAATCGGTTTGGATTCAATGGAATTGGTTCTGAAAGGTAACTAATACTGGGGACCAAGAGAACCAATTCGGAATTCACAATTTTGTCATTTTTCATGAATTTTTAATGAGAGTTTGTTTGGTTTTAAACACTTGTAAAAGCAACCCTAAGCATAGTAGTTTTGCAATTAGACTTTAGTTAGACAACTTTTAACCTACTTTTAGAGGGATATAAAGGCAAGGAAGATAAGAGGCAAGAAGATCATCAAGAGACTAGTGTTTTGTCATTATTTTGCACTCTATTCATAAATATAAGTAATTATTCCTTTATTTTCTTTCAAGATCCATTCTTTCTAAGTTATACTTGTGATTTCTCCTGCAATATTGTTAGTTATATGTGTTCTTGCATTCCTTATGTCACAATGATTCCATGCAATGTAGAATTCATGCTTAATATTAGATTTTCCATGTACGGCTAGGTTTTTAGTGGGTTGGGATTAATGAACCCAACCTAGATGTTATGGAAAGACCTAAAACTTGATAACATTAAATAAATAATTAGAGACTTGACACTAGGTCTAAACAAATATTGTACGCCTTTTAACTTCATTTGTCGTAGGTAAGTAGAGTGTTTAAGGGTACGATACGCCTGTCGACATTTGTCATTCACTTTGGATTTATTTTTTACTATTTATTGTACGGAGTACAATCCTCATATATATAGTGCTTTGATAAATTTGAGGACTTTTTCAGTTACTTTCTCGGTTTTTGAAAGTTTTATATTCGATAAAATTGTCGACGGTTCAGGCAAGTGTATTCCAATCCCACTTTTCTCATATACTTTAAAATCAAAACTTTCTTTCGTTATTGCAACTTAGTTAATTATCCTTTATTATTTAGATCATATTAGTTAATTAGATTTTCCATAACATCACCACTTTTTCTTTTCCCTTTTCTGAGTCGAGAATTAGGTTTTAGACTTCTTTCTTAGTAGTCATTACGAGTCTTTGTCTTAGTCCTTATGTTCGATACCTGACTTGCTCAGATTATTACTTATGCGACCGGCTTACACTTGAGTTGTATTTATATGCACTAGAGATACTTTATTAGTCGCGTCATGTTTTTGGAGCCATTGTCGATTTAGGCCCCTTATTCTATGCGGAAAGTATTTTTAAGGATGACAAAATAATTTTCTTTTCATGAAAAACCTTTTTCTAATTTTTAATTCGTACCAAGTTGTGAACTAATTTTAACTTAAACCAATGTTATCTTGATTAATCCTAAACATGCATCTATTGATTAAAGCAAGTAAAATAAAGTAAAGAATACTCACAATGCCAGATGTATGAGGAAACCACTAAGGGAAAAAACCTCGAACGGCCCAATCCAGACAATCACGATGCGGAATTATAAGGAACAGATAACAGTCTTACTCAACGACTCGATCCCCACAAGACTTAACACTCTTCGTATCTTCAACCACTCCTCCACAATTCCCATGCAGAAAGTCCTTCTTCCACGATGCTCGTTAACAACACATGTGTCCACATATGTCTCGATGTCCACCGATATGACTTATAACGTATACGATGCTGAAAAATAACTCCTTTGCTTCTTCACCACAAAACCCAATGTTCAAGTGTAGAACAAACTCTTCTTGGTGCAAACAAAGATCACTATAGCATATAGTAATGAAATCTCGGACCTTTGAAACTTTAAGGATGTTTTAAACTTAGAAAACCTTAGAAAAATTTGTGCAGAAAATGTAATGGTTCGTAAACTGTTTTTAAGACTGCACACCTTTCGAAACTCTGAGAAAATACGCTACAAAAAAATTTAAGTCGATGTCTTGCTCAAACGACTGCTATTATCGTTTGAATGACTGACACGTGTGTTTTATTTTAACATAATTGTAAACCATCTTTATCTCAAAATAAACGAACTGTAAATGTTTTCAAACTATTTTAAAAACATTGTAAAATTATTTCTTTAATAAAATAACATCCTTAAACATTTTAAAATAAATTCAGACTCCCATTAAAATTATGCAATAATACCTGAGTGATCTCGGAACGCCATTTGACTTGAAGACAAAATATACACCATAAAATTGGCATGATAAATCTTTGAAGCTTTATCGCACCGTCTTCAATAAACTTCAATACATCATAGTCTATGCGGGATCGTGACAGTAAAAAATACGACCTATAACTCAAATGTCTTTTGTTCCGAGAATAAGTCAAGTAAATATACAATGGACTTAATTGGAAATTTTGTCCTTAAAAATCTCCCCATTTCACTATTCCGGGACAAAACCAACGGTGGAATGCCTAAGTCGGGTCGTCAAGCCGTATGACGCTTAAATGCCATCCCATAAACCCAAAATCAAGAAATACAGGACAAGACTAGTACATGATGGCCTGGTAAGCATGAACTGTCTGAATGTGATGTTAGTCTTGAAATCTCCAATCTCTAAAGTATACCTACACACATGAAATAGACAAATACCACGTGAAGTATGGAGGAACAAATGATATAAACCAATATGTAAAATTAAGTTCAAATCATTTGTTATGTGATCAAAACATGATATCAATATGTAAACAACATCTAAATCAGGATACCAATTTGTACCAATGCAAAAAAATATGATACCAATTTGTGTAAACTAATTAATATAAACATGAAAGCATATGATCACAAATATGATACCAAAAAATAATGCAACAAAGTCTATGTGCTCAATCAAAAAAATCTCCCCCTACATCACATACATCTCTCCCCTTTTTTGTCTTGAATAGACAACCCGGTAAAAAGATAAACATATCTAACATGAGATAATCAATGAAGTGTATCTAGATATCAATGAAACAACTGCTTAATAATGATCAGGAATATCAAATTCGTAGCTAGAAAATAAAAATCACACACCACGAATCAACAATCTAAGTAGGTATGACTAAATGAACACAATGCAGAAAAGATGTAATCAATATGAATCTGCATATAAACTGTCCAAAAGCAACCCATAAGTACCAAAAAATATACTAATATGAACTAGGGTATTGAAACAGCAGAAAACAGAGAAAAAAATTCTCCTCGATGTCGCTCGAATGAGACTGCTTTGTCGTTCGAACGACAGAGGCTTCTTGCGAGATGGCTTCGCGCAACATCTGTTTCTCGCTCGAACGAGAAAAATAAAGTCTCACATCCAGTACTAAAAATTAAACAATTTCGCCCAGCATTCTTGAAAAAACTAACTGGAAGTGGTAGAAAACTGCAAAACAGTAAAAACAATATGAGTTACATGCTAACATAGTGCCGATGTACTCAAACATGAACATGGAATTTATGGGCGTGAACTACAACAAATGAATAACAATTCCAAGACATTGAAACGGTCAAGAAGCTCTAATTGATATCAATAAATCATCAAACTTTATTTTAGCCGTATGTAACATTTAAAGTGTGAGCTAAATGAACTAAACAATCAAACATGCACACAAATCTAGAACTTTAACGATTTTACAAACAATAACATCATGATATGATTTTTCAACGTTAGGATTTGTGGTGCAAACCCGTTTAAATTATACATCCAAACTCCCTCAAATATATTATATTTTCTTTTGCAATGAACATAAACTAATTTGGCCCATATTTTGGCATAAGATTTTTTTATTGCCTTTAATTGTTCTTTCCTCTTTTAAACTGTGGCTTTCACGATGAGTCAATTTCACACTCTCGCAGCCCTTTCCTGTGAACACTCATCATTTTTTCAATTTATATCCTCATGGTAAACGGTTCTTACATGCACACCTCCTCCTTAAGTCTACTTACACATAAATGACAAAATTGAGATAAGAATGTCTCACCAACCTCAAATATGCAAGAGATGTCAAACATTCATATAAACTCGTGCATGTGTGCAAGGATGGCACATATACAAAGTCGAATTAAAATGCATATCAACTTCAAAACAACCCCATAATACAATGATTAAGATCATTCTAAGCATCAATAATTATGACCAAATGTCCTAGCCACGTGAATAACGAAAGGATGGGGGTCCAAGCACACCAATATGCCACATCAAACATGTAAACTCACAACACAAAAAAATAATCGAATATCTTTTTGGTTTTTTCAACATATTTTGACTCAAATAAAAGTAAAATCTTTTTGTATTTTCTCAAAGAAAATTTTAAAACCAAAAATATTTTTGTATCTTTCGAATAAGTCTCAATAAATGAAAAATATAATACAAAATGATACACATGTCATGATACTAGTAAGAAATAAATCATGATGCAAAGACTAGCCTATGACAAAATAGAAAACACAATCATCCTTTAGATTTAGCATTGGAAGAATCAAGTGTAACAATATAGAACCATGAAGTTTAAGTCCTTAAGCCTTTTAGTTCGATTTCCTAACCTAAGTAGGTGTCAAATTATGCATGGGAATATTCCCAACCGAAATAACTTTATTCCTTAACTTCCTAGAAGCATTCCTAAGGTCATAGCAAAAACGTCTTACGTGACCTTTCCTACCATAATGTGTGTAAGTGTAAAGACGAAGGGAGTGAAAACCAAAATGTCGACCTTTCCTCACGTTCCTAGTGGGCTCTCTCACATGATTAGTATTGGCTTTGGTAATGGGAGAAACTCTATCATTGTAGCCTGTACCAAACCTATCACTTTTGATATGGAGGATTCCTAACATCCTATCTAACATCTCCGACCTAGATTCCAAGTCAAACTTAACCTTACTTGAGTCTTTCAACTTCTCTTCTAACTCACAAATCCTAGACTCAAGCACACACCTAGAATCCTCTAACTCTGTAATCTCCTTTTTCAAAGTCTTCATCAAACCTCAAAGACCATCTCTCTCTTTCTCCACATATTCTAGATTCTCCCTAAGCATCCTCTCCCATTCCCTAAGATCCTCAATCAAAACATCATTATTTTCTACGGCATGCTCATTCAACCTAGCTTGCAATTTATAATTTTCCTTTTTCACCTTTACCTCCACGACATATAATTCATTAAAGGAAACTTGTAACTATTTCACATTAAGCTCCTCTTCCTCACTAGTTTCACCCTCACTCACTTGGGATTCAATGGCCTCAGAAATTTCATGCACATGAGAATCTTCATGGAAAGGTTTATCGTCGTCGCTCACATGATATTCCAAGAAAGAAAGAAACTTTCTCTCATTGGGGGAACTATCTCCCTCTTTTGAATCACAATCACTTAAGGAGGCACTATAAGCTATCGATTTCTTGCCTTCTTTCTTAAGTCTAGTGGGACACTCGACAACTTTGTGACCATACCCCTCACACCCAAAGCACCTATCTCACTCAACACTATTAAATTTCTCACTCTTATCTTTAGGGGTGGAATCTACCTTGTTGTTCTCGAATTTCTCAAAATTTTTGGCATCTTTTTATTGCTTTTGAAATTTAGAAATTTTTTGCACTTCTTTGTCAACTAGGCAACATCCTCAAAATCAGAATCGGCATTCGAAACTTATGTCTCCTCCTTTTGGGCTTTCAAAGCAATGCCATTTTCTCTCTTTGGAACTTTCTTGGAGGTAAACATATCGAATTCGTAGGTTTGTAATTCATCTAGAATTTCTTCAAGTTTCGTCGAATTAAGCATTCGTGGGGAGTTTTAAACGGTCAGTTTTGCATCAAACCTGCTCGAAAAAAATCTCAAAAATTTCTTTATCACGTGGTTATCGGGAATATTCTCTCCTAAGTTAAACGACGAGTTGACAATATTAGACAACCTAGCATAAAACTCATAAAACGAATGACTCTCTAACATCTTAATCATCTAAAAATATGTAGTGGAGTTTTATAGCCTAGACTCCCTAACTGTGCTAGTGCCCTCATGAGTAAGTGAAAGTGTATCCCAGGTCTCTTCTTAAGTTTCACAAGTCATGATTCTATTGTACTCTTTCGGTGTAACATGTGAAGAAATTACATGCAGACCCTTAGAGTTGTAAAGTGCAAGCCTAAATTCAGCCTCAGTCCATGACTCAATGGGTTTCAAACTAGTGACCTCAATCTCTTGTGTGAGTAGTGGACACCAACCCATTTCAACCGCTAACCATACATGCTCATCAATGGATTTTAAAGCATTACTCAATCGCATTTTCCAATAAGCATAATTTGTGCCATAAAAAATAGGAGCACAAAAACTTTCAAAACCACCAAAATTCATCAAGAAAAGCACAAGGGATCAACCCAAATATGATACTAAAATAATGAAACAAAGTTTATGTGCTCAATTAACAAAATATCCTCCTATATCACATACATCTCTCCCCTTTTTTGTCTCGAATAGACAACCCGATGAAAAGATAAACATATCTAACATGAGATAATCAATGAAATGTATCTAGATATCAATGACACAACTAGCTTAATAATGATCAACAATATCAAACCCATAGCTAGCAAACAAAAATCACACAATATAAATCAACAATGTAATCAAGTGTGACTAAATGAACGCAATGCAAAAAAATGATGTAATCAATATGAATCTGCATATAAACTGTCCAGAAGCAACCCATCAATACCAAAAAATATACCAATATGAACCAGGGTATTCAAACAGTAGAAAACAGGGAAAAAATTCTTATGGATGTTACTCGAACTAGACAGCCTTGTCGTTCAAACGACAGAGGCTTCTCGCGAGATGGCTTCGTGTGACATCTGTTTCTTGCTCGAACGAGAAAATCAAACTCTCACATCCAATTATAAAAAAAAAACAATTTTGCCTACCCAAAAAAATTCTTGAAAAAACTAATTGGAAGTGGCAGAAAAATGTAAAACAGTAAAAACAATATGAGTTACATGCTAACATAGTACCGATGTTATCAAACATGAACAAGGAATGTATGAGCGTGGACTATAATAAATGAATCACAATTCCAACACAACGAAACGATCAAGAAGTTGTAATTAATACCTATAAATAATCAAACTTTATTTTAGCCATATCTGACATTTATAGTGTGACCTAAATGAACTAAACAATTAAACATGCACACTAATCTGGAATTTTGACGATTCTGCAAACAATAGCGCCATGATATGATTTTTCAACGTTAGGATTCGTGGTGCAAACCCATTTAAATTATCCATCCAAACTCCCTCAAATATATCATATTTTTCTTTTGGAATGAACATGAACTAATTTGTCCATTATTTCGGCATAAGATTTTTTTATTTCCTTTAATTTTTCTGGGCTCTTTTAAATAGTGGCTTTCACGACGAGTCAATTTTACACTCTTGCAGCCCTTTCCCGTGAACACTCATCATTTTTTCAATTTCTATCCTCATGGTAAATGGTTCTTACATGCACACCTCCTCCTTAAGTCTACTTACGCATTTATGACAAAATTGATATGATAACGTCTCACCAAACTCAAATATGCAAGAGATGTCAAACATCCATATAAACTTGTGCATGTGTGCAAGGATGGCATATATAAAAAGTCGGATCAAAATGCAGATCAACTTTGAAACAACCCCACAATACAATAGTTAAGATTATTCTAAGCATCAATAATTATGACCAAATGTCCTATCCATGTGGATAATGAAAGGATGGGGATCCAAGCACACCAATATGCAACATCAAACATGTAAACTCTCTAAACAAAAAAATATAATCAAAAATATTTTTGGTTTATTCAATATATTTTGACTCAAATAAAAGAAAAATCTTTTTGTATTTTCTCATAGAAAATTTTAAAACCAAAAATATTTTTCTATTTTTCGAATAAGACTCAATAAATGAAAAATATAATTCAAAATGATACATATGTCGTAACACTAGAAAGGTATAAATCATGATGTAAAGACTAGCATATGACGAACATGGCAACACAATCATCCTTTAGATTTAGCATGGGAAGAATCAAGTGCAACCAAATGAGAACTAAAGCCTCTAAGTCCGGTTTCCTAACCCAACTAGGTGTGAAATTATGCATGGGGGTTTGGGGGACCGAAACTACTTTATTCCTTAACCTCCTAGTAGCATTCCAAAGGTCATAGAAAAAACATCTTAGGTGACCTTTCCTACCGCAATGTGTACAAGTGTAAAGACGGCATGAATAATTACCAAAATGTCGACCTTTCCTCACGTTCCTAGTGGGATCTCTCACATGATTAGTATTGGCTTTGGGAATGGGAGCAACTCTATCATCGTAGCCTGTACCAAACCTATCACTTTTGATATGGACGATGCCTAACATCCTATCTAACATCTCCGACCTAGATTCCAAGTCAAACTTAACCTTACTCGAGTCTTTCAACTTCTCTTCTAACTCACTCACAAATCCTAGACTCAAGAACACACCTAGAATCCTCTAACTCTAGAATCTCCTTTTTCAAAGTCTTCATCAAACCTCAAATACTATCTCTCTCTTTCTCCACACATTCTAGATTATCACTAAGCATCCTCTCCCATTCCCTAAGATCCTCAATCAAAACATCATTATTTTCTACGGCTTGCTCATTCAACCTAGCTTTCAATTTAGAATTTTCCTTTTTCACCTTTACCGCCTTGACATATAATTCATTAAAGGTAACTTGCAACTCTTTCACAACAACCTACTCTTCCTCACTAGCTTCACCCTCACTCGCTTTGGATTCAACAGCCTCGAAAGTGTCATGCACAAGAGAATCTTCAAGGAAAGATTTATCGTTTTCGCTCACATGACATGCCAAGAAAGTAATAAATTTTCTCTCATTGGGGGAACTCTCTCCCTCTTTAGGATCATTACCACTTAGGGAGGCACTATAAGCTATCATTTTCTTTCCCTCTTTCTGAAGTCTCGTGGGACACTCGGTAACTTTGTGACCATAACCCTCACACCCAAAACACCTATCGGACTCAACCCTATTAAATTTCTCACTCTTATCTTTAGGGGTGGAATCTACATTGTTGTTCTTATATTTCTCAAACTTTTTGGCATCTTTCAATTGCTTTTGAAATTTAAGAAATATTTTCAACTTTTTTGCGAACAATGCGACATCCTCAAAATCTGAATCGGAATCATCATCTGAAACTTTAGTCTCCTACTTTAGGGCTTTCAAATAAATTCCCTTTTCTTTCTTTGGTACTTGCTTGGAGGTAAGCATATCAAGTTCATAGGTTTGTAAGTCACCTACAATCTGTTCAAGTTTCATCGAATAAAGCATTCCTAAGGAGTTTAAAATTGTCACTTTTGCATCAAACCTGCTCGAAAAAAATCTCAAAATTTTCTTTATCACATGGTTATCAAGAATATTCTTTCTTAAGTTAAACGACGAGTTGACAATATTAGACAAGCTAGTATAAAACTCAGAAAATGACTCACTCTCTAACATCTGAATCATCTAAAAATATGTGGTGTGGTTTTGTAGCTTAGACGCCCGAACCGTTCTAGTGCCCTCATAAGTAAGTGCAAGTGTATCCCTAGCCTCTTTTGAAGTTTCACAAGTCATGATTCTATTATACTCTTTCGGTATAACATGTGAGAAAATTACATGCAGACCCTTAGAATTGTAAAGTGTAAGCCTATGTTCAGCCTCGGTCCATGACTCAATGGATTTCAAACTAGTGACCTCACCCTCTCGTGTGACTGGTGGAGACGAAACCATTTCAATCGCTAACCAGTCATGCTCATCAATGGATTTTAAAGCACTTCTCATTCGTGTTTTTCAATAAGCATAATTTGTGCCATAAAAAATAGGAGCACGAAAACTTTTAAACCACCAAAATTCATCAAGAAAAACACAAGGGATCAACATAATAAAAATATGTTACTAGCTCTTATACCAATTTGTAGGCCCCTTTTTCTATGCGGAAAGTTTTTTTAAGGATGACAAAATAATTTTCTTTTTATGAAAACCCTTTTTCCAATTTTTAATTCGCACCAAGTTGTGAACAAATTTTAACTTAACCAAATTTTATCTTGATTAATCCTAAACATGCATCTAGTGATTAAAGCAAGTAAAATATAGTAAAGAATACTCATAGTGTCGGATGTACGAGGAAACCACTAAGGGAAAAAACCTCGAACAGCCTAAGCTAGACAATCACTATGATGTGGAAGTATAAGAAACAGACAGAAGTCTTACTCAATGACTCGATCCTCATGAGACTTGACGCTCTTATAATCGACAACCAATCCTCCATAGTGCCCATGCGAAAAGTCCTTCTTCCAATATGCTCGTCCATAACACACGCGTCCACGTATGTCTCGGTGTCCACTGATATGGCTTGTAACGTCTAGGATGTTGAACACAAACTCCTTCACTTCTTCACCGCAAAACCCAATGTTCAAATGTAGAACAAACTCTTCTTAGTGCAAACAAAGATCATTATAGCATATAGTAATAAAAGCTCGGATCTTTGAAGCTCTAGGGATGTTTTAGACCTAGAAAACCTTAGAAAACTTTGTGGAGAAAATGTACTAGTTCGTAAACTGTTTTCTAGACTGCACACCTTTTGAAACTCTGAGAAAACGTGCCTTAAATAAATTTTTTAAGTCTGTGTCTCGCTCAAACGACATCCCTATGTTGCTCGAATGACTGTTATGGTCGTTTGAACAATTGACACGTGTGTTTGATTTTAACACAACTCTAAACCATCTTTATCTCAGAATAAATAAAGTGTAAACATTTTCAAACTCGTTTAAAAAACATTTTTAAATTATTTTTTTAATAAAATAACATCCTTAAAAATTTTGAAATAAATTCCGAGTCCCATTAAAATTACACATTCAAACCTGAGTGATCTCGAAACGCAATTTGACTTGAAGATAAAATATGCACCATAAAATCAACATGATAAATCTTTGAAGCTTTGCTTAAACGTCTTCAATACGTCATAGTCTGTATGGGATCATGACGATAAAAATTTTGACTTATGACTCAAACGTGTTTTGTTTCGGGAATAAGTCAAATAAACATACGACGAACTCAGTTGGAAATTTTGTCTTTGCAGTCGGGGACTGGGTAGACATACTAGGTTAGATCGAATTAATTTAATATTTTGACTCCAATCCATTAAAAAAATCCAAAATCCAAAAAAATCATAAAACCAAAATGTGCAAAAAAATCATAAAAAATTAAAAATATTTAAAAAATCTTCTCTCCATCCTTAAATGCAAAATACCCCTCCAAACCTCTATCTCCCTACCATTCACGAAAATCCAAAAATCGAGCTCACCTCTAATAGCCCACACACCCCAAACTCACCTTCCTTTTGGGTTCAACCTCCTACACCGCATAACTCCATCACAAGACACACAATGAGTTACACATCTAGGGAGTTTGGTGAGAGCATAATGTCTGACAATGTTAGTTTTAGGACGAGTAAAGGTGTGATGCATTATTTTCCCATAAGAGACCTCTTATATCCTGAAAAACGTGACGTTATGGTGTGTGATAATTTATTAAATAAATTCGCAATTTTTCAAGTAAACCTTATTTAATTGGAGTCTATTTCTAAACCAAAGTAATTTAGCCCCTAAACATGCATCTATGTGTGTGCGTGTGTCAACCCATAAATAGATAAAGCATGTGACACAAATTTAAGGAAAAATCCCCGAAGGGAAAAACCTTTTATTTCTAGAACTTTGAAGAATTCACAAGACCATTGACTTACATACAACCTGATAATCTCCCACAAGTGTAACGCACGGTGTCTTCGTCAAACCTCCAAAGCAACGGCTAGAAATAATATCGGCTGGAATCTCCTGCAAGAACTCCAGGTGGTCAGCAATGAAGAAGAAAACGGCTTCTCCACAAGTGTGAACTTTATAAGGACTCCCTCCACAATAGCACGCATCTCTCTGGTTGTAGAGTTCTCCCCACAAAGATTAAACAAAAGAAAAATATGTTCTTGGGTTCCACAAAATAACTCACACAAAAGTAATTGGGATTTTTGTCAATTGTAAACAAAACTAATATTTGAACCCTTAAATTGTTGGAGAAAAAAACTTTTCTGCCAAATAATATTTATCGAAGAGATTTTGGGAAAATAAACAAAACAAAAGTTTTAAAACTTACCAACTATTTCTCCACTGAAAAACACAGGCTAGCTATCCATTTTATAAGAAATTTTGAGGCCATTAATGTACAGAAGTAAGCCAGCGTGTTAGACAAAAAGACACATTGCTCGAACGAGAAGCCCATCTCACTCGAACGAGATACGCGTGTCGCTCGAACGACTACGCACGACATCTCAATGTCGTTCGAAAGAGATGGTGATCTCGTTTGAACGACCTTGGCATCAAAACCGAGGTCTGGTTACTGCCTTAGAAAATTTCCTCAAAACTTTTCAAAACACATTTTTTCTAAAACAATTAATAACCTTTTTTGAACAAAAACATTTTTATATAAAAGCTTTTTAAAACTTATTTTAAAAATATCCCGACACTCTTAATATGAAATGTAAATGAAACTTTAAAATATTATCTTACCAAATGTCATATTGTTGGGCTTGAATGTTGAAGACAACTTGTAATTTGGATCGTCTTTTGTAGATATAATCTTCTGAATTCTTTGACGACTCGTAGCGGTATACAACATAATAAATTGTGACGGACATTCATAAAATTATGTCCTTACAAATCTCCCCCTATGTCTATGCCGATACATACATAAAAAATATTTGAATTATCAAATACCAAAATTACCTATACAAATTTACCCTCCCATGAATCCCAAAACTGAAAAGGTAAAATTTTCAAGTTCTCAAATTTTTCTTCAACATCAAAACTCTCAAGGCTTTTCTCATCATAGTGTGCAACATATTAATCTTCAATTTTGTACCCACACACATGAGATAAAGCAAAAACCTTCGTGACACATCGAGTTTGAAATGATATAAGAATAAATCATTAATAAATCAAATCTCCCCCATAATGCAAAACCCCCCCCCCCCCATAACATGATTATTCTTTCTCCCCCTTTTTATGATGTCCCCAAATAGACAGATAAGAAGAAAAAAATCAAAACATGGAGTGTCACGATAAAATACATAGCAAACATGGATCAAACTACGCGCATGCAAAGGAGTATCTCAAAAATTTTGACAAACTATTTTTCATTTTTCATTTATTTATACAAAAATGAGATATTAAAAATTACACCATGGATTTAACCTCAAACAACCAAGTCATAAAAATGGAATGAATGGGTGTGAACACATTCGATAGGAAAATAAACTCAATCAATCATATGTGCACGATGCATACATGTACCCCTAACGAATGAACATCAAAAGTATCCTTAGGTGTAAAAATTGTTGAATTTAGATGACATCGTCTTATGAAAATCAACAAATCAAAGTCCAAGTGGTTTCCACACCAATAACGTCCAAGACTATGTAGCGCTTTTTCAAGATTTCCAAGGACGTGCAAATCCATTTTAATTCTCCATCCAAACTCCCTCATATATATTTTCTTTTAGAGGTGTATAAACTAAATTCTCAAACTTTGGAGAATTGGTGCAAAAACCTAATTGGCCCATAATTGGCATGAATTTCTTTTTATTGCCTTTAAATTTTTTCGGGCTCTTTTAAACCTCTTTGGACCCCGAATAATAAAATTTCTCAATTTTTTAGGTCCAATTTAAACGGCGGCTTAATCGCAAAGGATAAAAAATAATTTTTCGTGACCCTTCACCATTTTTAAACAAAGCACACAAACTCACAAATGGCTCTTACATGCACAACTTTCTTATCAAGTTTTATCGCGCTTGGTTCGTTTTAAGGACAGGATTGAAGTGAAAACACCCAACCAACATGTGATAAGACAAGCACAATAATCAAACAAATCCGTGCATGTGTGCAATAAAGGAAATCATGAGTCAACCATGTAGGAAGTTACACTTAATTACATCTCAATGACTCCAAACATTATAAATCACATGGATAAATTGACCTATTGTTTCAAAACACTTTCAAATAGTCACATGAAAAAAATGAAATGATGTTGTGGCTCGGTCATCCTAAGTGTTCATCCATAAACGGTGCAAACAAAATACAAAACTCTTTTTGGTTTTTTCAAAAAATTTATGCAAAATAAAATCTTTTTGTATGTTTCAAAAGCAAAAATTTATACAAAAAGTACATGTCACAACGCTAGCAAACATAAATATCATGAAATAAAAAACTAGCGTATGACAAACATGCGAACACAATCATTTATATGATATGGCAAGAGAAGAATCATGTGAAAGCAAACGGGAATCAACTTGTCTAAAATTCAGTGCCTCTAAAAGTGATTTCCTAACCCAAATAGATGTGAAACGTCATGTGGGGTTTTGGGAACCACAGTAACACTAGGCATAAACTTCCTAGGACATTTTTCAAGATCAAAATAAAAACGCCTAAGAAGACCTTTCCTACCATAATGTGAGCATGTGTAAACGGGTGGAAAGAAACCTATGGGTTGACCTTTTCTAACATCCTTGAAATTGGTTGGCCCTATAAAACAAATAATGGTTTTGTATTTAGCATTAGAAGCATGAGAACAAGATGAGCCATTACCATCACTATCAAACCTACTCGAGTCTATCAAATCATTTTTTAACTTCAAAATTTTTTACTCAAGCAAAGAATTAGACTCTTCCAATTTAAGGGACGATTTTTTCAAATTTTCAATTAAACTTGACAGTTTATCACGCTCCCCCTCAATTAAAGCAAAATTTTCCCTAAGAGTCTCTTCACGTGCCAGAAACTTATTGATTAAAATATTTTTGTCATCTTTGGCACAATCACAAACCATTGAATTTTTAAGGTCCTCTAAATTTTTTTCTAAAACTAGGACCCTGTCATCACTTTCCTTCTTGGACAATTTTAAAGCAAAAAATTCATGGTCCAAGGAAACAAATTTTTCACGATAAAAATCTCTTTAATTTTGAACCGTTAGCAAAAGATCCAAGGCGGATTTAAAACAAGAATTTTTTTTTTCCAAAAAATCAATTCTTTTAGCAAATGTCAAATTCAAACGATTTATATCATCAAAACTCTGACTCATGTCATCAAAGGGGGCATTCGATTAGGTAAGTGCTCCATTGGAAAATTTGTGATTTTTCACAAAACTGATTTCTCAAAAAAAATCAATATCACACAATTTTACGAAAAATAGGAATACACAATAAAATAGTGTAACCTGCTCTGATACCAATTTGAAAAACATGACGTTGTGTTGTGTGATAATTGATTAAATAAATTCACAATTTTTCAAGTAAACCTTATTTAATTGGAGTCTATTTCTCAACCAAATTAATTCAGCCCCTAAAAATGCATCTATGTGTGTGCATGTGTCAACCCATAAATAAATAAAGCATGTGACACAAATTTAAGGAAAAATCCTCGAAGGGCAAAACCTTTTATTTCTAGAACTTTGAAGAATTCACAGGACTATTGACTTACATACAACCTGATAATCGCCCACAAGTGTAATGCACGGTGTCTTCGTCAAACCTCCAAAGCAACGGCTAGAAATAACATCGGTTGGAATCTCCCGTAAGAACTCCAGGTGGTTAGTAATGAAGAAGAAAATGGCTTCTCCACAAGTGTGAACTTTATAAGGACTCCCTCCACAATAGCACGCAGCTCTCCGGTTGTAGAGTTCTCCCCACAAATATTAAACAAAAGCAAAATATGTTCTTGGGTTCTACAAAACAACTCACACAAAAGTAATTGGGATTTTTGTGAATTGTAAACAAAACAAATATTTGAACCCTTAAATTGTTAGGGAAAAAAAATTTTCTTCCAAATTATATTTATCGAAGAGATTCTGGGAAGATAAACCAAACAAAAGTTTCAAAATTTACAAATTGTTTCTCCACTGAAAAACGCAAACTGGTTGTCCGTTTTATAAGAAATTTTGAGGCGGTTGACGAACAGAAGTAAACCAGCATGCCAGATGAAAAGACACGTCGCTCGAACGAGAAGCCCATCTCTCTCAAACGAGATACGTGTGTCGCTCGAACGACTAGGCACGACATCTCAATGTCGTTCGAACGATATGGTGATCTCATTTGAACGACCTTGGCGTCGAAATCGAGGTCCGCTTACTGTCTTAGAAAATTTCCTTAAAACTTTTCAAAACACATTTTTTTCTAAAACCGTTAATAACCTTTTTTGAACAAAAAAAAAATTATATAAAAGATTTTTAAAACTCCTTTTGAAGAGTGCCCAATATGTGTGTTTCAAACAAAACCATTTTTTCTTTGAAAAAGATCCAACTTTTAATTATGCACCAAACCAAGTTGTGAAAACCCAATTCTTACTTTAAACCAGTTTTATATTGATTAATCCTAAACATGCATGTAGTGATTAAAGCAACTAAAGTAAAGAATACTCACAACGTCGGATGTACGAGGAAAAAAACCAAAACGGGAAAACAACCTCGGACGGCCCAAGCCAGACAATCACTATGAACAATGGTTTTACAAAGACAGATTAGCCTTACACTAAGACTCGATCCCCACGGGTCTTAACGCTCCTTCTGATCTTCAACCGTTCTTCAATAGTGACCACGTAGAAATTCCATCTTCCACGATACATGTCCACAACACACGCGTCCACGTATGTCTCGGTGTCCACCGAATGGCTTTAATTCGTCTACGATGTCGAACAAGAAGTCCTTCTCTTTTCTTCACCGCAAAACCCTTTGATGTTCAATGTGTAGAAAAAACAACTATGGTGCAGCAATATCACGTAAACATATAAGAATGATAACTCGGATCTTTGCAAACTCTAAGGATGTGTTTAAGACTTTTAAACC
Organism: Sambucus nigra; assembly: GCA_949130495.1. Lineage (NCBI taxonomy): Eukaryota > Viridiplantae > Streptophyta > Magnoliopsida > Dipsacales > Adoxaceae > Sambucus > Sambucus nigra. The sequence goes on from OX422210.1 coordinate 247,627,747, forward strand.
TTAGAAAACATGTGCAAATAATGTTTTGGTTCGTAAAACTGTTTTCCAGAATGCACACTTTTATGATGAAAACACTCTTTATATAGGATTTAAATGCCGCCTCAAAAAATGTGTCATTCGAACAACATGAGGAACTCGTTCGAGCGACATCCCATCTCGTTCGAACGAGATTGGATGTCGTTTGAACGACATCGCGAAAGTTTGACTTTTTGACTTTTTGTTTAAACGTCTCTTCCAAAGAGAGATCCAAAAATGTCAAACTCTTTTACGAGCTAATCATCATAAAACGTATTTTAAACCTTTAAAATACTTTTAAAACATTTAAAACATTTTTCTTTATAAAAAATACATCCTTATCTTTTATAAAAATAATTTCGAGCACCATAAATTATACGCATTCATACCTGAGTGATCTCGGAATGAAATTAACTTTGAAGACAATTAAACTTGCACCAATTAAACTTCGGCATGATTAATTCTTTGAATCTTTGCCACAACGTCTTCAATTTCTTCAATACGTCATAGACCAAGATGGATCGTGACAAAATAAAATTCTCCCTATGACATATTACAAACATAGTTTTGTTCACAAAATTAAGTCAAAACAATACAGGGACTCAATTGGAAATTTATGTCCGTACAAATCTCCCCCTTTGACTATTCCGGGACAAAACTAAACCAGTGAAATGCCTAACCGGGTCGTCAAGCCGTATGACACCTAAATCCCATCCCATAAACCCATAAAGAAAAATATAGGACACGGACTAGAATATGTAGCACCGGCAAGCATGATCTGTCTTAATGTGATGTAGACTTGAAATCTCGAATCGATGAAATCATACCTATACACATGAAACAGACAAACAGATACCCATTGAAGAATGGAGGAACAAATGATACCAATTTATATTTCTAATAAGAACAAATCATTTGAAACATGTGAGCAATTATTTGATATCAATTTGAAACAAATATAATCAAACAATATGTAAATCAGATATCAATAGTAGCGCTCAACAAATCTATCCCTACATCACATACATCTCTCCCCATTTTTGTCTCGAATATACAATCTGGTGAAAAGATAAACCAATATGAAATATCTAGCATGAGAATATGAAACCAATTTGGATCAATTTGAGAATTGAAAACCGCTAGATAATCATGAAACAACTAGCTAAATATGATCAAACAATGATAAATCAGTATCTAGTAAACCAAGGAATCACACATAGAGTATACCAATCAAATCAAGTGTGATAAACAGACTCATATGCAAAATACCAATTTGGAACATAAAAGAACCAGCATATAAACCAAAGAGTCCAAAAATGCCTCCTGGAGTACCAAAAAATATACCATTTTGAACCTGAGGATTGCAAACCAATCAGAAGCCATTTTTTATTATGTCGTTCGAACGAGCCAGGGACATCGCTCAAACGAGATGAGGATGTCGCTCGAATGAAGTACAGATGTCGTTCGCGCGAGATGAGTTGTCGTTTGAACGACTTCGCGCTACTTGCCAAAATTTCCCAAATTCCCATAAATAATATAAAGTATTGCCCAGTGAAAAAATTTCCACAAAAAAATTCCAGGAAGGGCCTGACAGATACAAAATAGTGCTAAAATAGTAGGTTTTTAACACAAAACGCAAAAACTCATAAAAACTTAAAATGTGAGTTGCATGCAAACATAGTACCGATGTACTCAAACAAGGATATGGAATGAATGGGCGTGAAACTACAACAAATGAGTCAAAATTCCATCACATCGAAACGATCAAGAAGCTCTAATTGATAGCGATAAATAATCATACTTTATTATAGCCATATGATAATTAAAGAGTGAGCTTAATGAACCAAACATACTACATGAACACAAATCCAGAATTTTGACGATTCTACAAACAATAGCGTCAAATTGCAATGTTTCAACATTAGGATTAGATGTGCAAACCCATTTAAATTTTCTCCAACCAAACTCCCTAATATATATATACTTTTTCAAGTTCTTTTAAGTTTACTAGCATTCTCAACTTAAAGAAAATATTATTGGCCCTTTTCTTATCATATTGCATTTTCTTTTGGGCTCTTTTAAACGGTGGCTTTCACGACGAGTCAATTTTTAACTCTCGTAGTCCTTTCCCATGAATCACTCAACATTTTTACCATTTTTAAATCCTCACGGTAAACGGTTATTACATGCACACTTCTCCTTAAGTCTACTTACGCATAGATGACAAGATTGAGATAAGAACGCCTCACCAAATTCAAATATGCAAGAGAAGTTAAACATCCATATAAACTCGTGCATGTGTGCAATGTTTGCATATATACAAAGTCGAATCAAAAGGCATATCAACTTCGAAACAACCCCATATAAACAATGGCTAAGATCATTCTAAGTATCGATATTAATGACCAAATGTCCTAGCCACATGGATAATGAAACGATGGGGGGGTCCAAGCACACCAATATGCCACATCAAACATGTAAACTCAAAAACAAAAAACTAAAAATATTTTTAGCTTTTCAAACATATTTTGACTCAAATAAAAGCAAAATATTTTTGGTTTTTCAAAAGTTCTCAAAAAATAAAATCTTTTTGTATTTTTCAAAGAGGACTCAAACAAATGAAAACTATAATACAAAATGATACATATGTCATAATACTAGCAATGAATATATCATGAAGCAAACTAGCATATGACAAACATACAAGCTACTATCCATAAGAAATAGCAAGAGATGAATCCTGTGCATGCTTGTGAGAATCAACCAACGAAGCATTTAGCATCTCCAAAACGGATTTTCTAACCCAAACAGGTGTATACCTAACAAAACAAGTTTTGGGAACCAATGGGACACTACGTTTAATCTTCCTAGGGTCTTTTCTAAGATCAAAACAAAAACTCCTAAGGTGACCTTTCCTACCACAATGCGAACATGTGAAAACATGATAAGGAACGGAACCTTTAGGTTGACCTTTTCTAATACCCTCGGATGTGGTTGACGCTCTAAAACAAACTATGATTTTGGCTTTTTCAATCGAACAACTAGAATAAGATAAGCCGCTACCATCACTACTCGAGTCATTTAAATCATTTTTTAACTTCAAAACTTTTGACTCAAGCAAACGATTAGACTCCTCAAAAATTCGGGACTCCTTCTTTAAATTTTCAATTACCCCTAGAAGGTTATCTCGCTCCCCCTCAATGTGAGACAAACCTATCCCTAAGAGCCTTTTCTCGTGCCATAAAATCATTAATCGAAATATTTTCCTTAACGGCACAAACACTAGAATTTCTCAAATCCTCTAACTCTTTTTCTAAAATGAGGACTCTATCATCACTCTCATTTTTTTCAAATTTTAATATATTAAAATCTTTAAACAAGGAACTAAAGTGCTCATGACAAATATCTCTTTGAATTTGAAAGCTTTGCAAATATTCAATCCTATTTTTAAAACCATAATTTTCTTTTTCCTAAACTTCAATACGATTTGCAAACTTTAAATTCAAACGATGTAGATTGTCAACGCTTAGAGAATCCATCGAGAGAAAACAAACACAGGAGAGATAAATAAACACACGGGATCACAAAACAAATAAAGAATGTTTTCTAGCTCTGATAACAATTTAAAGAGTGCCTAATATGTGTGTTTCAAACAAAACCAATTTTTCTCCGAAAAAGATCCAACTTTTAATTATGCACCAAACCAAGTTGTGAAAACCCAATTCTTACTTTAAACCAGTTTTATCTTGATTAATCCTAAACATGCATATAGTGATTAAAGCAAGTAAAGTAAAGTAAAGAATACTCACAACGCCGGATGTAAGAGGAAAAAACCCAAAACGGAAAAATAACCTCGGACGGCCCAAGCTAGACAATCACTATGAACAATGGTTTTATAAAGAAAGATTAACCTTACACTAAGACTCGATCCCCACGGATCTTGACTCTCCTTATGATCTTCATGTGACACCTCACCTAATTAAACATCGGGTGATCAAGCCTTTATTAAATTAAAACGGGTTTCTCAAATGGTTCATTCTTAGCATCACTGCCGAAAACTTTTTAATTACTAATCCCCTAAGTAAAATTAGACCGGTGCCAAATTTTATCTTTCTTAAAACAGATAAATCAACCATGCGGAAAATAGTAAAGCAAATACCATGCTAAAACCCAAACCAACAAAGTATAAGTACAACAGCGCAAAAGTATTACTGAATAAACCATCGGCTAAAAATGTTAAACAACAATAAAACAACTACTAATCTGAAACTAACATCTGAGACTGATACCGGACTACAAGTCCATACATGGAATAATGTGACATCATGTACTAGATCTGAATGAGAGATATCGTCTAGTCAAAATCCTGTAAGCATCCACTGTGCTACAGCTACGAGTCCCTGGAATAGAATCATCATCCATGGCGTCCCTGTGGCTGGACACTTAAAAGGTTTTGAAAATATTTTATAGCAAGAGTTAGTACTCAAAACATTTTGAAAATATTTAGCAAGCGTTTATCACAATATAAAGTACGGTTATTGATTACACATGTTAGGTTTACGTACACTCTCTTGAGTTCACTCACTTCTCATCTATTGTGCACACCTAACTTTCTAAACCTAGCCTACCTAGCCATGTTCCCCAAGTTAATTAGGTCTAAGTAACCATCTGAACTTATTTAAGCTTAAGTTTTCACATCGCCCACACCGTGCATTCATTTCAATAACATCTCGCAAAGGTTAATTAATGCTCAAATAACATTTCACCTATGTTATGCTTCAAAGCTATTTAGTTTCATTACTAAATTTCTAGGATTCTCACAATTGTTATCTTTCCACTTATGTAATTAAGTTTCACTACTTAAGTTACTAATTAGATATTCTCTATTTAAAGATACATTCCGTAATTAAGTTTCACTACTTAACTTACCAATTTGATACGTAACATTAAACACGTCATATTCATCTACTTATTCACAACGGTATAATATCATTAAGTGTATATATTTCACACATAATATATACTAAATATCAGTCATTACTATTTGTCCTTTTTACACACATAAAGAACTCTTGGTTCGGAATGATTCATCGACCCCAAGTAAGAATTGGTTCGGAATGATACATCGACCCCAATTATTTATATACACAAATTCTGGCTCGGACTCTTTCATCACGCCACCAGTTCAAAGGTTTGGTTCGGCATTTTACATCGACCCCAAACATATAATAACCCTATGTTAGTTCGGAATGTCTCATCGACCCTAACATAGTTAATTTAAGTATATATCAATATACTAATACACAGAAGTAGAATATCATTAAATATATATTTCATACACAATATATATTAAATATCAGTCATTACTATTTGTCCTTTTTACATACATAAAGGACTCTTGGTTCGAAATGATTCATCGACCCCAAGTAAGAATTGGTTCGGAATGATACATCGACCCCAATTATATAATAACCCTATGTTAGTTCGGAATATCTCATCGACCCTAACATAGTTAATTTAGGTATACTTATCTTAACCTAAAATTTCATACAATTCAGTAGGGACACGCCCGACCTATTAACCATGTTCGTGCGTAATATTTTATTCTCTTATATTTGCCGTACAATATTCATTGTACGATTTATCTCATTAATCGCATTTATTTGAGTATTCACAACAATCTAAGGGCCCAAGTTACCCCTAACGTAATATCAATTCAGTAGCTACCCTTGTTAACATATTGACCCAATAAATTTAAGCTCGCTCATGCTTTTTTATAATTATATTCTTATCATCTCGAATTAGAATACGTCACAATCAAGCCTATGAATCTCCACTTTAATTCTCTCACAAAATTAAAGTCCAATGCTCAATCATAGACCTAATTCCATAACATTATTCCAAAAATATATTTCATCAAGGTCCCAAACACTTCCCCGATAAAATTTTAGGCATTTGAGGCTTAAAATTAAATATCTTACATTTTCTCGCAGCCTAACAAATCATAAAATTTTCTGGCAGATTAAACACCTTCTAGTAAAACTTCGATTTCTCCCTCTACAGAACTCCGATTGACCTTATTCCAAGTTAATTGGAAAGCTAAGAGATATACCTTTCCATAAATATATGGTTCACACTCTAATTCTAAGTACAACTCAAATCGTACATGTTTAAAGTCACGTCAAACTTCTGGCAGATTACTATGCTAGCAGATTAAACACCCTGTAGTAATATGTCTATTACTCCCTCTACAGAACTCTGATTGACCTGATTCCAAGTTCATTGGATAGCTAAGATAAATACCTTTCTATTAATGTATGGTTCACACTATAATTCGAAGTATAACTCAAATGGCATACGTTTAAAGTTGTGTCAAAAATTCTGGCAGATTGACATCTTGTGTTCATCAATTAAACCCTAAGTCATTCAAGATTCATGTTCTTTAACCAAGAACTCATAAAGATTATATGTTAATCATCAAATATATTCAAATTTAATTTTACCTTTACTTAGGGATTCATTCTACATGCAATCCTACCCAAACATGTGATCAATTCAAACATTTAATTCATGGTTTTTCAATAGAATTAACCAATTCTTAAAACTCCCTACACATGGGTATTATAACTTGAATTTGATTTGCAATAAACACTTGCCTTGATAGAGGGGTTCTGATTTTGTGATTGTTGTTGATGATTTATTGTTTTTCTCCTTCACTCTTCCTTCCCCACAAGTTTGTGGTGAAAATCTCCTTTGAATCCTTCCGAATTCTTCCTTTTGCCTTGAGAATTGTTTCTCTCTTCTCTCTAATGGCTATAGTGTGTTTTTTCTTCTCTCTAACCCTAGCCTCCAACTCTTATAATCTGACTTAGAGTTATTAAATTCGTAGGTCTTCTCACTCCTATAATTTAAAAGACTAAAACGCCCCTGAACGGTCCCGGCTTAGCCCAAAAACATCTCGGGACCCAACTAGTACCCCTGGGTATACTGTTTTGACTATTTTGACCATTCTGGGGTTAACCGTGACCTCTAAATTGTCATTTGAGTCACTTAAAAATATATTACTCGTTCTCGCCCCAAAACGGTCTACATGCGTTAAGTAACTATTTACTACTCGTACTAAGTAAATATAATGAGGCAATATAAATCGGTAACTATCTCTCGATTAATATACTATAATTACAATTCTTAATAAATATCATTAAATTACTCCTCTTACGTAATTTAAATTAAGCCGTATTTTCTCATTTAATTTTCCAATTTAATTAAATAAAATATTCAGAAATACAGGGTATTACATACTTCCCCCCTTGCAAAGGAATTTCGTCCTCGAAATTAGGATAAGGCTGGTATTAAGACTAAGGACCTTAAATATCACTGCATCTTCTAATACTCAAAACCAAATCATAACATCCTAACAGTCGTCCCAAGTACATGCCTTGCTTCATTCTAAATTCTTATCGCATGTTACCCATGCCGCATATGTCATAATTAAGTCTCACTACTTAATTTCTCCATAGATTTCCCCAATCTAACGTTAACTCTTAAAATTAAGTTTCTCCCTACTTAATTTACCCTTTTGATGTATATCTCTATATATAACATCTATGGATCTACTATCACTCATAAGTAGAATATTAATAGGTATATATTTCACACACAATATATACTATAAGGGAAATTGGTCCGGCAAAATCATCGACCCCAAAAATCCTATCATTTACATTGGTCCGGAAATCCCTCGATCCCAAGGTAAATGTAATGCATATGTTGGTTCAGACCTTCCGTCGATACCAATAATTATCATCGATTTGGTTCGGAAAATCATCGACCCCAAATCGATCCTTCATGTATTGGTCCGGAACATCATCGATCCCAATACAGAATTAAGCATACTTATTATCGCACATAAGTAGGAAAACCATAAGGTATATATTTCTTACACATAACATATACTATCAACACTAATATTATAATCACCCCCCCTTCTAAAACACTTTTGGGGTTATTGGCTCGGAATCTCACTTCGATCACCAATAGTGATTGGTTATATTGTCTCGGAATCACACTTCAAGAACTAATATATGTAAATATATCTCATCGCACATGAGTAGACAATTTATGAGCCATATAGTACACACTTTATATATCCTAAAATGTCATACTCCAATAGAATGTCCTCATAGCACGCGTTAAGGACTAAGAGTTCAAAATGTCTCCTCGAACCACACCTCAAAGTACATATAAGTTCATAATAGGTATCCAAGAACCTAATCCTTATGTATAGTCCATATAGGCACCCACACTACCTATAAAATATGCTCATACGGTTATACATTCAACCTATGAATTGATCAGTGGCTTCTTCCAAAATTCCACGATCGTTAGGACGTAGTATCTTCCTTTCTCACAATCATTGGGTCATAGGCGACACAACACACCCAAAATATAACATTATCTCCATTCCTCCCTAACCATCTCTCACGGGGTGGGATTTTAGGATTTCATCCTGATTCACAACAATATAGAGCGGCACCTTGCACTTGTGCACTCTACCTTTTTAACGACATATTAGTTCATAACGGTCAACCCATTTCGCTAACCCAACGGAATGTTGACTTAGTTACGATGTCCATAGCCCATCCATAAATTATAATTCTGCCTACGCATTCCATCACTGGAAACATAGGTTCACCACCGAATTCCGGTTGCTCATTTCGAGACCGTCTTTCTCTATTAACTAGTGGTGCGTCTGGAGACAATCTCACTATATCTCTTCCGCAACACCGCTTACCACTTACGTCATCTTTCCTCAAGTGGTAACCTATAACCCTTTCACTCCAGGTATATTATACTTTACAATCCGTGCACTCTTAAAAATTGGTGCACTTTTAGGGTTGATTACCTTATAAGAACCAATATTTTAATAACGCGTATGTAACTCTCAACACTCAGTTAAGTAGAACCTGGTGTCACTTCTTCACAACAGTTAGGCCTCCCATATCAAGAGACAACTTTTGAACGGCTTCCCACCGACTTTCATCCCATAGGGTGTGCTGGCTCTCTCAGTACATAAAAAGCTTGGATCATCGTCTATTTCCCATGACGTTCAATCCATTTCATCGATACGACTTGCCTTATAACCTCCCCACCGACGAAATTATCAAATATAATTTTTTTCTGCATCCCTCTACCTCAGATGACTAAGAAAGTCAATTGACTAGGGCGCCCATACCCCATTTTCTCCGTGCACATTTGCAAAAACATTGCAAACGTCGCACTCGTAACATGCTTTCCTCAACTCTCGTCTTGTCTTCACGGCGTGCCTACAATTTTGTGGGTATTTACAATCCCCTATAGAATAAAATTCAAATTCTTGCCCATAAAGTCCCACTTATCCTTTCGTGGTGAGATAAGATTTTCAGTGTTTCCCCACAACACTACCGGCCCCACCGATGTCCTAGCATCTAAAGTCTCTTCTCCTGACGTGCATAAAAATCTAGTCGTATTCCCTTGAATAACTTGGAAAGATCAAAATGTGTGGTCTTACGTCCCACATAATACATCTTTTCATAAATCCCCTTATTCCAGGCCACACTTACTGGTTTAGGGTATTCCTCCTCTCGGAGTTGGCAACCATAATTCTGAACACTATCATCATGGTTCCCTTAGTTTCGCTGACCAAGAGGAACACACTATTGGACTTAATAGTCTTGGCTTAGAATCAAATCAATGAATCCCCTAGTGGTTTTCCACTTATGGCTTGCACTAGCCCCTTTGCATTCAGTCTTACTCTTTGACTAAATCCTTAAACTCTTTTAGCTCCGGTCACCTAGGAGCATTTACATCAACCTTGTAAGAAGCACCATACAACCTTCATACACATAAGTCGTCCAAGCAGAGTTTTACCAAAATTATGGATGACAACTCGTGAGTCCATTCTCTCAAGGGCTCTTTTTCCTTTGTACCTATCTCATCGGGTACGAGTTCACTTCAACGGATAAATTTCTTTCTCACAATTGGCCTTTACCAGGTTTTCATGTGATGGGTTCAGAAGTTTCCATTCACTTCGCTTCTTAACCATCATTGGAGAAATTTGAAGTTAAACTATACGTAAAATCCCTCTAACTATATACTGACCCTAGGTTCTGATGTGGTGCCTGGTACCCCCACCACGTTGCCTCAAAAATCTTTACCCAAACTTTCACTTCTGGGTATTCCTACTCTATCCTAAATGCCAAGATCTCTAGGCATTCAACTTCCATGCATTAACATGCACAGTCACCGTTTTATCACATTTTTACGGCCCGTTCTCATAAAAATCCTCCAGACCTCCTCTCACTATCACTGCATTTGGCAGTCTATATTAGCATTCCCCTTTGGCCATCGCGACACTTGGAAAATGCCTACTATGCCTCAACAGCCCTTGCGGCATTTACTTATAATTTCACACTTGGAGAGACCTCGACAACGGTCATATCTTCTACGATTACCATCCTATAACACCCCATGCCTCATGCCGAGCCCCTTCCTCCTGCAGTTCTTCCAACGCCTCCGCTAGTTTTTATCGCCATGTTCGACGTATCATACCCAATCGAACTCGTATATACTACACTTCATCAACTAAATAGCAGGAGAACGTAAACCACGTACGTAGAGGAATACAACAATCCTAGTATAGGGCTCTATATCAATCAAAAGATACGCTGAAAACGTAGTAAGCTGTATATATCCTATGGACACTAGAACCTGATGCTCTGATACCATCTGTGACACCTCGACTAATTAAACATCGGGTGATCAGGCCTTTATTAAATTAAAACAGGTTTCTCAAATGGTTCATTCTTAGCATCACTGCCGAAAACTTTTTAATTACTAATCCCCTAAGTAAAATTAGACCGGTGCCAAATTTTATCTTTCTTAAAAAAGATAAATCAACCATGCGGAAAATAGTAAAGCAAATACCATTCTAAAACCCAAACCAACAAAGTATAAGTACAACAGCGCAAAAGTATTACTGAATAAACCATCGGCTAAAAATGCTAAACAACAATAGAACAACTACTAATCTGAAACTAACATCTGAGACTGATACCGGACTACAAGTCCATACATGGAATAATGTGACATCATGTACTAGATCTGAATGAGAGATATCGTCTAGTCAAAATCCTGTAAGCATCCACTGTGCTACAGCTGCGAGTCCCTGGAATAGAATCGTCATCCATGGCGTCCCTATGGTTGGACACCTAAAAGGTTTTGAAAATATTTTATAGCAAGAGTTAGTACTCAAAACATTTTGAAAATATTTAGCAAGCGTTTATCACAATATAAAATACGGTTATTGATTACACATGTTAGGTTTACGTACACTCTCTTGAGTTCACTCACTTCTCATCTATTGTGTACACCTAACTTTCTACACCTAGCCTACCTAGCCATGTTCCCCAAGTTAATTAGGTCTAAGTAATCATCTGAACTTATTTAAGCTTAAGTTTTCACATCGCCCACACCGTGCATTCATTTCAATAACATCTCGCAAAGGTTAATTAATGCTCAAATAACATTTCACCTATGTTATGCTTCAAAGCTATTTAGTTTCACTACTAAATTTCTAGGATTCTCACAATTGTTATCTTTCCACTTATGTAATTAAGTTTCACTACTTAAGTTACTAATTAGATATTCTCTATCTAAAGATACATTCTGTAATTAAGTTTCACTACTTAACTTACCAATTTGATACGTAACATTAAACACATCATATTCATCTACTTATTCACAACGGTATAATATCATTAAGTGTATATATTTCACACATAATATATACTAAATATCAGTCATTACTATTTGTCCTTTTTACACACATAAAGAACTCTTGGTTCGGAATGATTCATCGACCCCAAGTAAGAATTGGTTCGGAATGATACATCGACCCCAATTATTTATATACACAAATTCTGGCTCGGACTCTTTCATCACGCCACCAGTTCAAAGGTTTGGTTCGGCATTTTATATCGACCCCAAACATATTATAACCCTATGTTAGTTCGGAATGTCTCATCGACCCTAACATAGTTAATTTAAGTATATATCAATATACTAATACACAGAAGTATAATATCATTAAATATATATTTCATACACAATATATATTAAATATCAGTCATTACTATTTGTCCTTTTTACATACATAAAGGACTCTTGGTTCGGAATGATTCATCGACCCCAAGTAAGAATTGGTTCGAAATGATACATCGACCCCAATTATATAATAACCCTATGTTAGTTCGGAATATCTCATCGACCCTAACATAGTTAATTTAGGTATACTTATCTTAACCTAAAATTTCATACAATTCAGTAGGTACACGCCCGACCTATCAACCATGTTCGTGCGTAATATTTTATTCTCTTATATTTACCGTACAATATTCATTGTACGATTTATCTCATTAATCGCATTTATTTGAGTATTCACAACAATCTAAGGGCCCAAGTTACCCCTAACGTAATATCAATTCAGTAGCTACCCTTGTTAACATATTGACCCAATGAATTTAAGCTCGCTCATGCTTTTTCATAATTATATTCTTATCATCTCGAATTAGAATACGTCACAATAAAGCCTATGAATCTCCACTTTAATTCTCTCACAAAATTAAAGTCCAATGCTCAATCATAGACCTACTTCCATAACATTATTCCAAAAATATATTTCATCAAGGTCCCAAACACTTCCCCAATAAAATTTTAGGCATTTGAGGCTTAAAATTAAATATCTTACATTTTCTCGCAGCCTAACGAATCATAAAATTTTCTGGCAGATTAAACACCTTCTAGTAAAACTTCGATCTCTCCCTCTACAGAACTCCGATTGACCTGATTCCAAGTTCATTGGAAAGCTAAGATATATACCTTTCCATACATCTATGATTCACACTCTAATTCTAAGTACAACTCAAATCGTACATGGTTAAAGTCACGTCAAACTTCTGGCAGATTACTATGCTGGCAGATTAGACACCCTGTAGTAATATGTCTATTACTCCCTCTACAGAACTCTGATTGACCTGATTCCAAGTTCATTGGATAGCTAAGATAAATACCTTTCTATTAATGTATGGTTAACACTATAATTCGAAGTATAACTCAAATGGCATACGTTTAAAGTTGTGTCAAAAATTCTGGCAGATTGACATCTTGTGTTCATCAATTAAACCCTAAGTCATTCAAGATTCATGTTCTTTAACCAAGAACTCATAAAGATTATATGTTAATCATCAAATATATTCAAATTTAATTTTACCTTTACTTAGGGATTCATTCTACATGCAATCCTACCCAAACATGTGATCAATTCAAACATTTAATTCATGGTTTTTCAATAGAATTAACCAATTCTTAAAACTCCCTACACATGGGTATTATAACTTGAATTTGATTTGCAATAAACACTTGCCTTGATAGAGGGGTTCTGATTTTGTGATTGTTGTTGATGATTGATTGTTTTTCTCCTTCAATCTTCCTTCCCCACAAGTTTGTGGTGAAAATCTCCTTTGAATCCTTCCCAATTCTTCCTTTTGCCTTGAGAATTGTTTCTCTCTTCTCTCTAAGGGCTATAGTGTGTTTTTTATTCTCTCTAACCCTAGCCTACAACTCTTATAATCTGACTTAGAGTTATTAAATTCGTAGGTCTTCTCACTCCTATAATTTAAAAGACTAAAACGCCCCTGAACAGTCCGGGCTTAGCCCAAAAACATCTCGGAACCCAACTAGTACCCCTGGGTATACTATTTTGACTATTTTGACCCTTCTGGGGTTAACCGTGACCTCTAAATTGTCATTTGAGTCACTTAAAAATATATTACTCGTTCTCGCCCTAAAACGGTCTACATGCGGTAAGTAACTATTTACTACTCGCACTAAGTAAATATAATGAGGCAATATAAATCGGTAACTATCTCTCGATTAATATACTATAATTACAATTCTTAATAAATATCATTAAATTACTCCTCTTACGTAATTTAAATTAAGCCGTATTTTCTCATTTAATTTTCCAATTTAATTAAATAAAATATTCAGAAATACAGGGTATTACACTTCAACCGTTCTTTAATAGTGCCCATGCAGAAATTTTGTCCTCCACGATACCTGTCCACAACACACACGTCCACGTATGTCTCGATGTCCACCGAATGGCTTTGATTCGTCTACGATGTCAAACAAGAAGTCCTTCCCTTTCTTCATCGCAAAACCATTTGATGATCAATGTGTAGAACAAACAACTTTGGTGCAACAAGATCATGTAAACATATAAGAATGATAACTCGGATCCTTGCAAACTCTAAGGATGTGTTTAAGACTTTTAAACCTTAGAAAACATGTACAAATAATGTTCTGGTTCGTAAAACTATTTTTCAGAATGCACACTTTTATGATGAAGACACTCTTTATATAGGATTTAAACACTGCCTCGAAAAATGTATCATTCGAACGACATGAGGAACTCGTTCGAGCGACATCCCATCTCGTTCGAACGAGATTGGATGTCGTTTGAACGACAGCGCGAAAGTTTGACTTTTTGACTTCTTGTTTAAAACGTCTCTTCCAAAGAGAGATCCAAAAATGTCAAACTCTTTTACGAGCTAATTATCATAAAATGTATTTTAAACCTTTAAAATACTTTTAAAACATTTTTCTTTATAAAAAATACATCCTTATCTTTTATAAAAATAATTTCGGGCACCATAAATTATACGCATTCATACCTAAGTGATCTCGGAATGAAATTAACTTTGAAGACAATTAAACTTGCACCAATTAAACTTCGGCATGATTAATTCTTTGAAGCTTTGCCGCAACGTCTTCAATTTCTTCAATACGTCATAGACCAAGTGGGATCGTGACCAAATAAAATTCTCCCTATGACATATTACAAACTTAGTTTTGTTCACGAAATTAGGTTAAAACAATACAGGGACTCAATTGAAAATTTATGTCCTTACACCTTTTAAAAATATCCCAACACTCTTAATATGAAATGTAAATTAAACTTTAAAATATTATCTTACCAAATGTCATATTGTTGGGCTTGAATGTTGAAGGCAACTTGTAATTCGGATCGTCTTTTGTAGATATAATCTTCTCAAATCTTTGATGACTTGTAGCGGTATGCGACATAATAAATTGTGACGGACATTCATAAAATTTTGTCCTTACATACCCCAAGCGAACCGTCGCTCTGGGATACATTGTATTCCCGTATAATGTGGGGAAGTTTCACTTTAGGAATGGGGTGATTTAGATTCTCCTAACATTCCATGGTATGGAGTCAGAAAAGCCCTACCTCCACATTAGAGAGTTCAAGGAGGTGTTAGAGATGTTTAATGACTAAATGTGCACCTAAGACATAGTGCGCCTCAAGATTTTTCCATTCTCTTTGAAGGATAAGGCCATGACTTGGCTTTGGTCACCAGCACCGAACTCGATAGCCATGTGGAGGGATATGCAAGCTAAGTTTCTCCAAAAAAAAATCCTGCACATAGGACCAATTCTACTAGGGCTCAAATTCAGACCTTTAGACAAAATGATAGCAAGCCCATTGATAGATGTTGGGAGAGATTTAATGAGCTAATTAACATGTGCCCTTATCACGGTTTTGAGAAGTGGTGACTCATTTCCTACTTACATCATGGGCTAAAATTAAGTTCTGAACAACTCGTTGAGGCTATGTGGTCGTGAGAGTTCTTAGGGTTAGATGCGGATGATGCGAAGGCACACTTTAAGTATGTCACCGAGACTACTCAAGAGTAAGACACATAGGACCCAAGTACCCAACCTAAAGCTCGACACACGTTAATGGCTCCTCCTGGATTCAAAATTTATCATTCGAATAAGTAAACCGAATTAAAGCTTCAAATTAACCAACTTGCTAAGAGGTTAGATAATGTGGTTGAAGTTAGCGGATAGATGCATCCGGCTAAGATAAGGTGTGCGTTGTTTTTTAGGCAGGACATTCGACAATACCCGCCTATGAAGTCATGCTCCAAGAATAAGTTGAAGTGGTGAGAGCTCATAAAGAACCCTTCATGGAAAAACCATCCTGCTTTTAGTTATGGGATACCAAATGCAGTGATGAATCTGAATCCCCATGTTGTCCAACAACCGCCACAGCTCCTACCCTATCAATAAGCCACCACCTATGTGAGCTCCTCCTCCCGCACCTTATTTGATTCCGCGGTGAATTTTTTTTTAGGAAACTCTGCCCAATTCTTGCAAACTCAGTCAGAAATAATGCCCAAAATTATCAAACCTTCGCCAACTTGAAGGCATCGATTTCTAAGTTTCAATCCACCTTAAGTGTCCAAAAGAAGGGTAAGTTTCTTACCCAAGGCCAATGATATCCCTAAGGTCAATACTATATTAGCTCTACCCCCAATGAAAATCAAGATCAATGTAGCACGGTGACCACTCTACGTAGTGGAAGAGTTGTTGGCTTGTCACCTCTTCCACACGATGTGTAAAATGACAAATAGTTTTTGCTCGGCACGAAAGATGCTGAAGATACCCCTTTGAAGAAGAGTGATACACATGACACAGTCAGGCCCGGTGTGGTGGTAAAACCCCCTGATGTCGCCCCATACCCTCAACAGTTGGCCCCTCCTTTTAAGTAGAATGCCCATGATGATAATCTAGATGTTCTTAAGCAACTGAGGCTTAATTTACCTTTTCTCGAGGCAATCAAGAAACTCCCCTCTTATGCAAGTTTTCTAAGGACTTGTTAACGGTGAAACGTAGGTTAAAGGTAAAGAGGAAAGTGTTCTTAGCATAAAATGTAAGTTCGTTACTTCAAAACAACCTCCCACCTAAGTATAAGGATTCGGGTGCACCTACCATTGCATGCATCATTAAAGAGAGTAAAATTGAGTGCGCTTTAATAAATTTGGGGGCTAGTGTCAACATTCTCCCATATTCTATCTATAAAAACCTTAGATTGGGTAACCTTAAACTCGCAAAAATTACTCTGCAACTCGCGGATCATTCCATGAAGATACCTCAAGGGATAGTTGAGGACGTGATCGTCCAAGTCGATAATTTCTACTTTTTGGTACATTTCATCATTTCGAACACGGAGCCCACCTCCCCATTGACTCATCATATTATCGTAATCCTTGTTCGACCATTCTTAGCTACGGCTAATGTGTTAACTAACACGCATTATGGTCAAATGCAACTCACGTTCGGGAACATGCCACTTGAAATGAACATCTTCAAAATCATCAAGTAAGTGGGTTATAAGGACGATTTTCACGAGTCGGATCTTGTCGAAAAGGTAGTACATGAACGAAGTGAGGGTGAAAATTTTGGGGATCCGCAAAAGGCATGTTTAGTCATGGTTATCGAAAGAGAGAGAGGGCACGTAAATGTGTGTGTGTGTGTGTGTGTGTGTGTGTGTGTGTGTGTGAGAGAGAGAGAGAGAGAGAGAGAATAGAGGAGATTGTGAGAGAGTATTCTGAGGTTGAACAACGGAGTTAGGAGACATAAGCCTAGAGAGTTTTGAAAAAGAATTTAGGTCGGTGGATGAGAGCCTTACTATTGAACTCTAATCATTATTGGACTATGTTAGTCACATAAAAGAGAGCAGTATGAGAATAGGATAGATAACTTCCTTTGTTGTAACCATTCAACCATGACACTTGAGTTCTTTGATGTGATCGGGGAGATGACTAGAGTCTCATCCGATTTAGAGCCCAATCCATGCATTCTCGAATTTAAGGGGAATTTAGGTTTATCATATCCTTCCAATTTTCACCGAGATATTCTCTCTAAGTCGAGAGAATTATGTTGCGATTTAATTGGGAACCGTGATGATTACATTCACCTCATTCATCACGTGCATCGAGGTGTCCGACCAATATATGGGGATGATTCCCAATTGTTTTGACTTTTGATTTATGATTTGGAAAATATGGAGACAATGATAGTATCGGACCCCGTACACGGGGTTGGGTGAGTTTTTGCGGAGAAAGAGAGGTCATCGCACCTCCGATACGTATGGGGTGAATGTTGTTGTATAGTTAAGAGTCGTGTGAGTTTTTAGGATGTTCAGGTGTCTATCGAGTCCACGATAGGAGAAGGTTAGGAACACCACAACGTCACACCACACATGAGTGAGATTATATCATGATACGATGAGTTTTTGAGGTGTCTCGGGGTCTCGAATTGATAGGGTCATATTATGGAGCATTAGACATGAGAAAATGGTGTTTATACACTTAGCCTAGGAAAAAAGGGAGGAAAAAAAGCACATGGTACAGTACACAATGCACAAATTGATTCTCCCTAGGCCCAAACCCATTCGGATGCCCTGTAGTCAAATTCTCCCCCCCCCCCTTTTCCTGTTTTTTCCACCAAATCTTTCCACATTCATCTCCCAACTTCCCACTTATTTTTATGAACAATACGCCCGTGACCCAAATGCGCCCGTCCCATTGATGCTCATGATGTGGGTGTTCTTTTATTATGTAGTTCTTTGATTTTCATTGCAATTCTTAGTTGAAAAGAACTATGTAATTCTATCCTCTTCTATCACTTTGTATTCCATGGTTTGTTGTTAAAAAAATTGTATTTTCTTCATTTGTTCTATTTTATCGTGCACTTTTCTTTCTTCCTTATATTTTAGTCCTTTTGCATGAGGACAGTACTTAGATTTTATCGCGCACGTTTTTAGAATTCACAAATTTTAAAATGCCCAAAAAAATGAAAAATTAGAAAAATTCAAATAATTTCAAAAAAATTCAAAAAAGTTAAAAATATTTTTTCTTCAAAATAAATAAAAATTGGAATTTTAATTCTTCAAAAGTATCAATAAAATTTTTAGCTTGAAGTCTCAACTTGTAAAAATTGAAAGCATGAAGCCGAAATTGACCAAAGATGGAAATTGAGCAAGAATTGATGACTTGATGAATAAATTTGAAGATTGATTAACCCGGTGAGATTTCGAGACTATCACTTCTTGCAAGTAATTAAATCACTCCAAGTTAAAAACTAACTCAAAGATCATTCCAGTGTTTAAATAAGTCATTAATAGTCTCTAAATAATTGTTTGATCCATTACAAAAAATGAGTGAAATGCCATCTTAAAAATGCGCTAAAATATATCTAAACTAAAATTAATCTCGAGACGCATATGGTAAAATAATTAGTAATTCGGATAAACGAAGTTAGGCAATCATTTGTTTCCCAAAAAAAATATTAGCCATAAAAATTTGCAAAATTTTTTATCCTTTTGGAAGCCCAATTGAGCCTAATATCCCTTTTCATTTGGTAACCTAGAAAAACCCAAATTTCTTGGAATTGTTACAATCAAATAAATTCATTAAATATGTTCAAATGGTGCATAAAAGGGGGCAAGAAAAATAGAAAAAAATAGATGCTCAACAAAAGTATAAATAACTTTTTTAAAAACATAGTAAAATGAGGAAAAGAAGAGAAAAATTATTAAAGAAGAGAAAATCAGCAAAAGCCCAAAAAAGAACTAACAAACATCATAAGAAAAGATTTCAATTCTGAATTTTCCAAACATTCCTATTTTTACCTAATAAATCTTACGATTCGAAAAGTTCCTAACCGAGTACGAATGACGAAATTAATTACCACATGGAGAGCTAAAATGAGAAAAGATAATAAGAGAGATTAATTGGTGCTAATAAAGGATGATGTTTCCTATTTTCCAATGACTGTAGCCCGTTGATCAAATCTTTTCACCCATAAAAATTTAGTCTTACAATTTGTGTGCATGAATTTGTGTCCATTATATTTACTCCTAATATCACGCACACCGAGAGAAAATAGCTGCATTTCAAGAGATTCGTTTGCGATATCATCCCGTGAGAATTTGAATCAAAGTGAACTTCCGAAAAGTAACGTAATGATCAATTGATGGAAATTAGTGGTTTAGCTTTCGGCTTCACGTGCACACACGTATGAATTGAGATTCTTGAATAAAAAATTGAAATGATTATTTTGAAAGAATTTAAATTGTACGATTTTTAGTTATTTTGATATTTTATTTGAGTTAAATAATGAATTTTGTGGGTAAATTCATCGCAAACCCTCAAGAGACACCACTCGTCCTACTAGGGTAGCCTAGGGGTTTAAAGGCTTGTTGCATATTGTGACACCCCGACTAATTAAATACCGGGTAGCTACTCCTTTATTAAATTAAATCAAAATGCCAAGTTGCCTCAGTTAATAGCATCACTGTCGAAAACATTTTATTATTTCTAACCACCTAGTATTTAAAAAGTAAGTTGCCAAATTTTAATTAAAGTCTGATTAACATGCAGTAAAAGATTTAATGCAAGAATAATATCACCATTCACCATAACGAAGTAATAGAATAACCATCACACGATATAAATAAATCCGGAGGAAAACTCCTCACAACAAACTCCACAACTGAAATGAATAACTAAATACTGAATACTGAATCAATACATGCCAAAGTCTAAAAAACTGAAATGGAAAAGTATCTCTAATGGAACTGGGTAACATGCCCTAAAACTGAAGAATACTGAACATGGAATCCAAATGATAGAAGCGTCTACAAGCAAATCCCTGTAACTTCCACAAACAGCTACAGCTCGTCATCTGAATGAGTATCCTATGCATGGTGTCCTTGTGGCTGGGCACCTAAAATGGTTTTACAAGAAAAATAGATTTGAAAGCAAAGGGGTCAGAGCCCGAATGTAGAGATATTTTAAAAACCTGCAAGTGCTTTAAAAATATTTAAAACATTAAATGCAAAGTACATGTTAGGACGTGCACTCACATGAAATTCTCACCTCTCGACTAAGTGTGCACTCCTAACGTAAGTACCCATCTAAAATGATACTAACCACTAGCTAAGAGACATCATATCTAGCTAGACTGATATAGGTTCTACCCTTATTACTCGGTTCCCATTAACATAAAAACTATCTCAATTAAATAGGGGTTTAACGTAAACTCAGATGCTCAATATGCAATATATTTCACTATTAGTTAACCCGTTATGTTTTTCTCGAAACAATGCCATAATTATATTCACAACATTAACATGAAGGTTCCCATTAATTAAGTGTATATTATTCACATCATAAATATACAATGCAAGCACCCCGAGAACTAAGCTGCGGTGCACACATACTCTGCTATCCATCCCGGTACATCACATACATAAGGATCACATATTCCGAATCTCTCAGGAATAGTTCACAGATAACAACATCACAAATAATGGAGGCGAACACAGTCACATCACATGGGTCACGCACATACCTACGCTCCCACGATCAGCGGACTTATTAACATCCCAATAAGTCTTTCTCTGGCCTATGTTCATCGAGGTAACCAGTCTAAATCCGGGCAACACAAGGATTAGAGGGCCCTAAGCGAACGCAAACCTCTCGTGATAGCAAGTATGGTAGGTATGTCATACACACAAATCATATACCAATACTAAGTAGACACGCATCTTAGTAATCACCGTAGTTTAATTGTAGTACTTATCGCATTCTCGTACCAATTTAATATATATACAACTTATATAATCCCAGTCCATATTTATACGCGCCATAATTTTCTCACGTCGTAGTAGGCACTCACGTCTCGACTCAAATGTCTATTTGATTTGATCCACACTTGTATAATTTACTCCTCATTATATCTCAAATGACCCAAGTATACTATTACACCATCAAAGGAATGTTATCTCTATCCTCGAACAATTTTACGGGATTCCTAAAATCAAAACAGGCCAAAAAGGCCTAAACTGCCAGCTCGTTAGAAGTCTCGTTCGAACGAGGCTGTTCGAATGAGATTTCGTTCGAATGAACTGGGCTATCTAACGAGATCTCGTTCGAACGAGATTATCGAACGAACATCCCTCTCGTTAGAACCCCAAACTGTCAACTCGTTAGAAGCTCGTTCGAACGAGCTCGTTCGAACGACCTGGGTAGGTCTTCTAACGAGTGACCAGATTCAAGCCCAGAAATTCTATATTCGTTTTTCACCAATTCCTACACTTCTAATCTCAACCAAAATTCGTCCCATCAATGTTTTATGGTCTCTAATCATCCCTAAACATATTAAAGTCACATACTAACGTATTGTAAAGGATTAATTCTTCCTAAACATCATCAAATCACAAATCTCTACTCTTTTCCCCAATTTCTCAAGAACATAAACCCTAGAATTTAATATCATCAATTTACTCAATTTAGATCCGTTTTTGTTACATCCAACATACATTAACATCAGGGTAATCATCTCTATACGATTCTACATGCAATTACTCCTCAACATTCAAATTCTAAGTCCAAATATAAAGGGTTTTTATTAAACTCTCAAGAACCAATAGATTTATGTAAATTCCTACACATGGAAGATGCATTCTCTATAATAATTGAAATTAAACCACTTGCCTTGATTCAATCTCTGATTTTGATGGCGATTTGTTGAAGTTCTCTCTCTCTTTCTGCAGAATTCCCTTCTATCTCTCTCTCTCCAAGCTTATCTCCAATGGTGGCTAGGGTTTTCTTTGGGAAAGTTTTGGAAACCTAATCTAATAACCCCCGTAGCTTATTGGGTCATTAAGGGATGGTTAGTGGGTTTAGTGGGTCAATTCCCAATCAGATAAAGACTCCTAATTTTCGTCACTTTTAATTCCCAAAAATACCAAATTACCAAAATACCCTTTATGTTGCCGGTATGGACTAAAAATACCCCGGGACCCAAACTAAACCCCCGGCTAGTGTTTTCTAACTATCTCGACCCTTCCGGACGCGTTGGCGCACTCAAAACAACCATACAGTTAATAGAATTTAAATTCACTTTTATAAATAAAATAATTATAACCTGACGCGACTGTCACCCGCATCCCAATAAAATGTCCAAATTGCCGTATATCAATCTCACGACAAATTTCATAATTCAATATTCATAAATCATCATATATACTCAATATAGTCAAATACCAACTCACATCTCGCTAGTATTTTATCCGGATTAATTCCCAATTAATTCTCATTTAATTAATTAATCCTAAAATAAATATTGCCAAAAATACGGGGTATTACACATATGTTAAATGCAATCGCTTTCTCGGGAACAAGGTATTTTATCCTAATAAATTACTTTAGAAGTGTTCAGACCATACTCTTATTCGTTTATATTGCTTGGGATGAGCAACGTCCAAAGTTAGGGGGGTTTGATTTAGCATAAATATTTCATATTTATCCTCCCCTTAATTTAGGTATTTTTACCGTCCTGTAAGGTGTAATGATATGGATTTATCTCATATTCATGCTACTGACCCTATTCGACAAGTATTTCTTGTTTCATATTTTTCTCGTGTATTCTACCAGTATTTAGTGCAGGAGAATGTGGGAGAGAAATCGGAATAAAGAAAGAAAACAAGGAGAGGAAGTCAAAGGGCAAAAATATTATTTTACATCATGAACCTGGATGCGGAGTCTAAAGAAAAGTTGAAGAAATTTACTCCACGAGCACATTGGAAGAAATGGCTCCCAATTTCGAGCTACGATTGAGAAGTTACGAGCAATTGAAGTTGAGAAAAATCAAGGCAAAAATTTGTAATTAATTCAACATGCAAATCGATTTGGATTCAATGGAATTAGTTTTAAAAAAGAACCGGTTCGGGAGACCAAGTGAACCGGTTTGGAATTATCGAATTTTTCATTTATCCTTAATTTTTAGTGAGAGTTTGTTGGTTTTAAACACTTGTAAAAACAACGAGTAGTTTTGCAATTAGACTTTAGTTAGAAAACTTTTAATCTAGTTTTAGAGAGCTTTAGAGGTAAGGAAGATAGGAGGCAAGAATATCATCAAGAGATTAGTGTTTTATCAGTTTTTTGCACTCTATTCATCAATGCAAATATTTCTTCATTTATTTGCTTTCAAGATCCATTCTTTTTAGGTTATATTTGTGATTTCTCCTGTGATATCGATTAGTTATATGTGTACTTTCATTCCTTATGTCACAATGATTCCATGTAATGCAGAAGTCATGCTTAATATTAGATTTTTCATGTCCGACTAGGTTTTTTATAGGTTGGGATACATTAACCCAGCCTAGGTGTTATGGAAAGACATAAAACTTGATAAAATTAAATAAATAATCAAAGACGACACTTTGTCTAAGCAAATATTGTACACTTTTTAACTTCATTTACCGTAGGTAATCGGAGTGTTTAAGGGTGCGATATGCATGTCGACAATTTTATCATTCACTTTAGATTTATTTTTAACAATATATGTGCGGAGTACAATCCCCATATATAGTGCTTAGATAAATTTGAGGTCTTCTCTCAATTATTTGCTCGGTTTTTTAAATTTCTATATCCGACATAATTGTTGACGGTTAGGGGGAGTGTATTCCAATCTCACTTTTCTCATATTCTTTAAAATCAAAAGTTTCTTTCGCTATTTCATATTTAGATAATTCCCATTTATTATTTAGGTCATATTAGTTAATTGGATTTTTTCATAACATCGTCACTTTTTCTTTTCCTTTTTGTGAGTTTCGACTTAGGTTTTAGAAATTTTTTTTATTAGTCGTCACTAGTCTTCATCTTATTCCCTGTGTTCGATACCCGACTAGCTCGGATTGTTATTACTTACGCGATCGTCTTACACTTGAGTCGTATTTACATGCACTGGAGACACGTTTTGAGTCGCATCAGTTTTCCATAAAGTTCAAAAAGTTTCTTAAGCTTAGGGATGAGAAGAGTCTTGAGAATAATTTTAAAAAGAAATCTAAGAACTTTGTCGATCGTGATATAGTGAATAGGGATGGTCCTAAGAAGGTGGATGATCGGGGAAGTTGTTTTGAATGCCAAGGGTTTGGGCATTATTCTCGTAAGTGTACTAATAGACTAAAGGGAGGGTAAAAAATCAAAGGTATATAATACCACCCTTAGTGATAGTGATTGGGGAGAGGAGGTTAATTCCCCCTGTAATCGCAACTACACCGCATTCATGGCCAATCATGTGGGCTTAAATAAAGTGTCTTCCCCCGTCGAAGATGATTATACGCATAACTATTTCGAGGTTCAGTCTTTAAAATCCTAAGATAGTGAGGAGAGGAGCGATGAAGAATAGTATGAAGAGGAGGATAGTGAGCTTAAAGTGGCCTTTTGATAGTTGTACATCGAGTTATTGAATTTAAAAAAGGTCAACTTGCATTTAGAAGCTAAGGTGAAGGAACGTGTCATAGGTAATGATAATTTCAAATTAATTAAAGATCTTAAAGCACGTGAGAGGATTCCTAAAGATAAGCTAAAGTACGTTTAGGGAGAGAAAGATAGCCTTCATAGTTTGAAGGAGGCTGTGAAGAAGGAGCTTCTCGAGTTTGAAGAGTCTAGGTGTTTGCTTGAGTCTAGGATTATGGAGTTGGAAGAAAAATTAAGATATTCAAGTAATGTCAAATTTAATATGGAGTCTAGGTCACAAAGGTTAGAAAATGCTAGGCACCATCCTAATCAAAGATGACAATAGTGAGATTGTATTCAATGATATAGATACTTTCACTGCTAAAGCCATGATCATGCACTTGAGAGAGCTAACCAAAGTTAGGGACGTTAGAAAAGGTAAACCTAAAGGTAACACTCCTTGTGTCTTCACTTGCACACACTTTGATAGGATAGGTCACCTTAGGAATTTATGTTCTAATCTTGGAGAAGGTCTTAGGAAGACTAAGGCTAGTGTCACCAAGGTTCTCCAAGCCCGAGTTCATCACATTAGACCTATGTGGATTAGGAGATCCGATTTAGAGGCACTAATATTAGGCTAATTAACTCTCGTTTGCTTTCACATGATTTATCTCATGTTATATCTTATAAGTTATTGTGATTGCATGGTTGTCAAACTCTATTGTTTCTTTTATTGCTATATGTTATTTCTAGTGTTATGATGTTTTTATCTTTTATATTTTAATTTTTCATTTTTTTGGGTCTTCATGAGAAAAATACAAAAATAAATTGTTTTTTTTTAATAGGTATCATTTTGAAAAATGTTTAAAACTCAAAAAGAATTTTGGTATTTGGGTAGTTTAGTTTTACACATATTGTGTGGCATATCAGTGTGTTTGAATACCATTCCTTCCTTGTATCCATGTGACTAGGACATTTTATTTTAATTTTCAATACTTGGATTGTCTTTAATCATGTATACATGAAGTAGTTTAAGTTGATTTGCATGATGGATTCACTTTGAATATGACTCTACACACAATTTTCACGAGTTTGTTTGGATTGTAACTTCATATGTCACATGATCTAAGTGAGGTGTTCTCCTAACAATCTTTCCATATACATAAAAAAATTTACTAATGCGGGAGTTGTGCATGTAAACACGATTTCCCGTGAGTTTGTTTGATATTTTTTCAAAAATTTGAGTGTGCACAAGAAAGGGCTACGGAAGGAGAAATCTCCTTTGCATGAAAGGCCACCGTTGGCAAAAACCTAAAAATATTGAGAGAAAATAAAAACAAAAATATTTTCAGGCCAAATTTTTGCATTGATGCTTAAAAAATTAGATATCTTCAAAAGAAAAAAAATGATAAAAATGATATATATTTTTTATTGTGTTTAGGTGAAGATCAAAAGTTTTGCACAATGAGTCCTAGTTCGGCTTAATTATTTTAGTGCTATTGATTTAAGAATCATATATATTTCTAGGCAAGTGTGCATTATGTTTGTTTGTCCTTTTGAGATCTTTATTTGACATGTGAGGCTAGGTCGAATGTTGATAAATTGTGGTGGTCAAATAGATTTACTTGGACATGTTTGAGTGATTGGGTCATTTTCTTTTAATTCTTGTTCACACTCCTTCACTTCGTACCACCATGTCTAGATACATTGATGCCATGTGAGTGTGTAAAGATTATGTGTTTATTTATTTTGTGGTCGTTTATACCTAAATATGTGTATGTGCTTTCTTGGTATATGAGAATAAAAAACTTACAAAGTATGGAAGCACAAACGTTCTCTAGAATACTTGAAGACGAAAGTCCCAAATAGTGAACCGAACTAACGGTTATGAGGGTGCTAGTGAGCTTGAATAACTTCTAAGGAAAAACCTCAAAAAGATGCCTATTTAACAGCGTGCCCTTCAAAAAGCTGGGGCATATCACCGAACTGTGCTCTAAAAATTAACTCAAAAAATTAAGTCATTAAATTGGAACATAACTAAGCATGGTAACCTTCGACCATTGTCATCTATGGACGATATACATAGTCAATACTGTGACTTGGATCTAACAAAAAGGTCAAGAAAACCTCTACACCCTCAACCAATTGTAAAGATATGGAAAACATTATACGGGATAATTTGACCATGTGTGAGGAGAGGACAGTGCCCTTTGATCCTATCAAATACCTCTCATGAAAGGATAAAGGCTATAAATGCCAACCTGCGAATATTCAAGGATTAGATATAGTCAATCAGTCTAGATAGCTATCTAGAGTCAAGGAGTTCTTCACAACTTAACCTTATTTTCTTTTCTCTATAAATATAACCTTCATACTAGGGAAAAGGGGCATGCAACCATTATTATTAAAACGAGATCAATAAAGAGAGAGAAACACCGAGTGGACAGAGACACATTGTCGAACCACACACATATTAATCTTGTGTGATTATGATTTAATTACTTTCTTCTCGGATTTATTTGCATTGATTATAATATGTTGGAGAGATCACACTAATTTAATGAAAAAAAGTTTATTTCAATAGAAAAAATGTTGATTTGAATCCAATATGGGTAGTTTTTCATGACATATGTGTATATAGTAGTTGAATTGCATAAAAGAAGTGTCGATTTCTATGAAATAAGTGTTGATTTGCATGAAATTGGCGTGATGTCTAATTATTTGCAAAAAGTGGAGTTAAGTCAAATATTGTATTCTCAAACCAGGGCTTTCGCATAACCCTGTAAATAATTAACAAAAATAAACAGCTTAAATTTATTTATAATAATAGCAATTTTATTGAAATAAACATATGCATATAACTTATTAAATTGGAGTGAAGAAAACCATAACGACGAGACACTTGATTGCGTTTATTGTTGCAATATGTCCTTAAGATGAAATACGGCCACATTACAATACTTATAGTCTGTTGACGAATGACCTCCCATGATACAACAATCTTAACGTAAAAGTAATAATCCAATTTACGTGGCCTGTGGACGGATATATTTGTGAAGAAATATATCTTCATGCATACTAAGGCTGGTGAAGTTTATGATGGAAATACTCAACGAAAAATGGCTAAAAATTATCTAAAATTTTGCCGAAATGGGTCAAGTTGGAACCGAGCGACTGGTTAAAAAAACGAAGCCCTTTTTATTTTAAAAATTCATTACAAAAAGACCAATTTGTTACTAAAATTTCTAAAGAAAAATAAATTTATATTGGCCTAAAATATAGGACAAAGCCTAAAACCATCACTCAAACCCGAACATGAGCACGAGATGAATGGGTGCTCTTCTCCCACTAAAAGAGTTAGGATACCCGAATGGCAGCATGTGACACCCCACCTATTATAATCATGGGTTATCAGTCCTCTACTAAAATAAAACAAGAATTTCATTATGGTTCATTCTTTGCATCACTCTCAAAAATTAATTTAATTACTACTTCCAATCAATGCAAAAATCCATTCCATCTAACTAGTACACATTCACCACGAAAATAAAATGACTACTGAACGAGATGAAATAAATATGTTAACCGATGATTCTCGGTAAATAGTCACAATACAATAATCCAACTAACTAAAAGGATAATAGCGTCTAATCAAGCCCTGCAGGTATCCACAGCTGCTACTGTATTGTCTGACTAGAAGGATGGCTAAGCTAGGCGTCCCTGTGATTAAGCCCCTAAAAGTTTTAAAAATATTTTAACGCAGGTCAGAGACCAAAACCTTTTGAAAATATTTTAAAATACATTAACACATATGCAATGCAGTCTTTCATATTTAAACGGATGTCTCATTCCCATGAGATACCCCACAATCCTAATCTATAGTGCACACCTAACGCATGTATTTTAACACCCTAGTTGCGCTACCCAGCTTAAATAGTCTCAACACTAATCATAGTCAAATATGTTATCCTGTGTCACGCGTATACATTATTTCACTTTAAATTATCAATTAGGTTTCACATTCGCTTCATAATTATAACCCTCAATTATAATTTATCAATTCACATAACTTTATTCTAATTGTTAAGTCAACATTTACACCTTAGTGTCATATACCAGTATATATTTTCTTCACACTTATATACATATTTTATATCACATCAATTATACATACATATATCTCGCTCGCTATATACGTATAACTGCACCACTCTGAGCATTACCTTGCAGATGTAAACTATAATAATCGCACCACTCCGATCATTACCTCACGGATGCAAACTTTAATAACCGCACCACTCCGAGCATTATCTCATGGATGAAAAATCTAGCATGCTATTAGGCTCCATGGATATATACCTTAACCTGGGCCACCGGGTCGGAATCGCGCCACTGAACCCGTCTCATAACGTAAAACCGTATGTATCATAATCGTACATTTGTGGATTAAAACTATACGACATTACCCCACTAGACTCAAAACTCACATAGGGTGGTCGTGCGACAGACCTATGACCAGGGGAATCAATCCTACACCTGTTGGTCAATGTCAGTGTAGACCGTCCACTATGCACAACCTCCACCGATAGCATCCCCTAGAGTAGGTATGTTAACATATATCAATCACTATATATATATATATATATATATATATATATATATATTGTCTCTATACCCGTATATATATACAACAAAAATCGGCTAACCGTGCACATGTCACTCGTAGCACTAGCCTATCTTTCCCGAGTCTAAATTCAACTTCTGAGACCATAAGTAGTCACTTACTTATTTTTAATTCACGATTATTTTTTATTCTTGATACTAAGCCTGTCTCAATCCAGCCCTAATTCTAATTCAATTAGAAATTCCAATCGAATCTAATATTATATTTTTCGAGTGTCGTCCGTCCTAAACACCCTTAATTCCATTCCCCAATTTTTTTCTCGACTAACCCCATGGTAATATTATATCCCATAAAATCCCAGAAGTCCTAAAACTCATCTATGGACCTTCCAAAAAATAACTCGGATCCCAACCAATTCACTACAATATCCAAACATCAAGCCTAACCAAACAGGGCAGTAGAACCGGTTCGACTAGGGGGAACCGATTTACCCCTAGGTAATGACTAAGGCGGGCTGCCATACTTATTACTAGTTTTCCTCCACATTCTCAACCAATATGAGTCCCAAAATTTATCCCAACACAGATTAACACTACCCTATCAATATCAATCATAAGAGTACGTGTTTTATGGATTCAATTCATCAAAAATCATTCTAAACCATGGGATTCAATCACCAATTATTTTAGAATTAATTTACACCTTAATTATAATATCAAATTACTTTATTTTCTCACATTTATAATTTAAGATCACCTCCATTCTCATCATGATTCAAACTTGGATTTTTAATCCAAATTCCATCTTTTATATAGGATCAATTGCATATTTCATATGATATACTACTCAAATCAATTTTCA
The DNA here is from genome assembly GCA_949130495.1 of Sambucus nigra. Classification (NCBI taxonomy): domain Eukaryota; kingdom Viridiplantae; phylum Streptophyta; class Magnoliopsida; order Dipsacales; family Adoxaceae; genus Sambucus; species Sambucus nigra. The sequence goes on from OX422210.1 coordinate 247,658,467, forward strand.
TTAAATCATTTCCAAAAACCCATTTTTGTCATCTGAATCCCACCCAAAAATCATATTTGTTTCACCAATTATGATATGAAGTAAAACACAACATATAATATCAAGTAAGGTAAACACTTTTCTCTAATTGTAGAGTTTGAATTTTTTCTTTGTATATCTTCCTTGCGTAAGAATCCTCGCCCAGAAAATGCCCCAATTTCCTCCTCGAAATGCCTTCTTATTTTTTGCTTGAATTTCCCTTCTCTTTTGCCTCTCTCAAGCCTAGGTGAATTAGAATAAGTGTGTGTCTTCCTCGCTCATCTAAATCCCTAATTCCCTTAATCCCGAAATTAGGTTAAGTTACAATGTTGGTCCCGTATAGCCTAAAAAGTCTCTTGAACTCGATTATGACCCCCGGGTACCTAATTCTGACTATCTCGACCCATACCGGATCATTCGTGCACTCGAAATCATCATTCGAGTCACCTACCATGAAATTATCATCTCATTCCCAACAAGGCCTCACACGTTCGTTTTGAATATGATACCGTCAACTCGTCGTTTTTACCGATGTAATATAAAATAATACAATTTCATTTACTTATCACACAAGTAAACGCATAAATATTAATCCAATATTTGCTAATTAAAATTTGTTGAATTCACTTTATTTCTCAAATTAATTAAATATTTTTAAAAATATGGGGTGTTACATACTTCCCCCTTACAAAGGAATTTCTTCCCCGAAATTAGGATATACCTAGTACCAAAACCTTCAGATACTTACCCACATGACATCCTTACATACCCAAAATAAATCATGATAACATTATGGTGCCTCCACTATACACTGACTGAAGGCCTGTTCATTAAGGCCCAAGACTAGCGATAAGTCTATTCAAATCATTTTATACTGATATAGAACAACCTTCTTAGGATCTCACCTTGATGACGATACACAAAACCAACCTGCTAAAAATGCTCCAATAAGACGAGCCTACACACCATTAGCTCTATCATCTCAATACTGGGGAAAGGCCCCACTTCCCAAAGTGCCAACTTCCATTCTTGTCGAACCACATAACTCCTTTTATGGTTTATAACCAAATTAGTGCATGACCACTCATGTCAGTCTTTAAAATATTTGGTTTGTGACGACATAACTCTTACGATGTTCCGAAACTAAATAAAAATAACTTCGACTAACGTAATCCATGATGAAGGACTTTAAATCAAGCCTGGCCCATAAAATTTGTTATCTCCCACCTATAACCAACCAGAGGGAGGATGACAAGATCTCCCTTACTAAGCCTCAAAAGGCTCATCGCCAAGAATAAATTGGTACGAGTTATTACACGCAATTCTACCATTGTTAATTACTCCACCCGATTACCCTAAAATCCAGAATACGCATCTTTCTCATTCTCCAACATCTTAGTCACCTGTCCCGAATCCTCCACGGTCTATGGGTGATACGTCTTGCTCAAAATGTAACTTCGTCCCCATCGCCTCCTGATAGTCCATATAAGAGGTGGGACTTATAGGTCTCATATTGATCCAAAACAATATTAGGTAACACCTTATGCCGATTCATCCCCTCTCTTCAATGAAATATTACTCACACTGTCCAATAGTGTAACTCACCTAAATTAGCAACAACTGCTCTATCTTAAATAACCCATTATACAAACCCAAAGGTAATCTTTACTTTTTTACGATGTTGGTAACCCAACGTTGACAAGGGATACTGGATCCCATAGTTCTGAAAAAGGCCTTTCCCCCCATATGGCCTCGGTTAACATCTTTCACTAAAAAAACTCAAAGTGCTACGCCAACCACGACTGAAAAGGAGTTTAGAACATGCCAAGACTATTTCAAGGGATTCTCTAAATGAAAGATTGGTCAAGGAGGGTGAAGACTTACCCTTCTGTGGATTTCCTGAACCATGGTACGACCATGCCGATATGAAGATAAAGTTCGGGATGGAAATCTTCTTTAAAGACAACTACATGTGGGCCGAAGACTGCTAGTATAAAGTGTAGGCTCCCATCGACAAAGTTGTTGTCGTTGTAGAGGTCTCCGAGAAAAGTGATTCCAAAGACTCATTTAACTTACTTATAGTGGGGGTAACCCTCTATATGATTAATTGAGGCGCTACATCGTCGAACTCGTCCACTCTGATTAATGCCTCAGATGAACCCCTTCTCAACTAGAATGTTATACCAGTCCCACTTGCTAAGATTCAACCCAACCTTGTTGTTTACCTTATATATTCATTTATTGTTGTGCCCCTTTTTCTGATAATAATGTAATCGAGACCTCTTTTGATGAGGTTTCAACACTGCTTTTCTCGAAAGTGAAATAAATGAGGATTTTTACATTAATTGTCTTTATTCTATTTAAGCTCTTGATGGAGATGATTACAAATGAACAATTCTTATCTGATCTTAATAAGGTTAATAACAAACAACATAATTGCATTTAAATTAATGATAATGACGCTGTTGTTATCAATCTCGCTTCGAGTTGCCAATAATGTGAGATTGGGATAAGGTCCACCCTTAACGAGCATGATTGCGTAGAATTCGAAGAGATGCTAAAGGAATTTATGGACGTCTTCACATGATCCTATGACGACATGCCTGGCATCGATCCTGAAATAGCTCAACACAAGATCGTAACTCTCCCAAAATGCAAGCTAGTCAAACAAAAATGTGAAAGCTCCAAACTATATAGTCACTCAAAGTCAAGGAAGAGGTAATCAAGTAGTTGAACATAGGCTTCATTCGGGTGATCGAATATCCCACATGATTCCCCAACATTGTATCCATACTAAAATCAAGAGGAAAAGCCTGCATGTGCATCGACTATCAGGATTTGAACAAAACATCTTTGAAGGACAATTACCCATTGCCCAAGATCGACATGATTGTGGACAGCACGGCCAGTCACGCCCTTAAGTCATTCATCGATGGATTTTCCTAACATAATCAGATCAAGATGCACCCTGTCCATCAGGAGAAACTACATTCATCACCCCCTGGGGAACCTTTTCCTACACGGTTATGCCACTTGGGATCAAGAATGCTAGGGTTACTTACCATAGGGCTTCCACAACCATCTTGTATAATTTGATACACAAGGAGGTATAAGTCTATGTAGATGACATGATTATTAAGCCTAAGACTCAGGAAGGTCACATTCTCACCCTTCGAAAGTCCTTTGAATAACCACGGTGATACCATATAAGGCTAAACCCACAAAAATGCATTTTCGATGTCCCAAAAGGAAAGCTTTTAGGATTCATGGTTAGTGAGAAAGGAAACAAAGTAGACCCCACTAAGAAAAAATCTATACTCGAAATGCCACCACCTCAAATGAAGAAGGAAGTTCGAGGATTCTTAGGAAAATTACAGTATATCAATTGATTCATCAGCCAGCTAACTTCTATTTGTGAACCTGTCTTCAAACTCCTCCGAAAGGATTCTGTCAAAGTCTAGAATGAGGCCTTCCCGAAAGCCTTCGATAGAATCAAACAATACTTTACCTGACCTTCGATACTTATGCCTCTACGACTCGGTCTCCTTCTACTCTTATACTTGACCATAATAGATAATATAGCAACGGCTTTGTTGGACTAATACATTGAAGAATCCCACAAAGAGATGGCCATCTACTATGCCAATTAAAAAATGGTCGGGGTACGAAGTCAACTACACTTCCTTGGAGAAATCATGCATCGCCCTGGTCTGGGTCACACAAAAGTTATGAAACTAAATGCTCGCTTTTTTCATTAGACTTATGTCCCGAATGGATTTGTATCAAATATCTTCTTGAGAAACCTGCCATTTCTAGCCCGAATATCCCAATGGTTGATGTTACTAGCTGAGTTCGATATCGTGTATGTCACACAAAAAGCCATAAAAGGGAGACCCATCTCTTATTACCTTACTGATTAATCCAGGGAAGAGGCCAATGTTTGGATCTCCGAATTCTCGGATGAGGATATCCTCTACACCTATCAAGAACACCTCTGATGATAAATGTTTTTTGACAGCGCTGCCAACAAGAAAGGATACAACATTGGGATACTCCTAATCACCCCTGATGACTCTTACATTCATATTGGCATCAAGCTAGATTTTCCCTGAACCATAATATGATAGAATACGAGGCATGCAATGTAGGCCTCAAGAAAGGTATCAAATATTTAGATGTCTACGAGGACTCTGCTCTCATCATTAGCCAAGTCCTTAGAAGATGGAAAGTCAAAGATGAAAATCTTTTATCCTTCAACGCCCACCTAGAAGAGTTGGCCTCCCAGTTCCAAGATATCACCTTCCACTACTTGCCCTGCATAAATAATAGCTTAAATGACTCTCTTGATACCCTGTCCTCCATGGTTGACACGCCCGAGGGGATAATGATGGCCCTTTTCCTAGTCGAAAAATAAGTTATGCCAACCCACTACTACCATATTGAGCTCGTCACAAAGGAAGACTTTGATATGGCCGAGTTTTGGTACATCGATATTTGTCACCTCCTCAAACATGGTAGGTATCCCCAAGATTCTAACAAGAAAGACTATGCGATCCATCGCAAACTGGCGGCCCTATGTATCATTTGTGACAAAGCACTGTTCAAGAGAAACTTTGATGGAACCCATTTGCACTGCATTACAGGGGATGACAATAAAGAAATGATGCAAAAAATCTAGAGTGGGGAATGCGGGCCCCACATGAATGGCCATATGCTTGTTAAGAAGATTATCCATCAATGGTATTATTGAACCACCATAGTTCAAGATTGCACTGCCTACGTCCGAAGATGCCTTAAATACTAATAATTTTCTAATCTCCAACACTTGCCTCCTCGAGAATTATAACATGACTTCTCTCTGGACATTCTCCACTAGGGTCATTGACGTCATAGGGAAAGTCACACCCAAAGCTTCAAACGGCCATGATTTCATCCTAGTCGTCATTGATTACTTCACCAAATGAGTCGAAGATGAGTCATACCCAATGTTGAATGTCAAGAAAGTGGCCAAGTTTATCAGAAAGAATTTCATATATCGATACGAGTTTCCCCACGAGCTATTATCAGATAATGGGTTATATTTCTAAGCTGAGTTCACAAACTGGTCGATGAATACGGTATTTAAAGGCATAAATATTTTCCCTACCAACCCCAAACTAACGGTGCAGTCGAAGCCGCCAATAAAAACCTCAAGGCAATCATCAGTAAAATGATTGAGAACTGTCAAGATTGGGTCGATCGTATACCTTAAACCCTCTAAGGCTATCACACTTTAGTCATGACATCTACTGGGGCTACCCCTTACTCTCTGGTATACAGCATGGAAGCCGTTCTACCCATTGATCTAGGCAAGGAAGACTAGAGTCAGAGCCACTTTAATGAACTATCACTCTTGGATGAAAAGTGGCTGAAGTATCTATACCATATACAAGGGTATCATCCTCCAATAGTGCGATCATTTAATCGAAGAGAAAAGGAATGTTGTCTCTAAGAAGGAGATATTTCCCTTAAGAAGATCCTAGAACCTCTCTTATACTCCAAAGGGAAATTCAAACTGAACTGGAGTGGCCCCTACATCCTAAAGAAGATTCTCTTAGAAGGCGTCGTTATGCTTGCATGCCTCGATAAAGAAAAAATGGCACGTCCAGTCAACTTGGACTGTCTCAAGAAGTTCTACCCTTAATCCAAAATCTTGGCGCACTAGAACTTTTCTCATCTCCATTCTATTATTTGGAAAAAAAAACTTCTTTATTTCTCTCTACCCAGAACTATGTGGGGCCTGGCCCTCTAAAAAATCTTTCGCTTTAAAAATGGAACTCGAATATTTTCAAAAACCCCAGAGGTACGTAGGAAGCTCATACACCTTACATGGGCACAGTCCCCTTCTTTTTCATAAAATGCTATTCTTTTCCAACCTTAGAGAACGATAGTTCATTTTATCATTTTCACGAACAAAAGTATTATGTATGCCTTAGCGATTGGTATGGATAATTCAAATGTAAAACACATCAAGAGGCACAACAATAGGATCAAAATCTTTGTATTTCAAATAAAGAAGTTCGGTACCATTAGACGAAGTATCGACAAAGGGATTCAAGCCAACCACCCCTCTCCACCGACCAAACTGTTTCTAAACAAGCCTAACCAAACTTCACAAAACTATTCCCAAAATCCCAAATTACAAAAACATCCCAAAAGCCTCACAAAAGTCACTTAAAAAGATTCACGTAAAAATAATCCCATCTTCAGTAGCCCTCGGAGGTCCCCAAACTTCCCCTGCCTGGTTGATATTTCAAATATGCTCCATGGAGTAGTACTCCCTGATGATACTAGAAAAAACCACTACCCTCCTTCCATGGTGTTAAAAGAACAAACCACCTCTAGCGGGTCTCTTTCGCTAGGATCTTCATCGGTACTCGCTTCCACAACCAATTCAAATAGTCTTCGAACACATGCCAGACCCTTCCTACAGATTAAGATGGACGGTCGACGGTTTATGACTCTCCCACAGAGAACCTAACCTCATGCACATGGATTCAGTCAAGTCCTCTACCGGAAAGAAGTCTAGTGTTTGAGGAGGCACTATTTTCTCCCATCCAACTTGACGAATAATCCGCCAAGGTAAATTCAGTGAAGTCTATCTTAGGCCAACTAACCGTATATACCGGTACTCTACCAACTCCAAAATAGGCTGCATTTCCCCCCATAATGGCATCGACCAATGAAGGCATCGGGCTCCATGCTCCACAAACTAATTGACCCAGTTCTCTACATATGGTCTAAAACTAAAAAAAGTACCGAGCAAAGAAATTTGGCATGCTTGCCAAGGGATACTCAGAAGGAACCGATAGTATCACCGCCATATGATTGCGATGGAAGAACATCCACGCTTTTATCATAGCCAACTGGGGATCCTACATTAAGTCCCCCATCACCAATAAAATCCTCGCATTAAGGCCCGAGGTAACAACTCTGGCAAAGCCAGTATCACCAAAACCCTTCACAACCAATCCTCAGCAGTTGTTGAAAGTGACAGTCATCTCCCTGGAGCCAAGATGAAAAGTATGGATAATGTCCCACCACCTCTACCCCAAAGCACACAACACCGCAGTAGAATGCAAGGTCTCATCCAAATCAACAGATCTAGCAAAATTAACATCATTACAGTTTATTCAATACATCAGATTCAGCACAATGTACTGAAGGCGACAATCACCACTTTATAACCAATCTTTCTATCCCCTCATCCATATACTAACCAAAATGCTAAGGCCTTCCTCTGTTCAAAAATTTCCTAAAAACACACTTTTCCTCCTCTTTCTCAAAGAAAAAACTTGGCATCCAATTAAAATGCATGTAGAATAAGCCACTAAATCAAGATAATCAAACAAAATATGCATCTCTTTTTGGCTTATTAGAATCTCTTCTTAGGTACAATGTCGATACATCAAGGATGTAACATGATCAACGCTAAGCTCCCCCAGTCAAACGATTATCCTAAAAGGAAATAACCGGAATTAGATGTCACCTCATCTACCCCATTACCCTCTCTCCTAGGTACTAGACGAACCAAAACTCGTACGACTACAACCTCCTCATCAGCACCTGCATACTCGTAACCCTCACAGAGTCCTGCCCCTGCGATAGAAGGTCACCTACAATCCCCAATAGAGAATTAACATCTACCCAATAGACAAAAATGCTAGAAAATGCAAGAAAAATCCAAAAAAATCCTAAAAATGCCAAACAAATATTGGAACATTTATTCATCAAAAAACCATTTTTTGGAACACTAAAATAAACTCCCTAAGTCCCGAGCAAGATTAATGTTACTCCCTTAACCCTAGTATAAACCCCAAACTTATTCTCACAAACAGAACCAATGATGCGCACACATCCCTAAGTCTAACTACAATTCCCCAATGGAATCTCAAATCTAAAGTCTTCCCGAGTGGAACCCAAATCTCAAAACAAATGCTTCCGCAGCAGGATGTCAAGATAATACCTTCCCAGTTCCCTAGTAGAATTTCCAGGATGAACATTCTCCCAATTCATCCGCTAATGGAATTTCAGTATGCACCTACAATTAGAATCCCTCGATGATTCCTAAGAGAAGCTATCAAATAGCGTAATCCATAACCAGATGTATTAAGGTTAAAACCTTCCCCAGATGTATCAATTATGACTACCAATTTTAAGGGACGAGGTTAATTATGAGGACCTAAAGATGAGGGGACTAATTATGTGGGTCGAGGTCAATTCTAAGGTCCTAAAGTTTAGGGAACCGATTCTACAGGTCAAGGTCAATTCTGAGGACCTAAAGTTGAGGGAACCGATTTTGAGGGTCGAGGTTAATTCTGAGTACCTAAAGTGGTGATGACTGATTCCAAGGGCCGAGGACCCTTAAAATCGGTAGTCATAATTGACCTCGTCCCTCAGAATCTATAGTCATAACTTTACGTCCTTAGATTGACCTCGATCCATAAAATCGATCCCTTTAACTTTAGGTTTTTAAAATTAACGTCAGCCCTCAGATTCGGTTGTCATAACCTTAGAACTGACCATGACCCTCAAAATTGGCCCCTACAACTTTAAGTCGACCTAGACCCTCCAGATCGGTCATCCTCATCCTTTTGATTCACATAGTCGACCTTTTACCCAAAACATCTATTTGGTGTTTATTTGACGGCCTTCACTTGTTCCAAGCTCACCGATTAAGGTGCTCTTTAGATACTATATTCTAAGGTCCTCGTAATCTTCTGCTTAGGTCCCTAGCACTGCCTCCTTCACCATAAACCTTAGGTCATACTCTGAGTACTGATCTAAAGGCATGCACCCTCGGGCCCATTTGACTACCGGTCAACTCTCTCACCTAAGTGATAGCTTGATAAAAATTCAAAGGGAACTCAATCCCTTTTTAAACAGTCTACCTTATGCGTGAATCTACCTTACGGTTAGGACGAATGGCCCATTTTACTATCAAAAACCAATTAAAGGCCATCAGGCGCTCCCAAGACCCATTTTGACCCCAATCAATGTCCTCACCTAAGAGTAAGCTCAATGAATCTTCGAAGGGCCATGAATCCTCATTCTAACGGTCCACCCTGTGCATAAATCGGCCTTAAGGTTCGGACGAACAAACTATGTTCCCTCAAGAATTGATACGGAGGCCACCAATGCTCGCAAGCTCCGTTTGATGCCCATAAACTCTTCATCTCGAATGAGATTGAATGAATCTTTAAAGGTATCTGAATAGCATTTCCAACGGTCCACACCGTGTGCGAATAAGACTTACGGTACAGATAAATGACCCGTTTTACTCTGAAGGACCACCAGGTGTTTTTAGGCCCCATTTGACCAAGGTTAACTCTTCAAAACTGAGTTTAGAATATCGAAGAGCCCTGCATAACATTTCTAACAGTATGTTCCATGTATGAATCAGCCTTACGGTTCGGATTAATGATCCATTTTTCTCTTATCCAAAAGATCATCAAGCACTTCCAAGCCTCATTTGACCATAGTTAATTTTTGAAACCGAGATTGTCCCAATGGATTCTTAAAGTTCTCTGAATACCCTTTCCAACGGTTCATCCCGTGCATGATTTTGACTTACAGATTTCATTTTACAATTGTTTTTCTAGAAGAGATTAACTAATGGCAAACCCATTTCCCTGTCAATCAGCAGTTTGTCTGGGGTTTCCTACCGATAGTTATGTCAAGGACAATGTCGATCGACACCCCCCTTTACCCTATATAAAGGGAGCAGGAGCTCACTTCAAAGGCCACCTCAAAAACATTCCTCTCAGTTATCATAACATCATTCTCTCGAAGTCAGTGTGGTTTCCATATTGAAACATCTCCCCCACATTCACTACAAGAAAAAACATAAATTATGTCACTTCGAAAATTAATGTTATGTCAGACAAATGTAAAATGACATAAATGATATACATTTTTGTCAGTTTAGCTTTGAAGGTGAAATTTTATTTCAATTTAAGGAAAATTGAGATAAAAAATAAACTATTTATCTCATATTTATATAGAGATGATATAAATATACCCTTTGTATTTTTAGTTATTTTAGACTTTAACAAAAACCTGAGATAAATGAAAAAAAGAGGCGGAGTCTTTTTTTTTGGCATTCCCGCCCCCCAATAGAATTGGCTCCATATCCAATTCTTTCTCAAAACAAAAGGGTCAGTTCTCTCACGTCTCTTCCACGATCCAGCAGCGGCCAGCAGCACCTCCTTCTCGCTCTCTTCCCTGGTCTCTTCCACCTCTCTAGGCAGCGGCACCGGCGCCAGCGCCGACGAGTCACCATCTCCACGACAGGTACACGATTTGTCCAACTCTTACTATTTATCGAACTCTTACGATTTATCCTTAAGATTAATTCCTAGGGTTTCCAAAAGCTACACGAATTGTTCCAGTGAATCAATTTCTTCAGTGATTTGATTTGTTCAGAGTTTTCGGCTTGAATCAATATGTTTAATGAATCAATCTCCTAAAAAAACTATTATAAACATAATTGATACTTAAGGTTTCTTCTCTCTCATTTTTCGGTTTTAATTTCTAAAAATTGAGTTTATGGACATGTTTGTGCTTGAAGAACTACTAGTCAAAGTGGCGAATCCTCTTTGCATTTATATTTTTTTAACCTATTTTGGTTTTTTAGATAGAAGGCAAAGCTCCTTATTATTGTTGATTTTTTGCCATTTAATTATTAGTTAGTACTTAGTTAAATTTCCCTTATTGGATTCTCATCTGGAAAGGGGGCAGTGCATGTTTGTGGTACTATATTATAAAATTATGTAGTGTTCTTTATGAAAGTTCATGTTTTTAGTGAAATTTTTATTTGTGAAGTGAAGAGGTTTGATTTCCTTAACTTTGGTATATCTTATATATGAAATAATATGCACTATATAGGAATAACTATTATATTGCTTCATTGTCTTGACTTATATAACAATATGCACGGATACATCACACATGTACCTCTATGATGATTGGATCGGTCCATATATGTATGTGTATGAAGCAAAATATGATCAAACAAGTGTCTGTTATCAAAATTATATGAATTCTTGAATATTCTTATACACTCAATGATTATTGTGTTTTGTGATCCAGTGTTTTGTGATTAGACATTTGGATCGGTGATTTCATTTTTTTGAACTCGTCTCAAATTGCATTCTGTTTCTCCCAGCGGCTCGTGTTGTCCCGGCGGCAGTGGAGGCTAGGGTTTATCCGCGCTCCACCACTCAAGAGCCATTTTGCTCCCAGTCTCCATAGAAGCATACAGAGGTAAGGAATTAAAATACATATGGTTCATTACACAACTTTTCTTGGTTTTGGATATTTGTGCATTTGCACTAATAGGGGTTGAAGTTTTATAGTTAGTAGGATTTTCTACAAATCAGATTGTACGATTTTTTTATGCCCACGTGAGCTTGCATTTACACCAGTAATTTTCTTTGATTTTGTTGATACTAGTAATGAATATAGCTCGATTTGTGTGATTTTTTGTTTTTCTTTATCTACATTTACAATTTCATACAAAGAGAATATAATTGTAGAAATCATGTTGAAAATCCATATGGATGATTGTATTACGATTTATGACAATGAATTGATTGAAAGGAATGTGATATACATCTCTATAATCTTTTGAAATTTTAGAAATGTTGATGTGGTTTACGTGTTTCATAAAATTACCCAATATAACCATACACATTAATAATGTCGACTTCATGGGGTTGACGGTGATAGAAAAATCTAAGAAAGTTTAATATTTGAATGTTTTGTCTTGTGAGTAATTTAGAATTGAAATTTTGTGATTTATTATCTTGTTCCAAGTTTAATGTGTTTTCACTCTTTTTAAGAACATTGAAAATGTTATTGGGAGTGAGTTCATTCATTAGAAAATAAATTGTTACACCTGTACATAAATAATTGATCTTACTAGTGGGTTTTGTGAGGAGCGTCGTTATTTTGACAATGGGACTATTATTTGTAAACATATGCTATTAATGAGATAGTTCTTTTGGTTTATATCATTTATAAATTAATCACTAATGTTGTCTTTTGTATAAATGCGTGAGTGGTTTCCAAAGACCAATAGTAATTCTGATGACTCAAAGTCACACTGGACTTATTCATATAAATAACCCAATCTGAGCTTATCCTATTGTTAACACATCCTCACTTCATTAAAGATAATTCATAAACTAGTCTCTATTAATATAAATTGTTAGAGTTTGTAAGATCATGTTTTTTTTTCTCCATGTTGAAGGTTATTCTGTGGAATAGATTTGTTTTTGGGGATACTAAATAACATGCTTGCTCTGTTTAGATGATATGGTATATCATAGGCGATCTATGTGATTATGTTTTTCGTATAAGAATATAGTTTCCTTAATGATCGAACCCCTACCCAGCTGATAAGTTTATATAAGATATGGAAGGAAGCTTTGCTTTTGTTTTCTATGATATTAGAGATGGAAATGTGTTTGCGTCACTGGTATGTTTGTTTTAAGGTTGATTTGATTGTAGAATCACATAATATGTCTATTTAAGTTTATCAAATGCATAAATAATCAAGATACTAAATGGGATAAGATTATCGGCTATTACTATGCACTATTGATGACATTCTTGTTTCCCATTGACTAAGATGCGCATTACAGTTTAAAAATCATCTCCATTGTGTTTATCATTCGTATCTAGATTTAGTTTTATTTATCGGTATATCTTTTTTGTGTTTGATGTGTGTGTGTTTGGGTGGGTGGGGGGTGGTGTTTTGTGACTATTGTGTTGTTAGAGTGGTGAGAGTCAACACATAACATACGATATCATACCATGTGTAATGAAATTGTATATGTGAGGATTGTAGTCATTGAAGGAACCCATATCATACCATGAGTTCACGATCAATTCGTAGAATTCGGGAGAGTTGTGCCTCCTTCCATTGGCTAGTGTCACTACAAGAAAAATAGTCATTTTTAAATTTAACATTATGTCACAAAAGGTTCAGATGAGATAAATAACATTTACATAGTATCATTTATCACATTTTGAGTATGAGTATGATCTTTTTTTGCCAGGCCTTCATCAAGTTGATCTTTGACACTCAGCGACCATCTTTACCGGGCCTTCATCATCTCTACCTGTCTATTGCTACACACGGTGAACTATCCTTTTCTATATTGTGTTCTCTATTGCTATACACGCACACATAGAGGCACATACGTGCACAATCATGCTGAACATATACATATGTATGTTCTGATTAAGGAATTGTTTTGATTAGGGGATTGGCTGTAGAGAAGGATTTGTTGATTTGTCCACAAGAACTATTTATTGGTTGGATTCATTGAATACGATACCGAGTGACAAAGATAAGTTGTATATCACTACGTGAGTATAATATAGTTTTTACTTTTGTTTGGCATGCATTATGTGTACATTATTATTGCGATCTCCTAATACACATCTTTGAATTCTCTTTACATGTAGTGGGATTAACACGATGAACATCGATGGGAAAAGGCCGAACACATCGTGGAGTTGTATTAAGGTAAATTCCATCATATAACATCTCTGTCATTCCAAAGAAAATTAAAGAAACTCCCTTAAATTCCATCATGTATTTGACTTGTTTCACTTTCTTATGGATTCTTTCCTTGAGCTACAACTAAGAAAATGTAATTTGACTTGGTTGTTTCTTTTTGTCACAAAGGCTCAATCTTGAAATTTTGTATTGACGTGTTGATGCATACATAACAGATGAAAGATTATTTTCGTAAATATTTAAAAGATGAGAAGAGTTTAGGATTTGTGTTACTATTTCATTCTCACTTCATCAATTACCCCTTGGCAACTTCTTAGAGACCAAAACAGAGATTGATTAGAAGTATAGGAAGTCATTTACTCCATTCCTACTTGTATTTAAGGGAAATCTATCATCATATTTGTAGAAAACAATATGTTTTGATGGATATCAAGTTATGTATGCAAATACTTATTTCTTTTCATGCTCCATGAATACATCCTCAATGTCACCATTATCTATGAAATTATTGGCTAAACATCTTTTGAATCATTGCTCCAGTGAGAAAGTGACCTTATACATTGAGGAAAAAATCCTTAGATTTTAAAAATACCATTTTTTTAATGTTCTGTTATCAAGAATTGTGTTATTCTTTATTTTGAACTTCACCTAATATGCAACTCCACCTAGTATCTTTTATCTCTGGCAAATCAGTAGAACAAGAGCTAGAATCTATCCTTAGTCAAAAAATTGATACTGTTGAGTTTTTTTTTCTTAGCCACAGAATGAAAGAATTTGGTGTTTGCATCCCCTTCACTAATCCATTTCACCCTTGATTTTTGACACAAGTAAGTTTCTTCTTTCATGAGTTCCTTCTCCATCAACGCCTTAGCCTTATTCCACTATGTGATAGTTGCTTCTAAAAAGTTAGTCTGCGAAGCTACCTCGGCTTGGAAAAGGTTATTTTTAGCTTGGTTAAGTTCTTGAAAAACATTTTTAAAGACATCCATGTTCCACATCCAAAGCGCATACTTAACATCTTTAAGTTTCTGCACAAATTTATACATGGGAGGGACAACAGTAGTATAATTCAAAGTCTGCCCCACCAACTCAGAGAATGTGGGATGTTTAGTCCAACGATACTATTAATAGAGAGTGATCCGAGTGTAGTTTGACCAAATGATCCACTTTTGTAGTCTGGAAGAGATTGTTCCAAAACGTATTACTTAGATACATGTCAAGCCTTTCCAAAATTCATTGGGAAGTCAACCTCCGCAAAACCAGCTGAAGCCAATGTATATTTGAAATCATTTGCTGCCACTTGGTCAATTATATTTCGTTCCAGCTTGTCAGATTACTCCATAATAATATTTAAGTCACCACCAGTGACGATTGGATCACACTCATTATTAGCCAAATCTCTAATTACATGCCATAGCTCCCTCCTAGTTTATCAATCACAACTACCATAAATTGCCATCATGTGAATTGGACAAGAAAGATGGTGCTACATACATGCCTCTTAATTTTGTTGGATATGAGTTGTTATGGGCCTTGTTATCTTGGCACCAATGTAAATCATGTTTGTCCCAATTGGAAGAGTTTTACTTTATTGATACCAATGCCAAAGGGGAAGTTTTAGCTAAAGTAAAAACGTGGCATCGCTTGGCCATCTTAACAATATGCATTATTTACACAGAATATTCCAGAAGACTTCACTTTGCCTAACTTTCAATTTTCAACGTTGTAGTGTGAATAGAGACAGTGAAAGTGGCACCATTCCAAACTGTTTGGTGCTCACGAATGAACATAGATCCATTAAATTTTGGCAAAACTGTGTTGAGTTGCTGTTGAAAAAAACTAACTATCTAGCGTTGGCTTATTTCTGAGACATAATCAATACAGCAGATGTCGAAGAATGGCAGTCTAATAAGGTCATAGATCTTCTGTCTAACCTTGAAGAGATATATCTGTGTAATTTGCCTAAATTCAAAGGAATATGAAAATATAGTGGTAATCCACTTTAATTTCCTTTCACGGGGACTAGCCTACACTAAAGCACATATGGAATGGCCCTGGTTGGTCTTTTCATTTACACCTCCAAAACTTACGAGAAGTAAGAGTTCGTCGTTGTCACAAATTGAAAAATTGGTTCCAAGCTACTGTATCTCAAAAACTCTAACAAGTGGAAGACCATCATGTATAGAGATGTGAAGATTTGGAGGAAATTGTTGCAAAGGAAAACAAATGGAAAAAATAAGACTTAGTGGAAGATAAGATTGTTTTTAAAAGCCTCAAAAAGATGATAGTTTTTAAACTTCCAAACCTCAATGGAAGACTCATATGAGATTAATTAACGTTAACTATTCAACACAATATTTCTAAATTCAAAATAAATTTTAAAAATTAAACTAGCTAGTTGGACCAACATATTTTATTTCTCAAATATCTTACGCGAAGTACAAATTTTCCATGAGAATCCATCAAACATTCACTATGGATATTACATGGGATCATAAAATCACAAGTTAAATTTCTTAAGGAGATTTCAACAATTAAGACCCAATACTTTTAGTGCTTCCTTACAATAATATGTCATCTTTTTTATTCAGTAAATACAGACTACCACCGAAGCAGAACCCATAATAGAAGCTGAGAGCAGGAATGCTGGAACGAACTCATATCTCTTTCCCGTAAGCCCAGAAATCATATTAATTTGACTATATTGAAATTAGTTCTTTCGATCAATTCTATTTCTTTCTTCTACTTTTTTTCTTTACTGTTCCTAACTATAGTGTCCCCTTTTAACTCATTCACACTTAACTTTGTTAGTACATGGGAGCAAGAAGTAGAGTATAGAACACAAATTAAACGTATCTATAAGGCTAGCTACCAATAATACCTGTGTTATAACACTCTGAAGTTCTTTTTTTCTCTAAATTTTATTTTATAGTGCAGCATTGTCATCACTAGAGAAGGTTAAGCTCTTTGTTCATGATTCGTTTCCCTATTGCGTGTCAGATTGTGCGAGGGTTGCTTCTTGCCAATTGTGTTTCCAACTCCCAACTTTGCGACTAATTTGTCTGCTCTAGGTGAAGTTCTTGTTTAGGGTTTACAATGTGTTGTCCCAAGGAAATAAAAATTGAATAAAGTAGAATGTAGTACATGCACTTGGAAATTCATCGAGTACTGTTGGTTGAGTATTCAAATAACTTGTCTTTGTTGTGGTGATTTATGTTAATTTTCATGCTACTTCATGGTTTGTAAGACTGTAAGAAATAAATAAATAAAACTCTGCAATTTGTTTTCCAAATGTAATTAATGTTTTCAATTGAATTTATAAAAGTGATAAACAGTTTAACCCATTGGTTTTTCTGGGGATAATAGTGGATGATTGTTACTCTGCCTTACATGGCAGGAGAGGGGTCAATGAAGAGAGCATTTAAGTTAGTTGATGAAAACTCTGCAAAATTTACAAATACTACCATCTTCTTCTAGAATAAACATTATATATTCTTCCTTTATATTCTACCGTGCATACCTTATCCCTGCAGAAAATCAAGGTTCAGTGGTTTATCTTAAATGCATCCACTGCCGCCGGGACAACACGAGCCGCAGAAGCTAAAAACAATTCCAGAAGAACTCATGGAAGAACTGTTTTGGTTGATCTCGATGAGTTTGATGATGATGTTATTATATCCTCCCCAAGGGCATTTGCAGAAGCTAAAAACAATTCCAGAAGAACTCATGGAAGAACTGTTTTAGTTGATGTAGATTCAGAAGAACAATCATCTAGGCTCATTGCTTACAGTCACAACAATCGCAGAAGAGTTTCCGCAAACCAAAGAATTTCAGATCCTGGCCTTTACATAAACTTGGAAGGAAGTAGCACCTCAGTGAGAGAGAATGTACTAAGTGTGGCAGCACCGCCGCCACCGCCACCCAAGGAGCCCACCTTCAGTTGTCCAGTTTGCATGGGTCCATTAGTTGAGGAGATGTCAACAAAGTGTGGTCACATCTTCTGTAAGGCGTGCATAAAGGCTGCCGTAGCTGTTCAGAGTAAATGCCCAATATGCAGAAAGAAAATCACTATGAAAAATACCATAAGGGTCTACCTTCCTGCCGCCAAATGAGTGCAAGGTATCAATTGTTTATAAAAGATGCTACTTCCAAACTTTGGGGTTGCTGGAACAGACGGATGTTAGGGGGATTCAAAATTAAGAGTGAAGGCTACACATTGTATAGATCCAGGATTATTAATCAGTACTTCAATCAAATGAGGATAGCGGGCGAGGTTTCTAAGAGTTGAGAGAGCATGATTTAGAACATCCTGATCAGGTATGATTCATTTTCTTAAAGAAAATATGAATGACTAGTACCATTTTCTTTGGATTGATTTTAAGATTTGTGAGCTGACATTGCATTATGGTCCTGGAGACAGGACTATAATATCATATATTGAGATCAATGTTTGAATCAATTACCTGGTTAAGAATTTTATTAAAGTAAATTTCTAGTAATTCCATTTTCTCTATGCCTTAGTGTCTTAAGAGATGATATGCATACTGTTTCTATCTCCCTCCCCGTTAGTCTTTACAACCCTCAGAGGTTCTTGTTCGAGTAATAATCTGTGAGAGTCTTGGCATGGGTAGCACATTAGTACACCTGAATTATTATAAGGGATGGACAGTTAGGAAAAGAAGTCCATCCCTCATCAATTGGGTTTCGTGACTACCCTTCCTTGTCTAATTTCTATCTAGTATGCCGAGTGTTTTTGTGGATGACTTACCTTCTTACGAGGGGAGTGTGAGGGTTTCGTGACTACCCTTCCTTGTCTAATTTCTAGCTAGCTAGAATGATTGAATTGTGATTATGTTCCGTAGCGTTTACATCAGTAATTTTGAGAGTGTCATACAAATGTTTTTAAATTTGTGGGGCAACTGAAAAAAGAACCTAAAAATGAGATTGAAGGTCAGAATATCCCTTATTGGTTCTCTGATTGCATGTCATTTGACTATTTACTGCAATGTAAAATATTCCATTCTTTTAATGAGTGGATTTAGTTTTATTGTGACTTGCTAGGGTGTTTTATTTTGTTCGATAAATTTGATTATTTGTGGGAGTTTACTAATCATTTTCTATAGCAGGCAACTCTTAAAGCTGCAAACAGACGAAGGATGGGAGAGATGAGGAAGTAGCTACTCTTCAATAAGAAATTGAGTAGTTTATACTAATTCTGGTTCACTTTTAGGTTCCATTGTATTCTAATAATATTCTTCTGATCATTATTTGTTAGAATCAGACGGTTAAAGATGAGACTGCAAGTGCTGTAGAATAACTTCATGAAGCTGAATCTGAAGCAAAAGCTCTTCGCACAATGACGTAGAGAATGATTTTGACTCATGAAGAGATAGGTGTCCTTTAAAGTTGGCATGATTTGTGAGTAGCTGTTTAAACAGTACTTTTTTATACTGAAATTGTCCTTTTTCCTACATTTTAGGAGGAGGTCGTTCTGAAGAGGTGTTGGATTGCTCACTACTAGGCCTTAGCCGTATAGAATGGTAAGTTACTGGATATTGTATCTACTGCATTGAAAATGAAAAGTTCTAAAACTATATTAAAGTTAGAACTTTAATGGATCAAAAAAATTCTAAAACTATATTAAAGTTAGAGCATTCCACCAGCTGATTAGTATCGCTATGAATTAACAAGTCACCGTGGACAAGTTGACCATCATGTAGTTTTCCAATCGCATCACAAATCTGAATTGCAATATCATTCATTCATTCTTCAACACCCTTGGATCTAAAGTCGAGGAAAATGTCGACAGAGGGACCCAATACATACTTGAGCATTAGGGATGTAGCACAGGGTCTACTACATAGAGCACCGAAGTACAAACACCAAATCATCTAGCCTTTGTCATGCACCTAGCCTCCTGTTCGAGCAGTTGGATCAAGAAAACATGCATCGGGGCATTACTTCATGAGTTTTATTGCAAAAAAAATGAAAGATGTTTTGTATACTTTATTCATCAAACTTTTTTTGGGATAAAAACCCCCCATTGAGCTTTTTTTTGGGCTAACCCCCCCCCCCCCCCCCCCAAAGGTGTTAGGCCTGTAACTTATTTCAGAACTTCTGAGCTGTTCAAAATCGAATCTGATTTCCCAATTTTGGAACAATATATACACTTTTCAATTTCCAAAACTCCAAGGAAAAAAATTGAATCGGACATCA
This sequence comes from Sambucus nigra, assembly GCA_949130495.1. NCBI lineage: Eukaryota > Viridiplantae > Streptophyta > Magnoliopsida > Dipsacales > Adoxaceae > Sambucus > Sambucus nigra. The sequence continues at coordinate 247,678,271 of OX422210.1, forward strand.
TTTTGAAAATTCTGTTTTCCCTAATTTTTGTCTAGTGTTAGTATAATAAGGGAATACTCCTTAAGAATATTCTCCCATTATTTAGGTGTGTTTTAGTAGTGGTTACATTTTGTCTATGTTGGGCACCAATTCTTGGGACTTTATATATAGTCTTGTAATCCCTCATTTCAGGATAGTTAATGATGACTTCAGAGATTTGTTTTGTGAGTGTATCTAAGTCTTACACTGCCGTTTGATTCAAAGTATTTTACCTAGTAGATGATGATGGAGAAATTTTCTCCCTTACTTTGAGAGAGACACACGTTACCATTAGGATTCGTGATTTTCAGCTTCAACCTTGTAACTTAAGAAAAACTGAACTAAACGAATCATAACAATTTATTTATAGTTGTTGAGTCTATCGGCAAGATTGGGCAAAATCTATACAGGAGGCGACCAAACTAAAGATGAATCAATAACACGGTAAGGGAGTGTTTTGAAGTTGTCATCCATTTCAAAAATTCCTATGTCATGCCCTCCAATATATCCTTTGTTGTATTCTTCGTTGTTGTCACTAATGTATATCGTATTTGTTTTGTACTCTGGATAATCAATTGTAGTGAAACACAAACTGTTGTTAAGACCTAAGAACAAGGTATTATTTTGTGGTTCTATAGAAACAATAAGTAGAAGTGTTCTGGTTCTCGTCTCGAACACCACACTTTATGTGCCTAAAAATAAACAATAATTCATTATGAATTATTGCCAAGTATTTGTAATGGGATCACAAGAGCATACGAAATTCATAAGATAAGAACTACCCATCTCTTCCATGCTCAAGGTATACTACATGGCCTACATACTACTCTAGTTTTAGGTATAGATGTTTTTAGGCATATTTGATTTCATATTTGAGGCATATATCTACCTTCATTCTAAGGAGAGGTTCATAGATGCTTTGAATGAGGCAAACACTATGCAACCTTCATTATAATTGAGGCATACAATGTGTAGCCTTCACTCTAATCTTAATGGTTCACCAGTTGATTACACACTGTACACAATGTATGCTCTTTCCAATTACAAAGTGTATTCTCTGTTAATTAAACAATACTTGTACAAGTTTAAACTTTCAATTACACAGTTTATGGATCATGCTTTCATCAACACCATCATGTATACTCTCGGTTACCCTCTTTTAATTTTAAATACATAGTTTATGTATTCATCTTCTAATGCTTACTTATATGTTTAATTTTTTCTCAGGTAAGGATTCTGCAGTTTGTGTATTCCATTTTTACCCATTTTTTTATTTGTTCGATTTTACCGACTCAAGATTAACCCAATAACAAATGGGGAAGAACGGGCCAGATAACAAATGGGGCAGAATGAACCAGCAACCCAATGACTGAAATCAGACCAACAGCAGCAAAACCAAGCACTACCAAGTGAAACCAAACGGACCAAGAACTGCCAAGTGAAAATTGACCTAGCACTGCCAAGTGAAAAGGGACCAAGCACTGCCAAGTGTTGATTCAAAGATGGCCGCAACTACCTTTTGTAGGAGAATTTTTAAAAGGTTGCCCTGTATTTCAATTTTACATTTTTTTGGATTGGTTGTTACCCTTTGGGTGGATAGTCCAATAAATAAAGGAGACTCTGTCCATTTTTTTTTAAATTGAGACTTTTTTTTATTTGAGGCACAATGTAATTTTCTTTAATGAATATTGTATATTTCAAGTTATATATGAATTTGTTTGATGAAATCTAGACTATTTGAATATTGTTCGACTATTTATTATCTATTTACAAGGGTTGATTTAACTATAAATAATAGTTGTTTATTGATGGAGTAATGATTTTTTTTTAATTTTTATATCAACATTTATGTCAGTTTTGATAAACTCTCATAAAAATTACTAAAATTGACATAAATGTGATGTTATTTATATCAGTTTTTGTAAAAATGTGATTAAAAACATGGTGAATACCGTAGTTTTTATGTGTGTTCTTAAAAACTGAGATAAATGTGATCTTATTTATATCAGTTTTAAGAACATTTATGTCAAGGCTTTATATGTCAGTTTTGAAAAATTCTAAAACTGACATAAATGGTCATTTATGTCAGTTTTTGACTGACATAAATGATCATTTTTCTTGTAGTGATTCCATTTTCATCCTTTTCTTACCCAATTTAGTAAATATTATCCCATCTCCTCCTACCACCTCCATCTACTTGCAAGAGAAGCCCTTCAACAATCAATATTAACCTTAAAGCTTCCGAAGAAAGACCAAACCTTTCACTCTCTCTTTAAATTCTCTTATTTTTGCATTAGTTATTTATTTCTTACTTTAGCATTTCATCTTTATTGATCACACACATTAATATCCAACTTCTTATTAGTAGTATTGCACTTACTATATTTTCCGTAAAAAAATCCAAAAATAAGAAAAAATAGGGTTTGCTTGTAAATTCCAAATGGGGATTTCCCACTACATTTTTTCACACTAAAACATACTTTTTCTATACACACACATATAATAAAGTATCCAATTGGATTTATGGGATAAACCCCACCCCCATGTTGCATGCGAACTACGTCGACTTTGATGCATTTTTAGACTACGTAGACGTCTCGGGTAAAATTCGAGATTCGAGTCCTCTTTTCGTATTTTTAGTTAATATAATATTTTTATATATTATATATGTGATTCATGCTTATGTTTTTTCCAACCTATAGCATCCTCTTTCTATAAACGATCGGTGACCCGACAAATTCACACATTGTATTTTTAGTTACTATTTTTGGGAACACTCTTATGGATGACCTCACGCTGCCTTCACCTATGACGCGATTCGAGTGATTTTGCTCTTCATTTATATATACACGCACAGACACTTCATAGAGTTCTTAAGGAGAAGAATAACACATGTCCATGAGAGATTGAAAGGGCGGGATGGGTGTCTAACACCTTCCCATTTCGTAACTTAGCCCTTGAATCCTTGAACTAATTGGTTTCGCAATATTCAGTATGTCTTTGATGTCGTTATCTTGAGGCGAAAACATTTCTTTTGAATGTTTTGTGCAAAATAGGTTGGCGACTCTATTTCTATACATCACCCCACATCGATGAGGGCTAAAGCGCCCCGATGAAAGGTGCAAGACCCCCGCCCATTTTGGTATTTCAATAAAAATGGGATACACATCTTCCAATACTCATAATTGCGACCATTGAATACGGGTGGATGCGTGATTGATTGACCCTCTATAGACATACCCCCGGGAGTCATAGTGAATATTGACTCTGGTACTGATTTGAAAAGTATGCGCCTAGGGATCTAAGTCAAATTAAATACTTAAATGTCTAAAAAATATCCTATTTTAATTGAACCATTTTAATTTTACCAAATAAAATTAGTTACTCCTATTATCATGTGGGTGATGCAATTAATATCTGTCGAAAGTAAAAATCATGCAACTGTAACACCCTATATTTTTGAATAAGTAATAATTTAATTTAGTTCGAAATTGAAAAAAATATAAATTGTCGGATTAAATTATTTTTACCAGTTTAAAATTTTGGATTTTATTATTGGAAAATAGGATTTTAATCAGAATTGAAATCGGGGGAGAAATCGTCTTGTTTTTTTGTTTATACACATTTTTTGGGAAAACTGTGGACCTGTTCAGGTCCGAATCGATTCGACCTAAAGGGCGAATCAATTCTCCAGGGGCAGTACCAGCAGGTTTGTTTGTTTTTGTTAAAGTTTGAGTTAATTAAAACTCTTAACCTTTTCTAATATACAAGTTACTCGAGGTTAGGCTTTTCTAATCACTTTTTTGTCAACTCTTAAACTAGAAGTCTCCCATATATTTACCACCTCTCATCTACAAACCCTATCCCCAAATTAAATCAAGATTTAAGCCAAGTTTTGATGGCTCAAATCGTATTTTCTCAAGATCATTCAAGAACGTGTTTTTACTGATTTTTCGAGAGGAATGCAGCCATCCAATCATAATTTTTAACCAACTTTTCTTCAGGCATGAATACTTTCATTCTTTCTCTTTAGTATTATGCGTTTTAAATGTCTCCTAAACATTACATTACATTACATGTTTTTCTTAAAATAAATTGAAACCTTAATAAGGGAAAAGGAAATCTATATTGGGATTATTTTTATGAAAAATATTAATTTGAATTAAGACTTATAACCCTCGTGTGCTTAGGGTAGAGGTTGGATTTTTGTTAATATGGGTGTAGATTTGCATGTAGAAAATCGTAGTAACTTTATTAAATTGGAAATGACTTGTGAAATCACATAAAATTATGTAAGTGTGATAAAAGAGAAATTATTATTGTGTACACCATAAACTTGTATGTTGATGAAATTATATTAGTTGCATAAGGTAAGTTGTTTAATTTAGAAGATTGATTAAAAGGATTAAATTAGAATTAATTGTGACCTTATGAGAAATTGGTAGAATTGTTGATAAATGTCTTATGCGAATTTTTGATTTAATTATAATGGACACCGCAAGAACGATGGGGTTTTTGGGTAGTTATGCTCTCACCTTAATTTTAGGAGTGCTTGCTAGTTATGGGACTAGTAACTACGTCTTAGTAGTGGTTAACACTTTTTAGGTATGGGACTAGTTAGTGTAGATTTTTACGAATGAGATATTCTAGTGTGGGGCTGATTTTTGTGTCGTTCTGATGATTCGATAGTTTAGGTGCGAGACTAGGATAAAATTTATGGTAGTGATTCATCCTATATGATAAGGTAGGATGTTCTTGTGTTTTGGAGAGCTCTAGTTATGGAACTAGGGGTAGGATTGAGGATTTCTGATATATAAAAGGGTGGGGCTAATAGAAAAGAAGATTACTTGAGAATATTGAGAATTAATGCCTAAGATAATAAACGGGTATTAAAATGAATTTGCAGCATGAGTATGTGCGGGGCTGACTGAATACGAGTCGACTGGCTATAGCAATGTGGACGTATTGGCATCATGAGTTGTACGGGGATGACATAATTCAGGCCGACTGGCTATAGTAACGTGTCCTATGTGGAACCTCATGAGTATGTGCAGACCTAACAGAAATTGGGTTGAGTGGCTATAGTCAAGGGAATGAGTGTGGTGTGTGGAAATTTAAGCGCCCCAAGAATGTGTGCAGTCGCATGAATAAAACTAATTGGATAATTAAATTAAGTAAGGATAAGAACTAATATTTAAATAATATTTGTAGTGGAAAAATTGAATTTGATATGGATAGATAGTGGTAGTTATTTTTACTCACATTGTTAATTTATATCTCGTTCAAATTAAAATGCTCTATTGTGGTGTTTATCATGTATAATGCTATTGTCTGGATTCACGGACCCATATTTGTGAGAGTAGCTAGTATTCATCCGGTGGGCTCTGACCCATTACGTTGACTAATATTTTAGGTATAGCGTTGGAGTAGCTGCATAGGAGTGATTGGAGATATTTTTGGAAATGCAGCTGGAGATTTATTTTAGATGCTTTATTAGTTTAGGATTTCTTTCCATTTTCGTCGTATTTATTATAAGACTTTTATTTATGGATTTGGTTGCCAATCAGTTCCAAAGTTGTTTATGGTTTCTATCAGATAATTTATAATTGGATTATTTCATTGAGATTTATATTTATTTGGAGTTTGATTTATTTTGGAGATTAGCATTGTGATGGATTTAATATTGATTGAATGTTGATATTTATTGGATCAATTCGATTATTATCATGTGGAAAATTTTTATATGTTTTATATATATGTCACCTGATAAAAATGGTATTTAATTTAGTAACGCCTAATGTAGTCTTGGTGGCGGCAGACGCCAGAATGCGGGGGGGGGGGGGGTGTTACAGAATCACTAGAACATGATTTACAGTGGAAAACTACATAAAAACCCACTATCACATCCTAACCTAACAATTTCAATTGTAGCAAATAATGTTTATAGAACTTATAGAGATACAGGCCTAACTTATAATAAGATAATTATTTTCTTCCACATTGTCTTAACCCATTCATTCTACTCTAACGCATATGAACGTACTAGAAACTAGTTCTATATATCGAACCCATCTTACACAACCTACAGCTCTCAGTATCTACCGATATATAAATGATTCAATCTTCCCACACGTAGAACACGTGATATCCAACCCATATAATTGCTCTGAACTCTCTTTGGATAGGATACCTTCGGGGATTTATAAACCAAAAGTTTATTTTAAAAGAATGGAAGACAAATACAGTCTCACGAAAATCTCTCTAAAATTTGTTAGGGTTTTATAAAAATAAGGGTTGTATCTATCATTAATCTTATTTCCTAACTCTATATACACACACTAGGTGTTAGAGGGTTAAAAACATGTTTCCTAAGAAAAAGTTACCTTTATTCCAACCAGGGGAAACCTTGCTAGAATGAAGTTTTCATGAATGGGAACATCGTGCGAAGAAAGTTTCTTATGAGGGGTCCTAGAAGTATTTCCATGTCCTCATTTAAGGTTGTTTTCTCATGATAGGTGTAGGTGGTAAAATCCTACTAAGAGTAATTCTAAAAAAACAGAGCCGAACAGCAAAAATAAATCACACAATTACACAAGATAGGGTATAGGTGGATCAGTAATGTGCCTACATCCAAGTGGTGTTTCTATCTATTCTCATCAATTAGTTTGCAATGATAAGAATTACATTACCCCTTTCCCAAGGGTGAGGGTTACATTAACAGGTAATAGGTTGGAGGTGAATCATGTGGGACTATGACAGTCCCAAAAGTATTTGTGATCTCATCTTATAAGTCTTGCCCAAAAATTTTCATTGATCAGAATCCTCCTTGTCATTATCCCAAGTTATGATCCTTCATCATAAGATGATGGGAAGGTGTCATTCAATCTGAGTTGTTCAAAATTACCCAAAAAATTCCCCTATAATTTCCAAAAAATCTTTGCAGCATGGTAAGGGTGAAGAGGTTTGATCACAAATAAATTCTTACGATGTTCGGCGGTGATGTTTGATCGTCAGTTGAAGATGAATCTATAGTGTACCAACACTTATAAAAAAATTCAAAGAAAATATTCATTTTTTCCTACCCGTTAGACTTCAGGGTCACGCTTATAATTTGACACAGTTTCTGAAGGGTATGCTGGTAAAAATTCTTGAAAAGACTGAAGGTTGGGATGCGTGTGTGTTAGCCATCACATTGGGAGTTAAACCACACAGTTTCAAAGTTCTCTCTATCGCTATTTTTCACTTATCATCTCATCTATTCAAGATTTAAATAGCTCTTTAAGGTTTTCCTTCACTTGTAAGTCTTCTCAAATCTGAATTTTTCTATATGAATTATTTTCAAATTGAAATTTTATTCTTATTTCCATGAAATATCCTGTGATATTTCTTCTTGGTTTGGAAAAATTGTGTATGAAGTGAACGATTAAACCCTAGAAGAGTTTAGGAAAAAATCGATCTCATATTGAGTGTGCATTGAGTGTGTTGAGGAGCCATATGACTTTGACAACGTATATGGGGCATTGGATGAACACCCAACTGTGGTTAAGGGTGGCATAACATTCACCCAAGCTTTTTATATAATGCTGGGAGTTATTCAGAGTGGTTCTATCTCAGTGCACCCTAAACACATAGAGGATTATGAATGGGGTTCACATAAATAATGAGTTTACGAAACTCAAATTTTGATTCTGGAGATCATGTATTGTTATTCATGGGTCGAGACGAATGGAAATACCTTTTACTTAAAGGCAAGGAAGGCAAATAGAGTCGTCTTAGTCAACCTTATTGACTCCAATAAGGGATATTAGAGCCACGATTTCATTGATGGTAATGGCAACATCCACTAATTCCAAAGGGTGGAAAGTCATATAGAGGTTTTTAATGCCCTAGTAGGAGGAACGAGATAGGTCAATTATTTGTTTTCAATTATATTTTGTTGTTATCGATCGGTCATTGTATGAAAAAATTTTAAAATACTTTATTTTCTTATTCATTATTTACAGAAGATTCAAAGAGAAAGGATATCATTTCTTCTCACATCAACTGGACCTAAGTTGTGAAGATCTGGAACTTGAGGAGAACTTTCTCACCTAGTTTTGAGAATCCTAGGTTAGCATCTTTATTGCATGAGTATACAAACACCACCACTCCCTTCATTATCATTGTTAACTTAATCCCTGACATACCAGTTTCTTCAACTGGTTAAGATTCTTCAAGTGCATCCACCTCAACTTCCTTTGAACCCATGAATGTGAAAGTTATTCATGTTGCACCACCTTCCATAGAGGAAAAAATTCCTTTAACGAATAAAACCCTTACTATATGGATAAGTCTGACCTCCTTACTTCTCCGAAGGCTAAGGTTTCCAAAAGGAAGCAAGTCGGAGGACCATTTGATTTTGTTACTCTGTTGGATTCCTCGAACAAGGACAAGGCTCAAAAGAAGAGCAACACTGATATCAATAATTCCCCTGCTACTATTGCTCCAACTAAGAAGGTGGGTGCCCCCAACACAAGTAAAGGTCAAAAACATTATGTTAGTAGACAAGAATCCTTTTTTGGCCCCCGCGTTACTGAGGGGTCCATTTTGAAGCTGGACAAGGAGCATATAGGTGGGTTGACTTTCAACTAGCTCATTTTTCATGCCGCGCATGCATTATCTCTGGTAAGTTTTTGGAATTCTAATAAGATTATATCCTTGTATTTTTTATGTTGATGACCATCCTTTTATTACAGTGTGTGGCGGACTTCATTGATATCCTCGACATAAGGGTCGGTTAGGCAAAAGCCAAAGATGTACTTGGAAAGCCTTGTAAAAATATTAAGAGTCTTTCAATTCTTCTAAGGAGGCATATGATCTTAAGAGGATGTACACCAACTCAGAGATAACCAAGTTAAATTTAGAGAACTAGTAGTTGAAAAAATATTTTGAAGATAATACCAAGGTTATGTCTAAATCATTGACGACCAAATACTAGGACTACAACCAAGGGTTTCTGTACGCATTTGTCTAGTCCAAAAAGAAACTAACTTACATCCATAACTCAAACTTAAAGAAGGGTTAAGATTCGCCCTTAACTAAGACAGAGGTCCCCTCAAGTCTAAGTTCTATAGGGAGAACGATCCAGGTTCTCAACCAATGGAGGACACAGGGGATAAGGCCTCAGGTAGTGGCTAAGCGAAGGATAGGGTCGAACAGGAGATGGTGGATGCCGACTAAGGTAAGGTTCCATCCACCCAAGAACATGTGAAAGAAAATTAGGGTCAATCTAGTTAGGTTTAGCTTACGTCTCAAAGTTATTTGTATTTCCCTATCTTTTAAATGTTGTTAGGGGATGCCCCAGCTTCTGACTTAATGAAAAACTCCATTATCTCTTTGTAATTATTTTCTATTTTTTATTATTCGTGACTGATTATAATTGTCTCCCTTGTACCAAAATATCTTTATATTGATCCTTGTAGCTTGAAAATATATTGGTAGTGGTGCCAATGCTTCCAGAGATTAATGATCTAGATTTAATTCTTAAACTAGTTGTTGGTAGCAGAGCTCGAAGAGCATTTGTTTCTACTCGGAGAGCTCTCCAAAAAATGACAAATGGTTATGATGAACAATCTCATCTGGTCACTTTATTGAGAACTAAAGTCAGAGTGGCGATGATGTGAGCGAGATATTGGAAAGGGAAAATAATCATCTAAGTAGGAATCTTGACAAAGTCGACCAAACCCATAAAGAGGATCAAGTGATTAAGAACAGTTTGTATAATAAGATAATGAGGTCGAGGTACCAATTTCATCATGGCCCTCATGAAGTTTAGTCATCAGGTTAAGATAAAGGCTGGACCAATGCCCTACCACACCTAAATGAAGCTTAGGATTTTACCTACAAACATGAGTGGCTTAATACTGTGGCAGTCATGAATAATCCTAACGATTACATTTATGTCATTAGTAGAAGGTGAATAGCCCTCGCGTTCGACTTCCTCCCATTAAGAGTGAAGAATCGTGGATTCCTGTCGGTGCCATTTCGATTCAATTGAAAGAAAATTATGACCATGATCATGACAGCGATGATGAACTTCGATCAAACCCAGATGATGATGGTTTTCAAGCTAGAAAATTCTTCGATATGAATTGTCGGAGATAAAATGATAGAATGTAAATGGATTTTTATATGTATCAATTTGGATACTTCGTAAAAACCTTGAATATAAATGAAATGTTTACATTTTACACTTTCCCATATTTTATGTAGAGCATATTTTTGTCGTTCGCCTTACGTTTTAGATAATTTCATCACACAATCTTAGGCTTGGGTAAAACTATGGAAAAAATGCACCTAGTCATAGGGCCATCCACTTATTCAATATTTTATCTAACAAAAGTTGAAACACTTAGTGCCTGGAGATCCCCCATAGGTCTTTTCCTTGCTTGGGAAATTCTTAACGCTTTTGTGTTCGATCATTACAAAAAATATGTAATTTTGAATTTTTTATTAAATCTAATCTTTACTATGGCATTTAATCTGAAGATCAAGGTTTGATCGAATATTCAAATTGGTTATGAAGATTAGATCAGATAAATAAATATAAATTTGCTATAAATTATTTGTCATGATGTTTGGAACAATGATAATGATAATTGCATTAATTAAACTTTAAGTCATTCAATAAACAGAACTGTGAAATGAAATAAGAACTTTCGACAAAGCTTAAAAATAAATTTCCTAAGATTGGTCGCATTTCTGGCCCTAGGGATCTCCCTACCCCTATTGTTTCTAAATGGTAGGCTCCTTGGAGGTAGTTTATAACAATCTTGAAAGTTCGATCATTGTTCGGACCTAGTTTTCATTTGACGACTTCTTAACGCTGCCGAGCACCTTTTTGAGGACATCATCTCTGACTTTTAACCTTCTAGGATTGACATCTTTATTACATTGTTTGGCCTACTGATATTGGTAAGAAGCTAGTTTGATTAAAGCATGTTTTATCCACTCATCGAATAGGTCGAGATCAGTCTTTATAATTCTTCATTTAGTACTTAATTAACAATATGGTCATCATCATGGTCGACAAGTCAATTCCAAAGGAAGTATGGCTTCCACTTCATAGGCTAAGGAGAAGGGGGTTTCCCCCTTCGATCTCCTATGTGTATTATTGTATGCCCCGAGGACGTAGGGAATCTCATCCACCTAATAACCTTTAGACTTCTCTAACCTTTTCTTCATTTTGTCGAGCACTTATTTATTGAGGCCTCAATCTGTCCCTTACTTTGGGGGTAGGCCACCGAACTAAAGTAGTTCTTGATGTTGTGGTTATTACAAAAGTCTTAGAATACTCCTTTTTTTAATTATGTTCCATCATTGATGATAATTGTCCTTGTTATGCCAAAATAAGTCACGATGTTTCTCCAAGTAAATCTTATCATGTTAGTGTCTCTAATGTTTGCCAAAGGTTTAGTTTCAATCCACTTAGTGAAATAGTTTGTGCCAACCCGTACGTACTTATGATTTCCAGACGATGTAGCTAGGGGTCCCAAAATGTCCAAACCCCACTGAGAAAAAGGCCACTGGCTAGTTATTAGCTTTAGCTCGATGGTGGGTTGGTTAAGCATAGATGATATCTCTTGACACGTATTGAACTTGCAAACATAGGAAACTGTGTCGCGTTGCACATACAACCATCAATAGCCTTCTTTAGTTGCTCTGAATTCCAAGGATCTTCCCCTAGTAAGGCTCCCAAATATTCCATCATGAAGTTCATATCACTACACCAAATCTGCTGAATTATCACGGTCATTGACCTTGACAAGTTAGACTTGTCAAGGTCAATGACCGTGACAATTCTGGCGGTGACAACTATTATTGTCACGGACGTGTCACAGTCATTGACCGTGATAAGTTTATTAGATTTGTCATGGACATGTCGCAGTCTATGACCGTGACAAACCCATGACTATTAATAAAAAAAAATGTCACGGTCAATGAATGTGACAATTCTGGGCAGAATTAAAAAAAATCTGCTGGCAGCCACTGTCACTGCCCAACAGCATATTTGTACCTGTTATAGCAACGTTGTACCTGTTCAAAAATCATATATCCAAATAAAATAAAAATAATGCAAATATACATTCAAAACAATATGCATCATGATATAATCCAAATATAATTCAAATGTAACAACTTAAAATAATTCAATTCAAATAATGTCACTACATGTCTGGGTAAGGTTAGCTCTGAGGAGGTGAGTAGGCCACACGATATACGAATTGACACACCCAGCAATATACATCGTGTCGCATTGTTCGCACAACCACAAGGGGGAGTTCTCCTTCCCGGGTATCACATGCGTGACGAGCACCTTGGACTCGATGTATTAAAGAGAATGTCCTTAAACTAGCATACCCTCGACAGTATTCGGGTCCCTTAACCCCCGCCCTATCCACTGGTTATCAAATATGTCCAGTAAAAATATGCTCGGCCAACCAAGTGTCGACATCGGTCGGTCTAAGGGAACCAAATAGGGGAGTGGGTCATCAAAGTTCACACGTGTCGGCAATGAAGCAGTGAGGTCCACATCCTCGTCATCATGCACCTCCTCCTCCACCACCTTCTCCTTCCCTTTCCCCTTATGGTTTCTGCCCAACGAATGCTTAATGAATGAGAACATACCTTGGACCGTCGCCTCCAAACAGGACAGCATCGCGTCATGCGAGTCCGTTGTTCTAGCCAACCCGGTGTCACTCATCTCCAATCCGATGATCCTAGATTTAGACACCCGCGAGCTCACCCCCTTGTCCTCCCCTTGCGATCAATACCAAGCACTTGGCTGAGTGCGTTTGTGGACAAAGATGCCTTGTCAGCATCAGACTGCGACTCATGCACTTCTTTAAGCTTTGCCTGAAATGACAAAAAGAACATGATTAGTAAAATTATAACGTAATTAACAAAAATTAAACTGTCAGATTACTTACAATCATGGCCACGATGCTCGGGGACACCTCCTTATCATTCCCCTTCTTCGTCCGAATAGCCAAATAAGTATCGAGCCAATGTGGCCTACCGCCAGGGCCACTCCCTATCCCCTGAAATAAAATAAAGCAAAATTAGTATCGGCCCCGTAAAGTAAAATAATGCAAAATAATATATTTTTGTAGTTATAGAAAAATTAAATCTTACCATCATCCTATGCTCCACCTCGGCGTAAGACGTCCGGCCGGAGTAGTGCACGTCCGTCTTTTTTGCCCGATTTTCCTCCCCGATTGCCGAGATGCCAATTGTCTCTCCCCGATCTCATTGTTAATGAACTTTTGCCATTGTGCCAATGAGATCAGCTCCTTCGGTGGGACAGATTCACACATTCGGATAACGGACACTCGGGTCTTCCCAAAGTACCGAGTTCGCATATTTTTCTTCCACGTCTTGTGTTTCTCCCTCAACTGCTCCAAGACGGAATCGTGTAGCTTTGGATCCAGGCTGAATTGTTCATGTCCAACAAATACAATGTTAGATGCAAATAAATATAAATATAAAATGAAATTGAAATCGAAATCAAAATCGAAATCGAAACCGAAATTGAAATTGAAATTGAAATTGAAATTGAAATTGAAATTGAAATTGAAATTGAAATTGAAATTGAAATTGAAATTGAAATTGAAATTGAAATTGAAATACATTACCTGTAGTGCCTCCCAAATAGCTAACTTAATCTCATTTGGAACCTCCCTCCAACTAGTGTACCCCGGGCCGATGATCGTCTTTACCAGCTCGAGGGATCTCATTAATAGGCCCATTTTATTCTCGATGACCATCCCTAATTTACCATATTTGGGGAGCCTAGGTGTGACAACCCGAATATAATTATGATGAATTATATTTAAATCATGCTTATCATATGTGATATGAATAATGTGATATTAGTATATCTAATGTTAATTGATTATGTTTATTATAATCCTACTTTCATAAATCATGAAAGGTCGAATTATTTACAAACACAATTTTTTTTGTTTTCGGTAGAAATGTTCCTGTTAGAGACAAGTTTTGACCTTTATAACATTATAAATGACTTGAGGTGAAAACTATATAGTTGTATACATGTGAGTTAGGGTTGTAACAAAACAAACGGATCATCAAATGGATGCCCGAGTAAAGAGTTATACCGAATTTACGAACAAAGGGCAAAGCTGTCCATTCCCTTTAAGTGGTAAATTGTCTTTTATTAAACCAAATGTTTTAAATTGATTGGTTGGCTTGGGAGGAAGCCTTGGCCGACTTAAAACTCTCCCTCTAACATATTTCTTCAGCAAAACAAACCCTAGGTTCAGTTTCAAGTGTTGTTAGCTTGAGGAAATAGAAAGTTGATGTTTAGGAAGAAAAAGTGAGGAGAAAAAGTGTAGAAAAATCTGTGGAAATTACGTAAAAGCCCTGAAGGTAATCCTAATTGAAATTATAGTTATTTATCTTATATTACTGATTTATATGATACAAATAATCATAGGTTTACTAAAGTTTCAGCCCTTTATATGTATGTATGGTTATATGCAAGTTTATGTTAAGTTGAATGTAGAAACCCTTAAAATTCCTTTGTATTAAAACCCCTTGTATTCAAACTTGCATATCTATTTGTGTACTTACTATAATTGAGAAATTAAAATTGGATATGAAATTATACTCATATATTCATATCATATCTGAAAATTAGAATTTATCTCCTTGTGGTTAGGCCGTAATGATGATTTCAAGTTGGTACATGGTTTCTGTTTTTATACTTCATTTCGGTATGCCCTGAGTTTAGTCAAGCTTTTGAGATAGCAAATGAAGTCAAACAATTATGAAACTTTAATTCTGTACTATTCAGTATGTTTAATGAATATGGGTTGAAAATCATGGAAATTTATGTTGGAGAAAAATTATGAAAATTCTTGGAAGTTGAAGGAACAATAGAGGAGCTTGTAGGGCAGATTTCTTGTGTTGTAAAGAAATGGCCATAACTTGCCCTAGGAAGCTTGAAAAATTACACCGTCACTTGTACTGGATAGTATATTCATATATGTTTTCATATTTATGAGTTTGAACCCCTTTATTTGTACTATTTAGGAATATAGGATGCTTAAGTAAGTAAGACAATAATTTCAGGCCATATTGGGTACCCTTTAAATGAATGTTTGTATTTCGTCCTTACAAAGGGTTCTTTGAGTACATGTTTCATGTGTATATACATTGAGGAGTATAATTTCATGTTTACTTGAATTTGGATATAAATTCCTCATAAGGTATTTCCTACGGTTGAATGTCCGTAACTTTATCAACATGTATATCATTGTTTTGCCATTACCTATGTTTTATGGAATGTGACTTAATTGGAATTATATTGTTGATGTATAGTCATGGAAAGTTACATAATTATGTTTGGATAATATTTATGATTGAGGTTCAGTAATTATTTAGTTGGATTGACAGGTGTAAGGTCTAATCAACCCAGTTCAGCTCCACCAGAAGAAAATGTGAATACATAGTTGTGAACCAAGGTGAGTGTACTCACTGGAAAGAGATATTTGTATCTTGTTATTGATATGATCATAATATAATGAATATGAAATTGTTCATTTCGGTTTACCAAAATGAGGGGTTACTCCTCGACCAGGAATGGGGGAGATTTGTCTATTAATGACAAGGGGTTACTCCTCGACCAGGAATGGGGGAGAATTGTCTATTTAGACAGGATATGTGAATCATGATTCGGAAAAGTTGGTCATTCATTATGAATGAGCCGGATAAGTTAATTCATAATTATATGGACATGATATATTGCATGTAAATTTATGCAGTAGTATAGTAGTGATGCATTCACTGGGCTATTTTTGCTCATGGTTCCCATGTTCACATTTTTCAGGTAACGAGATGTCACTGCCAAATCTAGGAGGTCGGGTTGGGTTAGCCAGGAATGGGAGAAACTATGAGTTTGTGTAAATATAAATGATGTAATTAAGTTAACTTATCCGTCAAGAAAGTTTTTATGGACATGATTACTCTGATGTTGTAAAAAGGTTTTCAGTTATATGGATTTACAATGATGACTCTGAAATCAAAACTCGTGATTATGGTTTGGTTAGATTAATTATGGTTTGACTCACTTTGACTTTCAAACTTAATTATAAGTAACTCGGTTGGGGTGTGTCAGCTTTTGGTATCAGAGCCTAGGTTTTAGAGGTTCTGTAGTGAGAAGAGTCTAGATTTGGCGGTGAATGTTAGAAATATATTTTATTTGATACTAACGATTATGTTAGGAAAGATATGTATATTTGCATGTTGTTATATCGTTGATTCATTTCAGATATAAGAGAATGGAACGAGGGAATGTAAATGCGAGATTAGAAGATGAGGCTTCAAATATTCCAGCAGAAGCGGAGGTTGATCAACCTGTTCATGGAAATGTAGAACCCGAGCAGGAACAACTGACAGATATGCAAAAAATGGCGCGTGCTATGACTCTAATGGCAGAGTAACAAGCTAGATTTATGGCTCATGTGGAAGAACAACAGACCAGGCAACTAGAGGCACAAGCCTTGGCTAGGGCTGAGGAGGTCATACACCGGGAAGAAAGAAGTACTTCACATGAGAAATTTATTAAGATGAACCCACCATCGTTCGAAGGAGCAGTTGATCCCGTAGAGGCAGAAGTATGGGTTAAAGAGATTGAACTTATCTTTGGGGTGATGAAGATGCCTGAAAATCAACGAGTGACCTTGGCGACGTATATGCTGAAAGGAGAATCTAAATATTGGTGGGATGCCACAAAACATTTGTTGATTACTCCAGAAGGTGGGAATGTGATCTCATGGAATGCTTTTGTCAAAGCTTTATATGATAAGTATTTTCCCCCAATGTATCAAAAATAAAAGGAGAAGGAATATTTTATGTTGAATCAGGGGAGTATGACAGTTAGAGAATACGAAGCTAAACTGACAGCCTTATCTTGGTTTGCATTGAGGTTTATACAGAATGAGGAAGACATGTGTAGCCGATTTCTTGACGGGCTTGAATTAGTCATTAAATCTAGATTGTCGGCTTTAGAGACTTCTAACTATTCATCATTGGTGAACAAAGCCATTCTAGTAGAAAGGGACGTGAATGAAGCTAGAGGGAATCGAGAATGAAGGTAAAGAGAAGAAGATTCGATTCAAGTTATCAAAAGGGTAGCGATACAGAATATTCAAGGTATGGAGGGCAGAAATTACAACAGGGTAGAGGTGGAAGTAGTTTGCAAAGGGGTAAAGCTAGTGGTGGAAGAGGTTTAGGAGTTTCAGCACAAGGAGATCCGAATGTTTGTTTCTTTTGTGGGGCATCAGGTCATATAAAGAGAAATTGCCCAAAGTTACTAAATATAGAATGTTTTAACTGCCACCAGAAGGGTCATTTGAGAAAGAATTGTCCTATGTAGGCAAGAACAGTTTCAATCAGTAGTGTGGGACCTCATAAAGGATCCTCTCCAGGCAGTGCCACCAGGGGAAGAGGTACAGGACAAGCAAGTGGATCGAAGGAAGGAGGAAGAGTGTTTGCGATGATGCTACAAGATGCCCATGCTACACCTGAAGTTGTTATAGGTAAACTCTCTATTGCGAACAAAGATTTATATGCACTCATTGATCCTGGATCTACGCATTCATTTGTGGCATTAGATATTGGTTCATATTTGGGTAGACCATGTTCATTTCTTAATTGTGCCTTATATATTTCTACCCCAATGGAAAGTGTGATTCTGGTTGAGCATGTTTATAAGGATTGTATCTTACGAATGGGGGAACGAGATTTCTATGTTGATTTGATACCGTTGGCCATTCGGGATTTTGATATTATATTGGGGATGGATTGGTTATCATCGTATCATGCTTCCATTGATTGTTTTCGAAAGGAAGTTCCATTTCATCTTCCTGGTGAACCCGAGTTCCAGAGGAAAGGAATGTTGTCCCTAATTGTCTTATCTCAGCAATAAAGAGTAGAAAGTTATTGAGTAAGGGTTGTATGGGGTATTTAGCGTATGTGGTTGATGTTAGTAAGGAAGCACTTAATGTTGAAGATATACCAGTTGTTAGAGAATTTTCTGATGTCTTCCCAAAGGAATTGCCAGGATTGCCACCCGATAGGGAAGTAGAGTTTTCTATTGAATTAATTTCAGGTACTGGTCCAATTTATCTTGCTCCATATAGAATGGCACCAGCAGAGTTGAAAGAATTAAAAGTGCAATTACAAGATCTGATAAGCAGAGGTTTCATTCGGCCTAGTGTTTCGCCATGGGGAGCACCGGTGTTATTTGTGAAAAAGAAAGATGGGACAATGCGATTATGTATTGATTATCGGCAGTTGAATAAGATGACCATTAGAAATAAGTACCCTCTACCTCGTATCGATGACTTGTTTGACCAATTACAGGGGGCCACAGTATTTTCGAAGATTGATTTGAGATCGGGTTACCACCAACTGAAAGTGAAGGATAGTGATATTTCCAAAACATCTTTTCGGACTCGATATGGGCACTATGAGTTTTTGGTGATGCCATTTGGATTGACTAATGCTCCAGCAGTTTTTATGGATTTGATGAACCGGGTATTCCACCCTTTCATTGATTCATTCGTGATTTTATTCATAGACGATGTGTTGATTTATTCGCGTAGCATAGAGGAACATGAGAAACATTTGAGACTTGTATTGCAGATTTTGAGAAAGAAGAAATTGTTTGCTAAATTCAGCAAGTGTGAGTTTTGGTTGAATGAAATTGTGTTTTTAGGGTACGTGGTCTCGGGAAATGGGATTTATGTTGATCCAAAGAAAGTGGAAGCAATTGTTGAATGGTAAAGTCCTAAGAATGTGACAGAAATTAGGAGTTTCCTAGGATTGGTAGGTTACTATCACAGATTCATTAAGGGATTTTCAGCAATAGCATTACCACTGACAAAATTGACTCGTAAAGAAGTGATGTTTGTATGGGATGAAGAATGTGAGAGGAGTTTTAAAGAATTAAAGAATCGGTTAGTTTCAGCCCCTATACTTACTATTCCATGTGGGAATGAGTCTTTTGTGATCTATACAGATGCTTCATTTCAAGGTTTAGGATGTGTTCTTATGCAGAATGGGAAGGTAATAGCATATGCTTCCAGACAATTAAAGATGCATGAACGAAATTACCCTACACATGATTTGGAGCTAGCAGCCATTGTTTTTGCTTTAAAGTTGTGGAGACATTACTTGTATGGAGAAACTTGTGAGATATTTATAGATCATCAAAGTTTGAAATACTTATTTACACATAAGGAACTGAATTTGAGACAGAGGCATTGGATAGAGCTGATTAAAGACTATGACTGTACCATTCATCATCATCCTGGAAAGGCCAATGTGGTAGCAGATGCTTTGAGTCGAAAATCATCAGGGATGCTTGGTTGCATACGGTGTGCCCGTGTTGGAAATATTCTTGACTTGGCATCGATGGGGATTGAATTGAAGTTTTCAAAAAGCGGAGGATTATTAGCACATGTCACAGTGAGACCTCCGAACGCATACGAAATTTCTAGACGAGTGATCCATTCCTTGAGAAGAAGAAACAAGATGTCCTGGATGGTAAAGAGAGTGACTTTGAGATTAAAAATGATGAATCGTTGTGTTATAAAAATAGGATTTGTGTACCGAATGATCCACCCTTAAAGAAAGATATATTAGAAGAGGCACATAGTTCTATTTACTCTATGCATCCGGGAGGTACCAAAATGTACAGAGATTTGAAAGAGTATTACTGGTGGAACAATATGAAACGTGAGATTGCAGAGTTCGTAGATAAATGTTTAGTGTGCCAGCAAGTAAAGGCGGAGCATCAGAAGCCGACAGGATTATTACAGTCGTTGCCTATTCCGGAATGGAAGTGGGAGCATATAACGATGGACTTTGTTACAGGATTACCCCGGTCACCAAAGGGGCATGATTCCATTTGGGTGATTGTAGACCGATTGATGAAGTCAGCCCATTTTCTTCCAGTTAAGACCACCTACAATGTTGACAAGTATGCACGTATGTACGTTGATGAGATTATCCGTTTGCATGGGGCACCAGTGTCAATAGTATCAGATAGAGATCCAACGTTCACTTCTAAGTTTTGGCCTCGTCTCTAGAATGCCATGGGCACAAGTTTGAAGTTCAGCACTGCGTTTCATCCACAAACTGATGGGCAATCAGAAAGGACGATTCAAATATTAGAAGACATGTTACGAGCCTGTGTATTTGACTTCAAAGATAGTTGGGATGATCATTTTGCCATTGATGGAATTTTCATATAATAATAGTTATCAGTCGACTATTGGTATGGCTCCTTATGAAGCTTTATATGGGAGGAGATGTAGAATGCCTTTGTGTTGGGATGAAGTGGGTGAAAGGAAAATTTTGGGTCCTGAATTGATAGATATGACAACTGAAAAGATCAAAATGATTCGGAAACGGATAAAGATAGCGCAAAGCAGGCAGAAATTTTATGCAGATAAGAGGAAGCATCCATTGGAATTTCAGAAGGGGGATTTTGTATTCCTGCGTATTTCACCATGGAAAGGTGTTATGAGATTTGGGAAAAAGGGGAAACTAAGTCCAAGATACATTGGACCATTTGAAGTGTTGGAAAGAATTGGGCCCCTGGCTTATAGATTTGCTTTACCTCCAGATTTATCTCGGTTACATGATGTGTTTCATGTATTGATGCTTCGTAAGTATTTGGCAGATCCATCTCACCAGTTGAAAACTCAACCAATTGAACTGAAGGAAGACTTATCGTACATCGAGGAACCAATGGAAATTATTGATCGTAAGGACCAAGTATTGAGAAATAAAGTTATTCCCTTAGTTGAGGTTATGTGGATGAGCCATGGAATTAAATAAGCAACTTGAGAAATGGAGGATACCATGAGGAAACAGTATCCCCATTTGTTTGGTAAGTGACCTTCATATTAAATTTCGGGGACGAAATTTTCTAAGGGGGGGAAGTTGTGACAACCCGAATATAATTATGATGAATTATATTTAAATCATGCTTATAATATGTGATATGAATAATGTGATATTAGTATATCTAATGTTAAGTGAGTATGTTTATTATAATCCTACTTTCATAAATCATGAAAGGTCGAATTATTTACAAACACAAATTTTGTTGTTTTCGGTAGAAATGTTCCTGTTAGAGACTAGTTTTGACCTTTATAACATTATAAATGACTTGAGTTGAAAACTATATAGTTGTAAACATGTGAGTTAGTGTTGTAACACAACAAACGGATCATCAAATGGATGCCCGAGTAAAGAGTTATACCGAATTTACGAACAAAGGGCAAAGTTGTCCATTCCCTTTAAGTGGTAAATTGTCTTTTATTAAACCAAATGTTTTAAATTGATTGGTTGGATTGGGAGGCAGCCTTGGCCGACCTAAAACCCTCCCTATAACATATTTCTTCAGCAAAACAAACCCTAGGTTCAGTTTCAAGTGTTTTTAGCTTGAGGAAATAGAAAGTTGATGTTTAGGAAGAAAAAGTGAGGAGAAAAAGTGTAGAAAAATCTGTGGAAATTACGTAAAAGCCCTGAAGGTAATCCTAATTGAAATTCTAGTTATTTATCTTATATTACTGATTTATATGATACAAATAATCATAGGTTTACGAAAGTTTCAGCCCTTTATATGTATGTATGGTTATATGCAAGTTTATGTTAAGTTGAATGTAGAAACCCTTAAAATTGCTTTGTATTGAAACCCCTTGTATTCAAACTTGCATATATTTTTGTGTACTTACTCTAATTGAGAAATTCCAATTGGATATGAAATTAGACTCATATATTCATATCATATCTGAAAATTAGAATTTATCTCCTTGTGGTTAGGCCGTAATGATGATTTCAAGTTGGTACATGGTTTCTGTTTTTATACTTCATTTCGGTATGCCCTGAGTTTAGTCAAGCTTTTGAGATAGCAAATGAAGTCAAACAATTATGATACTTTAATTATCTACTATTCATTATTTTTAATGAATATGGGTTGAAAATCATGGAAATTTATGTTGGAGAAAAATTATGAAAATTCTTGGAAGTTGAAGGAACAATAGAGGAGCTTGTAGGGCAGATTTCTTGTGTTGTAAAGAAATGGCCATAACTTGCCCTAGGAAGCTTGAAAAATTACACCGTCACTTGTAATGGATAGTATATTCATATATGTTTTCATATTTATGAGTTTGAACCCCTGTATTTGTACAATTTAGGAATATAGGATGGTTAAGTAAGTAAGACAATAATTTCAGGCCATACTGGGTACCCCTTGAATGAATGTTTGTATTTCGTCCTTACAAAGGGTACTTTGAGTACATGTTTCATGTGTATATACATTGAGGAGTATAATTTCATGTTTACTTGACTTTGGTTATAAATTCCTCATAAGGTATTTCCTACGGTTGAATGTCCGTAACTTTATCAACATGTATATCATTGTTTTGCCTTTACCTATGTTTTATGGAATGTGACTTAATTGGAATTATATTGTTGATGTATAGTCATGGAAAGTTACATAATTATGTTTGGATAATATTTATGATTGAGGTTCAGTAATGATTTAGTTGGATTGACAGGTGTAAGGTCTAATCAACCCAGTTCAGCTCCACCAGAAGAAAACGTGAATACATAGTTGTCAACCAAGGTGAGTGTACTCACTGGAAAGAGATATTTGTATCGTGTTATTGATATGATCATAATATAATGAATATGAAATTGTTCATTTTGGTTTACCGAAATGAGGGGTTACTCCTCGACCAGGAATGGGGGAGATTTGTCTATTAATGACAAGGGGTTACTCCTCGACCAGGAATGGGGGAGAATTGTCTATTTAGACAGGATATGTGAATCATGATTTGGAAAAGTTGGTCATTCATTATGAATGAGCCGGATAAGTTAATTCATAATTATATGGACATGATATATTGCATGTAAATTTATGCAGTAGTATAGTAGTGATGCATTCACTGGGCTATTTTTGCTCATGGTTCCCATGTTCACATTTTTTAGGTAACGCGATGTCACTGCCAAATCTAGGAGGTCGGGTTGGGTTAGCCAGGAATGGGAGAAACTATGAGTTTGTGTAAATGTAAATGATGTAATTAAGTTAACTTATCCGTCAAGAAAGTTTTTATGGACATGATTACTCTGATGTTGTAAAAAGGTTTTCAGTTATATGGATTTACAATGATGACTCTGAAATCAAAACTCGTGATTATGGTTTGGTTAGATTAATTATGGTTTGACTCACTTTGACTTTCAAACTTAATTATAAGTAACTCGGTTGGGGTGTGTCACTAGGGGCCGAGGAGCCCTCGTCGCCTCCGCTACCACCGAGCCCAGATGACATCATCATAATCAGCATCATCATCATCGCCTTAATACCTGAAGGAGACATTTTCTGTAAAAAAATGTTGTTATTAGTACAAATCAAAATGAATTAGAGGAAAACATGAAAATATGTACAATTACTACAAATCCAAATAAATTGTTACTATTTAACACCTCAATTTTGATTTCCAAAACAACAGCATCTAGCTCATAATATGCACAATTACTAAAAATTCGAAACATTCCCACCCCCACCCCTACTGCCCACACACACGCACACTACACAAGAGTGAAAATGATAAAGTGCAAATCAATTAAAAGCATTAAAAATGGATTGATAAAGTACAAATTAGAATATTTATTACAAATTGAAAAATTGTTTCAAATTCGGGTTATCATCAAAAATGGATTGATATTCGATTGGAGCAGCTAAGTCATCCACACTACTATTTAGACGCTTTGGCGCATGTAGGACAATTGATCATGGCTCATTGTTGATATTCTCCGAGTAAAACACTTGGTTAACCTTTTAAAATGCACAAACAAAAGGCTCATCACTGGCCATACACTCTGATTGATGCTTAGATTTCCAAATGGATTGAAACCATCTGTTGATATAGCCAAACGAATATTGCGTTGTTCTCAAGCAAAATCGGGATACTCATAATTCATCCTCCTCCAAGTTGTAGAATCAATAGGAAGACGCATGAAATTATCCCCTACTTCTGTCCTAGCATGCCAAGTCATTGCCTCCGCCAATCATGGTACTGTGAAAAATTGCTTTAATCTAGGCCCAACGGGAAAATATTTCAACGATTTTTGAGGCACTTTTGAGCTTGTGCCTTCCTTACCAGTAGATTGGACATATATAGGTTCATCTCATACCGGACAACGATCAAGATTTTCATACTCCTTTTGGTATATTATGAAGTCATACACGCAAGCATGAATCGATTTATACTTCATTCCCAAACCTTTCAAACTGTTCTTCATAACAGGATAGCTATTTGGAAGCGTATTCTCCTTGGGTAGTAAGCCCTTCACCCATTTCAGAATTCCTGTCACGTTATTTCCAGACAAACCGTACTGCGTCTTCAAACTGTGCAAACCAACCATGACATGTAAAGTTGTTTGATCTTTCTCATAGCCAGAGTATAACGGTTGGGTCACCTTAAATTTTAAACTTTGGTAGTCATCGTCAAGGTTTATCGTGATATCTTCATGAGCACTTGAACCTTGTACATCATCAGTAACCTCATTCTCCTTTGCTTCATAAACTCCGTACGCATCATCAACTAAATCCTCTAACATATTATGATCTACGTCGGCCCCTTCTACATCTATCCTAATTGTTGAAGGTTGTTGTGAAGGTTGTTCGGGGACAAAAGGAACATTTAATTCACCATGAAAACTCCAAAATCGATAATTATCTTGCATACCCGATCTTAACAAATGTAGTTTAACAAGTTTTCACTCAAACACTTTACCATTCTTACACCTAGCACACGGACACGAAAACTCTTCATCATTATGACATCTCTTTGCGTATTTCAAAAATTCATTAGCAGCTCTGCGAAACACATCCCCCATTTTATTTCTCTCACCCATCCACTCTTTGTATTTTGGATATCCCATCACAGCTACCACAACTAATCACCTATTAAAGGTAAGAAGCGTATATTCATGGATTAGTATAAACAAAACTTATATTTATAGTATGTTTCATTTAATTATGTCTTATTTATATTCGATTTTTAAATTTCAAATTCAAATTCAATTTATAATAGATATTCATATTTCCTCCACTTCCCCTAAAGGGTGAGTGGTCTTATCCCATTCAAGATCGCATATTTCTGTAATAGACTTAACAGCTCATGCACATTGTTACGATTTAAGAAAAATTCGGCAGCATATCCCCGTAGTTCTCTAAGTACACGACGTAGATTGGCAAGTGTGAGTGTTATTTCAATTGATCAATTGAAATAACAATCACACTTGTCAATCTAGTTTGTACCCAAAGAACATTAGGATACGACTGCAGAACTTCCTCGAAAAGTGACAACTTTAAGCCACTAAGAATATTATTATTCAAAAATTATGCAGTCCCAAACTGTCCAAACGAGGCAATTCGGGAGATC
The DNA here is from genome assembly GCA_949130495.1 of Sambucus nigra. Lineage (NCBI taxonomy): Eukaryota > Viridiplantae > Streptophyta > Magnoliopsida > Dipsacales > Adoxaceae > Sambucus > Sambucus nigra. Next base: position 247,703,818 of record OX422210.1, read on the forward strand.
TCATTACGGGGGTAATGACTCGCGAATGGGTCTAACGGCTATTGAATGCATACGCATAAGAACTAGAAGGCTAGTATCTATGTGCACTATATGTAATTTCAAGTATGTTTCATTTAGTTATCATACTATATATATATTGTTCGTTATACAAAGTAATTTTCAAAAAACGGTGAAAAATCCCACCCCTATATGGACAATAATCGAGTGGTCATGCCACTTTTAAAATTAACCAACCCAACATCGATCCACTATAATCCAACTACAATGGCAACAAAAAATGTGTATCCCATACTCCTTCTAATTCATCTACTCAATTAATTATTTTCATCAATTAAACTAACAATTAAAGTATACAATTATTAATTTACTAATTTACAATGAGGGACAATCCTACTTGCATATGAAAGGGGCACTAATTATCAATTTACAAAAAAAAAAATTAACAACTAATCAATATTAAATCAATCAACTCTTTTACAAGGGGCACTACAATATGAGGGGCAATATCTAATAAACCAATAAAAATATAATTAAAAAAAACACGAACATATACACACACGGGCCCACACCCCCTCCCCCCCCCCCCCCACCACCACCCTGCCCTACCCCTTTCCCCCGTTGTCGGTGCCCACCACACGCACACACACACATATATACACATGCACATATACACACACACATAAACATATACACACACATGTATATATACATACACAAACACTCACACATATACACACACACGCACATACACCCCCTCCCCTCCCCCCAGCCCTGCCCCCCCCCCACATACATGCATATATACACCATGCACACACACATACTTATACACACGCACATATGCATACACATATTCATAAATGGAGGATAAATAGAGAGAGAAAACATACCAAAGTTGTAGAGAGAGAGAGAGAGAGAGAGAGAGAAATGGAGGGAATAGAATCGGTGGGAAAAAAAAGAAGAGGGAGGGTTTTTTACTGACAGAATTGTCACGAACATGTCACGGTCATTGACCGTGACATGTCCGTGACAACTGTACTTATCACAGACTTATCACGGTCAATGATCGTGACAAGCATTTGTCACGTCCTTCTCACGGTCAATGACCGTCACAAGGTTAGCCGCTTAAAGGGTGCCAATTTGGCCATTTTGGTGTAGTGTATAGAAATTGCTCGACATCAATCGGGTTTATACATTGCAGGTGTGGACCTACAAAATATTGCATGTATAGTTTTCCCTCGGGTGATTAACAAAATTAATGAGTGGATTTTACCTTGACTTGATGAGCCTGCTTTTTATCATCTTGCAGGACATCCTCCTATAAATAGGTTGTGATCGGGTCCATCCAGCTAGGAAATTTCTAGACTACGAGGATTTATTAAATGACCTTAGTTTTTGTGATAATTGATTGGGCGAGGTATTCTACCTCAACGGTTCTTCTGAGATCGAAATCATTAGCTGAAACTAGAATGACCAAAGCATCCGCATGATTATTCTTTGTGTGAGGGAATTGTAGAATCTGGACTTTCTCAAATTGGGCGACCAAGTCTTGGACGACCTATAAGTATGCTAACACCCGTCAATCTCTAGCGTTGTAGTCTTGTAATACTTGATTAGATACCATCCCTTAGTCGGATTAAATGTTAAGGTGACTTGTTCTAAGAGATAAGGCTTTCCTTAATCCAATGATGTGGGTCTTGTATTTATTGTATGCTTCGAAGACAAGTTTGACTTCTTGTTCGATCACTGTCTGCTCCCGAGTGATGAGTACATTCCTAACTCTTGCCCCTTTTTATTTGGAGGCACCATCCACATCGAAAGATCACTTTCTGCGTTGGTCAAACTCTTGGTTGATTATTTGATCGGTGAATTACTTATCGTCGGGCTACTACCCCCCATGAACTCAAAGATGAAATCATCCAGCACTTGCCACATTATTTTAGTCCTTGGATGATAGTGAATATTAAATCTTCTTACTTCCATTGACTATTTGGACATCCGTCCCAATAGGTCGGCCTTTCTGAGGTTTGCATTGAGCATGACCGAGGTGATTACTATGATTGAGTGGGCTTTAAAGTAATAATTTAGCTTTCGTGAAGAATTAACCAAAGAATATTCTAACTTATCTAGTGAAAAGTAGTGTGTCTCAGCCTCCAGGAGAGTCTTGTTGACATAGTAAATTAACTCATGGTACCCTTCCTTCTTGCATATCTAAGCTGAGATAATTGGATGGTTAGACACCGTGAGATATAGGTATTTTGGCTCTCCCAGATTTGTGACTGCGGGCACAAGTGGTTGGATTAAAAAGGACTTGATTTCTTCAAGTACCTTTGAAGACTCCTCATTCTAGGTTAGGCCTTTTTCCTTCTTCAATAGTTAAAAGAATGTTTTTCACTTCTCCTACCATCTAGAGGTGATGAGTATGAGTGATGCTAGAATTCCAGACAACTTTTGAATATTGCGAATCATTTTTGGGGTTGAACATTATTGATCTCCTCGATTTGATCGGGGTTTGACTCGATTACCCTCTAGATGAACAAGTTCAAAGGAATTTCTCGGACTGAACTCTAAAAAATCACATAGCATTATTGAGATTCATTCTATAAAACCTGAGTACCTCAAAATTCTTTGCCATGTCCTAGAGATGGTCGGCTTTATACCTTCTATTTAGGAGCATGTCGTCTATATAGACTTCTACGGCGTCACCTAGATAATCCTTAAAAAAAGGTGACCAGCCCTTGATATGCATCTCTTTCTTTCTTAAGACGAGATGGCATCACATTTTAGTATTATAAGTGAACAATGTCTTCTCCTGATCGGGATCGAATTGATAAATTTGATGGTACACTAAGTATGCATCCAAGAACCTCATTCGTTCGTGACTAGTTGTGGCATCGACCAATTGGTCAATCTTTAGCAAAGGAAAGTTCTCTTTGGAATAGGTTTTATTGAGATCGGTGAAGTCTATACAGACTCTCCACTTTCCATTAATTTTTCTTATGGCTACCGAGTTGGAGAGACATTTGGTAAATTGATCCTCTTTAGTGGACCTTGCCTCTAAAAGTTTCACCACTTCTTCTTACATAGCCTTCGCCTTCTTTATGGTCCTTCGGCGAGCCTTTTGTGTGATCGCTGGGTATGTTGGGTCCACGAAAAGTTAATGGCACATGATTTTGTGATCAATATTAAGCGTGTCATAAGGCTTCCAAGAAAACATGCCTTGATTATCTTTGAGCAGAGAAATCAGTTCTTCTTTTTCTTGGTAGATAAGTGAGCTAACGATAAAAAATTTCTTCTCTGGGTGAGATTCATCGAACATTACTTCTTGTATAGGTCCCATTATCTTCTTTACGGGGGCCACCTTCATTTTTTACCCCCCGAATCGAGCGTACTTTACTTGCTATTTGGATGGTGCAGGCCTATCCTTGATCGGCTCAGTGAAGACCAATTTTTCTTTCTTCTTCTCTTGATTAGTCCTAATTGTGGCGTTAAAACATTACCAAGAAATGGCCATATTTCCCCTTATCTCCATTATCCCCCGATCGGTGATGCAGTTGAGCTCTTAGTGATAAGTGTATGGGACAGCCTTTATAGCATAAAGCCACCCTTGTCCAAGAATGGAATTGTAGGGATAACTGATAACCAAACCTAAGATCTTGACTAACTTTGAGATATTTCCATTTCGAACAGGAAGAACTATTTTTTCCAGCGTCACAGTCATTTTTTCAGCGAAGTCAACAAAAGGAATGGTCATTTCTTTAATATTCTCCTTCTTGAGATTGAGTTAATTGAAAAACTTTAGGTACATAACCTCTAAGGATCTCCCCTAGTCGACAAGTATCTTATCCATGTCCCAGTTGGTAATTATGAGAGTGATTACTAGTGCGTCATGATGTGGAGTTCTAACTTCGACCAAATTGTCCTTGGTAAAAGCTATATGTTTATTCTAGTCACTGTCTTCCAGACGTCAGCGCTTGTCGGCTAGAGTTTTGGCACAGTAGTGATGGCATTTTTCTCACGGGTATGGAGATTAATTTTAAGGGTCAGGGTCAAGGTCGTTTATGGATTTTAATTTTATTCCCCAAAACTTTTTTAATCGGGTTTGGGTTTTAGTCGGGGCTCCATGGGGAAACTCGAAATATTTTCATATATATTAAATAAAAAAAACCAGTTTCTAACTTTCCATCTCCTACCTTTCTCCTTTCAATTATATTTCCCTTTTGAATTCCTCCTCACCCTCACTTGAAAATATCCTTTCTTTCTCCTCTCTAAATGATTCCCCCCCACACACACACACATCCCAATCCACCAGCAGTGATGGCACCCCTTCCACCAATAACGGTACCCCCACACCCTCTGACCACTATCTCGTGTTCACTCTCCAACTGTTGGATCTGATATTACTAATACAACATCTCATAGTGTTTTCAAAGAGTTTTGTACTGCCACATCACCTAGGACAGTGCTTGAGAAAAAGGTTCATATTTCTTTTGCTCCATCTGCCAAGTAATTTTTTTTTTTTTTTCTTTTTTTAGTCATTTTCTTGATAATTTTAAAATCATGGGAATTTTTTTTGGGGGTGTACTTTTCTAGTTATGTAGTTTTAGTGTTATCCTTCTTGTTTATCCTTTTCACTATTTTGAAAGTTTGATATTTGTTGTTTGCTCATTATTTTTTATTGAGATTGATTTAGTTTGGTAATTTATGGTTCTACTTCCTGTTTTCTCTTTATGTTGTTTTTGGAATTAAGAATATATGATGGAAATCGTGAGATTGAGGAAAATATGCAATATGCACAATAAATGGTAGCATTCATATTTAGCTTAAGGAAAATATGCTTCTTTGGTGGATTTATTGCATATATGTTTCTAGTTGGTGACGGTTATAGATTTTAGCTTTAGTTGTTATACTTCATTATTTTTCATTAATTTAGCATTATTTTGATTTTTATTACCATGTCTATTGGGAAAATTAAATTAAAATTAACTAAAAAAAATAGAAAAATTCAGTTTTTTTGCAAACGATTCTCCATAGGGAATCCGATCCCCATTTTAATGTCTACACAAAATCCCCGACTCAAACCAAATGGGAAATTTAACGGATTTACGAATTAAAATTTCAAATGGGGATGGGGATGGGGATGGATATGGAAGTGCCTTTCCCAACCCCAACCCGCGGTGACTTTTTTCAGTTTTATTCGAACGGTGTTACCATGGATTTGTTTCGGTATTGATGCATCATGGATTACCGTGAATTAGTGTCACATGTCTTCATTTTCTAGGACATTTTCGGGCTTTTGGTTAGAATTAATGACAGCTTTAGTGCCCTTCTTTTCACATAGTTATTCAAGTGGTCAGCCTAAGCCATCTCTTCTAAATGTTACTTGAGATCCTTGTAGTTCTCTGTTTCATGCCCATGCTCCTTATGGTAGGCGCATATCAGGGTAGTGTTCCTCTTTGATGGATCTCCCGTCATCTTCCATGGACATTTGAGAATTTTTTGATCTTCAAGATCTTATAAATTCGTTCTTTAAAAACAGTGTTTATCACTTGGAAGGTCTTGGCAGGATCAGACTTGTCACCATTTTTGGATCCACTATTTTGCTTCTTCCCCCTTCTTGGGGTCATTTTCCTTATCGCTATTCTTGGACATTTTTGGACGATCGTATTCTTTTTTAGTGTCGGTGACCACATCTTCCACCTTTGCGTATATCTTTATCCATGACATGAGATAATAAATTGTATTGGCCTCCTTCTTAATGAGAGCCCGGTGCAATATAGAGTTGCTCAGCAATCCAATCTTGAACGAGGCAATAGCGACTTGTTTAGATCAATCTTCAACTTTATTTTTAGTTTCCCAGTATTGTCTTGCATATTCTCGCAAGGTTTCCGGGGGATTTTTCCTCATGGTGAGAAGTTAATCCATCCTTTTCGGGTGGGTACCTCTAGTAATGAACCGAGTAATAGATGCCTCAGCGCTCTTCTTTAAATAGCAGATTAACCTATGTGGTAGCTTCTCACCACTTTTGCGCGATATCCCCCAAGTTGGAAGATAATATTTGACACATAAGAGCACAATTCTATGTGAAGACATACAATACACGTGAAATTTATTCAAACTTTATTTTCCAAATAGTTATTACAAAATTAAATTATCTAGAATATAATTGAATTATTTAAAAGAAAGTTAATTTTTTTTGGCACACGAGAGTTGTTAATTCAACTAATTAACTAATACATAAATAAAACACAAAAAGTTAACACCAAACTAATTATTTATTTCACCAATTAAATTAACATGCCCATTTTCCCAAATAAATTAATTATTACTTCTTTTAATTAATTATTTAAAATCACAAGGTATTACATTATTCGCCCATAGGAAAGGAATTCCATCCTTGAATTCGCTTCCTACCTTTATTCTTAAGCTTACCAGCCCACTTAGACTAGACACTCAGCCCCAAGGTAAATCAAATGTCCAAATTATATCTCTCATAACCTTGGCAAATCAACCCTACCAATCCTAATTGTCCTACATTTGTCAAATCATGCATCTCGTAAAACATTAACTATGCCAATACTAACCATCCTATTCTCGAAAAATCATCAATGTCATGGAAAATCTGCTTTCTCGATCCCAAGTGTTATACTCTCAGGAAACTATCAATGTCATGGAAAGTCGACCATTTCAATCCTAACTGTCTTGCCCTTATCAAATCATCCATATTGCGGAAAATCAACCATCCCCATCCTAAATGTCCTAACCTCAGAAAATCAATTATATCATGGTAAATCAACCATGTCAATCTTAAACGCCATACCCTAAACAAATCATCCATTCGTGGAAAATCAATCATTCCAATCCAAATACTCAAATCCACATAAAATTATCCCTGGAGTGGAAAATCAACCACTCCCATCCTAGCAGTGATTAAATATATTGTAAATTAACCACACGAAGTATAACCATACTACACTAGGCAAATCATCCATGTCGTGGCAAAATAACCATGTCCATCCTAACCTCGTTTCCTCGAAAATTCATCCATGTCGTGACAAATACACCATTTTAACCCTACGCATCCCACTTGCAAAAAATCCTCCATGCTGTGGAAAATCAACGTTGTCAAACATTTCCATTCTATTTGTGAAAATTCATCCATGATGTGACAAATCAACCATGACAATATTAACCATCCGACCTTTGGAAAATCTTCCATGCCATGGAAAATTAACCATTCCAAACCAATCTTTACTACTCGCACAAGAGTACAAAGAATCCTAAATCCTCAAGGGCTCCAAATGCAAAGAGTCACAACGCAAAAAACTAACGGTCGCAACGTAGATCCTAAGGGCATGTTTTAATACCCCACTCTAACACAACGGAAATTTTCTCTCCACTTTAACCAACATACTAAATTAAATTCCATAGTCCTGCATTGGTTCTTAACTCGCATCACTCATCTCACTATCCTAACCTATCACAATATAGAGCATTAAGTCGTGTCACCAATCACATAATGCAACATAGGGAAAACTGGATTGTTAACTAACCTCTTGCCAAACCTAGCACTAAACCACTTCACCACCCAACCTATCATAACATCGAGCACTAAACTAACCCTTAACCAATTTATTACAATATAAAGCACTCATATAGATCCACAACCCATATATTACGATATATACTATTAAACTACCACATTAAACAATTTACCATAATGTCGATCACGAACCCATCTCATTAACTAACCCATTACACTATTGAGTATTAACCTAGCTCCCCAGCCAAATTTATGTAATATAGAGGACTAAAATAACTCACTATCCAACCCATTATATAATAGAGTATTAATCCATCTCCATATCAAACCTGTTATGATATAGAGTACTGAACCAACTCATTAACCCATTTTTTTCAATAGAGTATTAACCCATCTCATTAACCAATCTATTACACTACTAAGCACTAATTTAACTCCCAATCGATTTTATGTAATATAGAGGACTAAACTAGCTCACTATCCAACCTATTATGATATAGAGTATTGAACACCCTCATTAATCAATTTATTTCAAAATAGAGTATTAAACCAACCCATTACCTTCACCTGTGGATCGTAAACACATCTCATTACCCCACCCCCATTAGGGTAAGAACATCCGTATATAAAATCATATAATTTAGGTGTACATAAACTTCGCAGTCCTACACTATCCAACTCATTCAATTCGGTTCCTTATCGTTAAATAAATTTCCCTAAATTATCTTAATTTAGATTAAATTTATTAGGTGTTCTCTACCCTTAAAACCCCACATATAGCGTGAATATGTGTATAAAAAGGGTAAACATGAATGTCAATAGGAGGATGAACACTACCTCAAACTAGTCATGCAAACTATTGGGAAAATATTCATAAGATATTTATGCCAACTCCAAAGCTCACTAAACTAGTGAGCATGCATCATTAATTCAATTTTCTACGATCTAAGTTGGCCTAGATGTTACATTCACAAATATGACATATAAAAAAACAACTAGGAAATGGTGATTTTTCTTAGCAATGAGACATAATGAGGGTTCCTAGAAGGTGACTTTGAATGGGTGTCATGACGAAGATAATGCCACTGGCACCTAAGTAGTGGGAATATCTCCCATGATATCTGGCATCACTAGGAGATGTTGGGGACCTAGATGAATAATAGTCCTTCCTCTCAATCTTGATTTCAAAACATAATTTTGTGTATGTAAATGCTAAGAACACTCAATGCGTAACACTCATGGTATTAGGTTTGGAAGATTTTATGGCGTGTATGCTCTTATTTCCCACATAAGGTGAAAAATTTATTAGAATCAAATATACAATATTTATAATTACAATAATAATCCTATATTGTTGTGTGAGAAAAAATTAACATAAGATGTACGTGGTTCATAAAGTTGGTCTTGCCTATGTTCTTAGGGAAAAAGGGGAGTTTTTTTACTATCAAAAGGAGTATTTGGAGTGATAGGGCTCCTATATGAGATTTCAAGTTAGTTGACAATATAGGTGTGATTGATTGTCAATATGTTCCCTCCTTAAAGTAGGGTTCTTATTTTTAAAACTGGTGAGTTTTATTTACGTAAAAAATGTATGATATCAAGTTCAGTTATAATTGGCCTCATTCTGAGACAATCGCCTCTGAAATGGTTAAGCTAAAGTAATACTCCATTACATTGGGATTTTATTTTCATGTATCCATGTTTGTTGAATGACTCCTAACATAGGTGATGATGTATGGGTTTGGTTGACTTAGACCAATCATACTTTGGATAATGAATGCCATATGTCCTATTTATGGGCCAGTTTGACTTCACTTTCATTCAATTTCCACCATAATTAGGGTAGTTGGCCTTTAGACTAAGTCGTCCTAATTATGTCAATTATATTTCAACTCCTACATGTAATTTTGGGTTGAAGTTCCCTTAAGTTGACATGTGCCCCACTTTAAACAATTTGGAGCGTAATCATTCTTATTTTTCACATAATCCCTAGGGTTTGGGCTATGTGCATCTTAACTGGAATTCCGCTAGGACATCATTTTATGTGGACTAGGGGATAAAGAATGTAGCTCTATTTCTAAAAGAAAGTTCAAATGGTATCACTCCTAATGACGTAGGGATTAAAAGGGGGACAAATTAATTTTCCCATTTCTTGTTCTTCATTATCACATGTACTCCCTTATCTTTTTAATTTTTGTCTTTTCTCTTCCTTAGGGTTTTCTGTGCCCTCTCAGAAAAATTTGATATTTTTTCAAAGAAAAAGTCTTCTACCACCATGTATAAAATATTTATGAAGTTTAAAGTCTCCTTAGAATCCCTAGTGATGTGCTATTAGGATTTCCCCTAAGGATGAGGATCTTTATGGCCTAAACCCTGGCCACATAGTCGTGTACATTATGACACTGATGAAATGGATTTTGATTCCACCTACATCCTCTACATGTTGCGGTACTCCATCATTATAGAGTTATGCCTCTTTAAGTGAACGTAATATTTTTTAGTATCGGCATTAGGATGGTGGTTATTAACAAAATCAGTGGGACAAATACGGGGTTAGATGAAATAAGTAATTTCTTTGACCTCCAGTCTAGCACAGGGGCTAGTATCAGAATTCGAAAGGTCGAGATAAGTTTTATACTCTATTTTAATGGATACCTAAGTCCATAAGGATACGGACAAAGACATTCTCATCTTTTGCAGGCATCTTTATTATGAGAGACAAAATTATAATGGTCGTAAGGTGCCTATAGTTTTCGGTACTCCTAGTAATATGTTATTTATTGGGTATTTTAGCATTTTATAAAGAATCAATTCTAATTGGCCACTTTTTATGTAGATAAACATAGAAGAAAAACAAAAGAGTTCTAAGTTAAATTTTCTGATTTGAGAAAAAAGTTTGGAGCCAAAGAAACCATCTTGGTTACATATTTTCTTGGAGGGCGACTCATATTATTTTTATTTATGAGCTCATTTTATAATCAGCAAAGAACTTCATGACAATAACACCTGACGGTATGCAATAATTCAGTCATTTCCATAATGCTATTGGTGATAGACAATGACACCATAGAACAATATGTGAGTGTAAGTTATTCATCTTCCCACATCATCTTTAGCGACTCTGAATCCATAAGTTAGTCCAATGATCAAGATAATCGAGAAGAGGATAACTTACACCCCTTTCTTATTTAAGAGTTGCTAGACATCACTTGTGGTCAGTCATAGGAAGTAAAGGAAGTCAAATCCCAGGAAATGATCGATCTTAATTCTGATCAAGTGAGATGAGCACGAAATGATGCATTATAATAGATTTGGTAGACGCTAGGGACAACTTATATAACGAAAAGAATGATCCCCAAGGCAGTCGGCCAAAAGAGGGGTATACTTATCTGAGAGAGAGAGAGAGAGAGAGAGAGAGAGAGAAGTTGATGATGATAAGGCTTAGAAGAAGAAAAATGGGAATATTACTACTACTACTACACCACCACCACCAAAGGCAACAAGTCAGAAAAACCAACGTTTAATGATCTCCGATATCCCGAATGCCCCTTCTCCCCATCTTTTATCATTGTGGAATCATCCCCAGTCAATTGCTTTTATCAAAGGTGTTAAGTGTAATATAATTGAATTCTGAGTGCATCTAAACTATGTTGGCCCAATATGCTTGTGATATTTTTTTGCCTTGTCTTAATCCAAGCAAAGTAAAGTTTTAAGGTGTTTTAATCTATTTTACCTTGATAGTTTTATGCCTTTTATAGGCAAGACCGACTAATTCTAAGTCATACCATGTATTCTTAGGTGGTTTTGTTCCTATTATAAGATAACCAACTCAATATTGTTTATACATTCATTATGTGGATATGTTTCCAATTTTAGGTGAGAAAGGCTCATCATAAGTTATACCACCCATTTTAGGTGGTTTTGTGCCTATTCTAGGCCAACCAAAACACTCTTAGGTTATATTACCATCTTTAGGCTGATTTTTTGCCTATTATAGGCAAAACCGACTTATTATAAGTCCTACCACCCATTTTTAGGTGGGTTTGTGCCTATTCTAGGCCGATCAACTCATTTTTTTAGGTTATACCGCCATTTTTAGTTGATTTTTTGCCTATTCTAGGTAAAAACAATTTATTATAAATTATACCTTTCATTCTTTGGTGGGTTTGTGAATATTCTATTTCGACCAACCCATTCTTATATTATACCATCGTTTTAGGTGGGTTTTTTCCTATTTTAAGAAAAAATGACTTATCATAATCGTCCCATCCATTTTTAGGTAGAATCGCGCCTATTCCAAGCCGTTGATTTTCCTTATGTGCGTGGAATTCCATGACATGTGTGGCACCCCGCCTAATTAACCCCGGGTGATCAGTCCTAAATTAAAATAGAACAGGTTTCTCAGTTGGTTCATTCTTTAGCATCACTGTCGCCTTTTTAATTACTAACCACCTAAATGAGAAAATTAGACTGGTGCTAAGTTTAATCGTTCATTAATTTAATGAAATACTCATGTGGAAACAAAATAATTTAAACAATCACAATAAACTGAAATCAACCATTCACATCTAAATAAAGTGACCGAATAAACCATCGGCTCAAATCCAACGAACATAAAGATAGATAATGATAAATCTCAACAAGTCTAACATAAATACTAAATAAAGATGTGAGCAACATGCTCAAGTAACTGATAGGAAATTTCTATACTAGAAATGAAAAAGAATGAGGCGCCTATCAAACTCCCGCAACATCCACATATGCTGCACCAATGGATCCCTAGAATGAGTCAAGTCTGGCGTCCCTGTGGCTGGACACCTAAAAGATTTTAAAAAATATTTATAGCAAGGGTTAGAACCCAAAACATTTGGAAAATATTTAGCAAATGATTAACTTGCAGTAATAAATATGTATGCATGCTCTTATATTTTAGTTAGTGTCACACTCCCTTGAGGACATCCTCACCTCTCCTCTAATGTTCACGACTAACGCCTTTTAATTAATTCCCTTAGTTATTTATCCCATAACTAGCTATCAATATAACCCCTTGCAACCACCCTACTCTAACCGAGTAGGCAACAATTATGATTTCTAAGTTATTATCAACATTAACTTAATTAATCATTTCCCCTTTTAAATTCATATAACTTTCACACCCGTTATACACATAATACAATTCATGGCATGTATTAAATTACTCGTATATAATTATTTATCTCATTATATACGTATAACCACATTACAACATTCACGCATATGTTGAAATAATAAATAATAAATGATAATAACCATCTTCCCGAGTAATAACTCACCGAATGTATATTCTCTAAAGTGCTATCCCACTAGGTGTATTCACACAACCTAGTTATCCCAAGTCAGGATCGCTCACTAACTTGGTTAATAATATAAATATTGGAGGCGATCATATTCCTTCCCTGCAAGTGAGATGCCCCTCACCCGTATAATGGACGCTATGACCGGGGGATATACTCGCCCTACTCCTCAAGTTAGGGGATTCACCCACTATGCGCAACCTCCCTTGATAGCACTAGAGTATATATTATAATAATATCTAGCCACTTGATATTAATGCACACACCATATATATACTATTGCACACCTTATATATATATATATATATATATATATATATAATTAAAACAATCTCGACTTTACCGTGTACTAAACCTGTAACACTAGCCTATATGTCATAACTTGAGTTTATGCTCCAACTCAGATTATTAATTAATTTGCACGTTAATTAATTTAATTACTTTGGTATCGCTCAACCAATATACCCGGACTCTCCCACTTGATCCGAAATTTAATATTTTGGAATATATCTCTCCAAAATTAACCACAATGTGTCACCCATAAGTTCCCTCCAAATCCTAATTACTTTCCCTCATAATTGTTAAGAATTTATGTCCCATATTTATTTCTCAATATATAAAGTGTGGGAAAAGAATTTTAAATAAATTTCCCTTACATAATAAAATTGGCCGACCTGTCAAAAATCCTCGACCATCGATCGATCGATCGAGCAGGTCTTCGTCTTCTCCGAAGGCCTGTTTCTACCATGGACGAAAACCTTAAATGTCCAATTTCTTCTACAGTCTAACCCAGGTCCCATCATTAATATAATACACCAACAACATCGAAAGGAACCCCCATAAAGTCCCCAAACCCCGTTTAATTTATGTTCTCTCCTATTTTCTTAATTGGGGAAAAACTCGGGTTATTCGTTAATTAGTCTCAACACCAAATTACCATCTCAAATTTGTTCATAATTCGTCTGGGTTTTCACATCTGACCAGTACATACCAATCTCAGATTATATCATGAATCTCTACAACAATTTCTAATCAGAGGATTTATTTACAAAAACCCCATTTTTGTACCCTCTTTACCCCAAAACGAATTTTGGTTCCCACTTCACATAAATATGAATTGTAATACAAATAAATGCTACAACAAGTTAACCACTTGCCTTATGGTTTCGTAGGGTCTGATCTGGAGTTGTGATTCTCAAGGTTGATGATGAAATCTCCTTTTTGTTCTTGCCTTTGTCTCCCAAATTGGTTCCCAGTGCCTTTAACTGCTCCCTAAGGTACTCTCTCCAACTTTGGGTTTTTCACAGTGTAATCTGTCGTTCCCCTTTTTCCATTAATTAAGTGATTAGGCTTAATCCCATTTTTAGCCTAATGGGCCAAGCCCAAGTGATCCAAAGTTGAGATAAGTCTGGAACCGACTCCCGGTTGAGATAAGTAAACCTCACATCATTAATACTCTTAAGACGTAATTAAATATTACTATTTACCTAGTAAATTAATTTCCCATAAATATTAACCAATGATTCTCCGGATTAATATTTATATAAAAATTCCATAATTAATTCCATTAAATTACGACACACTAGTAATTTAAATTTTTCCCGAATTAATTAACTATTAAATGCATAAAATTACGGGGTGTCACAACATGGAGATAGGTATTCCATCTATTTTCTCAAGATGGTAAGATCCAATTCCTTTCGTTTATGAATTTTTTTATGGTCCTTCCCAATTGGGAGTCAAGTTTCCATTAGAGGGCTTTCTTTTCCCTCTTGTAAACATCCTGAGTACCAAGTCCTACTAGAAATTGTCCATACTTTACTCTCTTATGGTGGGTCTTGGAAATATTGTGTTATTATGCATCAAAGTAAATGAGGAATTACCTTTTCTTCTCTTATGCTAGATACAACTCATGATCAAGTTGGTCATCATTATGTCAATAATCAAACTTAAGTGTTGGTAGGATAATTTTTATAATAATGATGGCATCACTTCCATAAGCTACGGCATAAGGATTTTTACAAGTGGACTTACGTGGAGTTGTCCTGTCGGACCAAATCAGAAATGGTAGTTCAGCGGCTTATTTCCCTTTAGCATTACCTAGTGGGCATTTGATTATAGCGAGGAGAGTTTTTGTAGATATTTTATCTTCTCCATTCATCTATGGCAAGGCCACTGAAGTGTAGTGGTTGTGGATCCCATATTCTGTGCAAAATTATCTAAAATGGTCATGTGATACCCATATTTCTGCGTACTTGGAATTTAATTAATTCGGTAAATTATTCGTTTTATTTTAAATTTCACGAGTGAAGTAATTTTATTGAATTAAATAAAATGTAGTTATTAAAGATTAATAAAGAGATAGAGATAAGGATTAATATTATGTGTTAAATTAACTAAGTGGATGGTAAACAATTTATGTAAAATATTATGCATCATAGGGAGTGAGATTCGCGTAAATGGATTTATCTCAACCGGGAGTCGCGTGTAGACGAAATTAAGGTTGAGATAAGATAATTATTTAGAGTGATTCGAACTACGATTTCTAGGTCATGAGTGACTCCGGAAGGATCGAAATAGTCAAAATAGTACAACCAGGGGTGTTAAATTGGTCCCGGGGCAATTTTAGACAAAACTGACACCGTATGGGGGCATTTTAGTCATTTGGTAACCAAGGTTTAAGAGACCTACGAATTTCCAACATCTTTATCAGCATATAGATGGGAGAGTCTAGGCTTTAGATGTTAGAAAACTCGTAGAATCCATTAGAAAACTCGGAGAATCCATTTGTGAATCCTAAGAGAGAGTTTTTGAGAAATTGTAGTGTGATCTTGCACCATTATCAATCTTGAGTGAGGATTGGAAGAGAAGTCACACCATCCAACATCAAAACTACAAAATCAGATCATCTAACACAAGGCAAGTGTTTATTTAGATTTATTTTGAAGTTATAACACCCATATTGTTAGGGTTTTGAAATATATTGATCAAAGTCATGTTCTTGGAAAAAAAGAATAATAAAAACTCATGTTCTGGGTAGGAATCGCATGTAGCTTGATTTAACGTCTGTAGAGGATAATAAATCAGAGGGTGAGTGATAGTCACCACGAATTTAATCTGGGTTTTTGATGAAAAATGGTTGAAGAACACAAAACCTATGTTTTTTTATGAAAATTTGATTTGATCTATTCTTGGGTGGGAATCATGAAGTTTTAATATTTTTAATGCTAGAATCCATTCTAATACATGTATACGATGTTTGGGAGTGTGGGATGTTAATTTGATAAAGAACCACGAAGAGGAGAATAAGAAAAATGGTGAAAACACACTTGCGTATTCAGGAAGAAGATGATCTGCGTAATTTCGAATCGATTTGGTCCAGAGGAGAATCGATTAGCCTCTGTGCGAATCGATTCGGTTTCTCAGAAAATGTGAAATGTCCCTTTTAAGCCTAGAATTCCTATAATATTGTCGGGGAAACTTTTGGGACTTTATTAAAATATAATGAGAGGTTTGTTATATTACAGTAGGCTTGTGATAGGATTATAACGTAGCTTTAATGAGAAGTGAATTTATGTGATAGACCAGTAGTGTATGATAGAGCTAGCCACTGAATTTTATTTAAGGGGTAATTAGTATCCTTAGAGTAGAGAGTAATACTCGGATTAACATGGTAGGGAGAATAATCGTAATTTGATAGTACGATGAGTATTCGAGAGATAAATACTACATACGAAGTATGATAATTAGATTGTGTGTATACCTACTGATTTAATGTGTATATAGGTTATGTGTATACCTAGTATATGATTGGTGTTAAATGTGAATTTACCTAAGCTGCCAGCTATCATGGAGGTTCCCGCGCAGTGGGTGATCCCACCTTGCCGATTCCATGGAGGTCTAGATTTGTTCCCCAAGACATAGAACTTAGGGCGGCTCACTATGTGTTGCGTATTAGTGAGACTGACAAGTCGTTTGGGTACGTTAAGTAAGTGCGTAGCCCAGAGGCTTAGAACTATGTTCGCCTCCATTACTTGTTATTTGATCTTTAGGTTCGAGGAGACTTGCCAAACCAATAGTCCTTATTTTTTTTACGATAGGTACATGAACTGATAGCAAAGTATGCCTACTTTCATGGTGGTCCTTTTGAGAGACACCGTAATTATATATTAGTGAGATAAATATATATAACCGTTTGAATAATTCTACTTACGTGTGATAGTAGACAGATTGATTGTATGTATATAAATAATGAATTAAGTAGTGAAACTTAATTAAATGATTAAATGATAATAGATGGAGAATGTTATTTATGATATTTATAACATACGAGAGATGTTAATTCGGATAGCATACTGTATGGGCAGTACGTGAACTTATAGGTGTTGATAATCCAGATAGATACTTATGTCTAGTTAGCTTGGGTAGTATGGGTAGGTGGGCGACGTAGAAAATGTTAGGCATGCACAATAGTCAAGAGGTGATGAAACTCAAGAGCGTGTATGTGAACCTAACATGTGTAATCGGTAACTGATTTCTAAATTGTGATAAATACTTGCAAAATGTTTTCAAAATGTTTTCGGTTCTAACCCTTGCTATAAATATTTTCCAAGACTTTTTATGTGTCTAGACACAGGGACACCAGACTTAATGATCTATTCCAGGGACGATTATCTATAACACTGTGGAGGCTTGCATGACTTTATTAGACGCTTCCACCTTTCATTCCTAGTGTAGGATTTCATTCCAGTATATCAGTTGGGCATGTTGCCCCATTGAGACTTCATTTATTTCAGTTAGTCATTTTAGACTTATAGTGGGATTCATTTACTATTTATTGGACTTAATTATTGGATTTGGATTTTTAGCCGGCGGTTTATTCGGCAAGACATTTATTCATTTATTTATTCCTTGTGATAGTTTAGAGTATATTCATGGTGTGAATGTTTTAATTGAGTTTTCCGTACATTATTATTAATTGTGTAATGAAAGATAAAATTTTGACACTCGCTTAATTAACTAATAGGTGGTTAGTAATTAATATGATTTTTTGACAGTGAAGCTGAGAATTAACCAAATGAGAAACCTCTTTTAATTTAATAAGGGACTGATCACCCTGTATTTAATTAGGCGGGTGTCACATATGGTATCAGAGCATCAGGTTCTAGTGTCCATAGGATCTGTATGACTTACTACGATTTCAGCGTATCGTTCTATTGATATAGAGTCCAGTTATTAGGACTGTTGCTTTTATCTTTACATGTTTGAAATATCATACTTCTGCTACTAAATTTTGTATAGACTATGTACTTAGACAATTCGATCTATTTTCAAATTCCACCGAGGAGAGAGAGAGTAGCGAGAGCAACGTCCGGGGAAGAGGTGAGGGAGGCCCAATAAGAGCCATAGGTACCACCGCCACAGCCATCACCGAAAATGATATTCACTGTGTAGGTGGCCAAGATAAAGGCCCAGGCGGTCAATAGAGATAGCTATGGACGTTCATTTCCCACAGCCCGAGCCGCAGCCACCAGTGGCACCAGTGATCGAGGACCAGCCAGGGCCATGTACTTGGAAGAAAGTCATGGAGACGTTCTAAAAGGTCCACCCACCCGAGTTTCAGGGTAGCTCTGATGGAGTTGCGGCATGTCAGTGGAAGAAGAATACGCAGCGCCACCTGTGCGTGGTGGAGTGTAGTGAGGTGCAAAAACAAAGGTCGGCTACTTTTAGACTTGCTAGAGAAACATTATAGTGGTGGGAGTTAGTTACCACCGTCGAGGAAAGAGATACGATGACGATTGTCGAGTTTTGGGTGCGGTTTAACAGCAAGTACTTTCCACCAGTAGTGGATGACAAAATGCAAAATAAATTCAACGAGGTGACTCAGGGTGACCGCTCCATGGAAGAATATGAGAAGGAATTCACCCATTTGGCTAATTTTGTGCCATACAATGTGAGCAATGAGTAAGGGAAGAAAGTAAAGTTTATGGATGGACTAGTCTAGAGAATCAGGCAGCACTTGATCGATAACCCCGTATTGGTGACGTACATAGTTATCGTCAATACCGCATTATTAAACTATCAGGATCATCACTTTCACATGAAGGGAATTAAGAGAGGGGGTGAGCCTAGCCAGTCGGGTAAGGCAAGAGCACCGCAGCAATAGGAAGGCAAGCAGCAGGGGTAGGATTCCTGGTAGGAGCATCAGACCAAGAGTTTCAGGTCAAGAGGGTACCAACCAAAGGGCCAGGGATATAGGCAGTGTCAGAAGGGCCCTAATAAGTAGTAGTAGCAGCAGTAGGTTCTTCAGGTCCAAAGTAATAATGAAGGTGGCAAGCATGGCCAGGGTTATTAGGGACATCATTAAGGCTAGACTTGACAGGGCCAAAGGCAAAAATCATTTTTGAGGCAGTGCTTTATATGTGGTCAGCAAGGTCATAAGAGGAGAGATTGCCCACAGTTGGGAAGGGCACAGTAGCAGGGTGACTAATAGGGGAAGCAAGCTCCATTACCTCTAGCACCAACATCCCCAGTCCCATAGTAGCAGCAAGGACAAATGCCTTACGAGCGTGTGAATAAAGTCCAAGATGTACCCATGCCACCAGCACCTCAGGCACTGCCAGCAGTCAAGGGTACATTTCCTATTCATAGGCATGAGGGTAGGATTCTTTTTTATACGAGGGCATCACATTCCTTTATTGTCACTATATTTGCAGAGGTGAACGGCCTTTTAGAGACAGACGGTACTCGCCTTATGTGTGTAGATTCACTATTGGGTAGTGGGTTACTAATACACTTCGTATGTAGAGGTGTAGACATTATTATTTGGATTATGAGCTTAATAGCAAACCTTCTTGTATTATACATGGAGGGATATGATGTTATCCTAGGTATGGATTGGTTGGTGGGATATCAATCTTGGTTAAGAGGGGAGGATGTTCCCAAGACCATTTTTTATCACGTTACGGTTCGTACGAGGTCAGGGTGATGTCGTTTGGGCTCACTACTGCGCCAGCAGTGTTCATGGATCTCACGAACAGGGTATTCAGGGAGTTTTGGACCAGTTCGTGATTGTATTTGTAATACCCCGTAATTCTGCTTAATTTTAAATTACGTGAGTAGAGTAATTTAATGCTTTAATTAAATACGTTTTATTTAAATTACGTGAGTAGAGTAATTTAATGTGATTAAATACGTTTTATTTAAATTACGTGAGTAGAGTAATTTAATGTGATTAAATACGTTTTATTTAAATTACGTGAGTAGAGTAATTTAAATAGATATTATGTTAATAAAGATGGATGAGAGTAGAAAAATACTTACGAGACTCAAATGATAATTTAGAGTCCACAGTTGATTCCGAAAGGGTCGAATTAGTCAAAATAGTGTACCCGGGGGTACTAGTTGAGTGTCAGGTCATTTTCGGGCTAAACCGGGACCATTCGGGGGCATTTTGGTCTCTTTACAATTATGGGAAAGAAGACCTACGAATTTTGAAGCCCTAAATCTGATTATAAGAGTGGTGGCTAGGGTTAGGCAATTAGAGTTACACCATAGCCATTAGAGAAGAGAGAGAGAGGCAAATTCCTAAGGCAAAAGAAGGAAGGAGGGATCATCTTAGGAAGATTTCATCACAAAGATTGTTGGGAGGGAGGATTGAAGTATCAATATCATCAATCATCATCAACAACCACGAAATCAGACCCTACAAATCATAAGGCAAGTGGTTATTTGCAAAATATAATTGAGTTATAATACCCATGATTATGCCTTAGGAAGAACATGATTTTATGATATTCTTGGGAACAAACAATTGATAATAATCCATGATTGATAAGGATTTGCATGTAGGACGTTTTTGAATTACCAAGTATGTTTATATCATAGAAAGCTTGATGAGAAATTCGTAAGAAAATATGGAATTTGGATGAAAAATATAAAGAATGCATTTTTAGGGTTCTTGAATATTAGAGAGATTTTCAATGAATTTGGCCAAGATTTGTAAAGATTTTGTTGTTTTAAATCGTTAGTAATCATCCCAGAACATGTAGGAATGATTAGAAATTGTTGGTTGTGAATATGATGGATTATCATGAAAGTTAGAGATGTAAAAATGGTGAAACTCGTAGGAAGAAGATGAACTGAGTCTGTCACTGCTTGATCGATCGATCGACCCTTGAATGTCAATCGATCGAGCAGTCGATCGATCGATCATTTCCCTTCGATCGATCGACCCTGTCTGAACTATAGAGAATTTGTGTATAATTTCTTTAATTGCTGTTGCTTAATGGGAACCTTAGGAATGATATTTTTCCTATGAGGGGACTTTGAAATTTCGAGTAGGTGTACCATTAGGTTCCTCCACTAATGATTGAGTAGGAATGTTGGAGAAATGGAATGACGAAAGAACAATTGACTTAGCCGTGGGTTGAGATGGTTAATTTAATTACGGAAAGAGTGAGACTTAATTCCGGAAAGAAAATACCAGTAGGTTAAAATTAACTTAACTACTGAATTAAGGAAGGGGTAACTAGGGCCCTTAGAGTTACGCGAATACTCGAATAAATACAATAGTTCGAGAAATTGTAATTAATAAGTACGGAGAATATAAGTAAAATATATTACGTACGGGTATGATTTATTAGGTCGAGTGTGTACCTACTATATCTATATAAATAGGTTTGGGTTAAGAGAATGTTACCTAAACTAATTATGTTAGGGTCGATGGGACATTCCGAACTAACATAAAGTTATTATATATTTGGGGTCGATGTAAATGCCGAACCAAACTTTGAACTGGTGCCGCGATGAAAGAGTCCTGAACCAGAATATGTGTATATATATTTATATTTGTAGATAGTTGGGGTCGATGGATCATTCCGAACCAACTTTCACTTGGAGTCGATGAATTATTCCGAGCCAAGGGTCCTTTGTGTGTAATAAAAAGGAT
The DNA here is from genome assembly GCA_949130495.1 of Sambucus nigra. Classification (NCBI taxonomy): domain Eukaryota; kingdom Viridiplantae; phylum Streptophyta; class Magnoliopsida; order Dipsacales; family Adoxaceae; genus Sambucus; species Sambucus nigra. The sequence continues at coordinate 247,725,641 of OX422210.1, forward strand.
ATATTAGAGGTAACTAATATTAATTACATTGTTGTGGGATAAAATGTTTCTATGTTCATAATCTACAAATTGAGAATAGTAGTTAATGAAATGATATGTGAATGACTTAGTAATAATTTATAGCATGATGAAATTATTACAAGAATAAGGATAACGAACAGAAAATGAGTTAACTACGGTTATGGGAAGTATAACTAGGTAGACTAAGTATCCTCGTTAGCTACACACTACGTAAGAGAGGTGAGGAAGTTCAAGGGAGTGTGCGAAACCTTAATATGTGTAATCAATAACTTAATTGTGATAACTGCTTGCAAAATATTTTCAAATGTTTTGAGTACTAACTCTTGCTATGTAAAATTTTAAAAACCTTTTAGGTGCCCAGCCACAAGGACACCCAGCTTGATTTCATGTCAGAAATTTGGGAGCTGCAGCCAGTGTGGAGGTTGCAGGGATTGTTTAGATGCTTCCTCTTTTTCAGTTCTAGTAAAGGATCTCAGTTTTATTATTCCTAGTTGGAACATGTCGTTCCACCTTTACTATTACAGTTTATTCTAGTTATGGATTTGTAGTTGTTTCTTTTTGGGTCGTGGTTTACGGAAAGACTTTAACTGCTTTCAGATCATTTTGGTGTACTGCATATTCGTATCTAGTATTGGTAATGTGTGGTTTAGTATATTTGTTGTGTAAAAAAGATAAAATTTGGCACCCGTTTTAATTTCATTTAGGTGGTTAGTAATTTTTAAAAGGCGTTCGTCAGTGATGCTAAGAATGAACCATTAAAGAAACCTGTTTATATTAAAATAAGGCTTGATCACCCAAGGTTTAATTAGGCGGGGTGTCACAGATGGTATCAGAGCATCAGGTTCTAGTGTCCATAGGATCTGTACGGCTTACTACGATTTAGCGTTATGTTTGTTTGTATTATAGCCCTACTATTAGGATTGTTGATTGAAATCTCCTATGTTACGTTATCGTACTTCTTCTCTTAAATTTTGTATAAACTGTGTACTTATACAATTTGAATCTTATTTCAGATGCCGCCAAGGAGACTGAGAGCAGAGAGGGCTGAAGACAGAGAGGAGGTGAGGGAGGCTCATCAGGAGCCACAGGTACCGATACCACCACCCCCACCCGAGCTAATTTCCACTACTCGGGTTGCAGTGATAGTGACTCAGGCAGTTGAGACAGCGATGAGGGCAATGGCAGCCCACTTTCCTCAGCCCCAAGTACCTCCCTCTATGGCACCGGTAGTGCAAGTTCCGGCAGGACCATCTGCTTGGCAACGAGTCAGGGAGACATTTCAGAAGGGGCACCCACCCGAGTTTCAGGGCAGTACTGATATAGTGGAAGCGTGCAACTGGAAGAAGAATATCCAGCGCCACTTGCATATGCTAGAGTGCACCGGAGTACAGGAACACATGCTAGCCACTTTCCGTCTGTCAGGAGCAGCCCTACAGTGGTGGGAGTCAGTTACCACCACCGAGGAGAGAGATACTTTGACTATTTTTGAGTTTTGGGTGCGGTTTGACCGCAAGTATTTCCCTCCTGCAGTAGAGTCTGAGATGAGGAAGAAGTTCAGCGAAGTGGTTCAGGGTGATCGCTCAGTTGCTGACTACGAGGAGGAGTTTACCAGCTTGGCCAATTTTGTGCCAAACGAGGTGAGCAATGAGGAGAGGAAGAAGTCCAAATTTATGGAGGGCCTAACCTGGAGAATCAGACAGCATTTAATTGGTAATCCGGCATTGGTAACCTACACAGATGTCGTCAATGCCGCTCTACTACACTGTCAGGATCACCGTTTTCATACTAAGGGAAGCAAGAGGGGTGAACCTAGCCAACCGGGCAAGGTGGATGGAGGTAGTGGCAGCAGCACAACACAGCAGCAGGCAGCGGGTCAGTTGGAACAGGATTCCCGACAGGGGAACCCTGCCAAGAAGTTTAAGCACGAGAAGTATCGCTTCGACCGGCAGGGCCAGCAGGGTCCTCAGCAACCAGTCCCTCAGGGTCGACAGGGCCAGGGTAATCAAAATGGGGGACAACAAGGCCAAGGGCGACAGGGCCAACGTCAGGGCCAACAGGGCCAAGGACAAAGACAATTTCAGGGTCAGTGCTTCACTTGTGGTTAGCAGGGTCACAAGAGCAGAAATTGTCCACAGCAAGACCGGGCACATCAACAAGGTGTCCAACAGGGGCAGCAGGCACCATTAGCCCCAGCAGCAGTACAGGCCCAACAGCCAGGGAAGATGCAGTACGGGCGTGTGTTCAACATCCGTGACATTCCATTTCAGCCGGCACCGCCAGCACCGCCGGCAGTTGCGGGTATGTTTCCTATTCATGGGCTTGAGGGGAATATTTTGTTTGACACAGGGGCGACACATTCATTTATTTCCACTAGATTTGCACGGGCAGCCGGCCTATTAGCGATAGCAGACACTCATCTTATGTGTGTGGAGTCACCGATGGGTAGTGGGTCCCTTATACACTCGATTTGTAAGGGTGTGGACATTACGGTCAGGAGATTGAGTCTAGCGGCGGACCTTCTAGTGCTGGATATGGAGGGATATGACGTCATCCTAGGCATGGATTGGTTGGCACATAATAGGGCAATGGTAGATTGTTACGAGAGGACCATCGTGTTCTCCATTCCGGGGCAGGAGATGTTCCTTGTGGCAATGCCACTTCCCGAGGGAGGATCGCGAACTCATTTATATTATATTGAGGAGGAGACCTCACATGGGGTTGTCGTTTCTATGGACTCAATCCCTGTGGTGAGGGATTTTGAGGATGTCTTTCAGGAGATACCAGGGTTACCACCTAGCAGACAGATAGAGTTCGTGATTGATCTAACACCGGAGACGAGACCGATTGCCAGAGCACCATATCGCATGGCTCCTTCGGAGATGCGGGAACTGAGAGAGCAAATTCAGCAACTATTAGGACAGGGTTTTATTCGACGGAGTACATCGCCATGGGGCGTGCCAGTACTGTTTGTGAAGAAAAGGGATGGTTCACTTCGTCTATGTGTAGATTACAGAGAGCTGAACAAAGTAACGATATGTAATAAGTATCCATTACCGAGGATTGACGACTTGTTTGATCAATTGAGAGGGGCTGCTTACTTCTCAAAGATCGATTTGAGATCGGGTTACCACCAATTGCGCATTCGTGAAGAGGATGTACCTAAGACCGCTTTCCTGTCGCGGTACGGGTCATATGAGTTCAGAGTGATGCCTTTTGGGCTAACTAATGCACCGGCAGTATTCATGGATCTCATGAACAGGGTATTCAGGGAGTTTTTGGATCAGTTTGTGATTGTATTCATAGACGACATTCTGATTTACTCCCGTACGGAGGAGGAACACGCAGAACACTTACGATTGGTCCTACAGACATTGCGGAACCATCAATTATACGCCAAATTTGAGAAGTGTGGATTTTGGCTTCGGGAGGTTCAGTTCCTAGGCCACGTCGTATCTAGCAGGGGCATTGCTGTTGACCCGAGTAAGGTATCGGCGGTGAGGGAGTGGGGACAGCCCACGACACCGACAGAAATTCGCAGTTTCTTGGGATTGGCTGGTTATTATCGTCGCTTCATCAAGGGATTCTCAAGAATTGCCGGACCGTTGACGAATCTGACTCGGAAGGGAATTCCCTTCGTATGGAGTGATAGTTGCCAGTTAGCATTTGATGAATTGAAAGACAGGTTGACATCAGCCCCCGTTCTTACCTTGCCTAAGAGCGGAGTGGAATACCGAGTCTATACCGATGCGTCCTTACAAGGACTTGGGGTGTGTTACCGCAGGAGGAGAAGGCTATAGCTTATGCGTCACGAAAGCTAAAGCCACATGAGAAGAACTACCCCACCCATGACCTCGAGTTGGCAGCGGTTGTTTTTGCATTGAGGATTTGGAGACACTATCTTCTGGGCGAGCAGTTCACGCTATTCACGGATCATAAGTCATTGCAATATCTGTTCACTCAGAAGGACCTGAACATGAGGCAGAGAAGGTGGCTTGAATTCGTGAAGGACTACCAATTTGATATACAGTATCATCCTGGTAAGGCTAACGTGGTGGCAGATGCGTTAAGCAGAAGACCTGCCGGAGAGTTAGCAGAAGTATGGAAAGCAAAGTGGAGTGAGCTCCAACACGAGGATGACATGGCGAGAGCATGTATGGTAGTTCTAGCTATCACTTCCGAGAACGTTACGCGGATAGTGAGGGCACAGGCAGAAGACCCATTTTGTCAGGATAAAGTACGGAAGTTACTGGCCAAGGGGGTAGAGTTCTACTCCATCAGTTCAGAGGGTGGACTATGTTTCAACGGTAGACTGATAGTACCCGAAGATGATGACTTGAGGCATGCCGTTATGACAGAGTCACACGAGTCAAAATTCTTGGTACACCCAGGTGGGTACAAAATGTACCAGGATATGCGACGAGTATATTGGTGGTCAGGTATGAAACGAGATATTGCAGAATTTGTCTCAAAGTGTCTTACATGCCAACTCATAAAATTCGACCATCAGAGGCCTTCGGGGATGCTACAACCACTAGAGATTCCCGTGTGGAAGTGGGAGAGTATCTCAATGGATTTTATTACCAGGTTACCAACCTCGCAGAAGGGCCACGATTCCATATGGGTGATAGTGGATCGTTTGACTAAGGTCGCACATTTCTTACCAGTTCGTACGGATTTTGATACTATGCGGTACGCGCAGATTTTTATTTCAGAGATTGTTAAGCTGCACGGAGTTCCTATTAATATCATGTCGGCCCGAGATAAGATATTTGTGTCACACTTTTGGCAGAGTTTTCAGGAGGCCATGGGCACCGACTTACGATTGAGTACGGCATATCACCCACAGACAGACGGCCAGACGGAAAGAGTAAACCAGATGTTAGAGGACATGCTGAGAATGTGTATTATAGATTTTGGGGGAAATTGGGAGCCATATCTTCCTTTGGTGGAGTTTGCGTATAATAACTCTTACCAATTCACTATTGGCATGGCTCCATTCGAGGCGCTTTACGAGAGGCCTTGTCGTTCACCCACTTGTTGGTTAGAGGTGGGGGATAACAGGCTTTTAGGGCCAGAAATGATACAGGAGACTTCCTCCAAAATAGAGTTGATTCGAGGACGTATTCGAATAGCCCAGGATAGGCAGAAGAGTTATGCTGACGCCGATAGGAGACATGTGGAATTAGATGTGGGAGACCAGGTGTTAATTCGAGTATCTCCTATGAAAGGGGTTACGAGGTTTGGCAAAAAGGGGAAGTTAGCACCGAGATATGTGGGGCCGTTTCCTATCATTGAGAGAGTGAGACCGGTAGCTTACAGATTGGGACTCCCTGAGCATCTTCAATGAATACACGATGTGTTCCATGTGGCGTCGCTGAAGAAATACAAGAGGAGCGAGAGAGCCTTCTGGCACATTCCACTGGAGGAGATCGATTTGCAGCCAGATATCTCGTATGAAGAAAGACCCGTGGCTATCCTGGATTATAGTGAGCGCAAACTAAGATCCAAGGTGGTACCCTTAGTGCGAGTACAGTGGGGACATCACAATATGGATGAGTCCACTTGGGAACGGGAAGAGGATATGCGAGAACAATATCCAGAATTATTTATAACAGGTATTTCTCTGATTTCGAGGACGAAATTCCTTTTGTAAGGGGGGAAGTATGTAATACCCCGTAATTCTGCTTAATTTTAAATTACGTGAGTAGAGTAATTTAATGCTTTAATTAAATACTTTTTATTTAAATTACGTGAGTAGAGTAATTTAATGTGATTAAATACGTTTTATTTAAATTACGTGAGTAGAGTAATTTAAATAGATATTATGTTAATAAAGATGGATGAGAGTATAAAAATACTTACGAGACTCAAATGATAATTTAGAGTCCACGGTTGATTCCGAAAGGGTCGAATTAGTCAAAATAGTGTACCCGGGGGTACTAGTTGAGTGTCGGGTCATTTTCGGGCTAAACCGGGACCATTCGGGGGCATTTTGGTCTCTTTACAATTATGGGAAAGAAGACCTACGAATTTTGAAGCCCTAAATCTGATTATAAGAGTGGTGGCTAGGGTTAGGCAATTAGAGTTACACCATAGCCATTAGAGAAGAGAGAGAGAGAGGCAAATTCCTAAGGCAAAAGGAGGAAGGAGGGATCATCTTAGGAAGATTTCATCACAAAGATTGTTGGGAGGGAGGATTGAAGTATCAATATCATCAATCATCATCAACAACCACGAAATCAGACCCTACAAATCATAAGGCAAGTAGTTATTTGCAAAATATAATTGAGTTATAATACCCATGATTAAGCCTTAGGAAGAACATGATTTTATGATATTCTTGGGAACAAACAATTGATAATAATCCATGATTGATAAGGATTTGCATGTAGGACGTTTTTGAATTACCAAGTATGTTTATATCATAGAAAGCTTGATGAGAAATTCATAAGAAAATCTGGAATTTGGATGAAAAATATAAAGAACGCATTTTTAGGGTTCTTGAATATTAGAGAGATTTTCAGTGAATTTGGCCAAGATTTGTAAAGATTTTGTTGTTTTAAATCGTTAGAAATCATCCCAAAACATGTAGGAATGATTAGAAATTGTTGGTTGTGAATATGATGGCTTATCATGAAAGTTAGAGATGTAAAAATGGTGAAACCCGTAGGAAGAAGATGAACTGGTTCTGTCACTTCTTGATCGATCGATCGACCCTTGAATGTCGATCGATCGAGCAGTCGATCGATCGATCATTTCCCTTCGATCGATCGACCCTGTCTGAACTATAGAGAATTTGTGTATAATTTCTTTAATTGTCGTTGCTTAATGGGAACCTTAGGAATGATATTTTCCTATGAGGGGACTTTGAAATTTCGAGTAGGTGTACCATTCGGTTCCTCCACTAATGATTGAGTAGGAATGTTGGAGAAATGGAATGACGAAAGAACAATTGACTTAGCCGTGGGTTGAGATGGTTAATTTAATTACGGAAAGAGTGAGGCTTAATTCCGGAAAGAAAATACCAGTAGGTTAAAATTAACTTAACTACTGAATTAAGGGAGGGGTAACTAGGGCCCTTAGAGTTACGCGAATACTCGAATAAATACAATAGTGCGAGAAGTTGTAATTAATAAGTACGGAGAATATAAGTAAAATATATTACGTACGGGTATGATTTATTAGGTCGAGTGTGTACCTACTATATCTATATAAATAGGTTTGGGTTAAGAGAATGTTACCTAAACTAATTATGTTAGGGTCGATGTGACATTCCGAACTAACATAAAGTTATTATATATTTGGGGTCGATGTAAATGCCGAACCAAACTTTGAACTGGTGCCACGATGAAAGAGTCCTGAACCATAATATGTGTATATATATTTATATTTGTAGATAGTTGGGTTCGATGGATCATTCCGAACCAACTTTCACTTGGAGTCGATGAATTATTCCGAGCCAAGGGTCCTTTGTGTGTAATAAAAAGGATATATTAGAGGTAACTAATATTAATTACATTGTTGTGGGATAAAATGTTTCTATGTTCATAATCTACAAATTGAGAATAGTAGTTAATGAAATGATATGTGGATGACTTAGTAATAATTTATAGCATGATGAAATTATTACAAGAATAAGGATAACGAACAGAAAATGAGTTAACTACGGTTATGGGAAGTATAACTAGGTAGACTAAGTATCCTCGTTAGCTACACACTACGTAAGAGAGGTGAGGAAGTTCAAGGGAGTGTGCGAAACCTTAATATGTGTAATCAATAACTTAATTGTGATAACTGCTTGCAAAATATTTTCAAATGTTTTGAGTACTAACTCTTGCTATGTAAAATTTTAAAAACCTTTTAGGTGCCCAGCCACAAGGACACCCAGCTTGATTTCATGTCAGAGATTTGGGAGCTGCAGCCAGTGTGGAGGTTGCAGGGATTGTTTAGACGCTTCCTCTTTTTCAGTTCTAGTACAGGATCTCAGTTTTATTATTCCTAGTTGGAACATGTCGTTCCACCTTTACTATTACAGTTTATTCTAGTTATGGATTTGTAGTTGTTTCTTTTTGGGCCGTGGTTTACGGCAAGATTTTAACTGCTTTCAGATTATTTTGGTGTACTGCATATTCGTATCTAGTATTGGTAATGTGTGGTTTAGTATATTTGTTGTGTAAGAAAGATAAAATTTGGCACCCGTTTTAATTTCATTTAGGTGGTTAGTAATTTTTAAAAGGCGTTCGACAGTGATGCTAAGAATGAACCATTAAAGAAACCTGTTTATATTAAAATAAGGCTTGATCACCCAAGGTTTAATTAGGCGGGGTGTCACAGTATTTATAGACAAAATTGTAGTTTAATCTCACACTAAGGAAGAGCAAGTGGAGCATTTACGTAGGGTTTAATAGACACTTCGGGACCACCAGTTGTATGCCAAATTTAGGAAGTGTGGATTTTGGCTATGGGTGGAATAGTTTCTTGGCCATATCGTGTCTGACGGGGGTATTGTTGTTGATCTGATTAGGTTTCGGTGGTGAGGGAATGGGGATAACCAAAAACACCGACAGATATTCATAGATTTTTGAGGTTGGTCGGGTACTATCGCCACTTCATTAAGGGATTCTTGAAGATTGCAGGTCCATTGACGAACTTGACTCGCAAGGGGGTACAGTTTATGTGGAGTGATCACTGTCAGTTAGCCTTTAATGATCTGAAGGATAAATTAACATCAGCACCTGCACTTGCATTGCCTAGGAGTGGGGTAGAGTACCAGGTCTACACGGATGCATCCTTATAGGTACTTAGGGGTATATTACATCAGGAGGAGAGGGCTATAGTTTATGCATCTCGAAAGCTTGAGCCCCATGAGAAGAATTACCCCACACATTACCTTGAGTTGGCAACGATTGTATTTGCTTTGAGGATATAGAGGCACTATCTTTTGGGAGAGCAGTTTATGTTGTTCACGGATCATAAGTCACTTTAGTATCTCTTCACACGGAAGGATCTGAATATGAGGAAGAGGCGGTGGCTAGAGTTCGTGAAGGACTACCAATTTGATATACAATATCATACTGGTAAGGCTAACATGGTAGCAGACGCGTTGAGCAAATGGCCTACTGGGGAGTTAGCGGAGGTCTAGAAGGCAAAGTGGAGTAAGATTCGACACGACAATGAGATCACCAGAGCGTGCATGTCAGCTTTTTCTATCACCCTAGAAATTATCATGCGGGTAGTGAAAGCACAGGTGGAGGATTAGTATTATCAGGATAGAGTGCACCAGTTATTAGCTGAGGGTGAGGAGTCCTAATCGATCAGCCGCACCGACTTTGAGACTATGAAGTATGCGCAGTTGTTCATAACAAAGATAGTTAAGTTGTACGGGGTACCGATCAACATTGTATCTGATAGAGACAAGATATTTGTTTCCCATTTCTATAAGAGTTTTCAGGAGGCCATGGGCACTAACCTATGACTATGTACCGCATACCACCCACAGATAGATGGACAGACTGAGAAGGTAAATCAGATGCTAGAGGACATGTTAAGGATGTGCATTCTAGATTTTAGGGGAGGATGGGAGCGATATCTTCCATTGGTAGAGTTTGCGTATAACAACTCTTACTAATTTACTATTAGCATGGCACCATTTAAGGCACTTTATGGGAGACCTTTTCGTTCGCCCGCTTACTGGTTAGAGGTGGGGAATAAAAATCTATTGGGACTAGAGATGATATAGGAGATGACTACCAAAATTGAACTAATTCGGGGACGCATTCAAATAGCCCTGGAAAAGTAGAAGAGTTATGCAGATGAAGACCGGAGGCACATAGAGTTAGAGTTTGGTGATCAGGTGTTGGTACGTGTGTCTCCTATGAAGGGGGTAATGAGATTTGGTAAGAAGGGAAATCTAACGTCGAGATATGTGGTACCTTTCCCGATTACTAAGAGAGTGGGACCAGTGGCATTTAGACTGGGGTTATTAGAGCATATTTAGCAGATACACGATGTGTTCCACATGGCATCGCTGAAGAAATACAAGAGGAGCGAGAGAGTTTTATAGCATGTTCCACTCGAGGAGATTGATTTGCAGCCAGATGTCTCATACGAGGAGAGACCCATGGCTATGATGGATCGTAGTGAGCGTAAATTGTGGTCTAAGGTGGTACCATTAGTCAGAGTTCAGTGGGGACACCAAAGTGTTGATGAGTTTACACGGGAGCAGGAGGATTACATGAAAGAGCAGTATCCAGAGTTATTCTCTTCATGTATGACCTAATTTTGAGGATGAAATTCCCTATAAGGGGGGAAGTATGTAATACCCCGTATTTCTATGCAGTTGGAATTTAATTAAATCGATAAATTATTTGCTTTATTTTAAATTACACGAGTGAAGTAATTTTCTTAAATTAAATAAAACTGTGGTTGTTAATAATTAATATTATGTGTTAAATTAACTAAGTGGATGGTAAATAATTTATGGAAATTATTATGCATCATAGGGAATGAGATTGGAGTAAATGGATTTATTTCAACCGGGAGTCACATGTAGACTAAATTAAGGTTGAGATAGGATAATTATTTAGAGTGATTCGAACTATGATTTCTAGGTCATGAGTGACTCTGGAAGGATTGAAATAGTCAAAATAGTACACCCGGGGGTGTTGAATGGGTCCCGGGGCAATTTTAGACAAAACTGACACCGTATGGGGGCATTTTAGTCATTTGGTAACCAAGGGTTATGAGACCTACGAATTTCCAACATTTTATCAGCATATAGATGGGAGAGGCTAGGGTTTAGAGGTTATAAAACTCATAGAATCCATTAGAGAAGAAGAGAAACCATTTGTGAAGCCTACAAGAGGGTTTTTGAGAAATTGTAGTGTGATCTTGCATCATTATCAATCTTGAGTGAGGATTGGAAGAGAAGGCACACCATCCAACATCAAAACTACGAAAGCAGATCATCTAACACAAGGCAAGTGTTTATTTACATTTTATTTTGAAGTCATAACACCCATATTGTTAGGGTTTTGAAATATATTGATCAAAGTCATGTTCTTGGAAGAAAAGAATAATAAAAACTCATGTTTTGGGTAAGAATTGCATGTAGCTTGATTTAACGTCTGTAGAGGATAATAAATCAGAGGGTGAGTGATAATCACCATGAATTTAATCTGGGTTTTGATGAAAAATGGTTGAAGAACACAAAACCTATGGTTTTTGATGAAAACTGGATTTGATCTATTCTTGGGTGGGAATCATGAAGTTTTAATGTTTTTAATGCTAGAATCCATCCTAATACATGTATATGATGTTTAGGAATGTGGGATGTTAATTTGATAAAGAACCACGAAGAGGAGAATAAGAAAATTGGTGAAAACGTACTTGCGTATTGAGGAAGAAGATGATCTGCATAATTTCAAATCAATTTGGTCCAGAGGCGAATTGGTTTCTCAGAAAATGTGAAATTTCCCTTTTAAGCCTATAATTCCTATAATATTATCGGGGAAACTTTTGGGACTTTGTTAAAATATAATGAGAGATTTGTTATATTACAGTAGGCTTATGATGGGATTATGACTTAGCCTTAATGAGAGGTTTGAGGCGAGATTTAATATACTTAGATTAAGGTGTAATTAATTCAAGAGCAGGAGAATGAGTAACGGGGAATTTAAGTGAATTTATGTGATAGACCGGTAGCTATTGAATTTTATTTAAGGGGTAACTAGGACCCTTAGAGTAAAGAGTAATACTCGGTTTAACATGATAGGGAGAATGTAATTTGATAGTACGGTGAGTATTCGAGAGATAAATACTATGTACAAAGTATGATAATTAGATTGTGTGTATACCTAGTGATTTAATATGTATATAGGTTGTGTGTATATCTAGTATTTGATTGGTATTAAATGTGAACATACCTACGCTAGCTGCTATGACGGAGGTTCCCGCGCAGTGGGCGATCCCACCTTGTCAATTCCAGGGAGGTCTGGATTTGTGTCCCATGACATAAAACTTAGGGCAGCTCACTATGTGTCTTGTATTACTGAGATTGACAGGTCATTTGGGTACATTAGGTATGTGCATAGCCTAAAGGCTTAGAACTATGTTCACCTCCATTGAGGTTTTAGTTTTGGAAAAGAAGGAGAGGGGAAGTCGAAAGCTGCATCTTCTGGTTATGGAAAAAAGTGTTGAAAATGTAATGTAACATCCGACGTATTTTGGCATTCAAGTTGGCCTAGCCCCATTACCAACCTACGTCGGGAGTTAGAATTAAATACCATTCTTAGCATGTGAAAAAAATATGAGACATTTTAAATATTTTTCCATAAGATATAATTTGAATAATCCAACAAATATAATGTAGGGTGGAGTCCCACCAAAGAGTGACTAACTTGGTTAATCTGTTGATTGGCAGATGAAGAAGGAGGATGAAGGTCACCCGAGAAAGTTACCTCGAAGATTCACCATAGTAGTGGCTTGAAAGACCCACACCGAAGATTCTGTGTATAGGTAGCTCGAAGGACCCACCTCGAAGATTCTCCCACAGACCTGGTTCCAAGGATCCAACTCATACATCAAAGTCACTCGAATGAAGATAGTTTGTAATAAGAAATAGAATGAATTGTATCATGTACTTTATCCTATGATTATATGTTGAGTGAGGTTGTTTGGTACTCACAAGGGACCATGTCTAGCAGGGCATGGGAGAGCCAACATGCTCTATCGAACAACCTCCTCTTGGTAACTCCGCGGGGACATGGTTTGGAGGATTGGGAGCAAGGCAACGTTGGAAATCAAATTACCAACCCTCTTGGCACACTTGGGAAAAACTTTAATTAGTACATATGGTTGCTCGAGCCACTACAGCCAAGCTACCTCAACTCCTACATGTTTGAGGGAACCTCCTTGAGGTACGTTAATCTTGCAGCCTAGGTCTTACGATAGTTCTTAATCAACAAACAAAAAACTAAACACTTGAGCTACCTACCGACCGAGCAACCTTAAAGTAGACGCCATCCCGCTTGACTGATGTGACCATGCACGTAATAGAGTCACTGTTTACCCACTTTCTGATGTCATAATGTTTGACATTTAAGGACTCGAAGTTATGGCACTCAAGTGGGTTTATCCTTCCGATGGCATGTCTAGTTCACCAAAGCTGACCCTTTAGTCGTTATATGATAAGCCCCAAGCTACCACGACATGTCCATCATTAATACCCACCATACCTCCAGCCAATGAAATAGTTCCTCGCCAAATTATGACATCCCATGAATTTAATGCAATATATTCTACATTCATGGGAGGTACTTGTACATTTAATACCATCGATCATATTGAATGCTAGCAAGTTTACTCGAGTAACTCGCCCTTCATATAAATACACCAGACAAATAGTTTAACGAGGCGAGCATTCTGAACCTAGAATTGCTGCCCATCCTCCCCCATACATGAGAGTTATTATGAGAACATAATTTCCCACATCCATTGAATACCCATATCATTGAGCATCAATTGATCTTGAAGGTCCTGCCTTGCATGTATAGCGCTTAGAGTGCTTGCTCTTTCTCCCTCTGACCAAGCTACCTGCTGGTCCCATCTATTTATTATGACTTTTGTGTGTTTATTGTGCCAACATATCATTTAATAAAAGTCTGAATATTGAATCCATTTGCCTCTTATTCACATGTGTTCACTGTCAACATTTAATATTGCACGGTGCCGATCCCGATCTTGATAGGGGGTTATGCCTCACTTGATACTAACTGTATTCCAAGAACCCACATCTTACATATAAAATATCCACTACAATAAAAATCCATCACCATTATAAACCCTAATAATAAATCTCAAACTCTAAAGTAATAATATTCAAATGAAATAATCCAACTATAAAATATTTTCAACTGAAAATTGTAAACAACTATAGAGTCAAATGACCCAAGAAATCCATAATGATTGTCTCATAGATAAAATGACTGGAAAGGAAACTAAACTACTAATGCTATAAATTAAACACATGTTGAAAGTATAAAAATCTCCAAATACTATACAGTTACTCAGTAACCTAACTTGAAAAGTTAGTCAACAGTGACGGGTCTGGTCCCGTGGCAAGAATACCAGCCACTCTTCCCAAATAGCATCCATGAATCCATCCATAAGAATTATATGAGATAAATATCATTACAGATTATTTTAAATTCATAAACAATATAAAATTCGAGTAAAGTAAACAATACTAACTACCCACATAAAGTAAGCCACATCACTACCCAAGTCCAATTATGTTTATTTTAACATTTAATTATATTTTAATCATTTAACTTAATTAATTCAATTATCCTTTCTCAATATTAATTATATTAATGTGACACCATTACAACCAAACAACCTTTCTATTAGTCTTGCACAAACTCCAGCACGCTTAATGTCTCAACACATCGTACCCACACCCATCACTATAGCTGGACGACCCAATGTTTATTATCCATGAACATACCTCTAATGTTCCAACGCATGGAACATCACGGCCCAATTTTAGCTAGCCATGCACATACTCATGATGCCAACACACACACCCGTAACTAGAGCCAGAAGACATAGTTTTAGTTAGTCATGATCATACTCGTGACTACAAACAACCCATTTTAACACTTCTTTATTATCTTAGGCAATAATTATCTTTTTATTATCATGTTTTCATTATTTCCAACTAGTCCCACCCATAATCCAGTCATTCCAACTAAATCAATTTGTAGTTCCATACCTAGAGATAATCAAGCCATAAGTATCACCTAGTCTTTCACCTAAGAATAATTCATAAACCTAAAATCACCACTTAGTCACACACCTAGGCTAAAGGAATAACTTAACGTTATATTACCTAGTTCCATACCCAGGAAATACCCAACCGTACAAGCACAAACTCACTAGTCTCATACTGTAAGGACAAATTTCCAATAAAATCAAATTGTAAGATTAGTTATTTCCTTTGGACAAAACATTTAGGGTCATTTAGTGTCATGCTACTCAAATCGATGAAGAATTTAAGCATCCCGGAGTTTTACATTCAACAAGTCTTCACCTCCTTATTCGATTGCTCATTTTTCCAAAAGTTATATGACCCGGATATTTAATACTTTGTTGGAGTAAAAAAATTTAATTGTTACATGCTTCTTGGTGAAAGTTTTTCAAACTCTTTTCGCTCTTTAAAGTTAAATTTAATTTTCCAAAATTAAAGAGGTCGTTCAAACGAGTTCGTTGAACATGTGTGTTCGAACGACATCAGATGAATTTCTTCATAGAATTCCCTACAATGTCATTAGATATCTCGTTCAAATGACATATCTCACTTAATCATTCGAACAACTTCAAACTTTCATTGATTTTGCCTGAAATGTCATTTGAAGGACTCGTTCCAACGACATCCTATTATGTCATTCGAACGAGTTGGTTCAGTCGTTCAAACGAGCAGTTTATTTTTTTTAAAGTATAGTTTTCCCTATAATCTCCCTTGCCCACTGCTTCCATCTTTTAAACTACTTTGGAGCTCGGTAAAAACACAATTTTTTGCCCTTGCGCATGAGAAGAAAACATATTTTCTCTTTACAAAAAGTCTCCTACTTTTTAAGTGATCTTTAGGATCATTTTTCTAAGAACCAAAAACCACAAACGCAACCTCTCATACATTCATCCTGATTTGGGCATGCTGGACCTTTCCACAAGTTGTTTTTGGAGACAGGGTTAAGCTTTCGGTGGATACTGAGACATAGGAGTGTTGCGTAGTGTGTTGGATCTACACGTTCTATGGGCAGAGGTATTGAAGATGGCATCAGCGGGTCTTATGGATTCACGTCTATAAGCCTTGTGTGTCTTCTTGTAAAAATTGTATTCACAGTGGATTTTATCTAGGCCTGGTCGTTCGAGGTTTTTTCCATTTGGGTTTTTCTCGTACATCAGCACGTTGTGTGGTTGTGCTTTTTTTTTTACATATTTGATATCTCGCATGCTCACGTAGGAACTTAATAATCAATACTAAATTTGGAAAGTATTAACCTGTTGGCCTAATTGTTATTTGTATCATGTATTGTTAATCTGATTAAAGGAGTGTATTTCACAAAATGAACTGAATCCATATAACCCTGCAACTTCAAATTGGTATCATAGATTGTTTCTAAAAGTTATTTAGATTAATCGTGGAGGTTAGATGGATAGTTATTCATCAAATAAACCCCCTATATTTGATGGAACTAATTATGCCAATTGGAAAGCGTGTATGTGATATGCGTTAAAATCAATTGATGAACGTGTTTGGCTTGTTGTTAAAAAAGGGTGGTCCCTCCTACTATTGTCGTTGAAGAAGAAACTGTTTCAAAACCGGTAAAAAAAATGGAGTGAAGATGAGTTAAAATTATGTAACTTTAATTCTAAAGGTTTAAATGCTTTGTTAAGTGTCGTTACTTCAGAGGAGTTTCATCATATCATGACTTGTGAAACTTCAAAGGAGGCATGGGACATTCTCCAAGTTACACATGAGAGAATGAGTAAGGCCTCTAAACTTCAAAATTTAACCACTCAATTTGAAACTATCACCATGAATGAGAGTGAAACGTTTGATGAGTTTTATGCACGTATTTTTGGTATTGTCAAATCATGTTTCAACCTAGATGATAAAATCCATGAAACGCGTGTAGTCAAGAAGATTCTTAGATATCTCCCCAGTCGTTTCATCCCAAAAGTCACAGTTCTTAATTCTGTATTAGATTCACTAAAACTCGAAGAGCTTGTAGGCGATCTCCAAACATAAGAATTAGACATGTTTCCTAAAGATGACAAAAAGAAAGATAAGGGAGTTTCTCTAAAAATTAAAATAAAAGAAACGTCTGAATCTGAAGAGTCTGATATGGATCATGATGATATGGCCTTATTTGCTAAAAAATTTAAAAACATTCTCAAGTTTAAAAAGAAAAACTCAAAGTTTAAAAAACCTAAATTTGATAAAAATGAAAACAAAGTGAGTAGAAGTTTTAATAATCAGGATCAAAAGAAGTTTAAAAATGAAAACTCTAAAAGAGATAACGTTAAAAAGGATGGTTAGGAGAGATGTTTTGAGTGTAAAGGACATTTCCATAGAGCATATGAGTGCCCCACTAAGCTTAAGAGACAAGGTAAGGACAAAGACATTTATAAAGAGACTCGTAGAGATAGTGAGAATGAGTCTGAGGACTATGATGATTCCATTCCTTCTGAAAACAACTTCATCGCCTTTATGGCAAGTCATGATAGTGCTTCAAGTGAGTCACATCCTAGTGTTGGCATTTACGAGCATGATCTTGAGGTTGTATCCACTCACTCACAAGGTAGTGATGACAAAGTAAATGAGAGTGGTGTTAATGAAAGTGAATTGCAGTCCCCCTATTCTAAGTTGTACACCGAGTCTATGCGAATAAAAAAGATATAAAAAAAAGGTTAACTTTTAAGGTGTTGACGTTAGAAAAGGAGTTAAAAAGCCTAAAGGAGAAGGAGGTTTTAGTTATTCAACTCGAGGCGATAATGATTTCTATCTCTGAGAATCTTATTTTGGTGGGTAAAGAAAAATATGATTTGACTAACTCTCTAGCTTGTGTTAACAAATATCTTCATGAATCCTTGGAGATTCGAGAAATACTTGAAGCAAAAAATATCAAACTTAAGAAATATCTCAAGGCCTCTCTAAAAGTCAAAGTCGTACTCAAGAATAATTTCGAAAGAATGAGGAAGTTATTTCTCGGTCCAGTTTTAGGTTATAATGAGATAGGATATCAAGAGAGAAAGGGTATAGGATATAAAGATGGTAAGTCATCCAATGTTAAATAAACTTAAACCCCCTAAGAAAAATCTACCTAAGTAACCTATGAAAGTGGCTCCAAATCAACCCAATGTTTGTAGTTTTTGTCACAAAAGGAGTCATGTTATAGATTTTTGTTACAAGCTTAGGAAAAATTCTTATCCCAATACTCCTAAGCCACACTATAGATCCTTAGCTAGCCTTAAAAATCAAGTTGAGTATGTAGTCAATACATCCAAAGGTTTATGGGAAGAGTTTCTAAGGTATTCTATGGACCAAGAAAATTATTCCAACCAAAAGACTAGAATCAACAAAGGGAAGAACACAACTCAAGCTTGGGTTGAAAAAGAAAAGACCAAGAAGGATTTTGTTATTCATGAAGCTCTTAAGGCTCAAAATACCTACCAATGGTATTTTGATAGTGGATGCTCTAGACATATGACAGGTGATAAATCACTTTTTTATCACTTTTAAAGATGACGACGATGGTAAAGTCACCTTTGGCCATGGGAGTAAATCTAGAATTATGGGTACAGGCACCACTGAAGTTTCAGGTTTTTCAAAACTTGAAAATTTTCTTTATGTTGATGGACTCGAAGCTAATTTGGTAAGCATTATCCAGTTATGCGGAAAAAAAACTAGCAGTTATGTTTAGCCATACGGAGTGCACGGTTTATGATAAATCTGGTGAGACTATTCTATAAGGTGTGAGGACTAGTGACAATTGTTATGGAATCATTACAAAGTATTCATTCATTTGAAATAGTGCCAATTTCTCCCCATCTGACCATTGGCATCAATGTCTAGGTCATGTAAACTTTAGAGATCTTGATCGCCTAGTGAAGAGAGACTTAGTTCGAGGTTTTCCATCCTTAGGAAAACCAACCTCCTCAATTTGTGTCCTTGTCAACTTGGAAAGAAAATTAAGAGTCCTCATAAGAATTTGAACTCTATGACCACCTCTCATGTCTTAGAATTCACTTAGATGAACCTTATAGGTTCGACTCATACCGAGAGTCTAGGAGGAAAGAGATATATCCTAGTGATGGTAGATGACTTTTCAAGATATTGAATAGTTAGATTTCTTAGGGAAAGTCCGATGCAATCGAGTTTATATCGATTAAATGTCTAGTTCTTTAAAATCTATATTGTGTCACCATTAACCAATTTTGAAGTGATAATGGAACCGAATTTAAGGAATCTTGTGTGAATGATTTTTGAGATGAAGTTGGAATTAAGTATGAGTTTTCGACCGTTCGAACGCCTCAACAAAATAGTATAATAGAGAAGAAGAACCTAACAATTCAATAAATGGTGAGTCGATGCTTTTAGGTAGGAAAGTGCCCCATAATTTTTGGGAAGAAAAGTTAAACATCGCATGTCATACGGTGGATAGGGTATACTTACATACCTATACTAATAAAACTCTTTACGAATTATGGACAGGTAAAAAACCCAACCTAGCATATTTTTTAGTTTGGGGAGTCCTTGTTCCATCCTTAGGGATAGAGAGCTCTCAGGAAAATTCGACTCAATGAGTGATGAAGGTATATTTCTAGGGTATTCGCCAAATATTAGAGCTTATAGGGTTTACCACTTTACTATCTCTAAAATAATGGAATCAATAAATGTTACAATAAAAGATGATTCTCTAGCCACATTTGTTGATAGTGAGGATGATTCCTCACTTGAGAGTGATGCATCCCATGATGTTGATCATGATGAGTCTCAAAATGATTTGGTGGACCCCTCACTCAAGAAAAGGGATCTAATCCCTTGGGTTCGTAAAAGTCATCCCTTCTAAAATTATTGGGAATCCCAAATTAGGTGTCAAGACTAGGGTCCAACTTGAAAATGAGGTTACTTACTTGTATTATATCTCTAAAGTTGTACCGAAAATTTTCAAAGAAGCACTAAAATATGAACATTGGATAAATGCCATGTAAGAAGAGTTGCTTCAATTTCAATAGAATGATGTTTAGGAGTTAGTTCCCAGGCCTAGTGATACTAACATTGCTGGTACCAAATGAATTTTCAAAAATAAAATGGAAAAAAATGGTTTCGTTTTTCATAATAAATCTAGGTTAGTTTCCCAAGGAAATACCCAAATAGAGGGTGTTGACTTTAATTAGATGTTTTCTCCTGTTGCTAGGTTAGAGTTCGTTCGCCTTTTACTATCCATAGCATGTCATCTTAAGTTCAAACATTATCAAATGGATGCCAATAGTGCCTTCCTAAATGGCATTCTTCAAGAGGAAGTCTATGTGGAACAACCGAAAGGGTTTGAATATCCTAAATACCCAAATCACGTCTTATACTTGAAGAAATCCCTATAAGGTTTGAAGTAAGCACCCCGTGCATGGTATGAGAGGCTTACTTGCTATATTCTTACTCGTAACTTTTCGAGAGGGGGAGTAGATATGACGTTATTTATTCATCGAGATGAGAGTGTTATCTTAGTTTCCCAAGTGTATGTCGACGACATAATTTTTGGATTCACATTTGATAAACATAGTCAACTCTTCGCGAAAGAAATGTAAAGTGAGTTTGAGATGAGTATGGTCGGTGAGCTCACATACTTCCTAGGTCTTCAAGTGCGTCAACTCAATAGCGAGATAATTTTATCTCAATATATCAGTGTTCTAAAAACCTCGCCTAGGCACGCCTAGGTTTAAGGCTTGGGAGAAACGTCCCGCCTTAAGATTTTTACGCCTTATTCTTAGTAAAACCCTTAAGGCGCACTTTTTTCTAAAAACAACAATGCTTTAGTGAAACGATATCGCCTTTTAAAGAATTTTTGTACTAACAGGACCATTATCTCGTCCAAAATAATCAAATAGTATTTTAATTTGCAAATATTCAGACATATTTTAATGATAAGTACAATTTTAGTATTTTAATAGCCTTGTTATGGTTAGAAAATATTAAAATATATTAAAAAGGCCTAAACGCCTTTTCACGCCTTTTTACGCCTAAGACCCGCCTACGCTTCTAAGGCTTAAGACTTGGCCTCCACGCCTAGATCACGCCCCACATTTTTTAGAACCTTGCTAAATATGAAAAATATCTTGTGAAATAATTTAATCTAGACTCTATTAAGCATACACGTACTCCCATGTGTTCATTCGTTAAGCTTAGAAAGGACACGAAAGGAAATGATATAGAGCACACTCTTTTTAGGAGTATGATAGGTAGTTTACTATACTTAACTGCTAGTCGTATTAATATTTCCTTTAGTGTAGGAGTTTGTTCACGTTATCAACCCGCCCCAAATGAGTCCTATTTACTGGCCATTAAACGTATTATTAAATATGATAGTGGGACAGTATCATTATGAATTTGGTACTCTTTCGACACTAATGATTATCTATCAGTGTATTCGGATGTCGATTGGGCAGGAGACTTTGATGGTTGTAAGAGCACCTCGGGTGGTTGCTTTTATTTTGGCAGTGCACTTGCCTCATGGATGAAAAAGAATAAAATTCCATTTCTTTATCCACACGGAGGCCGAATACATAACTGATAAGAGTTATTGCACTCAACTCATTTGGATGAAGCAAATGTTAGAGGATTACGATATTTCCAAGGCACAATGACTTTTTATTGTATTAATACGAGTGCAATCTATATTTCCAAAAATCCCATCAAACATTCTAGAACAAAGCACATTAGGACTCAAGAGCACTTTATCCGAGAGTTAGTTGAAGAGAAAGTCATTTTCTTGAGCTTTGTAGGCATCGATCATCAATTAGCTGACATCTTTACCAAACCTATAGATGTCCTTAGGTTCGAGAATCTTAGGAAATCCATTGGGTTTGCTCCATTGATTGAATTCGGAGTCATATGTCTAGTTTAGGTTGAGCCTCATGTCTCTCTTTACCTATGATCTAGATTATATTTTTGTACATATATTTTCAAAAATTCCAAAAATATTTTATTTTGTATGTGTATTAAGGCTTTCATAAGACTTTTGTCCATATAGGCTATGTGTGTGAGATTCTCGAATCACTATTTCATTCCATGTTCATGTGACTTTCGATGAGTAGCTAGTCCGGACTTCGTCTCACTTGTGCGCTTTGATGCTTGTTTATGATATATTCTTCTATGATTGCCTCATATCATTGCCTTTCATGCACATACCTATCACAGAATCTTGAGGATGTCTACGTCACTTTACATACGCTAGGTGAAGTAAGGTGTTGTCTTATCAATTTTGTCACCTAATCTTTTAAGCAATAGACATTATAATTGTGCATGTAAGAACCAATGTCCGAATTGAGAAAAAGAGATAAATTATTTCGATAAAGTTTTGTTTAGCAATAGAATCGGGCTATGAAAGACAGGTTGTCTTGGCGTTAATAGACACCATTTGTAAAAACAAAAAGATTCCAAAAGTATCCATGGCTTAAAAAATTGCAAATTTCCAAGGCCAGTGTATAGTATGCAAAATACTGTGCATAATTCAAAAGAATATATGCTTTTATGGGAGACATGGGTTGAAGATAAATGGGTATGCACAATAAATCATAATATTGCTTCTTAAGGAGATGTTATTGCCCAGAGAATCATCAATCTTCTAGGAATTTTGTTTTTGTGGCTAGTGTCCATTTATATTCCCCTTATTTGTCACAAGGTAGATGTGACTGTATATTGTATAGATATATTGTTTGGCATTTTGCACTTGTGCATTGTCTTAGACGATGCTCTCACTCACATTGTTCACACCCATTCATTTTGTTCCCATGGTTTGAGTATTTAAACACTACCTAGGACAATTAAAAATCAAAAATTTTTAGGTTTTTAACCTTGTTGGGCCTTTATACTCTTTATTTTTCAAAAAAAATCATTTTATTTTCCTTGAAAATGGCTAAAATCTCGTTCGAATTCTCGTTCAAACGAGATTCTTAAAACCCTTTCCCTAATAAATCCCTGAAATCTCATTAATGATCCTTAATTGGATCATTTGTGCATGCCTCTTACCATGTACAAACCATACTCGGATTTCACCGAACCATGTGAATCTGATGTATGCAATCAGCGCTGGGAATTCTATTGATATTCCCAATTTTATTTATGGAGTTCTTAGAGTCGTTCGTATGTCTCCTTCTGTGCCTGTTCGACAGGCTTTGCCCTTTGCGGTTTTAGTCACTCGTCACTATTTGGATGTAGGTTGCCATCTTCTTCCTTTAGATATTCCCTCAACCCGATATCAAACCATAGACAATTCATCCATAGCTCAATCCCGTGGTCATATTCCTAAGGATACACTTCACCCCATTCCATCTCACTCAGAGTTATCCTAGTTTGTTGTCTCATCTACTCCATCTCAGTCTTGACCCTGTGTAGGTTGAGAAAATGCAGGAGGAGCACCGTCAGGACTGTGCTATGATATAGGAGTTCTTTGCCTCCATGCAGAGGGATAAAAAGTTAGTCGAGGAGGACCAGGCCCATAGAGAGGAGGCTCGAGCACGTAGAGACTCCCTCTTGATACAACACTTTTAGGAGCTCTGTCGTGCTGAGATGCGGCATGGTGGAGGTTCTTCGGGCATCGGATCCACTTTTGGTGATGAGACTCCGGATAATGCCCCTGATGATCCAATACAGTGATCTTTTTTTAGGCAGCTATTTTCTTTAGTGTATTTATAAGAGAGAGAGAGAGAGAGAGACTTATCTTTCATTTATTTATACTGGATATTGGTTTTCCATTTGCCTTTCCTGTTTTTAAATTTGGAAATTATTTCATTTCTTTGGATATTATTATGGATTAATGTTAATCATATCTTGCTTTATTTTATCAATTATCATTGTTATGGATGATTTTCATTTCCAATTATGCTATGGTTGTTGTTTTATCATGTTAGTGTTACCATTTTATCTATATTGGATTATTCTATATGCACCAGGTTTGTTCTATCCCTTTGTCTTTTTCGGGAAAAAATGGGGTAGAAAATATTTAGGGGGAGGTCGTAATTTGATTTATTTCATCTTTATTTCCCCATGTGTTTCATGGCTTTGTTGTTTTATGTGTGTAAGCTATTTTTCATATTCCAGATTATTGCCTACAAGAGCTTCACGTTGTAGCTTTGTTGTCAGTCAAGCCTGTCCATTTTTTTGGTTTTGGGGATGGGCATTAGGATCGGCTTGATAGCCTAGCTTAGAAATTTCTAAATCTTTTTTATTTTTTATGTTTTATCTCGAAATATCCAAAATGGGAGATTTGTAAGGACAAATTTTCAATAGAGTCAATTTGTAGTATTGACTATTTTCGTTAGACAAAAAATTTAGGGTCATTTAGTGTCATGTTACTCTACTCAATGAAGAATTTGAGTATCTTGGAGTTCAACATTTAACAAGTCTTCGACTCATCTTTCGATTGCTTATTTTCCCAAAAGGTATATGACCCGGATATTTAATACTTTGTTGGAGAAAAAAATTTAATTGTTACATGCTTCTTGGTGAAAGTTTTTCAAACTCTTTTTGCTCTTTAAAGTTAAATGTAATTTTTCAAACTTAAAGAGGTCGTCCAAACGAGTTCATTTGAACTTGTGTGTTCGAACGACATCAGACGAATTTATTCTTGGAATTCCCTGCAATGTCATTTGATATCTCGTTCAAACCACATATCTCGCTTAGCCATTCAAATGACTTTCTTCATTGATTTTGCCTTAAATGTCGTTTGAAGGACTCGTTCCAACGGGCCTTTTATGCCATTCGAACAAGTCAGTTCAGTCGTACGAACGAGCAGTTTATTTTTAGAAAAAATATAGTTTTTCACTCAAACCTCCCTTGACCACTCCTTCTATATTTTAAACTACTTTGGAGATTGGTAAAAACAAAACTTTTGGCCCTTACACTTGAGAAGAAAACATAGTTTCTATTTACAAAAATTCTCTAACTTTTTATGTGATCGTTAGGATCATTTTTCCAAGAACCAAAAACCATTAACTTAACCTCTCATACATTCATCTCGGTTTGGGTGCGATGGACCTTCGCATGAGTTATTTTTAGAGACGATGCTTGGCTTTCGGTGGATATCGAGACACATTAGTGTTATGCAGCGTGTTGGATCTGCACTTACTACGAACGAAGGTATTGAAGACGTCATCAGCGGGTCCTGTGGAGTCAAGTCTGTAAGTCTTATGTGTCTTCTTGTAAAAATCGTATTCGTAGTGAATTTTGTCTAGGCCTGGCCGTCCGAAGTTTATCCCATTTGGGTTTTCCTCATACACCGACGCGATGTATGGTTGTGCTTTCTCTTTACGTACTTGATATCTCGCATGCTCACGTAGGTACTTAGTAATCAAGACTAAAATTCTGAAAGTATCAAACTGCTGGCCTAATTGTTATTTGTATCATGTGTTGTTAATCTGATTAAAAGAGTGTATTTCACTAATTGAACCGAATTTATATAGCCCTACAACTTCACACACCTAGAAAGTGTCAATAAAAAATATGTCTACTCACTATTCCCATACCTATTAAGAAACCTAATAAAATAAGGGTGAAAGTACAACTACCCCCATAAATCCCAACATCCCCGGGGTGTCAATTTATTAACGTGAACAATTTTTATGTAAATCATATTATTAATTTAACATTATTTCCTTCAATTTCAATTCATACAAATCCAATTACATTCCATTTACATTAATTTAATCATGTGATAATAAAGTTTTATGAGATATCCAAATAAGTTGTCCAATTTTCTTATTTCAATACGAGTGGTAATTTACCAATTCACACAAAATCCGATTCAAACCTGCATAATAACAATGTTTAGAAAATATAATACCATGACTATGGTTTGGCTCGTGTACCAATTAGAAGAAGACCTGGACTTTATACTCACATAAATGATCTCGGCTCAGTTACTAATTTGGTCGGCCCTAGCATCACAATCAGTCAGTTTAGCTCAACCAGCTCACATTAGGTTAACATTGTCTTATAACTCCTTTTAAACAAGCATGTACTATGTGATTAGATGATATCAGGAGTGCACACACGTGGGGGAGATATACACATATCCACTCCACCCACCTATATGCAGATAACAAACTTTATGATTATTCTGCCACTTGCATGCAAAAGGTGTACTTGCCAATAGGCATGACACATGTCACTCTCTCTTCCCTTTCTTCTAACAGCTTATAAATGACACACACACACTCACACTAAAAGGGACCGAGATATTTTTTTTCCATGTTGTTATGCTATCAAAGTCTATAGTTAACTTAAAATTGTGTATCCAACCTTCATCCATGGATATTTCCCATTGAATCAATACAATCAACATTGGCACATGTGGACGTAGGCACCTCCTTGGGACTAACCATGTAAATTAAGTTTTATTCTCTTTCTTTCATATATCTTTATCGTTTTCTCTATAATAGCATTGTTGTGGTTTATATCTCTTTATTTGTTATAATTTGTAATTAGTATACTCTTGCTAAAACCAATGCAGTGTACTAGTTTTAGGCAATAACATATTGGCATTGTCTGTGGGAACGACAAGCCATTTGTTGCTTTTCACCATCATTAATCCCTAAAAATTGAGGATACCTAGCTCTGGAAAACTAATGAATCATAATCAGGTTCATCTTCATTTTTTTGGGTTTGAGTTATTTTTTAATCTATTTCCATCCAATTCAATTTAATCCCTTTAATCCACCATCGGATCTACTTTCTCCTGCTTTAAATTCACTTTTTTCTACCATTTCTACTATTGTATTTAGTATACTTTATTTTTGTTATTGCGGAGCTTTATTTTTCTGGAAACAATATGAAATTGGCAAAAAACCTAAAAAACAGTTAAGACATTGAAGGAGTCCCTCCCTCTACTCATGTGGGTATGGGAGACCTACAAGGGATCTTAATGAGCATGGTTAAAGGATAGGAGGCTATGCAGGAAAGTGTGAAGTAGCTGATGCAAAGTCTTTTAGCTGGGAAAAAAAGGCTCGAGTACCCTAACAAGGGGTGAAAACTCTGACAAAAGGTGAGAAATGACACCTCCTATCCCCATACAAGGATAGGAGATAGGCTTATTATAGTAGAGCAACTAAAAATCCTAAGAGCCTGGATTGGGGCTCGCGACGCAAAGGTAGGAGGTCCAAGTACTCTGGATCAGGATGAGATGATAGATTTTATCGTCCAGAGGCAACATCCACCATCCAATCAGTTCGATATGATGATGAACAAACCTACTTCGTGGAACGACCGAGCATTTTAGAGAAGATGAGCAAGGGTTTTGCATTTGATCAGATGGGGCCAATAAGCAATATATCCTAGAGAATATAGGGAGTCGAGAAGAACTGATACCAAAAAGGGCAAGTGCCCGTCCAGGTCGAGGCCAAGTGTGCGAGAGTCGGCTAGATCCGACCAAACCTATAATGAAGAGAGCTCAACTGAAAGTCGAGGCCGAGCAGACAAGACAATCACAGTTTAGGTCAATCAAGAAGAATAACAATGGATGGGATCTATTAAACATTTGAAAGATTATTTGGGTAAAATTATCAAGACGAATAAACCTTTGTAGAAGGGTTTTGTTCAAAGATCATCGTTCACAGCCACAATAGTGGGTTATCCAACATCTTCAAAATTCAAACCACATGTCATGTCTCCTAAGTATGATGGAAAATCATATCTTATGTCGCACGTGGAATAGTACTATGATAATTCAGATATCTACTCCATTTCGAACAAAATGCGCTATAGAGCCTTCTCCAGTACTATCACTAGGTCGGACCAAATTTGGTATAATGTCTTGCCAAGAGGGAAGAACTTGAATTTTCATAAGTTATTTGACCTTTTAGTTAGCAATTTCTGCTTAGGTACAAAGTCGGGCAAGAGGGTGGCTCACCTTTAAAAGGCAATCTAAGTCTCCCTATAAAAAGGCTGGCGAGAATAAGCGCGACCAAGATGAGGACTCATAGGATTATCCAGATTTGCCCAATAATCTTGTGAATGTGTCCGGTATGATCTCTCTTAGCCGTCACTTTATAAATGGAGGTAATTTTGGTGGTGGAGATGAATCAGTAGAGAGGAAAGCCTACCTCAACAAGGTGAAGCTTGTGCTCATATCAAGGAGATCCATTTGGTCGATAATGTGGAGACTCGTCCTTAATAGGTAAATAAAGATCATCTCATTATTTATTTTTCAAAAGATGATTTGACTGGTTTTCTTTATCCACATGAAAACCTTATGGTCATCACCGTGATAATGCATGAGAGCAGAGTAAAAATAATTTTAGTAGATAATGGCAGCTCAGTAGATGTGTTATTCTAAAGTTGTTTCAAGAAAGTGAGGTTAAAAATTAGAAAGCTAGAGGCATATCATATACTTCTTATCAAATTTTTGGGGGAGAAGGTGTACCCCTTGGGAACGATCGAGTTGGAGGTCATCATCGTCACATGGCCTACCTGCCGAATAAAGATGATACATTTCTTCATCTTTGATGAGAACGTACACTCAACGGCATGATCGTATTGAATAAGTTTGAGGTTGTTCCATTTATTGTTCATCAATGCTTAAATTTTTTGTAGTATGCCTTGTTCTAAACCAAAGCTAAGAGAAAGAGAATCATCTAATTACAAAACTTTTTAAAGAATGCAAATGTTACTATTTTTTAAAATGTTTGTATTTTAGGGAGATTGTTCCTATTGTGGGATGCTTCTCTGGATGTTCAGATAATCAAAAATCCTAAGAATTCATTGATATTATGGTATCTAGTTCGAAGAAAGACAAAGTGGAGTTCATCACTTTCATTTATGAAAATAATGATGAGTTGATCAGACATCGTCAATGGGGCATATTGAGTGCCAGTATACTTACTCGAGACATTTTATGGTGCAGTGTCTAATATTTTTCCTCTGATGGGATCAGACCGCTCTCCTTTATAAGAGGTGTCCAATATAGTACATGATCCTTTTAATAAACCATTCAGATTTGATGGGTTATTGATCAGAGGGAACCCGTTATCAAGACTTCGTGCCAAATTCCAGAATTATAAACTCAAATTACTAAGATGAATGGAAAAATCTTAAATGCAATGATTTAAATTGCCCCCATTGGAGTCTAGATTAACGACCATTATCAACAAAAAATCAACACGGCCTCAATGAGGGAAGAGAAATTTTGAGGAACTAGATCTTGGTTGAAACGAGTTAAATGGGGTGATAAAAACATTGCAGCCACATCTTTCTACAAAGTCTTATTCCCTCCAAGGTCAAACTTCTATGGAATGTATAGGATGACCCCACCAAGCTCAAAATCGCAGCCACGTCTTTCTACAAATTCTTATTTCAGTCCGAGATTATAAAAAATTATGAGCCCGTGATTTAAATTGTTCCCTCTTTGATATACAATACTGGCCCCGTTTCCATGGAAGAAGTACATGAGAGGGCTTTTAGCTTGGGTACTAATAATGGTGTTGGTCTTGACAATCTTCGAGGTGTTTTCTACTAATCAAGTTGGGAAATCATAAAGTTTAACATTTTAGCCGTGATTTAAGATTTTTTTACTAATGGTAACATGACGTCAAGGTTGAACAGCACATCCATTCTGTTAATTCTAGAAGTTAAATCTCCTTTTAGTTTATTACAATTCTGATTGATAATCTTGACCAACTTTTCATATAAGATTTTGTCTAAAGTATTAGCAAACTGTCTCAATCCAATTTAAGGGGTTATAATATCCAATTCACAAAGTGCATTTGTAACAGATAAGGGTGGACATAGGCCCGAGGCTCACCAAGCCTGTCTAGCCCGGAAAAAAATAGGGCTTAAGATAAATAGTCCCGAGAATCGGGCTTAGCAAAATTTTATAGGCCGATTTTTTTCCTGGGCAGGCCTAGGCATGTATTCTTAACCCGAGGCCTGAGAATTATATATATATATATATATATCATGCTAAAAGATGACATTATTATTTTGTTTTCCTATTTTTTTAATTTTTTCTTTATTTTTTTTTACTTTTTTTTATTTTGACCTGGGGGCATTAAAAAAAATTCTTTCTTTTTTTTTTATTTTGACCCGGAGGAAAATTTTGGCCCGAGGCCAATTTTATCGCCTTGCCATTGGCATAGGCACACACTAGTATATATATATATATATATATATATATATATATATATATATATATATATATATATATATATATATATATATATATATATATATATATATATAGAGAGAGAGAGAGAGAGAGAGAGAGAGAGGTGGAGAGAGAAAGAGAGAGAGGTGGAGAGAGAGAGAGAGACTCTCATATATATCATTTAAAAATATTAATTTTAGGCTTTATTTACTCTTAGTCTTGAGAGTATATTCTAAAATTAACTTTCTAAACAATAAAATAGATCATAAATTTGCTAAAAAAAATAAATTTTATCTTTAAAAAAAGTTTGTGTTCGGGCCTTAATGGGCCTAGGTAATAAACTTTCGGCTCGAGTCAGAGCAAGTCTGGGCAATAAGCCTTTGACTCGGGCTGAGCTGGGATAACTCAATTTTTTATAGACCCGACCCGATCTCGCCCAAGCCCCACCAGACCCGACCCATGGCCACCCCTAGTAGCAGGCAGATCGATACAAGATAACATTGTCATTTTCGAAGAGTTGTTAAGAGTATTGTTCAAGAAAAATGAGAGGTTATAGCTTATTGCACTCAAACTTGACAAAACAAAGCATACGGTCGAATTGAATGGGGATTTTAGGAATCCTTATATGCATAAATTTGGCTTTGATGGCAAATGTATTGCTCTTGTGATGTCTTATATATCATCTGCGAGGTTGAGAATATTGTTCAATGGCGAACCTTTACCATTTTTCTCTCCTTAAGGAAAAAGGCAAGGTGATTCACTTTATGTCTTTTTGGTTTATCGCTATGGTCGAGTGTCCATCTCTCTTAATACAAAGGTCTTTACTGATGGAGATTTTTACGATATTAAAATGTCTCTTAGTTCTCCTGATATTACAGATTATCTTTTCACATATGATTCTTTATTTTTCACAAAGGGCACCATCGATAATTGCCTCATTCTATAGAATATTCTTCACAAATATTATTATGTGTTTGGACAACAAATAAACCTCAACAATCAACCTTAGTATTAGGGGTGACAATAGATCATGTCGTGTCAATTTCGTATCAAGTCTAACCGAGTTCGTATCAAAATCACATCTATCCAAACCCAACCCGTTAAGCCTTTCATGTGTACCGCATCGTGTCTTATCAAATTCGTGTCATGTTTGGATCGGATTCAAGTCGTGCCTTAACGAGTCATGTCATGTATCTACACTAAATGACTAAATTCAAACCCGATTCATTAAGTTGTCGTGTTTAACAGGTCCACCCATTAAGCACTCATATTCGTTAAGGCTTCATCCAAACCCGCTAAAAATTGTGTGGACCGTATCATATTTTTGAGCCGTGTGACAATTTACCATCCCTACTTAATATGCAATGCATATTCCCCAGAATAGGGAAGATTAAAAAATCAAGCACAATAAAAGACAAAAGTATTATCAAAGAGGATGGCTCGTTCATAAAGCAAGGCAAGAAGTATTAATCAAAGTATTATACAAGCCATTCCACAATCCACTATGTCCATACTAAAATCTCCTCACTAGTTTTGTCACAGCCTTAATCTAAGGGTGGCGAGGTATTGAGAGGGGTAAATCTGACAATACCAAATAATCACATCAAAGTAGGAGATCAAGGAAAATTGGCACAAATGCCTATATTTCCCACATCAATACAGTTTTAAATCACCTAAGTATTGTATCCACAAGTAATCTCTTCTTTGTTTAACGACTTATTAATAGTGTTAATTTTTATTGGGAACCCATGATTATCAATTGTTTATTAGCAAGCTGATAATACGCATATATTGTGTATTTCATTCGTTAACATACGCGTTATTAGCCCCCGCGAATATCTTATTCCCTATATTTATGCTCGTTAACCAGACAACCTCGTATTTCTATGTTAACATATTTTCCAGGGGTTAATTGAGCTTTTATAGGTATTTGAATGCTTAGTGTGAAGTTTGGACGCATTACGGTAAATTTCCGTACGCAATTGCACGCGCAGGGGCATTTTAGTCAATTCAAAGTTTGGGCACCTATCCCAACATCTGCAGGGAAGTTGTATCCCTCCTCGCAAGCTTCGTGTGGCCGTGAACGGTACGCGATTCCGAATCCGAACGAAGAAGTTACAGAGATTTTAGCGGAAGAGAAAACTAAATGAACCAAAGCAGGGGAAGGCAGGGGAGTAGCAGACATGTAGGATCGATCGATGCCTTCTATTTCCTGAAATCGTTTGTGGATAGTAGGCAATTTTCTAAGCATCGATCGATCGATGATTTGTATCGATTAATCGATCAAGCCTATTTTCTGCAGCTTTTTCCTTTTCTTTTCTTTCTTTTTTATTTTCATTCCAACTTACTATATAAGAGATATTTTTTTCTCTTTTGTAGATATCTTAAATTTTACATAGATTTAGGGTTTGTAACTTTGGAGCTAAGCCCTTCTTCCATTTCTCTTGGGTATTTTCCCATTTTTATGTATGTAAGTTACTATTCCTTCATCTTCGTTAGTTTAATTGTTGTTCGTAGCCTTAATTACCATGCTTTCCATTTTCTTTCAATCCTAGATAATTTTAGAGTAATTTAATTAGTTGTTACTTAATTAATTAGGTGCTTTAATTAATGTTTCTTATCATGCTTAGGGGCTAATTTAGTCTAGGTTGTGTCGGATTGAACTCAATTCGGGTTGACGTGTTGCTTTGCTTTAGTGATGGAGTTTACGGGTTTATTTCAAGTGTATTGTCCTAGTTATTACGCCTAGGAGATTTAACGGGGTATATCATGTATGCTCTGTATTTACGACCTTTCGTGCGTAATTTTCGGGGTATTTGTTGACGCCAAAATCTTATTTGTCTTTTATGAGAATTTAGAGGTATGACAACTCTTAATTTAATTAATTAACGAAACGAGACGCAATATTAATAATTCACGAACCCATGTAACCATTTTATACTAATTAACTCGGGGTGAGGGATATTCGACGCAACCTATAGTTTTTATCCGCTTTGTTAATTATAGTTTAATTTACACTCGCCTAGTATAATCTTTCCTTTTGTTATCTTCCTTTTTAGGTAGAAAAAATCTTTTACACTTTTATTTAGAAGTAATAAACCAATTAATATTCTAGCAACTTGTCTTTGTGGATTCGATACCCGAACTAGCCGATATACTCCTTAAAAGAGTGCAGTCATAGTTTAGGTTTTTGTATTGAGTTAGTGAGCCGAACATAAAATGGTCGGCGCGTAGGTGACTCTCGCGCCGGGATGAAACCCTGTCTATCAAATGGCGTCGTTGCCGGGGAATGATTTGCTTTTAATCTTAATTGATTTAGTGCTTTGTTCCTGACAATTCGCCTAATCAAAATGGCGTTGTTTTCGGGGAGTGATTTGCTTTGAATCTTAATTGATTTAGTGCTTTGATCCCGACAACTCGCTTAATCAAAATGGCTCCATTGTCGGGGAGTGTTTTGTGTTAAAATTTGATTTATTTATTTCTTTGTACATATTTTTTTTTACAATTTGTACCGGTCATGCACAACTATGCTTCAAGGACTATCAACCGCTGGGTTGTTCATAACTTTTTGGAAATTTCATCTACGAATTACTCGAGGTAATTATGTCTTATCCTAGTATCTTTTGTGATTCTAATGGTATTATGGGTGCACAGTTTTGCCATAAAAATAATTTTCAAATTCCCTCCAAACCTATGTCTTTTGGCGAATACTTGCAAAATGAAAAAAATAAAAATTGCCAAATAACTTTAGGTGAGTATTTAAATAAACATGAAAATGGTTTGGGGACATATGAAAATTATTCTAATGAAAAAATCCCTCAAAATTATTATTATAATAATATTGATAACTATTGTGATAATATTTCTATGAACTATTATAACAATAATTCTTACAATTGTTATTCTAATAATTTTGCAAATAGTTACGATAATACTTCTCAAAATTTTCTTTTTGGTGAAGTTGCTCTACCGCCAAATTCTTTTGGTGCGTATTTGCAAAATCAAAAAAATGAAGAATTTGATAATTATTATCGTGAAGAAAATTATTATTGGGAAAAAGAATTAGATGTTTTATTTGAGTCCAATAATAATTTTCCTCTTAATAACTTAGAAGACGAAGAATGTTTTGAGCTAAATGAGAGATCCGAAAATTTTGAAGAAATTTCAACTTTAGAACAAACCATTTCTCGTTTCACCCAATTGATAATAGAAAATGAAAATCTAAAGGATAAAATTCAACCCACGCTTATTAATAATGAATATATTGACGTTGAATTTTTATCTTTGCCATTTTCATTTACCATTATCGAACCATTACAAGTACCGCAAGAATCGAATGAAAGTCTTGATAACTTTGACATGATTCTTGTCAACGAATGCTTGTTCGAATTGATTTCCATGATGGGATCTTCACTTGATCATGCCCTACCTCACATTCCAATCGAAAAATCTTTTGAAAAAAATCTTGATTTCCTTGGAATCGAGTTGTACTTGTCCCCCGTGAAATCCAAACCACCCATCACTCAAAAAAAAAATTATTCAAAAAATTGTGATGGTTCCGACCAATTCATGCCCCCCGTTGCATAAACGGAACTCTTATTTTTCTGGAGGCATGAAAATTTATGGGAGTCCACCACTAATCCCACAAAGTCAACATGTTTTCTGGGTGGACCCCCAAAAATTTTGTCTTCTAGTCTATGGTAAATTAGAAGACAATATATGTTTTTGTACATATCTTATTAAAAAAATAATTTTTTTTTGTTTATTTTCTATTACTAATTTTTTTTTTTTTTGCAGGATAATTGAACTTGATATCTTGGCATGTTCTTTTTTTTTTCCCTTTATTATAAAAATTAAAAAATTCTTTAAGTGATTATTGGCAGAAGTTTCTCAGTGAAACCAACTCTAATCATTTAACAAAATGAAAATTTTGAAAAATTCAAAAAATATTTTCTTTCCTTTTAAGCTTTTTGCGTATATTTTTACTGTTTTCTTATATTTTACTCTTTAAAATTTACCTCATTTTTTTAAGCCAGAAGCATTAA
This sequence comes from Sambucus nigra, assembly GCA_949130495.1. Classification (NCBI taxonomy): domain Eukaryota; kingdom Viridiplantae; phylum Streptophyta; class Magnoliopsida; order Dipsacales; family Adoxaceae; genus Sambucus; species Sambucus nigra. The sequence continues at coordinate 247,760,628 of OX422210.1, forward strand.
ACTTATCTAAGTATTAACATGTCTAAATAACTCATTAGTTTATTTACCATTGCTATTATGCTTTAGTAATTCATATTATTCATGTATTGACAACCTTATTCACATCACGAATTATGCTTGCGTAATTGTTAAAAGCTAAATTGACTCGGTAAAAATAAAAGATGCATAGGTAAACCCACCTTGTGAGCTTCATGTTCTCTTTCGTATTCTGAGTGATGTAAACACTTATTCATTATTCGTTTGAAATTGTTTTAAAGTCGTTGGTAATCTCAATATTCTTGTTTTGACTGTAGAGTAAAGAATGGTGATATGATCTTTTTTGAAACTACAAAATTCAAAAATTATGTTTTAACCGCACTTTTGATCAAAGGCAACTCATTTCATTATCTCATTCATTTCACTAACATCTTGAAAATTGATTCAAAAAGGAATACAAAGCGAAGTAAGGACTAAACACAAACAAAAGAAGAGAAGAAAATAGAGAAAAGAAAAATAATTTACTCTTCAAAAGTTGACCATTTCTTCAAATATACAAAATCATTTTGAGGTGTTGATCATTTTCATCCATGTTCACATTTTCCATCCTGAAAAGTCCTTAAATGATCCCAGGGTTTAACATAATTTTTTAAACATTGAAAAGATTACATTTCCAGGTTCTTTAGAAAACAGTATCCTTTCATGAGATTACATTTTACTATTTTATATATAAACATCTTTCATCACTAACATGTAAAAGGTTTTGTTTTCAATTGCATTTTAATCTTTACGCCTGCATGTCCCGAGTGACTTACCCATATTCAGAGTGTTTTCATTTGTTTAGCGTAATCACCGGCAAGAATTGAATTAGTATGCGTCATTATAAGCATCGAGTCAATATAAGCTAAAAACGAGATTGCTTGTAAATTTTGTGACGCGCACACACACACTTGTTAATACATAGTTATCTAATGATTTACTTTAACATAATCGTTATAGCAAATAAATTAATGGAGAAATCTGCTAGTCATTGCTATTTACTTGTTAAAACTCGAGATTATGTTTAAACATTTTGCTTAGAAAAATGGGTAACTATTTGGAGTAGAATCCGATGTTTGTGAGTATCATCACTGTAAACTCTCACGAGACAAAACTCGTACACTAGGGTAACCTAGGGGTTTAACGACTTGTTGCATAAGCTAAATGCAACCGTGCATCCCGCGAAAGTGGATCTCTTTTTTATACTTTTTTTCGAATAAATTGCAAAATTCAGCATGAAACAAATCTTTTACTATGATGCTAGGGACTAGCAACACGTTAGTTAGATGGGGGGTGATTCGTGTTAAATATTGCGTTTTATTCCCTTTCTTTTTGCGCAATAAAGTAGTCTAATGCTCGTTAAACTCATGTTTTATACTCATTTACTGTATAACCTCAATTATTCATCGTTAATCGCTTGCGCAAGGTTTATTTGAGTATTTACAGGGTTTTTGATGTCAAGGACGAAGACTAGATGCATTTCGAATAAAGAACGGACACAAACGCACCTTTAGGGGCAAAATGATAAATTCAGATGACGCATTTCGAACTCGGACCAAACATGTAAAATTGAAGGCCTTGAATCAAGGGACATCTGGGTTCAAACAGAAGTTATGGTCGTGCAAAGTTCGAATTCGAAAGAAAGCCAAAGTCAAAGCCCCGAGTCAACGCCCGTGACCCGAACATCATGAAAATATTATCGACCTCGGAAGGAGGGCCACGTGAGTTTTTGTTGTTCGTCATTTGGAGGTCGTATGAAGAAGTTATGAAGTTTAGGGGGTTTAAGTGTAATTAGTGAATTAAAAGAGATACATTCAACATTAAATCTAATCGCGCCACATGGCACCATCCTGACGTGCCACGTGGCATCGCCATATCCCCTTGATCATATCTGGTACAGTATGCGCTACAATACAAAAAAATTAATTATTTACATTTTTACCCCAAAATCTTTATTTCTTTATATTTTCTTCAATAATTTAACTTTTCTTCTCATTTCTTTTTCATTTCTTTTCTAAAAAAAGACCATTTATTTTATTTGATCACATACCTCTATTATTCAGGAACTCCATGCCTTGTTATATATATATATTCAAGCCCATAAATTCATTAATTATTTAATACAAATTTAAAAAAATACCCAAAATACCACAAATCCCTTATTCTCCCTATTAATTATTTATTCCTCGTTCTTCATCCGAAATGCATCCAGTCTTTGTCGTTAAAAGCAAAAACCCTGTAAATACTCAAATAAACCTTGCACAAGCGATTAACGAGGAAGAATTGAGGTTATACAGTAAATGAGTATAAACCATGAGTTCAACAAGCGTCAAACTAGTTTATTGCACAAAAAGAAAGAGAATAAAACGCAATATTTCGCACAAATCACAAGCCCTATAAAACGGGTCATCTAGCCCACTCCACTTCATTTTTCCTCTCAAGATATATTACAATGACCTCTATAAAAAAATGAGGCTAGTACTATTTTATCAAATAGTTGATACCATTCAATACCCCTCTTTGGAAAGCATCCTCCTCTTTCACACTACACCCCACAATTTGGAAGCTTCTCATGCTAATTTGGCAAGTCTACTCCAATATTGTTCCCTCTTAACATAATTGATGGTTCCAAAAATCGATATCAAACTGTATTTGAAGCATAACTTTGAAATATGAACTCCATATTTGCTTGATAACACTTCTAAATATGAATCCCATATTTTAATCGGCTAATATGAGACCTAACACAAACCAACCATTTACAACGGCATAAAAGTAGAAGTACTCCACACAAGCAAATTCGATTGCTAGGCATGCCAGGCTTCAATAACTCCATGATAGTTGGATAATATCCCAACTAGGTTAAATACAGTGCAACAGCCACATTAACCAACTGATGTGTTGCTACCGAATTTCCTCCCCGTTTGTTAGATGCCAATCATTAATTAACCCTATTTTATGTCCACTTCAAGAAAAATCAAGCCTTTTAACTGAAATCAACTCTTCCAATGACATTGATGTAACGAGACAATTAAACTCGATACAAATTACCACCAACAATTAACAAATTATTTTCCGAAACACTAAAGCGTTGGATAATATCCCAACCAGGTTAAATACAGTGCAATAGCCACATTAATCAACTAAAGTGTTGCTGCCGAATTTCCTCCCCATTTGTTGGATGCCAAACATTAATTAACCCTATTTTATGTCCACTACAAGAAAAATCAAACCGTTTAACTGAAATCAACTCTTCCAATGACATTGATGTAACGAGACAATTAAACTCCATACAAATCACCACCAGCAATTAACAAATTACTTTCCGATACACTAATCAAGAAAATGAGGGACTTTGACAAACTCCAAGCAGCTGGCCAAGATAACCCTCAATACCACAAGTGAAGAAAAGAACAACTAGCCTTCATCTACAATGTGAAATGTCAATTACATTTGCTGCTTTTTGGAGCCCAATTGCTGGTCAGACTTCTACAAAGAGCAACATTCATATCTCCGTTCTCATGACCAATCATTAGGCTACGACAATGTCATCAAGTTACGCTCAAGACCCGCTAAATTCAATTATATTTGATGGCTTAGAATTTCTACTGATCAGCTATTACTACAAAGAATTGTGACCAGTTTCTACTGATTATGAAAATGTTATAAATAATAATTGAACAAATAAGATTTCAAACAAACAGGGTCAATTATTAAGAACAGCAAGCCAAAATTTAGTAGGAGTTTATGCAAATGAAACAACAATCAAATAAAACAATAGTTTGCCTCAGAGGTAGTGACAATTGCATTTCATCATCATTATATCTGACAACATGTGCAGATTCATGCATCATTGGCAGACTCAAGAAAATCGTAATATAACCCAAATAAATTTAGTGTTTCAAGTAATATTCAGATAATAATTATGTCCCTCAATTTGCAAATAGCAGTAGTTTAGCTATAATGATCATATGAAAATATGGAACTCGTTTATACTCTGCTTTTGTAGCCTCAGCTGCGATGATTCAAAGATATAAATATATAATCATTGTGGTGTCTCATTCTTTTAATAGATGCATCATTGGCAGCAGCAAAGCTGTAGAATTCTCAAATTTACCGAATTAGAAATTATATATATACACTAAACATTTTACTACATGTTATTTAAAATACTTTGATAATAGTTTTTAGACGGACAAGCTTACATATTTTGCATACAAAACCCTTTGAAAATATAATAAGTAAGAATAAGCTGGTGCATCAGAGAGATTCCCAAAGACAAATCATCATGACCTTATAAAGTTCTGATGTCCCTGTCTGTTTATCGTCACTTGCACAAAGTGATCTTTCTACAAACAAAATACTACTTATAAATATTAAGCTTAATTAGTAATAAATGTTTAATCCCAGCAAGCAAGAAATTAAAAAGACCTAGCCAAATGCTATGTTTAGATCTCAAGAAAGTACCAAGGAAAAGTGCCTCAGATTTAGTTGGTTTCATTGTGACACACTCAAAGTATATTTAAAACCATCATAGGCACTTATTGAATTTTCGTGGTACATGTATCAAATAGTTAGCTTAATTGAAGAAATATAGCAACCCAATATAAAACAGCTAAACACTATAAAATCACAATAGTGGGAGAAGAAAAAATAGTTGACAACATAACAATAACCAATTGAATGGATCTTATGTTAACTACTATGCATCAGAGAGATTCCCAAAGACTTAAGTCATCTTTCTCCAGAAGGAGTCTGATGTCCCTGTCTATTTTATCGTCACTTGCAATCTAACAAGCCCAATATCCTCATTCACTATTAAATAGATATAAGAATATGAATAAATAAGGCCCAATGTAAGGAGAGGCTACAAATAAACAACATGAAATGTGATTCTATCGGAGAAAAAATAACAGCTGACTAAGAGCAATTCTCATACTAACCAAGAGTTATGGGGGCCGTGGAGAAGCAAATTAGGTTTAACCTCTGGTAGGCTGGGTGGAGATATATATATTTGTCCAGAAGTTCGAAACTAGGGCATCGGGAGGAGGTTGCCCTTATGTTTTCAGAAGATTGCGGCAAGATCAACGGCTACAATACGTCCACGTGAGGAATGAGATAGGCACCGTAGATTACAAGAGAAAGATCAGAGAATCGCTCATGCTTTAATGCTAGTTACGGTAATGTTATCTCTATCTCAATCTCTGCTACTTAAAAAGAATAAAGTTCCTTTTCAAATTTTAAAATATTAAATTATTTTTATTAAAGTAATATTTTTTATCATATCCTTAATATTACATATTCATTAAATTAAAACCATTCAATGAATCTTAACTTGATACGTTTTCTCTTCTAATACATTCATCCAACAAAACTTTCAAATGCATTCAACTTGAAATCTTAGAAATCAAAAGTCAGCTGTCCAAGTTCAGTCATCTTCCTATCAGATTCATATTATATAGTTTCTTTATTGTTTCTTGTCTAAAAAAATAAGGTCAATACTCCTAATTTCCTCTCTAATTTTTTACTCATTTTTCATTTGTCATCATAAGTATGCATTTGTTAATTTGAAAGCAAATACATAATTTTTGTAATTATATTTATCTCATTCATGAATGTTGTCTCTCTTTTGTGCTCAGATTTTGTATTCCCAATTTTATTGTTGTTCTATTCATGTTTTATAATAATTCTAAATTCAATGTTAATTTCAAAAAAATTATATGTATATTTTAAGTTGAGGAATTACCATGTTCACACTTTATTAGATTATTATTTTTTATGCCTTCATATGTATTTTTCAGTTGGACATGTTTATTTCTTAAAGATTCTAAAAATTCTTAAAACACTCTATTTACTTTTTAAAAGATAAACTTGCCATTTGCCCTAAAGATCAAACAAATACATTTTTATTTGTTAATTTTTTTCCATAATAAAACAGTATTTTAAATTATTTTTTAAAATATTTTTTTATTTTTAAAATTAAAAAATAACAATTTTTAAAAAAAACTGTTATGATAGTTTTTAAAACCCTTTATTATTTAAAAAATTGTTATGATACTTTTATAGAAGTTTTTTTTAAGATAGATTTAAAAACTGTTTTTTTTTTTTTAAAAAAATTATTTTTTACATAAAATTGGGAAAAAAATTAACAATTAAAAACCTATTTTTTAAATTAAAATTTGTTTTTATAACCGAACACGACTCAAATAAAAGCTACTCGATACAACACGGCACGATAATTTTTTCTTTAAGCAAAAATGAACACGATCCTAATAAAAGTGACACGACACAACATGAAATATTATTTTTTACAAAACACGAATACGACCCAAGTAAAAGTGTCACGCCACAATATATGTTATTTTTTTTAACCAAACAGGAACCCAACCAAAATAAGAATGACACGACACGCCTCAAAATCTTATTTTCATCAATAAAAGTAATATGACACAATACGAAATCTCATTTTTTATCAAATACTAACACAACTCACTTAAAATGCAACACGTCAAGTGAGCCGTGTTCGCATTTCGTAAAAAAATGGATTTTGTGTCGTATCATGTCACTTTCATATGTGTCAATTCATTTTACGTAAAATTAAGATTTTGAGATGTGTCGTGCCATGTCATGTTAATTTTATTTTGGTCGCGTATTATAAAACATTTTAAATAAAATGTACAAAAAAAAATAGTTTTAAATAAACAGTTTAAAACAATTTTTTAAGTGCCTAAAGATTTTATTTAAAAAAAATTAAGATTCTAATAGTTACTGTTTTGGAACTACTGACTTTTTATTTTTATAAAATTAGAATTTTTGTAACTATTAGAATTTTTGTAACAATTTTTGTAACTATTAGAATTTTTGTAACAATCTTCTTAAAACACTCTCATGTTTGGATTTTACTTAAAACAATTTTTTTTAAATAAAATCTTTAGTGACTTCAAAAATTGTTTTAAACTTTTTTTTTTGTACATTTTGTTTAAAATATTTTATAATACCGCCTATACATACCGCTGAAGCGTACCAACATACTAAAAAAATGGTCATCGCCTTCGATATGTATAGGTGGTTGGACCGTCTGTGCCTACCGCTGGCGGGGACCATTTTTTTAAATAGTAAAAAGATTATTTTTGAAATATTAAATAATGGTCCTCGCTACCGCTATAAAAATAAATACGACTCCATGTCACGTCGCGTTTTATTTGGGTCGTGATCGTGTTAATTAAAAAATATAAAAAATAGTTTTCAATATAAAAAACAGTTTTCAATATAAGGAATAGTTTTTTTTATTTGTTAATTTTTTTCCCAATTTTATGTAAAAATATTTTTTTGAAAAAAAAATAGTTTTTCAATCTATCTTTAAAAAAAAAATTAAAAATTATCATAACAGCTTTTTAAATAAAAAAAAAAAGGGTTTTTAAGACTATCATAACAATTTTGATAAGAAAAAAACTATTTTTTAATTTTAAAAAATAAAAAAATATTTAAAAAAACTGTTTAAAATACTATTCTTTATTGAAAAAAAATAACAAATAAAAAAGTATTTGTTTGATCTTTAGAGCGAAGGGCAAGTTTGTCATTCAAAAAGTATTTGGAGTGTTTTAAGATTTTTTGGAGTGTGATTAGCTTTACCCGTTAATACCACATTGAAAATATTTCCTAGAATTTATATTCGAAATGGTCATATATTTCCTTTGAAACTTTTGATGATATTGTTAATATTTGTGGTCAAAGTTTTGATTGTCCATCTCATAATGAAGGAATCTCACTTTGGTTTACGAAGTAATTGCAATTGATTAATGTATCATTGCTATTTTACTTATCATTTAGAAACTGATCTATATAAGATTCTCTTATGTTGACAAAAATGAAAAAGTAATGTCTGTCATAACCGTGATGATAATCATTCATACGTTTGCCTAACAATTTTCTAATCTCAAATACCTTTTTGTAAAATAAATAAATGATTATATACATGATTGGAGTATATGTTTTGATCCAATTATGTATTATTATTTTATGAGTGTTGGACAATTAAAATTTGTTAGCATGAATGAAATCCATTGCATATCATGTGTTTGATAAAATTCATCCCTCTCTTTTTTTAACATTTCTATCTCCGTTTTCTATTTTGGGTACCCGATTTGCGAATTATAAAATACAAATGTATATATACATGGTACCTAATACTCAAAAATGCATGTGATATAGTTTTGTGAAAGAGGTGTATTTACAAACTACGCGTGTACAATAAATTATAGAGTAGAACCAAGTAGACACCCAAATTTTTATAAAATAAGGAAGAACATAATTGTTTGGATAAACAAAATTACGTAATTGCAATATACATATTAAACTTTTTGATATCATGATAAATGAAATAACCTATGAACCAAAATAATTAAAGACTCTGATGATTCATTATTTAGTGGACTTTTTTGGAGCAATTGGGTACTCAGTGAGTAGAATTTTGGGTCCACTAAGTTTAAAATGACATTCACGCACAAACTTACGTATTAATACATAATTTATTTTTATATTAGTTGAATATATATTTTTTTAACCTACATTTTTCAAACTATTTTCATTATGTCGTAATTATTGAATTCGTATATATGGGAGACTAGATGAATACGTATATAGAGAGAATGGGGATGGATTTGGCATTGGTTTTATAGGTTGCGACCTAAATTGTTGAGTATAATGAAGATTTGGCACATATTGTCCCATTTATTTAGTCCTGAAAATTTAGCACTTGGCAAAATACTATCGTCTTTCGCCTACATCAGAGAGAAGATTTTTTTTTTCACGTGATTAGTGTAGGGTACATCTGATTGGTAAGTTATAAAAATGGTGAATAACATTTTAATTTTTTATGATAGTAAGAAAAAGAGACAAGTGGTTAGGTACCCAATTAATAACGTCAATGATGAGAATCCTATATCTTTAGTACGGTAGAAAAGTAGACCAATATCAAGTCGAAAGCGTTAGAAAATAATCCACCAACTTAACGAAAAATAATGCGAACGGTGGTTTCGACTGTAACATCTGTCTAGACATGGTTCAAGACCCTGTAACCACCTCTATTACTGCCCCCTGTATTTACAAATAGATTTATTACCCAAGTGTATCAACTGAAATCCAAGATCACCAACATCCTCAATGCCCTGTGTGCAAGGCTGAAATTACAGAATAAACCTTAATACCACTCTACGGACACGGTCAAACAGAAAAAGCATCTGAAGACAAAGTCCCACACGCGAATTTAGTCATTCCACGAAGGCCTTCGAGTCCTAAATAGGATTTAATCATCAGTCGATATCGCCCACATGCATGACAGGCTGGCAACAACAGCAGTTGCTGCTATTGCTTACAGATACATGCCAGCTGGCTGGCACAGAAGAGTAAGCACGAATGAATGACTAAGCAAGAACAGTAGCTACTGCTGTAACTAGAATTTTAGCGAGAAAAGGTAGGATTCTTTCAGCGAAATCAAACTTAGTGGATGCATAATATAATAATGTGTTGTCTAACAAGTTGGTTTACTATTAAGCTTAGCATCTTTCACTTAATATAATTCATGGTGGAATTTTATACATTTTCCTAGAATTTGTGACAACTTTGTTGTTGTGAATATTTGGAGTAATAATTTAACTGGTGAGATAGGAAATTCCCTTCATGTATGATCTAATATTCAGTTTGTTGATCTGAGCACTAACAAATTGAGTATAGATTTAGGGTTTGAATTTGAGAAGATGAAAGAGTTTTGGGAATCGGATAACAGATTAGGTAGCATAGTGTCACTCACGGAAAATTGCACTTTACAAACTCTGAACGCGTCGAAAAATGATTTCAGAGGATAATAACCTAGGGGAATTTCAAACTGCCAAAATTTACATGTATTAACTTTGTGGGGTTACAGGGCCAATTCAACAATAGATTGGTTTATTTTCAAATCTCCAGAGGTTTTTGTTGGCAAACAAATCCTTAATTCTAGAGTCATTATTAAGCCTGAGAAAATTATCTTTCCTAGATCTAAGTACGAACAAATTTTATGCTCCATATTGACATCCCCTAATTTTTTTACCCATTTGATGAGCCACATAAATCGTTTCAACCACTCGGAAGAGGTATTTTTACCAGAGTTTTTGTAGTACCTCTGTTGCAGTTATAGGGATTCTGATTATGTATACATACATCTTTATCTGTATTTCTTCCTGCTTTTGAGTAGGGAGTTCTGAGTTCGTTTGTGATAGATTTAGAGTATTCACGGGAATATCTTGTATAGTTTACAGTTGAATGGAGGTTTGGTTTTGGGGGTAGTGATTGATGCTTCGTACTAGGTACTTTATGTTATATTCTAACAAAACAAATTCTACATAATATGTTGCAAGTATTTTTATTACTTTGTCCTTCACAGATTTGTAGTGGAAGGAAGATTAAAAACTGGAAACGGCCACACGTGCAACGAACGTGGGCACAACTAGTTACTTAAATACGAGGGAAATTCCTGAACAACTCTCAAAGTATTAAACTATCCTAATTAAATTAATATTTTCTATCATATCTTTAATATTAGTCTCACACATTTATTAACTTGATACATTCTCTCTCCTAATACATTCATCTAACAAAATTTTCAAATACATTCATCTTGAAACCCATATATTCATTAAATTAAAATAATTCCATGAATCTTAACTTGATACATTCCCCCTCCTAATATATTCATTTAACAAAACTTTCAAATACATTCATCTTGAAATCCTAGAAATCAAAAGTCAGCTGCTCAAGTTCCTTCATCTTCCTATCAGATTCATATTGCATAATTTCTTCGTTGCTGTTGTTTCTTGTCCAAAAAAATAAGATCAATACTCATAATTTCCTCTCTAATTTTTTACTCCTTTTTCATTTGTCATCAAAAGTATGCATTTGTTAATTTGAAAGCAAATACATAATTTTTGTAATTATATCTATCTCATTCATGAATGTTGTCTCTCTTTTGTGGTGAGATTTTATATTTTCAATTTTATTGTTGTTCTATTCATGTTTTATAATAATCCTAAATTCAATGTTAATTTTAGAAAAATTATATATATTTTTTAAGTTAAGGAATTACCAAGTTCATACCTTATTAGATTATTGTTTTTATGCATTCATATGTATTTTCCAGTTTGACATGTATTCATGTTTATTTCTGAAAGATTCTAAAAATTCTTAAAACACTCCAATTACTTTTTAAAAGACAAACTTGCCCTTTGCTCTAAAGATCAAATAAATATTTTTTATTTGTTAATTTTTTTTTGATAAAAAACAGTATTTTAAACTGTTTTTTAAACATTTTTTTTATTTTTTTAATTAAAAAATAACTGTTTTTTATAAAAACTGTTATGATAGTTTTAAAAACCCTTTTTTATTTAAAAAAACTGTTATGATACTTTTATAGACGTTTTTTTTAAGATAGATTTAAAAACTGTTTTTTTTCAAAAAAAAATATTTTTTACTAAAATTGGGAAAAAAATTAACAAATAAAAAACTGTTTTTTAAATTGAAAATTATTTTTATAACCGAACACGACTGAAATAAAAGAAACTCGACACAACACGACACGATAATTTTTTTTTAACCAATCATGAACACGATCCTAAGAAAAGTGACACGACACAACATGAAATATTATTTTTTTACAAAACAAGGACACGACCCAAGTAAAAGTGTCACGCCACAATATATATTATTTTTTTAACCAAACACGAACCCAACCAAAATAAAAATGACACGACACGCCTCAAAATCTTATTTTCACCTATAAAAGTAATATGACACAACACGAAATCTCATTTTTTATCAAATACTAACACAATCCACTTAAAATGCAACCCGACAAGTGGGCCGTGTTTGCATTTCATAAAAAAAAATGGATTTTGTATCGTGTCATGTCACTTTCATATGTGTTATATTCATTTTACGTAAAATTAAGATTTTGAGGTGTATCGTGCCATGTCGTGTTAATTTTATTTTGATCGCGTATTATAAAATATTTTAAATAAAATGTACAAAAAAAATAGTTTTAAATAAGCAGTTTTAAACAATTTTTTAAGTGCTTAAAGATTTTATTTAAAAAAATTTAGATTCTAATAGTTACTATTTTAGAACTAGTGACTTTTTATTTTTATAAAACAATTTTTGTAACAATTAGAATTTTTGTAACAATTTTTGTAACTATTAGAATTTTTGTAACAATTTTCTTAAAACACTCCCATGCTTGGATTTTACTTGAAACATTTTTTTTAAATAAAATCTTTAGGCACTTAAAAAATTGTTTAAAAATGTTTTTTTTTTACATTTTATTTAAAATGTTTTATAATACTGCCTATACCTACCGCTGGCGCGTACCAAGATACTAAAAAAATGATCCCCGCCTATGCGTACCGCTAGCGCGGATCATTTTTTTAAATAGTTAAAAGATTATTTTTGAAATTCCTCTGTGTTGGAATTTTTTCACACTGTATGGCTCAATGTACTCATTTTGTCTCTCTACATAAATATATTCTTCTTATTAAGTCTTACGTCGGTTCAGGTTGTAACTCCCCAACTAAGAAAAACATAACTTCCAAAAACAACCAAATAAGTGATCAAAATGAGTCCAAATTGTAACAACCCGCGTAATTTTGGGCTATTTTAATTAATTTTTGGAAAATAAAGGAAAATAAAGTTTTTGATAAGATTATTTTTATTGCTCAAATATGTTGGTTATTATTTTTAAAGGCGATAATTTCAAACGGTTTCGAAATCGGAGTTAAAACGGATTTTAAAATTATTTTTAAATGTTTTTAACTCTTGGAATTCTAAGTCGGCGAACATTAAGTAATTTTCAAGAGTTGTTTTGGCTTGCAACTCTTCATTTCTTTGCCTTATTTAAAGGAGTCTTTTGGCTTCCAACTCTTCATTTCTTTGCATTATAAAAGGAAGTCGTGGGCAACCCTTTTAACATACTTTTGGCACAAATTTTGACAGCAAATATATTTTATATTCCTCTTCTTTTTAATTATACTTTGTCCCTTGAGATTTGTGAGTTCCAACCTTAGATTAGAGGTGTTCTTGGGCTATTTTGTTGGAGGTTCTTGGAGGAGCTTTTGTAGATCTTTTGAGTTGATCTTGAGGATGTGATCGTTGGTTTCTCATCATGGTTTGAGGTATGGGGTGTTACACAATATGCTCCTTAAATCTCGCGAGTGTCATTCTCTTTGAACTCTTGTTAATTGAACTCATATTTGAATTGTTAAATTCATTGAAATCTGGAAAATAATTGTTGAAATTATTTTGATTCATGTGGTATCATTATATTGTTGATGAGCACGTTGTCATGAGATTTTAATATGGCATGGATGTTGGGCACCCGCCAAAATTCCTGTTTCCCGGGCTATGGATTGATAAAGCATATACGGATGTGGTGAGGCCTGGTGACCCGATTAAAGTGTTGTTGAGAAATTATATTGATAAATGCTTTGAGATTTTCATTTTGATTTAAATATTCGTACTCGTGTTGTTACGCTTTGTTCATCGTTAATATATTTGTTGAGCATATTTCCAGTCGTATTGTGTACTTCCCCATATTTTCTTTTAGTGACAGGTTAGCGCGGATTTTGGGGCGCTATGGAGATTGATTTTAGCGAGGATTGTTTGGGAAAGATTTGTGTTATTTTGATGTATAGAGCTTTGGAGATTTGTATTTTATTTTCGAGTTAGATAGTTGAAATTTTAATTCGAGAGACTTGTTGTAATTGAAGAGATTGAGATTTGTAGTTTCTCTTTTGTTGTTGTGGGACATAGATGCTCTATACCTTGTCACTTGTGGATTTGAATTTATTTTATCGCACTAGCGCTCCGTTCGCTCTCTCTGAGCGGGCGGGGTGTTACACAAATTACCTTACTGAAGCTGCAATTACATGCCTTGGTTGAATTATCTTTGCCAACTCAAACACACACTTTAAACTGTATCTTTAGCATCTTTAGATACATAGTGTTTAAAGAATTACAGTTTGTTTTTCCATGCTCTTAATATTTAGTACTGAGTGTCACTTATTTAGTTCATGGTTTTATGGATACTTATGGAATACATTGCACTTATTCAAGTACCATAATTCTTTTTAATTTTTTAAAATTAATTTACAATTATTGTTTTCAATTCATCTTATTATTGAGTAAATTGTTTTAATTTCTTGGAAACTTAGGTTTGGCCATACTTATTAACCATATGGATTCTCTTTGTTATTTTGTAATTTCTATTCAATGAACATGAATGCAGTTTCTCTGTCTCACGTTATTTATCTTTGAAAGTTGTTGTATTGATATGTTAAGACTGATAATTCATCCATCATATTATGTAAATGTAATGATTAAAAATAACTAATGCCCTGTTTAACTTCATAGTGATGATTGAGTAATTAAACATTTGGGTATCAATTGCTCACTATTAGATTTCCTTATAAGGATTGGTAATGGGACGGAAGCATCAACACATGATGAGGGCCCCGAACAGCCTCTCATTGACGTTATCTTCCCATCATTAAATATAAATGCCAACTCGCCAAACTTCTTGACAAATCGAGCAATTCTTGCAACAACAAACGAGCACGTAGACTAACTCAATGATATGATAATTGATATGTTCCCCGGAGAATTGAAGACATTAAATATCTTTGATGAGGCTGTGGATGACACGCACAACTATTACCAAGAAGAATTTTTAAATTCTTTGATGCCAAATGGATTGCCACCAAACGCATTGAAACTTAAACATAATTGTCCAATCATTCTTCTACGCAATATAAATCCATCAATTGGATTATGTAACAGAACAAGAATGCTGTACAAAGGTTCTTCGGATAATGTCATCCATGTTCGTCACTTATAAAATTGAAGAAGAAGAAGAAGAACCTTTTAATCCTAACAAACGTCAAAAGCAACATATTTAAGCATTAAATTTTCAGCTTTTAGGATTACACACTGTTTTTATCAAATGTCATCTTTCAATAACTGCGATTTGGAATTTGCTTACTGAAGCTTTTTTTAACTTCTTTTTTTAATGATATTTCCCTATAAATCATTTTAAGCTAGTTTCATTGTGATATATTTGAGAGAGTATGCGCTTGCGTTAAAATGAGAAAATTATATATTAAACACCTTTTAACTCAAACAAACCCTAAACATGCAACAATATGTGATTGAATAAGATAATGAACTAAGCAAGAACATTCAAACACATGCTTGTGAGGAAAACTCCCCCAAAGGGGCAAAACCATTTATTTTCATTATAATATTGTAATTGTACAATTTCGGATTACAATGAAAATACAAGTGACTAAGAATTACCCTCAGGTGTCGAATTCTGTAGTCGGCGGCTGGAAATGTCCCTTTCCAGGAGGGCTGCAATGAAGAAGAATGGTCTTCTCTACAAGGGTATGAACAGCAAAAATGCATTCCTGGGTTGTAAAGTGATTCACAAGTGTTTGGAAATTTGTGTGAATCAAAAACCTAGAGTCTTGGTTCTCAATAGGTGAAGACTTAGAGTTTTTGGTGCTCTGAAAATCGTGTATCGAAGTCTTGGAAAACCACTTCCCGTAGTGGGTTTATAAAGGAATAACATGGCCTAAAAAATCTCTGCACAATCTGTTTGAGATTATCCCAGGCGGATCGGTCCGGGTCTGAGGCGGACCGGTCCGCAGGCGGATCGGTTCTTTTATTCTGGGCGGACCGGTCCGGCTTGTCAGACTTTGATTCCTCTTCTTCTTTTGATATTCGGATCCGTTGATGACTGTATGAATCTTGAATTTCTTCAACGGTGTAATGGCGTGCGACATAACAAATTGATAATGGACAAAAATGTCCTTACAAATATCCCCCTATGTCTATATCGGTACATACATAAAAACAAACATCCGAATTATCAAACAACTAAAGATGCCTATACAAATCTACCCTTCTATGAACCCAAAACTGGAAAGATACACTTGAATAAGACTTCAACATTTGCTCTTCAACTCTTCAGGAGTCTCAACACTTTTCTCATCAGGGTGTGCAATCCAATGATAATCCATGTAGTACCTACACACATGAGAAAAGACAAAATACCAAGTGACGTATCGAGTTTGAAATGAGATATCAAATGAAGAAAGCATGTTGTATCAAATCTCAAAAACACAAAACTCCCCCAAAATATCTCCCCCTTTTTATGATGTTTCCAAATAGACAAATGAGAGAAATAAAGCAAAATAAGCAAGTGCGGGGTGTCACTAGGATAAAATCATACCATGAATGAACACAAAAACAACCAAGTCGATGATAGCATAAATGAAGTGGTGTGATCAAATTCGATAGGAAAATCAATGCATACAAACATGACATATGTGCACGATGAATATTGGATACTCCTAGCGAATGAACTCAAATGCGTCCTTTGGTGGAAAAGAATGACAATATAAGATATTGACTCAATAAAATCAACAAATCAAAGCTCAAAGTGATTTTCACACCAATAACGTCCAAAACGATTTATGCTTTTTCAGGACTTTCAAGGAAGTGCAAACCCGTTTAAAGATTCTCCAACCAAACTCCCTCAGATATATATTTTGAAAAGAGGTATTCTAAATTCTCAAACTTTGGAGAATTGATGGTGAAACCTAAGTGGCCCATATTTGGCATGAAGTGATTGTTATTGCCTTTAAATTTTTTCGGGCTCTTTTAACCTCTTTGGACCTCAGATATTAAAATTCCTCCATTTTTAGGTCCTTTTTAACGGTGGCTTTTGCGCAAAGGATAGATGATTACCTTTCGCAGCCCCTCCCCGTTATACAAAAACACACAGTCTCACCAAAACGGTTTTTACATGCATTCCAATCTTGTCAAGTTTTATCGCATATTGTAAGTTGTATAGACAGAATTGAGATGGAAACACTCAAGCCAATATGAGATAGACAAGTGCAATAATCAAATATATCCGTGCATGTGTGCAATAAAGGATATAGGAGTCAAACATGTAGGAAGATATCACTAATTACACCTCAAAGACTCCAAACAATGGAAAGCACATGGATGAAATGATGTAGCCTCTCAAATCTCTATCAAACAGTCATATGGATATGGAATGAAGTTGTGACTTGGCTATCTTAAATGCTCATCCATAAAAGGAGCAAAAACAGAAATCTTTTCGAATTTTTCAAAAATTTTAGTAAAATAAAATCTTTTTGTGCCTTTCTTAAATTTTTTTTTAAAGGGAAATCTTTTTGTATTTTTCAAAAGAAATATAAAAAGCAAAAAGAATAAATAAATAGTTGTACAACTAAGCAATGGTACATATAAAACAGACTAGCAATAGGAAGCATATGATATGAACATGAAGAAACATCCTATTCTAGACATAGACCAACCCCTCAGTCAATTGTGCAAATCCCCAAAGACTTCCTAAGACTCTCAAATCTAAGGGCATCTAAAGGTTTTGTGAAAATGTCGGCTAATTAACGATCGGTGGGAACAAAACTCAGGGATACAGTGTTCTCATTAACTAACTGACGAATAAAGTGCTCACGTATCCTGATGTGCTTTATGCGCGAATGCTGGACGGGATTGCAGGATATGTGAATCGCGCTCGTGTTATCATAAGAAATGATCATGGTGTCCTGTGAAATCCCATAATCCTCCAACATTTTCTTCATCCACAAGAGTTGGGTGCAACAACTCCCGGCGGCTATGTACTCAGCCTCCGCAGTGGATAAAGAGATGGAATTTTGCTTCTTGCTCAGCCAAGAGACAAGAGCAGAACCAAAATAGAAACACCCACCAGAAGTGCTCCTACAACCATCTACATCCCCGGCCCAATCGGCATCCGAATAGGCGGACAAACGGTCATCGGTATCAAAGGAATACCAAATACCGTATGAGAGAGTCCTACTCACGTATTTAATAATACGTTTTAGAGCAAGTAAATGTGACTCTTTTGGGGAAGCCTGATATCGCGCACAGACACCAACACTAAAGGCGATGTCCAGACGACTGGCAGTCAAGTAGAGAAGACTACCGATCATACTCCGATATAAGGTTTGCTCTACGTCCTTGCCTGAAGTGTCCTTACTAAGCTTGGTAGTGGTACTCATAGGTGTACGTGCATGCTTAGCGGAGTCTAAACCGAATTTCTTCACTAGGTCTCTAGCATACTTGGATTGGGAGATGAACATCCCATCCTCTAGCTGATGAACCTGGAGACCAAGGAAGAATGTAAGCTCACCAACCATGCTCATCTCAAACTCACTTTTCATCTCCTCCTCAAAGTGGTGAGCATGCTGGGAGCATGTGGATCCAAAGACTATGTCGTCCACATAGACCTAGGCAACCAAAATAGCACCGTCATCTCTCCTGACGAACAACGTCATATCTACTCCCCCTCTCTTGAAGCCACGAGTTAAGAGATAGGAAGTAAGCCTCTCGTGCCAAGCACGGGGTGCTTGCTTCAAACCATATAAGGCTTTCCTCAGATAGTAGACGTGCTCCGGGTGCTGAGGGTCTTGAAACCCTTTTGGTTCTTCCACATAAACCTCCTCCTGTAGAATGCCATTCAGAAAGGCACTCTTGACATCCATCTGATATAACTTGAAGCGCAGATGACATGCGATGGCGAGCAGAAGACGGACAGACTCAAGCCTCGCAACAGGAGAAAATGTCTCCCAAAAGTCTACACCCTCTATCTGTGTGTATCCTTGAGCGACCAACCTAGCCTTATTTCTGATTATGGTACCATTTTCATCCATTTTGTTCTTAAAAATCCACCGGGTACCTATCACATTAGTCTCACTAGGTCGAGGGACTAGTTTCCAGACATTGTTCTTTTTAAATTGAAGCAACTCATCCTGCATAACAGATATCCAGTGTTCATCCTTGAGTGCTTCTTTATGGTTATTGGGCTCAACTTTGGATGTGTAGCAAAGATGGCTAACAACATTCTCTAGCTGAGCACGAGTCTTGACCCATATAGTGGGATCACCAACAATGGCAGACGGGTCATGACTCTTGCCAACCCAAGCAGGTGTGTCCCCTAGCACAAGAGTAGGGTCCACAAAGTTTGAGAGAGGAACAGGTAAATCACTGTCAGAACAATCCTCATCCTCACACTGAAAGTTAGGATCAATAACCGTCGGAGGTTCGTCATCTTGCACGGTGACATTTATTGATTCCATAACCTTAGAGCTCTTTAGGTTAAAAACCCGGTATGCTCTGCTATTTGATGAATATCCTAGAAATATTCCCTCGTCGCTCCGGGAGTCGAACTTTCCTAATTGCTCTCTATCCCGTAGGATGTAGCATTTACTCCCAAAAATACGAAAATATGCCAGGTTGGGCTTCTTGCCAGTCCACAACTCATAAGGAGTCTGAAGTGTGTGTGGACGCAAATAAACCCTATTCACCGTGTGGCATGCACTAGACACTGCCTCTGCCCAAAATCTCCTAGAAACTTTACGACCTAGAAGCATAGATCTAGCCATTTCTTGGATCGTTCTATTCTTTCTCTCAACAATCCCATTTTACTGAGGAGTTCTCACAACAGAAAACTCATGTTTGATCCCGAGGCTATCACAGTAAAGATCTACCTTTGCTTCTGTGAATTCAGTGCCATTGTCACCACGCATCCTATTAATAGTGACATCGTGTTGATTTTGCAGGACACGCACTTGGTCGTTAAAAATTCTACAACATCGGATTTCTCTCTCAGAAAACCTACAATGGAGTACCTGGAGAAATCATCTACCATCACGAGGATGTACCTCTTACCACCTAGACTCTCAGTACGAGTGGGACCCATAAGATCCACGTGAATCAACTCAAGAACACGAGAGGTGGTAATGGAATGAAACTTCCTATGGGGACTACGAATTTATTTTCCCATCTGACAGGGTTCACAAACGGTCAAAGTTGACTTTCCAAGAGATGGTAAGCCACGTATTAGGTCCTTTTTAGCTAAGCGGTTGAGATCTCTAACGTTCACGTGACCTAGACGTTGGTGCCACAGATCCATAGGAGTGATCGTGGCGCTGTTGCAAACAAGTGAGGACGTGGGCTCAGTCCCATAGCAATTATCCTCGGTCCTCACCCCTTGCATCAAAAGTTTATCGGCTTGATTATAGACTTTACACACGTCCCGGTCAAACTTTACTCCAAAGTCAGTGTCGCACAGCTGGCTAATGCTGAGAAGGTTTGCTTTCAAACGTTTGATGTACAAAACATTTTCTAGCTTAGGGAATCTAGGTAACTCGACAGTACTACGTCCTATAATGCTAGACTTTCTCCCATCTCCAAAGGTGACTCTGCCATCCTGATAATCCTCAAGAGTCGTAAAAAATGAGGCATCACCTGTCATATGTCTGGAGCACCCACTATCAAAATACCACTGTGAGGTATTGTGTGCTTTGAGAGCAACATGAACAACGAAGGCCTTTTTATCTTTCTTAGGTACCCAAGCAAAGATGACCTTTTGTTTGCCTTTGTTTTTGTTGGTTTTAGCTGGAATGTGAGAAGCATTCACTAACGGCAAAGACATCCGTCGGAATTCTTCCATCAAACTCTGAGATGTGGCAGCTAAGAACTCAACTCGTTCTCTCAGACTAGAAAACTCATTAGTATGACGTGGTGGAGCAGTAGTACGTCGTGTCCGACCCATGCTATAGCAAAACTCCCTAAGGTGGCCTTTTCTTTTGCAATAAGTACAAAAGAACACAGTCAAAGGCGGACCTTGGTTTGCCTTTCTTGGTCGAACTCTCCTTCAATGTTTTTGACGATGGCCATAAGGAGTCGTAGTAAACTTAGGAACTGGTCCAGGGGCAATTTAGGATGTGGAGGCACCATCATAACCAATTCCTTGCCGATCACAAAAACCTAAAGTGGGGCCGAGGAGCATCTTTCCCATTTTCCCAGATCTGTCCTCGATTTGTACCTTGACTTCCCGTGCTTTCTCAAGATCATGAGTCAGCCGGGCAACAAGGGATTCAAGTTTCTTCCGAGTCTCCACGGAGGAATGGAGCTGACTCGTAAGGCTAGCCACTTGTTTAGTCAAGTCCCCTCTCTCTTTCTTAAAAACACTCTCTCTCTCTCTAAACAAACTCTCTTTCTCGACACAGGCAGATTCTCTCTCTCTCAGGGCGGTGAAGGTGGAGGACTCTCTCTCTCTTGCTCTTCTTAATTCTTCCTCTAAGTCGGTGATCTTAAGGACTAACACTTTGTTTTGCTTTTTAGTTTTAAATGACTCAGAATATAACTCATCGTAGGCGCGTTGAATATCACTCTCTCTCTCACTTGAGTCATCCTCCCCCTCACTCACATCGATCGCACTATCGAGGTGTCCCTGTGAAGCATCATCCTCATCGTTGTGAAGAGAACTAGGAGTGCTCACTTGACTGGACATGAATGCGGTGAAGTTACACTCATGCGGTGACTCATCTCCTGAATCCACCGTCTCGACCTCACTGTCGTCGCTAAGAGTAGCATTAGGAATATCTTTTCCTTTCTCTCTATTCAGACGAGTGGCACACTCAAAGGCTCTCTGACCTCTACCATCGCACTCAAAGCATCTCTTACTTTCTTTCTTAGGAGGATTTTTGGAATCTTTTTCATTTTTCTTTTCAAACTTATTTTTCTCAAATTTCTTTTATTTTTAAAATTGCCATTTTTCTTAAATTTGAGAATCCTCTTGAAATTTTTTGCAAAAAGAGCCAAATCATCTAAGTTAAAATCACACTCAGAATCAGACGTGTCAGTCTCTCTCTTTCTAGATGACTCTACCCTCTTTCTAGCCGACCCCTCACTTCTTCTCTCTTGGGCATTAAGTGCAATTCCCTTATCTTTAGATTTAGCAGTTTTAGGGAACATATCAATTTCATATGTTTGCAAATCTCCTACAAGTTCTGTAATACCCCGTACTTTTTGGCTATATTTATTTTGGGATTAATTAATTAAATGCGTATTAATTGGAAATTAATCCGGGTTATAAATACTAATATGATACGAATTGGTATTTGATTATGTGCATATATGATTATATATGTATTTGGTATTATAAAATTTGTCGTGAAATTTATATACGGCATTTTTGAAATTTTGTTGGGACGCGTGGGACCGCCGCGTCACGGTATAATATTTTGATATTAAAAGTGAATTTAAAATCTATAATCCGTATGGTCGTTTTGAGTGCGCCAACGCGTCCGGAAGGGTCGAGATAGTCAGAAAACACTAGCCGGGGGTATAGTTTGGGTCCCGGGGTATTTTTAGGCCATACCGGTAACTTAAAGGGTATTTTGGTAATTTTACATTTTGAGGAATTAAGAGTGACGAAAATTAGAGATTAAATCTGATGTGGATATTAACCCATTAAGCCCATTAGCCAACCCATATTAACCTAGAAGGCTACGTAGGTTGTCATTTAGGTTTTCTAAGTTCCCCAAATCAAAACCCTAGTCACCTTGAGCCACCATTGGAGATAGAGCTTGGGAGAGAAGAAACTCTGCAGAATCTTCACCAAACCTACACCAAACCAGAAATCAAACCAAGGCAAGTGTTTTAATCTTATTTAAATTCGTAGAATGTTTCCTCCATGTTAGAAATTGATAAATTTCAACTGTTCTTGGAAGATAATGAAAACCCATGTAGTTTGAGGTTTAGAACTTAAAAATTGTGAAGAGAATTGCATGTAGTATGATAGGTAAATGATTTCCCTTATTATAATTGTGATTAGAAGGAAAGAAAGCGAATTAAATTCTGGGATTTGATGATGATATGTAGTTAGGGTTCATGTTCTTGAGATAATTGGAAAAAGTGTAAAAAGGTGTAAATTAAATTAATATTTGGATGGATTGATCCTTTAGAAACATGTTAGGATGTGACTATATAGGTTTAGTATTGATTACAGACCCTAAAACGTTGTTAGGATGGACTTTGGGAGAGATTAGAAATGTTATAAATGGTGAAAAACGATTTTTGGGAAGTTCTGGGCAGAAACTGGCATCTCGTTAGAAGCAACCCCCAGGTCGTTCGAACGAGCTCGTTCGAACGAGCTTCTAACGAGTTGACCAGTCGTTATTAACGAGTGGGGTTTTCGTTCGATATCTCGTTCGGACGAGATAATCGTTAGAAGGGTCAGTTCGTTCGAACGAACTGGGATCTCGTTCGAACAGCCTCGTTCGAACGAGACTTCTAACGACCTGACAGTCCAAACTCGTTCGAAGTCTCGTTCGAACGAGACTTCTAACGAGTTGACAGTTTGAACCTTTTGGACTGTTTTGACTTTTGGAATTCCGGGAGATGGTTCAAGGGTAGAGTTAGCATCCCTTTGATTGTATAGTGATGGATTTGGGACTTCTGGGTTGTTGGGATGAGTAAATCATATACGAGAGTTATATTCAATGAATCTTTTGGGTTGAGACGTGAGGGACTACTACGACGTGAGGATGAATTATAGCGTGTATAATTATGAACCGGAATAAAATAAGTTGTGATAATTATAATTAGTACGAGAGTGCTATATGTACTACGAATAAAATATGGTATTACTAAGATGTGTGTTTACTTAGTATTAGTATATGGATTGTTTGTATGACATACCTACCATACTTGCTATCACGGGAGGTTGCGTTCGCTTAGGACCCTCTAATCCTTGTGTGCCTACGGGGGGGATATAGACTGGTACCTTGATGAACATAGGTCATAGAAAGACTTATTGTGACATTAATAAGTCCGCTGACCATGGGAGCGTAGGTATGTGCGTGACCCATGTGATGGTGACTGTGTTCGCCTCCACTATGTGTGATTTGTGTTATCTGAACTATTCCTGAGAGATTCGGAATATGTGATCCTTATGTACGTGATGTACCGGGATGGATAGCAGAGTATGTGTGCACCATAGCTTAGATTGCGGGGTGCTTGTATTGTATATATATGACGTGAATAATATACATTTAAATA
Organism: Sambucus nigra; assembly: GCA_949130495.1. Lineage (NCBI taxonomy): Eukaryota > Viridiplantae > Streptophyta > Magnoliopsida > Dipsacales > Adoxaceae > Sambucus > Sambucus nigra. The sequence continues at coordinate 247,784,643 of OX422210.1, forward strand.
ATGGGAGCCCTCATGTTAATGTTGTAAGTGTATTACGGTATTGTTTCGAGATATATAAGGAGTTAACTGATAGTTATATCAATGGCATATTTAGTAACTGAGTTCACGTTAAACCTCTATTTAACTACGAGTGTTGTTATGTTAATTGGAACCGAGTAATATGGGTGGAACCTTTGGCAGTTTAGCTAGTTATGTTGTCAGTTAGCTAGTATTATGGGTCGTTATAGATGGGTACTTACGTTAGGAGTGCACAGTTAGTCGAGAGGTGAGAATTTAATGTGAGTGCACGTCCTAACATGTACTTTGCATTTAATGTTTTAAATGTTTTTAAAGCACTTGCAGGTTTTTAAAACGATTTCCACTTTCGGGCTCTGACCCATTTGCTTTCAAATATATTTTCTTGTAAAACCATTTTTAGGTGCCCAGCCACAAGGACACCAAGCATAGGATTCTCATTCAGGTGACGAGCTGTAGCTGTTTGTGGAAGCTACAGGGAATTGCTCATAGACGCTTCTATCATTTGGATTCCAGTCTCAGCATCTATCAGTTGTAGGGCATGTTGCCCAATTCTATTAGACATTTTTACATTTCAGTTTTCAGACTCTAGCATGTATTGCTCAGTATTCAGTTTTAGTTACTTATTTCAGTTTACTTATCAGTTGTGGGATTTGTATTGAGGAGTTTTTCCTCCGAGGTTTTATTTACATATTGTGATGGTTATTCATTTTACTTCAGTATGGTGAATGGTGTTATTTAGTTATTCATTACTCTTGTTGCATGTTAATTAGATTTAAAAAAAAAAATTTGGCACTTACTTTTTAAATACTAGGTGGTTAGTAATAATAAAACGTTTTCGACAGTGATGCTATTAACTGAGCCAACTTGGCATTTTGAATTAATTTTATAAAGGAGTAGCTACCCGGTGTTTAATTAGTCGGGGTGTCACAGGTGGTATCAGAGCATCAGGTTCTAGTGTCCTTTAGGATCTGTACGGCTATTATGTTTCCGCTACGTTTTCTTTGATATAGAGCCCTATATTTTAGGACTGTTGTATTCTTTGGTGTATGCTTCGATCTTCAGCTATTTTAAGTTTATAAACCGTGAACTTATAAACTTTGTTCTTATTTCAGATGCCTCCACGACGTGCACGACGAGTTCCCAGGAATGCAGTGCCCGAACCCCAGCCCGCTCCAGTTCAGGGCATGTTGAACGCCGCTGAGGTTGCAGCTATAGTAGCTCAAGCGGTAAATGCTGCGATTGCCGTTATTCAGCAAGCACCACCACCGGCGCCGATTGCCGCGCCAGTACAGGTTAATGCATTCCCGTCTGCTTGGGAGCGTGTACGTGATGCTTTTCAGAAAGCGCATCCGCCGGAGTTTGCAGGTAGCTCAGACGTGGTAGTCTCGAGCCAATGGAGGAAGGACATACAGAGGCATTTGAGGATGCATGAGTGCACTGACGTTCAGAAACAAGTGCTAGCTACTTTCAAGCTAGTGGGATCTGCACTACAGTGGTGGGAGTCTATCACCACTGCGGAGGAGAGGGATACCCTCACGATTCAGGAGTTCTGGGTGAGGTTCGACCACAAATACTTTCCGTCCGCAGTTCATACAGAGATGAGGAGGAAGCTGATGAGTCTGAGGCAGGAAGGCAAGACAGTGGCCGAGTATGAGGCCGAGTTCACTAACCTGTTGAATATCGTTCCAGACGAAATTCCAATAGAGAAGAAGAAGATAGAGAAGTTCACTGATGGGTTGAATTGGAGGATCCGTCAGCATCTGCTAGGGAACCTATCGTTGGCCACGTATTCTGATGTGGTTAACGCTGCACTATTGCACTGCCAGGACCACCGTTTTCATATGGCCGAGGGCAAGCGGTCAGGGGAGTCTAGCCATCAGGGCAGGACTGGAGGACATGGTGCCAGCGGGGCACAGACCGGTCAGGGGCAGAGACAGACTGAGCAGGGTACCCAACAGGGGGATAACAAGAGGTTCCGGTCAGGGAACTACAGGCAGGGACAGGGAGGTTTCCGCCAGGGCCATCAGGGTCCAAACGGCCATCAGGGCCAGCAGGGGCAGAATGGGCAGCAGTTTCATCAGGGCCAGCAGGGCCAAGGGAGGAATGGTAACGGCCACCAGGGCCGGGGACAGCAGGGGCAGAGGGGAGGGAACTTCCCAGGGAAGTGCTTTACTTGTGGCAAGACTGGCCATAAGAAGCAGGATTGTCCCGATAGGGGCAGGGCCCCACAGCAGCAGCAGTAGGGTGCTCGCCAGGAGCCACAGAGACCTATGTTTCCCGCCGCTCTTCCTGCACCGCCACAGATGGCAGCATTGCCACCCATTCCAGCAGTCCCAGCTCAGCAGGGGCAGCTACAGTATGGACGTGTCTACAACGTTCACCAGGCTGCAGTTCCTCAGGCACCGCCCGCGATCGAGGGTACGTTTCCTATCCATGGCACTATGGGTCGGGTGTTATTTGATACGGGTGCTACACACTGCTTTATTGCTACACACTTCGCGAAAGCTTTAGGATTGTTAGCTACGGCAGAGAGCACAGTGACGTGTGTCGACTCACCATTGGGGAGTGGGTCACTTATTTTCTTTATATGCCGGGGAGTCGGGGTAGAGGTTGGTGGTTTGGTATTGCCTGCAGACATGTTAGTATTAGACATGCATGTTCACGATGTGATCATCGGTATGGATTGGCTCGTAGCATATAGGGCCATGATTGATTGCTTCAGCGGGAGCATTGTTTTTGCCATTCCGGGGCAGGAGATGTTTATAGTGGCGATGCCTCGCCCAGAGGGAGGATCGACCGCTCATCTGTATTACATAGAGGAGGATACCTCTAAGGAGGTTGTTATTCCTTTAGATTCGATCCCGGTTGTCAGGGAGTATTCGGATGTGTTTCAGGAGATACCAGGCTTACCACCCAGTCGAGAGATAGATTTCGTTATTGACTTACTACCGGGTACGAGACTTATAGCACGTGCACCGTACCGTATGGCTCCAGCTGAGATGCGAGAGTTACGGGATCAGATAGAGCAGCTGTTAGGGCAGGGCTTTATTCTCAGGAGTACCTCACCTTGGGGCGCTCCAGTTCTGTTTGTGAAGAAGAGGGATGGTTCACTGAGATTGTGTGTGGACTACCGAGAGTTGAATAAGGTCACGATACGGAATAAGTATCCGTTGCCTCGAATCGATGACTTATTCGACCAGTTGAGAGGAGCTTCTTTCTTCTCGAAGATTGACTTGAGGTCAGGATACCATCAGTTGCGTATCAGGGAGGAGGATGTCTCGAAGACTGCGTTCTTGTCGAGATATGGTTCTTACGAGTTCCGGGTTATGCCTTTCGGCTTGACCAACGCTCCAGCAGTGTTTATGGACTTGATGAACAGGGTGTTCAGAGATTTCCTCGATCAGTTTGTCATTATCTTCATTGATGACATTCTGGTCTACTCTCAGACAGAGGAGGAGCACGCCGAGCATTTGAGGCAGGTTTTGCAGACACTTCGTCAGAACGAGCTGTATGCAAAATATGAGAAGTGCGGGTTTTGGCTGAAGGAGGTCCAGTTCTTGGGTCACATTATTTCCGACCAGGGAATATCTGTTGATCCGGGAAAGGTATCAGCGGTGAGGGAGTGGGGACAGCCCACGACACCAACGGAGATTCGTAGTTTCTTGGGTCTAGCAGGATACTACAGGAGGTTTATTCGGGGTTTCTCGGAGATAGCAGGTCCTTTGACACATCTTACTCGCAAGGGTGTGCCATATATTTGGAGTGATGCCTGTCAGTTGGCATTCGATGAGTTAAAGGACAAATTGACCTCAGCACCTGTGTTAGCGTTGCCGAGACCGGGAGTTGAGTATTTGGTTTACACCGATGCGTCTTTGCAAGGACTGGGAGGTGTGTTGCAGCAGGAGAGACAGGCCATAGCTTATGCTTCCCGTAAGCTTAAGCCTCATGAGAAGAATTACCCCACGCATGATTTGGAGTTGGCGGCAGTGGTATTTGCCTTACGGATTTGGAGGCACTATCTTTTGGGGGAGAAGTTTCAGCTGTTCACGGACCACAAGTCACTACAGTATCTGTTCACGCAGAAGGAATTAAATATGCGGCAGCGTAGGTGGCTTGAATTTGTGAAAGACTACCAGTTCGACATTCAGTACCACCCGGGTAAGGCTAACGTGGTAGCAGACGCGTTGAGCCGCAGGCCAGCAGAAGAGGTGGCAGAGGTGTGGAAAGCGAAGTGGAAGGAATTGGGACACCAGGATGCAGTGGCCCGATCTTTCATGTCTGTGATGACCGTTACACCGCAGATTGTCACGAAGGTTGTACGGGCACAGGCAAATGATTCGTTCTGTCAGGAGCAGATAGTTCGATTACTCGCTGAGGGAGCTGAATCCTATACCGTTAGCTCAGACGGGGGATTACGCTTCAATGGGAGATTGGTAGTTTCGGAAGGAGAGGAACTGCGACACGATGTGATGGCAGAGTCGCACGGCTCACGATTCGCGGTACATCCCGGAGGGGACAAAATGTACCAAGACATGAGACGGCAGTATTGGTGGAGCGGTATGAAGAGAGAGATCGCTGAGTTTGTCTCGAAATGCGCCACTTGTTAGCTTGTAAAAGTGGATCACCAGAGACCGGCAGGATTGCTACAGCCGTTGGAGGTTCCGGTGTGGATGTGGGAGAGCATATCCATGGATTTTGTCACGGGGTTGCCTACGTCGCAGAGGGGTCACGACTCCGTTTGGGTATTTGTGGACAGGCTGTCCAAGGTCGCTCACTTCTTACCCGTAAGGACTGACTACACTACGGGACAGTACGCCCAGCTCTTCATTTCAGAGATTGTGAGACTTCACGGTGTGCCCCTGAATATCGTGTCTGACAGAGACAAGATATTTGTTTCAAGGTTTTGGGAGAGTTTCCAGGAGGCCATGGGCACGGAATTGCGGTTGAGTACGGCTTATCATCCGCAGACTGATGGGCAGACAGAGCGCACCAATCAGATGTTGGAAGACATGCTACGCATGTGTATTATTGATTTTGGGGGTGGATGGGAGCAGTACCTTCCACTGGTGGAGTTTGCTTACAACAACTCCTATCAGTTCACGATTGGCATGGCTCCGTTTGAGGCATTGTACGGTAGGCCTTGTCGTTCCCCAGCATGTTGGTTAGAAGTGGGGGACAACAAACTACTTGGGCCGGAAGTAATTCAGGATACTTCGGCAAGGATTGAGTTGATTCGGAGTCGCATTCGGGTAGCTCAAGACAGGCAGAAGAGTTATGCTGATGCGAAGAGGTTTTTCAGGGAGTTCCAAGTGGGGGACCAGGTTTTGCTCAGGGTTTCTCCGATGAAGGGGATTATGCGATTCGGGAAGAAGGGGAAGTTGGCACCGAGGTATGTGGGGCCGTTCCCTATTATTGAGCGGATCGGACCGGTTGCGTATAGACTCGGGTTACCGGAGCATTTGCATCGGATTCACGACGTGTTCCATATTTCCTCGCTGAGGAAATACCTTAGGGATGATTTGGCTCATTCTCACATTGCTGTGGAGGACATCGATCTCCAGCCGGATAGCTCTTATGAGGAAGGGCCAATTGCTATTTTGGACCGAAGCGAGAGGAAACTGCGGTCAAAGATAGTCCCGTTAGTGCGTGTTCAGTGGCGACATCACAATGTCGAGGAGTCCACATGGGAGCGCGAGGATGAGATGCGCGAGCGTTATCCAGAACTGTTTTTAGCAGGTACTTTCTAGTTTCGAATTTCGGGACGAAATTCAGTTATTAGGGGGGGAGTATGTAATACCCCGTACTTTTTGGCTATATTTATTTTGGGATTAATTAATTAAATGCGTATTAATTGGAAATTAATCCGGGTTATAAATACTAGTATGATACGAATTGGTATTTGATTATGTGCATATATGATTATATATGTATTTGGTATTATAAAATTTGTCGTGAAATTTATATACGGCATTTTTGAAATTTTGTTAGGACGCGTGGGACCGCCGCGTCACGGTATAATATTTTGATATTAAAAGTGAATTTAAAATCTATAATCCGTATGGTCGTTTTGAGTGCGCCAACGCGTCCGGAAGGGTCGAGATAGTCAGAAAACACTAGCCGGGGGTATAGTTTGGGTCCCGGGGTATTTTTAGGCCATACCGGTAACTTAAAGGGTATTTTGGTAATTTTACATTTTGAGGAATTAAGAGTGACGAAAATTAGAGATTAAATCTGATGTGGATATTAACCCATTAAGCCCATTAGCCAACCCATATTAACCTAGAAGGCTACGTAGGTTGTCATTTAGGTTTTCTAAGTTCCCCAAATCAAAACCCTAGCCACCTTGAGCCACCATTGGAGATAGAGCTTGGGAGAGAAGAAACTCTGCAGAATCTTCACCAAACCTACACCAAACCAGAAATCAAACCAAGGCAAGTGTTTTAATCTTATTTAAATTCGTAGAATGTTTCCTCCATGTTAGAAATTGATAAATTTCAACTGTTCTTGGAAGATAATGAAAACCCATGTAGTTTGAGGTTTAGAACTTAAAAATTGTGAAGAGAATTGCATGTAGTATGATAGGTAAATGATTTCCCTTATTATAATTGTGATTAGAAGGAAAGAAAGCGAATTAAATTCTGGGATTTGATGATGATATGTAGTTAGGGTTCATGTTCTTGAGATAATTGGAAAAAGTGTAAAAAGGTGTAAATTAAATTAATATTTGGATGGATTGATCCTTTAGAAACATGTTAGGATGTGACTATATAGGTTTAGTATTGATTACAGACCCTAAAACGTTGTTAGGATGGACTTTGGGAGAGATTAGAAATGTTATAAATGGTGAAAAACGATTTTTGGGAAGTTCTGGGCAGAAACTGGCATCTCGTTAGAAGCAACCCCCAGGTCGTTCGAACGAGCTCGTTCGAACGAGCTTCTAACGAGTTGACCAGTCGTTATTAACGAGTGGGGTTTTCGTTCGATATCTCGTTCGAACGAGATAATCGTTAGAAGGGTCAGTTCGTTCGAACGAACTGGGATCTCGTTCGAACAGCCTCGTTCGAACGAGACTTCTAACGACCTGACAGTCCAAACTCGTTCGAAGTCTCGTTCGAACGAGACTTCTAACGAGTTGACAGTTTGAACCTTTTGGACTGTTTTGACTTTTGGAATTCCGGGAGATGGTTCAAGGGTAGAGTTAGCATCCCTTTGATTGTATAGTGATGGATTTGGGACTTCTGGGTTGTTGGGATGAGTAAATCATATACGAGAGTTATATTCAATGAATCTTTTGGGTTGAGACGTGAGGGACTACTACGACGTGAGGATGAATTATAGCGTGTATAATTATGAACCGGAATAAAATAAGTTGTGATAATTATAATTAGTACGAGAGTGCTATATGTACTACGAATAAAATACGGTATTACTAAGATGTGTGTTTACTTAGTATTAGTATATGGATTGTTTGTATGACATACCTACCATACTTGCTATCACGGGAGGTTGCGTTCGCTTAGGACCCTCTAATCCTTGTGTGCCTACGGGGGGGATATAGACTGGTACCTTGATGAACATAGGTCATAGAAAGACTTATTGTGACATTAATAAGTCCGCTGACCATGGGAGCGTAGGTATGTGCGTGACCCATGTGATGGTGACTGTGTTCGCCTCCACTATGTGTGATTTGTGTTATCTGAACTATTCCTGAGAGATTCGGAATATGTGATCCTTATGTACGTGATGTACCGGGATGGATAGCAGAGTATGTGTGCACCATAGCTTAGATTGCGGGGTGCTTGTATTGTATATATATGACGTGAATAATATACATTTAAATAATGGGAGCCCTCATGTTAATGTTGTAAGTGTATTACGGTATTGTTTCGAGATATATAAGGAGTTAACTGATAGTTATATCAAGGCATATTTAGTAACTGAGTTCACGTTAAACCTCTATTTAACTACGAGTGTTGTTATGTTAATTGGAACCGAGTAATATGGGTGGAACCTTTGGCAGTTTAGCTAGTTATGTTGTCAGTTAGCTAGTATTATGGGTCGTTATAGATGGGTACTTACGTTAGGAGTGCACAGTTAGTCGAGAGGTGAGAATTTAATGTGAGTGCACGTCCTAACATGTACTTTGCATTTAATGTTTTAAATGTTTTTAAAGCACTTGCAGGTTTTTAAAACGATTTCCACTTTCGGGCTCTGACCCATTTGCTTTCAAATATATTTTCTTGTAAAACCATTTTTAGGTGCCCAGCCACAAGGACACCAAGCATAGGATTCTCATTCAGGTGACGAGCTGTAGCTGTTTGTGGAAGCTACAGGGAATTGCTCATAGACGCTTCTATCATTTGGATTCCAGTCTCAGCATCTATCAGTTGTAGGGCATGTTGCCCAATTCTATTAGACATTTTTACATTTCAGTTTTCAGACTCTAGCATGTATTGCTCAGTATTCAGTTTTAGTTACTTATTTCAGTTTACTTATCAGTTGTGGGATTTGTATTGAGGAGTTTTTCCTCCGAGGTTTTATTTACATATTGTGATGGTTATTCATTTTACTTCAGTATGGTGAATGGTGTTATTTAGTTATTCATTACTCTTGTTGCATGTTAATTAGATTTAAAAAAAAAAATTTGGCACTTACTTTTTAAATACTAGGTGGTTAGTAATAATAAAACGTTTTCGACAGTGATGCTATTAACTGAGCCAACTTGGCATTTTGAATTAATTTTATAAAGGAGTAGCTACCCGGTGTTTAATTAGTCGGGGTGTCACAAGTTCTTTCAATTTTAGCGTATTTAAATTACCCATAGAATTTAGCACAGTGACTTTAGGGATAAAACGCTTAGGCAAAGAACGCATAATCTTTTTAACAACTCTAGCATTAAGAATATGTTCACCAAGATTAAAGCTAGTATTCACAATGTCAGAAAGTCTAGCATAAAATTCATTAAAGCATTCAGATTCATGCATGGTGATGGTTTCAAATTGAGTTGTTAAATTTTGCAATTTAGACTCTTTTACAGCATTGGTTCCTTCATGGGTGAGTTGTAAGACATCCCATGCCTCTTTTGACGTGGTGCACGTCATTATGTGTTTGAACTCATCAGGTGTGACAGACCCAGAAATAGCACTTAAACCCTTAGAATTAAAAGATGACCATTTAAATTCTTCTTCAGTCCAGGAAGTGACAGGTTTCAAGTTGATCACATTATCAACAGTCACGGAGGGAGGAGTCCACCCTCTTTTAACCAAAATCCAGACACGTTCATCAATGGCTTTTAATGCAGATCTCATACGGGCTTTCCAATAGGCATAGTTTGTCCCGTAAAAAACTGGCATTTTATTATATAACTTCTCCATTTGAACACGCACTTTTTCAAAAATTAATTTTTTTAGAAAATTGATATCTTAGAAAAATTTTGCCGAAAATAGGAATACGCGATAGATTAGCGTAACCTGCTCTGATACCAATTTAAGAGAGTATGCGCTTGCATACAAATGAGAAAATTATATATTAAACACCTTTTAACTCAAACAAACCCTAAACATGCAACAATATGTGATTGAATAAGATAATGAACTAAGCAAGAACATTCAAACACATGCTTGTGAGGAAAAATCCCCCAAAGGGGCAAAACCATTTATTTTCATTATAATATTGTAACTGTACAATTTCGGATTACAATGAAAATACAAGTGACTAAGAATTACCCTCAGGTGTCGGATTCTGTAGTCGGCGGCTGGAAATGTCCCTTTCCAGGAGGGCTGCAATGAAGAAGAAGAACGGTCTTCTCCACAAGGGTATGAACAGCAAAAATGCGTTCCTGGGTTGTAAAGTGATTCACAAGTGTTTGGAAATTTGTGTGAATCAAAAACCTAGAGTCTTGGTTCTCAATAGGTGAAGACTTAGAGTTTTTGGTGCTCTGAAAATCGTGTATCGAAGTCTTGGAAAACCACTTCCCGTAGTGGGTTTATAAAGGAATAACATGGCCTAAAAAATCTCTGCACGATCTGTTTGAGATTATCCCAGGCGGACCGGTCCGGGTCTGAGGCAGATCGGTCCGGGTAGGCGAATCGGTTCTTTTTATTTTAGGATTCTTCGGTTCGCTTGCGGTCCGGGGTGTACTAGCTTTCAGCAGGCGAACCGGTCCGGGTCTGAGGCGGACCGGTCCGTAGGCGGATCGGTTCTTTTATTCTGGGCGGACTGGTCCGGCCTGTTAGACTTTGATTCCTCTTTTTCTTTTGATATTCGGATCCGTTGATGACTGCATGAATCTTGATTTTCTTCAACGGTGTAACGACGTGCGACATAACAAATTGATAATGGACAAAAATGTCCTTACAATATTTATTCTGATTATATATACATACATGTTTATGTGTATTTCTTCCTGCTTTTGAGTAGGGAGTTTTGAGTTTGTTTGTGATAGATTTAGAGTATTCACAAGAATATCTTGTACAGTTTACAGTTGAATGGAGGTTTGGTTTTTGGGGTAATGACTGATGCTTCGTACTAGGTACTTTATGTTATATTATAACAAAACAGATTCTATATAATATGTTGCAAGTATTTTTATTACTTTGTCCTTCACAGATTTGCAGTGGAAGATTAATATCTGGAAACGGCCACACGTGCAACGCACATGGGCATAATTAGTTTTAAATAAATGATAAAAATTTCATAGTATTTTCATCAAACAGCTCTTTATAAAAATTTAAAATTGTTTGTGCTTGCAAAAATGATGCTAAAATTTCTTTATGCCTTGAATCACACATATAAAAAATACATTTTTTATTCCTTTTCATATATTTATTAAAGAAAAAAATTTGTAACACAATACTAAATAGAAAAATCAATAATAATGAAAAAATGAAATCTTAAAAGAAAGGCATATATGTTCTCAAATCAATCTAAACATTTTTTTATTTGGATCGCACAAATTATCTACACACGATTCTAACAGCTCATTTAGGCGTTGAATGCAAACAAAAAAGTGGGAATTTCATCTGTGCCACAACCAACACCATTTCCCACTCTAATTTCCTTTATACACCATACATTAAACAAAACAGTACTCTAACAACGGCCCTAATATTTATATTAAAACACATAAATTAATAATTTATCGCAATAAAAACAAAGATAAAGAAAATAAAACTCTACATGTTTTTAACTAAATAACATATTTGATAGAAGGGTATAAAACTTGACATTCCTACAACCATATTAACATTACCTCTAATTACACATTAACCACATAGGTAGCCTTCAACCCTTGTCACAGGTAAATAGTTAAGATATTATTATTTTGATTTGCTCATCCATGACTAAACGATGATGAATAATTGATGTATGCAAATTCATCAAAAGTTTTGAATACATAATAATAGCAATGAATTATGTTTAAAAAAAACAAATCGCAAAAGTTAGAGGAAAAAATTATTATGAAAACTTTGTGATAGATAATGAATAGAGAAGCCAACTTCAGATTTATAACATCACCTTCACGTTAGAGAGGGAGTTAGATGTTAAAGAGGAAGGGTGGAGAATTCACCTCTGTAATCGTGGATACTAGTGAGAATGGGACACCCAATTTGTGGTTTTTGTACCCAGTAAATCCACCAGACTTGACACCAAAACCAAAGGTACCATAAGCCAATGGAGTTTTGAAGATGATGTCCACTATAAAAACCCCATCTTTCTCAATCTCTTTTATCTCCAAAAATGCTATACAGTTCCCTATTTAATTTACCGGTCAAATAGTTTTTTTTATTTTAGAGTTTCAAACGGGACGTTGACTGTAAATTTACAATTTCGTAACTGCGTATTAATAAAGTAGCAAAACATTTTTTGACTTCAAAATCAAAAGAATAATTATACAATCTACACTCAAATTTGTTGTGAGAAACAATCAAACCGCATAAATGACATTAAGTCTTTATACATACAATCATAGTAAGCTTAAAACATTAGTCAATCGAAGCTTCTTTTTCTCTTCACGAGTAGAAAAACATTAACCTGGCTAAGGAGCATGCGTAGTTGTCATTGAAGAAGAGGAAGGAGGTTCCCTTAGGAGCTCCTTGACAACAGCAGCAAGTGCCTATAGGTTGAGACTGAGATCACGGGGGGCGATGAGGACGGAGAGTGTGTGATGATCTAGACCCGTATCAAGAATATTTGACATGTGAAATGCAAGTTCAAGAGATTCCCAGGCAGTTCGGGCAGCTCTCGAATTCATGTCAAGACTCTAAACCTTTTTCTCTCTGGATTAAAGCTTATTCAAATAGATTAACCTTGCAAGACAAACCATTCAATTTATGTCGGGGAGGAGGGGCAGTGCAAATGTGGTGAAGCCAAGTCTAATTCCGGAGAGAGGGGGAGGGGGGGGGGGGGGGAAGTTCGTGTAGCATCACAAAAGAAAGGGACTCTGCTTTTTTTCTTTCATACATGTATGTGTGCGTGTGTGTATATGTGTGTCTTGTTTTTTCTTCGGGTGATGTGATTTTCTCTCTCTTCCTTTGGCTAAGAGATAGAAACGTGGTAAGTTGGAGATGGGAAGAGTAACAATTGGTAATCAATTGTTGCGCCAGAACGCCAAGCGTCGTTCTTGTTTTGTTTATTAATTCTAAGAGGTTTAAAGGGTATTTTAAGGTGTAAGAGAGGAAAATAGGAAGAGTCGTGAACTAAATACTTGAAATAAAATTCATTTAGTGAAATAAATGGAGAAGATATAGGGAATACATTGATGGAACAGACACGTGGCAAGGTTGCAATTTTAGACTAGAGTTTGATATATATACACAGATGTCACCGCTTTGTATATTTTAAAAAGTACACACCAAAACCATTACGAAAAGAAAAAAGAAAAAAAATGTCACGTTGGACCAGAAATTAACCACGTCGTCAACCTCCAATCTCAATACACCATTCCCACCATCGCAACACCACTATAAATAACCACGACTCTCGCAATTCACCATTACTACCACCATCACGAACCTCCATTGTCATAATACACACACACACATATACAAAATGATGTATGTGTATACAGGATAAAAAGGTAAATTTTGAGAACAAATAAACATCGGCAACTAAAAATAATTTAAAGGTCCTTTTAATCAACCATGACACTTGGATACGATATAGGTGAAAGAACTTATCAAGGTTGAGGTTGTCTTGACAATTGTTGGTCTCACAAAAAGATAGGATAATAATTATCCAAGGTCTGTAGGATACGAAGGGGAAATCCAAATATACTTCAAGGTATCTCTTATGGGTTTCATGGAGGGGAACTAGGACTCGTAGATCAAGAATAACTTGTTGAAGCATACAACCACTTGCCTTTTGTGCATATCATTCCATGGGAAGTTCCCTCCCTTAGGATATCGGTATCGTCTTTAGAGCTCAATCATTAAAGGAAGAAGCATCATTAGTGTCTCCGACAAAATTAAGTCACTAAGACCCTTATATTTTATAAAATCATGTATAAAGAAATAAAAGGTTCTCTTAGTCCTGAAGAAAGAATAATGGAAGACTCCTGACACCCTTTGATGACTTATCAACTCATTTATTAGCCTCAGATGGATAGGGTACATAGGCCCATCCTTTAGATACAATGTTGAGGCCGTAACCTAGAACCAAGACTATGGGAGTTATCTGCTCTAAAAACTTTTCCAGTGATGTTGGCATGCTCCATAAATGATGAATAAATAAAGTGAGGCTTTGGGACCCAATAAATAAATCAAAGGGGGCAACGACAATCAAAATCAAAGAAACATGAAGCTTTTAGATTATTGGGAAACCCTAGATTTTGTGCATATAAAGGATCTTTTATGATTTTAAGCAACATAAGGGAATTATTTGAAAATTAACTTGACTCAAATCTAAAATATGAGGTATGAATCACTCCTCGGTTTTCTCTTTATGTATTTATTGAATGATCCTCCTCTCGAACATCATGATGCTTCAAAGAACAAAAATTGGTCTTGGGGTATGGTTAGGGAGTTGCTATATGGTTATAATGAGACTTGTATATAGTTCAAATAAAGGATCTTTAACTAGATTTGTAGAATATCAAGTGCACCAAATAATATGTACCCGCTCATACATCGACTTATAGGTATGTTGCGTAAGCTTCCCTTTTGACCCTATCTTTAACTCACTACTCACCACCTATATATTGATCTCCTACTCAAGTCAAGGACTTGGAATGACTTGGGTGTGAGATTCTTATGTAATATCCTCTAATCCTCATGCAAAGTGCATAACAAAGCATCTAAATAACTCATAAGATATAATCCCCTGTATTTTTATGGCTTTTATTTATTATTTATTGATTGAGAAATAAATTAACAAACGGGGTTAACTATTACTTGTGTGATATGGTAATAATAAAATGCTTAATTTATATGAAAATTAATTTTTTGCATGTGATGTGATTTATTATGCCACGTGTTATAAATAATTAATTGATGACATTAATTATATGATATTGGACTATGTGTTACGCGTAAAATAATTAAGTGTATATTTTTGTTAGGCCAAGAGATATTACCATTTGTTATGAGGTATTACCATTTGAATTGGACCCTGAAGTTCCACGGAGGCCCGGAGATATATTTTTAGTACTTCGGATTGGGACTATGGGGTAGCGATACATTTGGACTAAGTTTTGGACTGGTTTGGATAGTATTTTGGACTCATTTAGATGTCCAAAATTAGGCCTATTATTGACTTACGAGTTTAAGCAATTTTAATGGGTGTTAACCCTTGTTAGTTAAATATTTTATACGCAAAATACAAACCCTAGCTACCCTAGAGATTTGGGAGAACATGGGAAGAACTTTGAGGAGGAATAATAGGGATAAAGAGGAGGAATCACTTGCTCATGTTCAAGCAAGAAAGTTCTTGCTTTATCACTGTGTAATTTGTAACTCATTTATGCTTTCATTATCATGTAATTGATTTAGGATTTAGAAGCATATTTAGGGATTTAATTCTCTATCTTAATCACATTCATATTAGGCTTAATTGCGTTATTGTATTAAATATTTATGTGTTTTGTAATCTGACTTAATTGGCAATTTTGTTGGAAACATTTAATTAAATCATTTTGGGTTATGATTATATTTTTAGAAAGCATATTTAGGGCTGAATCACTTGTAATTATGATTGTCCTATGTTAAAATTATGATTTGGAATCTGAAATCACGTGCTAATTGAATAAATTGAATGTAGAGAATGAAGTTAGGTTTAAATTGGGTTTTGACAAATTTTAAATCTTAACTCATGTTTGAATCATGTTATTCTTTATGGAATCAGACTAAGATCTTGATTATATAGTTTATATACCTGGAGATTAGGTTTTGGTATGTGTTTCAAAGCTTAGGATTGATTTTAATGGAGGTTGGGGCTGCCGTAAAACATTTTGGGCAAGAAGGATCCGAATTTTGGAAGCTAAGATCAATTCAAATTTGAATCGAATCGGTCTGAATTTGGATTGGATCAATCTGGCCTATAGGTTGAGTGCGATTGGGGCTTTTATTGGATTATTCAGTTTTGTTTCGCTTGGAATAGTTAGTTGGATGATTTTATGCATATATAATATGAGAGGAAGTACACACACACACACACACACACACACACATATATATATATATATATATGTACATGTGGTTTGTAAGTTAACTAGCTAAGATGTTAAGGGAGTTAATTAGGGTCTCGATATATTATAAGCCTTTAATTAACCTACTAATCCAATGTTGAGATGTATGTGTATATTATGAGATAAGGTATATATATTTATGTGTGTGTGTGTGTGTGTACTCATAGCTTAAAGTGTGAAAAACTGGGAGGAGGATTTTAATAAAGTTTGAGAACTTATAAATATTAGATTTTATTAGGACAATTCGGAGTCTAAGGATTGGGATGTTTCGCGTACACTTGAGAGTATATATATATATATATATATATATATATATATATATACAGTCCTGCTCTTGTGCGGACTAGTTTGCATTTAAAGAATGCGGACTAGACATGTGTCACCTGGCGGTGAACCCAGAAAAGAGAGAGAGAGTGCCTATAATTTAGGCAATAATCTCTAGGTGCACCGTTAGGTGACACATGTTCGGTCCGCATTCTTAAAATGCGGACTAGTCCGCACAGGAGAATTATTTTATATATATATATATATATATATATATATATATATATATATATATATATATATATATATATATATATATATATATATATATATATATATATATATATATTATGTGTGTGTATGTGTGTGTGTATAAATTGGCTATTTATGTGGACATACCATCCACTCATGGGGAATCTATCAGTCCAGAGTTTTGATTCAATTGGTTGTGATCGTGTACCGCACTTATGGCTTATGATGAAGGATTTTTATTGAGGTCGATGTGTTGTGATCACACGTTCAGGATGATCATCGCCTCGCTATATGAGATGTGGATGATTCGATCCATCATGCGAGTTAGTTGACGGTGTTACTACGTGTTGACATGTTTATATCATACGTTAAGTCGGTTTACGCTTCGTGATGAGAGAGGCGAATGATTTGAACTATCAGACAAGTTTTTAGTATAGGACTACCTGGTGGTGTGATTGCATAGTGATTCCTCATTCTCATTTATGTATGCTCCAAATTCTTTAGGTAAGGGACTCCTACAGGCTTACCGATATAAGCACGAGAAGATCCCCACAAGGTAGATGCCTTCGTGCAGTTGTTATGAGTTTTATATACGTGGTTGATATTAGTCTGGTGATGGACACTCTATCTAAAAGGCCATATGTCACATTATGTATTTTGACATAAGATTATGTATATCTTATTGTATATGTGACATGAGTAGGGGTTGGTACATGATCGTATTGTGTATATATGATATAGTCCAGCGATGAATGAGTTTGATTAAGAGATATTAATGAAGGGATAATATTTCGTTATGAGATCGTGTGTATCTTAATGAATAACATGTGGGTATTAGGTTATATTCTATACATATGTAGTTAGTTGCATCCCATTTTAGCATTTCTTTATGTGGTATAACTTATTAGTCTAGTGATAAAGACTTATTAGTATTGATTATGCCTTGGGTTGGGACACTCGTATAGTATTTCACTTATGATGAGGGGTAAGATATCTTTTGCATGCGAGGTCGACGGGTTGGCATGTTTATTGTAAATGGGTCGCATGATTGTTACTATTTTGATGTTGTAAGTTATTTTTTGCAACTTTAGGGCACTGACCCAAAGCTATAATATGTTCCCCCCACAAGTATTATTATTGTTATGTATAAAAATAGTAGGGTTGAGCAGCCAGACTTGCAATGATTAGAGATTCAGATTATCATCCTTAGAGTGGAAATTATTATTTCATTCGGTAGTCACTTGTATTTAGGAGTTTTTGATTCGTAGATGGTTACACTTGTATTTATTTTCCAGCTGACACATTTATATAAAAGATATTTATATTAATGGATTCAAATTTATTGAAGTTTACTTTTATCTCAATTCAGTTATTATTATTGTCATCCTTTATTGTTACTTATATCGTGGATGATTTCTATTTCCTATCAATTTTTATTTATCATTGATGTTAAGCATGATATAAATTGCTCAGTACTCCCTATTTTCGACATACAACACGATTAATTGGGCATGGAAATTAGGGGGTGTTACATAAGTTTACTTGAACAAGCCCACTACAACTAAGGTTATATTCCAACCCAAAATTATTTTTCCATGCTCTTTTTAATCACACCAACTTGACCATGCACTTAATTAAAGATTGATTAACACGATGTAACAAAAATTAAATAAGAATAATTAATAATAAGCAACATAAATAGATAACGTAAGCCCACAACCATGCAAAAGCCATTCCTTAATATTTAAGACAAGGGGGGTTCTCTTGAAAAATTAATATTTATGGGGTTTTAATACTTCCGTTGACCATTCCTTAATATTCAAGATGGAATTAGTATAAGAGGTGTGGAAAATTTTAACTAATGCTAAAAAAAGAATTTATGATTAAAATAATTGATTGAAATTTCGTGTTAAAAGATGCATTAAGGAATTTTTAGGTATTTAAGAAACGTAAGCATTTATATTAATTGATGATTTTTTTTTTATCTCCCATCGTTATTGATTATTAAAATTTGAAATGTATTGTCACCATCTCACGATTAGAGATATTATTTCATATAAAGATTCCATGTTTATTTTGGGGTTCCAAGATTATACCTAATTATCATAAGGTCTAACTTGGTTACCCTATTATGATAATTATTGACATAATAGGAATTGCAATCTTGGACATAATACTTAAATATATAAAAGAATTGTGCTAAAAATGACACGTGAGCCTTCAGGATAAAGACTAAGGTCTCTAAGGATCCCTTGGAGTATTGGGCTTAGCAAGATATGAGAACACATCCATATCACCTCTGTTGACATGCATATTTATCATCATTTTAAGGATAAAGGCTCTATTGATTGAATAATCATAAACTTGACTAATTTGAGGGTATAGTCAAACTTAATTATCATAAAGTAAACCTTTATAACTTTATTAGGATAATTATTGGAATTAAACATTCATGATAAAATGTCGATATTACTCATCCTCAAGTATCGGATCCCCAACAACATCATTAATATGGAAATATAGGACGTCAATCGAGTCCTCGAACATAATGGTTGTTGATACCTTATCCTTGTAATGATGGAAGATCTTAACCTCTAGGGATAACTTATGGTGGAATCCAATAGCTTTCTCATAATAGTTCATAAATATGGTCCTAATGACTAAGATGACTAAGTAATAAGATATGAAAGGTTGTTTGGAAAGTATTGTGGGGATATCCTCATTCCTCGAAGATGTAAAAGGTAGTAAATAAAAAATGGCACAAGGTTTACGAATTCTACAAACTATTGTACAGTTACCCCATGAATTTTCTATAATAATATATCTACAAAATATTTTTTTAGGATTTTCATCAATGGAAACTCAAAGTCTTGGAAATCTTAAGTCTTTGGTTTAGGGGTTGGTTCTAAAATCAAATTTGTCATTATTCCTAAGGGTTCACTATTAGTACTAGAGGTTCATGAATAATAAGGGGCCAAACTAATGTTCTAAAACAGTTTAGTAATCAATAAAATGGCTGAAAGTAACATAAAATACTAGAACTTCTTAGATTTGCAAGGTATTAATAAACAAAACTATAAACCGGATAAAGAGTTTAAGGAATCGAAAGTCATGCCTAAATGAATGTTTAATTAAGACATGGTAAAAGTAATAACCTTATTGTATCCGCTAATGTGTGTGTGTGTGTCTATATATATATATATATATATATATATATATATATATATATATATATATATATAGAGAGAGAGAGAGAGAGAGAGAGAGAGAATCAGGCTCTCTACATACCTCATTAAACATACTTATGAACATACCTATTTTTTTAAATAGTAAAAAAAATACTTTTAAGTTAATATTTTTCATATGGATTCATGATATTTCATTGTGCCCCTGTAAAAATATTCAGCTCAAAATAATGTGTTTTGTTATTTTTAAAAAATATGTTAAAAAAACTGACAGTTTTAAAGGATACAAATTGTCAGTTTTTTGACCTATTTTTTAAAAATAACAAAAAATATTATTTTCAGTTGATTTTTTTTACTGGGGCACATTGAAATATCATGAGCCCATTTAAAAAATATCATCTCAAAATTATTTTTTTACTATTTTAAAAAATGGGTATATTCATTGGTATGTTGCTAGGAGGTATGTTAGAGAGCCTGACTGTATATATATATATACCAAGGTTTTAAAAAAAGCGGGACGTGATCGAGGTGTGGAGGACAAGCCTTAAGCCTTAGAAGCCTAGGCGGACCTTAGGCGTAAAAAGGCATTTATGCCTTCTTAATATATTTTAATATTTTTTAACCATAACAAGGCTATTAAAATACTAAAATTGTACATATCATAAAAATATGTCTGATTATATGCAAATTAAAATACTATTTGATTATTTTGGATGAGATAATGGTCCAGTTTGTTAAAAAATTCTTTAAAAGGCGATATCGTTTCACTAAAGCATTGTTATTTTTAGAAAAAAGTGCGCCTTAAGGGATTTATCAATAATAAGGTGTAAAAAGCTTAAGGCGGGGTGTTTCTCCCAAGCCGTGGAGCCTAGGCAGTTTTTTTTAGAACAATATATATATATATATATATATATATATATATATATATATATACCAAACTCACTCTTACACTTAAGTAACTAGACCTTCTTAATAAATATATTAAAGCTTTAAAATATCGATAAAAGATTACAAGACTTGTCATTCATAATAAAGTGGAATCAATAATGTGTCGGTACCAAATTTGGCACTATATGATTACTCAATAACTTTGTCTCAAAGTTTATAAAACTAAAGAAGAAAGTATAATCAAGCTCATGAAGTACATCTCATATTCATAAACAAAAGATAGATTATTGTATATGATATTTTCATACACAAGATATGACATGGAGTATAATGAAACCAAGTATGATCTTTAAGTTCCAAGTCCATCATGGGCACCTCATACCCCATATTGAGATGAGAAAAGGGGACAACAACCCTCAACTATATTAATCATGACCTCAATAGTAAAGTTAAGCTCGAAGGCTGATTAACAAACCTTATTGAGGCCCAATACATCTTCCAATGATGAGGTCTAACCAATGCTTTAAAGAACTTAACACCTTGAAGTTTCCTCTACACAACTCACTTAGAGGTTATAAAGGTATATAAACCATCAACCGAGATCTAACTATGTGTTTTAGGTTGGAGAACACTTAGATAAAGTTCACCAATGTGACTTTATGCTAGAAACAACATCAAACAACCTCCTCAAGCCTCAAACAAACAAGGGCCCACTTAATCATGATTGGAATCTAAAACAACCTTCGCAAGGGAACTGCCTTTGAACCCGCCCTGACTTTGTAAAGTGGAAACATGACACCAATTGGGTTAAAAAAGGATATCTTATTATCAAGTTAGGCAGACTCCTTTCTAGATCAAGGTTGCACATTGAGAATAATAAGTGGTATCCGTAGTCTATGATGATTTCTTTATTTATCATGATTTTTATTTCATTATTATTCATGTTTTATTGATTATATTATTAATATGTTTAAATGGATACCTTAATATTATAGACAACATGGGTAATTGACCAGATGTATATCACAAAGATGTTTATGTGACTAATTCATATCCATTTGAATTATGGACCTACATATGGGTAGCTAGAAGGTGAGATTTAGTTCTGGATTTTATTACTTATAATTATAATATAAAATTCAAGAGAATATATTATATTATTTATTACACCTTAGTGGTAGGGATTTTCATCCCAACCTTTTTTATGATCAAATAAACTCTGAACTCTCGGGGGCACCCCCTCCCTGAAAGAAAAAAAAGTCATAAAGTTACGAAGTAATAAGTGAGATAGAAAATTTACCTTGAGTATATCCCACGATCCTCATTAAAGATTCGTAGGCTTTCAATAATAAGTAGGTTATGCGTAGAGGAATTTTGACCATTACAAAATTACTTTCGGATAATTTGGACTTATTGTTCACATCCCCCCCCCCCCCACCCCACACAAGGATTTTTATGATACAAGATAACTTGTAATTAGTTGGTGGAATACTCGTGGGAAAAAAATAAAAGAAGGTTATTAAAAAATGAATTAAATTTTTATGGGGACCAAAATTGTAATTATTTAATTTTATTTAGCATAGTCTTTACCTATATGGTACAACTAAAAGGAATTGGTTTATATAATTTCATTATTTCAAAGAAAACAAATTGACTATACCTAATTACATCGATTAGAATTGAATTTGGATATAATGTTGATTTTTTAACAAACCTGGTCTATGTGAATTGTCGTGGACAACTTTAGTGAGGGATTCATAATACCCATTGATTTTAAGTAATTATTATAACAACTAAATTTATGTGGTAGATTATATGTCAGAATAGTTATTTAAATTGATAATTCTTGTGTGGTATAATAATTTTAATGGTGTGATGAATAAATTAATTTGGTGATGACTAAATTAGAATAAAATTTTATTCAACCTCTTGTGTGTTTTATGTGTTCCATTATTTTATTTTAACTTGAGCACCAACTTAGTGGGTTGTAGTGTGGGTTGTACCTATAAGATTATTGAAGAGCCCAAATAGTGTCAAAGGAATGGGGTATTGTACATATGGGTTGGGTGACCTATAATGCTAAGTTTTTAATGGGTTGGGTGAGATTTTAGAATCCATTCAGTTTTAGGGGATTATTCTCAAAAATATTTTTAATGACATTTATTATTTATTAATAAAGGATTTTCAATGAAGTATTTTTGTGGGAATGCCTTATATTTATTTATAAATATATTGTATAGGTCAGTCAATTGCACTTAGTAAAAAATTTTATGAGTTGTATTCAACTTGATCACAAAAGATCAGAATTTTGGTTCTAGTATGATTGATAGTTCACGCCCTAGATATGAAGGTAAAGTTGCGTATACATTCTTAGTAGTTTGTTTTGACTACTATAACATGTCTAATGATTTGGAAACTTATTCGATAGTTTAAGGAACATTGTACCGATAAATCATGAATGTGACACCTCGTCCCGATGTATGGCATTTTAAATATATATATTTTTTAAAGTCATTAATTAATGGAAATGATTTATATTAATTGGCATGATTAGCATTTAATTTATATGCTTATATAGTTTAGTTTAAAATGTTAAAGGAGCTATATGTAATTACTTAAAGAAAGTCGTGTGCTGGTTTGCCATCCCGATCGGAGCGACGTTCGTTCCGGGGGGAGGTGAAAGAGGATCCCCCGGGGAAGAAACTGCATCGCGGTCTCGCACCCTTCTCTTTGAAAAGGGGTCTTCGACCGTCGTCGGTGTGGGGTGAATATAAAGAGATAGATTCGTCGGCCTATTTTTCTCAAAACAGGAAAAAGAATATGTTACCACTTTCAAGAAGCGGCATCAACGACAAAACTAATGCATGTGAAACCAATAGATCGAAGGTCCGGGGGATAAGTTACAGAATGGAAAGGTGTTAGGCACCCATCCTGACCTTTCGGTCTCTCATGGGCAATTGTTAATATTTTCCTATTTATCCCCGTGAAATGTACGCATGTGTTTATATAATGGAGATTGGAATCGTTTGACCCATACCAGGGAAAATATAGGGTGAGGTCATCCTTAGGAATATTCCAAAATAATAATAAATATAGAAGATAGAATATGAGCGTTCATCGAGATATTGATCGTTATGGGGAAACGATAATATATGTGGGATGAAGCACGAACAAGCATATTATATGTATATGTATGATAAAAATGAGGGATTTGAGAAATTTGGAAAAATAAGAGAAGTTGGAAAATTGAAAAGTTGGACTCGAGTCTCGAATTTTAATTTGAGACGCCTATGTAGCCTATAAAGCCATCAAAATCCATGTAATTCGAATATAGAATAGGGGTGGGGTTTATCCCATAGATTCGAACGAAATTTTATTATGTGTGTGTGTAGAATGTGTTTCTAGTTTTGGAAAAAGTGTGGTGGATAATTCCGTTCGAAATTTACCGGTGTAACCCTCTTTGATTTATTTTTGGTTTTTTTTATGAAAAATAAAGTATGTGCAATGTACTAATAAAAGCATAGATGCTAATATGTATGAACTAGAATGAAACTAGATTATGAATCTAAAGTAATTTATGCAAAACAAGATATTTGAAAAGGGAGGGAGAAGGAATTGGACCTTCTTTTGGAGCTTGAGCTTGGATCTTGGATGAACTCCTTTGAAATTTGATGGATGATGATGAGAGAGAATGATATTTGCCAAATTGGGTGTGAAAAGGATGGGTATTTAGGCTTGAATAGGATTTCTCACAGGGAACTTCGCTGACTTCGAGAGAATGTAGCTGAGATCACTGATGTTGATGTTTTTTTTTGCTTTGTCTTGGGAATGAGGTCATGGACCTTATTTATAGGGTTAGGGCGGGTGACGATCGTACTACCCCAAGGGGTTCCTATCGGGAGGTCACCCTTGACACTGTGCCAATAGGCAGGGTTCAGGACCTGCCAATTGGTAGTCTTATGCGGACTTTTCTTAAAAATGACTGTAAAGAACGAAACGTTGATCCAAATCGCGTATGGGACATACCATTAGAAACATATTTTAGAGGCCTTTGAGGGTCTTTTATACCTCTCCCGGGTCCGAGAGTTGACTTTGGGTCAAATGTGGCTCGAAAACACACACTGGTCCTTTGGATGGGAGCTCATCGGACGCAAATGGATCGTTCGTCCGCATGGTAAGTCAGAATCGCACACGGGGTGGACCATTGGAAATATTAGGAGATATACTTCGACATTCCAAAGAGTTTCATTGGGTTTTGAAAGTTGACCTTGGTCAAACTGGGCCCGAAAGCACCTAGTGACCTTTCGGAGTAAAACCGATCGTTCGTCCGTACCGTAGGTTAGAATCGCGCACAGGGCTGATCATTAAAAAGGGTATCCAGTGCCCTTTGGAGACTCATTCAGTCTTGTTCGAGCTGAAGATTTAACTTTGGTCAAACGGAGTCCGGGAATGCCCGGTGGCCTTCGGATCGATTTTTGGGGAAAAACTGATCGTTTATTCAAACGATTATGATGTTTCATGCAAGGGGCTGACCGTTTGAAGGGGGTTTGAGTGACTTTCAAAGATTCAAAGAGCTTTCGTTCTGAAGAAAGAGTTGACTGGAGTCAAATGGGGCCCGAGGGCGCCCGATGGTCTCTAGATTGGCACTCGAAGTGCGACCTAGGTTTATAATGGAAGGGGGAAGTGATAGGATTCTAAGGAGAGACTTAAGGGGTCCTAGAATGTGATGCCTACAAATCCCCTTGACGGGTGACCTTCGAACAAGTGATGGCCATTGAATAGACACTAGATAATGGAAGGAGGTCAGTTTTGCAAACCTAAGGGTTGTGGATGACCGATTCAGAGGGTTGAGGTCAGTTCTGACCTAAAAGGAGGTGATGACCAAGGGCCAAGGTCAATTCTAACCTAAGAGAGGCAATGACCGAGGGCTGAGGTCAATTATGACCAAATTAAGGTGATGATCCAAGACCGAGGTTAATTTCGACCTAAGAGAGGTGACGACCGAGGATCGAGGTCAATTCTGACCTAACTAAGGTAACAATCCCAGACCGAGATCAATTTTGACCTAAGAGAGGTGACGACCGAGGACCGAGGTCAATTCTGACCTAATTAAGGTGACGATCCAAGACCGAGGTCAATTCTGACCTAAGAGAGGTGACGATCGAGGACTGAGGTTAATTCTGGCCTAACAAAGGTGACGATCCAAAATCTAGGTCAATTCTGACTTAAAAGAGGTGACAACCGAGGTTCGAGGTCAATTTTAACCTAACTAAGGTAACGATCCAAGACTGAGGTAAACTCTGACCTAAGACAGGTGACGATCGAGGACTAAGGTCAATTCTGACCTCACTAAGGTGACGATACAAGACCGAGGTCAATTCTAATCTAAGAAAGGTGACAATCGAGGATCGAGGTCAATTCTGACCTAAATAAGGTGACGATCCAAGATCAAGGTCAATTCTAACCTAAGAAAGGTGACGACTGAGGATCGAGGTTAATTCTGACCTAACTAAGGTGACGATCTAAGATCGAGGTGTGACACCCCGCCCAATTAAATATAGGGTGATCAGTCCTCTACCAATTTAAAACATGATATTCAATTGGTTCATTCTCAGCATCACTATCGAAAAACTTTTTAACATATTAATCTCCTAATATAAAATTAAGCTAGGTGTCAAAACATTTCCAATTTTAATAAAACCAAGTAAATCCATTTCTTTCCATCTTAAAATATAAACCATTCACCACACATAG
Source organism: Sambucus nigra (assembly GCA_949130495.1). Taxonomy (NCBI): domain Eukaryota; kingdom Viridiplantae; phylum Streptophyta; class Magnoliopsida; order Dipsacales; family Adoxaceae; genus Sambucus; species Sambucus nigra. The sequence goes on from OX422210.1 coordinate 247,810,686, forward strand.
GAATGTAAATAAATACAGAACATGAATCAAGTACTGCAATAAATAATACTGAGTAAAACTCTCAGTTCAAAACTCCGAACCATACAATAAACTGAATACAAAATCTTTGATGGAAGAACTAGAAGTGGGCGACATATGCCCTAAACAAGAAGTCTAGATAAAATTGAATGGAAAGGATAGATGCATCTACTGCAAGGACCTACAGCTCCCACAACAGCTACAGCACGTCAAGCAATCCAAATCTCTAAATCTGATACTCCTGTGGCTGAGCACCTGATATAATACATATATATAGCAAAAGAGAGAAGAGATACAAGAAACGGGTCAGAGCCCGATGTGTAAAAATGATTTAACAAGTATTTAAAACTGGTTCTTAAAGCAAGTCTTATACGCATGTTAGTTATCAAACTCTCACATGAGTTTCTCACCTCTCGTCTATTGTGCACGCCTAATGTACATCTAATCTCCCCCTAGTTATACCTCCCAGTCTAACTAGTCAGAAACCATACTAATACTAACTATGCTCACTTGTAGTATTCCTGTATCGCCCGTACAATACGCTATTCAGATAGTTTATCTCACATACTAAATTTCATTATTCACCGTTTGAATGGTTAATATTTTATTCACTAAGATCATTTTACTTCTCATTTTCATTTTATCTACTAGTCTCACAAAGTAGAAAGTTACCCAAGTACACTCATACATATATATAGTCTCATCATCCATATATATATACACTAATCCTGCACCCTTTGGTTAAGGCCGCTTGGTGCAATGTAATAATTATTACTATCACGAAGTCTACTAATTTCACACAGTAGAATATATATATATATATATATATATATATATATAGTACCATCATCCCTATACACATATATATACTAATCCTGCACCCCCAGCTAAGCCCCATTAGTGCATATCTCCAGAAAATCATGCATCCCCGGGTTAGCACCTATTAATGCACCTATCAATAATAATTCAGCACCCCCGGGTTATCACCCATTAGTGCGCCTAACAATAGAATATTGCATCCCCGGGTTATCACCCATTATTGTGCCTAATAATAGAATATTGCATCCCCGGGTTAGCACCCATTAGTAGGCTTATCAATAGAATTTCTGCACCCCCGAGTTATCACTCATTAGTGCTCTTAACTATAAGGTTCTTGCACCCTCGGGTTATCACCCATTAGTGCTCTTAATAATAATATCACATAACAGGCACACACACATCCTATTATAAATTATAGGTATTTCTCCAACCTACATATATACTCTTCATACGTATTTTAACCTCATCACTTACGTATAGTATAAATATTTGGATTACTATCTCTCTCGTAATCTCCAAGGTACATTCTCTTTATACTGAAATAATTAAAGTATTTATTCTCACATACTTTCTCAAAATTCCATCTTATTTAAATTTACTATCTGGCAGTTTTTCTCACTCCAATAAATCGGCAAACTCAAAACTAAACTTTGAGAAAATTCCCAAAAATTCCCTCTGTCGCTCGATCCAGAAGGGTTGTCGTTTGAACGACTTCCACATGTCGCTCGAGCGACTTCATTCAAGATGCCATCTCGCTCAAACAACTTCGCGCGAGATCTCCATCTCGCTCGAACAACTTTGTGCGAGATTCCCATCTCGTTTGAACCACTTCACGCGAGATCGCGCGAGATTGCACTGTTCGTCTTCTTCACCAAACTTCAACGTTTTTCACCATTTTTGAACCTAAAAACCTCTAAGATTCAATTCCCAACAATTCATCATCAATACCCATCAACCCCTAACAGGTTATAGATCATTTCTATCATCATAGGATCCTTAATTCGTCATTAATCATCATAATTACAAGAAACCCCCAAATTATTTCACATGAACCCTAGTTTTCAAAATCCCAATTCAAGAACCTAATCAACCCAAATTCGTTCATCAATATATAATCCAATTCCATGATTAATCCTCTACATACATGATTGAATTCCAACCACTAATTAAACCAATCCTTAATCATAATTTAAATCTCCAATTTTCACCCAATTAACATATAAATCATGATTAATTCCACCTAGGCTAACATGAGCATGATTATTGCTAAAAGAAAGAAAGTAATAAACACTTGCCTTGAATATGACGGTTTGATCCGTTGGTGATGTTGGTATATACGCGTTCCTCTCTTCGCGATCTACGCATTGGTGGTCACGGTTGTGCAAGGTGATGCCGAATGAGCCTTCTCTCTTGGAAATTGGTCCTCCCTCACACCCTCCATGGCCGTTCTTGATTTGTGTAACCTATTAACCCTAATGTAATTTCCTAGGCTGATATAATTACTCTTAATTTTCGTCCATTAATTTAGTCCAAAAATACAATTTACCATAATGCCCTCTCGGGGTGCCGGTTAGGCCTAAAATCGCCCCGGGACCCAAATTAAACACCCAGGTATACTATTTTGACTATCTCGTCCCTCCCGAACTCAATGGCGCACTCAAAATGACCATACGAGTTAGTATAAATAATTTTTCTTTTTATTCCATTCAATTAGTCCCGACATGACTCACACGCGTGTCAGACTTAAATTACCAAACTGCCGTATTTCTCACTTCCGACGATTTATAAAATATCATAATTCCATATTACATATCACGCAGTAATATTTAACAGTTCAAAACAATAAGTATTAACCCTTGGCACGCTAGTTAATAATTATTTTAATCCGGATTATTAACAAATTAATTTCTCACATTTTAATTTAATTAATCCAACAACAATGATTAATCGAATATTTATTCTCATAATAATAATTAATCAAATAATTATTTACATCGACAAAAATACGGGGTGTAACATAGGTCACTTCTAACCTAAAAAAGGTGATGACCGAGGACCGAGGTCAATTCTGACCTAACTAAGGTGATGATCTAAGATTGAGGTCAATTCTAACCTAAGAAAGGTGACGACCAAGGACCGAGGTCAATTCTGACCTAACTAAGGTGACAATTCAAGACTGAGGTCAATTCTGATCTAAAAGAGGTTACGATCCAGGACCGAGGTCAATTCTGACCTAGCTAAGGTGATGATCCAAGACCGAGGTCAATTCTGACCTAAAAGAGGCAACAACCGAGGATCGAGGTGAATTTTGACCTAACTAAGGTGATGATCCAAGATCGAAGTCAATTCTGACCTAAGAGAGCTGAAGACTGAGGATCGAGGTCAATTCTGACCTAACTAAGGTGACGATCTAAGACCGAGGTCAATTTGTGACGTAAGAGAGGTGATGACTGAGGATCGAGGTCAATTCTGACCTAACTAAGGTGTCAATCCAAGACTGAGGTCAATTCTTACCTAAGAGAGGTGACGACCGGGGACCAAGGTCAATTCTAACCTAACTAAGGTGACGATCCAAGACCGAGGTCAATTCTGACCTAAGAGAGGTGGCAATCGAGGACTGAGGTTAATTCCGACCTAACAAAGGTGACGATCCAAAATCGAGGTCAATTCTTACCTAAAAGAGGCGACGATCGAGGACCGAGGTCAATTTTGACTTAACAAAGGTAACGATCCAAGACTGAGGTCAATTCTGACCTAAGAAAGGTGACGACCGAGGATCGAGGTCAATTCTGACCTCACTAAGGTGACGATCCAAGACCGGGGTCAATTTTAATCTAAGAAAGGTGACAATCGAGGATCGAGGTCAATTCAGACCTAAATAAGGTGACGATCAATGATCAACGTCAATTCTGACCTAAGAAAGGTGACGACCGAGGACCGAGGTCAATTCTGACCTAACTAAGGTGACGATTCAAGACTGATGTGACACCCCGCCCAATTAAATATCGGGTGATCAGTCCTTTATAAAATTTATAACAGAATGTTCGGTTGGTTCATTCTTAGCATCACTATCGAAAACTTAATTCCAATCAATTACCTAACATTTAATTAAGCTAGTGTCAAAACATTTTCCAATTAAACTTGAAGCCAATTAATTTAATTAATTTCTGAACATGCAATTTTAAACCATACACAAGAATTGAATTTCGACTGAATCAATTACTAAATAATTAAGACTGGATAAAAATCTTCTAGTTCAAAGCCATAAACCAAACCATAATAAATACTCAATCCAACTGAAAAGAACTACAAAATAAACTGAGTACATATTAGCAAGTATTTAAAACTGCATTAAAGCAAGTATCATATGCATGTTAGTTCGAACTCTCACATGATATTCTCACCTCTCGACTAGTGTGCACGCCTAACATATATCTAATCCATCCTAGCCACCTAACACACTATTAATTAGAGAAAAGGCTTATCCTACTAGTTATCCCTCGTAGTAGTATCTCGTATTTGATCTCGATATTTATCATTTTAAATAAGTGTTATCACACTAGGGTCAAGTATTTACTATTTACGTTACTAAAGATTTCACTATTTTAATAATCTGCAATTATCTCATTGTTGATATACCATAAGCATACATATATATATATCCTTCACAATTTTATATATATATGTGTTAACATAATCTTAATAGCCTACAAATATCACATTGTAAGTATAACACAAGTATACATATATATATCCACCACTATTATATATATGTACTAACACAGCACCCCAAGGATATACCTGTAGTGCATTGCATACTCTGCAATCATGTCCCGATACATCTCGTACTCAAACAAGGACTATCGGTTCAGAAATCTCCCACGAACCATATAAACAAATCACACGTATTGGCAGCGAACATAGTTCACATACCTATGGGTCACGCACATACCTACGCTCCCATAGTCAGCGACTTATCAACTCACAAATAAGTCTTCATAGTCCTATGTTCTGAGATACAAGTCAATATCCCCCCTAAGGTCACTCAGGGTAAGACCGTATCTACACAACGCCCCGCGATAGCAAGTAGCTAGGTATGTCATACACATAATATCAAATATAGGTATACACACAACCCATCAAATCAAACGGTATACACACAACCAAATGTCATATTCCATATATTACCATCACTAAATACTATCAATGTATTTTTAAATCACGACACTCCCCCTCTCGTAATATATATAAGGATAATATGTCACCCGAAAATCCTTAATATATAATCATAAGAAGTCCCAAAAGTAACCACTAATTTTTATTCTTATAAGTTCCATATCATTAGAACTAATATCGTAAGTATTTATCACTTTATACCCTCGACGTAATTACAATTACGATTATCTCTCTCTCGCAATCTTCAAGGTAAATTCACCGTTCCAAATATTTGAATCATTACACATAAACAACTACCAATAATTCTGCACTATTTTGGGTTCATCGAACACTAATTTTTTTGTCACTCAAATTGACTGTTTACGCAAATAGGGGCAAAATAGGAAATTCTATGAAAATTAGAAATCTTACTCGAAACAGAATGGATCTCACTCAAACGACTTCGCACGACAACCAATCTCATTCGAACAACTTCGAGTGAGATCTCGCGACCTAGGTTGTTTGGTTTTCAACCTTAGACAACCTCGTTTTTCACCACTTTTTAACCCAAAAACCTCTAAAGATTAAGCCCAAACTTCCAACAATCAATACCAAATATTATTCTAACATGTATGTGAGATTTCTCATAATCTAACATCATTAAATCGTCACCAATCATCCATAAAATTCGAAATCCCCAATTTTATTGTCAAGAACCCTAGTTCTTAAATTACTATGCATAACTTCTAAATTAAACCCAGATTGGTTCATAGAAATCACTCTAATTTCGTAGGCATCATCCTATCTACATATGGTCTTCAAATTCTCATCAAATCGTCCCTAGTTTATGATATAGTTCTCCAATTTCACCCAAATTAACTTTCATAATAATGTGTTATTAACCTAGACTAACATGAACATAATTATCGCCAAACAAGGTAAGAAATAAACACTTGCCTCAATTTCAAAGGTCTGATTCGTTGGTTTGTTGGTATGGATGCGTTCCTCGCGTTCCATCTACACGATGGTGGTGGTGGTTGTGCAAGGTGGTGAACATAGCTTCTCCTCCTTTGGAATTTGCTCTCCCTCACCCACTATGGCTCTCTCTTGATTTTGGTGTAACCTAACCCTAATTGTCCCTAATTAACTGTTATATTATTTGTCCAATTTTCGTCCATTTAATTCATCCAAAAATCCAAATTATAAAACTGCCCCTACCAGGGGCCAACTTGGCCTAAAAATATCCCGGAGTCCAAATAAAATACCCGGATAGAGTTTTCTGACTATCTCGACCCCTCCGAACTCAACGGCGCACTCGAAAAGATCATACAAGTTACTTAAAATAATTTACCTTTTTATTCCACTTAATTAGTCCTGACACGACTCACACGCGTGTCCCGACTTAATATACCAAACTGTCATATTTCTCTCTCATGACAAGTTATATAAAATCGTCATTCCATATTACTTATTCTCACAGTAATATTCATAATTACTAACTTCTCGTCACGCTAGTAAATATTCAAATTTAATCCGGATTAATAATTTATTGTCATATTTTATATTAATTAATCCCACAATAATAATAAATCACGTAATTATTTAAATCTTCGAAAATACGAGGTATTACATACTTCCCCCCTAATAATGGAATTTCGTCTCGAAGTTCAGAGAATAAGGCATTTCTGGTAAGGACAACTCCAGGTATTAACCTCACATCTCATGTAATCTATGCAGTACCGCCCATACAGTACATTATCGAATACCCTTAATAATGAACACCTCACTGATGTTATAATTTACTCTCCAAGCCTTACCATTTAAATTTCACCACTTAACTTTTAGATAGTTACTATCTAGCCTCCTACTACTCGCACTAGTAGGCTAATTGATTTTAGATATATACAAATTTGTCTTACTACTATGTTTCATAAGTAGTTTATTCTTGCTTGTACGGTATATACTTTACACACAATATATACTATAAATGTTAACACATTTTTGCCATACTACCTCCGTAAGGGACTATGGAATCCAAGCATGTACGTTACCGACTCAAACTTAACAATAATAGGAAAAGATCCCACATCACTCGGTACCAATTCCCTCATTCCAACATGTAATAATACAACTCCCAATCGTTTCCATTCTGGTTAACGGGCCCTAAATTTCCTCTGGACCTAGTAGATTATTGTCCTCCCCCCTATCCAATAAGCACAAGGATGACAAGGATTGATATATAATGCCTCAAATGGAATCCTATCGATAATGATCTGAGGGGAGTAGTCTTACACTAACTCCACCAGTGGAAGATATTACACTAAACCTTCCCATAATTGGAAATACAACATTCCTCACAATGTGTAACTAGAACTCTCAGTATGCCCGTTCGCCTGCGAGTGTCCTAGGCCGGATACGTTCCCATCTCGATATTCATGGCCTCCCGAAAAATCTTCCTAATAATCGAGTCATAACTCTCTTGACTCTATCGGACAAAAACTCTAATTGTACCCCATATGACCTTATTATACTGTTACACGTTATGATTTGTCCTAACTTGGCATAACGTGAGCTACTTTAATTACCCGACCCACTTTCACCCACATAGGGTCGTGATCCCATTAAGAAGTAATTAACTTTGTAATGGTTCAGGGATTCACTCTCACATCACTACCAAGGAATTCCTAATGCTGAAGGAACTCTATTATTTCCTGATGGTCCACTTCCAATTGGAGCTCAGTAATGTCTTGCTTTGCTTATTCCATCACTACTACGGCTTTATATCATTATGCATTTTACCTTTCTTATAACCACATCCATATCTATGGCTTAGATGACAGTGTCATCACTGTATGTCGCAAGTCCTCCCCCCTCTCTCTAAGCTTCAAATTCCCGTGAAACATGCTATTTCCATGTCCTATCAAGTAAGTTTCAACTTCCCTGAGCTAAAATTTATAGGATTCTTCCTATACTATCTTTGTGGAAAATCTGGGAATTAACGGTCCTAACTTCCCTAACCCATCAAACAGCTAATATCTAACGTCACACTTTTCTACATTCAGTTACCTCTCACAATACGCATTGTGCCACAATTCTCAATTATGGAAAAATACTATAATTCAACTATCTAGGGCGCCCATAGACCCTATGTTTTGTGCATTGCAACACCACCTTACTAGACGTTTTATATAAATAACAAATTATGCCCCACATACTTGGCATGAATTTATGGTAAGGTCCTACTCAGTCACCCTACCTTTTCCACCTAATCATATCTTGGGTTGTCCCACCGGTCTACTCGTGGTGTCAACATTTGGTAACATTATCACATATTAATCTTATACAGCACTATCGACCTTGGTTTGTAATATAACTATTACCTCACAGATATAACTACGAATATAGCAATTACTACGATATTAAATCTATGTACTAAAGGCAAACTTCTCCCAACTTCCAACATTGGCTAAGTTTCATGCGTGGGATGTCTTGCAAAGCAAAATCCAAATAAGGAACCCTCCCGATACACTACTACCTAACACTGCTGGTCGTCGAGATCTGTTAAGTCCTTACTCCATAACATATATCCCTGAATTCCCATCTATGAACATAAAAGTCTACTCGTCTACTTTCATGTCACTAAAGACGGCATACAATGCGGCGTTCTCCCGATCACAAGTTATTAGCGCTATATACTTAAGGATCTATATCTCTCCTCTCTATAATAAGTCAATACAACCTGAATCACATCAGTAAAACATCCCTACTCACCGAGATTAACATAGTAAGAAAACATACTCACTGAAGTCTACAATATAATACAACACATATGTAGGCTTAACCGTCTTTCAGGCGATCACTCATTAAAACCATATTTTTAAAATTTGAAATTTTTACTACGATAGTCTTATCACACAATTTACTACCGTTCAAACCCTCGGTAACCAGTAACCATACAATATAATCATAATATGCTCTACTATCATAACGCTCAAAGGAGCACGAATTGTTACATAATACCATATACAAATGTCTCTTAGTGTCCACACTTGCTCCTACCCGCTGGTGGCACAAAAATCTCGCTACCAAATGATAGTCATTTATATAATAAGGCTGCTGTCGCCAGCGTACCCACTAAACCGAATGCACACTCAAATTCTTAGTGTTAACTATTCACATATGTTGTGACACACCCACATCACTTGAACTCATCATTTATTCACAAGAATGAAACAAAGCTCCATCAGTCTATCCTGATCGTAGGGTCCCCATACGCTTGTTTTGTGACCCCTAATTATCTATAATCGTTATACCTTCCGGATTCCATTCACTAGATTTTCCCTTCCTTTTTGGTGGGTAAATTATTTTGTTTCACGGCTCACCCGCCCGACATCGATACATTGGCCCCATATCTCTAGGCCTTAATTATGGCCTTACTGACCTTCCCTTGATTTCCTGGGCCCCTTTGACCCTGAAATACGGTATGCTACAGTTACTGAGGACTACGTTGGTCCTGACTAGACCCACTACTCTCGGGTTATTAGTTCCTGGGCCCAATTCTCTTGAACCGATTCCTATACTGGACATTTTATTCCTCCAACTGGTATGCCTTACAGGCACGATTTATTACTCCCGATACTATCACTTTCGCTTCTCAAGTGATCACATTCCATACTGGTAACCCTTATCTCTACATAGAGGGTAATTTCCCTTTCACTGGTCCTCCTGGACTTGTTGGGATGTCCTTCTCTCGGACCTGGCAGTCTTAATTCCTAGTTGTTATTTTCGTTGTTCCTTGTGCTCTATAGGGCATATGGAACACATGGTCGACCCGCTGGTCTTGACTGAATTCATCACCATTTCGTTAAGATTTAATCATATCATTTAAACAGGTTTCCCCCACTGGGTGTACGTTCTGGTGATATTCTACTAACACTATTGAATTCAACCTTGCCCTTCGGCTAGGTATCACAACTCGAATGGCTCCCATTCTTCTGGGGCGTTGACATATTCTAGTAAACATATACTTTGATGACATTGAAACTAGTCACCTTAGTCGCACCTCCTATTCGCGCTAGGGCATTCTACCCATGAGTCCATTTTCAACTTACGGACCTTTGTTATCTTTCGTGACTCCTACTTCGGTTACGAAGTTCGCTTACCAAGTTAACTCATCCTTTGCTGTCGGTCCTTACCCGACCAACTGGTGGAAGATTAAACAGTCAAGCTACACCCAATATCTCAATTTGATTGACTATTTTACTCTTGCTGTTTCTCTGATCTAGAAAAATTTCTTATGAATTTAAAATTCTGAGTGTTATTGCACTCTACTTTACATTATTGCCTTTGGATTAGCTCCCTCCATTGACCATCACACTTAGATATTACGGTTGGTGACTTCTACCGCGATCACCATTCCTAGAATGCTTCACAACTTTCAATAGTTTTCCTCCTCCTGTAGTCCCACTAACGGCCTTCGCTGGTCGTCCCATATTGTTCGGAGTACATAGTCCAATCACTCATGCATGTGAATTGGATTCACTAAACTAAATCGCAGGAGAGCGTAAATTGCATGAGTAGTGGAATACATCAATTCTAGTATAAGGCTCTACATCAAAGAATGCTAAGCTGAAACGTAATATGCCGTACAGATCCTAAAGAACACTAGAACCTGATGCTCTGATACCACCTGTGACACCCCGCCCAATTAAATCCCGGGTGATCAGTCCTTTATAAAATTTATAACAAAATGTTTGGTTGGTTCATTCTTAGCATCACTGTCGAAAACTTAATTCCAATTAATTACTTAACATTTAATTAAGCCAGTGTCAAAACATTTTCCAATTAAACTTGAAGCCAATTAATTTAATTAATTTCTGAACATGCAATTTTAAACCATACACAATAATTGAATGCTAACTGAATCAATTACTAAATAATTAAGACTGGATAAAAATCTTCCAGTTCAAAGACAAAAACCAAACCATAATAAATACTTAATCCAACTGAAAAGAACTACAAAGTAAATCGAGTACAACTCCGCTAATGAGAATGGGCGACGCATGCTCGAAATGAGATATCTGAACTAGGAACTGAATGAAATGAGAGAAGCGTCTAATCTCAAATGACCCGCAACTTCCACAACAGCTGCAGCTCGGCAAACCATCCAAGTATCTAGAACTGGTGTCCCTGTGGCTGGACACCTGTACTAATATATATATATATATATATATATATATATATATATATAGCAAAAGAGAGAAGAAATTTAAGAGACGGGTCAGAGCCTGATGCTTTAAAAAGACTTATTAGCAAGTATTTAAAACTGCATTAAAATAAGTATCATATGCATGTTAGTTCGAACTCTGACATGAGATTCTCACCTCTCGACTAGTGTGCATGCCTAACGTACATCTAATCCATCCTAGCCACCTGACACACTCTTAACTAGAGAAAAGTCTTATCCTACTAGTTACCCCTCGTAGTAGTATCCCGTATTTGATCTCGACATTTATCATTTTAAATAAGTGCTATCACACTAAGGTCAAGTATTTACGTTATTGAAGATTTCACTATCTTAATAATCTGCAATTATCTCATTGCTGATATACCATAAGCATACATATATATCCTTCACTATATATATATATATATTGTAGCAAATTTCACTTAGCCCCCTCTACAAACATAATCTTAATAGCCTACAAATATCACATTGTAAGTATAACACAAGTATACATATATATCCACCACTATTATATGTATGTACTAACACATCACCCTAAGGATATACCTATAGTGCATTTCATACTTTGCTATCATGTCCTGGTACATCTCGTACTCAAACAAGGACTATCGGTTTGGAAATCTCCCACGAACCATATAAACAAATCACACGTATTGGCGGCGAACATAGTTCACATACCTATGGGTCACGCACATACCTACGCTACCATAGTCAGTGACTTATCAACTCACAAATAAGTCTTTACAGTCCTATGTTCTGAGATACAAGTCAAATATCCCCCCAAAGGTCACTCAGGATAAGACTGTCTCTACACAACCCCCCGCGATAGCAAGCAGCTAGGTATGTCATACACATAATATCAAATATAGGTATACACACAACCCATAAAATCAAACGATGCACACACAACTAAATGTCATATTCCATACGTAGTATAACCATCACTAAATACTATCAACGTATTTTTAAATCACGATATTCCCCCTCTCGTAATATATATAAGGATAATATGCCACCCGAAAATCCTTAATACATAATCATAAGAAGTCCCAAAAGTAACCACTAATTTTAATTCTTATAAGTTCCATATCGTTAGAACTAATATCGTAAGTATTTATTACTTTATACTCTCGACGCAATTACAATTACGGTTATCTCTCTCTCGCAATCTTCAAGGTAAATTCACCGTTCCAAATATTTGAATCATTACACCTAAACAACTACCAATAATTCTGCACTATTTTGGGTTCATCGAACACTAATTTTTTTGTCACTCAAATTGACTGTTTACGCAAATAGGGGCAAAATAGGAAATTCTCTAAAAATTAGAAATCTCGCTCGAACCAGAATGGATCTCTCTCGAACGACTTCCACGTGTCGTTCGAACGACTTCGTGTGACAACCAATCTCGCTCGAACGACTTCGAGCGAGATCTCGCGACCTGGGCTGTTTCATTTTCAACCTTAGAAAACCTCATTTTCCACCACTTTTCAACCCTAAAACCTCTAAAGATTAAGACCAAACTTCCAATAATCAATACCAAATATTATTCTAACATGTATGTGAGATTTCCCATAATCTATCATCATTAAATCGTCACCAATCATCCATAAAATTTGAAATCCCCAATTTTATTGTCAAGAACCCTAGTTCTTAAATTAATATGCATAACTTCTAAATTAAGCCCATAGTGGTTCATAGAAATCACTCTAATTTCATAGGCATCATCCTATCTACACATGGTCTTTAAATTATCATCAAATCAGCCCTAGTTTATGATACAGTTCTCCAATTTTACCCAAATTAACTTTCATAACAAAGGTTTATTAACCTAGACTAACATGAACATAATTATCGCTAAAGAAGGCAAGAAACAAACACTTGCCTTGATTTCGAAGGTCTGATCCGTTGGTGTTGTTGGTATGGATGCGTTCATCGCGTTCCAATCTACACGATGGTGCTGGTGGTTGTGCAAGGTGGTGAACATAGCTTCTCCTCTTTTGGAATTCGCTCTCCCTCACCCACTGTGGCTCTCTCTTGATTTTGGTGTAACCTAACCCTATTTGTCCCCAATTAGCTGATATATTATTTCTCCAATTTTCGTCCATTTAATTCCTCCAAAAATCTAAATTACAAAACTACCCCTACCGGGTGCCGGCTTGGCCTAAAAATATCCCGGAGTCCAAATAAAATACCCGGGTGGAGTTTTCTGACTATCTCGACCCCTCCAGACTCAATGGCGCGCTCGAAAAGATCATACAAGTTACTTAGAATAATTTACCTTTTTATTCCACTTAATTAGTCCTGACATGACTCACACGCGTATCCCGACTTAATATACCAAACTGTCATATTTCTCTCTCACGACAAGTTATATAAAATCGTCATTCCATATTACTTATTCTCACAGTAATATTAATAATTACTAACTTCTCGTCACGCTAGTAAATATTCAAATTTAATCCGGAATAATAATTAAATCTCACATTTTAATTTAATTAATCCCACAATAATAATAAATCACATAATTATTTAAATCTTCAAAAATACTGGGTATTACAACTGAGGTTAATTTTGACCTAAAAGAGGTGACGATCGAGGACCGAGGTCAATTCTGACCTATCTAAGGTGACGATCCAAGATCGAGGTCAATTCTGATCTAAAAGAGATGACGACCGAGGATCGAGGCCAATTCTGACCTAACTAAGGTGACTATCCAAGACATAGGTCAATTCTGACCTAAAAGAGGTGACGACCAAGGATCGAGGCCAATTGACCTAACTAAGGTGACGATCCAAGACCGAGGTCAATTCTGACCTGAAAGAGGGGTACTTTTCCTTTGGGAAATTTGGGTATTCCACTGGGGATGAGGATTGGATTTTAGGTTCCACTGGGGAATAGTGAATGATCCTAGGATTTTGCAGCTGGGGAAAATTTGGAGCGTCCTTTGGAGACGTTGCTAGAGAGAATGATTCTTTTAAATTTCGCTGGGAGTGTCAAAATCTTCTCCTTGGTGAGCAAGGTGCTAGAAGGAATTTGGCAGTTTTTCAGAATTTTTCGAGAATTGTTCAGAATTTTTCTGGTATTGTTTCAGACTTTTTGTACGAAATTTTAAGGGGTGTGCCAATCGAAATGGGTGTGGGTGTGACAATCGGTATTGGCACGGACTTTTGGGATACCTTGAGTAGGTAAAAGGCTCAGTGTTGATCGGTGGGTGGAGGGGGCTGCCGATCGGCATGAACCTTAGCCTCCTATAAAAGGGGGCGCGGGTTCTCCTCATTTTACACAGCTTTCTGACTTCTTTTCATTTGCTATAAACCTCTGCAAATTTTCCTAACGTTCGAAATGGCTAATTTCTCAAGCAGTGCAACCCTTATGGCATGGCTCAATGCTGATGACTAGGCAGGGTTGTATTAGAGGGCTAGGGTGCCCCTCGCATTGGGTAGCGAGAATTCTTTCGACTCGTTTGAGCCTGTGGCGATTAATCAGACTCTTTTGCTCGACCCTTAGCGTCATCATTCTTCAAGGGTAGTGAACCCTGGTGGATATGTAAGTCTTGCATGACTCTTGGTATTCCTTTCTTCTTTTCTTGATGAGATTGCTTTATTTCTTGAATCTGACAAGGATTTTCTTCATTTCTTTACAGTCTGACATCTCCATATCGACTATTCGTGCCCGTGGTATGATAGGGATGAAGGATGTTTGGGAGCACCTTCCTATTGTGATGCGCTGGATGGTGTCCTATGCTGGCTTTGGGAGGCTAGCGTCAGCATTGGATGAGACCCCCCTGCGATTTTATGTGCTTTGGGGGAGAGGTGGTGGAACTCTACCCACACCTTCCATTTTGGCTTTGAGGAGATGACGATAACTCCCATTGGCGTTCATCAGCTACTGGGGCTGGACTGTGAGGGTGCCCAAATTGAGGTGGACAGGATGCTGTGGGTGATGCCGGAGGCGGTGACGGTGGATCTTAGTGACATGGAGATGGTGGTTCCCGGGGATTCCCTCTGCTTATCCTCTTTGAGGGAGATTTTGCTAAGGAGGAGGATTGATGAGAATGATGGGCAGCAGGTGCGTAAGATGACCGGTCTATTTATCTTTCTGGTGTTGGGAGGTTTTCTGGTGGCGACGAGTGGCAACGTCATTCACTTGTGTTTCTTCCATTTATGAGGATGTTTTTGAACATTCGCCTTTATGATTGGGGGAGCCTGACTTTAGCGACCCTTTATTATTCTTTAGATGAATTCAGTCGGTGCACCGGTCGACTTTGACTGGGGCCACGTATCTTCTGGAGGTATTCTTTATTTTGCGCATTTTCCTTTACACATTCGCGTTTTCCATTCATGCACTTCCTTTTGATTTCTTGAATGTTGATCCTTGTCTTTTGCAGACATGGTTCTACGAGGTGATTGGGTTGAACACCCAATTAATTTCTTTGAAGGATGACTCCATTGGGGACTTTTGTCGGATGTTCCATTGGCGGAGGTCTAATCTAAAATTGAAGAAGAACCTTTCTTTGGAGGCAGTGTGTCAGGTATTGAATGTCCTGACGAGCGAGCGGGTAAGCATTCTTTTATCCTTGAGACTTTTCTTTTCCTTTGATGTCATTTTATCGATACTGATCCTTTGTTTTTGCTGGGAATTTACAGGTGACCTTTTATCCCCAGGGGAAGGCTATTCAGCACACCAGGGTGACTGGGGGACATGCGCAAATGTAGCGCCTACTGGTGCATGAGTTAATCTACTCCCGGTATCTTGGGGAGAAGGTAGTCAGTCAGATTGTGGCGGATGAGGTTGCTATGCTGCCGACGAGGCCCCCTATGTTCATGAGGCACATGTGAGAGATGTCTGATGATGCTCGGGTGGTTACGATGAGAGGAGAGCCATACTCCTTGTGCACTGACATAGCAGTGATGTACGATTATATGGACTTCGTCACGAGTTGGCTAATGCCCTCTAACATTTATGATGTGATTACCCTCCCTAGGGCGGGCTCGATTCGGCAGGTGGGGTCTTCTCATAGCGCAGGTGATGCGGCGATGACTTTAGGGCCTGCTTTCTTGAGGTTGCATTCCCCTAGTTACAACCTTCGGTGAGCTTATGGGGGATCCGTGCATCTGCAGCACCACCCTCATGTGATGGACACGGAGGAGTTGGGTCTAACAGAGGACGTCCTTCGGCCTACGGTACGTCTTTTTTTATTTCCTTGATTTCTGATAAATAAGGTTTCGCCGCAGCGCGAGCGTCCCCTATGCTCCATTCGTTTTGAATTCGGCTCACCAACTCTATACAAAAACCTAAACTTATGACTACACTCAACATGTGAGTATAGAGGCCAAGTTTGGATATCGAAATCCACAAAGACGAGTTACTAGAATTTATAAGGTTTAATACTCATAAAATAAAAGTGTAAAGGGTAATTTCTAACAAAAAGGAAAATATCCAAAAAGGGAAAGATTAATCTAGGCGAGTGTATTTAAACTAGATTAACAAAGAAGAGGAAACTATAGTTTGCGTCGAATATCCGTCACCCGAGTTAATTAGTATAAAATGGTTACATGGGTCGACGAGTTATTAACATCGCATCTCATTTCGACAGTTAATTAAATCAAGAGTTGTCACACCCCTAAATTCGCCTAACAGTCTAATAAGATTTTGGCATCAACAAATACCCCAAAAATTACGCACGCAAGGTTGTAAGCACGGATCATACATGATATACCCCGTGAAATCTCCTAGGCGTAATAACTAGGACAATGCACTCGAAATAGACCTGTAAAACTCCATCACCAAAGCAAAGCAACATGTTAACCCGAAATGAGTTCAATCCGACACAACCTAGACTAACTTAGCTAGAAAGCATATTAAAAAGCATGTATTTAAAGAAAGCAAGTAAACCTAATTATGAAAGCAATAAATAGCAAGAAATAAATATTAGCTAGGCATGGAAATTAAAGGAAGCAAGTAAAGAAAGCATTAAATAATTGGAAGACAACTAAATTAATAAGCTTACATACATCAAAGTGGGCAAAACACCCAAAGTGGTGGAGTAGGGCAAAGCTCCATAAAAACCCTAAACTAATGTAAAATGTAAGATATTTCTCCCAAATGAGAGAAATGAGTATATATACAAATCCCCCAAAATGGCAAACTTGTAAATAGAAAAGATGAGAAAAATAGGGGATTGATCGATCGACCCCTTTGGTCGATCGATCGATCGATCAGGTCCCAACCCACAGTCTAAGCTCGAATGAAAATATCTGAAGGGTCGATCGATCGATCAAGCAGGGTTACAACAAGGTCCCCCCCGTGTTGGCTCATTTGGAACTCTCGTCCGCTACAATTGCCGTAACTTTTTCATTCAGACTCAAAATCACGCACGTTTATGGCCATGCAAAGCTTGTGACGAGGGATACAACTTCCATGTAGATGTCGGGCCAGGTGCCCAAACTATAAATAAACCAAATTGCCCTTGCGCGTGCAGATATGTACGGACTTAGCCGAAACGCATCCAAACTCCATACCTAGTACCTAAATACCTACAAAATCATAATTATACCTCATATATCATGTTAACAATATAAACCCAAGGTTTTCTGGTTAACGGGCTTAAATATAGAGATTAAAGCACCCGAGGGGGCTAAAAATGCGTAGGTTCGAGGGTATAAATATGCAATATTCAGTACGAATCACACCATCTAACTTACACATTGCTAGTCCCTAGTAGTGAAATAAGATGCAACAAGAACTACAAGCAAACCAAAAGTAGGATACAAGTACAAAATGGGAAGAAAAAGAAATAAAAAGATAAGTCCACTTTCGCGGTCAAACGATTGCATTTAGCGTATGCAATAAGTCGTTAAACCCCTAGGTTACCCTAGTGGACGAGTGTCGTCTCGTGAGGGTTTTTAGGGATGAAACCCACAAACATCATACGATTTCCTCAAAATATGCCCAATCAACATGCGACAAGCCCAATAATAGCAAACATGATTATATACACATTATTAGCACAATGAACGAATTCAAATGAAAGTCCATTTCATTAAACATTATAGAATGCACCTCATAGAATTGAAACCTTAAAATGTGGGAGGGGAGCGAGCACATGCAAAGTTTGATTTGGTAAAAAGTTATATAAATCGTATAAAAATTAAAGCAAGCATAGATTCAATCCTCACGGGCATTACACTCATCAAGTGAATTCACTCAAAACAGGGAGCTAACACACGGAACATGCGGGCAAAAAGAGTAACTGTAAATGGAAACTAGGCCACACACATGTCACAAACAAAGAACGCTATATATGAAATTAAAAATTGTAATCTCAATGAAATATACCGCTCATTAAAGGAGGTGAAATGCATTTTCATAGATTATCAAACTATTTTAACTTTTAAATTAAATGCACCTTAAGATCACATAGGACTTTATAGCGTTGTAACGTAGGCTTGGGGCTAGGGTACGAAATGAAAGGAATGTATGTACGGATTCAAAGTGTTCGGAATGAAAACTTGGGATAATGGGAAGAATTCAGGAAATATCAAAATCAGAAAACAAGTTCCAAATAATCATTGGATATATCATTTGGAGTGCAATCAAAGCATATTGAACTATACACACAACATATACAACTTTCTCTTTCTCTTTCTTTTCTTCTTTTTCTCATGTTTTCTTTTATTTTCTTTTGCTTTCCACTTCACTTTTTCATCCCTTTTTCACTTTTCTCTTTTCTTTACTTTTTACACTTTCACATGCCTAAATTGCAACCACAAGACAAAAATATCATTCAATCCCTGGTAACATTCCAAATAAGGGTAAGGAGGGTAGTAAGTATGAGCTAAAACTCCAATTTAGAGTTGGTTATGGGATTTGGGTAATGAAAAGAAAGGATATATTAAGGCTCAAAGAGGTTGACGAGGGTAAACATATAAGGTGAGGTCAAGGTTAATATAGGTGATATAACAAAGATTGCCTATGATCATTTCCTAAAGTTTACGCAATTCTCGAGTCAAAACAAACTTCGAAAATCATGTTCAAGTAATACATTTCATATATGAACTCAATTAATGAAAGATCATTGAAAGAATAGAGAGATTACCTACGAATTCAACATTTTCAAAGAGGAAAGATTAGTGTATACACTCACAAATGAAGAAAAGTCTTTAAACTCACTCGATGTAAGTATATACAATGCAACAAAAGATTACCGAATTATAAAAATCTTAAACCAAATCACTGGAACAATGAAAGTGCATGTGCTCATGGGATAAAGTTTAATTCATGAAGTTATTCATAATATCAATGATTTGAGGACTAAAGTCTAATAACTTCTAAAATCAAGAACATGCATCGTTGAGTTGTCTATTGGATTGGGCAATTATTGAAATTTATCATCAGAAACAAAAGCAAAATGCACAATAAAGAAGAAAAAAGAAAGAAAATCTTTTTGAAAATTTTAATTTTTCTAAGAAAAGTATATAAGTAACTAACATGTGAGCAAAAACATGGAATAAATAAAGAAATGGATAGAATATCCCACACCCCTAACTTAAAACCTGACATTGTCCTCAATGTGAATTAAGAACCAAGTTAAATAGAGGAAAATAGCGATATTACCCAAAATTGGAGCGATCCCCATAAGAACAAGTCCAAAGAATCTACAAAACAAGTTAGTACCGAGCATAGTACGAACAAATAACAAAAAGTTAACTAATTAAAAGAATCTAAATTAAAAGAAAGAAAAACTAAAGAAAAAAAATGATAAAAAGCTAACTATATACAACCTACTATTTAGGCTTCACACTAACTATACACTAGAAGTCTAAATAGTTGAGGGTAAACCATAAAAACGATTTGACTTTGGAGGGTGACCGCTGTACCCTCACTCTCAAGCATGCCTTCCGAAAAATAAGAATTCCGTTTGAACAACGGAAGGCATGTGTAAGGCGTAAGAAATGAACCATCGTCAATTAAAAGTTTTGGAGGGACGATGGGGGATTTGGATTGAATTGGTGCAAAAATATGCGGGGACTAAGAAAAGCAGAATATCCTCCCAAGGAGTTTGAAATTGGAATGGGAGGGGGCGTACATGAAGGCAAAGATGCGTTCATGGAAGGCGACTCGAGCAAGTACTCCTCATCGGTGAAAAGGTTTAACACATTAAAGTTTGAAACCGATTCATCGGGTACTTATGACGGTGTGATAACAGAGAATGAAAATGGGGAGGAAAGAAATTCAAACTCAAGAGATGCATCATCATCGCTTGAAGATTGAGTTTCGAAGGAAATAAGGTCATTTTCAATGAAATGTTCTTCATTGGGGGCCAAAGAAGAAATCATTTCATTGCAACTGGATATTACTTCCATTTCATCCTCACTTTCAATATCTATTATGCGATGGTCAAAGTAAAAAATGGTTTGTTCCAAAGTAGGCACAAAGTCATCATTTGGTTCAAAACATTCCCCGACTTCCAAAATCTCGGAAGAAAAATCATCGCCGGATTCAAATAATAAATCCAATTCATGCTCCCACAAACGATTTTCTTCCCGATAACGATTTTTAATTTTCTCATTCTCAAGCATACGCAAGCCCTCACCGAAAGTCATAGGTCGAGGCGCGAATTATTGAAAATGCGAACTTTGAAAATTACCATCGGACTTAAACTTAAACTCATTGTTATAAGAATTTTGAAAACTATTGCAATTAATTTCAAAATTCCTATTATAAGGAATTAGATGCCCAAAATCATTATCATCATTCTCAAAATTCTAATAACCCAAGTTTTGACTTTCGTTGTACTCGCCCAAAGTCATTTTTGAATTTGTAATCTTTTGGGAATTTAAGTATTAACCGAAAGTCATAGGATTATGGGCATTTTGAGAATTATAATAATGATTACCGAAAGAATTGGAATAAGACATGCTTACCCCAAAAATGGCTCGAAGTGGCGAATTCCACAAAGTAGATGCATGCGCAAAAAATTCAAGCGTTTCTTGGTGCTCAAATGTAGAAGTCCTAAAAAATATTAGGTAAAAAATACAAATAGATAGAAAATACTACGAAATACTAAATCAAATAAATTCTAAAATATCAAGTCCCCGTCAACAGCACCATTTGATAGACAGGGTTTTGCCACGGCGCGAGCGTCACCTACGCGCCGGTCGTTTTGAATTCGGCTCACCAACTCTATACAAAAACCTAAACTTATTAGACACTCAATAGGTGAGTATAGCGGCCAAGTCCCTGTATCGAAATCCACAAAGACGAGATGCTAGAATTTATAAGGTTTAATACTCCTAAAATAAAAGTGTAAAAGGTAATTTCTAACAAAAAGGAAAAAAATTCAAAAAGGGAAAGATTAATCTAGGCGAGTGTATTTAAACTAGATTAACAAAGCGGAGAAAACTATAGGTTGCGTCAAATATCCCTCACCCAAGTTAATTAGTATAAAATGGTTACATGGGTCGACGAGTTATTAAGATTGCGTCTCGTTTTGACAGTTAATTAAATCAAGAGTCGTCACACCCGTAAATTCGCGTAACAGTTTAATAAGATTTTGGCTTCAATAAATACCGCGAAAATTATGCATGCAAGGTCGTAAGCACGGCGCATACATAATATACCCCATCAAATCTCCTAGGCGTAATAACTAGGATAACGCACTCGAAATAAACCCGTAAAACTCCATCATCAAAGCAAAGCAACATGTAAACCCAAAATGAGATCAATCCGACACAACCTAGACTAACTTAGCTAGAAAGCATATTAAAAGGCATGTATTTAAAGAAATCAAGTAAACCTAATTATGAAAGCAATAAATAGCAAGAAATAAATATTAGCTAGACATGGAAATTAAAGGAAGCAAGTAAAGAAAGCATTAAACAAATGGAAGATAACTAAATTAATAACCTTACATACATCAAAGTGGACAAAACACCCAAAGTGGTGGAGTAGGTAAAATCTCCATACAAACCCTAAACTAATGTAAAATGTAAGATATTTCTCCCAAATGAGAGAAATGAGTATATATACAAAACCCCCAAAATGGAAAACTTGTAAATAGAAAAGCTGAGAAAAATAGGGGATCAATCAGGTCCCAGCCCACTGTTTAAGCTTGAAGGAAAATATCTAAAGGGTCGATCGATCAATCAAGCAGGGCTGCAACAAGCTCATCCGTTTTGGCTCATTTGGAATTCTCTTCCGTTGAAATCGCCGTAACTTCTTCATTCAGACTCGGAATCACGCACCGTTTATGGACACAGGAAGATTTCTAGGAGGGCTAAAAATTTTGTGTAGATGTCGGGCCAGGTGTCCAAATTATAAATTGACCGGATTGCCCTTGCGCGTCCGAATATGTATGGAACTTAGCCGGAACGCATCCAAACTCCATATTTAGTACCTAAATACCTACAAAAGCCCAATTATACCTCATATAGCATGTTAAAAATATAAATCCGAGGTTGTCTGGTTAACGGGCTTAAATATAGATATTAAGGCACCCGAGGGGGCTAAAAATGCGTAGGTTCGAGGGTATAAATATGCAATATGCGGTACGAATCAATTTCTTTCTTTGTCCTCATGATTGACTAATTTGATCTTTTCTAATCTTTCTTGCAGCATATCAGTGTTTCGACCACCTGGATGAAGGACATTAGGGAGTGGATATCCTTAGGGACTGCTCATATTTGTGAGGCGGTTCCATTTCCTTCTTGCTTGGTGCTGTCTGCCTCGTCATAGGAAGGATCGAGCTCTGGCAGTGGGGGTACATCGTCTCACTACAGTGGGAAGAGGGCACATCGCAGGGATAGGGGATCCTAGAGAAAGTGAGAAGAGAGAGAGAGAGAGAGAAAGAGAGAGAGAGAGATTGAGTTCGGGCCGAGTCCCGTTATTTTTTCTTGTTTTTTTCTGCAAAATGTTAATGTAACACAATAAAATATATGCAAATGAACAATGAATTTTTTTTTGGCTAATTTTCTTGGTTTAGTGATTAATGCACATGCTCTTTTTACTTTGGTGATGAGACCGTAAAAATAATTGTGAAAGTTGATTTGGGAAGGATTTTATTTGAAATGAGATTACTAAAGCATAAGTACAAAGGAAATTCAGAATTCCCTTAAGATAAAAATTATTTTTGTTATTTTTTTTTTGTTTTTGACAAAAGAGGAAAAAAGGAAATTTCCCAAAATGGGGGGTTGCCAATCGGCATGACCCTTATCCTGCCTATCGGCATGTCAGTCCAGTCCAATCAATCCAAGGCTTTGATTGCACTTTCTTCAATTGCTTGGTACTTGGTGGGGTAAGTTTTACTCCGATTCAGGGTTCCTTGTCTTGACTTGAGAGTTTCCAAGTATAAAAGGGTGTGTGGATGGGGCTTTCCTCCTCACACTTTCACTTTCTTTAAATTACACATTCTTACTTTCTTACTATCTCTTAGTCTTGCAAGATGGCTCTCCTTGGTACCATTGAGTTTGCTAACTACCTCGAAGCCTTGGAAGAAATGTGTTCTTACAATGTTAATTATGACGCCTTTCGTATGCAGCGAGTCTCTTTGTGGCGCAATCGACCCATTGAGTGGAACATGCTGGTGGCAGTTGTCGAGTTTTGGTATCCCGAGGATCATGTCTTCCCTTTGGGTTGGATGAGATTTGTCCTACCTACGAGGAATTTTCTACCATGCTGGGGATAAATCCCAGCATTGCTGCGGCTCTGCCTAAGTTTTCTCGTTCTCCTAGGGAATTATTGGTTGGGCTTCTTCAAATTTCGCCTTTGGAGGACAGGCCATTGGTCGTGGGATGAATGATTTCCCTCCCGATGGTGTTGCAGTCCATGCATTTGCAGGACGTGGGTGATGCTGGATACACCGAGGGAGTTATCTTAGGCATTGCTTATAAAGTTTTGTTGGTGACCGGGGAGACGCTGGTGGACCCCTAACTGGTTGCTATTATTTCTTGGATGTCGTACCATCGTAATCACACGACGGTAATACTAGCGGAGACCTTGAATGGCCTGTATGCCTGGCGGGAGGGTCGTTTTGACTTTCTGAGGGGTAACCCTATAATGTTATTTATGTGGTTGTCAGAGAGGTTTCGTATGGTGGTCCCACCTGAGTATCCTTTGTCGGTGGTGCCAAAATTCTTCTCGCGCTATTTCATTAGTGTAGGCTTAAAAATTAAGAGTTGGGGGAGCTGGTTTGTAGAGCATAGGGCTCGAGGCCTACGTTGGTCTGTGTCTTGGTGGGGGGAGCTACTGCCTATTCTGGAGCTTAGAGAGTACCAATACGTCAGATTGGTTGGCCTTAGGCAGACCTATTTCTACTTTCCTTGGTGGCGGCTGTGCCAATATGGTTCGAAGTAAATTATGCCACTGCGAATACCAAACTTCTTTTATGTGGAGGACCTGACAGAGCGTATGCGCATGCGACTTGGTTCTCTATGGGAGAATCTTCGTCCATCGACCCATCCTTCTCAGTCTACTGGGCGAGTCTGGCATATCTTCGGGGACTACATGAAGTGGTTGTAGAAGAAGGTAGTGGCCAGGATGCTGGTTGTGGATACTGGTCATAGGTGGTTCGCCATATTTGACACCATGGAGGTAGGTGTTGTGGTCTACCCCAAGTTAGTTTGGGCGTCTGCGATACTCCATTCATGCAGGGGGAGTATTAGGGAGTCCAGGATGCAGGTGATGATGGTGTTGTTTCCTCTGGCAGCTGTGGGTATGGTTTTATGAAGCTTCTTGTAAAAGGGTGTTGTTTTATTGGAATCATTAGGGTGATTTTCAGGAGTAGTGGGGGTTTATTATTATCTATTTTTTTTTGTCGAGGAAGTCGTTTTGACTCCTTACGCCAATGTAATCATACGAAAATTTCAGATAATGAAATAAATAAGTTTTTAATCATCTAGTTGTGGATTTTGATGATTTTTTCATTTTGAATTATCTATACCAATCACTAAGGTATACATAATCCTTTTGTTCATATTTATGTTAAAATGAACTGTCGTTCTCGGGGATAAGAAAAGAATAGCATTTTGTGAAAAAGAAGGGGGCCGGGCTCATGTTAGGAGAATGAGCTGCCTACGTACCTCTAAGGTTTTTGACAAAAATTGAAATTCATTTTTGAAAAATGTTTTTAGAGGATCAAACCCACGTATTTCTGGGTAGGGGGAAATGGAGAGTTATTTTTTTATTTTTATTTTTATTTTTTTTAGAATAGAAGGGAGATGAGAAGAGTCGTAGTGCGCTGAGATTTCGAACTAGGGGTAGAATTTATTGAGATGGTCCAGGTTGACTGGATGCACTATTTATTCCCTGTCGAGGTCGATGAGCATAGCGGCGTCGCCCGACAAGATCTTATTCACAATGTAGGCGCCTCTCCAATTAGGCTTGAATTTCCCTCTGGGGTCCGAGAGAGGCTCTACTATTTCTTTGAGGGCTAAGTCCTCCTCTCGGACACCGCGGTCCTTGAATATCTTATTAAAAGATCGCGCTATACGACGATGGTACCCTTGTATGTGATATAGAGCTTTCAATCTCCTTTTGTCTAGGAGGGTCAACTCGTCAAGATGGCTTTGGTTCCATCCTTCTTCACTGACCTTCCTTTCAAGCATGATGCCCAACAAGGGTATTTCCAGCTCCATGGGTAGGACTGCTTCCATGATGTAGTTTAGAGGGTAAGGGGTAGCCCTAGTAGAGGTTTGAACTGACATGCAATAGCCCTAAAGGGCATAAGGGATCCTATTAACCCAATCATGATAACTCTCGATCATCTTGCCGATGATGGCTTTGAGATTATTTTTGGCTTCTTTAACTGCTCTGTTGGTTTGAGGTCGGTATAGAGAGGATTTATGTCTCTAAATTCCATACTTGTCGACTACTTCCGTAACCTCTACCTCAAAATGTAACCCATTATCTAATACCAGCTCATGTGGGACCCCATATCAGTAGATGATGTTTTTCTCGATGAATTTGGCCACTTTCTTGGCATTCAGAACTGCGTATGACTCATCTTCGGCCAATTTGGTGAAGTAGTCAATAGCGACTAGGATGAAATCATGCCCATTGGATGCCTTCGGTGTGACTTTCCCTATGATATCGATGCCTCATGTGGAAAATGACATGGAAAAAGTCATATTATACAGTTCTCGTGGAGGCAGATGCTGTAAGTTAGAGAATTGTTAGCATTTGAGACATCTCCATACGTAGGTTGTGTAGTCGTGAACCATGGTAGTCTAGTAGTATCCCTGTTGGATGATTTTTTGGGCAAGCATATGGCCGTTCATATGGGGTTTGCATTCCCCGCTGTGGATTTTTTGCATCATCTCTTCAACGTCAGGCTCTGCGATGCAGTGCAAATAGGTTCCATCAAAGTTTCTCTTAAATAGTGCTTTATCACATATAATGTACTGGGTGGCTAGTCTACGAAGAGTTGCTCGGTCTTTCTTGTCTGCTCCCTAGGGATACCTATTATGTTTGAGGAGGCGCCACATATCATTATACCAACAGTCATCTATTTTGAATTCTTCCTCTGTGCAGAGCTCGATGTGGTTGTAGTGGGTTAGTTTATCCTATTTTTGGACAAGGAAGGGAGCCATAGTTATTCGTTCGGGTATGTAAATCATGTAGGCTAAGGTGGCAAGGGCGTCAGTTAGGTTGTTCTTTGCTCGGGGCAGGTAGTGGAAGGTGATTTCTTGAAATTGGGAAGCTAGTGCTTCAAGGTGGGCATGGAAGGGTAAGAGTTTCTCATCCATGGCTTTCCATTTCCTGAGTACTTGACCGATGATGAGGACTGAATCCCCGTAGACAATGAGGTATCAAATTATTTTCTTGAGGGTAACCTTGAGGCCTATCGTGCACACCTCGTATTCAGTCATGTTCTTAGTGCAGGGGAAATCCAATTTGATGGCAATGGGAGTGTGGGAGTGTGGGAGTGTGGGAGTGTGGGAGTGATCAAGGGAAATTAGGAGGATTTTAATGGCACATCCTTTTTTGATGGCAGCGCTGTCAAAGAACATTTTCCATCGAAGATCTTCTTGGGAGGCACAAAGGATATTCTCATCTAGGAATTCATAAATCCGAACATTGACTTCTTCCATAGGGCTTCAACAAGATAGTCAGAGATGGATCTTCCTTTCACGGCTTTCTGTGTGACATAAGTGATATCAAACTCGACTAGGAGCATCAACCAACAAGCCATTCGACTGGATAGGGCGGGCTTCTCATGTAAGTATTTGATGGGATCCATTCGGGATATGAGTCTTATGGGGAAGGCAAACATATAGTGTTGTAACTTTTGGGTAACCCTGATAAAAGCGATACATGCCTTCTCCAAGGTGGTGTAGTTAAATTCGTAAGCGACCAATTTTCGACTGGCATTATAGATGGATTTCTCCTTGTGGGTTTCTTCAAGGTATTGGGCTAGCAAAGCCCCGACTGCAGTATCAATCACAGTTAGGTATAGGATTAAGGGAAGACCAGGTTGTGGGGCATGAGTACCGGAGGTCGGGTTAGGTATTGCTTAATTTGGTCAAAGGATTCTTGACAATCTTCATTTTAGACCTTGTTTGAATCCTTTCAGAGGAGTTTGAAGATGGGTTCACAGATGGAAGATAATTGGCTGATGAATTGACTAATGTACTACATTTTTCCAAGGAATCCTCAAACATCTTTCTCCATTCGAGTAGGTGGCATCTCAAGTTTAACTTTCAACTTAGCAGGATGTTCTTCTATCCCTTTATCACTAACCATTAATCCCAAGAGTTTCTCCATGGTAATGCCAAAGACACATTTATGTGGGTTAAGTTGCATTTGGTACTATCACAGTCGTTCAAAGCATTTTTAAAGAGCGGGAACATGACCTTATCTAGTCTTAGACATGATAATCATGTCATCCACATAGACCTTTACTTCCTTGTGTATCATTTCATGCAAAATGGTTATGATAGCCCTTTGGTAGGTAGCCCCTATATTTTTTTAGACCAAATAGCATGACAGTATAGCAAAATGTTCCCCAAGGGGTGATGAATGCAATTTTCTCTTGATGATCAGGGTGCATCTTGATCTGGTTATATCTGGTAAATCCGTCAATGAATGACTTAAAATCATGACTGGCTATATTATCCACAATCATATCGATGTTGGGTAGCGGGTAATAATCCTTCGGAGCGGACTTGTTCAAGTCTCGATAGTCGACGCACATGCATACCTTTCCTCCTGATTTTGTCACAAGTACAATATTGGCTAGCCATGTGGGATGTTCAATCACACGAATGAAGCCCACGTTCAGTTTCTTAACTACCTCTTCTTTTACTTTGAGTGACCATTTGGTTCGGAGCCTTCGCAACTTCTGTTTGACTGGTTTACATTCTGCGAGAGTTGGAATCTCATGCTATGCTATCTCAAGGTCAATGCCAAACATATCATCGTAGGACCATGCGAATATATCCATGAGCTCCTTTAGTAGCTTTTCGAGTTATGTGCATTCGTGCTCATCAAGGGTAGTCCCTATCCTAATCTCAAGCATTTGTCTACTAGAATTGAGATTAATAACAACAGTTTCATCTTCATTAACTTGAACGCGATTAATATTGTTTGTAATTAACCTTATTTTGATGAGTTAAGAATTGTTCATTAGCAAAGTCATCATCATCAAGAGTTTGATTAGAATCAAGACAATTAATGTAAGGCACATCAAGATACTCAAAATCTTCGTTTATTTCATTGATAGGAAAAATAACATTGAGAACCTCATCAAAGAAGGTCTCGATTACATCAGAGTGAGAGGAAACAACTACAGAGGAAAGGGGATATACATCAGGGTTAGGTTGAGTATCAACAGGTGGCACATGTGCAGCATACCAGTTGAGAATAGGTGCATCAACATCTTTGATGAGGTAGGATGGATTGGATGATGTAGTCCCTGAGTGGATCATGCAGAGTGCCAGCCCCAGTATCTTCAAATTGAAAGAGCCCTCGGAGTCACTGTCCTCAGAATCCTCAGTATCAGCCATGGTATTCTCAGTGAGTGGTTGTACACAGTATTAGGAATTCTCAGTCCCTGAGTAGTTGTCTTGGAAAAGTATCTCCATTCCTGGTTTCATCCTCTTGTCTAAACGGTCATACCAAGGTTCAAGGAAGCAGCAAAAAGGAAAATCTTCACCCTCTCTGATGAATCTTCCATTGAGGGAATCTCTCGGGATAGTCTTGGAACATTCTAACTTTCTCTTTAATCGAGGCTAACAGATCAATCTTAATTTTTCTTCTGATGGTTGATAGACTAAGCTAGAGAGAGGGAAGGCCTCCTTTAACACAATAGGTTCATTTATCCATTGTTGTCTCTATCCTAGCCCTAGACCTGGCATGGAGTGCATATTATTGAACATTTGGATTACATTGACATTTCTATGAGGGTCATATTCTGGACAAACCCTGTCTTTGAAGTCTTCCCCTGCTAAGAGTAGGAGTGGTTCGACCTGAAAGCCTGATAATAACATATCATTCATCCCATATTGTATCTTGAGTACCGAATTACTTGTGCTTGCATTGTCGGTGTTATCACTGTCTCCCAAGATGGTGATAACTTGTCCATTGGAAAAGAACTTCAATTTTTGATGAAGGGAAGAAAACACCCCTTTGATTCTATGGAGCCACGGTCATCCGAGCAGCAGATTAAAATAAGTGGGGATGTTGATGACTTGGAATTAAATAATAGGATTTATAGGGCCATCCCCTATTATAAGCTTTATAGATTCCATTACTTCTCGGCGGGTGTTATCGTAGGCATGCACGACCGCAGATTTTGAAGCAAGGTCCCTCACCTTCAGTCCCAAACAATTGAGGGTTCTTAAGGGGGAAACATTCATAGTTGATCCATTTTCGATGAGAGAGAGGGGAACAGTTTTCCCCATGACTTTGACAGAGATATTGAGAGCATGATTGTGGTTGGGACAATTCTTAAGGATTTCCTCTTCAAAAAAGGAGAGCATTCGAGTGGAGGTCAAGGATCCAACTAGGTTCACCACTTCTTCTGGTGTGGTTGAGGGAGGAACTGTGGGTCTTATGAGTAGCTTGATTAGGGCATTTTGGTGCAGTTGGGAAGACATAAAAAGTCCCCATAGAGTGATATTATCATGAGTTTTCTTCAGTTAATCAAGGACCTTGCTTTCTTCAAGGGTAATTTATGGCATAGGGATATTTTCAACACCTTTCTCTTTATCGCTTGCTGATGGTTGTAAGTTTGGATTCTGGTAATGTTTCCCCGACCTGGTCATGTGGTTCATGGAAGAGGGGAAAAATAAAAACCCTGTTTCTTCATCGATGTTGGGTTACTCAGCTACCTGGTTGATCTCTCCTAGCAACTCCTCAAAATATATCATTTCGCATAGGCTGGCTATCAATCTAGTCTTTCTATAATCTAGCTCTTCATCTGAGTCTTCGAAATCGCCCCCCCATCTGGTGGTAACGATATTATCTTTCCAAGCAAAGATAATACACTCTACAACTTCTATGGCTTCTTCGTATAATTCCTCCCATTCGATAGGGAAATGTGAGACTGAGGGGACCAAGTGCCCTTGTAATTTCAAAGCGTCGAGCATCTTGGATATACTATAAATATCAGTAGTCTATCAAAACAAATCTGCCATGATCTGGACCAGGTCATCTAGACTGACTTCGTCGGCTGGCACTCCACAGTTGTCTGACTCTCGGGCCCATTTTTGAGCTTCTAAGAACATCCCACTGAAACTCTGACAGTCGATGGGAATCTGGGAGGGCAATTTCAGCCCAAACTCTAGGAGTTAGTTCAGCACTTCTGATAATTCCATGTCTTTACATCCAGAATGGGTGCGAACAGCGATGCAGGCTCTGGTCAGGAGTGATAAGGTTTGATAGGCAAGGTTGGTAGGGTGTAAGAGGAAATGTGGGCATGTTTGGAGAGGTTTAGGAGTGTATATGGGCATCATTGGTGATTTACTTGGCATAATTTGGGTAGATAGGTTGAGTTCTGAATTTTCTTCTAGGAAGATGGTGTTTGTAAGACTTGGGAGTGGATTATGGGTAGTGTTTGGTTTGGGATTAGCTGGTGGGGCGAAGATACCCCGATTAATTAGGCTTTGTATTATGTTTCAAAAATGGAAACATTGGTCGGTGGTATGGCCGACAGTTTGGTGATAGTTACAATGGGCATCAGGTTTGAAATTCTTCGGAAGCGGGTTTGGTATTGGACGAGGGTCCAAGGGTTTGTTCAGGTTTCGGTTCAAGAGAGACTGGTAGACTTTGGAGAGAGGAGTGTGAAGCTCAGTATATTCTTTTCGGATTGGATTTGGGCGATTTTCTAGTGCCATAAAGCGGCAGGTTGAGAGATGTTGTTGATAGTAGAAACTACGGTAGTAGCTGGATTTTCAAACTTCCTAGGAGAAAACTGTCCAGAGATTTTCTTCGGTTCAACTTTTATCTTGGCAAGACCTTCTTCGATTTCTATTCTTTCTTCTCAGAGGGCTCGGAAGTGAGGGTAATACTATCCTCCTATTATTGTTCGGGCATGGGGTAGGAAATTTTTCTTCATAATATTGACCTGTTCTTTTTCGAAAAGGCTATTGGTCATGGTAGCTATTTTTTCTCTCCAACTTGCTATAAAGTTCCTGAATGATTCCCCAAAATTCTGTTTAAGTAGCTCTAAGTCATGACGGGTAACCTCTAGCTCCTCGCTGTACTTTTACTCTGATATGAACTTACGAGTAACGTCCTCCCAACTGCGGATTCTGGATTCTTCAAGGGATAGGAACCAACGAAGGGCGCTATCTTTCCAAGTCTACTGGAACATCTGAGTCATTATTTCTTCGAAATCTCCTAGGAGAGTCATGGCTCGGTGATAGCTACGGAGATGAACGATCGAGGGTCCACTACCTCCAAACTTCTCGATATTGGGCATCTTAAATTTTTCTGGTAACCTGGCTTTAGGATAGGGAGACATGTGGGTGTAGTCCATGTAATTCCCAGAGATTGTGACTTGGTTAAATTTATTGGTTAGCATCTTGAAGTCTTCCTTGACCTTATTTAGTTCTTTCTCTTTCGGATCAACAGTTACGGGTAAATTAACCCCAGTCTGAGCAAGGTTTGGCATAAGAAGTTGGGCTGGTGGTGGCCCATTAGCAGGAGGAGCACATGGAGCATGATGGTATTCTTCAGGAACACAAATAGGCTCGGGTGCAGGCAGACCCATGGCGCAAGGGAAATTGACCTTAGTATCTTTGGGGATAGGGACCCAGTTTCTTTACATCTCATGAACTTCGGTTTGAAGGTTGTCAATTTTGGCAATGAGCTGGGCCAGAACCGTCAATAAATCTAGCTGTACATTCGGCACTTGATCCGTGTTCTCCATGGAAGACGGGTGAGTCTCAGACTCAGAGGAAGCAAAGGGACTGACAGAACTTTGGGGTGGTTCGATTAAATACCGAAGCCAATAGGGAGCCAGGCCAAGGGTATCTGATCGACCTGAGAAGTAGAGAAATTGGAATTTCTTTACAGAAAAGAGAAAGGGAAATTCGTTATTTTTGGGGGAAAGAGAAGGAGGAAGATATTTTTGACATTTTTTGGAAAAGATGAGAACGAAAATGTTTTCGGTATTTTTAATAAAAGAGAAAATGTTTTTGGACGCTCTTTGGGAAAAAGAGAGAGGGAAAGACTAGAGACGGGTCTCAGCATGATTATTATATTAATTAGATTCTCACTTGTATTGAATTCTCCTAAATGCAAAATTAAATGTCGGATGGGACCCGAGCCAGGAAAAATTGGGTTTATAACTTATGTAAAGCTATGGTTGGACTTGTAACCAGGCTCATAGTCAGGGTCCCGTTTTAAGAATTATGCAAAAATTTGGGCGGCAGGACGACCTGAAATTTCAACAGAGTTTTTGGTCGAAACTGGCAATCTAACTTGTGTGTCCTAGGCTTGACACCTATATGCGGGTATGTAGTTGGTTGGGTGAATTGGAAGGGGGTGACTTCCACGATATACATCTTGCTTTTGAGGGCAATCGGTACATGTGGAAAAGCCATTTGATATACCTGAGTGTACATGAATTGCCTCACTATATATGTCATGGGGATGGTACATGTGAGAGAGAAATCGATATACTCGATATACGTGAATGAGTTCCCTGTAATATACCTCCCGTCATGACTTTGGTCAAGCGGTACGATGCGGGGGAACCGTTCGATATACGTCGAAGATACTTGGCCAATGGAAGGTGAGAGACATATCTCTTAGGCTAACTGCGCCCTGCCGGACCAGTGCCCATCACAAAGTGACTCTCTAGTTATGGGATAAAATTTGGTAAATAACAATGCTCTTGGGTGATGTCGTGTGAATCACGCATGATGCTCTTATTAGTATCTTATGGTGAGAGTATTTTTCTTGATCATGTCAAACAGGGAGCTAAGTACAAGTATTAATAGTATACCAAGCATGGATAAGTGGTGTATGCAACATGTGGATATATGTGATCCTAGGTGCATGTGGTGTGAAGTGTACATGGAGAATCTTTTACAAGTGTGTGAATAGTAGCATAAGCAAGAGGTACACATAAATAATAAAAAGGGGAACATGCAAATGGGGGAATATACAAGAAAATAAAACACCCATGTGAATAGAGTCTAGCCCTCTTAAAAATTATCCCCAGTAGAGTTTCCACTGTGGCCATCCCGATCGGCGCGGCGTTTGATCCGGGGGGAAAGTAGAAAGAGGATCCCCGGGGAAGAGACTGCGTCATGGTCTTGCACCCTTCTCTTCGAAAAGGTGGCTTTGGTGTCATCGGTGTGGGGTGAATGCAAAGAGATAGAGTCGCCAACCTATTTTGCTCAAAACAGGCAAAAGAATATGTTGTAACCTTTAAGAGAGCGGCATCAACGACAAAACTGATGCATGCGAAACTAATAGATTGAAGGTTCGGGGGATAAGTTACGGAATGGGAAGGTGTTAGGCACCCATCCTAACCTTTCAGTCTCTCTTGGGCAATTGTTAATATTTTCCTCTTTATCCCCGTGAAATGTATGAATGTGTTTATATAATGGAGATTGGAATCGTTTGACCCATACCATGGAAAATATATGGTGAGGTCATCCATAGGAATATTCTAAAATAATAATGAATATATAAGATAGAATATGAGCGTTCATCGAGATATTGATTGTTATGGGGAAACAATAATATATGTGGGATGAAGGGAGAACAAGCATATTATATGTATATGTATGATAAAAATGAGGGATTTGAGAAATTTGGAAAAATAAGAGAAGTTGGAAAATTGAAAAGTTGGACTCGAGTCTCAGATTTTAATCTTAGATGCCTACTTAGCCTATAAAGGCATCAAAGTCCACGTAGTTCGAATATAGAAATGGGGTGGGGTTTATCCCATAGATTTGAACGGAATTTTATTATGTGTGTGTGTGTAGAATATGTGTTTCTAGTTTTGGAAAAAGTGTGGTGGATAATTCCATTATGAATTTATGGGTGTAACCCTCTTTTATTTATTTTTGGGTTTTTATGAAAAATTTAGTATGTGAAATATACTAATAAAAGCATAGATGTTAATATGTATGAACTAGAATGAAACTAGATCATGAATCTAAAGTAATTTATGCAAAATAAGAGATTTATAAAGAGAGGAAGAAGGAATTGGACCTTATTTTGGAGCTTGAGCTTGGATCTTGGATGAACTCCTTTGAATGTTGTTGAGATAGAAGGATATTTGCCAAATTGGGTGTGAAAAGGAGAGTATTTAGGCTTGAATGGGATTTCTCATAGGGAACTTCGCTGACTTCGAGAGAATGTTGCTGAGATCACTGATTTTGATGTTTTTTTTGCTCTGTCTTGGGAATGAGGTCATGGCCCTTATTTATAGGGTCATGGGGGTGCCGATTGGCCTACACTAAGGGGTGACTATTGAGAGGTCACCCTTGACATTGTGCCAATAGGCAGGGTTCAGAACCTACCAATTGGTAGTCTCATGCGGACTTTTCTTGAAAAATGACTGTAGAGAACAAAACGTTGATCCGAATCCTGAATGGGCATACCGTTAGAAAGGTATTTTAGAGGCCTTCGAGGGTTATTTGGATTGCTCCCGGGTTCGGGAGTTGACTTTGGGTCAAATGTGGCTCGAAAGCGCACGTCGGTCCTTTGGATGGGAGCTCATCGGACGCAAATGGATCGTTCGTCCGCATGGTAAGCCAGAATCGCACACGGGGAGGATCGTTGGAAATCTTAGGAGATGTAATTAGACATTCCCAAGAGTTTCGCTCGGTTTGGAAAGTTGACCTTGGTCAAATGGGGCCCGAAAGCGCTCGGTGACCTTTCGGAGTAAAACGGATCTTTTGTCCGTACCACAGTTCAGAATCACGAATGGGGAAGATCTCTAGAAAGGGTATTCAGTTCCCTTCGTAGATTCATTCAGTCTCATTCGAGCTGAAGATTTAACTTTGGTCAAACGAAGTCCGGGAGCACCCGGTGGCCTCCTGATCGATTTTCGAGGGAAAACTGAACGTTCTTCCGAATGGTTATGCAGTTTCACGCATGAGGCAGACCGTTGGAAGGTGGTTTCATTTCCCTTCAAAGATTAAAAGAGATTTCATTGTGATGAAAGAGTTGACCGGAGTCAAATGGGGCCCGGGGGCACCCGATGGTCTCTAGATCGGTACTCGGAGTGCGACCTAGGTTTGTGGTGGAAGGGGGAAGTGCTAGGAGTCTAAGGAGAGACTTAGAGGGTCCTAAAATGTGGTGTCTACAGGTGGTATGTCAAATTTGTGAAACTTGGATGGTTAAATATTGGAATTGGAGTTTTAATTTAGTATTTTCTACCAATTGGGGGAAGAAAATCCAATTCTTTCATGTAAACTAAGAGAGAGAGAGAGAGGGGGGGGGGGGGGAGTGAAGAAGAAGAATAAATGAGGAAGAATGGAAGAGGAAACTTCCTCTAATCAACAAGTATATTATTTTAATCTTATTTTCATCATGTAACATGCTTAGAGTTGAAAATATATGGAATTGAAAGTATGTTCTTGAATACTTTGGGTGTTTTTTATGAGAGAGAAAGTAAATCCAAATTCTTGAAGTTATTGATTTACTTATTTTATGTTTGATCCAATCTATGGGATTGATATTTAATAAGATCTTATTTGTTATCCACACGCATATATGAATTGTAGTAGAGATTATATGGTTAATTTGGGCGTTCTTGAATGAAAATGAAAAGTTAGGTTATTTTCTTAAATTCATATGATTTATTTGTGGTTGTATTGAATTGAACCATAAAATTGAAGATAAAGTATTATTTTCACCATGTTTGTTTAAGGAGAAGATAGGTTGTGCTTAAGTGTGTGTTCTTGGTGTATTATTAGGTGTAATCACCAACACGCCGCTTGGATGTATTAAATTGTATTCTTTACAATTGTAATTTTTACTAATGATTTATAATTATGATTGAAAAGTTTGGTATAATTCCATACATTTTTAGCAGTGAATTAAATATTTTGGTGAAGAAAATATGATTTTCTAAGTGGAGGGGGAACTTTACACCACTTTACGAAAATAACTATAAAATGCTATAAAAATTGGAATTTTGAACCATTTGATGTTTTAGAAACCTGATTCGTAGAGCTTTCCAGGCATATATGGCGCCACACTTAATTATATACCAGTTGATACAGATTAATATTTGAAGTTGCCCAAAAAATAGAGTAATTGTGGACAAGACAAATTTGGGACAACTTAGTGTTTTAAATATTTATGAATATTCCATTGTTGAATTAAGTAATAATTTTTACATATTATTCCTCCAGATGTTGTCTAGCTTATATATAAATTTGAGGTTAATTGGATCATGACATGGTTTTCATCGAAATTGAAAATGGAGATGACACATAGTAAAAGTATTATACTTGGTATTCTTGCTTGTTAACATGAATGCTTAAGATATATACATTATAGTTGAGCATGATATATGGAAAGAGTGGTTATATGGATTTCTCTAATTATACTTATATGTTGAAATAACTTAGTGAATGGTTGGAAAGGCATTTTGCATATTAGGATGCTTGTATGAGATTGTAGAGGGGGCTTGCAGCTCAGCGTGGCAGCTCAAGCGTGGCAGCTTGGGGAGGCAGCCCAACGTGGCAACTCATATTTTAGCTTGTGGTTTTAATCACATCGTACTTTCATTATTGATTTCTGTAAGCTTTAACGATTGTAATGACGTAACGATAATAATTGTAGGGTTTGTATGAGGTCAAACGGTACTTGCGAGAGACCAGGCTTGGCAGGGCCTGGGAGAGCTTTCATGCTCTATCGAATGACCTCACTGTGGGAACTTTAGAGGGACCTGGTTTGGAGGATTGAGAAGTAAGGCACCGTTGGGGCTTGTCCTGACCATCTTAGATACACCTGGTAAAACACCGAAGGACCCTGACCGTGGAACCTCAAGTGGAGCAGCTTGGAGTTCCATCGGGCATTAAGTTATGGACCAAACGACCCTCTACTTAATGTCACATCTACTGTGGGTGATGTCACTAGCCACCTAAACGTTGTCAGACATGCACTTGAGTAAACCACTGTGGTATTTGGGGCTGTCAGGCAGTTGGTGAGCCACCTCTGCGACAACAACCCCCTGACACACAGTGGATAGGCAAAAGGCATGTCTTGGCATTTAATGTTTATGGCATAAAGACAACTAGTGCATCAGGCATTTAATGTTGTGACATAAAGTATGAGGGATGTCTTTCATAGTCTTTAATGACTGAGTTACCTCGGGGGTGGTGTGGGGGGGCTATTTAAGGACCCCAACCACCTTTGAGGAGAGGATCCTGTTTTTTGGAGGATTAAAAAGAGTTATTGCAAACTAGAGAGCTCATTTTGACTCACCATTGTCATTTATTACGAAGCTTTTAATATTGGACAGAGATTCTTGAGGGTGTTTGGTGTGTTTCTACCTGCCTATCAGGGTGTAACTAGGGTGCTTACTTCTCCCTCCCTCTAGCTAGGCCACTTCTAAAGGTCCATTAGCATGACCTGAGTTATACACGAGAGATTTGAGAGTTTAAACTGAGTTCATCTTCATTGAGTTTTGTGTGTGCATTTCCTATAATTAGTCTAGGGTGTTGGCTAATTTAACTTGTGATTACCATACTCAATAGGGGTTACGCCTCCATATATATAATCTAAAGTACCCTCTTACATTTGGCGACTCTGCTGGGGAGGCATCCTTCTAGAGAAGGAGTATGGCGCAGGATAACGCTACTAGAAGACTCAATTTTGATGACATACAGCATAATGAAGAACAGGCTGCGAGGGAGCAGGAGGCCCTAAGAGATGGGGCTCCTCGGGGAGAGGTACCGCTGGCTCCAATAACGATAGGCGTCCCAGGGGCTGCACAACCTTCCACGAGCGTAGGGCTGGGACCTGCCCAGATGGCGCTCCTCATGAGCAAATTTTACGAGTTTTTGCAAACCCCAGTAGCTTCCACTATGCTGGGAGGATTGGAGACTAGTGCCTTCGTGACACCAGGAGTGGCCCCAGGGGCCCCACCAGGGGCAGGCATTACGGGAGCGGTACCAGCAAGTGTACCCTCTGTTATGAATCCCACTAGGGGTGGCTCGGGAGTTTCAACGGCACAACCGATAACGTTCGCTCCGGTTCCAACGAGCGCTCAACCGTCTGCTCCGTT
This sequence comes from Sambucus nigra, assembly GCA_949130495.1. Lineage (NCBI taxonomy): Eukaryota > Viridiplantae > Streptophyta > Magnoliopsida > Dipsacales > Adoxaceae > Sambucus > Sambucus nigra. Next base: position 247,849,631 of record OX422210.1, read on the forward strand.
GCAGATGGCCCCAGTAGCCTCGCCCTTGGAAGAGATGAGAAAAGAGATGCAGAAGGAGATGCTGAAGTTCATGCAGTCTTCCTCGCAGGCCGTAGGCGAGGTGGCTGCGGTCTACGATGACTTTCGAACACCTTACCCCCAGGAGTACAACGACGAACCCTACCCGAAGGACTATATTCCCCTTACCTTTGAAAAATACTCAGGGAAGGGTGGGAACCCGAAGGAACACATTAAGCGTTTCGTTGAACACTTGGGGGCGCATTGCAATGACAAAAAGCTTAGGCTGAGGGAGTTTTCCAAATCCCTGACTGATAAAGCCTACACTTGGTACTCTCACCTGCCTCCCAACAGTGTCTCCACGTGGGAGGAGATGCACGTGTTGTTTGTCCGAAAGTTCTTCTTGGCAGAAGATGAGTTCACACTAACCCAACTTGGAAGGGAGAGGCAAAGGCCAGGGGAGGAGGTAGTGGCCTATATCCGAAGGTTTAGGGAAAGGTCCCTCGACGCGAGGGAAGAAGCTAAGGAGGCCAGGTTATTACAAATTTGCGCTGAGGGATTACTTCCTGAGTATATCTGTCACCTGATCAATCAGACACGCGAGGGAACTTTTTCAGCTTTCTTAAAATCTGCAAGAAACATATCGTTGGTGGTGCGACCTAGCCCGGTAGTAGCCCCCATGATGTTCAGACAGACGATACAACCCATCGGGGGAAGGACTCAGGCCCCACGGGTAGGATATGTCGAGAGAGAAGATGGGGGCAAGGCTCAGAGGAAGGACAACAAAAGAAAGTTCGGAAGGGATAGAGAAGACCCGCCATCGTTGCCTTGTACGGTGGAGGAGGCTATGAGTTGATATAACGCAATGGTCCAAGGCGGAACGGTTTACGAGCCAAAAGGCGTCCCGGTAGAGGAGCCCGACGTGGCAACTAGGGCCAATCCCAAATATTGTCAGGTTCATCGAAAGGTCCAGCATCCAACAGAAAGCTGCTTCACGCTGCGAAGAATCATAGACAAGTACGTGAAGGCGGGAACGCTGCAAATTCCCCCACAAAACGTTAACAATAACCCGCTCCCGGCGTATGGGGCCAATGTTGTGACGACCTATGATAAGGAGGCAGAGCGAGAGGGGAGAGGGGCAACGATGGAGTTCGATAAAGCACTGGAGTATTGCACTAGGGGAATGGCTAACGTAGTTCTGGCGTATGATGAAGCAAGTGCTAGGGACGTAGAAGACGCCTATAGCGTTGAGGGCGAGGAAACGGGTCCAGTCATAGAGTATAGCGCAGTTTCAAAATCCCCAAAGTTCGCTTGGTTCTTCGATCAAGTGGGGATACCAAAGGAGAGGAGACTGGAAATAACTCCGGCGATCCTTGACATCGCGAAGAAGGACGCGGTTCCCTCGCTGAAATGGAGGGGACCCATGGCGAGGCTGGTGAAAAAGTTCCTATCAGAGGTGACCTTCAGCGATGCAGATAGAGCTGTAAGGTTCCCTCATAACAGGCCCTTGTATGTGACGACCAGCATCAACGGGGTTAGTTTTGCAAGAACGCTTATGGATGGGGGTGCTTCCATCAACATTATGCCGATCAACTCCTTCCACGCAGCTGATATCCCAGAAGAAAGGTTGGTCCCCATGCCTCTGGTAATCTCAGGGTATGACAACCAATCTTCCAAATCCATTGGGTATGTGAATGTGGGAATTGTAATGGGAAATCTGAGTTCCCACATCAAGTTCCATGTAATAGAAAGTGCAACTTCCTATCATTTACTAATAGGAAGAGTATGGATGCACAATCAAGGTTTAGTTCCTTCAACATATCATCAATGCGCCAAGGCGAATGTCAAAGGAACAGAAGTGACCATTAGGGCTACAGAAAGGCCTTTTGCTATCGAGGAAGCTCACTTTGTAGATGCGGCCTTTTATACGGAGTTGGAGGAGGATGCTCGAGTCCTAACGAGAAGAATGGAGGGGGCATGGGTTCCCTCGATCAGAGATAGAATGGGGCCTCTGAACGAGCAAGGCAAAGAATCCGCGAGTAACGAAGGGGTGAGGGCCGAAGAAACCCATCAGGTGATCCCTCGACCCCAAGGTACTACGAAGCAGCTCAAAAACAAAGTAAAGCTTAGAATGGATCCTGTGGAGCATGAGGTCCAACGGCAAAGCGTGCTGAGTCGCTTTTCAGGGGGAAGAATCGCTGAGGCTTCGAGAGAAAGAAAGAGGAAGGTCGTGGCAACAGTCACCAACAGTCAATGCAAGAAGGTGGTCACTGAAGAGGGGAAGGTGGTATACCGTTTATAACGATGTGAGCGGGCGGCCGAAGAAACCGAGGATGGGGCTGACCCGTTATATGAGTGCTTCTTGGTAGATCAACAGGGACAGTGTATGGTGATAGACAACTCCAACATACAGGAGTTCGTGGAGGAGGTCGCCGAAGAACCGGACTACATGGCAAATCAACCGAAGCCTCAGGCACAAGAGTTGGAGCAGTTGAACCTGGCAGGAGAAGGGGAAGACCCAAGGCCCATCTTCATCGCGAAGGATCTCGGTAAGGAGAAACGAGAAGCCTTGGTTGGGCTAATCCGGGAGTTCATAGATGTCTTTGCATGGAAGTATACCGAAATGGAAGGGCTTGATGAGGAAGTGAGCTGCCACAAGTTAAACGTGATGCCTTCAGCCATCCCGGTAAAGTAGTCAACAAGGACTTATAAACCTGAGTTGGACTTGAAAATTAAGGAAGAGGTTCAGCGTTTGTTGGCAGCAGGATTCATCAAACCCATACAGCATCCCCTTTGGCTATCTAGCATTGTGCCAGTAGGAAAAAAGGACAAGAATCAAATAAGGATCTGTGTGGATTTTAGAGATTTGAACAGGGCTTGCCCCAAAGATGAGTTCCCTCTATCCTCCATTGATAGCTTGATAGATGCCACGGCTGGGCACGTGATGTATAGCTTTATGGATGGGTACGTAGGGTACAACCAGATCAAGATGGACCCCGTGAACGCAGAGAAAACGGCATTCAGAACCCCGTTAGGCAATTTCATGTACAAAGTAATGCCGTTTGGACTTAAGAACGCGGGAGCTACTTATCAAAGAACAATGATGGCCATTTTTCACGATTTCCTCCACAAATTTATAGAATTCTATGTGGATGATTTGGTCATCAAATCGAAGGAGGAGTCCCACCTAAACGACTTAAAGAAGGTGTTTACTCGATGTAGGAAGTATAAACTAAGGATGAACCCATTGAAGTGCGTCTTCGGAGTAACATGTGGGAAGTTTCTAGGCTTTGTGGTTGATCGACAAGGGGTGCAGATGGACCAGGATAAACAACGCGCGATCTTAGAAATGCCGTACCCAAGAACGGCGAAGGAGCTGAAAAGTTTCCTCGGTAAAGTCTCCTACCTTAGAAGATTTGTACCAGGATTGGCCGAGGTAACACACCCGTTGATGCAGCTGCTGCGAAAGAACACAAAGTTCAGGTGGGAAAAGGATCACCAGGAGTCTCTCGATGAGTTGAAGAGGCTTCTCGTTTCACCACAAATCATGGTTCCTCCACAGGCAGGAGTACCGTTGCAGCTGTACCTCACCTCCACTACAAGGTCCGTTGGAGCTTTGCTGGCACAGGAGATCGACGGGCAAGAACGGCCAGTGTATTACCTCAGCAGGATCATACATGGGCCAGAGATTAGATATAGCAGCCTAGAAAGGCATTGTTTGGCCTTGGTCTTTGTAGCACAAAAACTTAGACATTATATGCTGTCTTTTACAATTCATATTGTAACTAGATGTGATCCTATTAAGTATTTGTTGGCTAGAACTATCTTGATTGGCAGGGCAGCCAGGTGGTTCCTTATTCTCTCCGAATATGATTTAAAGTGTGTGGTTCCTCGTGCTATCAAGAGCCAGGCGTATGCTAATCTGTTGGCGATCTTCCCATCAGGAACGTTTGAACCACCTAAAGAAGACATTCCGGGAGACGACTTACAGGCCAATTATCTGGATGCAACCGATGAGGAATGGACGATGCAATTCGATGGGTCTTCGGCAGGAAAAAAAGGAGGGGCAGGGGTCATCCTTTCAAAAGGAGCGGAGGAGATTTGTCTGTCCTACAAACTAGATTTCCCTTGCTCCAATAACGAAGAAGGATACGAAGCGTTGGTACTAGGGTTGTTAGAGGCTCTTCGAAGGGGAATTCGTTCACTCTGCATCAAGGGTGACTCGAACTTAGTAATTCAGCAAGTTAACGGAGAATATGCGTTGAAGCACATGAGTTTGGCACCGTACAGGACGATCATTCAAAGGCTCCTCAGCCAGTTCCATCGGACCGAAATTAGAAGACATCCCAGAATGATGAACCGTCATCCAGACGCTTATGCCACTATTGCTCAAAAGATGGTCATGAGGAGCGATACGACTATTGTTACGATCCAACGAAGAACAGCTCCTTCGGTGGTACAGTCAATACTACCGATGGAGGGAGACGCGGATTGGAGAGGAGAGGTCAGGAAGCAACTAGAGTCTGGCGAGGGAGCTATGGGACTCAGAGAGTTAGCCCAATACTTTACAAACCAGGGAAATCTTTACTTCAGAAATGCAGGGGGATGGTTATCAAGATGCATTGGGACAGAGGAGGCAGAGCGGAGGTTGAAGAAAACACATGAGGAGCACTGCGAAACAACTGAGATACCTCTTTATAGGAGAATTCAAAGAGGGGGATATTTTTGGCCTAAAATGAAACAGGATGCGGCAGAACTACAACGGAATTGTGATAAGTGTCAGCTATTTTTCGAAGCAGCTGAGTGCCATTTCATTGAAGCCCAAACAGACTGGAGGCAGCCCTATATCGACTTTATTCAGGATGGAATTGTCCCAACAGAGAAAATGGATGCGATGGGACTAAGGCGAAGGGCCCCGAGGTTCTATATCCAAGAGGGGCAGCGTTATCGAAGGGGGTACTTCAACAGGCCATTGCGTTGCATTACAAAAGAAGAAGCAACTGAGGTCCTCAAACAAGCCCATGACCCAGCTCACATGGGAGGGGCCAAGTTATATGATCAGCTGATGACGTTGGGGTATTATTGGCCAACGATGGAGAAAGACTCCGCCGAATTTGTCCGAAAATGCAAGGCTTGCCAGCTTCATGGAAATATGATCCATGCCCCATCGGTGGACTTACACTCTCTGGCAACGCCTTATCCTTTCCACACTTGGGCGTTCGACCTCGTGGGGGCGATACATCCTTCGTCGAGGGGCAAGATATGGATACTGGTAGCAACGGAGTGCTTTACAAAATGGGCTGAAGCAATACCACTTAGAAGGGCAATGGCTGGGGTAGTGAGTAGCTTCATCAGAGAGTATATCATTTGCCGTTTTGGGATCCCAAAGGTTATTCTCTCAGATAATGGGACTCCCTTCGTCAACTCAGAAGTAACGATGCTCACAGACAAGTACTCCATTGTTCATCACACTTCAACGGTGGCATACCCGAAGGGGAATGGTCAGGCTGAAGCAACTAACAAAACTCTGGTTAATATCTTGTCTAAAACGATGGAGGACTTTCCAGGATCGTGGGATGACAAGATACCAACAGTGTTGTGGGCCTATCGAACGACGAAGAGGAAGCCCATAGGGTACACTCCGTTCTCCCTGGTCTATGGGGCTGAGGCAATTCTTCCAGTGGAGTTGGAAGTTCCCTCGGCTCGATACGCCTTGCGAAGCAGAATGCTCCCTCAGAACAGGCATGTGCAGTTAGAGGCATTAGATGAACACAGAGACAACGCGGTGCAACATTTTCAAATGTATACAAAGCAGCTCTCTAGGGCATATGACAACATGGTAAGACCAAGGAGGTTCGTGGAGGGAGATCTCATTTTGAAGGCAGCAGTGAAACACATTAGGGGACTTCCTCTGCCAAAGTTCGCAGCCAATTGGGAGGGACCTTTCATCGTGAACGAAGCTCATGATTCAGGTTATTGCCTAATTTCTAAGTTGGATGAAGATAGGCCATTCAAAATTAACAATAAATGGCTAAAAGTATATCATGTGTAGACAGTTAGTTTGTACCATCGATGTATCGGGTCTCTTTATTATGAATATACAAGTTTTATTGAGGATGTGAAGTATAGACATTGATATATGAAAACAGGCATAACTCAGAGATAAATTGAAAAATGTACATTCTTTCATTCATTAAAGAAGAGAGCATTACAAGCAAAATGGGGAACTACTGCCCAAGAATTACATGAATGAAAGAAAGAAAATATGTACAGGAGTTTTTACTATCCTAAGAGAAACCACAGATCCGGGGAAGAGAAAAAATCCCCAGGAAGGCCCGAAGAAGCTGATACAAAGGAATTTTGAGCGTTGACAGCAACCTCTAGCCTGGTTTGCACCTGGGCGCGTTCAATAAGGAGCCTTTCCCGTTTTAGCTTGGCCAAACGCAGAGCTTCTTCGGCATTCGTTACTCCTTCATCCGCCGATTCCAAAAGAGGTGCCAGCTCAGCTAACTTAGCCTCCTCAGCCCGTTGGTCCTCCTGGTGCTTTATCAGCACTTCCCTCTGGCCGATCAGTTGCTGGTTCTTCAAGGTCTTTAGATGCGTTATAAGCCAGTCAAAACGGAAACCATCACGCCCCAACTCCTTCAGAAAACCTAGAAATTGGTTGAGAAGGGATCTGGTAACACTGGCAGTGGGGGCACTAGCAATTTCAGCAACAACGATCGCCATGCCTTGCAGCCTGTGACTCATCACATGAATATTTGAGCGCAGGCAATCCGGTGTGAAGGTCTCAGGATGGCAATCCACCAATTGTTCAATCACCAGCCGATGGTTGATGGGCATTTGAGGAGATTGCCTAAGCACCATGAGGCAGAACGAGTGAGGAGCTAGGTCGGGAAGAGGGACCTCACACCCAGATTCGCTCTCGACTGCAGCGCCAGTCGTAGAACCTCGATCATCATGAATTGAGTTTTCCGAAGCATCAGGTTCTCAGAAGGGCGAGCCTACAGGTGAGAGGACTGGGGGCGAATCTTCCCGAGCAACCTGAAAAGAAAAGCCCAAATAAGGAAATGAAAAATCTTAGCAAGTGTTTTCGTTGTTAAGTCACCGTTATAAGGTGAAGTTTGTGAAAAAAAAAAACTTAACAAGTGTTTTCGTTGTTAAGTCACCATTATAAGGTGGAGTTTGTGAAAAAACTTAGCAAGTGTTTTCGTTGTTAAGTCACCGTTATAAGGTGGAGTTTGTGAAAAAACTTAGCAAGTGTTTTCGTTGTTAAGTCACCTTTATAAGGTGGAGTTTGTGAAAAAAACTTAGCAAGTGTTTTCGTTGTTAAGTCACCATTATAAGGTGGAGTTTGTGAAAAAACTTAGCAAGTGTTTTCGTTGTTAAGTCACCGTTATAAGGTGAAGTTTGTGAAAAAAAATCTTAACAAGTGTTTTCGTTGTTAAGTCACCGTTATAAGGTGGAGTTTGTGAAAAAACTTAACAAGTGTTTTCGTTATTAAGTCACCGTTATAAGGTGAAGTTTGTCAAAAAAAAAAAAAAAACTTAACAAGTGTTTTCGTTGTTAAGTCACCGTTATAAGGTGGAGTTTGTGAAAAAACTTAACAAGTGTTTTCGTTGTTAAGTCACCGTTATAAGGTGAAGTTTGTCAAAAAAAAAAAAAAACTTAACAAGTGTTTTCGTTGTTAAGTCACCGTTATAAGGTGGAGTTTGTGAAAAAAACTTAACAAGTGTTTTCGTTGTTAAGTCATCGTTACAAGGCGGAGCTTAAGAACAATCTTGTGAAAAAATCATCAGATGGAGATAACGGGAAAGATAGTAAGAAAAACATACCTCAGTCACAACGGGAACAGTTGAGGCAGCCACAGGGACAGGAACCGTTGCGGGCGCGATTATTGCCTCAGATGGCATAACGGGGTCCCTGGGCGCAGAAGCCTCCACCCTTGTCCAAACCTGATCACCCGTATAGGGCACAAGGGCCAGCATATTGGGATCATCATGAGAAGACACTGGGCCCTCAAACAAAGCCACGGCAGGAGGGGGTGTAAACACACCAACCTGGGACCTCACTACGGGAGTTGATGCAAGATCAGGAGACAACTGTGCGCAAAGCCAAGTGTTAGAAAAGAAGAATGGGCACAGAAATTATGAAGAAATACCTTGACGTCTTACTTACCTCGGTTAGGGTGCTAAACAAGGGAATGACAGATGGGGGCCCTAGCAGCACCGTTGGAAGAAGAATGCTTGCCAACAACGCGGACACTTCCACCTGGGATACCCAACACATATCACAATTCAGTAAGCCAAAAATGACAAGAGTATGACCGAAAGGACTACAACAAACAAATTATAGATCTCATCATACCTCGGGCTCATTCTCTACCACAAGTACAATGGGCAGAGGAAACTCAGGGGAGGCCTGTGACTCAGAAGGGACAAAGGAGGTTATCTCGGGCTGTGCCACTTCGGGCAAGATTACCACTTCCGGCGAGGAATCACTTGCATGATCAATGTCATCACCTCCCATAAGAACTTCCCTCGCGCGTTGACTGGCTCCACGGCGAGAATACGTGAGCCCCGTCATGGGGGAACGGGGAGGAGTCACATCGGTATGAGGTCCACCAAAGCGCCCCCCCACAAAACGGCTCACGGGAGGACTGGAAGGGTCTGGGTTTTCTATTTCAACCCCCTGCAAAACAGTTGTCAAAGAAAGGGGGGAGGGATAAGTATACACACAAGCAAAGACAGTCATCCTCAAGCAAAAAAGGGATAATAATTAAGTCAGCAATGCATACCTCCGATTCAGAAGGAGAACGAGAGGGCACAACCACGGGCGAAGTGGGAGGAGTGGCAGCAATTAAGGGGGCAGAGGTTGATTGCACCTCAGGGGTCAGGCGTACTTCAGGAGTCCGTTTCTTCTGGGACTTGGTGCCCAGAGTCTTCTTTCTCGAGCTAGCTGCACTAATGCTGACGCCTTGAGGAACCCAGGAACTCTTCCTCTTTTTGGCCGTTGGCTCTGAAGGATCCACCACCACCGTGGGGAAAGCAGCGGGGGAAGGGGCAACGACCACATGCCGTTGATACTCAGCATGTATTCGGTCCAGTTCTGCCTGGGCCTCCTTCCTCACACGCTCAGCCATCTCAGCAGGCATGGGAGGAGGAACGGATGCTATAGGAAGAGCTGCCACGGGAGTTTGGGGCTTCTGGGACTTCGACTTTGATTTCGATGTCCCACTCTTGGCCGTTCTTGCTTTCTTAGCAAGAGGTTGAGAAGCCCCCTCATCGGTAGTAGCTGCAGCAGAGGGGGCAGCCTTCTTTGCAGCAGCAGTTTTTGACTTAGGCGTGGCAACTGGGACCATGGCACAAAGTGGGGGAAGCTCCTTGGGAGGTGCTTTGTGGGTTGAACTTAGAGGGAACTCTATCCCAAGCACAGAGTTGCCCTTTAGCCCCAACTCTAGGGCAGAAAATGAGCAAACAGGAGGGTACACTGGCTCTTGCTCGATGAACTTAGCAATTTTAGCTAGTTGTCTTGGCCAATATTTGGTGGCAAAAAGAGGGGTCACATCCCCACGCCTAGTAATACTAGGAATGGTGACACGCCCAGCCATTGCTGAGGATATCCCCCACGCAGCAGTTGAAGAAAACAACGAACATGCCTCGCCAAAGGAGACTTTGGGGTTTGATGATTGGAAAACTGGACGTGGCACCCCCTGGTCAAACCCAAACTGACGGCTGCATCGGTTGGGGTTGTAATGCTCGCTCGAGTATCCCCACTCGGTGTATGAGGGCAGATATCCAGGAGACAGAAGAAGAACTACGGCCAGCGAGGGGTCCTCGATGTCAGGAGAGGGATCCCGTATCATTCTGGCATCAGGATGAAAAAACTTACAAGTGTGAAAAAAGGCCTCTTCTTGATAAGGCCTCATAACGAAGCTCTCAAAACGGTCAATCACTGAAATCAACTCCTTTCGGCTTTGCCTCTTATGGTAAATAAAGGACCGAGGAGGCAGAATCCATTCAGCCGAAGGAGGTCTGCTGGACTTGGCCGCTACGGCAGGAAAGCGGAAGTAAAGAAAGCTAGTCAGAAGCACACTATTGGCAAAATTGGCCAAGTTATAAGGACCAATAGAGCGTTCCATGTCGAATAAAGTCCTGTCTAACCAGGTGTACAAGGATCCCAGGGCAATTGCAGCCAGGGGAAGCTTTATGCCTCGAGCTAGGCGAAGGGACAGGTTGATGAGGTCTCTTCGGGGCTGATCATTAGGCTTGCCCGTCAAAAAGAAACGGGACAAAATCACAAGAATGTAAGCGGGAAGCTCCAACGATGTACCTTGACCAGGGGCAGTTGATGAAGAGCTGCCTTCGCTGGAACTCTGGAAGAAATAGTTGATCAGGGGAGAAAAAGTAGCTTTGTTGGAAGAGCCGATGCAGCTTCGGCATATGCGATCCAACTCCGAACGATCCGCAGTCTCTTGAGCATCAAGAGCTTCATCGGTGTAGGGCTCATGGCCTGTTGCATCGAGGCCCAAGAGCTCACACACATCCTCCAGAGTTATGGTAAACTCACCCCAGGCAGCAATGAACGTATGAGTATCCACGTTCCATCGAGAGATCAAGACAGGAAGGGCAGCATTGTTCTTTGAAATGGTGAACTCACCAAACCATTTAGCCCGTTCCAGTCCAATCTTGGTAAGAATATCAGCATAGGAACTCTGCATGTGAGAGTTCCAGGCAGCAAAGTGGGCAGGGGATCCCCCGGGTGCTTCGAAATCAATGTGGGACCATGGAAAGTCCCCTCGCTCTAAGCGAAATCTCAGAGTTCCTTGTGGGGGCAAAAATCCCCACTTAGACACCTCTTCGTCTTCATCACCCAGCAACAGGGCGTCAAACTTGGAGGAAAAGCAAACAGCCTTACAGGCAACAGCAAAGCCATCACCCTCCCCAAAAACGGGAGAGCGACGGTAAAATCTCAGCTGCTCTTGGCGAGCAGCACCCTGGGCGGAGGCAGCAGTGGTGGTGGCAGACGGAACACTGGTGGCAGAAATGGTGGGGTTGCTTGAAGACGCCATGGCAGAAATGGTGCTTGAAGCCGTAACAAAGATGGTTTTGAGAAAAAAGGGATTGAAGGCAACACTGGAGACGAACGATCACAAGTAGTGTTATAACTCTCTACAACAATGGCGTATCTCTCTCTCTCTCTCTCTTATAAGAACAGAAGCGATAGTCTGAGGAAAGAAGATAACAATGAAGTAAGGAAATAAGTGAAGAAGAAAGAAGAAGTAGAAACCGACCCTTTAGGCCCACGTGGTTAAGGTTCAAAGTATTTTGAAAAATGGCTGTTGAGACTTTCGAGTTTGGCGTTTAGATTTTCCCACCCTCGCACGTGCACGGCCGCCTGTAATCATTTCACAAGAACACGTGGCACTTCGGAAAGTGCTGTGACAGTTGAAAAGACAACGCACGTCACTAATGAAATGATGCATAGAGAACAGGAAGCGTTGCCTTCCTCAGCAAGTTTGAGTTTTGGCGCCAATCTCCTTGTCAGACTTATCCAACGGAGCCACAACGAAGAAGATGTTCCAACGGTTACACAAAGAAAAATCCATCAAGATGAGCAATTTCGTGCAGACATTTCTTGTCCCAATAAATCTCTCCACGAGGGGGCAAATGTAGAGGGGGCTTGCAGCTCAGCGTGGCAGCTCAAGCGTGGCAGCTTGGGGAGGCAGCCCAGCGTGGCAACTCATATTTTAGCTTGTGGTTTTAATCACATCGTACTTTCATTATTGATTTCTGTAAGCTTTAACGATTGTAATGACGTAACGATAATAATTGTAGGGTTTGTATGAGGTCAAACGGTACTTGCGAGAGACCAGGCTTGGCAGGGCCTGGGAGAGCTTTCATGCTCTATCGAATGACCTCACTGTGGGAACTTTAGAGGGACCTGGTTTGGAGGATTGAGAAGTAAGGCACCGTTGGGGCTTGTCCTGACCATCTTAGATACACCTGGTAAAACACCGAAGGACCCTGACCGTGGAACCTCAAGTGGAGCAGCTTGGAGTTCCATCGGGCATTAAGTTATGGACCAAACGACCCTCTACTTAATGTCACATCTACTGTGGGTGATGTCACTAGCCACCTAAACGTTGTCAGACATGCACTTGAGTAAACCACTGTGGTATTTGGGGCTGTCAGGCAGTTGGTGAGCCACCTCTGCGACAACAACCCCCTGACACACAGTGGATAGGCAAAAGGCATGTCTTGGCATTTAATGTTTATGGCATAAAGACAACTAGTGCATCAGGCATTTAATGTTGTGACATAAAGTATGAGGGATGTCTTTCATAGTCTTTAATGACTGAGTTACCTCGGGGGTGGTGTGGGGGGGCTATTTAAGGACCCCAACCACCTTTGAGGAGAGGATCCTGTTTTTTGGAGGATTAAAAAGAGTTATTGCAAACTAGAGAGCTCATTTTGACTCACCATTGTCATTTATTACGAAGCTTTTAATATTGGACAGAGATTCTTGAGGGTGTTTGGTGTGTTTCTACCTGCCTATCAGGGTGTATCTAGGGTGCTTACTTCTCCCTCCCTCTAGCTAGGCCACTTCTAAAGGTCCATTAGCATGACCTGAGTTATACACGAGAGATTTGAGAGTTTAAACTGAGTTCATCTTCAGCGAGTTTTGTGTGTGCATTTCCTATAATTAGTCTAGGGTGTTGGCTAATTTAACTTGTGATTACCATACTCAATAGGGGTTACGCCTCCATATATATAATCTAAAGTACCCTCTTACAGAGATAATGTCTGAGATTAAAGAAGCATAAAATCAATATATATGCTTCTAAGATTATTTGAGATTTCTAACGTGGATTGGATTAATAGGAAAGAGGCTGAGGATTCAAAGGCACCAGAGTAATTGGTGTGGATTTATAGTCTTATGTAACTAAGGTGAGTGTGAATATGAGTTTGAATTGCATGTTAGTATGAAAATGCGATTTATGGTAAATTCCTTAATGGGAGACCCCCGGGGGGGGGGGGGGGGGGGATAAGCCAGGGAATTCAGGCTTCAAGGCCGTGAAGTTGTGTGATATAAGTCCCATTGTTGTCTAACTCAACACTGTAATTGTGTACTTTAAGGTGTAAAATGTTGAATATAAAACCCCCACTGTGGGCTTTATGAAAGGGGTTTATGGTCGAGAAAGGGAATGATATATTGTATGCATATTTACTTGTTTTTAAATCATGCATAACTGACACTGAAATGTGTGTGGGTGAGTACATTCACTAGGCAATTGCCTAATATAGTTTATGTTTAGCATTTTAGGTTATTAATGTCCATTGTCAGTGTTATGTCGGGAGGGATAAGTAAAGATGACGAGAGACTTAAGAGTCTTGTTTTAGGATTCGAATTAACTTATGGTGTATACATTTAGTAATGATACATAAGTAGTTACTTTGACGTGCATATGCTAGTGTCAGTTAGAATTTAAAGTTGAGAAATTGGTGGAATATTTGGTGTCTAAGGATATTGTGTATTTATACATGTTTGGCACTCTTGTTTAAATTACAATATATGTTATGATATTTATATATTATGATATATTAGCAGGCTTATTGGGCTAGTTTTACAAATAGTTTGAATTTTGCACTCTGATAATTATATGATAGTAATGCATTATGGGATTAATTATGGTTTAATATCACTCATCATGTTATTATATTATATATTAGTTTATTAATGGAGGCGTGTGTGACAACCTTTGGTATCAGAGCCTAGGTTTCTACAAGGCATGGTCAAATTTTTCATGTTTTGGGAAGTGCTTATGAATTTAAGCACTCAATGGATAATGGAGAGTGTGTTTGGGAATCAAGAGTGAAGGTTTCGAGAGAGTGATGGGGTGTATTTGTGAGTTTTGCTAACAATATGCATAAATAACTGTTGTGTGTGAAAAAAGGTAATATGAGAAATGCAGGGAAAGAAGTGGATTTTGAGTACCCATAGGTTGTGAAAAAAATGGGAGATAATATTTTGTTCGATAACATGTACATTGTTTTATATTTAAGCAAATGTGTTTATAATATCTGATTAAATGTAAGTTATATACAAATAGAAATGTCAAAATTTAATATGCAATGAATTGGATTGAAGGATATGAGAAGAAAATATGTGTTCAATAAATTAGTATTGATAAAGCGTGAATTGAATAACGAGTAAGGAAATATATTAATATTGATAAATATTTGATGTGTATTCAATTATGAATTGAATGATATGCATGTACGTGGAACTAAATATAGTTATAAGTGGTTAAATATTATTTGAATGATAAAGTTAAGGTATGTAAAAGAGCAAGCGTGCTAAGATTACAAAGCAATGGGTTTTAATTTGTGTAAAATGCAAGAAGTAGTAAGTTATTACATATCGAGATTGTCTGAATCTAATACGATTTATTATGCATAAATTGCGGGAATAGTATATTAGTGTGATTATTTTTAGTATTAGTTATTACTTAATGAGTATTCATCATTTATGAGGATATCATGGTAAGGTAATGACAGATTTAATTGCTTAAATCACATTTAAAGAGAATGTGGCCGGGTTAAAGAGAGATTTTCTAATTAAAACCATGGTTAGAAATTATGATATGATATTTACTTATGTATGAGTGGAACATGTAACATGAATATATGGTTTATAAAACTTGCATGATAAAACTATGAAAATATGAATGCGTGCAAGTTGTAAGTGGGGGAATATGGTGGTACAATAAGTTGGATTAATATGTATGATACTAATTAAATAATGAGAGTTTTATAAAGTGAAGTGGCTAATATTGCTTGAAAGCTAAAACATTGTGAAAGTAAATGCGCCATAGGTTTTGTACCGAAACACCACCAATTTTTAATTTTTCACAATTTTAATGAACTTTGCAACAAAACAAAACCAAAGCATTGTGTTAGACAGTTTTGTAAATTTTAGTATTTACCTAAGAATATATTTAGATGGGTATAAGCAAGAATAGAATAATCAAACCACAACACGACGATGTACGTGGAAAACCCACAATGGGAACAACCTCGGACGGCCCAGCCACACAAGTCCACTACAATATAGGTCTATTTAGAAGTACAACTTATACTTACTCACAAACTCGATGCCTTATAGCCTTGATGCACTTCCTCGTTCCTTGTAACTTTATTCACAACGTTGTCGAACGCCTTCCAACAGTCACACACCACAGGTGCATTATCATGTCTTGATATCCCACCAATCTTACTTATGTCTTGATCAGTCAAGCCACCGCTCAACACAAATACGATTTCCATTGCTTGAAATACTCACAGTATGAAGAGCAAACATATATGGTGCAATACATAAAATATCTCAAACATACATATAGATGTAGGATTCTTGGCTCTCAAACTTGGGTGTAAACTAGTTTGGGAGGCTAAAGATTTATCTTGAAAAAATGTTTTCACAAGACACCTTCATGAAAATTGATGTCAGACCTGAGTATTTATAGAAAACACGAATTTTGAGGTGAAATATTTTTCAAGGCAACTCTTTCGAAAGAAAACCTTATCTCGTTCGAGCCAACAAAAACCTCATTCGAATGAACATCCTAATCTTGCTCTAACCATCTTCGAACGATATACCTTTGATTAATAGAAATTCCTCATTTGATGTTCGTTTGAAGGTCGTTCTAACGACATTCACATCTCGTTCGAACGAACTTTATAAACTCATTCGAATGAGCTAAAACCAAAAATATTTTTCTTTCAAAAACATTTTACAAAAAGGTCTCTAACAACCTTTATAAAATAACACCCAAACGTATCCAGGGATCAAACAATAATATGAATTCATGCTTCCATTGAGATCCTTCGAATGTTAAAGATGAAAACTCGACACACAATCCAATGTAACCTTGCTGTCATTTTACCTTTGTCGCATAGTCGTCAATTACACATCGTAGGCTTAAGGACACACAACTCAAGTCCTAACATATGACTCAAACAAGTTTTGTCCAAACACATAATAAAGGCAATATATAAAAATTGACTCGATTAAAAAATTTGTCCTTACAAATCTCCCCCTTTGGCTATTCCAGGATAAAACTTAAAAAAAAACTACGGGTCTTCAAGCTCATTAAGACTCAAGCTCCAACCACAAAAAGAATTTTTTTACAGATGCTTGATCGACACAAACTTGAGTATCTTTGCTCTTGGGTAAATCTTTGCCTCATTGCTGTTAATCTACACCCTTAAGGACACCTTTAAATTCAAATAGAATATAACAATATATAAATTGCATATGAAAAACCCTCCCCTTTGTCTAACCATCTCTACCTAAGAAAGGACGTTTCTTCCTAAGATAAATAACTCCCACACTAAAAGAGTTAAATACCATTCCTGTCCCTTTTTTTTCCAGGAATAGACAAAGAATAAGGTGCACAATAATAAAATATTTCTCCCCAATAAAACCAAATCACCCCATAAGTGAAGAATGGGTATCACATGGAATATATATATATATATATATACCATTCCTGTCCCTTTTTTTTCCAGGAATAGACAAAGAATAAGGTGCACAATAATAAAATATTTCTCCCCAATAAAACCAAATCACCCCATAAGTGAAGAATGGGTATCACATGGAATATATACATATATATATATATATGTATGTATATATATATATATATATGTATATATATGTATGTATATATATATGTATATATATATATATATATCATGTTATGGTGTGAAGCAAATCATGTAACGACAAATGGGTCGCTGACACAGGTACATATAATCCAAACTCTGATCAAATGATATCAACTAAGATGCAAGCATTTTAAGTATAAGATACCAAGATGATCATAACACTTGCCAAAAAAAATCAAAGATAAGCGTAAGACACATATGGATTAAATAAAAATGCAAAAACTTAAAACTTAAAACAAGCCATATATATATATATATATATAACCTCACATATACCAAGAAAGCACATACATACATAGGTATAAATGACCATAAAAGACACAAATACATAAGCTTTACGCACTCGCATAGTATTAATGTGTCTAAACATAGTGGTACAGAGTGAAGTGGCGTAAACTAGAAATAAGAGAAAATGACCCAATCATTAGGGATGTCAACGGGTCGGGTATGGGGCGGGTTTGTCAAAACCTAAACCCTCCCCGCGATGGGTTTTGATTTTAAACCCCAAACCCGTTTAAGTGTAACCTCCTTTAACTCGTCCCCGCCCTACCCTACCTTGCCCCTCGAGTTAAAACCCAGGATTTAATTTTTTTTTTTTTGAAAAAAACGGATTTTGTTATGTAAAAGAAAGGTGACTTTACAAGTAAATAACAATGCCTCAACATCAATTTTTAAGTCCACAACTTCAACATCAACTTAAAAGTCTCAAAATAATTAAAATGTCAGATAACACAATTTAAAATGCTAAACTACTAAGTCTCAATAACAAACAACATCAACTACTACAAAATAAGTCCTAAATAACATCAACTACCACAAAATAAGTTTCAAACAATACAAGTCTCAAAGGTCCCGAATATAGTAAATGTTACACAAAAGTCTCAAATAGCTCGACCAGCATATTTTTGCAATCTCCTCTCCTCCTCCTCCTCATCAACTAAAACCTGAAAAAAAACTAAAACAAATTTAGAAAAGAAATATATTAAAGAGAATTTAAAATATAAATTTGAAACAAAAAAAATCAAAATAGATTTTTTACTTGCATTCCCTCTTCATTAAACATCCATGGGATCGGAATCCTCATCACAAACTATAGGCCTTAAATCCGCGGTAGAAGCATCATCTATACAAAAATACAAAAAACAAACATTTAATTAAGGAAAAATTCTTACATATTATTAAAAAATTATTTTAAACAATTATACCTTGTATATCGTTCCATAACCAATCTTGTGTGCACATCAACGCTCTCAAACAACTGCATTAAGTCGACTACCATGAGGGCTCACCATTCGACCACTTATGCTAAATGCTGATTCGGAAGCCACGGTTGATACTGGAATAGCCAATACATTTCACGCTATAAGTTGCAATGTGGGATACCGAATACCATTCACTTTCCACCAATTTAAAATGTCAAAATCCGGAGTATGTGGAGAGATATTTTCCTTCAAATAGTTATCTAACTCTGACTTAACATTTATACGCCCTGACATAGCACTAACAAGTTGATCATATTCTAAAAAAATGTCAACATTCCACTTTTGCACAAACGGTTTCCGAACAACCAACTGTTGTAACACCACTTACTCCACTCTCATGTGGTATCTCGGTCCTCGCATTCACATTACATTGGTACTCATTTAGTAAGTCATAACATGTTGTCCGTAAACTCTAAATATGTGTATCACACTCCTCGCCATAAATGTTTGGAAGAATATGTTCTAAAAACTTCATTTTGTACCTAGGATCCAAAACAATGGCTATGCCAGCAACCAAATGACACTCACTCCAATACTTATCAAATTTTTTCAACATACTAATTGCCATAATTTTAATCACCTCATTTGGAGAGCTACACCAACTACGTAATTCCAATATAATCTCACAAGCTTTTGAAAATAAGTAATTTGTTGTTGGAAATTTAGTACCAGAAAACACTTCAGTGATGGAAAAAAATAGTTTCAATCGTCCACATATTTTTGTGGCTAAGCTCCACTCATGCGCCTTAGGTAAAGATGTATAATGTCTCTCACGTTGTTTCAAACGTAGAAACACATCCTTATAACAAATGGCTGTCTCGAGCATCAAATAAGTGGAGTCCCACCTTATTTTGCAATCTAAGCACAACCTTTTAGCACTTGGAATTTTTAATTGGCGGGTAACCTCCTCAAAATTTTCCTCCCTACTTTGAGTGGCCATACAAAATGTTACACTATCTCGAACTTTACCCACATCAATTCCTATTATGTCTAAGCCATCCTTCACCACAAGATTTACTATATGTGCGGCACAACGCATATGAAGCAATTTCCCCCCCAACAAAATGGAATCATTAACAACAAACTTGTCCATAAGACTACCCATCAATGCATCATTAGTAGAATAATTATCTACCATAATAGTAGAAACTTTCCTATCCAAATTCCAATATAATAAATAATTCATGAACACATCACAAAGAACATCTTTCGTATGTGGAGGGGGCACATAAACAGACCTATGCATGAATAATTATATCGAAATACTAAATTGTGATGAAACATAATTATTTAAAAAACAAGGTAAAGAGAATAAAACATAACTTATTATCAAATTTCTCAAGCACCAACGTTCATCAACAAAATGTGACGTTACAGCCATATACCCTCTCTTTTGCCTCGAAGACCACATATCCGTGGTGATTCCAACGCGACAAGAAAGCTTATCAAATAACCTGTACACTTTTGCTTTCTCGGATTGATACATTTTTAATATGTCGCTTTTAATGGTGTTTCGAGATACATTTTTAAAAAGAGGTTAGAGGCTACTAATAAACTTCCCAAATCCGACATGCTCGATAATACTAAGGAGATACTCATGTAAAACAATTGCACTTGCAAGTTCTTTTCTAAACACATCTTGATCAAATGTAAAATTACGAAAGTGCACTTTTCCATAAGAAGTTTTTAGAGTATGAATCTAAAATTGATCACGAATATCAACATTTTGATGTTTCTTACACCTAGTCAAATGCATTCGCAAATGATTGGTCACATTTCTACTTTCGGCCTTAAGTTTTGAATTGCAATGATGGCATATTGCAAATGTCCCCAAATTATCTTTAATCCTTTCAAAATCATTCCAAACAGAAGATGTGAATTTTCTTTTTTAGGAGAAGATTGAACAACTGGATTAACACCATGTGTTTGTGTGTATGGGGTGGAACTAGGTGTCAATGTTGCTTCAGTTTGTGCACCGAAAATGGTATTTTCGCCTTGAATTGATGCACTAATTTTTTGAAATAAATATAAATTGATAACTATTTTTTTTAAAGTATCGGAGAAAACAAGAAAAAAAGACAAAAAACAAATTTATGAACAATAATATGTAAAACAAATTCAATTAGTGCAGTCCATTTTTTAATAGCAACAATAAAACCCTTAATAACAATTTTAACAACAACAATTAATTTTAACAGAAATAATTAGTAACAATAAAACAAACCCTTAAAAAAAAACACTGAATAATGTGAAACAAACACTAAAATCTTAAAAAAATGAGCGAAGTAGGGAGGAAAAATTAGCAATAAACGAACTAACCTTAAGAAGAAAACTAAATTTTTTTACAAAACTGAAACCTTAAAAAATGAACCCTCATAAACAAACATTAAAACTGGGTTTGAGGAGTTGAAACGTAAGAATCCTTAAACACTGAAACACTTGAAACGTAAGATTCCTTGAAACGAACCAAGAGAAAGAGAAATGTGAGACTCTGCTGGCTTCTAACCAAGACGCTTCTATCTCTATGTGTGTAAGACACGATAGCAACCTTTCGACCAAGAGAGAGACAGAGAGTGAGACGCGAGTGATGCAGAGAGGCTTGAGGAGTAGCTATCGTAGGTTTCTTTCTTTAGAGTGAGAGAGAGAAATGGGTTTGATCTTTAAGGAGTAGCGAGTGGCCGGTTTTGAGAAGTGATTTTGAGGCTAGGGTTTCTTATTTTAAGTTTATTTATATAGGTGGTGGGAGTGATATTAACTTAGGATAATAAGGATATAATAGTAAATTTACTAAACGGGTCGGGTCGGGGTGGGTTGAGTATAATCTAATAAAACCCAAACCTGCCCCGTTTAATAAATGTTTTTTTAAACCAAACCCGTATTGTTTATTTTAAACGGGTTTTTAACCCAACCCATTTGGGTCGGGGCGGGAATCCTACGTGTCGGGTTAAATTGACATCCCTACCAATCACTCAAACTTGTCCAAGTAAATATATTTAATCGCAATAATTTATCAACATTCTATTTAACCTCACATGTCAAATAAAGAACTCAAAAGGACAAACATACACAATGCACATTTGCCTAAAATATTGAAAATTCTCGAATCAATAGCATCAAAATAATTAAGTGCAACTAGGTCACATTAGGTAAAACCATTGATCGTCAACTAAACACCCCAAAAAATATATATCATTTTCTCTCTCACTTTCTTTTGAAGATATCTAATTTTTGAAGCATCAATGCAAAAATTTGGCCTTGGTAACATTTTTGTTTTTATTGTCTCTCAATATTTTTAGGATCTTGCCAATGGTGGACTTTCACGCAAAGGAGATTTCTCCTTTCGTATCCCCTTTCCGTGCACACTCATAGTTTTCGAAAAGTATCAAACAAACTCATGGGTAATGTCTTTTACATGCACAACTCCCATTAGTAAAAAAAATTATGCATATGACAAGATTTTTGGGAGAACACCTCACTTAGCTCTGTGACATATGAAGTTAAAATCCAAACAAGCTCGTGAATTATGTGTGCAGAGGCATATTCAAAAGTGAATTCATCATACAAATAAATTTCTAACTACATCATATATACATGGATACATTGAAGGAATGGGTTTCAATCTATGTATTGAAAATAAAAATTAAATGTCCTTGTCACATGGATACATTGAAGGAATGGGATTCAAACACACCGATATGCCACACAATGTGTAAAACTAAACTATGAAAAATAAAAAATCCTTTTGAGTTTCAAAACATATTTCAAAATGAGACCAATTTAAAAAAAACTAACTCAAAAGACAAACAATTTTTTTTGTATTTTTCTCATGAAGACTCACCAAAATAGAAAATCAAAATACAAAAGATAAACACATCATAACACTGCAATAACATATAGCAATAAGCACAACAATAGTGGGCTAAGAACATGCAATCATAATCATTTATAAGATATAGCATGGGATGAATCATGTGAAAGAAAATGAGAGTCAACAAGCCTAATATTTAGTGCCTCCAAATCGAATCTCTTAATCCACATAGGTGTAACATGACAAACTCGGGCTTGGGGAACTTTGGTGACACTGGCCTTAGTCTTCCTACGACCTTTTCTAAGATTATAATAGAAACTCCTAAGGTGACCTTACCTACCGCAGTGTATACAAGTTAAGGCACGAGGAATGTTACCTTTAGGTTGACATTTTTTAATGTCCCTTGATTTTGTTGTCCCTCTCAAACACATGGTCTTGGCTTTAGCAGCGGAAGTATCTATATCATCGAAGCCAATCCCACACTTGTCATCTTTGATCCAAACGATGCCTAGCATTTTATTTAACCTCTTTGACCTAGAATCCAAATTAAATTTGACATTACTCGAGTCTCTCGACTTTTCTTCCAACTCCATAACCCTAGACTTGAGCAAACACCAAGACTCTTCAAACTTCAAGAAGCTCCTTCTTCAAAGCCTCCATCAAACCACAAAGGCTATCTCCCTCTCCCTAAATGTACTCTAGCTTATCTTTAAGAGTCCTCTCACGTTCCTTAAGATGCTTAATCAACTTAGAATTATCATCACCTATGGCACGCTCCTTTACCTTAGCTTTAACGAGTCAGTGTACAACTCTCGAAAGGCCACTTTATGCTCACTGTCCTCCTCTTTATCTTTTTTTTTATCACTCCTCTCCTCACTATATTGGGATCCTAAATATTGAACCTCAAAACTGTCATGCACATGATTATATTTAACAGGGGAAGAAACTTCATTTAATCCCACATGACTGGTTATGAATGTTGTGTAGCTATGATTAGTGTCCTAACTCACTATCATTAAGAGTGGTATTATATACCTTCTATTTATTCCCTTTCTTACTTAGTCTAGTTGGACACTCACGAGAATAATGCCTAAATCCTTGCATTTAAAACACTTGTCCCGATCATCCACCTTCTCAGGACCACCCCTATTATCATTATCATGGTCGACAAATTTCTTAGGTTTCTTTTCAAAGCTCGTTTTAAGGCTCTTCTCATATCTAGGCTTAATAATCTTCTTGAATTTCCTAGCAAAACTAGTTATATCTTCATTATTAAGCTCACTGTCACTATCAAAATTTGATAAATCCTATTTTCAGGATTTCATGGCAATGCTCTTTTCATTATTCTTTGGAGGGCACATGTTGAGCTTATAGGTTTGAAAACCACCTACAAGTTCTTGGACTCTCATAGTGTTGACACTTCCTAGGAAATCTAGGACCATGACTTTGACGTTAAATATTTCACGCAATGACCTTAAGATATTTTGCACAACTCTAGACTCGAGGATTGGCTCACCTAAGTTAAACAAGAAGTCGACAATATCCAACAACTTGATATAGAACTCATAAAAAGACTCATTCTCTAACATCTTAATTGTATCAAATTTAGTCATCAGATTTTGTAACTTGGAAACCCTAAAAGTATCTGTTCCCTCATGTGTGGATCGTAAGATATCCCAAACAGCCTTAGCACTCTCATAAGTCATAATGGGTTTAAACTCTCCAGTGATTACTTATGATACAAAATATCACCCTAAGATGGATTTAACTTAGTTTCAGGGTTTATATGATAATGGTGAAGTAAAGTAACAACATAATAAGAAAATAATGAGTAGAAAAGATGAGAGATCAAGAAGAGACATTAATATAAGTGATTCAGCTGTGACTTACATCCACTATGAAAAGAGTAAGTTGGTTTCACTGAATAATAAGTCTGGAAGACATTAACCGAGTTAAGAGCTTTTTTTCTCTCTCCCTCTCTCATAGTACAATGTGGCGGGGTTAGGTAGAATGATTGGTCTTTGTAATGAAAGAAGATGAGTTCCTTTTATAGGGTTGGGGGTGCATAGTATCACCCTCAACATTCAGCTTGTGTGAATGAGATCAAGTGACAAATGAGAGTGTGACAGCTGTATAATGAAGTGTGTAACTCATGATGGCTAAATATTCCCTCCACGTGGGGGTTAATATGCCATAATGGTTTTGGTCACATGTGTCAATAATGCCCTTGTCATATGTTCCATGCGCATAAGTTATGTCTGAGTTAGAAAGTCTCGGCTAGCCAAACTGAAGTGACTTTGCTCAAGGATGGGGTTGGGACTGAGCTAACCCTTCTTTTGGTGAATATAACTGGTGATGAGGTCTCAGCCTCATATAATTATCTGAGGCCGACATTGTTGGGTCGAAAATAATTTTTCACCATTTTCCAGATCGAAAATATGTTTAGTAATTGATGATGACAATCATTTGATGAGGTGATATCGAAGATTGAGACTGTGGAATATGCCCCAAAAGGTGAGAAGCCTGGCATTTGATGAGTTTGAGATGATCTTCTGAGGGTACATGTTGTCACAATGGGACTCATCTAGACGATACCACACTTATGTATATCAATCACCCCCTACACCTTGGTCTTCAATATCAAAAGGAGGCTGAGGTGCAAGTTCATCCTCTACTAGGTGTCAAATGTCCTCTTAATATCAAAGCATATCTCATTGATTGGAGTGGGATAAAGTGTTGTCAGAGGTATCATTTCAATACCCCAAGGTTGACACTTGTCAGTTAGCGTATGGGCTGGTGTGCAACCTAAGTGGATGCGCTACAATATGCCGCCTCAAATATCATTCCCTAATCATTACTTGTGGGTTTTTGCTCACACATCAGTTGGTTTAAAAAAGAACCCTTTACCTTCTTTCCTTTTTTTTCTTGCCGTTTCCCATTCCAGTAAAACCAGAGCTCCTACCTTCTCTCTCTCTCTCTCTCTCTTATTTATTCTCTAGTGATTTTCTCCTCCCATTATTGTCTTTTTAGACGTCCTCTTCTCCCTAGGTACCATTCTTGCCTTCGCTTTTGATTTCTAGTGAAATTTGTTATCATTTTTACCTTATTCTGCATTTTTTGGCAACCTATAATTTATCTAACCATCATTCCTGGTGGTATTAAACTAGGATTAAGGTGGTTCTAGGAATATTTAAGAATTAGAAATCACTTTAAGGTTAAGATTTGACGAATCCAGTAGTTTATGGTATTTGATTGAATTTTCTGGTTGAAGCTCATCGAATTTGTTCTTCGTCTTGATTGATTCTTTCCAAGAACCTTATAAGATCTCTGTTTTGATCTTTGTTCAACTACGATCAACTTTCATTATTGTTTTTCATGTACCATAAATTATTTGAATTAGGAGAAGAGTTTCCCTATCTTCGAGAGTGTATTTTGCGAGAGATTCGTAGGGTCGAGGCTAAGGCTAGGCGAAAAGCTAAAGCCGAGACTCAACTTTTTTTCAACCCCATTCCTCTATCTGTAGTTCATCCTCCTCCATTCCTCACATACTTAAATTTATCCGAGTCTAGAGTTATGATTTCATTAAACAGGGATACCATGTCAATTTCATCTTCTAAGGAATCCTATCACATTCCTCTTTCAAGGTCTATAACCCTTCTTATATTCCAAAACCTCATACAATACGAGAGAAATCTAAGTTCGGCTCTTTTGAAGTGGCCATGAGGGTTCCCCGTGGTAATTTGGATGAGGGTGACACGGTTAAAAAATAATTATGGCCAAGACACCACTTCAAATATAGGGATCCTGAGTCTGATGTGTATGATATCTCCGATAATGAATCAGAAGTAGAAGTGGATGTCAATATTACTCCCATGGTAGTTCCCATCTCTAACATGACTGAGGTCGAGTTTAGAAGTCATGATCTGTGTAGTAAGGCTCCCATTATTGAGGATGACAAGGAAGAAGCAAAGTACAAGCTGGATGAAAGTGTTACCTCGGCCATTCCAGTGACGTACGTAAAACTGGACACATTATTTAGAGACATTTGTATAAAGTCAAGTCCTCTACCAAAATGAGGGTTCCCTTAGAGGATGAGCATGCCTTCAGCAACAAATTTGAAGGATAAGTAGTTGTATATGAACAAACATTCAATATCATCTTTTTCTTGCCCATTTACTCATCTATCTTAGCGATTCTTGCATCCATCGGCTTGTTCACTGCTTAGCTAAGACCTAACTCTTAGAGGGAACTTATTGGGATCACTCAGCTTTAGAGAATAGGCTATGAGGAAGATATCCCAATTAAAGTTTTTTGGTCTTGTTATACTATTTCCATGACGAAAGATGCACCATTCTAATACCATTTCGTGGCTTGTCGCTTAGATAGGAAACTTATACACATTAACCAGACTTCCAACCATGGTTGGAAGTCCCACCACTTCTTTATTTTTAGGGATTGGGAGTTTGATAATAGTATGTCATCTGCTGCATATGATCCGAGGGTCCCTACCATCATCTTTAGAGAATAGGGTACGAGGAGTATTTCCCAATTGAAGTTTTTGGGCTTGTTATACTATTTCCACGATGAAGGTTGCACCTTGCTATTACCATTTTGTGGCTCGTCACCTAGACAGGAAACTTCTCCACATCAACCAGACTTCTAACCAACCAGACTTCTAGCTATGATTAGAAGCCCCGTTACTTCTTTATTTATGGGGACTAGGAATTTGATAACAGTGTGTCATCTGATCCTAACGATACGAAGATCCCTAGGCAATGGGATAGAGTTTTGATATCAACCAAAATGGATCCTATTTTGAACACTGAGACTAGGAAAAATATTGACCAACTACGCGGTAAAGGCAATAAGGGAGGCCTTATTATTTTTGAGGACTTGATGGACCCTGAGCTACTTGAATGCACTGAGTTAGGTGTGGAACCCCTAACTGAACTTTGTAAGAACTTCTTTTAAAACTTTAACTTTACTGTCATCTGAATTATCTTAGGTCGATACTAATTCATCTATTCTTTTTTGTCAATCATCCATAAGGTATTACTGATGTAGTTTAGAAGATGGTCGCTCCGATGACAAACAACATTCTTGTCCGACTGTAGGGCAAGTCTGCCACGTCGACAGAACCTCAGCATAAATCAACAATAACTAGATCCCACATTGATGAAAGGTCCAAGAAAAGGAAATATGTCCGCAAGGCACACTTGTCAACCCTCTCTTAAAGAAAAATAGAGATGCCCTTGAAGGTAAGCCACCAATCCCCTTTTGCCCATTAAAGATGATACTTCAGCGGCTGCTCATCTGGACCAACAAGGTGTGAAATCTGACTTACTTCTCGAGAGTCAATTGAGGGCCCGAGATTCCATTACTGTGATTGTCCCCGACTATGACAATCGTTATTTTGATGCCCAAGACCTCTATCGGGTCTTAATTTTGTGCTACACAGGTAAATTTGTGTTCTTATTAGTATATTTTATTTTCTTTAAGTTTTGTGTTGTTTGTACTGATTCATCTTCTTATATTGCAGTCTACCATAGTTAAGTGATGTTCTGCATGCGTCATACTTAAATGATTTTATTTAACCTTCACCACCTAAACGATGTTAATGGGTATCTCCTTCCTTTCAGCACCTCTAGAGTGACATTTTAGGGTTGATACTTTTAGTCACTCTTGTCCACGAGTCACTTTCATACTGCCAAGAGGGAGTTTAAATCTATTCACAATAATTAAGTGATGTTTTGCATGAACCATATTTAAATGATTTGCTTGGCCCTCACCACCTAAGTGGTGCTGAAGGATGTCCCTCCTCTCAGTGTTTTTGGAGTGGTATTTTTGGAGTCAAGACTCCTCAGTCACTCTCATACTATTGAGAGGGATTTAAATTTATTCACCATAATTAAATGATGTTCTGCATGAACCATATTTAAATGATTTACTTGCTCCTCACCACTTAAGTACTGTTAGAGGATCTCCCTTCTCTAGTATTTCTAAAGTGACATTTTTGGAGCTGAGACCCCTCAGTCACTCTCATATCGACGAGAGTGAGTTTAAATTTATTCACCATCATTAAATGATGTTCAACACTTGGAAGTCATGCGAATCAAATAGACAGCAATAATAAATGAGACAACACTTTTATATTTCTCATTGAAAACTTCATTACATACACTTAGGAGTAAACATAAAACAAAATTAATTTAATATGAGATTTAAAAATTATTGATGGTATCTTTTCAAGTGATCCGCATTCCATGGATTATAGAACAGTTAACCCTCAAGCTTTTCAAGCCAATATGTGTCTGGGATGACATCCACTGTCAGCCTGTAAGGCCCATGCCAATTAGGATGTAGCTTATTGGTCTTTTGTAAGAAATTCCTAAAAATAAGCTCTCCCGTGGAAATAGGTTGAGACTTCATTCTTTTATTGTAAAACTTTGCAGCTCTATGTTGATAAGCGGACTGTATGACTACAACATCTTCTCATATTTTTTTCATCAGAAATAGATTAAGTCTTCTCTCTTCAGGGTTATCTACTAGGTCATAAGTTTGGACTCTGTGACTTCGTAGTCCGATCTCTGTCAAAGTTACAAATTCAGATCCATAGGCAAGCATAAATGATGTCTCCCCTATCGGGGTCCTTTCTATCGTTCTGTAAGCCCACAAGACACCATATAACTCATCAAACCACTTTTCCTTAGCTTTTCATAGTTTTTTCTTCATCCCATCTAAGATCGTTCAATTTGTGACCTTTGTCTACCCATTTGTGTGTGGTCGGCTGAGTGAGGAGTAGAATTATTTGATGTCGGCCTTTGTGCAGTATGCCTATAGGTATTTGTTTTTGAACTGCTTTCCATTATCTGCTATTAGTCTATTAGGGAGACTATGCCGACATATGATGTTTCTCAAAATGAACTTGAAGCATTTTCCCTTAGGGATCGTTATCATGGCCTCAGCTTCTACCCATTTGGAGAAGTAATCAATCACGACAATTAGTAACCTATAATTTCCCTTCGCTCTAGGTAAAGGGACGACTAGGTTTATTCCTCACATTGCAAATGGCCAAGGGGCTGATATTGACGAGAGTGGTTGATGGGGATGATGAGGGATGCTATTAAAATGCTGGCGTTTATCGCATTTCTAAACATATTTTGCTAAGTCTTTTACAAGAGCTGGCCATAAATACCCCTGAGTGACGATCCTTTTGGCCAAATATTGTCCACCTATATGGTTTGCACATGACCCCTCGTGTACATCTCAGAGAATAAAGCTAGTCTCTGTGGGGTGCACACAAATTCAAATTCCCAAATTCAAGTTTGCGGTTTGTAATTTGTTTACCTCGTCTTGAATTACATCATATCGATCTCTTGCAAAGGTACGTCGCCTCTGCTTCACTGGTTTAACTTTTTGATCTATATTGAGCCGATGACAAATAATTTCAAGGTCAATCCCCAACATATTTCCACGACTCTAGAAAAATATACTTTGCCGTTCCCTCAGCAACTTTATTAATTCCTCTTCTATTTCTGCTTTTAGGGACGAGATGATTGGGATGATTTTTTCTGGTTCATCCTCGTTGAGGACAATGGATTCTACCTCCTTGGCGGGCTCTCCCTTATTGAGTTTTCTTTCATCCCTTGGATCAAGGGTATCAATATTATAGGAAGTTGTTTTCCTTTTATGGTCAAGCGTAAAAAATAGTACTCACACCCATGAAATTAGAATTTGAGGCATTCCTTTTAGCCGTTGACCAGGAGGCATATGCTTTAGGAGCACCACCTTCCATGGAAAGATTCCACCCATACTCATCTAAGTTCCTGACATTCTCATCTATTAATTTCAAGAAATATTGCATCTGAACCTTCTCATAGGGATAGTTTTACCAACCAAATAATAGAGGTCGGCCAATGGAACTACCCTATCAATTAAAATCCATTTAATTCCCAAACAAGCACAAAATATGGATTTAGCATAGTAAGCTAGTGTAACCTGCTTTAGTACCAAATTAAGAAACCTAGTGCGCCCTTGGCACCGTTAATTTATAATTTTTCACAATTCTAATAAACATCGTAGAGAAACAAAACCAAAGCATTGTCTTAACCAATTTTTCATTTTTAGTCTTAATCTATGCAAGCATCTAGGTGAGTATAAGAAAGAATAAATTAATCAAACCACAACATGACGATGTAAAAGGAAAACCTACACCGGGAAAAACTTCTAACGGCCAAACCACACAAGTTCTCTATGATATAGGTCTATTTATAAGAACATCTTAGACTTACTCATAGACTCGACACCTTCAAGCCTTCATACACTTCCATTTTCATTGTAACCTTCTTCACAGCTATTGTTGAACGCCTTCTAATTGCCACATAATGCAAGTGCATTCCCACATCTCAGTAATCTTACTTATCTCATGACTAGACCAACCGCCATTCAGCACGTATACGATCTCCACCACTCGAAACGCTCATAATATGAAGAGAAAACATCTATGGTGCAACATAAAAGAGATCTCAAACAGACATATAGATGTAGGATTCTTGGATCTCAAACTTGGTTGCTTGGGTTTGGGAGGCCCAAGATTTATCTTCAAAAAATGTTTTCATAAAATACCTTTATGAAAATTGATGCCAAACATGAGTATTTATAGAATACACGAATTTGGAAGGGACACAGTTTTTGAGGCAATTTGTTTAAATGAGAACATATGGTTAGTTCGAATGAAAACCTTATCTCGCTCAAACTAACAAAAAACTCGTTCGAACGAATATGTTAATCCTGTTTAGTGGATCTTCTAATGAGCTTCAAACGATATACCTCTGATTAAAAGAAATATCTCGTTTGGTGTTCGCTTGAAGGTCATTTTACCGACATTCACATCTTTTTCGAACAAACTATATAAACCCTTTTGGACGAACTAAAACCAAAAAATATTTTTCTTTCAAAAATATTTTATAAAAAGGCCTCAAACAACTTTTATAAAACAAAATCGAAACATATCTAGGGATCAAATCTGATATGTATTCTTACCTTCATTGAGATTCCTCATATGTTGAAGACTAAAAATCGTCCGGTAATTCATGTAACCTTAATGTCGCTTTAGTTTTGCCACATAGTCTTCAATCACACACCATAGGCTTCAAGGATTCATAACTCAAGTCCTAACCTATGGATCAAACAAGTTTTTATCCAAACAGAGAAGAAAGCTAATACCTACAAATTGACTTAATTCAGAATTCTTACAAATATGAAATATTGTATGGAGGATGAATGGTTGTGTAGATGATTAGAAAATAGACTTAGAGAACAAAGCAAACAGTGAGATCAAAATAGATGCTTAATAAGAATACATTATGAGGTATAAATGTAAAAAGATGTATGAATTCATAACTATTAAACACGTAATTGGTGAAGAAAGAAATGATGTTTGAAAACTAAAAGGCATGATATTTTGATTTTGATTTATTGTTAATATGAATATATTAGAGAGACGTGTCTAAAAGGAAAGGTGAATTATTAGATGCTTGTAAATGGTGTGAGTTATAACTAATCAGTTGGAACTAGATGTGTTAATTAAACATAAGTAGAATTGTATGAGGACATCAATGTGTAATTAGTATAGAAATTTATGAGAATAGAACTTGTATATCATGTATACTATCTATATGATTAATTAGGAGGATTAATTTGAATCGAAGTTAGTATAATGTATGAAAGGTGGTTTATATTGGGAGGAATGTGGAAAAATATCATTAATGAGAATATGATAATAGCATGCAAATTATGTTGAGATGGTGGAATCATATTACGAAATAGGGTTGTAATATTGTATAATGGCTTATATAAATTAAGCATGTGAACGAATAGCATTGTTAAGAAGATTAAAAATAATTAAATCACGTGATATGTACGATAAAATGTGGTGGAACAATGAATGTGTGAGAATCTTAAGACAATATAACTTGTAGGAATTGAAAATGATGTTATCTTAAGTATTATTTGGAGAAATGTGGAAATGTTGGATGAATATTCTTATGAAGAATGTGAGTAAGGACCAATTTATGTGAATAAGATTCAACATGAATCAATTGTGTAATTGTCAATATGGATAATGTTACGTAACTATGACTATGTAATTGAAAATATCTATATTAATTCGAGATATATGTTAGGTAATACAAAAGGGATGTTATTAATGTCTATTGAGAAATAGTTTTATAACTTGTTAAAATTGAGAATTATGTATTGTGAATTAGAAATTATGATTGATCATGCATGTGAATGGTAAATGATAAGATTTATATTTATAAAAGAAATGATGAAAAAAATTATTAGGCAAAGAATATCTTAAATCACATGTTCGAAGATGCTTTAAATTGTTATGAATGTGAAATAGGAGATGATGTGAATGTGAATATATAATTTTGATGTGAATGAGTATGGAAGGAATGGGTGGAATCCTATTTAATAAATTGTTATTACTAATCAAATTGAAAGGATAGTATTATATTATAAATATTTAGAATATTGCAATTGGATTTTGAGTTATGGTAATGGTACAGGGCAAGATATTTTATTTAAATGAATGTTGTATGTGAATCGTATAGGATGAATTACGGTCATATAGGGTGTTGCACTAGTTTGATTGCGCATTGGGTTAAGATAGATATAAAAATCATTCTATAAAATGCTCTGACCTGTACTGGAGTGACATGTTACATGAAAAGATAGTGTAGCATGAACTTTGTTGATATATATACCTGTAATAATACTAGCTCGCCTACAGCTTGCGTTTGTCAGGTATTGTGGAACTACCTAGTCGTAAATATAGCATATTGAATATGCTCGGTTACTATTGAATATTATTGATGTTGTGTGTATTATGGACTTCTTATAAAATGGATAAGTTTGTGACGTGTTATATTAATGAATATCTATGATATGATACTTTATAACACGTGTATCGTTGATGAATGATGGCTAATATTTAAACATGTAAGAGTGATAAATGTGCATGCGTATGATTAGTAGAATATGTGGAATTGTAGTAACAAAAATATTGTACCACAATGAAGTTTTATGTAGACTTTATAAATTTTAAAAGAGATGTCCATATTGTGTAAGAAATATGCATGTGGTTAATAAAAGAGAAACAATCAGATGACTACGGATATAAGCATGAGTAAAAAAAAAAAAGTACACGGGTAAGCGAAATACTATATGAATAAAAATAAGAAGAGGAAATAACGATTAAACCTTAAACACAAAAGGTAGATTTACTTGTATATAAGTGTAAAAGATAATGAGGCATATTTAATAAATAGGTTATTGTATGTAATACAAGTGAAATGAGTAACTAGTGAAGTAAGAAGGTATATTTGTTAAAAGCTTGCATATACGAATTATGAATTAAATGCAAATTCATTATTATTAGAGAGCACAATGAGTAAAAAAAAAAAAAAAACGGAGAAGTATTTGATCTGTACTCAAATGTATATTATTAAATTTGATTATGATGAAAAGAATGTACATGTGTATATTAAATTGAGGACTTAAAAAATGATTTGATATTAAACTTATTGTTAGTAAGCATATTGAAATGAACCACAAGGTAGTAATGCAAGGTAGTATTAGTAAGATCATATGATGTTTCCATACGAAGTTGAATTAATCTAAAGGTGATTGTATTATAATTGTTGTTACATGAATAATATCAATTGAGAAGTAATAAAATGTTTGTTTAATTATATAAACTTATGTGTGAAAAGTTATACATGGTAATTAAAATAATGCGCTCTTTTAGAAACAGTTGTAGCAAGGAGTATAAATGAGAAAAATAATTTTATATCGTATAAAATATGAGTAGATTGGAATTTTATTATGAGAAAATGAGTTTGAAGTTGTCTGTTTGTCTATGATTGAGAATGAAATTGAATTAATTGTGAATTAAATCCTTTATAAAAGAGATTGGAATGAGAAATTTGTATAATGAAAATGGGTGTTATAGAAGGCTAATTTACCATTCTTTATCGTTTGAAATTGATTTTGTGAAACCTATTAATAATAATTGTTTAATGAAGCGTGTTTTCTAGTGATAAAATAAAAAATTCTATTATGTTGAGAAACACTGGAGTATGAAGTGGTTGCTAGTATTCTTACTATAAATATGCAAAGATTAAGGAGGTATAATGATGGTAACTGACGTCCTAATTTCATAGACAAAATTCTCTAAGGGTTTCATCGTGGAAAAGGGTTCCTCGTTTTTGGGAAGAAAGGGAAGCAAAATTCGATTTACAACTGAAAGGGGTGACGGTTCCCTAATATCCAAATTTTAAATTCTATTTTTTTTAAAAATTTCTTTCAAACTTAAAGTGAAATTTAATTAAACTAAATAAATAATTAAATTTCCACTTAAACAAAATTAATTCAATTCAAGTTAAAATTATGCCAAACAAACTTAAGCATGCATTTTATCAAATTAGTTATGCCAACTTGAATTAGATTAAACTACAATTACCCGTACATAATTAGCACCAAAATGACATTAAAGTTGTGATGTAATCAATTTTTATCTTTTTAGTCCTACACATGCATCTAAGTGATTTTACAAGATAAAATAAATAATCACAACACATAACGCCGCTATGTACGAGGAAAATCCACAACAGGACCTCAAATCCTCTAGGTATGGTTTTACATAGACAAGACAAACGACTTACTTCCTCGAGTCACCTCCCAAGCCATGATACTTCTTCTTTATTTTACCTCCGCCTAGTCGATAACTTCAGAATCCACCACAGTCTCAGAATCCATAAATGGGGCGAATCAACCGTTAAAACATACGAAGGCCTTTCCAATGTATGCACACCACGAATCTTCAACATAACATACTCCTCTATAAGAAACTTTCTCTTTTGGGATGAGAAAAATACCCGGTGCCAACGATGGTGATCTCAAAGCATATATATATTTAGGAACTTGGATCAAACTAAAACATGGGTGTAAACTTTGTGTTTTGGTAGAAATTACCAACACAAAAATAGGACTTTTGTATGGAAAGTTTTTGCTCTAAAAAAGTGGTAGATATGTTCTCAAAAGTCTTATGAATTTTTTTTCCCGTACATATTAAAGCTGGTAAGAAGTTAGTGGGGAAAATGGCCGTTAAAAAAGAAAACTAGTGAAACTGTGCAAAACCGCCCAAGTCGTCCAAATGACTTTTGAATGTTGTTTGAACGAGATACTAACGAGAAAACTGAGATAAAGCCCAAATCTTGTTAGATTTGTCGTTTGAAGGAGTCGTTCGAACGACTTTATTCGAACGAGAGTTCTAACGAAAAAATAGAAAAACGGGCAGAAATTCGTTAGTGTGACACCATGACTAATTAAATACCGAGTAGATACTCCTTTATTAAATTAATAAATAATATCAAGTTACTTCAGTCTTAGAATCACTGTCGAAAAACATTTAATTAATTACTAGCCACTTAATATTTAAAAAAAGAGATGTCAAATTTTATTAATTAAGTTATCAAATAACTAAGAATTAAATCATTAACCATCAATCGCATAAACAATCTCATATGAATAGCCAACGAAATGAAATCAAATGAGTCTGAAGTAAACACTCCAATAATAATAATGCCAGAGTAAATAAAGTCCAAATAGAAGAGTTTGAATAAATAAACCAATAACCGAAATAATGAAAGTTTGTAACTACAACCTCTAAATAAGAATGGGCAACATGACCTAACTGATACAAATGACTCTGAAGGAACCAAGGACAAATATGAAGGCATCTAATATCAAAATCCTGTAGCTTCTACAGTAGCTACAGCACGTCATTAGAATGGAACTCCTATGCTTGGCGTCCCTGTGGATGGGTACCTAAAAATGTTTTTACAAAACAAAATAGATTTGGAGGAAAACGGGTCAGAGCCCGAGGTGAAAATAGTTTAAAAGTTTAGCAAGTGTTTAAATTACAATTAAACAACACATATTATAAACACGTTAGTTGCGTACTCTCACATGAGTTTCTCACCTCTCAACTAATGTGCACGCCTAACGTATGCCCTTAACCCATCCTAGTTATGTTGCTAACTGACTAGTCTGTGCCACTTCCTCTTTCGCATTCTACCATAGGATGTTTACTCTTAATATTCAAATAAGTTATATTCATAACCCATATTCGCATTCATTAAATTACTTATCTCAAGTGTTAATTAATTTCTCATTCTTAACCCTTTCAGATATCTTAGTTATTCACATTTACTAAGAAACAATGAACCAGTCACAAGTACATAAGTATAACACTCTCAGTACATAAATACATATATGTCACCTCTAGGCTAAGCTGCGGTGCTCGTATACTCTCCTATAAAATCCATGTACATCACGTACGTAAGGATCACGTGTTCCGAATCACTCAGGAATCGTCTAAATACAAATCACACATATTGGAGGCGAACATAGTTCACATACCCATGGGTCACGCACATACTTACGCTCCCGTGGTCAGCTGACTTATCAACTCACAAATAAGTCATTCACAGTCCTATTTCCTTAAGGTACCAATCTAAATCTCCCCGAAGGCACACAAAGATAAGATGGCCCTTTTTCGAAAACTAACCTCCCGTGATAGCAAGTATGGTAGGTATGTCATACACATAAGAAATCCATACACTAGGCATTCACACAACCAGTATATATATACAATTTCAATATAGGTATACTCATACCTTATATATTAAGTCTCACCCATAATATTTACGTTCCAAATATTCTACGTAATATTTATTTAACGCGACGAGTCTCGTCATACGGATTCGGTACCTATACCTATCCCAAGTGAATACTAGGTCTCCCATTTGTTCCTAAGGTTATCGCAGAAAATAAATATAATCCCTAAATTTATCTTTCATTCCACTTTCAGTTCCAAAATTGAAAGATCTCAAATCGTCCTCAGTCGGTAACCGTTCGTAATTATAATGATCGATCCCATAAGTTATAACATTTTCCGACAATAACTAAGACCCCACTGACCTTATCTAAGTCCCAAGATATTATATTAATCACCCTAAGAATCAACATCGGCTTTGGGACTTTCATTAAACGTTATAGGAAAACAATTGCCAAAAATCAGGAGTGGTCGATCGATCGAAGAAAAGAGGTTGATCGATCGATCGATTGTCGATCGATCTACATTCTTAAGTCGATCGATCAATCAAGCAGGTATTGTCCAGATTTTCTTAAACAGTTACGGGTTTTCCTCTTTTTACACCTCTAATTCTTCATTACAATGTCCTAAACTCCCAACCAAGAATACTAATAATCATACCAACAGGTTTGCATAATTTCTCACGTTTTAGAATCATCAAATCAAAATGGAACATCAAATTCTTGGATCAATTTACCTAATTTTTATATAGAAACCCTAGTTCTCCTATTTCTTCAAGAACACTATATAATTCAATACAATTTCATAATTCTCTACCCATAAATCATAATTTCGTGGCAGCTATTATCTCTAACATTAAACTACATGCAAGACCTACCCCGATTATGATTTAAATTCTTGAAATCCATTCAATTTAAATTACTTAAGGTCATTCTTCAATTCTAACCAAACATGAATGGTATATGCGCTAAATAATTGCAAGTTAAATCACTTTCTTGGTAGTGAAGATTCTGATCCGATGAAGTAGATGGTATGGGGATGATCCTTGCTTTCCGATCTATCCGGTGGTGGTGACGGTGGTGCAAAAGTCTCTAAGTGGTGGTTCTCCATTGGAAACTTCCTTCTCTTCCACTCTAATGGCCGTTTATGATTTTTGGTTGAAAAACCCTAAGGGACTCAAGTGTTGGCTGACACTAACTGTCTAAAATTCGTGGGTCACTATTCACCCAAAAATGGGAATGACTAAAATACCCTCCCGGGTTGCCGGTTATGCTTAAAAATGCCACGTGACCCAAACTTAACTCCCGGCTAGTGTTTTCTGACTATCTCGAACCTTCCGGACACGTTGGTGCACACAAAATGCTCATATAGATGATATAAAAATAAAATACTTTTAAATCCATTAAATTAGGTCCATACACGACTGACACGCGCATCCCAACTTAATTACCGAAACTGCCATATTTTCAACTCACGACAATTTTAATAAATTCAATAATCACATATTACCATAATCACTTAGTAATATTCAACAACATTATAATAATAAAATACTAACTCTTGTCTCGCTAGCATTTAAATTCGAATTAATTTTCCAATTAATTATCCGAAATTAATTTAATAAATCTCATAATTAGAAGGCATAACTATATGGGGTATTACATACTTCCCCCATAATAACGGAAGTTTGTCCCGAAATTCAAAAAAGTAAGGCATACCTGTAAAAATTAGGTATCCTTCAGCACTCAAAACAAAATTCAAAAGAAGGCTCAATCACTACAACCCCCACTTCACAACAAGTTTGTTGAACAGTCTCAATACTTTATCAGTTATAAGGTTACACCTCAATAAATGCACCTCACGTTGTGCTTTTACTAAACAACATTCGAATAAGAATAGCCTATATATCATTACCCGCATAATCTCAATATTATTATGAATCCGCACCTCACTAGGTATCAACCCTCGCGTTTATCTAGACACAAAACTCCCATCCTGGGAGAAACCATAGAACATGTGACTACTCTTGTCCGTTCTTTGAATCTCTGTTCCCCGTGTTATGACTTTTACACAAGGAAAAGCCACTCACGACTGTTGGTGGTTATCTCATTTTAGTCATCGAACTCTAACTCCTGACTGATCTAAAACTCTGATAATCTGCTCACCTCTAAACATCCGGAGAAAGAATGATAAGGTTTATCCACACCAAACCTCAATAAGCACCTTGTCCACTATGAATGAATACGAGTGTTTTCACCTAACTCTACCATTAGGTAATATCTTATCACCATTACCACAATATATCTCACTTACTAGCTATACCCATTTTGGAAATGAAATGATCGCAATGAATCTAAAATTGATTTCATACAGTTCCACCAGTCGTCAATCACCTTGCGCCTACTCCTCGGGCTATCGGTGATACAACCTTCTCAGAACGAAATGTTATCTCCACTACCTCCTGATACCGCACGTCGAATGTTGATTTTGGGGATCTCATCCTAGTTCTTAATAATACTGCGTAGGACCACGTATCGGTGTGTTCACTATCTAGTAGTGTAAATCACCCAAGGATATAACAATTTCTCTTCTTCTGGACAACCTGCCCCACATATTCGAAGGAACTCGTTACTTATCTTTATGATTGCAACCCGTCAAAGGAATTTACCAACTCGACTCTTTCACTACTAGAATTGTCGGCTCGACACTAAGTTTCTGATTGATCATCTTCCCCAACCGATCTACCACTAACTATACCCCTTCTTCCCTCAGCGTATACCAAAAGTTATGACCCGTGCACCTTTTACCACGTTGTGCACATCTGGACTCTTATACCTTATCAACATCCTCACTTTATTTACGCGTAAGCCACTCTTAACATTCGATTGGGTGGAACTCCGCTCCAAATTGTCCATAAAAGTTAACTATTTGCCTTCTCAAGAGACACTCCCTTTTTAAATGGCTTCCCACTGCCTTTCAACCAATTTTGGACGTGTTATTATGATTGAACAAGAATTAATAGATTGTCATCCTTCTCACGACGCTTAATCCGCTCTACCACTTCCATTTCGTCATATTAGTCTCACAAGTAAAAATTTCACCCATCTATGTCTCTTCTTCCGGCGATTATCACATTAGTAAACCAGGGTGTCTACACCTCTTATAACCCATGCATACGGTTTTAAACATCATATACGCTTTATACGTACTCCAAACTCTTTATTGCCCCTGCATTTGTAACGTGGATATACCACTTGAGCGTTCTCAATCACCCCCGAATTTGAAATCCTAAATCCTCCTTAACCTCAGTGTATCCTTCAACCCACCGTAATAAAAACCATTTTTTTTGTACTTCCTCACCACACCACTGGCTCTACTAGCCTCATATTGTAATTTACCATTTAACTTCCAGTTATAACTACATACTTCCCTAACGATCGAGGTACCCAAATCACGAATGAATGACCAAACGTCTCCTTACTACCAACCTTACGCTAAGTTTCATTCGTGGGATGTCTCACAAAGAGAAATCCAAATAAGGAACCCCTCGATACACTACTTCCTAGCATTATCGGTCATCAAAATCTGTTAGGCCCTCGGTCCATAACATGTACCCCTATATTCCCACTTCTTGACAATAAAGTTACATCTCCTTCGGTAGTTTCACTTAAACAAGGAACTCCTTCCGAAAGACACTGTCTCTTAACATTGATGGAAATCACCTTCCATAAACATCATGCAAATATAATCGGGGTTCTCAAAATTCTCGTCCCCAGACATACAACTATGGGTATTAACTCCCACATCTCTAAAGGGTGATAAAACAATTCACTCTTCTTATTACTACATCTTGAGCGTTAATTATAATAATCAGCTAAATCTTTCCGCTGAACAGTAAACTAAATACACTCCGCATCATATCAATAAAGTCTCTACACATAGCGGGAACGAATATTCGAGACCATTATATTTTTCGAAGTCTCAACAATATATATATATATATATATATATATATATATATATACACATACATATATACAAATATACAATCGCGAGCCCGACCCTCTCGCAGATGGGGCCTTACTAGAACGAAACGTTCTAGACCAAGGTAGTAACCCCGATAAACTTGCAATATCTGCACACTATCGGTATAAGCATATTATAAAATCATAATTAGGATAATATCATACTTGTATAACACAACACTAAAACGAGTAATTTCAATAAAGTATATACCGCTATCAATATACCCATTCATCCTCCGCGGATAACACTAAAGGTAACCCCATTATTTCAGGGAGAAATATTCACATAAATAATAACATTGTCGATATACTCACTAAGCTCAACTCTCAAGCGAAAAATAGCAATAATAACAAATGTAGCAATTCGTTCCTAACACATACAACACGCAACATCACCCTAGAATATAACTCATACTTCTATCTTGTTAATAGCCCGGGCTGTTCAAATGCTTCTTGGACTTAACACACCTGCCGTACCAAATCGAAAATTTCAATAACTATTGCCCTTGCTAGGCACCATACCCTTATACCTATACTTGCTTCGGGAAACATTTATAACACATGGGTTTCACTCCCCACAAAATACCTCTACACATACTCCACAAATCTCCGGTCACACTGACCATGTTAAGGTGGTCCTTCTCTCGGACGTTGGTAGTCTCGACTCTGATGACTACCTTCGTTGTTCCCTTAGCCTTGATGACCCTAAGGAACACGCTACTGGCTTCAACATCTTTTACTGAAATCACCATCGCTCGGTAACAATTCAGATATCAGAATCATTTAAATGGATTCTCTGATGGGTCTCCCCCTGTGGTGCCTCTTCAACACTATTTCTCCCAGTCTTACTCTATCTAAATTCTTCAATTCTTGTAGCTCCCCTCACAAGGAAGCGTTTACCTCCATATTAACAAAACGCGACATAATTACCATCTTCATTGACCGTCCAAGCAGAATTCCCCAGAAGTGCTAACAATTCTTCTTGTATGCAAATTCTCCCTTTAATGTACTCTTCTCCATTTCACCTACTTCATCCGGTGTAAGGTTCGCTAAATAATTAAATTTCTTCTCACAAAGTGACCCCTTTCCTACCCTCTTTAGTGAGTTTAGAACAACATTCGCATCTCGCCCTGAACATCTGATGAAAGAATTTATGGTCAAACCATACGTATGAGACTTCTCTTGACAAAACATTCCACTTCTAAATGTGGTGGTTGCCTCTCACTATTGAAACTTCGCTCTTACGAGCCATGGAAAAATTTTACCCCAAATTTTCACTCCCGATTAGCCATACTCCGACATATGCCCAAGCCTTTGGATATTTTACATTCGTTGGCTAGCACACGCCATCTCCGCATATCTAGTATTTCCATTGCTGGTTCTTTTAAATGTTTCGTTTGACTCTCTCCCAATCTAACCCTGCTGGGTGAGTCTAATTTGACCCCAATTTCTATTATATCTATACCTGTAAGTCACAAGTCACGCCTTAGCCGTCTTTACCGTCCTAGACTTTCGTGCCATAATGTGGGTGACTTAAACTAAGGTCATCCTTATTTAATAAATCAAATAACCTCAACTGATCTTTACCTCTTGCTGTCTACCCAACTGTCTTCGCTTGATGTACTGCATTGTTCGGCACACGAACACACCCAAATGCAAATAAGATTCACTATCATACACATCATAGCAGGAGAATGAAATCTCACCAAAGAAATCAATAATCCTAAACATAGGGCTTTATATCAAAGAAAGATACGATGGAAGCATAATAATCCGTACAGATCCTAAAGGACACTAGAACTTGATGCTCTGGTACCACCTGTGACACCCCGACTAATTAAATACTGGGTAGCTACTCCTTTATTAAGTTAATACAGAATATCAAGTTGGTTCAGTCTTAGCATCACTGTCGAAAAACATTTAGTTAATTACTAGCCACCTAATGTTTAAAAAAAGAGATGTCAAATTTTATTAATTAAGTTATCAAATAACTAAGAATTAAATCATTAACCATCAATCGCATAAACAATCTCATATGAATAACCAACGAAATGAAATCAACTGAATCTGAAGTAAACACTCCAATAATAATAATGCCAGAGTAAATAAAGTCCCAATACAAGAGTTTGAATAAATAAACCAATAATCGAAATAATGATAGTTTGTAACTACAACCTCTAAATAAGAATGGGCAACATGCCCTAACTGATACAAATGACTATGAAGGAACCAAGGATAAATATGATGGCGTCTAATACCAAGATCCTGTAGCTTCTACAGCAGCTACATCACGTCATTAGAATGGAACTCCTATGCTTGGCGTCCCTGTGGATGGGTACCTAAAAATGTTTTTACAAAACAAAATAGATTTGGAGGAAAACGGGTTAGATCCCGAGGTGAAAAAAGTTTAAAAGTTTAGCAAGTGTTTAAATTATAATTAAACAACACATATTATAAACACGTTAGTTGCGTACTCTCACATGAGTTTCTCACCTATCAACTAATGTGCACGCCTAACGTATGCCCTTAACCCATCCTAGTTATTTTGCTAACTAACTAGTCTGTGCCACTTCCTCTTTCGCATTCTACCATAGGATTTCTACTCTTAATATCCAGATAAGTTATATTTACAACCTATATTCGCATTCATTAAATTACTTATCTCAAGTGTTAATTAATTTCTCATTCTTAACCCATTCAGATATCTTAGTTATTCACATGTATTAAGCAACAATGAACCAGTCACAAGTACATAATTATAACACTCTCAGTACATAAATACATATATAGAACCCCTAGGCTAAGTTGTGGTGCTCGCATACTCTGCTATCAAATCCATGTACATCATGTAAGTAAGGATCACGTGTTCCGAATCACTCAGGAACCGTCTAAATACAAATCATACATATTGGAGGCGAACATAGTTCACATACCCATGGGTCACGTACATACCTACGCTCCCATGGTCAGCTGACTTATCAACTCACAAATAAGTCATTCACAGTCCAATGTCCTTAAGGTACCAATCTAAATCCCCCGAAGGCACACAAAGATAATATGGCCCTTTTTCGAAAACTAACCTCCTGCGATAGCAAGTATGGTAGGTATGTCATACACATAAGAAATCCATACACTAGGCATTCACACAACTAGTATATATATACAATTTCAATATAGGTATACTCATCCCCTATGTATTAAGTCTCACCCACAATATTTACGTTTTGGATATTCTACTTAATATTTATTTAACGCGACGAGTCTCGTCATACGGATTCGGTACCTATACCTACCCAAGTGAATACTAGGTCTCCCATTTGTTCCTAATGTTATCCCAGCAAATAAAAATAATCCCTTAATTTATCTTTCATTCCACTTTCAGTCCCAAAATCAAAAGATATCAACTCGTCCTCACTCGGTAACCATTCATAATTATACCGCTCGATCCTATACGCTATAACATTTTCTGACAATAACTAAGACCCTACTGACCTTATCTAAGTCCCGCGATATTATATTAATCACCCTAAGAATCAACATTGGCTTTGGGACTTTCAGTAAACCTTATAGGAAAACAATTGCCAAAAATCAGGAGTGGTCGATCGATCGAAAAAAAGGGGTCGATCGATCGATCATCGATCGATCGACATTCTTGAGTCGATCGATCGATCAAGCAGGTATTTTCCCCTAATTTCTTAAACAGTTACGGGTTTTCCTCTTTTTACACCTCTAATTCTTCATTACAATGTCCTAAACTCCCAACCAAGTATACTAATAGTCATACCAACATGTTT
Source organism: Sambucus nigra (assembly GCA_949130495.1). Taxonomy (NCBI): domain Eukaryota; kingdom Viridiplantae; phylum Streptophyta; class Magnoliopsida; order Dipsacales; family Adoxaceae; genus Sambucus; species Sambucus nigra. The sequence continues at coordinate 247,893,933 of OX422210.1, forward strand.
GTAGCATTTCTCACATTTTAGAATCATCAAATCAAAATGGAACATCAAGTTCTTGGATCAATTTACCTAATTTTCATATAGAAACCCTAGTTCTCCTATTTCTTCAAGAACACTATATAATTCAATACAATTTCATAATTCTCTACCCATAAATCATAATTTCGTGGCTGCTATTATCTCCAATGTTAAACTACATGCAAGACCTACCCAGATTATGATTTAAATTCTTGAAATCCATTCAATTTAAATTACTTAAGATTATTCTTCAATTCTAACCTAACATGAATGATATACGCGCTAAATTATTGCAAGTTAAATCACTTGCCTGGTAATGAAGATTCTGATCCGATGAAGTAGACAGTATGGGGATGATCCTTGCTTTTCGATCTATCTGGTGGTAGGGACGGTAGTGCAAAAGTCTCTAAGTGGTGGTTCTCCATTGGAAACTTCCTTCTCTTCCACTATAATGGACGTTTATTATTTTTGGTTGAAAAACCCTGAGGGACTCAAGTGTTGGCTAATATTAACTGTCTAAAATTCATGGGTCACTATTCACCCAAAAATAGGAATGACTAAAATACCCTTCCGGGTTACCGGTTATGCTTAAAAATGCCCCGTTGCCCAAACTAAACCCCCAACTAGTGTTTTCTGACTATCTCAAACGTTCAGGACATGTTGGCACACTCAAAATTCTCATACGGATGATATAAAAATAAAATAATTTTAAATCCATTAAATTGGGTCCTGACACGACTGACACGCGCATCCCAACTTAATTATCGAAACTGCCATATTTTCAACTCATGACAATTTTAATAAATTCAATAATCAAAGATTACCATAATCACTTAGTATTATTCAACAACATTATAATAATAAAATACTAACTCTCGTGTTTTTAGCATTTAAATCCGGATTAATTTTTCAATTAATTATCCCAAATTAATTTAAGAAATCTCATAATTAAAAAGGCATAAAAATACGGGGTATTACAATTAGAAGCTTGTTTGATAGATCGTTCGAACGAGATTCGAACGACATTTCAATAAATACAAAAAAGCGTTTTAAGCCCAAAAACTTTTATGCAAAGTTTTAAAATGATTTTCTGGGAAAAATAAAGAGTCGTTATGACAAAAGATTTATAAAAAGACACCCATAACAAATTAACCAAGTATATATATATATATATATATATATATATATTGCATTCATACCTTTGGAGACCTTGGAATCCAAATGTTGATGACATAAAAGCTTGGCACATAAATCGGAAATGATATAATCTTCAAACTCTTGGCCGCTACGTCTTCAACTCAAACGTCATTGGCTTGAAAGGATATTTTAAACTACTATCCTATGACTCAGTTAGTTTTTTCAGGAATTACGCCAATACTGCAAAATGACTCAATGGATAATTTGCCCTTACAAATATGCTCCTTTGGCTATTCCGGGACAAAACCCAAACTTAAAAATCCTATGGGCCGTCAAGATCTTCTAAAAGACACAAACCCTCCCAAAATAAAAAATAAAGACGCTTGACTAGACACATGGGATGAAATGCTTTGCCGTTTTAATTGGTTGCCACTAAAAATGAAAACCTGCACGCTTAAACACGCCATCAAACACATAGGGAATATAACAAGATAACTAACATAATTAAATACTCCCACTTTGTCTAACATGACCTACTTTAGAAAGCGACGTCTCCCCTATGTTAGATCTCCCAAATTAAAAGGTTTAGATACGATTTCTTTCCCTTTATGTTCAGGAATAGACAAAGATTAAATGCATTAAATAACCCATTTCTTCCCAATTAAATTAAATACTCTCCCAATTGAAATAAGGGACATGAATAATGGAAAAACAAATACATCATGCAATGTTGAATAAAGTGTCAAGAATAATAAAGCACATGGCATGAAAAATAACAAATCCAACACAGAGATTAATAAATACCAACTACGATGCGATAGGAAAAAAACGATACCAAATAGATTAATCTAATATGAGCATGAGATATTAATCGCAACAAGAAGAATATCTATTTCAACATGAATCATACATGGACCAAATAGCAAGGCAAGGACTCAAAAAATCAAAAGAAATACCGTATATAAATACACAAAAGATACTAATAATGCACGCGCACATATATATAGGTATAAACACCACACACGACACAAAATACATTAAGCTTTCCACTCATATAGCAAAAATATGTCTAAATAACTTGTGGTAAATGGTAGTGAAGGGGTGTGAACTAGCAATAAAATAATTAAGACCCAATCACTTAAACCTGTTCATGGAGTTCTATTTGAATGCAAAACTTTATCAACTTAGATATAGCCTCATGTGACAACATAAAGTGAACTCACGGAACAAACATACACAATGCATACAAGTCTATAATTTTAATTATTCTACAAACCAATAGAGTCATGATAAAATAAGCATAACTAGGATACATTGTCATTGTGCAAACTCGTTGATATATCCATCCAAATTACCTCATACATAATATTCTTTTCTTTTTCTTTGAATGTTCATATCAAACTCAACTACTTTGTCCTTGGTTAATTTTAACAATGCCACATTTTTAGGCCATATTCAATGGTGGCTATTCACGCAAAGTAATTTTTTCTTTCGCAGGCCCATTTCATTGATAAACAACTACACCGAATAAACATTTTTTCTATTTTTTTTAAATTTGGGTATTGGTTCTTGCATGCACCAATCCTCCCTTGTCATAGCAACATGTAGATAGCTAAATTGATAGGAGAACATCTCACTTAGCTCAAATATACATGTGAAGTTCAAACTCAAATGAGCTCGTGCATGTCTGAATCGAGGCATATAAAAAGAGAATCTATTAAGCAAGTCAAAGTCAAACTACTCCATGCAAGCATAATAAATAAGACTTTAAGGATTGGAAATCTTAACCAAAAGTTCTAGCCACATGGAAGCGGGGATGAAATTGGATTTAAACATAAGTTTATGCCATATAAAATGTGTAAAACTAAAATTACACAAAATAGAAAATCTTTTTGAGTTTTTGAAAAGTTTTAACCAAACACAAGGATAACCCAAAAGACAAAACAAAAATCTTTTTGTATTTTATCAAGTAAGACACAAGAAATAAAAATTAAATACAAAAGACACACAAGTCATAATTCTAGCAACACATATATGATGAAGCAAAGACTAGAAAATGAAAAACAAGTAAACAACTAGCAAAAATATATCATGATGTACAAAATCAAGTGTATGTAAACAAAACTAACACAATCAACCTTTCCATTTAGCAAGTGAGGAATCATGTGAAAGTAAATGAGAATTATAAAGTCTATCATGTAAAGCCTCCAAATCGGATTTCCTAACCCACATAAAAGAAACACGGCGATCTCGGGATTTTGTGACCTTGGTGGCTCTACCCTTTAATTTTCTAGGACCATTTCTAAGATCAAAACAAAATTTCCTAAGGTTCCCCTTTCGAACACAATGTGTGCAAGTGAAAACACGACATGAAGTGTGACCTAAGGATTGATCTTTTAAACTGTTCCTAGACGATTCTCTCAAAACTATGATTTTGACTTTATTAGCAGAAGTATCTTTAGTATCGAAGACAATCCCACACTTTCCATCTTTGATTTGGACGGTCCCTAAGATTTTATCTAATTTCTCTGACCTACACTCCAAATCAAATTTGACCCAACTTGAGTCTTTTTATTTTTTTTTCAAGTTCCACTATTCGAGACTAAAGTAAACACCTACTCTCTTCAAACTCGAGAAGCTCTTTCTTCATAGCCTCCATTAAACCTATAAGGCTATTTCTTTCACTTTCTGCGTACTCTAGATTCTCCCAAAGAATTCTCTCTCGTGCCTTAAGATCTTCAACTAAAACATTTTCATCACTACCTATGACACGTTCTCTCATTTTAGGTTTTAACTTTAAGTTAGCACTTTTTAATTTCAATGACTCCACTTACAACTCACAGAAGGCCACTTGAAGTTCACTCTCCTCTTCCTCCTCTTCATTATCACTCTATTCTCACCTCTCTTTACCATCAAACTCTTGGGATTCACAAACAATGGCCTTGGAAGTGTTATGTAAAGGAATATCTTCATGGGAAGATTCATTGTCATTGCTCACATGACTTGCCAAGAACGCAGTGAAGTTGCGCTCAATGGGGGAATCGGGTCCCTCTTCCGGTTCACTATCACTAAGGGTGGCATTATATGAAATTGGTTGCTTTCCCTCCTTCCTTAGTTTAGTAGGACACTCGAATGATCTATGGCCATAACCCTCACAATCATAACACCTATTTGACTTGTCCCTATTAAGATCCTCATTATAATTTTTAAGGAATCTCTCTTCTTTACTATGCTTAGACTTCTCATACTTCTTAATATCATTTTAAAGTTTCTCCTTATTAGTCTTGTGAAATTTTCTAAACTTCCTAGCAAACAAAGCCATATATTCAAAGTTAATCTCAAACTCATCATCTGAAACCGATGTTTCCTCCTTATGGGCTTTCAAAGCTATGCCCTTGTCTTTCTTCTTTTCATCTTTCGTGGGAAACATGCCAATTTCATAGGTTTGTAAGTCACCTACAAACTCTTATAATTTCGTAGCGTCTAAAGTTCCTAAAGAATTTGAAATGGTCACCTTTGGAATAAATCTATCGGGTAATGACCTCAAAATTTTCTTTACGACATGGTTGTTAGGTATCTTTTCTCGCAAATTAAAACATGAATTCACAATATTTGACAATCCCACATAGAACTCATCAAATGCTTTCACTTTTTAACATCTTAATGATTTCAAATTGAGTGGTGAGGTTTATGAGTTTAAAAGCTTTCATGAAACTTCTTCACTCATGGGTGAGTTGGAGTATATCCCATGCCTCCTTAGATGTTTCACACGTCATAATCCGACGGAACTCATCCGATGTGATCGCACTAAAAAGGGAATTTAAACCATGGGAATTAAAATTAGCTAACTTAAGCTCAGTCTCACTCCATCTTTGTGCGGGTTTAGGTACACGAACCTCTCCTTCAAGGCCTGTTGGTGGGGTCCACCCTTTAACTACCGATAGCTAAAACCGCTCATCCAAGGATTTAAGTGCCGACCTCATACGTGCTTTCCAATACGCGTAATTGGAACCATAAAAAATTGGAAATTTTGCAAAAGGTAAATTTTCCATTTTTGTTGTAAAGCCAAAATTTTGACAAAGGGTCTTAACATGATAATTTCGCATTCCCGCTATGATACCAATCTAAAAGGGGTGTGATGGTCCCCGAATATCCAATTTTTAAATTCTAAACAAATTTTTAATTTCTTTCAAACTTAAAGTGAAATTAAACTAAACTAAACAAATAACTAAATTTTCACTTAAACAAAATTTATTCAATTCAAGCTAAAATTATGCGAAACAAACTTAAACATGCATTTTGTCAAATTAATTATGCCAACTTGACTTAAATTAAAATAAAATTACCCAAACGTAATTAGCACCAAAATTACATTAAAGTTGTGATTTAAACATTTTTTTTTATCGTTTTAGTCCTACACATGCATCTAAGTGACTTTACAAGATAAAACAAACAATCACAGCACACAATGCTGTGATGTAGGAGGAAAACGCTCAACGGGAAAAACCTCGGACGACCCTGCCTCATATCCACTAGGTATGGTTTTACATAAACAAGATAAAATACTTACTTCCTTGACTTGCCTTTCAAGCCTTGACGCTTCTTCTTGTTTCTACCTCCGCCTAGTAGATAACTCCGGAATCTACCGTAGTCTTGGAATCCACCGATGGGGTGAATCAACCATCAAAACATACAAAGGCCTTTCCAATATATGCACACGACGTATCTTCACAAAACGGACTCCTCTATAGGAAACTTTCTCTTTTGGGATGAGAAAAATATTTGGTTCCAACGATGGTGATCTCAAAGCATATATATATTTTGGAACTTGGATCAAACTAAAACATGGGTGTAAACTTTGTGTTTTAGTAGAAATAAAACCATGAAAATGCCAACACAAAATGGGACTTTTGGATGGAAATTTTTGCTCTCAAAAAGTGGAAGAAATGTTATCCAAATTCTCATGACAAATTATTTTCCCGCACATATTAAAGTTGGTAAAAATTTAGTGGGGAAAATGGCGATTAAAAAAGAAAACTGATGAAACTGCGCAAAACTGCCCAAGTCATTCAAACGACTTTTGAATGTCATTCGAACGACTTATTTTGAACGAGTTACTAACGAGAAAACAGAGATAAAGGCCAAATCTCATTAGATGTCTCTCTTGAGAGAGTCATTCGAATGACTTCGTTCGAACGGGAGCTCTAACAAAAAACATAAAAAAATGTCAAAAATTCGTTAGAAGCTCGTTTGATATCTCGTTCGAACGACCTCTTTTGAACGAGAAAAAATGTCGTTCGAACAATATTTCAGTAAATCCAAAAAAGCTTTTTAAGCCTAAAAACTTTATGCAAAGTTTTAAAATTATTTTTTGAGAAAAATAAAAAGTTGTAACCATGTCTCTCTCTCTCTCTCTATATATATATATATTAAATGCATTCATACCTTTAGAGACCTTAGAATCTAAATGTTGATAACGTAAAAGCTTGTCACATAAACCTACAATGATGCTATGTCTTCAACTCAAACGTTATAGGCTTGAAAGGATATGACAAACTACTATCCTATAACTCAATTAGTTTTGTTCGGAATTGAGCCAATACTAGAAAATGACCCAATTGTAAATTTTCCCTTATAACGGAACCTATGAAATCGTGGGGTCTTGTAGTTGAGATTGCCAATAGGTGATCATTACCATCATCCTTAAATAGGTTACATAATGTATTTTATGTCTCGATTATTTTCAAGTATCTAAGGAACCCGAGCCATATGTTAGAGGAACAACCGATCGCACAATCGATAGAGGTCTTAGCGAGGCATGAGAAAGTGTTAAGGAATAATAGGATTTCCCTAGTAAAAGTATTGTGGTGTAGTCAAGACATTGAAGAGGTGGCATGGAAGATGAAAAAAGAGATACAAAGTTCTTATCCTCACTTATTGGGTAAATGTTTCTGATTTTAGGGACGGAATTTTGTAAGGGGAGGGATTGTGACATCCATTCCCGAGGTATAGCATTTTAAATATATATTTTTTAAAATTCATTTGTTAATTGAAATTATTTATATTAATTGGCATGATTAGGATTTAATTTATATGCTTACGCACTTTGTTTCAAAATGTTAAATAAGATATACGTAATTACTTAAACAAAAGTCATGTGGTGGCATGTTAAGTTTATAAAACTCGAGTGGTTAAATATTGCAATTGGAATTTTAATTCATCATTTTATACAAATTATGGGGAAAAACCAATTATTTGATTTAAAGCTAGAGAGAGAGAGAGAGAATGGGGGGCGGGGAGGAAGAATTGGAAGAGGACACTTCCTCTAATCCACAAGTATGTTGTTTTAATCCTATTTCATCGTCTAATATGTTTATATTTGAAAATATATGGAATTGAAAGTATGTTCTTGAATACTTTGGGTGTTCTTAAGGAGAGAGAAACTAAACCCAAATTCTTAAAGTTCTTAATTTACTTGTTATGAGTTTGATTAAATCCATGGGATTGATATATGATTAGGTCTTATATGTTATCCATGCTCATACATGAATTGTAGTAAAGATTACATGGTTAATTTGACTGTTCTTGAATGAAAATGAAAACAAAGTTTTTTTTTTAAATTCTTATGATCTATATGTTTTTGTATTGAATTGAACCATGGAATTAAAGATTAAGTATTTTTTAGTGTGTTTGCTTGAGTAGAAGATTGGTTGTGCGTAAGTGTGTGTTCTTGGTGTATTACTAGGTGTTATCACCAAAAAACCTTTTGGATGCATCGAATTGTATTCTTTGCAATTATAATTGTTCTTAATGATTTATAATTATGATCTGAAAAGTTTGGTAAAATTCCAAAGATGTTTAAATGGTTAATTAAATGTTTTGGTGAAGAAAATCTGATTGTCGAAGTGGACAGACAATTTTACACCACTTTACAAAAATGGCCAAAAAACACTATAGAACATACACAATTTTGAACCACTTAATGTTGTAGACTTGATTCAGAGAGCTTTATAGACATTTATGGAACCACACTTAATTTTATATGAGTTAATAAAAATTAATCTGTGAAGTAACCCCCAAAATAGAGTAATTATGAACATGCTAAATTTGGGACATCCTAGTGTTTTAAATATTTATGAAGATTTCACTGTTGAATTGAACTATAAAATTTATATCTTATTCCTAAAGATGTTATTAATACTTATATATAAATTTATGGTTAATTGGATCATGATATGGTCTTCATCAAAATTAAAAATGGAGATGTCACATAGTAAAAAGTATTAAACTTGGTATTCTTGCTTCTTAATATGAATGCTTTGGATATATACATTATAATTGAGCATGCTTTATGGAAAGAGTGGTTATATGAATTTCTATAATTGTACTTGTATGTTGAATTAACTTACACAATGGTTGGAAAGGCATTATATATATTTTCTTTCTACTTTTATTTGATATTTCTATCATGGATTGGATTAATAGGATAGAGGTCGAGGATTCAAAGACGCCAGAGTAATTGATGTGGATTTTAGTCTCAAGTAACTAAGGTTAGTGTACATATGTGTTTAAATTTCATACTAGCATGCGAATGCGATTGATGGTAAATTCTATATTGGGGAACCTCACTGGGGGTTAAACCGGGGAATTTAGGCTTTAAGGCCATGTCATTGATTGATATAAGTTCTCATTATGGGCCAACTAAACTATGTAATTTTGGGATTTAAGGTCAAGAATATCGAATGTAAGACCCCATAGTGGGGTTTATGAAAGAGATTTAAGGCAGAGAAAGGGAATGATATTTTATATGAATATTTACATGTTTTTGTGTATGCATATTTACATGTTTTTAAATCATGCATAAGTGATAGTGAACTGCGTGTGGGTGAGTACATTAACTAGACAATTGCCTAATGTAGTATATGTTTAACATTTTAGATTACTGATGTCTATTGTCAATGTCATGTCGAGAGGGAGAAGTAGAGATGATGGGAGACTAAAGATTCTCGTTTTGGGATTTGAATAACATTATGTTGTATATATTTGATAATGATAGATAAGTACTTACTTTGATGTATATATGCTAGTGTTGGTTAGAATTTAAAGTCGAGAAATTAGTGGAAGACCTAGTGTCTTATTTTGAGGGTTACATTTTGAGGATACCGTACTTCTATTTAAAGTACAGTATATGTTATGATATCCTAGTAGATCATTAGGTTGGTTTTACAAATAGTCTAAATTTTTCACTATGATAATTATATGATAGTAATGCATTAGTTAGTGCATTGTGGGATTAATTAGGGTTGAATCACACTCGCCAGGTTATTATATTATATATTAGTATATTAATGGAGGCAAGTGTGACAAGGAATGTATAAAACAAGTCCAAGGGGGATATTTGACTCTAAGTGATTACTAAATTAGACTTGCACAATCTCATAGTTTGTAAATGATGCCTATTTTCTTAATCCGTAGAGATATGAGGATTGGAATAATCATGTAATTATTGATTTTATTTGTTATGGGTGAGATTAAATTTATTTGGTCTATAATCCTTGTCAATTGGGCAATCATTGTGTGAATATGCCAGAGATCATATGCTGGAGGAATATGCATCCAGGAGATATTTTGGGTTATAATAACCCCTTGATAAACTTATAAGTTTTGATTCTACTAGTAAACCTTATATATGGATTATTTTATAATTCGGTAGAGTATCAAATAAGCTAAGTTTGGTATCATAGAACTAATAAGATGTTGGTTAAGATTGATTCACTGCAAATTTCATTTCGTCAGGGGAATATTGAATACTTAACATATAGGAATCATATTATGTGCTATCAAACTTTGCCAATACGAACTCACTATTCCAGTAATTTTGAGATTATTAAGTTGGAATAAAATTGTAAATATTTATCAAATTTAATTATAATTATACAAAGAATAATATAAATTATGGGGCAAAATATGAGATTTTCATATTTTTCCTTGGAAGGCAATTTAATTATTTGGCTTAGGTGCCTCGTATAGTCCATACACTAAGTAGCAAGCCCATAACTCTATGAAAACCCTAATTATCCAAAGTCCACTTAATGTAACTATATATATGGATTTAGGGTATGTGTATAAGCTGAATTAACACTCTTAAGGGTTAAAGAAAGATATATAAAAATAATATTCACATTTTTAAGAGGGATTAAGGAGAAAGGAAATTATTTTCTCTTATTTCACCTTTTTTTCATATTTAAAAATTCTCACATATATATCTTGCTTTTGATAGATCATATACTAGAAGATCTTACTCTTATAATAAAAAAATTAAAGGTGATCAATCTCCAAGAATATCTTCTTCCTAAATTTTGTCTCCTATATTGGTTCACCTACAAGATTCACAAAGGTACTATGATATAAGTTATATATTTAAACACTATTTACAATTTATGTTATTTTTCATTCTAAAATATGATGGACCAAACTTCTAAGGACATATTGTTTTTTATTATCAATCCACGTCATTAGTTTAGGGTCTTAAGAGGCCTGAGGAGATTTATAACATTTATTATCAATCCACGTCAAACAACACAACATTTTACACGTAAACCTAAAGCTAACAAATAGAGAGACATATAACATTTAGAGGAGATTTAAGACAATTTAAAGAGGATCAAGCGTATATAATGTTCAAGGTAACTGAGGATATCGGCAAGCTAATTAAATTATTAATCGAAGATTGTCATCTACACCAAACAAGGGAAGAAAATGTTCACATACCAATGATGCAAGGAGATTAATGAGATATATTCACATGTTAAATTAAAGGTGAATGGGAACTACGCCTTAAAATTTCACATTTGAAGTACGTAAACTAAAGTGTGGTTTGATAAAATGAGTTTAACCCATATAAAAAACTAAAAGGACTGTGAGGGGTATGTATGCATTACCAAAATGGCTTAAGGATTGATGTGTAACACCCTGTATTTTCGAAGATATTTAATTAATTTGAGACATAAAATGAATTGAATAAATATTAGTTAGAGAATATTGGATTGATATTTACGTGTTATAATATCTACTTGTGTGATAATTAAAGTAAATTGTATTATTTTATATTGCGTCGGTAAAAGCGATGGGTTGACGATATTTTATTCAGGACGCACATGTGGGGTAGTGTTGGGAATGAGATGGTAAGTTGATAATAAATGACTTGGATGGTGATTTTGAGTGCACAATTGATCCGTAATGGGTCGCGATAGTCTGATTTAGGTACTCAAGGGCTGTAATCGGGTTTCGAAGCTTTTTAGGCTATATGGGACCCGTACGGGGGTCTTCAGGACATTTTAATATTATAACCTAACCTAATTTTGGGATAAGGGGAATATTTAGGAATATTAGATGAGGGAGGAAACTATACACCCATTCTAATTCACTTAGGCTTGAGATAGAGAGGCAAAAGATAAGGGAAATTCAAGTAAGAAATCAAGAGGGCAATCTAAGGAGGAAATTGGGGGCAATTTTCAGGCTAGGATTCTTGTGCAAGGAATATCTATAAAGAAAGGATTCAGACTCTACAATTAGAGGCAAGTATTTAACTTTCTTGATATTATATGTTGTATTTTAGTTCATATCATAATTGGAGAAACAAATATGATTTTTGGGTGGGATTCACATGACAAAAATGGGTTTTTGGAAATGATTTCATGGAAATTGATTTGAGTAGTATATCATATGAAATCTGAGATTTAATCCTATATAAAAGATGGAATCTAGATTAAAAGTTTGATTTTGAATCATGATGAGAATGTAGGTGATCTTAAATTATAAATCTGGGAAAATAGTGTAATTTGATATTAGAATTAGGGTGGGAATTAATTATGGAAGAATTGGTGATTGAATGCTGTGATTTAGAAAGATTTTTGATGAATTGAATCCATAAAACATGTACCCTTATGATTGATATTGATAGGTTAGTGTTAATTGATGTTGGAATAAATTTTGGGACTCATATCGGTTGAGAATGTGGAGGAAAACTCATAATTGGTATGGCACCCTACCTAGGGTAGTTCCCAAGGGTCAATCGGTTCGCCCCCAACCGAACTAGTTTGGCCGCCCTATTAAGCTAGGCTTGATGTTTTGATGTTGTATTGAATCGGTAGGGATTTAGGTTATTTTTTGGAAGGTCCATATATGATGTTTAGAACTTTTGGGATTTTATGGGATATAATATTACCTTAGGTTTAGTCGAGAAAAAAAATTGGGGTATGGAATTTAGGGTGTTTAGGACGGACGACACACGAAAAATATAATATTGGATTCGATTGGGAATTTCGAATGGAATTGGGATACAGGCTAAATTGAGACAGGCTTAGTGTCCAGAATAAAAAAATAATCTTATGACCTACAAATATATCACTATGACCGCCTACGGTTTTACGTTATGAAATGGGTTCAGTGGCGCGATTCCGGCGCAGTGGCCTAGGTTGAGGTATATATCCCTGAAGCCTGATAGCATACTAGAGTTTTCATCCGCAGGTGAGGTTGTTAGAGTTTACATCCGCGAGGTAATGCTCAGAGTGGTGCGATTATTAGACTTTGCATCCGCGAGGTAATTCTCGGAGTGGTGCAATTATACGTATATAACAAGAGATATGTATATCTATCTATCTATCTATCTATCTATCTATCTATCTATCTATCTATCTATCTATCTATCTATCTATCTATCTATCTATCTATCTCTCTCTCTCTCTCTCTCTCTCTCTCTCTCTCTCTCTCTCTCTCTCTCTCTCTCTTATATATATATATATATATATATATATATATATATATAGAGGCAGGCTCCTGTGCACACTAAGTTTGCACACTAAGTTTGCACATTACCTTTTATATATAGTAAAAAAAAAAATTTTGAGTTGATTTTTTTTGTGTGATATTTAAACATTTCAAGGAACCCATATAAAAAAAATCATCTCAAAAAAACTTTTTTTGCTATTTTTAAAAAATCGGTCAAACTTTTGCAGTTTTTAAGCCCTTTAAAAACTGCGAAAGTTTGACCGATTTTTTAAAAATAGCAAAAAAAGTTTTTTTGAGCTAATTTTTTTATGTGAGTCTGTTGAAATGTTAAAATATCACATAAAAAAATTGGTGTGCGCCAGCACTAAGTTTGCACACTTTTAAAAGGTAATGTGCAAACTTAGTGTGCACAGGAGCCTGCCTCTCTCTCTCTCTATATATATATATATATATATATATTTGTATATACTTGATGTGATTTGAAAATATGTATATAAATGTGAAGAAAATATATATGGGTATATGACACTAAGGGGTGAATGTTGACTTTATTTACAAGAATAAAGTTATGTGAATTGATAAATTGTAATTGAGGATTATAATTATGAGGAGGATGCAAAAGCTAACTGAGAATTTAAAGTGAAATAATGTATACACTTGACACAGTGTAGCGTATGGGACTCAAATTAGTGTTGAGACTAGTTATGCTGGATACCGCAACTAGGGTGTTAAAATAATACATTAGGTGTGTACTATAAATGAGGGATGAGGTCTATCTCATAGGAGTGCGACACTAGTTGCAATATGAAAGACTGCATTGCATATGTATTAATGTATTTTAAACACTTGGAAAATATTTTCAAAAGGCTTTGGCTTTTACCCACATCAAAATATTTTCAATACTTTTAAGTGCCCAGACACAAGGGCGCTTAGTTTAGCCATCCTTCTAGTCAGACGATGCTGCAGCAACTATGGATGCCTGCAAGAATTGATTAGACACTCATATCCTTGATATCTAGATATGTTGTACTTCAGAGTTATCTTGGGCATGTCACCCGGTTAGTCATTATTTATTTTATTTAGATGTTAATTCCTTTCAGTTAGTTGGATTATTGTATTATGACTATTTAGCAAGAGTCATCTGTTAATCTATTTATTTCATCTCGTTCACTATTCATTTTATTTTTGTGGTGAATGTGTACTATTTAGATGGAATGGTTTATTGCATTGATTAGAAGTTTTATTGACGCAAGTTAAGTTGTTAATAAGTTTTTAAATTTTGACACCAGGACTAATATGTATTAGTAATTAAATTAATTTCGACAGTGGTGCTCAGAAGGAACCTAAGATTCCTATTTTATTTTAATAGAGAACTGATCAGCCGCCATTAGAATAAGCGAGGTGTCATAGACTCTATCAGAGCATCAGGTTCTAGTGTCCTTAGGATTTGTGCAAATTTACTACATTTTTAGCGTTGCTTTCTCTTTGATGTATAACTCTACGCTTAGGACGATTTGATTCACACTTTGATGTATGTTCTCCTGCTATTATGTGTAATTACAGTGAATCTTATACTAGTCTGGATGGGTTTTATATGTTGAATAGGAGATAACGACCAACGAAGCCTATTAGGAGGACCGCATGAGGAGAGGCTTAGCCGGAGCCGCAGACTATTCAGGGGACAATGACCACAGCAGAGGTCGCCACTATTATTGCTCAGGCAGTTAAGGTTGTGATGACTGCAATGGCGTAGTAGTTTACCCAAGAACCTCCACAGTAGATGGTGGCGTTAATTCAGACTCACCCAATGTAGTTAGTATGGGAGAGAGTTAGAAGCAGAAGGGTCATCCACTAGAGTTTCAGGGAAATACAAACGTTATATTAGTTTTCCAATAGAAGGAGGACATCCAAAGGCATTTGTGTATGGTTGAGTACAGTAACACTCAGAAACAAATTTTGGCAACTTTTAAGCCCATAGGAGCAGCATTGCTGTGGTGATAGTTAGTCACCATGTTTGAGGAGAGAGACACCTTAGCTAACGAGAAAATTTTGGGTGCGATTCGACTGCAAGTCCTTTCATCTGCTATTCAAATAGAGACGTGGAGGAAGTTTTTGGACATATCACAGGAGGGGCGGACAGTGGTCGATTATGAGGAAGAATTCACTCATTTGGCAAACTTCATAAATGACAAGGGGGATACAGAGGAGAAAAGGGTCCTTAAGTTTGATGATGGAATCACAAGGAGAATTCACCAGCACTTATTGGGAAATATGGCTTGGACGACTTATGCCGATTTCATCAATGATTCACTTTTGCACTTTCAAGATCATCGCTTTAATGTGAAAGGTGCCAAGAGAATTGGAGAGTCTAGCCATCAGGGCAAGACTAGATGTATTGGTGCTAGTGGAACACCACTAGGGGATACCCAATAGGGGAACCAGTTGAAAAGATTTATATTAGGGAATTTTGATCGGGTGACGGTGGACTGAGGAAGGTTCATTAGGGCTAATAACATGTTCCTCAAGACCAGGAGGGCCAAGGGAACAATGGGGGTAGCCATCAGGGCCGAGGCCACCATGGCCAGAGAACAAGGCAACCTAAATATGGCGAGTAGGGCCAGAGATAGGGGTTTTACACATATTTTATATGTAGAGAGTAGGGACACATGCATCGAGCTTGTTCGCAGCTAGCTAGGGGATATGAGTAGGTTTCCCAATAGGGGAAATAATTGCACTAGTTTTTAGGTCAGTTCAGATGTGAGTATTACGTCCAGGAACCAATTGAGCAGCCAATGTTGTTAGCAATTGGAATACAATTTTTATCCTCAGGTAAATGGGATAGGTTTTGTATGACATGAGTGCATCATTGTATTCTATTAGAACTAGATTCGTGTGTTAGAAAAATTTAATGAATGTATCGTAAGTATTACTAACGTGTGTATATATTTACCGTTGGGTAGTGGGGATCTCTTTAGTTCAATTTATAGAGGAGCAGGTGTGGACATTGAGAGGGTATGTTTTAATGGTTCTGGTCGTTTTAGAGAGATATGGTTTCGAGTATGAGGATATTCTAGTTATGGACTGGTTAACGATGGTTTGAGCTATGGTGGACTATCACAGTAAGGATATCGTGTTCTCTATTTTAAGGCAGGATGTGTTGTTTTGTGATGTCTCGCCTGAAAGAGGTTCGATCCCACATATATATTATATTATAGAGGAGACTTCGGAGAGTATATTTATCTCGTTATATTTCATCTCTGTGCATCGAGACTTTACTGATGTGATTTAGGGAAGAATGGGTTTACTACCGGGTGGATAGATTGAGCTCATTATCTATTTAGCATTGAAGACTTAGTGATAGTGCAAGCGCAGTATTGTATGACTCCTTTAAAGATATGGGAGTTGAGGATTAGACTTATACGTCTGGGGATAGGATTTTGAATGTTTCGATTATATGCTTTGAGCCAAAGGATCCCGATGATCGAGAATGCAAGGGAATAATATATCGAGGAGTTCCTTGATTGGATTTTGTTTGCATGATCTTCTATGCATGAACCTTAATAAACGTCGGGAATTGGGAGATGTTATTGGATGCTAGGGCATCGATTTTTGAACGTTATTCATTATACGCGTGGTGAAAACACTGTCAGCTGAGAGATATTATGCTATATAAGGCCAATGGAGTCAGGTAGTGTTGTATAAGAAGCATCAGGGAAAACTTTTGCACTACCAGTTGATAGGTGGGTCAATCTCGAGAAGAATTGAATTGTGATTAGTGGGGTAATAGAGCATACCTTTACTGTATAACCACACCAAGCATGCGAGGCTCAGTTTGAGATAAGTACGTTACATTTGTGATGTTTGTGTAGATATGCATGGGATATATCGTGTATAGGCACCTTGGTTAGTTTGATTTTCATAATCGTCTGGGATAACGGGACATGATAATAAATGTGTTGAACAGTATGCTTGTGGGGCAGTTAGAAGTAGAGTTGGAAAAGTACGATGGACCGAACCTCGTTGAGGAGTAAGATAGTTCAGATATGTATACAACAAGGAGAGATATCCCACCCACAATGGGTTGAAAGATTATGGAAACATAAGTGAGGGATCTCGCTTGCCAAGGGAGGATCCAATAGTTTTGGAAAGTAGAGCAGAGTTGTACTTAGTGAAAGTCTGAGGGTGGCTTGCGCATAAATAGAATGTTGATTTTTACCAGGTGCAAAAGATCCAGGAAGTGTGCAGTTTTGTAGCAGATGCATGGATCATGACTTTTGGCGTACCCAGGAAGGGGAGTAATATGTACCACACAATGTGGGATATAAAGTGAGTGAATTGGTGAGGAGTGAGACAAGATAAGTTATCTCTCGGTGCACCACTCATAGATGGGAAAAGTATGGTCCGAGATGATCAACCATAATTTTTTCGTAATTGGTGATTCCAGTTATAAAATAGATAAGCAGATTAATCTGTATTTCTAGTATTGGATTGCTGGTGCTGGAATTTTTAATATCATCATCCCTTAAGATGCTGATGACTTGTCCCTTGGCGAAGAATTTCAACCTCTGATGAAGGGAGGAAGATACCCTTAGATGCTATGAAGCCAAAGTCGACTAAGCAATAGGTTGAAGCGTGCGGGAATGTCAATAACTTAAAAATCAGTAATGGGATTGATAGGGGCATCCCCTATAATGAGTGTTATGGATCCCATCACCTCTTGGCGATTATTATCATAGGCATGAACTACGATGGAAGTAGGAGTAAGGCTACTTAATTTTAGCCCCAAGAAATTGAAAGTTCTTAAGTTCAAACATTTAGGGCGGATCCGTTGTCGACGAGTGAGAGTGGGATTATTTTTCCCATCACTTCAATAGAGATGTTGAGGGCGTAGTTGTAGTTAGGGCTGACCTTCAAAATTTCTTCTTCGGAGAAGGAAATGAGTCTAGTGGTGGTCAAAGATCAAACTAGGTTTACAACTTCTTCGGGAGTGGTGAAAGGAGGAACTGTAGGCTCAATGAGAAGATTTATAAAAGCATTTTGGTGTAATTAGGAGGACATGAAAATCCCTCATAAGGTGATATTATCTTAAAGTTCTTGGGAAGTGCTTTTGGTAAAGAATGATGGTCCAAAGGTTTGAGGAGGTTTCAGCTTAACAAATCTTGGTAATATTTAGATAAGGGAGCATGGAGCTCGGTGTATTCCTTTATGGAGGGATTAGAGCAGTGTTTTGGTGCCCAAGAGGTAGCAGGATAGGAGATATTATTAATGGTTGAGACTGTAGTATTAATAGGCTTCTCGTACTTTTTGGGAATGACCTATCTGGTCACTTTCTTTGGCTCGACTTCTACCTTGGTAAAACTTTTTTCAATTTCCACACTCACTTCTCAAAAAGATCGAAAGTGTGGATAACACTAACCTCCCATAGTTGTTCGGATATGGGGTAGGAAATTATTCTTCACGATAATGATTTCTCTTCTTTAGAGGGCTGGTTAGTCACGTTGGCTGTCAATTTTCTCTCTCCACCTTGCTATGAAGTTGCTGATAATTTCTCCAGGATTCTATTTGAAAGCTCTAGTTCATGGCGTTTCTTTATTGTAATTGTAC
Source organism: Sambucus nigra (assembly GCA_949130495.1). NCBI lineage: Eukaryota > Viridiplantae > Streptophyta > Magnoliopsida > Dipsacales > Adoxaceae > Sambucus > Sambucus nigra. The sequence continues at coordinate 247,912,479 of OX422210.1, forward strand.
TATGACATGAATTCTCGGGTGACATCTTCCTAACTATGGATTCTGGATTCTTTGATGGATAGGAACCATCAGAGGGTGCTGTCTTTCAAAGTCTGCTGAAATATCTATGTCATTATCTTTTTAGAGGTGCCGAGAAGGGTCACGGATCAGTGATAACTACGAAGGTGTGCAATTGGGGGCCCATTTCCTCGAAACTTCTCGATGGCTAGCGTCATGAACTTCTTTGAAAATCTTGCTTTGGGGTAAGGAGACATATGGGTGTAATCCATATAGTTGTCGAATATCTTGACTTGGTGAAATTTCTTGGATAGAAGTTTAAGGTCTTCTTGGAACTTGTTCATTTCTTCTTCCTTGGGATTAATGGGTACTGGCAAGTTAGCCCTTGGTGAGGCATGGCTTGGTTTAAGGAGTTGAGCTGGCGGTGACCCATTTTCATACTGGGTATGCGAAGCACGCTGATATTCTTTTGGGATCCAAACATACTCGAGAGCAGATGGATGCATGGCTTGAGTAAAGAGAACCTTGGGTTTTTAGGGAATCTAAACTAGGTTTTGCTATATCCATGGACCTCAGTTTGAAGGGTGTCAATTTTGGCACTGAGTTAGAGTAAGACTTCCATCAGATCAGGCTGTACGTTTGATGCTTGGTTAGTGTTTTCCATGAAGGACTAGTGAACGTAAACTCTAGACTCAGATGAAATAACAGAAGAACTGGCAGAGCTTCGAGGTGGTTTGATAGAAAATTGCAGCTAATAGGAAGCCAGGCCAAGAAACGGGTATACGATCGACCTGAGAAGGAAAATGATTCAAATTTATTTTTGAAAGAGAGAAGAAAGGATTATTTTTTGGTATTTCTAAAAAAGAGGAAAAAAAATTTGCGACTTATATATGCTCGTATGCTTCTCAGTGAACATGCACTCAAACTTGGCATTAGTTACGTTTTAAGATTTGACGAACTGGTTTAAGTTGTCATCAAGAGTCCTCCGTGGTAGGGTAATGTATGGGCCTAGAGGTGTTGCTTGCATGTATGGCTTCATAGGTGGCGCATGTTGAAATTGAAGAGGGGCGGAGGTAGGGCAACATGTGAATTTGGATTCAACGCCGCTTGTTATTGCCCGTAGATAAAACCTGGATGGTTCTTTCATGAAGGGTTATAACCATTCCCGTGAGGGGCATTAAAATTTCCCTTTAAACCCTCCAATTTCTTCCACTTTCTCGATAAGCATGGCATTGTAGGTGGGTATCATTGAACCCTTTGTTTAATGGCCCACCTCACAAATGGCACACATATTTTCTTTCCCTGCTCGGGTGGATTTAGTTGTTTCTCTTCGTCGTACCTCGAGTATGTCTCTCATACTTTTCTTAAATTAATCAAGTCAATGGTCCAACAAGTTATCTTTGTCCAATTGGTATAGACCAGATGCAGCAGTAGTTGTGGACACGTATCGAGGTCAGTTTTGGGCTTTAGGATCGGATGTGTCCCATGCTTGAGTAGTCTCGGCGACATACTTAAGTTGAGCCTCAGCTTCACTCACATATAATTCCCAAAATGGTCTTTCACACATTGTTTGAAAAAGTTGTTTAGATGCCATAGTAAGCCTGTGATGAAAGAAAGAGATAAGGTGAAGTTTCTCAAATCCATGATGTGGGCAAGCGTTCCTAACATTTATCAAATGACTCATTATCTTGTTATCGAAAAGCTTAAATTTGAGACTTGATAGAGTTGGTTTTATGTTAAGGAATAACTTTGAAAGAAACTTGGATTGCATATCCTTCCATGATATAATCGAGTTCGGTGGTAAAGACTAATGCCATGTCTTATCTTAATACTTTAAGAAAAGGGAAAAAGCTTTAGGCGAATGACATTTTGCACGCAAGCTTGATCACTGAAGGTTTTGCACGACTCTTCGTACTCGCAGATATGGAGATATGGTTTATCCGAATCCATTCCATGAAATATTGGAAGAACCTGTATCATCTCATTACAGAAGTGGAAATATCCTGCATTGTATGGTAGTAGAATGCATCCATGTGTGACAGTTCGGTTAGGATATAAGAGTTCTTTCATGGGATGATACGGTATGTTTACCTCAATCGTACCGAAACTAGAGATATCCAACACTGATTTTTCTCCCATTGAATTAGAATCCTCACTTAGTGTTCTAGAAGTGTGACTCAGTATGTGACTTGTGATGGAGTTTGGAGGTGGAACCCAGAACTGTGGAAAGTGAGGGGTACGGAATTATACTCAATGATGGGATTTTCGTGGATTCTAATTGGAGTATTTTGAGGAGTTTGTTTTGGATTTTGCATAAAAGGGATTTTGAGAGATGATTTCTTTTTGGCTATTTATTTTTCTGAATTCTTATGGATTTTTGATTTTTTTTTTAAATTTTGGAATCAAATTTGGGATTAAATCTACTATCCTAAAAGTCTACCTAATTCCTCGGCAACAACGCCAAAAACTTGACACGACTCAAAAATTGCCTAAAATACGTGCTTATGTAGGCTCAAGTGCAAGCCTGTCGTGTAAGTAATAACCAAGTAAGTCGGGATCGTATCCAGAGGGAACTAAGACGAATGTTCGTAATTGCGAAGGAATAGAAGACTCACCCTAAATTGATTTAAGAAAAGAAATTAAAAGATGATTAATTGTGGAACTAAATTCGACTTCCTAAATGCAAGTGAAAATATAAATTACTGACTACGCTACATGCATAGAATTGAAACTACTACAATTAAGTAAATATGAATGAGGGAAAAGTAGGTTACGATACAATCCCCCAAACCCTAGTAGATTTACCGGATAGAATACTAGTTTTCGAATTAGAGAGTTCATTAAACACAGTCTTTATTAATCCTAAGCATTACATATATGAAGGTACTAGCCCACATTATACATTATCAAGGCTAAGAATAAAGAGGTGTTGCATACCCAACACGCATATTGCATCCTTAAACACCCCGATTACCTAGGGAAAACGAGGTAAATGGCCTACGGTGGTTGTGATCACTACATTACACGATTCGATCAAAATTTAATTCAAAACCTATTTTCTATTCATGTAAACTACTTTGGGTTGGGTTCATGCATCCCAAACCTTGGAAATTTAGCTGGACATAAACTAACTAGGCATGTACACAAAATCTATTTTGCATGAATTCAAAACTACGTGAAAAATTGGGAAGAAACTTATAACTAAAAATTGCAACCTAGTTCTATGAATTCTCAGACACTAATATAAAAACAATTGAAATAAGAAAGGAAACAATACTTGGAATGAAGAAACTTCTCAAATTAATGCTTGAAACTTGAATGAATATTACAAAAAATAAATCCAAGGGTTCTTAGTTACCAAAGTCGTCTAAAACCATCAAAAAGAGAACTCCCTAAAGTCTGGGAATCAATTGGAATAAATACTCTATGAAATTGCAAGAGTTTGATCTAGATACAACTCTACATTTGAAAATGATAAATAAGAAATTTTTCACCCAGACCAGTCGGGCCAAGTCCATCGGTTTGGTCCAGTGTATAGCAGATCGGTTTGTTTTTTATTAAAATCGGATCGGTCCGATAATTTGTCTTATGCAAGAACTTTTATGAATTCGGACCGATTCATTTTACTTGATATCGGATCAATTTATCTTTGACAGTAACTTTTCCTTCACCGGATCGGTCCGATGATCTCTTTTTTTCTGCTCTTTGTTGTGATTTTCTCTCATTTTTGAGGCTTCATAACTTCTGATCCAATAGTCGGATTAGGACGTTGTTTCTTCCTATGTTCTTTTAGACTCGATGTATTCAAGTTTCATTTTGGTTCCTCGTCCAAACTCCAGATGTAAATTTAGTCTTTTGCCCTCCGATTTTTCTTCCTTTCTTTCTTTATTGGTTTCTCGGTTTTGAGTTTCCTCTTCTCTTCACTTGTATAAAATATCTGTAAAAATACACAAAGAATATACGAAACTCGATGCACTATATAGGAAATGTCAATAGCAAGGATATGAGATAAATGAATGCATTTTGTAAAAGCCTCTAAAGTAAGGGGATAAATCGAAAGAATTTATGCCAAATCAAATCCCTAACTTGGAACTTTGATCATCCCGTGCAATGTAAAAGAATCGAAACAAGGCTCAACTCTTGAAAATCAATTTATTAGGACCGAATACCTCTTTTGCGAGCAATCGATTGCATTTAGCGTATGCAACAAGCCTTTAAACCCCTAAGTTACCTTAGTAGGACGAGTTTTTTCTCGTGAGGGTTTACAGTTAATATATCCATAAAATTCGGTTTTATCTCAAACAAAATTCAAAATACCTAAAAATTATATAATTTGACCCTTTATAAAAATAATAACCATATAGTTATATGCACAAGTCTCGATTTGTCATGTGTGTACGCGAAGCCAAACATTTAACCGCAAAATTCCACCGATTGATCATTACGTTACTTTTCAAAAATTATTTTTGATTTCAAAATCTCACGGATGCTTTCACAAACAAATCACTTGAAATGTGACTATTTTGCTCAGTATGTGCGATTTATAAGAGTAAACGCAAAGGAACATGAACTCACGCACACAAAATTGAAAGATGAAATTTATAGGTGAAAAGATCTCTTCATCGAAATATAGTCATTGGGAAATTGGAAACATCACTCATATACACACCAATTAATCTCTCTTTTTATCTTTTCTTATTTTAGCTCTCCACGCGGTAATTAATTTCATAATCTGGAATCGGTTAGGACTTGATCGGGTTTAAGGTGTATTGGGTACATTGGGAATGGTAAAAAATTTCGGAATTGGAAAATGTACTTATGATGTTCGTTAGTGCTTTTTCGAGCTTTTGCTCATTTTCTCTTCTTTTTCATTTTTTTTTCTATTTTTCACACTTTTCTTTTCTTTGCTATTTTTGCTGAGCATTACTCTACTTTTCTTGCCCCCTTTTATGCACTTTTTGGATTTTATTTCTGAATTTATCAATTTGTCACAATTTCGGGCAATTGGATTTATTGGGGTTACCACATGAAAGGCCAAATTTTATTAGGCTCAAATTGGGTTGCAAAGGGGAAAAATTTCACAACTTTTTATGGCTAATCTTTTTGGGTAAACAAACGAGGGGCTAACTTCATTTATCCAAATTACTCATTATTTTACCATATGCATCTCAAAATTAATTTAGTTTAGAGAATTTAGCGCCTTTTTCATGACAACATCTTACACATTTCCCGTAATCGATCAAAACAAAGGAGTTGAGACATTCGACGACTTATTTAAAGCAAAATTGAACTTTAAGTTAATCATTAACTCAGATTGATTTAAAAACTTTGAAAAATTGATAGGCTCGAAATCTCACCGGGTTAGTTAATCTCCACACTTGTTCGTTAAGTCGTCAATTTTCGCTCAATTTCCATCTTTGGTCAATTTCGGCTTTGTGCAATTGGATTTTACAAATTTGAGAATTCAAACAAAATTTCGTTGATATTTTTGAAAAATTTAAATCCTAATTTTTATTTATTTTGAAGAAAAATATTTTTGGCTTTTTTGAAATTTTTTAATTTTTGAGATTTTCTACTTTTTTTTTGGTTTTTGGGCATTTTGAACTTTTGAAAATTTTGAAACGCATGCGTACCCCCCAACTTATACTTTTGTAAAGTCCCGATGCAAAAGGACTAAAAGCTAGACTAAAGAGAGAAGGCATAGAAAATGAACAAAGTACAAAATGCAAGAATAAACAAGCAGGTATAAGAACACCAAGATAGGTAAGCAAATCTTCCATTATATATTCAAAGAGCAGGAATGTATAAACAACAAAATTGAAGAAAATACACAAAACTAGGGGTGCACATTGGAACCGAGAAAATCGATAAATTGAACCGAGCCGGTTGTATTGGGTTGGGTTGGTTCGAATTTTTAGACTATTGGTTATGTTTCGGTTCTAAAAAAATAAAATCAATATTTTCGGTTCGTTTCTTAATTCCACTGTAAATCCAACCCGAACCGATCCGCTACCCAAACCGATCCGAACCGATACAGTATATTTTATAAAATATATATATATAACACTTGTGATTTATATTTTTGGGATTACCAAAGTTTCTAACTTATGTTATTGGGGATCAAAATTAATTTTGACCTTAAGAAAATTAATTTTGAAATACATTAATCTTAAGATTTCACTATGTTTGAAATATGAATTTGGAATCGAAAATCGATCCGAACCAATCCAGGAACCGTTGGTTTGGTTTGGTTCGATTCCACAAAACTATCGATTCGGTTCCGATTCTAAAACTTTAGAACCGACCCATCCCGGTTTGGTTCTTGGGTTAGTATCAAAATCGTACCAAATCGAACCGTGTGCACCCCTACACAAAACAACCACTCAAACATGTTATTAGGGGGAGGGGGTGAGATGCGTTGGCAGCATTCAGGTCGTATGGGCCGTAAAATTAGCTCGGTGGTGGCGCACCCATAGTCATTCGATAGAGCTCAGCCTGAAGATGATGCATCATGCTAGTGTCGTGTCGATAGGCCCGACGATCCTCTTCACGATCAGCATGGTATTCATTGATGAAACCATCGAAGCGCGATTCTATCGCGCTAATGCGTTGATCGAAATCTCCTCCCGGTGGCTCAAAATCAGAATCTACATCTTCATAATAATCTTCTTCTTCTCCCTTTCCCACCTCAACATCTGCATCCCCAGCTTGCTCTTCCTCGTCATCCTCATCCTCATCCGTCTCATCATCATCCTCGTCATCATCCCCATCATTTTCCTCCCTCCGTGATTGGATGATCTCCCTTTGCCTCTCACTTTTAGTGCGGGTGCCCTGTCCATAAGGATTGGGAAGGTGAATAAACGCTTGGGGAGGAACAATACCAACATCGACTAAAATAGAAGTGATGAGCTCTGCATATGGGAGAGGGGTTATACCCTTCTTATCTGAGGATGCGAAGAAAATGTCCTTGTAGAGAATGTGGGCTAGGTGGATAGGGGTAGTGGGGTCGGAGAGGTAATAGACGAGGGTAGCTTGACGGGGGCGTATAACAGAGTCATTTAAGTTTTGGAGGATATTAGCGCATACGATTTGGAAGGTTATGCGAGACTTGTCATTCATCCGACCCACCGGGAATGTCTCGGTACCCCAATGTTTGTCGGGTACGATGCGGGACATGCATGTGGTTTTCATAAGGGGCGAGATTGTTGGGGTACATAAATTGGGCTGGGTTCGGGAACCTTTTTTTTGATAACTTCCTAGTCCAAATGTCCAAAGAGAATGGGAAGGGAGTGGCGTCAACATATTCTTGGGAAATGGATTCAGCGGTGCAGACGAGAAAGCCGTAAAAGGCATGCACCTCGGTCTCCCACACGACCTCATGGGGCTCATTGAGAAAATGATACCACCCCCTCGAACGGAAGAGGATAGCGGCGGATTTGGGAAGCTCATTCCAGCGCACCTGGCGCTCCATGTGTAGTTTACGTGTATGACTGAAAAAGAATTCTCGCCATATTTTTTCTTATTGTGATTGGAACACCCCGTTTCCATTGGCGAGAACCTCGATGGAGGCATATTTTTCTTGGAGGGACCTGTTTGCCATGTGGGAATTATGGTGACAATAAATCTCAACACAAATTACAAGCAAATGCAATCACCAGAAAAAGTAAAGAACATAAAATAGCTATAATCACACACAACACAAAATATACGTGGTTTAATAAAATGGCCTACGTCCACGATGGTGCTCTCTGTTTTATATTTCTCTTTTCTCGAGGGAAGTGTTTACAATCGCATTCCCTTTACCCCGGGATGGGGGGTTTAATATGTACATGTAATTCTCGAAGAGTGGGGGTGTTGGCACCTTCACGTTGGCCCATAATCCCTAGAATATCTCTTGAGAGATTTTAGGGGTTGAATGGGTCACTGTTAAATTAGTTATTTATGAGACCTTAGATGTTGGGCCGAACTCTCACTATCTTTGACAGGGCCTAGTCGGGCTACTTCTCTAGGAAAAGACAATTAAATGAGGTACCCATAATTGCTCCTAAAATTTTTGGGTCATAATTTGGGCTCAATAATTTTAAATAATATCCATGATGGAATTTTTGTGGATTGCAAGAAGCTTTGGGGAGTGAAACATCCTTCCCAAATAGATTTAGGCAGAAGATGCACTTTGTCCTCCGTGCATAATCATTGAAAAGGTTTAAATTTGTTTGAAGAAGCCATTTTCTGACATCGCTTCATATTTCCTTACATTTTCAAGATTTCTCCAGCTTCTCATTGCATTTTCTCACTTCTAGGTCTCTCCTTTCGTCTTCGAGCTCTTAATTGTCTTCCCATCTTCTTTGCTTGTGACCTTGAATCGTCTCAAACTGATTTCTACTTCGTAAGTTTTCAAAACTTCTCTTCCTTTCTTTTCTGTTGAAGTTTCTTCATTACCGCTGCTAGGATTTTTCTTTTCTGATGGCAAGAATAGGTAATAGGTCGATAGCTGAGTTTAGGGAGTTTTACAACATACCAAACCAGGTGGATATTGAATATGCCCCTGTTCCTCATAATGTTTGAGACATTGAGGATGGGCATTGGATTTATGTTCTTTTGTTATCCCAGGGGGTTTGACTTTTCCCCCAAATCTCTTATTTTTGCATTTCTTCAGTTATTCCTAAATAGTTCCTGCATAGTGTTCTCCAAATGTTTGGAAGATTGTCAATGGTGTTCATTGAATCAATCAGCTCTATAGAACCAATCTAGGTCTTGCTAAAATTTATTATTGATATTCCTTCTCTCAAATAAGTTCTGGTCTCCTCTGTCTGAAAGCTAGGAGTCCTGACAGGGTATTGGTAGTCAATCTACCTAATTCCCATAAGGACTATTGGCAAGAGGGGCTTATTTCCAGGAACTGGCATTTCCCTCCCCAAACTGAAGGGGCGAGGTATAGGGGACCTATGATTCCCTTTTATGTGGAGGAGTACATAGGTAGGCATAGATCTTGTTTTGCTCATTGATTTTCTATTAGTGTACTATCTTTCTTATATTTTCCTTTTTCCTCTTTCAGCGAAGACAAAGAACTCAGAACCTGCACTTCGCAAAATTTTAGCAGATGAGCTAGTCAAGGCTTGGAAGATCAGGGAATACTTGGCTGAAGGTGAGCATCTGTGATCAACTGTATTCCTTTTGGAGTACAAGAACATAAGGTCTAGCTTCATAACCTGACCTGTGGATAGTATTCCTTAGCTAGATATCACAGAGGAGGTTGCTGCTGAACCAATTCAATTAGACGAGGAAGAAATCAACTCTGGTGAAGAGAGTGAGGGAGCTGACAGAGGTGGAGATGAGGGTGATTATAGCGAGGATAGTTTAAGTGATGAAGAATATTTCAATTCGAAGGAGGGTTCAGAGGTTCCGGAGGACTCAGCGGATTCGAATTGCTGCAATGAGGAAACTATGGTTCCTTTTAGGAAAAATTTGATCCAGGATGATGATGAAGACAATGTAGCACTTGCTCGTAGGTTGAAGAAGAAGAAGTTTCGGATTGGGGATACTGCCACTGTCTCCTAAACTGTTGCCCATGATCAAGAGAGGAAGAAGAAAGAGGAGGCATTGGTGAAAAAGAGAGAGAGAGAAATAAGAAGAGAGGAAGAAGGAAAGAGAGAAGGAAAAAAGATGTGAGGGCCAAAATGGGGCAATCTTTGGTGCCCGTGTCTACCCTGGATGAGGGGGCTTCTGTTGCTCTTTCCCCTCAGTTGGCTCTGGCAGTGCTCGAGAGAGCAGTCTTACCAACTTATCGCCAGAGGTCGTCGAGTATAGGGACCGACCAGTTAGCCCTAAAGGCAAGTCATGGGCTAGCCTTAGTAAGTGTATTTTTACTTCTTTACACTTGTGGTTCTTCTTCTAATGTTTTCTTCACTAAATGTTTTCTTTTTCTCTATAGTTTGTGTCTGATTTCACCGTCCTCTATCGTAGTCATGATGAGCTGGCGAGGAGAAATTCCGAGTTGGAAATGAGCTTAAAGACTGATCTTGCTTCTCACAAGTCTTTCGACATTACCTTGGCAAAAGATAATAAGGCATAAGAGGAAAAATCCAAGGAGCTAGAGGGGCTGAAGCAGCCTGACGACTTATTATGTACAAGCAAACTGGATGTAGTTGAGGAGAACAAGGTTCTTGCTGAGAAAGCAAAGAAGGTCAAATATGAGGATGCCGTCCTCAAGGAGAGCTCGTACAGTGCTGGATGGGTCGTAGAGTATGAGGATATTGATGCTCAGATTGGCTATATTATCCATCTTAACTTTAAGAAGGGTTGGGACAAGGCCTTGCTTACTGCCAAGGTGGATGTTGATTCCCCCTCTTTGACGAGCATGACCCTGGACCCAAGCGTGTTGTGGATGAGGTGACTCTTCCTATTGCTAATGAAGGTTTCCTAGCTATCCCAAACACTATCAATGATTCTCCCCTTGATCGGGAGATGGTGACTTCTCTATTTGAGGGAGATGTATCTGGGGATGCCATAGATAAGGGGAAATAACCAACAGCCTCAGAGCAGACGTATCTGGGGCAGACGTATCTGAGGTTGCCAGCTGGTCTTCTTAGGTACCTTTGTATTTTTATCTTTCTGTTGTTATATCTTTCTTTTACTGATGTACTTGAGCTTCCTTTTAATGAAATAAAATTCTGTTCCCTTCCACTATTGATTTATTTATTCTCTAATTCTTATATGGTTTGTAGCTCATCGATGTTGAGGAATATATTCCTGCTAGCTCTTAACTAGGAAAAATTCTTGGTCCTGATGTGAGCAACCAAGTTCGTCGTGCCTTTGTAATAATCTGCAAGTCTCTTAGGTCAAGGAATCAAGACTATAAGAACCAATCAGGGCCCATTGCCAAGCTGAAAGATAGGCTTTGGGAGATGGAGGAGGTTGGAGCTTTTGTTTAAGAACAAGTGGATGCTTTGAAGGCTAAGCTTCTGGATGCCTCCGAGGTTAAATAAGTAAGAGAGGTACTTCAACAAGAGAATAAGGCTCTAAGGAGGACAGTTTCGTGACTTAGGGAGAATGCGCCGAGCATTGCCCCTTGAGTTTTACATGGTTCCTCTTCATCGACTGGTCCATGAGCTGGTACTGATGATAGTGGCTCAGCTAGGGAGATTTTCAAGCTTCGAGGTGACGTTCGAAGGGCGTACATGATATCTTTCGGTCTTCAAAGATATGTTACCTCGCTGAGGCACCTATTCAAGAAAGGTCCTCAGTAGGTGTGGGCTGATGGTTATGACCAAGGTTGGACCGATGATCCAACGAAGTTGAGGGAGGTTAAAGAGTTATCTTTCATAAGAGGGTAGTTTCGTGCTCTTAGAGAGTTACAGGTCCCTAGGAACTCTATCCTCTGGTACTGGCATGAGATCTCCCCCTCAACTTTTATACCGAATCCATTCAGAAGGGATTATTAATAGGTTCCCATAGATGCAATCCCAAGGCATCTCATGGAGCCAAGTTCAAACAAAGTCGAGGAGGAATTAACTCCTCACCCAGATGATGGCCAAAGAGCACGAGTGGCTGACTATCTTGCTCAACGACCTAGTTCTCATTAGGATTTAATTTACTCAGCATATGTAACTCTTTGTATATGTATTGATGTATTAAAATAGTTATGTTTTGGGCGATTTGTCAAATAAACACGTATTGCGTATTTTTTTACTTCATTGATTTCTTATTCAACTATCTTGGGCTCTTATGGCCGGCTAGAATTGATTTAAATAGAGTTGGTTTGTTGAGTGAGTATCCCCCCAGTCCATTATGCTTTTAGTGTACCATTCTGCCTTACCTTACCTTTTAGGTTGGGTCGTCCCACTTCCTTAGGCCTAAGTGAGGAAATGGCGAGGATACACCTGGTATTGAATGTTCTATCCAAGTAGGATTTTTGAGCCAAACAATGTTAGAGACCAACCTGGGTTGGCCATATTGCCTAAGGGTCCCCTGTAGGGCTTCATATATTTCGAGGGGCAAGCTAGGAGGTCATTAGTGTTCACTGACGAATGCCCGAGGAGGGTCATTGCATACTGGCCCTGCTTTAATATGTATCTCGTGACTTTAGTTTTGTATGTTAAGAGGGGAGCCTATAAATTGGAAAAGGTGCGTGAATTATAATGTAGTTGAGAAAAATCAACATTCATAGAATGCCATTGCCAAACAAATCTTTGTTAATTATAAATGAATTGAAAATTTCAACATTGAGTTTAGAAAGAGAAAAACTAGAAGTAGAATTTCTTCAAATTGGCTGCATTCCAAGCTCTAGGTATCTCCTTGCCCTCCAGCATTTATAAGTGATAGGTTCCTTGTAGGTCATCTCTTATCACCTTGAATGGCTCCTCCCAATTTGGTCCTAGCTTACCATACAATGGTTTTACAGCTCTGCCAAGAACTTTCCCCAGGACATAGTCCCCAACCTGGAATGCTCTTGGATTGACCTTCTTGTTGTAGTGCCTTGCTAGCTATTACTGATAAGCTAATAGTTTCACTAGAGCCAACTCTCTTCGTTCTTCAGCTAGGTTAAGTTCAGCGAGCAATTCTGCATCGTTCTGGCCTTAATCGACCAGGGTAGACCTCATGGTTGGGAGGCCAACTTCTAAGGGGATAATTTCCTCCATCCCACACGTCAGTACGAACAGTGTTTCTCCAAATGCTCGTTATGGGGTAGTGAGGTAAACCCATAGGATGTGGGGTAGTTCGTTTAACCATGCCCCCTTGGCTTGCTCTAAGCATTTTCTTAATCCATCAATCATTATTTTATTAGAAGCTTCAGCCTATCCGTTTCTCTGAGGATATGCCATAGAGCCAAAGTAATGCCTGATACTGTGGTCACCGCAGAAACCCTGGAAGAATCCACTTTCAAACTGGGTTCCATTATTTCTTGGGGATCCCAAAATGAGTGACAATGTTCCTCCATAAGAATCTTATCATGTCTGCGTCTCTAATGTTTTCCAGTGGTTTTGCCTCTATCCATTTGGTGAAGTAGTCTGTTGCGACCAGTAAATATCTATGATTACCGACTACGGTAGGTAGAAGGCCCACGATGTCCATACCCAATGGGGAGAAAAGCCATGGGTTAGTAAGTGACTTCAGGTCGCTTGATGGCTGGTGAACCATAGGTGCGTGAAGTTTACACATTTTGCATTTGCGAGCATATATTCTTGCGTCTTTCTATATGTACGGCCACCAGTAGCCTTTTTTCATTGATAAAAAAGCTAGCGACCTTCCCCCAATATAATTCCCACAGATTCCCTCATGGAGTTTGTGCAGAACTTGCTCAACGTTCTTCGGATGAACGCATTAGAGGTAAGGACTAGTGAAAGATCTCTTATATAACTTGCTCTCAAAAGATAAGTGAAATCGAGAAGCTTTGACTCTTATCTGATGAGCAGTCTTCTTATCGTCTGGTAGTGCACCATCCTTCAAATAATCCCTTATGGGGTCCATCCAACTGGGGGCTGTCTCAATCTGGAGAACATGCCCCATATTTGGCAACTCGTCGATCTAGTTGATACTTGGGTGGGCGAGGAAGTCAATCAAAATTATTCTCTTCAAGTCAGAATTGATCGCTGAGCTTAAGGATGCTAGGGCATCAGCATGGCTATTCTGTACTCTGGGAAACTGTTGGGTGCTCACTTGTTCAAAGTTGGCCATCAATTTTTTTGCTATGGTGAGGTAGGCTTCCATCATCTCATCTCTAGCGTTGAAATCGCCACTTATCTGGTTGGAGACCAATTATGAGTCACCGAACACTTGGAGTTACGTTGCTCCAAGCGCTCGTTCTTTTTGAAGGCCTGTAATCAATGCTTCATATTCTACCTCATTGTTGGAGGCTTCAAATCCAAGCCTAATTACTTTCTCGAGTATTGCATCTTCATGGGTAATCAACACGATGCCTACTCCTTCCCTTTTGGAATTGGAGGCGCTGTCAATGAATAGTCTCTAGACACCTGAAGCCAAGGGAAATTCCTTCTGATGAATAGTTTGGAGTTGGTAGTAAGGATGTTCTCCTATAAACTCTACGATGAAGTTGACGAGGACCTACCCTTTGATGGCATTCCTTGGCTGGAACTGAATGTCAAATTGTCCAAGCTCGATCGACCACTTTGATAGTCTACCTGATAGGTTTGCTTTTCTTAGGACTGCTTTAAGAGGGTGGGATGTTAGTATAATCATTGAGTGGTATTTGAAGTAATGTTTTAATTCCCTTGAGGCTATCATTAGCGTAAAGACGAGCTTTTCTAGTGGTAGGTATCGCTGTTCGGCGTCCAAGAGAGTGTTGCTCGCGTAATAGGCTGGGTGCTGGATCCCCATTTTTTTGCATACCAGCAAAAAACTTATAGTATGAATAGATACTGTGAGGTATAGGTATAGAGAATCATTAACTCAAGGGATAATGAGCAAGGGTGGTGTGCTGAGGTAAAATTTGAGCCCCTCTAACACCCTCGAGCAATCCTCGTTCCACTCCACAACTTTGCTTTTCTTCAACAACTGGAAGAACGACTGACACCTTTTGAATGACTTTGAGATGAACCAATTTAGGGCGGCGAGCATCCCCGTGAGCTTCTACACGTCTCTTATTGTACGAGGGGGCTTCACCCTATTGATGGCATTAATTTGGTTTGGGTTGGCTTCAATACCTCTCTTGCTGACCAAGTACCCAAGGAATTTTCCTGTCTGGACACTAAAGGAGCACTTACTTGCATTGAGATTCATTTGGTACTCCCTGAGGATTTCTAAAGTTCTTGATAGGTCAGAGAGGTGGTCTTCCTTGAGCTTGCTCTTGACCAGGATATCATCGATGTAGACTTTAATAGTGCTTCCCATTTGGTCTCTGAACATCTTGGTTACTAATCGCTCATAGGTTGATCCTGCATTTTTGAACCCAAAGGGCATAACCTTGTAGCAATATAACCCAACTATGGTTATAAATGCTGTTTTGTCTTGATCTAGCTCATATAAAGGGATCTGGTGATACCTGGAGTATGCGTTTAAGAAGCTCATCCTTTTGTATGCTGCAATGGCGTCCACCAGCTGATCAATCTTTGGTAGGGGGAAGTTGTCTTTAGGTCATGCCTTGTTGAGGTCGGTGAAATTAATGCAGACTCTCCACTTTTCGTTGCTCTTAGGGATAAACACTGGGTTAGATAGCCATTTGGGGGAACTGGACTTCCCGTATAGGTCCTGGGTCTAACAATTTTTCAACTTCCTTCTCTACTACCTTGTCTTTTTCCAGAGCAGTACGACGAGCTTTCTATGTAATTGTCTTGAATAATGGATCGACGTGCAGTCGATGATAGGTGATGCTCGGATCAATCTCGGGCAGCTCGTAAGGCTCCCATGTGAAGAGATCTAGGTTACCTCAAAGTAGGGTGACCAATTCTATCTTTTTGTGGTCGATGAGTGAGGTTCCAATTAAGAATTTTTTTTTCCTTTAACTGTTGCTGGCTGTGATTTCCTCTAGGTCTTTGATGACTCTTTCAGAAGGAAGGAGACTGGTCTCCTCCACTTCTAGTCTTCCATATCTTAGTTACTATTTGGAGGGTATTACTCTTCATCATTGCTTATAACTTTCTTAACCTTCTTCTCTGGCTTGGTATGGATGGCTGCTATGAAGCACTTCCTCGCCATCGCCTGGTCTTCATGGATATCCACCACTCCTCACTTAGTAATACATTTGAGCTTCTGATGGTAGGTAGAGGGGACGACCTTCATAGTTTGCAGCCGTCCTCTGCAGAGGATCACTTGATAGGGGGAATCAATATCGACCACGAGAAATTCGATCATTTTTTAGATGTTTCCAGCCCTTACTGGCAAGACAATCTTTCCCAAGGGGATGGTTACTTTTCCAGCAAAACCAATTAGAGGAACGGTGGCTTAATTTCAGTCGGCGATACTTAACTGCAACTTCCTGAACAGGTGGAGGTACATTACTTTGGATGATCTACCTTGGTCGACGAGCAACCTATCAACGCCATAGTTAGCTATCTTGAGTGTAATGATCAATGCATCGTGATGTGGGGTTCTTACTCCCACTAGATCCTCATATATGAACACGATGTTTTTGCTGTAATCGACATCCTCTACTCGCTGAAGTTTTCCTGCTTGTATTTTGGCTGGATCGATTTAAAAAGCTTACATTACGCTGTAAGCTTTTTGACTTCCATCTGATCTGTATTTCCTTGAATCTGTTTGAGGTCGAATGCCCTATAAATTACTGCGAACTCATGGCCGATGTTTACCTCGATCACGGTGTCGGGTCTCTGATCTCCATTGGCAGCTACCTTCTCTGCTTTTTTTCCACCAATTTACTTAAGTGCCCAGTCTGGTCTAACTCTTCAAGGTGAGACTTGAGGGATTTGTAGTTCTCAATTTTGTGCCTGCCCTCTTTGTAGAAATCACATCTCAGTGCGTTGTTCCTCTTTGAAGGGTCTCCACCCATCTTCCTGGGCCATTTAATGAACGGTTCATCCTTGATCTTTGCCAGAATCTTGTAGGTCGATTCTTTAAAAACTGTGTTTACTTCTTAAAATGCTTTCAAGGCATCACTCTTGTTCCCATTCTGAGGGCCGCTCTTGCCCCCATTCTTACTTCCTTTCTTTTGATTCTCAATTTTGTACCTGCCCTTATCGACGAACTTGGCGCGACCATTTTCCCCTGCGCTGAGATGGGTCACATTTTCGACTTTGGCGTATTTTTCAATATAAGCCATTAAGTCGTCAATGGTCGTGGCCTCCTTCTTAATGAGGTGCTGGTGTAAGAGGTAAGAACTGGGTAATACAATCTTAAAGGATGTGATGACGACCTGCTCTGAGCAGTCCTCGACCTCGTTGAACAATTCCCAATACCTCTTCGCGTAGTCTCTGAGACTCTCCTGAGGCTTTTTTTTCATAGTTAACAAAGCATCCAACCTCTTCGGGTGGGAGCTACTGGTAATGAAGTGAGCTTTGAAGAGCTCTGCCAGGGACTCGAAGTTCCTGATGGATCTTTGAGGGAGTTTCTTGAACCACTTTTAAGCCACATTGTGTAAGATCGACGAAAAGATCCGACACATCAATGTGTCCTTGTGGTTCCAAAGGGTCATGGCCTGCCTGTACTGCCTGACATGGTCGATAGGATCAGTCTTTCCATCGTAGATCTTGAACCTGGGCATTGCGATATTCTTGGGGGCTTCTTTTTCCACTATCACCCTTGAGAAAGGGGATTTCATCTGGGTCCTAAGAGCTCACCTGGATAGCTCTCTGGTCGATCTGGCACCCCGATGTGCTGAGTGTTGGTCCATTTCTCTCCGGACTAAATTTCGTATGTCGTCATTTCCACGGCCTGAGATCTTATAACGGAGAGTTGATGGTTATGGCCCGGACAAGTCATCATTTGACCCACGTCCCTCAATTCTTTAAGATCTACGTCTTGGGATCCTTCCTCGGCTGCGAGATCTGCTCGCCTATGGTCTAGGAGTGTGATAATGACGTTGCCTTATATTGCGATGGAGTTCTCTCTCTATTTTCTCCAATCTTCTCTTGAGGCGAGCATTTTTATCTTCTTGCTTGCGAGTGGCCTCCTCCTGCTCTTGGATCCTGGCCTCATAGGCATTGATCAGCCTGGAGACTTGCATGGACCTAGCTGGTCCCTGACTTTCTTCTGAGGTATGCCATTCTGGACGAGGCCTTGGGTTTGAGCATTGAACTTCAGATCTAACCCTACGAGGAATGGGTTGCTCTTGAATATCCCCTGCTTGAGGGGCATTGCTACTGTGACCAGACATTCGTTCTTATTGGTGAAGGCTTTCTTAAAGGAATAATGATCGCTTCCCACAGATGGAGCCAATTATGGTGACAATAAGTCTCAGCACAAATTACAAGCAAATGCAATTACCTGAAAAAGTAAAGAACATAAAATAACTGTAATCACGCACGACACAAAATATACGTGGTTAAGCAAAATGGACTACGTCCATGGTGGTATACTCTGTTTTATATTTCTCTTTTCTCCAGGGGAGTGTTTACAATCGCATGCCCGTTGCCCTGGGCTGGGGGGTTCAATATGTACATGTAATTCTCAAATAATGGGGTTGTTGGGCACCTCCACGTTGGCCCATAATCCCTAGAAGATCTCTTGAGAGATTTTAGGGATTGATTAGTCACTGCTGAATTAGTTATTTATGAAACCTTAGATATTGGGCCAGACTCTCCCTATCTTTGACAGGGCCTAGTCGGGCTACTTATCTGGGATAAGACAATTAAATGAGGTACCCACAAGAATGAAGTGGGTTTAAGGAAAAATATGGAAGAGAGAATAAGAGAGTTGGGTGAGTGGAGTGGTGGTGAAATGGGGGAGAAGGAGGTGTATTTATAGGTGGTGGGTGAAGGGATGGTTGGCTTTTAGAGGGAAGGGGGTGGATTTGAGAGGAAAAATGTATGGGGAAGAGGGGGAGGACGAATATGGAGGGAAGATGAGGGATTGGGTGAATGGGGGATGCATATTGGGAAAGGGAAAAAATATGGACACCAGACCGATCTGGGTCCCAGGACTGGACTGATCTGTTCTTTATTATTTTTTCAATTTTTTGCATAGTCGGACCGATCCGAGTCTGAGGGGAGGATCGGTCCGGTTCCTTGGAACTCTATGCTTCCCTTACTTTAGAACGAACTTTTATCTCTCAATTTCCCGAGTGTTCCCATAATTATTCCTATGCAAGAGAAACCTAGAACCTCCCAACACTTACTTCGAAACCCAATACGTTCTCTCGACGTGTATGCTCCCTCTTCTATCCTATAGTGACCTATACCTACCGACTCATAACTACCCTAACCTATGCATAACTAATATACACAAGAATCTCCCCATACACGTCGGGGGTGCGATGACCTTCTCGTACTTCTCAATTAATCCTCATAGATGGAGTTCGATAACCAAAAGGTGTCGACTTCTTTGACACACGCCTCAAAGTATGGTTTAAGGCGTTATCCATTAACCTTGAAAGTATTTACCCTTTTCGAATCTTCTAACTCTATAGATCCATGAAGGAATACTTCTCTAACCACAAATGGGCCCATCCACCTTGAATGCAACTTCACTGGAAACAAGTGTAATCGAGAGTTATAGATAAGCACTTTTTATCCCGAATAAAACTCTTTGCATCGAATTATCTTGTAATGTGCGAGTTTCATTCGTTCCTTTGAAATTTTAGCACTCTCATATGCGTCATTGCGCATCTCTTCCAACTCGTTCAATTGAAGCTTGCGAGCTTCACCGGCTTTATCTAGATTGTAGTTTAACCTCTTGATCACCTAATAGGCTTTGTTCTCTAGTTCCACGGGGAGATGGCAGGGCTTGCCATATACAAAACAAAATGGGGACATCCCGAGGGAGTTCTTGTAGGTGGTACTGTAAGCCCACAGCTTATCATTTAATCTAAGGTACCAATCTTTCCGGGTAGGATCATTGGTCTTTTCAAGGATGGTCTTGATCTCATGATTTTCTAACTCGGCTTTCCCACTTATTTGGGGGTGATAGTTTGTTCCAACTTTGTGGACGACCTCATACTTTCTCATTAATTTTTCAAACGACCTATTGCAAAAATGCATGCCGTTATCACTTATGATTTCCTTAAGAGCACTGAAGCGAGAGAGTATGTATTCTTGTAAGAAATTTATCACCACTTTATTGTCATTCATCTTAGTAACTATTGCCTCTACCCATTTGGAGACGTAATCTATTGCAAAGAGGATGTACAAGAAGCTGAAGAAGGTAGGAAATGGTCCCATGAAGTCAATACCCCAATAATCAAATAACTGAATAACGAGTATAGGGATTAGTGGCATCATGTCGGGGCGAGTAATATCTCCCATCCTTTGACATCTATCGTAGGATTTACAGTAGGCATTCACATCCCGAAACATTGTGGGCCAATACAGACCGCTTTGAAGGATTTTAGCGGCCGTCTTATTCTTGGAGAAGTGGCCTCCACGAGCTTCCGTATGATAAAATCGGAATTCACTTTGAATTTATTCATCCGGAACACATCTTCGAATGAGTTGGTCTGCACAATATTTGAATAAGAATGGGTCGTCATAGAAAAACATGCGTGACCAAGTGATGAATTTCTTCTTGTCTTGTAGTGTCTATCAGGGAGGAACGACTCCCATGACAAGATAGTTAACGATGTTCGCAAACCAAGGCAGAGAAGAAGTAGTAAATATCTTCACATCTAAAAAGTACTCGTCTATGGGTATTGGATCACTAGGCACATTGGACAAGAGCCGTGACAAATGGTCAGTGACGACATTTTCTACCCCTTTCTTATCTTTTATAGATAGATTGAACTCTTGTAGGAGTAAGATCCACCTTATGAGGCGCAACTTCACATCTTGCTTAGTAAGGATAAATTTAAGTGCTGCATGGTCAGTAAAGAATGTAATGGGCGACCCAACAAGGTATGAGAGAAATTTTCCCAAAGAAAAAACAACCGGTAGCAACTCTTTCTCCGTGTTGGAGTAGTTGAGTTGTGGCGCGATCAACTTTTGGCTAGTATAATAGATGATATGATATTTCTTGTCCTTTCTTTGCCCCAAAACAACCCCAATGGCGTAATCACTAGCATCACATATGAACTCGAATGGAAGGGACTAATTCGGATCTTGCATGATGGGGGAAAAAATTAACATGCTTTTCAATTTATCGAAAGCCTTTTGGCATGCGTCATTCCACTCAAAGTGGGAATTCTTCATAAGGAGGTTACTCAAGGGTCTAGTGATGGTGCTAAAGTCCTTGATAAACTTCTATAAAATCCTGTGTGGCCCAAGAAGGAGCTCACATCCTTTAGTGATTTAGGCAGGGGAAGCTCGGCTATGACATCTATATTTGCTCGATCAACTTCTATTCCCTTATGTGAGACTATGTGGCTAAGAACTATGCCCTCAGTAACCATGAAGTGGCATTTTTACCAATTGAGAACTAAGTTCTTTTTCACACACCGGGATAATACTTTCTCAAGATTCGCTAGACATTCGTAAAAAGAGGGGCCAAAAATGCTAAATCGTCCATGAAAACCTCAAGTCCTCTCTCTACCATGTTGCTAAAGAGACTCAACATGCACAATTGAAAGGTCGCGGGTGCATTGCATAACCCAAAAGGCATACTTTTGTAGGAAAACGTGCCAAATGGACATGTAAAAGTCGTCATTTATTGATCAAGTATGTCTACCTCAATTTGGTTTATCTGGAATAACCATCAAGGAAGCAATAATATTGGTGACCCTCTATGCGCTCAAGAATTTGGTCGATAAATGGCAAGGGAAAATGGTCTTTTCTCGTCTTGGCATTGAGTTTTTGGTAGTCAATGCAAACACGCCACCCATAGGTGGTGTGTTAAGGAATTAATTCTCCCTTAGAGTTTTCGACCACAGTCATGCCCGACTTCTTCGGGACGACTTGAATTGGGCTTACCCATTTGCTATCCGAGATAGGGTAGATAATCTCGACATCTAATAACTTGATAATTTTTTCTCTAACAACTTCTTTCATGGTTGGGTTTAGTCTCTTTTACATTTCCCTCGAGGGCTTCACGTCTTCCTCAAGGTGGATTTTGTGGGTACAAATCAATGGACTTATACCCTTTAAATCCACTACAGACCAACCAAAAGTACCTTTTTGCTTCCTCAAAATTTCCAATAGCTTACCCTCTTGCTTTTTATCTAGGCTTGAGGAGGCAACAACATGAAATGTCTCACCCTCTCTTAAAAAAGTATATTTCACTTTAGAGGGTAGTTTCTTCAACTCGAGGATATAAACTTTCTCTATAGAGGGAATCAAGCATGACTCCCTCGGGGGTAGCTCCTCGAATCTTAAAACCCAATGAACATCTCTCAACTCCTATATTGATGCTCCCTTGTCTAATATCTCTTTCAACCCCTCAATATATTTCTCAAACTCAGTGTATGGGATCTCACTCTCATCACCTCTCACTAAGCGTGCTTCTAAAGGGTCCCCACCTATGGTTATCTCGATGTGGTCCTCTACTACCTCCTCTATGAGGTCGACCGTATGGATTTCATCTTCATCACCCACTTGGTTAGCAATATTGAAGATGTTCATCTCGAGGGTCTTGTTCCCAAAAGTGAGATGCAATTGCCCATTTCGTGTATTGATTAACGCATTAGCCGTGGCTAAGAATGGGAGGCATAGAATTATGGGAACATGGTTGCTAGAATGGATGGAGGGCTCCGTGTCCCAAATGACAAAGTCTATCGGGAAGTAGAAAGTGTCCACTTGAACTATTATGTCCTCTTCAATCCCTCGAGGCATCTTCACTGTGCGATCCACAAATTGGAGAGTGATTTGTGTGGGCTTAAGTTCACCCAACTCAAGCTGCCTATAAGTGGAGTAGAGAAGGATATTAACACTCGCGCCTAAGTCCAACAAGGCTTTCTCAATTTGACTCTCTCCACTAACACATGAAATCGTGGGTGCTCCCAGATATTTAAACATAGGTGGGAGGTTGTTAAGTAGAATGGAGCTCACATTCTATGCTAGGAAGACATTCTTCATCACCTTTAGCCGTCTTTTCACAGTCAAAAGATCTTTAATGACCTTAGCATAGGTGGGAATTTGCTAGATGGATCCAGGAGTGGAAAATTCAGCTTCATTTTCTTAAGAACATCTAACACATCTACACGGGAGGCTCCATTTTGAGGTGGGACCGACCGTTGATGGAATGGAGTGACGGTAGGCAGTTTCATAATAACTTTGAGCTCGTTAGTGTCGTCTTTGTCACTCTATTTCAAGGGGTCATCTTCGACCTCTTTCATGCCCGGCGAAACCTCCTTGTATTTTGGCTCCTCGTGTGAGGGAGGTGATAAATCAATGACTCGACCACTACGTAGAGTGGTGATGGCTTACCATTTCTCTTACTGATCGGAAGATGTAGAGCTAACATTGGCTTGACCTTGAGGAGGTCTTTGGCCTTGAAATGGAAACTTTCCCTTCTCTTGGACACTTAATGATGATTGCAACATAGATATGTTCGTATGCATCTCAGTGAACATACACTCAAACTTGGCATTAGTTACATTTTGAGATTGGATGAACTAGTTTAAGTTGTCATCAAGAGTCCTCCGTGGTGGGATAATGAATGGGCGTGGATGTAGTGATTACATGTGAGGCTACATAGAGGTGCTTGTTGAAATTAAGGAGGGGGTGGAGGTAGGGCAACATGTGAATTTGGATTCAACGTAGCTTGTTGTTGCCCGTAGCTAAAACCATCATGGTTCCTTCATGAAGGGTTATATGCGTTCCCGTGAGGGGAATTAAAATTTCCCTTAAGCCCTCCCATTACTTCCACTTGCTCGGTAAAGATGGCTTTGTAGGGGGTATCGTCAGACATTCCTTTGTTGAATGGCCCGCCTCATAAATTGTGCACACATTTTCTTTCACTACAAGGGTGGATCCGGAAGTTTCTCTTAGTTGTACCTCTAGTATGACTCTCATACTTTTCTCTAATTGATCAAGTCGACAGTCTAAGAAGGCATCTTTTTCCAATTGGTATAGACCGAACGCAGCAGGAGTTGTGGACACTTGTCGAGGTCAGTTTTGTGCATTAGGATCGGATGTGTCCCATGCTTGAGTAGTGTCGGTGACATACCTAAGATGAGCCATAACACCACCCGCATCTAATTACCAAAATGATATTTCACACATTGTTTGCACAAGTTATTTAGACGCTATTGTAAGCCCGTGATGAAAGAAAGAGATAAGGTCACGTTTCTCAAATCTATGATGTGGGCAAGCATTAACCAACTCTTGAAAGTGTTCCCAACACTTATCA
Source organism: Sambucus nigra (assembly GCA_949130495.1). NCBI lineage: Eukaryota > Viridiplantae > Streptophyta > Magnoliopsida > Dipsacales > Adoxaceae > Sambucus > Sambucus nigra. Next base: position 247,936,320 of record OX422210.1, read on the forward strand.
AATGAGTCATTATCTTGTTGTCTAAAAGCTTGAATTTGAGCCTTGACAAAGTTAGTTTTATGTTGTGGAAAGAACTTCGAAAGAAACTTGGATTGCATATCCTTCCATGATATAATCGAGTTTGGCGATAAGGAACAAAGCCAGGTCTTAACTTTATCCTTTAAGGAAAAAGGAAAAAGCTTTAGGCGAACGACATCTTACGTGCAAGCTTGATCACTAAAGGTTTCGCGCCTCTTCGAACTCGCGAATGTAGAGATATGGTTTCTCTAAATCCATCCTGTGAAATGTTGGAAGAATTTGTATCATCCCATTACAGAAGTGGAAATGTACTACATTTCACGGAAGTAGAATGCATCCAGGTGTGACAGTTCACTCAGGAAATAATAGTTCTTTCATGGGATGGTACGGTAGGTTTCCCTCACCTGTATCGAAACTAACGATATCCGACGTTTTCCTCTCTCTAATTGACTCTGAATCCTCAATTGGTGTTCTAGAAGTGTGACTCAGTGTGTGACTTGTGATGGAGTTTGTAGGTGGAACCCAAAATTGTGAAATGCAAGGGGTATAGGGGCTATCAGAATTATACTCAACCATGGGATTTTCGGGGATTCTTATTGGAGTATTTTGAGGAATTTGTTCTGGATTTTGCATGAAAGGGCTATTAAGAGACGATTTCTTTTTGGCTTTTTACTTTTCTTAATTCTTATGGATTTTTTATTTTTTTTAAATTTTGGAATCAAATTTGGGATTAAATCTACAATCCTAAAAGTTTACCTAATCCCCCAGCAACGGTGCCAAAAACTTGACGCGAATCAAAAAGTGTCTAAAGTGCGTTCTTGTAAATGCTTAAGTGCAAGCCTGTTGCATAAGTAATAACCCACTAAGTCGGGATTGTATCCGTAGGGAACTAAGATGAATGTTCATAATGACGAAGGAATAGAAGACTCACCCTAAATTGATTCGAGTAAAGAAACTAAAAGATGGTTAATTATGGAACTAAATTCTACTGCCTAAATGCAAGTGAAATTTAAATTACTGACTACGCTAGGTGCACAGAATTGAAGCTACTACAATTAATTAAATATGAATGAGGGAAAAGTAGGCTAGGATATAATCCCCCAAACCCTAGTAGATTTACCGGATAGAGTACTAGTTTTTGAACTAGAGAGTTGATTAAACCTAGCCTTTATTAATCATAAGCATTAAATATAAAAGGTACTAATCCACATCATACACAATCAAAGATAAGAATAAAGCAGTGATGCATAGCCAACACGCATAGCGCATCCTAGGGAAATTGAGGTTATATGGCCTATGATAGTTGTGATCACTACACAACACGATTCGATCAAAATTTAATTCAAAACCTATTTTCTATTCATGTAAACTACTTTGGGTCTGGTTCATGCATCCCAACCCTTAGAAATTTAGCTGGACATAATTAAACTAGGTATGAACACAAAATCTATTTTGCATGAATTCATAACTATGTGAAAATTTGGGAAGAAACTTGTAACTAAAAATTGCAACCTAGTTCTATGACTTTTGAGACACTATTATAAAAGCAACTGAAATCACAAAGGAAACAATACTTGGAATGAAGAAAATTCTCAAATTAATGCTTGAAACTTGAATGAATATTGCAGAAATTAAATCCTAGTGTTCTTAGTTGCAAAAGTACTCTAAAACCATTAAAAAGAGAACTCCCTAAAGCCTGGGAATTAATTGGAATAAATACTCTACGAAATTATAAGAGTTTGAGCTAGATACAACTCTATATTTGAAAAATATAAATAGAAATTTTATCACCCAGATCGATCCAGTCTGGTCCATCGGTTCGATCCGGTGTATACTGGATCGGTTCGTTTTTGCTTAAAACTAGACCGGTCCGACAATTTGTCTCATGTAGGAACTTTTATGAATCTGGATCGGTTCATTTTTACTTGATATCGGATCGATCCATCTTTGACAGTAACTTTGCTTTCACCGGACCGATTCGCTCTTGGCTCACACCGGATCAGTCTGATGATCTTTTTCTTTCTGCTCTTTGTTGTGATTTTCTCTCATCTTTGAGGCTTCATAACTTCTGATCCAGTTTTCGAATTTGGACACCATTTATTTCTAAGTGCTTGTAGAATCGAGGTCTTTAACTTTCATTGTGGTTACTCATCTAAACTCCAGATGTAAAGTTACTCTTTATCTCTGACTTTTCTTCCTTTCTTTCTTTCTTTCTTTCTTGGTTTCTCAGTTTTGAGTTTCCTCTTCCCTTCACTTGTATAATATATATGTAAAAACACACAAAGAATGCATGAAACTCAATGCACTATATAGTAAATGTTAGTAGCAAGGATATGAGATAAATCAATGCATTTTACATGTTACGAGGTGATAAAAGTCCCTAAATTAAGGGGGTAAATTGAAAGAATTTATGCCTAATCAATATACCTCCCATTGTGAGTTCGGTCAAGCGGTACGATGAGGGGGGGACCTTTTGATCTATGTCGAAGGTATTACGCCAATAGAAGGTGAGAATCATATTTCTTAGGCTAACTATGACCTACAGGACTAGTGCCCATCACAAAGTGACCTCCCAGTAAGCGACAAAATTTTGGTCAATATCCCTGCTCTTGGTGATATAGTGTACAAAAATGCCTGATTATTTCATTAGTTTATTATGGAGAGAGTCTTTTATATGGCATGATGAGTAAAAGAAGCAATATACTAATAGTGAAGAATGAGTTCCATCGAGAATGAAGACTACACTAAGCATGAATACATGTGAGTGAGTGATACGTGAATATCTACAAGTGAGTCTGTGGTAGTGAGCCTAAGAATTGATAAACTACAAGTGGCATGTGATATGTGCAAGTGAGCATGGATATATACAAGTTTGATCAGTGGGGATGTGTGCTAGTGAAACCTAAGAACGAATATTCTCAGTGGTGTGTGAAACATGTGGGTATAAGTTATCCTACAAACAAGGGTAAGTAGTGTGACATGTACATGAAGGGTATTTACAACTGCGTGAAGTGAAAAATGATATATACATGAGGTAGATATATACAAGAAGTAATAGAGGAAAATGGGAACATACAAGTAGGTGCATATTCACCCATGCAAAAAATGATAACACCCATGTAAGAATAGAGTCTATCCCCCTTACGACAAATAAAATACAAAGGGGATTCGCCACTATGGACATCCCTCTCCCGATTGGAGCATGTGTGCATGGGGGTTTTTCGCCCTTCCTCGGGGCACTTCAATAGTCTTTAATTGGGGTGACGTATAGATATTGAGTCGCCAACATTTTTTGCACAAAACAGGCAAAAGAAATGTTGATTCCTCGAGATAATGACATCAAAGACATACTGATGCTTGCGAAACCAATTAGTTCAAGGATTCGGGGCCTAAGTTACGGAATGGAATGGTGTTAGTAACCCATCCCGACCATTCGATTTCTCATGGCCATGTATTCTTCTTCTCGTTAATAACTCTATGAAGTGCGTGTGCGTGTATATATAAATAGAGAGCGGAATCACTCGACTCGCATCATGGATAAAAGCGGAGTGAGGTCATCCATGAAAGTGTTACCAAAAATAGTAATTAAAAATACAATGTGTGCGCTTGTCGGGTCACCGATCATTTATATAAAGACAACGGTATAGGTTGGACAAAACATAAGAATGAATCACAAATATAATATATGAAATTAATGTATGGACAAAAAAAAGGAAAAGATGACTCGAATCTTGAATTTTACCTGAGACACCTACGTAGCCTAAATAGGCATCAAAGTCCACATAGTTCACATGCAGCACGGGGGTGGAGTTTATCCCATAAATCCAACCGGGGACTTTATTATATGTGTGTGTATTGAAAAATGATGTTTTACTATGAGAAAATATAGTGGGAAGTCCACGTTTGGAATTCACAAGTAAACCCTCTTTTTTCTTAGTTTTTGATTTGTACAGAAAATATAGTATGTGTAATACTATTATTAAAAAATTGTATATTAATGTGTGTGATATAATAGAGATGAAATGCTAAAGAAAAAATTAAATAACTAATGCGAAAAAAAGAGAATTTAAAGAGAGAGTGAGAGGTTTGGACCTTCTTCAAAAGCTTTAAGGTTGATCTTGATTGTTTAAGGGTTGATCTTGCAAGTAGCTGGAGGTGGTAAGAGGAGAGGGGATCGGATTTGCTAAATTGGGTAAGTAAGGGATGGAAATGGAATAAGGGGGATAGGTTTTAATATGGAAACCATGCTAAATTCGAGAGAATATTGTTGAGATCATTGAGTTTTTTATGAGGTGCCATTAAAAGTGCGCTTATGATCCCTTTATATATGGTCCAGTGGGTGACGATCTACATTTCCCTTGATATGCCTTTCGGTAGGTAACCCCAGACACACTGCCGATAGGCATGGAAATGGGTTTGTCATTCGGCAATCTCAGGCAGATTTTCCAAAAAAATGGTCATAAAATGCTATTCGATTGTCATAATCAAGCAAGGGATAATTCATTGGAAAGGGTATTTAGACCCTTTTAAAAATCCATAAGTCTGCTCCTGGGTTCGGGATTTGATCATGGTCAAACGGGGTCGAAAGTGCCCGAAGGTCTTTTGGATAAGAGGATAATGGATCGTTCGTCCAGACTATTAGGCTGATTCACACACGGGATGGACTGTTAGAAAGGTTATGCAGGGCTCTTCGATGTTCCAAAGAGTTTGCTCAGTTCGGAGAGTTGGCCTTGGTCAAACGAGGCCTGGAAGTGCCCGAGTAAAATTGGTCATTTGTCTGTACCATAAGGTTGATTCCTATATAGGGAAAACCATTGGAAAGGATTTCCAGAGCCCTTCGAAGATTCATTTAGTCTTGTTCGAGATGAAGAGTTAACGAGAGTCAAATGGAGCTCGGGAGCGCCCGATGGCTTTCGTATTAATTTTTGGGGGAAAATTGTTCATTTGTCCAAACTATAAGGACAATTTGTGCACGAGATGGACCGTTTGAAGGGGGATTTAGGTCCCTTCAAAGATTTCTTAAGCTTCCACTTAGGCGAGGAAGTTGATTGGGGTCAAAACGGGGCCCGGGAGCACCTGATGGCCTCTAGATTGATTTTTGATAGTAAAACGGACTATTTGTCTGAACCATAAGGCCAATTTGCACATGAGGTGAAACTTTGGAAAGGGGATTCATGGCACTTCAAAGATTCATTGAGCTTTTGCTTAGGTGAAAGAGTTGATCGATAGTCAAACGGGGCCCGAGAGCACCTGATGGCCTCTAGATTAGTACTTAGAGTATAACCTGGGGTTTATGGTGAAGGATGGAGTTCTAGGGACCTAACGAGATGATTAGGAGGGTCCTAGAATATGGTTTCTATAGGATGGAAATCTCCCATGCCAAAAATAGGGAGTATTGATGCTCTTAAGTCTTAAGAGACCTGATATGAAGATGAACATAAGTTAGACATCTATAACTCTAGGGACTAATGCTATTTTATATGAACTCACCCAAGAAGTGTTCCACTGGATCTCAAATTGTACTACATCGAAAGTGATGTGAATTATTTTCCAAGTCACTCACGAGGGTATAAATACCATACATGTCTTGAAGCTTCAACATCTCTCCATCTGCATTGAGTTGTTGTTCAATGAAATATTATAACAAATTACTTCGCATGAAATCATATTTTTAGGAGGTGATTTGAATGGACATGTAGGAGTATAATAGGACAATTATCCAAGGATACACGGGGATTATGGTTTTAATGAGAGAAATGTAGGAGGGGAAAATATTTTAGAATTTGCTAAGGCATATGATCTAACGATAACAAACACATAATTTAAAAAAAGGGAAGAACATTTAATAACATTTAAAAGCGATGAGAATAAAACTCAAATAGACTGTTGCTTACTTAGAAGACGAGACTTAAAGACTTGCAAAGAATGTAAGGTTATGCTAGGTGAAAGCTTAACAAATCAACATTGCCTACTGGTAATAGATTTAGTCAACAAAGAATTGAAGTACCGAAAAGAGAAAATAGGTTGTCAAAATATAAAATGGAAGGATTTAATAGGATGCAAAAATATAGAATTTAAGTAGAAGTTATTGTTAAACTTTAAGTGGAATTAGGATGACAATGTTAACAACATTTGCTCAAGAACAAAAACTGATATTGGGAAAATAGGTAACCAAATTTTTAGTGAGATTAAAAGGAAAAGACTCATTAAAAAAGATACTTATTGGTGGAATGAGTAATTTCAATAGATAATACAAATGAAACGAATAAGTTTTAAAGAATGACAAAAGAGTAAAAACCAAGAATACTTAGAAAGGTATAAGAAATTAAAAAGTGAAGCAAAAATTATTATTAGAAATGCGCAACAAAATGTACTAGATAATCTGTATAATAAATTAGATACTAAGGAAGGTGAGAAGGAGATATATAAATTAGTAAGTAATAGTGATAGATTGACAAAGGATATGGGTCCAATTAAGTGTATAAAAGACATAAACTAAAATATATTAATTAATGGTAAAAAATTCTAGATAGATGGGAAGAGTATTTTCAAGAATTATTCAATGAAGAATATCCTAAAAAAGATGTTGAGAACATAGAACCAAGAATAGGGAAGGTGCGCCCGGTTACCAAAAAGGAATTAGATATAATAATAAAAACTCGGGTGGAATAAAGTGGTTGGCCCAGATAGAATACCTATAGCGGTGTGGAGAACCCTTAGAAGTCTAGAGGTAAAGTAGTTAACATGTTTATTTAATAAATTTTTAAAGAAGTAAGTGTGCTAAATGAGTGGAAAAAAGCACCATAATACATTGTATAAGAATAAAGGGGATACGCACAGAGGAATCGAACTGATGAATCACATTATTGTAATACCCCATATTTTTATGCTATATTAATTTGGGGATTTATTAAATTTAATGTGAATGATTTATTTTATAAAAATCCGGAAATTGATTATGTTATAATTATTAACGTGACGAGAGTTAGTAATTATGAGAAATTTGTTGAATATTACTAATGACCAAAGTAATATATTATATTGGTTATAATAAATGTCATGAGTGAATTAAATGACTATTTCAGAAATTTAAGTCGGAACGTGCTCGTGTCACGTCGGGACTAATTTTGTTAAATAAAAAGTGAATATTTTATAAGTTGCCCGTATGGTCATTTTGAGTGCGCCAACGCGTCCGGTAGGGTCGAGATAGTCCGAAAAGTGTACCCGGGGGTGTAGTTTGGGTCTCGGGGCATTTTTAGGCCTAATTAGTACCCCGGAAGGGCATTTTAGTCATTTTACATAATTGGGTAATTAAACCCACGAATTTCAGCAACTTATATCAGCCAACTAGGTTAGTCTTTTAGGGTTAGAATATCCAGAAATCAAGTGACGGCCATTGGAGAAGAGAGGAGAGAGCTCCAAGGCAATTCAAGGCCAAAAAGTCACCGGTTTGCACCGCCGCCACCACCACCGCGTAGATCGCGAGACGAGGAACGCAGCCATACCAAAATCAGCCGAGAATCAGAATACCAAAAATCCCAGGCAAGTGTTTAACTTGCTATTTTTCGTTGGTGCAATCTTCATGTTAGTTTAGGAATGATTTGTGATGAAAACTATGGAAGAAAACCCAATTTATGATAGGAGAATCCATGTAGTATTGATTTATATGTTGATTCTGGAAACCCTTGCCATGTAGAGGAAATAAACCACGAAATTCTGATGATCATAAGAAGGAAATTTTGGAGAAAGATTTGTTAGAAATCTGTTTAAGAAAATTCTAGGGTTCTTGATAATTGGATATAATTTTAGGTTGAAAATCCATGTTTAAATGATGAATATGTACATGCCTTACGTTAGAATCATCTAGTATATTGTTATAATGTTAGTAGTAGAATTATGGGACGATTGGAACTTGAAAATATGGATTTGGTGAAATTTTGGTGATGAAACCCGTAACTGCATTTGCAGAATTTTTCGCAGACCTTCTTGATCGATCGATCGAGCCTAGAGCTTCGATCGATCGAGCCCCAAGCTTCGATCGATCCACCCCTCCTGGCAGACTCCTAATTCCCTTTTTAAATGAGTTAAATTCAAATTGTCGTGATATAATTCTTGGGCATTCTTGATGAAATGTTTTGGGAGATAGGAAAGACCAGTAGGACATATGAATGAGTGTTGGGAACTTTATTATAAGTCGAGAACTTTACTTTTGGGATAATTATAAAATAAACGATGAAGATACGTAATTTAAGTGAGAGATTTTGGCGAATAACTACGATTGTGAATAAAGGTATACCTACTGAATTTTCTACTTGGAAGGATAGAGTCCACGAGTGTCATGTAAAAAGTCAGAAAACCCTTCGAGTTAAGGTTAGAGACGAACCCTTATACGCGATACTAATAATATGATAATATGGAAATGTCAAAATTTTGGGAATTGAGAATTTATCTAATATTGTTATGGTAATGTTAGTATAGTTATATGATTGTGTGTGCATATACTATCTATGTGTGAAAATCATGCCCACGCTACTTGCTATCCCTGAGGTTACCGCGCAGGGACAAGTCTTATCTCGATGGGACCTTTATGGGGGATATTGATTTGTACCCTAGAAGATTGATATCCTTGGTACAGGCTATCGACGTGATAGTTCAGACGGTCCTAAGAGACGCAGGCATGTGCCATCCTCTTAGAGACTTGGAATCTATTCTTCACCTCAATATTGTTTGTGTATGTATGTTAATACATTTCGAGAGTGATTCCGAATGTATTCCCCTTAAAATGAGTGATATGGGGCTTTGGATAGTAGAGTATGCCCGTACCATAATTTAGTTGGGGTGCTGTTAAATATATATTATGCGTGTAGTTAATATATATATGAAATTCTGAAATCCGGAACTACCTACCGTGATTTGATTTGTAGGACATGGTTGATGACTAATATTGTAAATAGTTGTTTTGAGAAAGTAGAGTATGCCTACACCATAGTTTGTATGTTGGTGCTGTTAGGATATATATATAAATTAGACGAGTGCTTAATATATATATCTGGATTGAGGAATTTAAACTGTTGCTGTAACGTAGTAAGTAAGGAATAATTCTGGACTAAATTATGAATACTTGTTTTGAGAAAGTATAATATGTCACTGGAAAACTTATTGATTTTATAGAGTTAAAATGGAGAACTTTGGTTACTAATTGGAATATCTTTTTAAATGAAATCGTTGATTTGTAAATCTTACGAGTAACCTGAGATAAGTTAAATCATTTAGGGAGACTAGTACGATAAATGATAAGATAAAACGTTGGGAAGGTTAGTGCGATAGGTGTGCACAATAGAAGAGAGGTGAGATTTTCTCAAGAGAGTGTCGCACTAATATGTTGTTGCATTGGCCTGTATCAATTTAAATACTTGCTAAACGTATTTTAAATCAAACACACTTTCGGGCTCTGACCCGTTTCTTTTTCTATTTCTCTCTCTTGTATATATATGTATGTATTACAGGTGCCCAACCATAGGGGCGTCTTGCTTAGGATCTCTTGGCAGGAACGCGCTGCCACTACAAGAAAACTAATTTTTTCTGGCACTTTTTTTTTCGGTATTATTTAAAAATGCAGAGAATTTCCTTTTTACCAGCATTTATTTATAAGTATTGAAAATTCACAGCATTTAAATTGATGTGCCGCATAAATAAAACCTTTTTTAATTAATGATAAAATAAATGTCGTATTTTTTAGGCATTTTACAACTTGTGCCACTAAAATTAGAAAAAAAAGCGATCTCCACTTTCTCTATCCCATAACCATCTCCCGTATCTGCCTCAATCTCTTCCCGTCACGTTCTCATCTCTCACGTATCTGCCTCCATCGATCATAAACCTAATCCTCCCTGAATCAACCAACCTAATTCGCCTCAATCTCCTCTGCTCTTTCCGCTATTTAAAGAAGGAAGAGGGAACATGGTGCTATTTCAGTTTTTCGAAGCGTTGGAAGTCCAAACTGGCTATATTGCTTCGTTTTAGTGCTGTTTTAGTGAAGGAAATTTAGCCTGTTAGCAGCAAGCCCAACAACAACCCTTTTCTCATCCTTTCTGGGACCATTCTACAGTGCTTGAGAGATCGTTTAATTCTAATTGGGAAGGATCACTGGGTTTTGATTTTTGAAGCTTTAAGGTAAATTGCGTTTTTTATGTCAGTGTATTTTTTTGATGTTGCGGTACCCTAGTTTGTCACTTTGTTTTCTTTCATTATTTAATTACTTGAAAATATGCTGATAATTTATTTAGTGGATTTATGCCTTTTAAATTCTATCTTAGCTTTGCTAATATATTATATGGGGACTGAGCTGACACAAGCAATACCTGCTGATAAATTGCATTTTTTTATTTTTTTATTTCGGTGTATGTTTTTGATGTTGCATATATTGGGTTTTAATTGGCTTCTCTCTTTCTCTCTCTCTCTCTCTATATATATATATATATATATATATATTGTACCTAGCGAAACATGGTGAAAATTTCTAAAGTATGTAATTACGAAATGGCAAAAATTTCTAAAGTACGTAATTCAAAATGCTAAAAATATTGTTTCCCAACAAAACAAAGTCTAATTTTTAGAAAATTGGCCATAATCTCTTTTGTTTATAGGCCGTGTCTGTGAAAAGTACCTCAAGACAATGTGTACCTACCTGTACATAGTTCCGAATCCGCTCAGTAGTTAGTAATCAATATAGGGGATTTAGTAATCAACTTACATACGAACTCGGTCCTCATGTTTATCAGTTAGTAATCAACTCGAAAGCTGAGAAAGGAACCAGTTGCTCTGTATCGCAGGTTCCTCTTGTCTGTAATAAAAGTACAACAATTGAGCAGTGATTAATAAAAAACGGATACATAGCAGCAGGTTCTTACTATGGTTAGTAGTCATATTTCCAATGTCAAAAGTACAACTGTTGAGCGGTGATTACTATACTTAGAGTTATACTTTTAGCAAAAACTTTGAATAAAAAACGGCGGTTAATAAAAGATTAACAGAATCATGATTCATGTTATTCAAAGTATATGTATTTTTTATAACTATAGTAAATTCCAGCGTCCATAGAAGATTATCGAGGATATATCTAGGAATCGAATGATGAAAAAACAAAAGAGAAGGTATATGTTCATGAAGACTTCATCGGCTACTGCTCAAAGACTCCCCTATCCACTGCTTTGTTGGCTATCCCGATTTTTGAACTGGTACATTGATAGACCCTATAACATGAATAACATGAGGCTGCTGTGGCACTTGTGTCAGGACTTTTTGTAATGGTGAGAAACTAAAAACATTATATTGAAAGTATATAAACCAATTGGGGTTGAATTCCTTGCTAAAATGAATAAAATACGAATTCCAACATAATAGAGAACAAATTAGCACATAGCTAAAACAAAAGCATGTTAAAACATAAAACATTTTAGATTTGAGAAGAACTGATGCGAAAAAGATTTTATATTTATATAGTTATATATAAATATAGATTGAGATAGATGTCTGAGGGAAGGAGGGGGATACCATTTAGTTTAAAGCATTTACCCTATTAAAGGTGATTCAACTAGACAGATTGTGAAGTTTTTACCCAATGAAACGCTGCAATTTCGTAGGGTTTGACTTCTACTCGATAGTCATAGCTTGAAATCCACAATTTAAGAACACAAAACTATGAGTTTAGTTTGATTTAAAATCAATAACAGTTATACGAATTGGTCAAGAGAAGGAATTAGTTGAGAACGGATACATAATCGCTAAACCATAACCTAACATTGAATGAAAAGATCAGGTAGGAAAAAGAATACTCAAATTCAAAAAAATTTCTTCAAAAGAGTTGCTGCCAAAGTATTTACCAGTAGACATTGGGTGAGCCTTTGTGTCTAATCTCATAAAGACATATATAAGAGACACCACAAAGTAATCCACCTCAAAACATCATCTTGAAGAAGAAAAATACAAATATAAAACTCGATTAGTGCCAAATTTGATACAACAAGAACACTAAGACAGTTGCTTTACAACCCCCTTTCTAGTTGTGTAAATGTGTCCTAATATATGTGTCTTGAAGTCTGAGTCTCACAAATGTAATCATCCTAGACTTATGTAATCACACTACATTTAAATAAACATCCATAGCTCTATGATAAAAACCAAGGCCCAGGCCTTTCACATATCCTACGTACCTGTAAGATGAAAAATAAGCTAGATTAATGCACTTCTAGGTATTCCCCAATTCAAGCAAGCCATCCAATTTTGATAACATCTCCTATTTTTCTTCTAATTCATAGATCTAGCTCAAACCATAACCTCCACTTCTTTGACAATTACGTCTGTGGCCTTTTCCATAATCTTAAAATGTCTTCCATTTCTCTCCATCCAAAGGCAGTAGATGGTGGTAGAGAAGGATATACTTCCGATTTTGTTATATAGATTTGGCCCTGTATAATTTGTGGTAGCAAACTTCACCTTATCATCCCATTCATAAGCCTCTTTATATTCTTGGTTTCTGAATCTTATCTCCTGCCACACAACCTTAGCTAACAACAATCATTGAACAGGTGAGCTATGGTCTCCACCCCATTTGCGCAACTACAACAAAGGTTATCCTCCGTAATACCCCGAGAAAACAGCTTATCCTTTGTATGCAATGATTTCATACAAATCAACCAAAGGATAAAGGCACATTTGGGTATGCTATTCTTGTTCCACGCAATTGTATGTCAGTTAGTGACAGTAAGGTTGGTGGCAAGCTCCATATAAGCAGTGGCAACCGAGAAACTCATAGGATTAGGAGTCCACACAACCTCGTCTCTTATCCCCTGCCTAATGCAAGGCAGACCAGACTCTCTTATTTCTATCAGTTCCCAAGTAACATTAGAGGGCTAGGTTCATCTAGTATCATTGATATAGTCATCCACCATAGATTTATGGTTATTGGTTTCTTCATAAACGACTCTATAACCATAAAGAGGCTGTAATGGCCCATTGGGATGCCAATTATGATACCATAAGAAGGTGTTTGGAATTGGGATAGCCCAATATGCCACGCTACAGTTGAATGATGTCTGAACCAACTTTTTTTGTGATTACTGGAATCCATGCAAGTACTTCGTGGTTAAAACAGTCTTAAGTAACATTCTATATACTATCTGTTTTTTCAAAATTCCAAAAAAAGACGCAAGTTAATCGAAGAAGGGAGATTTTTGTGGGAAGGATGGGAGAATGGATCATCTGATAAATAATAAAACAATGTCTAAATTCAAGGAAGACAGTGATTTATGGATTGGAAAACAGTTTCTTTTTTTGTCTGATTAACCCCCCCCCCCCCTCTCTTCTCTCTTCAACCTCACTGTGGAAGATTTATTTCGATTTGTGATCTATGTAACCATTTCGTCTATTGATTAGCATTAATAAAATTTGTTAGAACGCATTGGGAAAATAGCCAATCTGAGTTTGTGAGGCTATTGTATTTATTTTATCCTTGCCGGTGCGCTTGTGGGTGGAGTTGCAAGTTTAGGATGTGTTGTACATTAATTTAGGAAAAATATTAATTGTCACCATGTGTTCAGGTGGTTTCGAGTAATTAGTTTAGCTTGATCATTGATTAGCCAAGTTGATCGCTATTATTAGTAGTTCCTCAGTCATGATTGGACCTATAGTCGGACTTGGTCTGGTCCTGACACCTATATCAGTGGCTGCCTTTGTGTAATGGGGAGTAGTTATTGAATCATCTTCCTCTATTGTTGAACTTTCAGAAGGAATGAAATAAGAGGCATTATGAGGGTGTGAAAATGTATGCACTGAGCTACAAAATGTTTTCTTGAGGTGCTGAGTAGTTAGTGTGCTTAAACACTTTGGATATGTTTGATAACCGTGTTTGCGATGATAAATGTGAAATATTTGGGGATTTTTAGAATTTTGATGTGTTTTATAGCATTTATCTTCCTTGGAAAAAAAAATCCACTATGGTAAAGTGATGCAGATTTTGGGCATTTTGTTTGATTTTTTTTCTTCAATGTATCTTTACCATGTGTGTTTATCATGCTATTTATTTAATTTGGTTACAATAGGTAAACAAAAATTAGATTATTGGTAATGATACATTAAAGACTACAATTTATGGAGAAACTAAAAGATTAACATTTGATGTTCTATAATTTTGTTGGGATTACACTTCAAACCATGTAATTAATATTGAATTTAATCAACACCTGCAGTTATTTACTCTATGAATGTTATAATCCCCTATTTCCCAAGCCGAAACTTTAGTTCAGCTTCATTTCAATTTGATTTCATTTTCCAATGGTTAGGATGGGGCTGATGGAGACTTTTTTGGCGGCTATAACTCTGGAAACATAAATATTTTAGATCAGGGAAAATAAGAATGACACATTATCGCTGATGTTTTTATCTAATAAAGTTTTATTTATATTTTGTATGATGTACCGTTGTTGGACCAATTTTTTTTTGTTTTTTGTGAATGTATTCTGCTAAGTCTATTGAGTAAATGATATTTATTTGTAATTGTCCCTAAAAGTATGGACCTTATGTCCATGATTCTTATTCTCCAATGATGTTCTATCATGTTAGGATTTTCACGAATCCAATTTTTATCATTCACCCAAACTAATCCTCTTCATCTCTCTAAACTCCTGACATCTTCAACCGCTCCCTCACGTCTCCACCTTTATTCTTGCCTTAATATTAACAGTGTTCTTAGCTAGAATCCCTGTCTCTGTTATCATAACACATACTCATCCTTTCCAGTTGAGAAATTAACATGGAAAACCGGAACAGTCATCATCTACAAACAAGAACATTACATCTCCACCTTCATCTCCGAGAATGGTTTATTTATGCCTTTTTCTCCTGCTTTGTAATTTCGATAATATTATTATGAATTGACCAGCTTATCGCAATGTTTATTGGTTTTTATAAGTTTTTTTTTCCAATTTTCTCACAAGAGGAAGAAGCCAATACAAATCATGCAGGTACAATATCCTCGAAGTAATAGTGTTCTCATGCTTCTAACAGACGTTACTACTACATTGTTTGTAATTGTTCATCAAAGACCAAGGCATCAACAGGAATAACAAAGAACGAAAATTTACTGTTTCAATGCAAATTTTAGATGAGGATTATATAAATATTAGGTAATTAATGAGTGGGGCAGGGTGGCACACATGCTGACAATTGAAAAGTAATGTCATATAGGAGTAAGTAAAATGTAGCATGATTAGTATAACACTCCATTATTTGGTATGTATATTGTATATAATGCTCTTTAACATAGGTTTAAAATCAACGTTTAGTTGACAACCGATGCATCTGACTTCATCTATTATGGTGAGTTCTATGAAGTGCATTTTCTTCCTTCTCATCCTTATTTTTTTTTCTAATTTTTAACTCCCATACAGTTCAAGGTAAAAATATTCTCAACATATGCAAGTTAACAATATTTCACCCCATGGATTCTGATTCTTTAAAGGTTTTAACTCATAATTGTGGTTCAATTTGAGATATTCATCAATTTTTGACCCAACATTGTTTAAACAGGTGTTCAAAATGTGCTACTATTTATTGTTAATATCCTCGCAGAATTCTTCGGTTGAGATGTCGAACTAAGATTCAAACATTGGAAGGATGAATTTGTTTATGCATCTATGCAAATCCTATCGAGTTTAGGAAAGATTCTTTCTAAAAAGTAAATAGATAGTTTTAGGCATGGAACATATCTTAATTAAGACTCTCAAAGGAATGTTGTGAATCTTTCTGATGAAAAATCCATCCACTAACCATTTACTGTTCACATGGCTGTAAAATTGACATCACTTGCAACCTAAGAAAATTAGATATGCTATATCCTACTGTTAGAGTTATAGTTTTTATCTTATATTGTTTAAGGTTGACTTAATTTAGGTTTTATATGCCCTTGATGGTCTCTAATATTTTATTTTTGTATAATTATGATTAAATTGAAATAATCATATTACCTTTCATGTTTTCAACTTATCATAGTGCTTAATGCTTATGTTTCCCATTCCCTGCTCAAGTTACATGAGTTGAAGCAGGGGAAAACCTAAATGGTCCTGTGGGTGGACGGCTGCCCACCTAGATTATGGCCCTTGATTGGTCACATAAGAAAGATTACAACTTAGTACAATACAATTATCATCACTTTAGGCCCTTGATTGTGGCCCTTGAAGAAGCTCCTACTTAAAAAAAATCAAATAAAGGAGGGCACAAAGCTCTTTTACAGAGTGGATCCTCTGGTTGCATCTTAATCTCTCGGATCCAGTGTAATCCTCTTACATGGTCGGATGCATCTTCTGCTTCTTCTGCCAAATAGATTGTTGAGCACTTGAATCACCATCCTTCTTCAACAACATTGCCTCTATAGCCAACAAAACCTGCTTCTATAACTGATCACTCCCATAAGACTTCCACTCCAGCATTTTCGAATCACACTCCCACTTTCTCTTCCTACTATAACCATCTTCCTCAACTACACTAGTCTCCAAAATTATATCATGTTCTTCCTCACCAATAACCATAAATTCAACTCACTCTTCTCCAAACCAAAGTGAGAAATTTCTGACAAAAAGCCTTTAAACTCAGACTCCAAAAACTCATCAAGCCTCATCTCACTCTCTTCTAACTTAACCTTAGACTCCTTATCTTTTGTGTTAAATTTTATATATTTGTGTGAACAGGGGTATTGGATTGAATTTTATACTATTTTTGATCTAGTGAAGGGATATTTTTCCTGAAGTGATAAAGTTTTGATTTTTCAACTGTTTAGTATTGGATTTGGGGCTTTCTATTGTTGGTATGGTAATTATGTGTCATCTCGTGTATGTATTTTTGTTAAGGGGGAGAATTAAAGTGTACTTACTTTATAGTGAAATGAAATTGGAATCTGTGAATGGAGGCTTGGTGTGGGATAATTCATGGCTTGATAATGATGGCCACTGAGAACAGAGATGGGTTTTTCCTTATCGTTAATGAACCACTTTTGCAAAATATCAGGAAGTTTGAGTTTAATTTAAAAAATAGATGGGTTTGAATTTGGGGTTGGGATGATGGTGCCATGCTATACCGAAAATGATGGTATCCCGATGAAGATTTAACTGTACAGTGCATGTTGCTATGTTTAAGTTGTTTATAAGTTAAGAAGTAAAGAAAGTGTGGGTGGGGGATGATTACATTGCTATTCCATCTGATTAATCACTTACATGTTCATACTTACACATGCATGAATCTTATTTTACTAGAAAGCAAAGATTCTCATCTTTTTTGAAGTGAATGTATCTGAGATGAAGGAAAAGCACTATTCAAAAGAGTGTCAAAATGGAAACCTGATTTTGTATTTGTCTTCATACTGTCCTAGGTGAAATTTGGTCAAATCAATTCATAGTGTTGTCGGTGAATTTTGGAATCAATTCATAGTGTTCTTGGTTAATTTTGAAAGCATACTGATGTGAAATAACACTATATTGATATTACTATTATACATTCCATGTTATGACTGTTAAAATTTTATATAGCTGGAGTATACTCATTATATTCTCGTTACTCTAAATGTAGGTTACTCGTAATCTTTTGCGTGGTTAACTTTTTGAACAATCTGGATCGAGGAGACATTTCAAGCAATAGTGTAAATTGGACTCCCAGAAGTTGCACCAAAATTGGTACATGCTCTCATCTGGCACTAATCAAAGAATTAAGTGAAGGACTTCCCATTTTTAATGAAATGACGGTTCAGACTATTAGATGTGAAAATGAAGGTGTCAAGATGATTGCTAGGGACCAAGTTTTTCAAGCAAACATGATATTATATAATGTTCCACTCGAGGTTCGAAAGAAAAGGGACATCAGATTTGAACCAGAGTTACCTGAAAGAAAGCTCGCAATAATCAATAAATTGGGATATGGGTTACTGAATAAGGTTGTAATATTATTCCCCCAAATTTTTTTGGGGTGAATACTTTGATAC
This sequence comes from Sambucus nigra, assembly GCA_949130495.1. NCBI lineage: Eukaryota > Viridiplantae > Streptophyta > Magnoliopsida > Dipsacales > Adoxaceae > Sambucus > Sambucus nigra. The sequence goes on from OX422210.1 coordinate 247,954,363, forward strand.
ATTTAGCTGTCTTGGGGAGTACAACCATAAATGAGGATAATTCTTTTTGTTTTACAGTTACCATACGATTTATGGGGTTGAGTTCTTGTTGCACTTAGAGCTGGGGAAGCTGCACAATCTTTTGAGTATGAGAATCCATCGAGTTTGCATCGTCATGTTTTAAGCATCCTCAGAGGTACTACACGTCTCTACATGGCAATTGACAAAATGTCAATGTAGTTCATAAGTTTGTTGATTATCTGTGATTTTCTATTTTTTTTTCTTTTTTTGGTTAAAATGTGAGAACCCCCGTAATTGTCATTTCATTTTTGAAATTATACAAACTTTTTAGGGATTGGAAACCATTCAGATACTTTCGGATGCATTGCCTCAAATTGTTCCTTATGTTAAGATCAATCACGGGGAGGTGTGCTTTTAAATATTTTATTTCCTGATTGAGCTCCATATCTGCTGTTATTGTTATTGCCATTATTATTTTTTAACATTGAATTGCCCTTAAAGTATTTAAGGTCTATTGGTTACCTGTAGGATCTCCTTCCACTTATGATGTGTGCAATCGAGCGCCATCCAGACGGCACAACATGGGATTCCTTGACCCACGCATTATTTAATTTAATTAAACACCCATATGAACAGCAGAGACGTATCATAATGGATGTAATTTTTTGAGTACTAGTCTTTTTATTACATTTCATGTCTTTATATTTGAAACATGATGTTGAGTCTTTCTATTCTATTCATGCCTATGTTACCCTTGCTAAGAATGTGGGAGAGATGCGAACAGAAACAAAACTACTTCTCCAATGTTGGGAACAAGCGGGACAAATCTTATTTTTTCTCTACACTCTCATTCTACAACCTTATCCCTTATTGGATTTTGATCCTGATTTCGTGGAATGCAGATTAATCAGATGTACGAGGAACGCAAACTTCTTGTTGCATAATCGTGTGGAGAACTTGTGGGTTTTGATCCTGATTTCTTGTTGCATAATCCTTGTCCTTGGCATCATCAATGTCTTTAAGGGTCTGAAAATCGTGAGGAGAACGAATGGGGAATCTCAAAAAGATCAAAGAATATTTCCTTTTGGGGTCTTCCTTTAGACTTTTTGCATATGGAAAGGTTAGCCTTCACGAATTGGTTCTTTCATCATACGACGGGTCTCCACTTTATAGCTTCTGTTTATTTAATGTTTTTTATTTGTAAAATGAACATTGTTGTAACTATCATGAATGACATCAATTCCAAATTTTCTACCAGTAGTATTGTGGAACTATTATCCTACACTACATATTCTAAATGCATAAATCATGTCGAAATGGAGACCTCAAGCTATTCATAGAGCTGTGTACTTATGATGAATCTTTGTTTCTGTACTATATATTAGTTCATGCTAAAATGATCTGGTATACATGGTTTGCATACTCAAACTATGAAGAGAACAGTAATGGTTTTTGTTTTACGGGAGGAGTCAATAGAGATTGCTTTCTATGTCCTTGCACCCCAAAGCATAACAAAATTCACATTTATGTTCAGGAATGCAGAAATGGTTCATCCCATTTGTGGGGGAACGTGTATGTACACTATAAATCTCTAGATTCAACTGTCCTGGCACATCATTCTATAAATGGTTGGTATTTTGCTGGCAAACAGGTACTGCATTCCTTTTCTTCAAATTTGTTGTTAGAATAATATTCAATTTGTTATTATTTGATTGGTTATGAAATGGATTTCACTTAAAAGTAGTTGCACTATATACAATGACACATGTTATGTGCACTAACATTATTGTAAAATCAAACCCGACTTGATAACATGTTGATAATTTTAAAATATTTAGACTTAAGCATGAAATCATGCCGTTAAAGGGCGAATATGCAAAACAGTCCCCAAATGGCCCCGTAAGAAGCACCAACACCTCGCACAAGACCAATGTAATTCGTAGGAACTGACCATGTAGTTGCGGGACTTTCGATTTGAGAATATGACGATAATTTGAAAATATCTATATTAGGCTTAAAAACATTCCGCTAGAGGGAGAAAATCTCAAACAACCCCCAAACGTCCCCATAAGAGGCACGAACAACTCACACGAGATCAATGTAACTCGTAGGAACTGACCACGTAGTCACGTGACTTCCGGTTTGAGAATATGACAATAATTTGAAAATATCTAGATTAGGTTTAAAAACATGTTATTAGAGGGCAAAAATTCAAAACAACTCCCAAACAGCCCCATAAGAGGTATGAACACCTCGTAAGGGACAAATGTAACTCGTAGGAACTGACTGCGTAGTCACGAGACTCCCTGTTTGAGCATATGATGATAATTTAAAAATATATAGATCATGCTTAAAAACAAGCCGTTAAATGGTGAAAAACTAAAACTAGGCCCCAATCAGTCCCATAAGCGGCATGAACAATTCGCACGGGACTATTGTAACTTGTAGGAACTGACCGCGTAGTCACGGGACTCCCGATTTAAGAATATGATAATAATTTGAAATTTTTTAGATTACGCTTAAAAACATGTCGTTAAAGGGTGAAATCCCAAATCAGGCTCCAAACGGCCCCGTAAGAGGCATGAATACCTCGCATGGGAGCAATGTAACTCGTAGGAATTGACCGCGTAGCCACGGGTCTCTTGGTTTGAGAATATGAGGATAATTTGAATATATATATATATATATTTGGTTTAAAAACAAGCAGTTAAAGGGTGAAAACCAAAATTAGCCTCCAAACGGCCCATAAGAGGCATGTACACCTCGCTTGGGACCAATGTAACTTGGAGGAACTGAGTGCGTAGTCACGCGTCTCCCGGTTGGATAATATGATGATAATTTTAAAATATCATAATTTAAGACTTTACGTTTTCATGATTGAAATAATTCATTTTTTGTAGATTGTAAATTCTTAACACTTGGCTGCCCCCGAGAGTGAACAAACGAATGCTACTTCAATTCAGGTATGTTACTAATTTAAAGGATTTTAAAGGGCACAATATATCGGCACTTCCTTGGAGAATTTATGTATATTTGACATTGGGTTGTTGGTTTTATGTAGTCTTAAAATTTTTGGGATGTCTTAAAAACAAATAAAACTTTGCCGATTTTTTTCCAAAAATAGATGGTTGATAACATATTCATCTTATTTGTTGAAAGAACCATTAAGAAGAAGAAGAAGAAGAAGAAGAAGAAGAAGAAGAAGAAGAAGAAGAAGAAGAAGAATAAGAAGAAGAATCACCATCAACCACGAAAAAAGGTCTCGAATAATGCAATTCATAAAATTGTAGACCTTATTACTTCTGGACTTCCAAAAGTGATTGTGGCATCTCGATTCATTGTTAGCAGGGACCCTTCAACAAAAGTAGGGGGTACGCCACTGAGTGAAGACTTTTGAGAAGTATATTTTGAGAAAACATCTGTAACAAATTAACCATTGCCTAGACCTTATGGAAACAGACCCACAATTGGAGATGCATATCATTCAATCATAGCTTGACATATTGCTAATGTACTAATTTTTAATTTTAGATTTTTTAATTAAAATACTAAAGAATAAGAATTAATGACTAATGATTGACTTTTTTCTTTGTAGGTTGAAGAGGATTTTGACTTTGATGGACAACGATCGTACATTATATAAAATTTTGTTTTGCTTCATGTTTTCCCGTGTTTTCTTATTGGACATGTAATACATTTTATTTTCTGGATGGATAATTGTTCCTAACTCAATTATGTTTATTTACGATGAATGCTATTGGTTTTAATTTAATGACATTTTAATTTTATTACCGCCCTCTTAATTTAATGTTATGGTAGTGTATTTGCACATAAATACAACTTGTTATAAATGAATTTTTCAACACTTATTCCCACTCATATATTGCAAAATAATATCAACATTTTGTTTAATGCCGCTACTATCATTCTCGGCATTTTTTTAGTGCCTTCAAAAGCGTGTTGAACATTTAATAGGTGTTGCAAAAGGTTATTCTCAACATTTTCTTAATGCCGCAAAAAGGTTATTACCAGCATTAATATAAATGCTTGAAAATGCCGCTAATTTTTTGCGACATTTTTTAAAATGCCATTGTTCTTTTACCACATTGGTTACCGCACTTGTGGAAATGCTGCCAAAAGTGCCGCTAACTTTTCGCGGCATTTTTTAAAATGCCGTTGTTCTTTTATCACATTGGCTACCGCACTTGTGAAAATGTTGCCAAAAGTGCCGCTAACTTTTAGCGCCATTTTTTAAAATGCCGTTGTTCTTTTACCACATTGGCTATTACTGCACTTGTGGAAATGCCGCCAAAAGTGCCGCCAAAAGTGTTACCAGCATTTTTAGTTCTTTTCTTGACATTTAATTTATGCCGAGAAAAATCACTATTCCATGCAGCTTAGGTGGGAGTTGCAGGTCACTTGCGTAGACGGCTTCCTTTATTGACTCCACTTCTAGCATTCTCATTTATTGGGCATGTGTCGCCCTTCTCATTATTTCATTGTTATTGGGACATTTGTATTCCAGTTATTTTTCTAGTATTGTCACTACGGGATTTATTTTGTTTGAATTGTGTTACTTTATGTTTCGCATGTGGACATTCGTTTTATGAATGTTTTAGATTAATTGGATTATGTTCCAGGTTTATTGTGGTGTGATTTTTATTTTATTGTGAGGTTGTTAATAAATAAAATAAATGATTTTTCTTTAAATAAAATTTGGAAATTTATGTATGAAAATGTTTTTGACACTTAGCTTAATTAATTAGGGTGTTAAATTGGAAAATTTATTTTTATCGACAGTGATGCTGAGAATGAACCAACTGTTCACCTTGATTAAATTTAATAAAGGAGTGATCGCCCGGTATTTAATTAGGCGGGGTGTCACAGGTGGTATCAGAGCATCAGGTTCTAGTGTCCTTTAGGATCTGTACGGCTTATTATGCTTTCAGCGTTGCTTTCTTTGATATAGAGCCCTAATACTAGGAATGTTGGGAATTCGTGCTTCTTCGATTTGTTTACTTGAATGATGAACTCATCCAAATTCATTTAAATTTTCAGATGGACCGTCGAGAAGAACTAGCTAAAACGGTTGAGGGAGTCAACGAGCAAGATCGAGTCACACCTCAGGTACCCCCAGAGAGTATAACAACCGCCGAGTTAGCAGGTATCGTGGTACAAGCAGTTACCACTGCAGTTTTACAATACCAAGAACGCAGCATGCAACTTAAAGAAGGCAAAAGACCTAGAGAGGTTAGCCAAATGCATGTGACTAAAGCTGACGAATGTGCGAAGACTCCGAAATTGCGACAGCAAACTACCCAAGACCGGGTCAGTTCTAGTCAACAACGTGGTAAAATGAAGCAGTTTCGAAAGAGGAATAAAGTCCCAAGTCAGCAAGGCCGACACCGACAGCAGCAGGGTCGGAGGGGGAGTAACTTCGGAGGCCGATGTTTTGGGTGTGGTAAGCACGGCCATAGGCGCCAGGATTGTCCGGAGAGAGATAGGGCCCCATAACAGCGGGGTTCCCGTAATGATCCATAGGGGCCACATTTTCCAGTCGCTCTCCCAGCACCAGCTTAGGTACCAGACATACCAACCTTTCCAGTAGCACCAGTGCAGCAGGGGCAGTTACAGTACAGACATATCTATAATGTCCACCAGGCAGCAGCCCCACAGGCACCACCCGCGATTTGGGGTATGTTTTCTATCCCTGGAACTTTGGGTCGAATTCTATTTGTTACTGGGGCAACGCATTGTTTTATAGCTACATATTATGCGAAGACCTTAGGGTTATTAACCACAGTAGAGAGCACTGTAACGTACATAGACTCACCACTGGGGAGTGGGTTACTTAATTTCTTTATATGCCGGGGAGTGGGGGTAGAGATTGGTAGCTTGGTATTACCTGCAGACAAGTTAGTCTTAGACATGCACGAGCATGATGTGATTATTGGTATGGATTGGCTCGCAGCTTATAGAGCCATGATTGATTGCTTCGGTGGGAGCATTGTTTTTTCCATTCCGGGGCAAGAGATGTTTGTAGTGGCGATGCCTCGCCCAGAGGGAGGTTCGACCGCTCATTTGTATTACATAGAGGAGGATACCTCTAAGGAGGTTGTGATTCCCTTAGATTCGATCCTTGTTGTCAGGGAGTATTCCGATGTGTTTCAGGAGATACCAGGCGTACCGCCCAATCGTGAGATAGACTTTGTTATAGATTTATTACCAGATACGAGACCTATAGCACGTACACCGTACCGTATGGCTCCGACAGAGATGCGAGAGCTACGAGATCAGATAGAGCAGCTGTTAGGTTAGGGCTTCATTCGTAGGAGTACCTCACCTTGGGGCGCTCCAGTCTTGTTTGTGAAGAAGAGAGATGGTTCACTGAGATTGTGTGTAGACTACCGAGAGCTGAACAAGGTAACGATACGGAATAAGTATCCGTTGCCTCGAATCGATGATCTGTTCGACCAGTTGAGGGGAGCAACTTTCTTTTCGAAGATAGATCTGAGGTCGGGGTACCATCAGTTACGTATTAGAGAACATGATGTTTCAAAGACTGCCTTCTTATCGAGATATGGGTCCTATGAGTTCAGGGTGATTCCGTTCGGACTCACAAATGCTCCAGCCGTTTTCATGGACTTGATGAACCGAGTATTCAGAGAGTTCTTGGATCAGTTTGTCATCATCTTCATAGATGACATCTTGATATATTCACACTCCGAGGAGGAGCATGCCGAGAACTTGATGCAGGTTCTTCAGACTCTACGTGAGCATCAGTTGTATGCTAAGTACGAGAAGTGTGGATTCTGGTTGCGAGAAGTACAGTTCTTGGGCCATGTTGTTTCTGAGCAAGGGATAGCAGTTGACCCGAGTAAAGTATCAACGGTGAGGGAGTGGGGACAACCCACGACATCGACAGAAGTGCGTAGTTTCTTGGGGTTAGCTGGTTACTACAGGAGATTCATTCGGGGATTCTCCAAAATAGCGGGTCCGTTAATGAATCTGACTCGCAAGGGAGTACCATATGTTTGGGATGATGCTTATCAATTGGCTTTCGACGAGCAGAAAGACAAGTTTACTTCGGCACTAGTCCTTACTTTACCAAAACCGGGTGTGGAGTGCCTGGTTTACACCGATGCGTCTCTACGGGGACTTAGAGGAGTACTCCAGCAGGAGGAGAAGGCTATAGCTTTTGCTTCCTGCAAGCTTAAGCCGCATGAGAAGAATTGCCCCACCCACGACCTGGAGTTAGCAGCGGTCGTCTTTGCATTAAGGATATGGAGGCACTAATTATTGGGGGAGAAATTCTATTTGTTCACAGAACACAAGTCATTGCAGTACCTGTTCACTCAGCGAGGGCTGAATATGCGTCAGCGCAGATGGCTAGAGTTGTGAAGGATTACCAGTTCGACATACAGTATCATCCGGGAAGGGCCAACGTAGTTGCTGATGCGTTGATTCGTAGACTGGTAGACGATGTAGCGGAAGTCTGGAAAGCAAAGTGGAAGGAGTTGGGTAACCAGGATGCAGTGGCATGATCTTTCATATCCGTGATGTTAGTCACACCCGAGATTGTTACGAGGGTGATACAGGCACAAACTACAGACCCGTTTTGCCAGGAGCAGATTATGCGACTTCTAGCCGAGGGTGCTGAGTCCTATTCTGTTATTTTTGATGGAGGTTTGCGGTTTAATGGGAGATTGGTGGTTCCAGAAGGAGCAGAATTACGTCATGCAGTGATGACTCATTATCATGGGTCCCGATTTGCAGTACATCCGGGAGGCGATAAGATGTACCAGGATATGCGGCGACAATACTGGTGGAGTGGGATGAAGAAGGACATTGCTGAATTCGTGTCCAAGTGTTCTACCTGCCAACTGGTAAAGGTGGACCACCAAAAACCTTCAGGATTGCTTCAGCCATTGGAAGTACCCGCGAGGAAGTGGGAGAGTATTTCCATGGATTTTATTACAGGGTTGCCTATATCACAGCGGGGCCACGATTCAATCGGGTGATTGTAGACCGTTTGACCAAGGTGGCTCATTTTCTGCCTGTGCGAACAAATTATACCACGGGTCAGTATGCTCAGCTATTCATCGCTGAGATTGTTAGACTGCATGGGGTGCCCCTGAATATTGTGTCAGATAGGGACAAGATTTTTGTGTCAGGTTTCTGGGAAAGCTTTCAGGAGGCTATGGGTACTGAGTTGAGGTTGAGTTCAGCTTACCACCCACAAAAGATGGATAGACAGAGCGTACTAATCTGATGTTAGAGGATATGCTACGCATGCGTGTTCTCAATTTTGGAGGAGGTTGGGAGCCGCATCTTCCACTGGTAGAGTTTGCTTATAATAACTCTTATCAGTTCACGATTGGCATGGCCCCATTTGAGGCTTTGTATGGTAGGCCTTGTCGTTCTCCAACTTGTTGGCTCTAGGTGGGGGACAACAAGTTGCTAGGACCAGAAGTGATTCAGAAGACCTCCGCGAGGATTGAGATGATCAGGAGTCGCATTCGTGTAGCCCAGGACATGATGAAGAGCTACGCCGATGCGAAACGGTTCTTCCGGGAGTTTAATGTGGGAGACCAAGTGTTATTGCGTGTATCTCCTATGAAGGGGGTGATGAGGTTCGGGAAGAAGGGGAAATTGGCTCCGAGGTACATGGGACCATTTCCCATCATCGAGAGAATTGGGCCGGTTGCATATAGGTTAGGATTGCCAGAACATTTACATCGCATCCACGATGTATTCCACATCTCCTCGTTGAGAAGATATCTTCGGGATGATATGGCCTATATTCACATTGCGATAGATGAGATCGACTTACAGCCTGATAGCTCTTACGAGGAGAGACTAGTGGCTATTCTAGACTATAGTGAGAGGAGATTGAGGTCGAAGATAGTTCCACTTGTGCAAGTCCAGTGGAAGCATCATAAAGTGGAGGAATCCACTTGGGAGCGTGAGGCAGATATACGCGAGAGATATCCAGAGTTGTTTTTACCAGGTATGCCTTATTTTTCAAATTTCGGGACGAAATTCCGTTATTAGGGAGGAAGTATGTAATACCCCGTATTTTTATGCTATATTAATTTGGGGATTTATTAAATTTAATGTGAATGATTTATTTAATAAAAATCCGGAAATTAATTATGTTATAATTATTAACGTGACGAGAGTTAGTAATTATGGGAAATTTGTTGAATATTACTAATGAGATAAGTAATATATTATATTGATTATAATAAATGTCATGAGTGAATTAAATGACTATTTCGGAAATTTAAGTCGGAACGTGTTCGTGTCACGTCGGGACTAATTTTGTTAAATAAAAAGTGAATATTTTATAAGTTTCCCGTATGGTCATTTTGAGTGCGCCAACGCATCCGGTAGGGTCGAGATAGTTAGAAAAGTGTACCCGGGGGTGTAGTTTGGGTCTCGGGGCATTTTTAGGCCTAATTAGTACCCCGGGAGGGCATTTTAGTCATTTTACATAATTGGGTAATTAAACCCACGAATTTCAGCAACTTATATCAGCCAACTAGGTTAGTCTTTTAGGGTTAGAATATCCAGAAATCAAGTGACGGTCATTGGAGAATAGAGGAGAGAGCTCCAAGGCAATTCAAGGTCAAAAAGTCACCGGTTTGCACCGCCGCCACCACCACCGCGTAGATCGCGAGACGAGGAACGCAACCATACCAAAATCAGCCGTGAATCAGAATACCAAAAATCTGAGGCAAGTGTTTAACTTGCTATTTTTCGTTGGTGCAATCTTCATGTTAGTTTAGGAATGATTTGTGATGAAAACTATGGAAGAAAACCCAATTTATGATAGGAGAATCCATGTAGTATTGATTTATATGTTGATTCTGGAAACCCTTGCCATGTAGAGGAAATAAACCACGAAATTCTGATGATCATAAGAAGGAAATTCTGGAGAAAGATTTGTTAGAAATCTGTTTAAGAAAATTCTAGGGTTATTGATAATTGGATATAATTTTAGGTTGAAAATCCATGTTTAAATGATGAATATGTACATGCCTTACGTTAGAATCATCTAGTATATTGTTATAATGTTAGTAGTAGAATTCTGGGACGATTGGAACTTAAAAATATGGATTTGGTGAAATTTTGGTGATGAAACCCGTAACTGCATCTGCAGAATTTTTCGCAGACCTGCTTGATCGATCGATCGAGCCTAGAGCTTCGATAGATCGAGCCCCAAGCTTCGATCGATCGACTCCTCCTGGCAGACTCCTAATTCCCTCTTTAAATGAGTTAAATTCAAATTGTCGTGATATAATTCTTGGGCATTCTTGATGAAATGTTTTGGGAGATAGGAAAGACCAGTAGGACATATGAATGAGTGTTGGGAACTTTATTATAAGTCGAGAACTTTACTTTTGGGATAATTATAAAATAAACGATGAAGCTACGTAATTCAAGTGAGAGATTTCGGCGAATAACTATGATAGTGAATAAAGGTATACCTACTGAATTTTCTACTTGGAAGGATAGAGTCCACGAGTGTCATCTAATAAGTGAGAAAACCCTTCGAGTTAAGGTTAGAGACGAACCCTTATACGCGATACTAATAATATGATAATATGGAAATGTCAAAATTTTGGGAATTGAGAATTTACCTAATATTGTTATGGTAATGTTAGTATAGTTATATGATTGTGTGTGCATATACTATCTATGTGTGAAAATCATGCCCACGCTACTTGCTATCCCTGAGGTTACCGCGCAGGGACAAGTCTTATCTCGATGGGACCTTTATGGGGGATATTGACTTGTACCCTAGAAGATAGATATCCTTGGTACAGGCTATCGACGTGATAGTTCAGACGGTCCTAAGAGACGCAGGCATGTGCCATCCTCTTAGAGACTTGGAATCTATTCTTCACCTCAATATTGTTTGTGTATGTATGTTAATACATTTCGAGAGTGATTCCGAATGTATTCCCCTTAAAATGAGTGATATGGGGCTTTGGATAGTAGAGTATGCCCGTACCATAATTTAGTTGGGGTGCTGTTAAATATATATTATGCGTGTAGTTAATATATATATGAAATTCTGAAATTTGGAACTACCTACCGTGATTTGATTTGTAGGACATGGTTGATGACTAATATTGTAAATACTTGTTTTGAGAAAGCAGAGTATGCCTACACCATAGTTTGTATGTTGGTGCTGTTAGGATATATATATAAATTAGATGAGTGCTTAATATATATATCTGGATTGAGGAATTTAAACTGTTGCTGTAACGTAGTAAGTAAGGAATAATTCTGGACTAAATTATGAATACTTGTTTTGAGAAAGTATAATATGTCACCGGAAAACTTATTGATTTTATAAAGTTAAAATGGAGAACTTTGGTTACTAATTGGAACATCTTTTTAAATGAAATCGTGGATTTGTAAATCTTACGAGTAACCTGAGATAAGTTAAATCATTTAGGGAGACTAGTACAATAAATGATAAGATAAAACGTTGGGAAGGTTAGTGCGATAGGTGTGCACAATAGAAGAGAGGTGAGATTTTCTCAAGATAGTGTCGCACTAATATGTTGTTGCATTGGCCTGTATCAATTTAAATACTTGCTAAATGTATTTTAAATCAAACACACTTTCGGGCTCTGACCCGTTTCTTTTTCTCTTTCTCTCTCTTGTATATATATGTATGTATTACAGGTGCCCAACCACATGGGCGTCTTGCTTAGGATCTCTTGGCAGGAACGCGCTGCAGCTTAGGTGGGAGTTGCAGGTCACTTGCGTAGACGACTTCCTTTATTGACTCCACTTCTAGCATTCTCATTTATTGGGCATGTGTCGCCCTTCTCATTATTTCATTGTTATTGGGACATTTTTATTCCAGTTATTTTTCTAGTATTGTCACTACGGGATTTATTCAGTTTGAATTGTGTTACTTTATGTTTCGCATGTGGACATTCGTTTTATGAATGTTTTAGATTAATTGGATTATGTTCCAGGTTTATTGTGGTGTGATTTTTATTTTATTGTGAGGTTGTTAATAAATAAAATAAATGATTTTTCTTTAAATAAAATTTGGAAAGTTATGTATGAAAATGTTTTTGACACTTAGCTTAATTAATTAGGGTGTTAAATTGGAAAATTTATTTTTATCGACAGTGATGCTGGGAATGAACCAACTGTTCACCTTGATTAAATTTAATAAAGGAGTGATCGCCCGGTATTTAATTAGGCGTGGTGTCACAATTATGAAATTATGGAAAAAGGCTATAGAATAAAGGTTAAGAAATGAATCAACTATCAGATAACCAATTTGTATTTAAGCCAGGGTGATCCACCACGTAACCTATTTACATATTATGATTAAAGTGGGCCTACATAAAGGATCGACTTTGAGTCCTCCCTTATTTGCCATAGTGTTGGATGATATTATTAAGGACATACAAGCAGATGTCCCATGATGTATGTTCTTTGAGGATGATGTAGTTTTAGTAGATACTTCAAAGGAGGCCTTAGTAATGAGAGTAGATGTATGGAGAAATGCCTTAGAGTCTAAGGGATTGAAAATTAGTAGACATAAACTGAATATATGGAATGTAATTTAATAATGAGTCGTCTGATAGCATAATGTTAAAGGCTGAAGAAAAATTGATAAAAGAAAATAATAATTTTCATTATTTAGGTTTAGTGATATAGAGTAATGGGGATATTGATAATGATGTTACGAGTAGAATATCATCTGGATGGATGAAATTGAGACTAGAAAGTGGGATTTTATGCGATAAGAGAATAACTAATAAATTAAAAGAATTTTTTTAGAGAATGGTTGTTAGTCCAACAACCATCTATGGAATAAAGTGTTAGGCTTTAAAGAAAAACATGAGCTAAATATCCATGTTAGTCAGATGAGGATGCTTCGATGGATGCTAGGAATTACTAGAAAACACAAAATTAAAAACAAGTATGTGAGAGATAGGTTAGGAGTAGCTCCCATAGTGATAAATTAAGAGAAAGTAGACTTAGATGGCATGCACGTGTTACGTACACCATCAGATGCACTATAACAAGAGGAAGACTACTGAAAATAGAGGGTAAAAGACAAATGGGCTATCCTAAGCTATCTTGGGAAGAGATTATTAGGAGAGATCTTAAGTAATTAAATTTAAATGATAATATTGCTTATAATAGATTAGAATGGAAAAGTAGAATCCATGTGTCCAATCCCATATGATGGGATTAAGGCAAGGATGATAATGATGACAGTGAACTCTCGCTTAAATTTGGGTGAGAATATCCTAGACTCAAGGGTGGTTAGGAAAATTTTAGAACTTTTTTCATGTACGTTAATTTCTCACATCATCTCCTTAATGTTGTAGGAGGATTAGACAATAAGAAGGTTAAGAATATTATATAGTGTCTAAAGACTTTGGAATTAGAGAATTGTCCTCCACCTAATATGAAGGGTATTATTTTAAAATTGCAAAAGGTGGATCCTTTAGATTCTGACATGGCCAATAGTGAATAGGAGAATTTAACCAAATTGGATAAGACATTGAAGAAAATTATCAAAAGCTATTAAATTACATAAACCAAAACTGTTTGTGAAAAATGTAGTAAATAAGGTAAGAAAATCTTCAACAAATCGAAGGAAGAAATATTTGGAGGTAAAAAAGGATTATGGGAGATTATTATAATATCAAAGGTTTGTTCAAAATTCATTCGACTATCTCACTAAACTAAGGATTAAGGTAAATGATAATTTTAATTCCATTCCTAGTTATAGTGATTTTGGCTCCGTGAGTGAGTCTACCATTGAATGCAATTTTATGGCATTCATCGCTGTAAAATATATGTTTAGTCCATTTTTTTCCATTTCTAAAGACGAGGTTTAGAATGATAACACCGAGCCCTATACCAAAAGATCCCAAGATGAATATGAGGTTGACATTGAAAATAGTTATTCCAAACTTCTTTCAATGTAACTCATGATGGATAAGGTGAACTGTAAGATTACTAAAAAGGTTAAGAAATGTGACAGTGATCAAAGTGACAGGAAAATGGGCGAGGCACTTGTGAGCCAATTAAAGAATGAGGAAGCTACTCTTGTTGAGAAGACTAAAGTGGGGAATTCGGAGCATGTGATCTAACATGAAAAGGTCGCTAGCCTAAAGAAAGTGATTCTTGAGTATTATTGAACTCAAAGATTTTAGATGATGAGATTTGTAATCTATAAAAGGACTTCGAGGAGTTTAAAAAGGTGAAGTTTGACATTAAAAAAGATTCAAAAATTTAGGAAAGATGATCCGTAGGCCATCCTAATCCTCGATGGACAAGATTGGGCTTTTCTATGATTATTTGAAAGTGTCTACTTAAAAAGTTGAGACCGTCTTTGTCAAAAGGTCAAATAAGATTACTATGCCTACCGCACTTAGGAATTCCACCAAGCTGAAGAAGGTGAACGAACCACAACTATATATTTCCACCTATTTCCATAAGGAGGGTTACATAGAGAATTCACTTTTGATCTTAGGAGGGTGTCTAGAAACTTATAACTAATTGTTGCCTTATATAAAGTTTTACGTCAAACCACATACTTTGAAGGAATAGGAACTTCATTAGAGAAGTTAATTATATGAATAAAGGTATGACGTTTTTAGGTCAAAATGTTAAGACCAAGTGACCTTTTAGGGATCGAACGAAACTTATTGCGAAACCCCATATTCTCGTTATTCATGGATTAAGAAATACGATTTGGTGTCTCCATTGGTTGATAGGCTTGATTTTTCTCACCATTTTTCTCTGGATACACATATCACCGAACCTATTGTGGGTAAAGAGTTTAATCCTCACTTGTGAGGTGTTTGCTTTGCTCTATAGACTATGCGTGCTTATAGTTGATTCTGATCCAAGTCTTCATGCCAATTATATTCTAGTATTGTATCATTTTTAATGTATGAGTATTTATATTCTTAATGAGATGTGTATTATTTTATCTCTCTTTGGATTTTTAAAAAGACTAAAAACCAAAAATTATTTTGTTTAATTATTTTTATTATTTTTATTTTAGTTTTATAAAATGAAAAAAATCTAAAAATATATTATTTTAATTATTTTGATTCAATTTAAGAAAAACCAAAATATTTTTTTTTTGAATTTATTTTAAATATACAAAAAGATTTTTATTATTATGATATTTATAGTATATGTTGAGATCATTGAATTTTTTTGGAACACATACTGATATCTATTTCCCTATTGCTAGATTAGAAAATTAGGAGGGTAATACACGTATTTTCATGTTTTTCTTAATCATTATGATGAAGTCTTCGAGAACAATTCATGTTGACTATGTAGAGATCTTCACAATAGCTCCCACACTTACATAAGTTAAATAGGGTGAATTTATTATATTATCTGAATTTTTTTCGTGCACATGTTTTCATTTGGTGGGTGTTGAAATCTTTTAAGATCTTAGAATCACTAGGTGCTCCCCACTAGACCTCAGAGAGGTTAGTGGGGAGGAGTGTCAAAGTGATAGACAAGTATATAAAATGGTTTGAACCTCAGCTCAGTACCCTACGTCCACTGTGAAAGGTGATTATCTATATATTAGATTATAAATGAGAGTATTACAATCTATGGGCCTTCTTAGGTGGCCATAGTCTTTGTTATTTGTCACAGGATCCTTAGGAAGTAATTAATGATCTTCTCTAAAGAATTTTTCTTATCCTTGTTTAGGACTCAATATAAAATACAATGTATGAGTGGTTCGAAGTGGTCCAAACCTTCTCCCATATTCTATTAATAGTGGGTTAGTAGAGTATATGGTAATGAGAAATTTCTTTGGCTATATTAGCTGGTCCTCTAAGAATTTTCCTTTTAGTAGCCTGCTTATCCTACCTTCAGCCATTCATAAGCCTCTAATATATATGTTCAGATGACAATGCAACAGTTACTTGGAGCAGTTCTCATTGGAAATGCTGGCAACTTAAATTATTATTATATATATATATATATATATATATATATATATATATATATATATATATATATATATATATATATATATATATATATATATATAGGGAGAGGTTCACAAGTGAACCTAAAAGATGAACTTTTTAATGAACCTTAACAAAAATACTTAACAATTAATTAATTTTAATTCCCGAGTTGTAATTGGTTCGCGCCAGCGGCAATGGACACGTATGTCCATTGATCCACCCCCCACCCCCATGGCAGCCCTGCTGCCATAAGGGCTGCTATAAGGGCTGCCATGGTGATGGTGGTGGTTAGGGTGGGGGTGGGGGGGGGGTGAGGGAGTTGAGGATCGATCGATACGCATATTCGTTGCCACTAATGCGGACCAATTACAACATACAAATTAAAAGTAATGAGTTTTTAGGTGTTATTTTGTTAAGGTTCATTAAAAAGTTCATCTTTTAGGTTCACTTGTGAACCTCTCCCTATATATATATATATAATGGCTGGGGTTGCCCTAAGGTTTTACAACTATAGTAAAATGGGGGAGTTTTGTTGAAAGTCATGCAGATGGGTAATGTAATTGATGTGAGCATTTAACGCGGATGTGAGAATTCAATGCTAGTGGGAGTGAATGGTGGCAGTAGGTAGAATAATGTCTATAACTTATACTTACTCTCAAGAGAAGATTTAAAAGTATATCCAAACATTATAGGAATTTAGAAAAGACTAAGTTTTCATGGAAATGGTCAGAGCAAGTTCTTGGGAAACTTCATGGTGGTTACACTAAGGAAAAAGGAACATTAGACCTTCAGTGGCCAGTTCTCGTTATGCAAAGGTTGGTTGAGTTATTTTGAGGCCTAGATTAATTGATCCTGGGGTCTATGAGATATGACTTTGAGTCTTGAAAGAGCAACTGAGTATCTCATGATAATAATGCAGATGCTAGGAGTTTTAATTCTATCATGGGCATTTCTACAAGGTAGCCACGGTCTTTGAGGCTCTGTGATGATCTGGAAAAGTTCTTTGCTAGATCATAATACCTCCTCCTTTACATGATTGAAGGTAAGGGGTTGGTAACCTTTTGAATTCTAGTACAGTTTAATGTGGTAGCATCAGAAGCCATTTTTAATATTTGTAAGAATTATAAGGGGCAATGCTTATCCATTTAAATGAGTAATGGAACGAGCATAAATAACCATCAAGAATCTTGTCATTATGAGATTTCATTGGTAATGAACTTATATTGAGTGTTGGAGGCGACAAACAGTGGTGTGCCAGGACTTGAGTGGCTACAAATGAGCCCCTTGGGATGGTTTGAGATCTTCACCACTTCCATCAACAATTATCTCATTTCTCTCAAGACTTATCTGCAACTAGCTATTCTTACCTTCTCTAAATTTGCAAATATGTTTTCTGAAAACACCACCCCTCCAAGATTCTGAACCCCACTTCTTTATTTACAGTGGGACCCCACGTCTCTCGGACTCCCGTAACTGGTTAAGGATATGTAACCTCTATTGAGCCTCCATCGTTGTCAATCTGAAATGGTATTCAAGTTATCAAATACTTGGGGTCTACTGATCCAAATTTCTTTTGGGGAGCCTAAGTGGCTTCACAAATCAATGAGTAGAGATTGGTGGACATTAAGGACAAATACCAAATGCCTGATACGATGATTATGAGGACGATAAATCCTGATGAGAGGGGCTGCTCTATGGTTTCTAAATTTATATGATTTAAAGAGTGCTTTAAGCTTTATGGGGATAGATTCCCACTACCTTGACCTATAATGGAAATTTTAAAATTCATTGGGGTGGCCCCTTCTCAGATTATTCATAATCTTTGGAGACCTTTGATGGCCATTTGTCCAACTTATAAAGGGACCAGTGGGGGATAATTTGATGTCATCCAACTAAGTTTTTCAGGATTTACAGAGTCCAGGAGTAAAGTTAGACCAAGAATAGGGGTCTAAAGTACTTTGCCCAAATAGCTCATACCGTCTTTATGAGGGATAAGCATAATACTCCAAAGTAATGGAAGGACAAGTTCTTATTTGTTAGAGGAGCTTAGGTACTCCACACCCGATGGAGGATATTGGATGCCCTACCCTATGGCACACTCTTTTTATGTTCGAATCTTTTCTTATCCTTTTGGTAGGAGTCATATTAACACCCCTTCTCTTGTAGAATATTTTGAAACTAGTAAGAAGAAACTGATAGGCTGAAGGAGTTTATCAAATTAGCCTCTATACACTTTGAGGTCTTAGACACCCCAATCGTCTCTATAAAAATGGCCTTGAACAATAACCCAAAGCTATAGTTCTTGAATGGGTGACTAAGACCCCAAAGATGGTGCCTAGAGAGTTTGTGGGGGCTAAATGCTTTATCTTGGTATATAAAGAGCGTAAGGCCACATTTTTTTGGTATTTTGAGGTGCTTGAGGGTAGTGAGGGTGAGGATGAAAAGGCGAAGAGAGGGGATGATCTTCCCCTTAGCATATATGAGGTTTTGCCTTCTTTGGATAACTTGATTATTCTGGACTCTAACTGTTCACCAAGTAAGCATACTGAACTTATGGTTTACCTCTATCTCTTGCCTTTATTTAGAATCTAGTTACTAACTTTGATTTGTTATTGATTCAGTAGATGAATATGAACAAATAAGTACGACCAGGATTCAATCAAAGCTAAACTCTACTCCACCCTCTGTGATAAAGGGGAGAGGTCTAGGGCTATGAAGCAAATCAAATTCAACACAGATGTGGACGTTCTAGTGCCTTTAATGAATTTGGTGCACAATCATAAGATAAGGTCTAAGATAAATAAGATCCCATAATTGAAGATGGTTATAAAGACCCCACCCTTGTTATAAGCTTCTTCGAGGGAAGGTGGGTCGTCTAGGGAACCTTAGAGTGTACCTTATATTCTAGGGTACTTTTAGCCCTCAGTTTCAAAGGTTTTCATGCAAGAGTGTTGTGGTCCCTAAATAAAAGGGGAAGTAAGTGGATGGGGGGTACATTTTGAAGGAAATGGATTTGCCTAAGGTGTCTAAACAACCTAGTGGTCTTGTTTAGGCAGAGCAAGGAGGGCTGAGGTTTTTTTAGAGTGCTAAGTACTCCATACCTTCATCCTTGTGAGAGAACAATTATTATGCCTCTTTTGTGGTGGCCTTAGTGTTTAAGAGTAGGAACAATAGCTCTGAGATGGTGTCTACACTGAGTGAATGATGGACCTCAGCTAAATGTGAGGAGTTGGTCCACATTCTTGGCAAGGTCATTCACACTTCTTTATTTCATTCAAGCAATTCTTCTTTCTTAATTTATCATTCTCTCACACCATTTTATTGTGTTATAGGACAAACATCTGATTGAGGCCCTTATGGCTGATGCCGTTGAAGGTTAGAGTGAATGGAAGGACTTAATGATGGTTGATTAGTGGGATGTGGCCAAAATGGAGGTTTACCAGGTGGTTTTCAACTAGAAAATGGAGTTAGTTTCTATAGAGGATGAAAGGATGATACTTAGGGATTCGATAAACTCATTAGAGCCAACCTGTGTTTTGAACTAAAAAAATATCCGGGATAATGCTTCATTATTTTCTACTATTAAAAACTCTCCAACTGAGGTTGAAAGGGCTAATGTTGAAGCCTTAATCAAGCATAGGGAAGTTATGGATGCTTTACAAGATGGGGCTAATGATAAAATTCTCAATTTTTTGAGGGCATTGATGCCTTGAATCAGTCTCAAACCTTAATCACTAGGAGGGATAGTTTGATGACTAAGGGAATTTAATTTCAAGACGAGTTCTCTAGACTTCAAGTAAATCACTTTAAGGTTCCGGGGAAGATGAACTCTATGGTGAAAAGCCAATTGAATGCTTATATTAACTATGAGTCCTAGCTGAGGCTTCTTTTCCAGTATTACTCTTTTGATTTTAAAACTTGTAAGGCCAAGGTCCAACTGCTCATCCCCGAGGTCGATGTCTTTGGCCTCTTAACTTAGGGTCCCCACTTTATTGAGGATAATTATGATAGTGAATCAATAGTGTGGGTGAAGCCGTTGAGGCCTTTAATTTAGAAGCGAAGGTGGAAAAAACAAAAAATGAAGCCTATTATTTCCCAACCACGAAGATTGAAGTCGAGCTAATCCCCTCTGTGAAGGAATCCAAGACCCTTGTGATGCCCAAGCTTTAAAAGGCTTTTTAAATATTTGTATTCTATTTGTTCATGGGCCGTTTGATGTCTGGTAATCCCCACTCCCGTGTTTAATGGCAATGGTTTTGTTTTGAAATTTTTGACCTCCTCTTTTACTATTATTTTTTTTGCTTTGCTAATAAATTTTTCTTGTGCTTGTTCTTATCTGATGTATGTGAGGTCATTAGTATCCCCTCTTATCCCCCCAAGATTATTTAGTAAATAAATAAAAAAGTGTCAACACTATGCTGAAGTTCACCTGAAGGTTCATAGACCTTGGTAATATGATCTAGTGAAGGACAAAGTCTTTGAAGATGTTAATTGAGGTTCTGTAATGGGTTAAAAGACCTCGAAACCAACTCTTTATCCTTTGAAATTTATAAGGGTGGATGTTAAAAAGGGAATTCTACCAAGAGTCTATGACGTCATAATTATTATCAACCAAGGGTGAAAACCTTTAAAGATTCATAAGACATTCCACTAAGGGTCATGAGGGCTCTAAATTATAATCCACTAAGGACAAAATCCTTAGGGCACAGAATATGGAGTCCCACTGAGGTTCCTAAGACCTCTGAACTCCACTAAGGATGAAAACCTTAGGGGTTTAAAATATGAAGTTACACTATGGGTCCTAAGACCTTTGAACTTAATTAACTGAGGATGAAAGCCTTTTAATTTAAAATATGAAGTTCCACCATGGATTTTACAACCTCTAACTTAACTAGCTAAGAACGAAAGCCTTGGAAGTTTGGTATTTGCACCTCTCTTTTAAAAATCGAAAGTCCAAATTTTTTGTATATAAACACTTGCCCCCTAATTTTTTTTAAGTGGAGGTTTTTGATTCTTGTCCTTTTCATCCGTGGTTTTACAGATTTTTATCTTTTAAAATGCTTGCCCCCCTAAAAATCTTTTTGTAAAAGCTGGGAACCCCAGAATTGAAATAATCTCACAATTAAAATATAATTTCCTTTTAAATAAGTGCGGAAGCGTAAGGTGATGGTTCAATTTAAACAACAACAAATTTTTTAATTTCTTTAAACAAAATAAATCTTAAACAAAGTGAAGTGAGATCAATCAATTATTATATTCACCAATTAATTAATCCAAGTCCTAGAATTTGCCTAAGTCATAATTATCAATTATCCAAAGTTAGGCGAAACCAATTTTAGCAAAAGACCTGAATAAACCAAATTTACCCAATATTTAATTTAGTCCCAAATTAAATGAGTGTGATAATTTAAACCGAATTTTATCTTGAATTATCCTAAGCATGCGTTCTACGTTATGATGCAAGATAAAATAAACAATATCACACTACACCGCGATGTACGAGGAAAAACCCAAGACGGGAAAAAACCTCGGACGGCCCTAGCCAAAAATCCACTAGATACGGAATTATAATTACAAGACAGGTAGACTTACAACGACTGACTCGATCCCTCTCAAGCCTCGACGCTTCTTCTTGTAGACACCTCTTCCTAGCAGATAACGTCGAAACACCACCGCGGTCTCGGAATCCACCGATGGGGATTTCTATGGTCACCGTCACCCGAGCAAGGAGCCTTTCTCCAAGTGGGTAGAATCACAACAAAATGTCTTCTTCTTTGATGGATGTAGAAGCAAACCAAAACTTCTCTTTGAAACGGAAGAGATAAACCGGTGCCAAAACTCCAAGAAATTTTATATGTAAATAAGAACTTGGACTAAACACAATTGGGTGTAAACTAGAGTGTGAAGGATTTTCTCTTTAAAAAATTAACACTCAAAACATGAACATTTGCCTAAACCATTTTTGCTCTCAAAAGCTCTCTAAGAGATGGCAATATTTTGGAAATGTTAGTTTGGAAAATGTGATTCCCGTCCTTCATAAAGTCTGAAAAAATCAGTTAAGAAACAAGTGGTAAAGTGGGATAAAAACTGCCAAAAACTGCCTAAAAACTGTTCCCGCCTAGCAGTTCGTTCGAACGACATTTCGTTCGAACGAGACATCTAACGATGCTCCAGTTTGGACTCGTTAGAATCTCGTTTGAAATCTCATTAGAACGAACAATCTCGTTCGAACGACATTTCAAACGACGGACCAGTTTAGACTTGTTGGCAAACTCGTTCGAACGAAACCTGGTTCGAACGAAACTCATTCGAACGACATTTCGAACGACTTCCAGAATTTTTACAAAATTCGATTTTTGGCCCAGAAACTTTATATAATTTATTTTTAAAGTTCTAATTAAATTTTTCTGAAAGTAAACATAGTTTTAATTAAACCAAACACCCAACAAACTTTGTTCCAAGCTCCTATATAAACATAATTGCATTCATACCTTGGGAGCATGGAACTATAGTTGATGACGTAGAAACGAGGCACGCAAACCGGCATTTTGATGAAGCATTATATTCTTTGCCGCTACGTCTTCAACAAATACTTCATAGGCTTGAGAGTATAACAATGACATACTATCCTATGAATAAATGTTTTTGTCCGGAATTGAGCCAACACAATACATGGACTCAATTGGAAATTTGTCTCCTTACAAATCTCCCCCTTTGGCTATTCCGGGACAAAAACCAAACAAAAATCCTAAAGGGCCGTCAAGCTCACTAGACTCAATACATAACCCACCCAAATTTGACTCAACCCAAGGATCAAATGCTTTGCTATTAAACAATGCCGCTTTAGAAGAAATCCTGCACACTTAAGCAAACTCATCAAATGCATAGGGAATATCAAAATATTCAATGCAATTTTAATTAATTACTCCCCCTAAATTAATTCTCCCCTTTATCAAACACATGACCTACTTAGAAAGACGTCTCCCCCTAAGATAAATCACCCCTAAACTAAGATACGATAATAATAGGATTAGATACCATTTGTCCCCCTATCATCATTCTCCCCCTTTTTGTTCAGGAATATGCAAAGGATAAAGAGCTAATAAACATAAAAACATGTTGATACTTAAAGTGATAAGTCATGAAAGCATATGGGCAACAAAAGCAAGGCAAAGGCAAAAAAATATCATATATATATGTACTATAATTATACCAATAAGTACTTGCAGATATATATAGATAGAAACACACACATGACACAAAATACAACAAGTTTGCACACTCGTATGGCAAAAATGTGTCATATGGAAACAGAAGTGTTGGGGTGTGAACAAGCAACAATTAAATTTAGACCCAATCACTTAATAAACATTCACGGAGTTCTCATTTGATGGCAAACTTCATCACATTGAAATATAACGTCATGTGACAATATAGATTGAACTCAATGAACAAACATACACAATGCATACAAGCTTAGCATGATGATGATTCTACAAACCAAATAGAGTCATGACATTAACGACAACTAGGATAAACAGACATTGTGCAAACCGTTGATATACCATCCAATTCTCCCTCAATAAGCACATATATTCTATTGCTTTTGAATGAATATATCATACAAACATAGGCCTTGGCAATTGTTTTCTTTTTAATGCCAAATATTCTATTTTTAGGCCTTTGGATCACGTATTTCTTTTAGATCCAATAAACGGTGGCTTACTATCGCAAAGGATCACTTAGTCCTTTCGGAGCCCTTCCCCGTGCACATTTATTTTTATCATGTTTTCATTTTTCACACAAATCTCACATGCAACGGATTTTGACATGCACTAGTCCTCCTAGGTCATAGATATGTAGATGACTAGATTGATAGGAGAACACCTCAAAAAGCTCAAATATAACATGTGACATTAAGATTTCGAAAGAGCTCGTGCATGTGTGAAAAGAGGCATATAGAAATAGAATCCATTTAACAACACAAAATCCAACTACTCCATAAAATATGGTAAAGAACATTTTAAGGATTGACAATCTAAACCAAAAGTTCTAGTCACATGGGAGCGTAAACGATGGGATTCAAACACAAATATATGGCACTTAAAGTGTGTCAAACCAAAATAAACACAATTTTTTTTTTTGAGTTTTTAACATTTTTAACCAAAAATAAATAATATATACTCAAAAATCAAACACAAATCATTTGAATTTTCATTAGGCTTAAATTACCAAGAAATAAAATCCAAATGATAAACAAAAATCTTTTTGTATTTTTCATTTAGTGCACACAAAATGAAGGAGATATAATACAAAAGATAAACAAAAATCATAATTCTATCATGGGATAAACATGGAGCATAGACTAGAACATGATTAAAACAAGCATACATTTAGCATGTGAATATAGCATGAAGTACAAACGCTAAAGTATGCAAACACTAACACATTCATCCTTTAGAGTTAGCAAGGGAGGAAGCATGTGAAAGTAAATGAGAATCAAAAACCCTATTTTGCAAAGAAGCCAAGTCGGATTTCCTAACCCAAATTAAAGAAGAATGACTATCTTGGGGTGTTGGAACGTTAACAACCGTGGTTACTTTACTATGGGATTTTCTAGGAATTCATTTAAGAACAAAACAAAATTTCCTAAGATGACCTTTTCGACCACAATGTGTACAAGCAAAAACATGTCGAAAAGATTTACTTAAGGAGTGATCTTTAAATGCATTCCTAGTAGATTCTCCTAAAACATTGGTCTTGGCTTTATGAGTAGATTCATTACAAGTATTGAAGCCTAAACCACAAGTGTCATTTTTAATTTGGACCGTTCCTAACATTTTATCTAGTTTTTCCGAACGACACTCCAAATCAAATTTGACATTACTAGAATCTTTTAATTTATTTTCCAATTCTAAAATGTTGGATTCTAGTAAAACATTTCGCTCTTCAAACGCAAGAAGCTCCTTTTTCAAGGATTCCATTAAACCCCTAAGGTTATCTCTCTCGCCTTCTACATATTCAAGCTTCTCTTGAAGAGTCCTCTCATGTGTCCTAAGGTCTTCTATTAAAGCACTTTCATCAACAACCTTGACACTTTCTCTTAAACTAGCTTCTAACTTCAAATTAGCTCTTTTTAATTTAATAGATTCTTTATAAAGCTCTTGAAAAGCATTTTGAAGTTCACTCACATTAACCACTTCTTCATTTTCACTCTCAGTTTCTTCTCCACTCTCACTATCATGAAAAACAAGAGAATCATGTACAATGACCTTGGAAGTGGCGTGTGCTATCGTTTCATCAATCGATGAGTTCTCACTATCGCTCACATGACTAGCCATAAAAGCCACAAAATTTTTCTTAGTGGGGGAATCGGGCTTCTCTTCCTTATCACTATCACTAAGGGTCGCATTATATGAAATGGGTCGCTTACCCTCTTTCCTTAGTTTAGTGGGGCACTCATAAGCCCTATGGCCATAACCTTCACAACCAAAACACTTATTAGACTCGTCCCTATCTAAATTGTCATTACAAGGTTTAGGGATCTTCTCGGCTTTAGAAATCTTCTCGCTTTTATCATGTTTAGAAGTATCAAATTTCTTAAAATCATTTTTAAATTTATCTTTGTTAATTTTAAGAAATTTTCTAAATGTACGAGCAAATAAAGCCATGTCTTCCGAGTCACTATCACTCTCGCTCTCTAATACTTGTTTGACCTCTTTTCGGGATTTTAAAGCAACGCCCTTTTCGATTTTCTTTTCAGTTTTAGAGGGAAACATATCTAGTTCATAGGTTTGTAAATCACCTACAAGCTCTTCTAATTTCGTAGAGGCTAAAGTTAGTAAACAATTTAAAACGGTCACTTTTGGAATAAATCTATCGGGTAGGGACCTTAAAATTTTCTTTACTACACGGTCGTCAGGTATTTTCTCTCCCAAGTTAAAAGATGAGTTAACAATATCAGAAAGTCTAGCATAAAATTCATCAAAAGTTTCTTTTTCATTCATTTTGATAGTTTCAAATTGAGTAGTGAGGTTTTGGAGTTTTGAAGCTTTAACGACACTAGTTCCTTCATGAGTCAATTATAAAATATCCCAAGCTTCTTTAGCGGTCTCACACGTCATAATACGTCAGAATTCATCCGGTGTGACAGCGCTAAACAAGGCATTTAAACCACGGGAATTGAAATTAGCAAGTTTAAACTCATTTTCAGTCCATCTATCGGCGGGTTTGATAACACGTTCATTTTCAACTAAATACGTTGGTGGGGACCACCCGTTAACAACAGACATCCAAACTCTCTCGTTGATAGACTTTAGTGCCGATCTCATACGCGCTTTCCAATACGCGTAGTTGGAACCATCAAAAATAGGAAATTTTGAAAATGGGGAAAAATCCATTTTAGCCAAAAATTATTTAAAAAGATCATTAACGAAATAATTTATCGCTTTGGATCTGATACCAATTTGTAAAAGCTGGGAACCCCTGAATTGAAATAATCTCACAATTAAAATATAATTTCCTTTTAAATAAGTGCGGAAGCGTAAGGTGATGGTTCAATTTAAACAACAACAAATTTTTTAATTTCTTTAAACAAAATAAATCTTAAACAAAGTGAAGTGAGATCAATCAATTATTATATTCACCAATTAATTAATCCAAGTCCTAGAATTTGCCTAAGTCATAATTATCAATTATCCAAAGTTAAGCGAAACCAATTTTAGCAAAAGACTTGAATAAACCAAATTTACCCAATATTTAATTTAGTCCCAAATTAAATGAGTGTGATAATTTAAACCGAATTTTATCTTGAATTATCCTAAGCATGCGTTCTACATTATGATGCAAGATAAAATAAATAATATCACACTACACCGCGATGTACGAGGAAAAATCCAAGACGGGAAAAAACCTCGGACGTCCCTAGCCACAAATCCACTAGATACGGAATTACAATTACAAGTCAGGTAGACTTACAACGACTGACTCGATCCCTCTCAAGCCTCGACGCTTCTTTTTGTAGACACCTCTTCCTAGAAGATAACCTCGGAACACCACCGCGGTCTTGGAATCCACCGATGGGGCTTTCTATGGTCACCGTCACCCGAGCAAGGAGCCTTTCTCCAAGTGGGTAGAATCACAACAAAATGTCTTCTTCTTTGATGGATGTAGAAGCAAACCAAAACTTCTCTTTGAAACGGAAGAGATAAACCGGTGCCAAAACTCCAAGCAATTTGATATGTAAATAATAACTTGGACTAAACACAATTGGGTGTAAACTAGAGTGTGAAGGATTTTCTCTTTGAAAAATTAACACTCAAAACATGAACATTTTCCTAAACCATTTTTGCTCTCAAAATATCTCTAAGAGATGGAAATATTTTGGAAATGTTAGTTTGGAAAATGTGATTCCCGTCCTTCATAAAGTCTGAAAAAATCAGTTAAGAAACAAGTGGTAAAGTGGGATAAAAACTGCCAAAAACTGCCTAAAAACTGTTCCCGCCTAGCAGTTCGTTCGAACGAGACTTCTAACGACGCTCCAGTTTGGACTCGTTAGAATCTCGTTTGAAATCTCATTAGAACGAACAATCTCGTTCGAACGACGGACCAGTTTAGACTTGTTGGCAAACTCGTTCGAACGAAACCTGGTTCGAACGAAAAACTCGTTCGAACGACATTTCGAACGACTTCCAGAATTTTTACAAAATTCGATTTTTGGCCCAGAAACTTTATATACTTTATTTTTAAAGTTCTAATTAAATTTTTCTGAAAGTAAACATAGTTTTAATTAAACCAAACACCCAACAAACTTTGTTCCAAGCTCCTATATAAACATAATTGCATTCATACCTTGGGAGCATGGAACTATAGTTGATGACGTAGAAACGAGGCACGCAAACCGGCATTTTGATGAAGCATTATATTCTTTGCCGCTACGTCTTCAACAAACACTTCATAGGATTGAGAGTATAACAATGACATACTATCCTATGAATAAATGTTTTTGTCCGGAATTGAGCCAACACAATACATGGACTCAATTGTAAATTTGTGTCCTTACACTTTTAAAATGAGGGCTAATTTTTTTTAAGAGTTGATAAGTTTTTTTTGTACTTTTGTTTTTGAAAAGATATTTTAGGTGAAAAAGAGTCCTTTGATTGACCATTCTAGGTCCTTAGACCTTAGTCAACTATGATGGAATCATGGATGGAATCCTTTGTAATTCTTTAGTCTTTTTTTGGTTCATCATACTTAAGATTATTTATTTGAGCTAAGGATGGATGTTTTTCAACTCTTTCTGGTTCGTTCAATACCCTGGAGTCATTAGAAACTAAGGATGAAAGCCTTACAGTTATTAGGGTTGTTTGCTTGAGGCCCCTTAGACATCGACCATTTTATTTGGAGCCAAGGATGAAAGCCTTGCAAATCGCATTGGAGTTTTGGACCTTAGGTTTAATTTAGAGCCATGGATTAAAGTCTTTTAGCTCATATAAACACTTCATTCAGATAATGTAGGTAGCAAGCAACGTTCTTTTCATTTCATTTCAATAATAGAGCACATCCTTGGAAATATTTCTTGAAATATTCTATGTTCTAGGGGTTAGGAAGATCATACGTCTCTATGTTTTTCAAAATAATAGCAACCTAACCATCTTATCATGGTTACTATATAGGGCATTACCATTTAGGGCCTAGCTTTTCTTTAGTTGGATTTATGGTGGCGATGGTGACCTCCCTTCGGACCAAATCACGCACATTGAAATCTCTATAACAAACTTTATTATTGAAGTACTGTCAATTTTCTTGAAGGAAACCATTTTGATTACTTAAGCTTCAGGCCTCTATTTTAGTTCATCTAAGGACCTCTTATGCCCCCTCCCCCCCCCCCCCCCAACATTTAAACTAAGCTACCCTCCGTTTTGGTATCTTGATGTCAGTGGGAATAAATGCCTTAGTGCCACAAGTCAAAGAAAATGGGGTTTCCCCTATAAGACCTTGATGGTGGAACCCACAGACCTTTATCTTTCTCTATCTTCTTCTTCAAACCGTGGATGATGGTCCAATTGGTTACTTTAACTTTCCCATTTTCCCAAGGGTAGCCTAGTGATGAGTAGTGGTTGTTTATCCCATAATCTTAGCCAAATTCTTTGAAGGCTTGGTTGTTAAACTATTTCTTATTATTTGAGATGATAACTCTTGGAAAACTAAACCCATAGAAAATATTCTTCCATATGAATTTGGTGGTTTTCTTCTTAGTGATGGTGCCCAAGGGTTCATCCACAACCCATTTTGTGAAATAGTTAATCACTATAATGAAAAACTTATTGTAACTTTAGTGAGAGGTAGATTCCCTACCAAATCTACCCCAACTAGGTAGAGGCCCATGGACTTAGCATTGGGGACGTCTTTTCTGTTAGCTGCTTTGGAAGAAAGGTAAACCTATGACACCTATCACAACGCTATACAAAGTCTTTAGCTTCTTTGATGCATGTGGGACAAAAGTATCCTTGCCTTAATAACTTATAAACTAAGGTCGTAGGACTAACGTGGGAATAAAAAACTCCTTCATAAAGAACTATAAGGTCATAGCTAGTTTTCATAGGATTGAGACATCGTTGAGGTATTGAGAAATATCCATTTTTGAATACGATCCTATTCTTCAGATAAAACCTAATTGCTAGGGACTTCAGGCTTTTATCCTGAAGCTTTTCCTTTAGTAGGACTTCTTCTTTAAGGTACATTATGATGGGCATGGTCGAGCCTAAGCTTTGATATTCTTTTGTTTATTTTATTTTGAACTAGTTAATGCCTGCCAAGGTAATTACAAAACATCCAGGTCTACCTCGTCTGAGCTGGCTATTCACATAAGGCAGTCAGCCTTAAAATTATCTACCCTGGGAACCCTTCTAATGATGAACTTGGGGATTATTTGGATGAAGCGCTTCAAGATTGTTAAATATCTTGCCATTAGATCGTACCTCAGTCACTTAGTTGACTACTAATTGAGACTCACTGATAACATCAACTTGTTTTGATTTTAAATGGATGGAAAATCCTAAGACTACCACTAAAGATTAATACTCTATCACATTATAGAGGCTTTCAATTGAAAATGGAGGGAAAGAGATATTGTACCTCCTTTCGGGATCAAAAGATAAAGTTCAACCCTGCTTCCTGAGCTATTGGAAGAGCCATCCATATGCACGACCCATGTTAGAAATCTTGGGTCTATGTCATAGAATAGTGGGAGCTTGGGTACTTTGGGCACCATTTTTTTAAGTCTTTGAGTTCTTTTCCTACCTTCTCCATGTTATTCAACTCCGTAATGAAGTCATCTAAGGTCTTTCCTTTTATGGAACTACATGGATGGTATTTAATGTCAAATTCCCCCAAGACAAACAAATTGATAAGCCTTCCCAATGTACTAGGCTTATGTAGGATCTGTCGAAGGGGTTAGTCCATCGTGACCACTATGGTGTGTGATTGGACCTAAAGGCCTTAAATATCTGGTTAATGTAATCATACAAAAAATGATCTTCTCCATCCATGGATATTTTCTCTTATCCCCTTACAGAGATCCACTGACATAATACACGAAGTACTGAACCTTATATTCCCCTCTGATCGGTGCAGAGTTGACTATTGTCGGGGAAACAGTAAGTTACAGTATAGGTCTTCCCTGGTGGTTGTCCGAGATAAGACAGGTAAAAATCCCAAGTACTTCTTCAGGATATGAAATGATTCCCCAACCTCTAGATTCTATTGAAGGGTGCCTCAAGTTTGGCTATTATATTTTGGGACAAGGTTCCTAAAATACACCCCCTTTTAGCCTATAATAAAGATGAAGTGGAGGAACCCTCAGGGTCCCAACAAAAATTCATATTGAGAAGGAACCCCACCCGAGGTCCCGACAAAAGCTTATATTGAGAAGGAACCCAACCCAGGGTCCCGGTATATACTCATACTGAAAAGAAACCCTCCCAAGGCCCCTCGACCGTAGAGAATTCATATTGGTGCTAGAAGCTAGGCCCCCTGACCGCAAAAAATGCATAATTGGTGAAAGTTCACCCAAGGTCTCTCAACCGCAGAGAATTCATATTGGTGTGGGAACCTAGGCCCCCTGACCGCAGAAAATGCATAATTGGTGAAAGTGAACCCAAGGACCCTTGACCGTAGAGAATCCATATTGGTTCGGGAGCCTAGGCCCCTTGATCGCAGAAAATGCATAACTGGTGAAAGATCATCCAAGGTCCCTCACCACGGAGAATTCATATTGGTGCGGGAACCTAGGCCCACTGACCACAGAAAATGCATAATTGGTCAAAATGCATCCAAGGCACCTCGACCGCAGAGAATCCATATTGGTGCGGGAACCTATGCCCCCTGGACACAGAAAATGCATAATCGATGTAAGAGCACTTAAGGTCCCTCAAATACAGAAAAGTCATATTAGTGAAGGAACCTCCAGGGTACCTCAACCAAAACCCGGGTAGAGATCTTAGGATGAGGGAGTGGTTACGATGAGCACCCCCTCATCATGAAAAGTCATTCTTCTAAAGAACAATAGTATTAACACTTTGATTTCATGTACATGTAGCTTAGTTGAGCAAGAAGGGCTCAAATAGGCTAGTTGAGATCTCTTGGGAGTTTTGGCTTGGTGGCTGAGGAACAAGGTTTGTTGGGCAAGCTTAAACACTTAGCACTTTAGTACTAAGAGAATACTAATAGAATGATCCCATGAGTCACTCAAGACCACACACATCTCACACTTAGTCACAAGTGAAGTGAGCAGCCGAAGGGCTGCCCACAAGAAATAAGATTTCATAAAATGGTTCTCTTAGAAGAGAGGGCCCCCAATTCCCCTCTTAAGAAAAAATGATTTTAGAGGAGAGGGGTCCTCAAGAACCTCCCCCTAAAGATTGACAGTTTTAGAGAAGGGGGTCCTTAAGTCCTCCTCTCTTAAGTTTACAAAGTTTGTACCTCCAGTTACCATTTCAAAAGATATTTATAAAATTAGATAGTTTGTCTCCATTAGGAGACATATTTTCCTTTTGACTTTTGTTGGCACTGGGTGGCACTTGTCTGAGGGGATACACTGCTACACACAGGTGTAAATAAGATCCCTAGGTAATGTTAAAAGGGATATAAAAACTCAATAGTACTGTTACTCTGTCAAAATCACACCAGAACTTCCTAGTATTCTCTCCTTGCTCTCTCTCTAGTGCTAAGTGCCTTGTTCTTTCACTCCTTACTGACAACCATCATTCTCAGGATCTCTTCTTGAGAAAATTACTATTATTGTTGTGGAAGTTCATCTTCTTGCAAGGAGGGAGTTCCAGCTTGAGCTCTATTTTTACAAAAGGAGAAGGTTTCATCAGAAGTTGCTCCAGAAGTTCTTGAGAACCTTGCAGACAACGTCCATTGGAGTGGATCACGCCTCGCCCTTTCCAGTTATTCATAGACCCCAGTCTCACCACCCTCTTACATTTGGCGACTCTGATGGGGTGGTATTCTTTCTTTATTGGACAAAGAAGTTTTCAACATTTCTAAGCAACTAGTTTTTGAAGACACTCCATCTGGGAATGGAGCTCATAGTGACCAAACTACTCAGGAAGAAGTGGTGGGGATTGGAGCCAAGGCGCCTGCTCCATAGGGAGGGTAGACCAGCTCGTTGGCAGCGTCTCCGATGGCAGGCATGAATCTTATGACAATGTTTATTGACTTTTTGAAGCAAAATAATGTAGACCTATTAAGTTTGGGTCAGGGTTATGTAACACCAGTTGCTGCCCCTTTTGGAGGGGTATCCACCCTTGTTGCGATTTCGATATAGACGATTCCTCCACGAAAGGTGGTGTTGGAGAAGGCTATGGCACAGTCATGCTCACCAGCTGCTAAGAGCATGAGTTTGGAGGAGTCACCCTCCAAGGCTGTTACCATGTATGAGGTGAGGAAACTGCTCTCCTCCTCTCAGAGGGAGGGTCCTCATCTATATGAGGAGTTGCAAGGCTCCCACCTGTAGGAAGAAAATGAGAATCCATACCCAGAGGGGTATATCCCACCAAAATTTATCAAGTTCAGCGGCAAAGGGGATAACCCTAGAGACCACGTGAAGAGGTTTGTTGAGTACTTGGGAGTGCTTGCTGGTGATAAGAATCTGAGGTTAAGGGAGTTCTCTAAGACCCTCACAGGGAAGTCTTACACATGGTATTCTCATTTGGCACCTAATAGCATACCTATTTGGGAAGACATCCACATGAAGTTCCTTAAGAAGTTTTTCATAGTAGAGGATGAATTCACATTAAGGCATCTAGAAAAAGAGGTCCAAAAACCTGGGGAAGAGTTAATGCAGTACATTAAACGCTTTCGTAAGAGAGCCTTAGATCTCCATGAGGATGTAGCAGAGGCAAGGTTACTGCAGATATGTGTCGATGGACTCTTGGAGGAATTTAATTACCACATTAAGTTCCATGTTATCAATGCTAACACTAGCTACCAACTACTCATTGGGAGGGTATGGATGCACACCCACGGTATAATACCCTCCACTTACCATCAATGTGCAAAGGACAACATTAGAGGTACAAAAACAGTGATCAAGGCCACATAGAGACCCTTATATGTTGAGGAGGCCCATCTGGTAGATGCCGCATTCTATACGGAATTAGATGAGGAAAGGAAGGTATCTATAAGAAACTTAGAAGGGAAGAAAATAGCTGAAGGAAGTATCCAACAAAAGAAGTTTGTTTATGATCGTTTTGGGGGGGGGGGGGGGTGAGGGTGACCCCCCACATATCAAAGGCCAAGGGGAAAGTAGAGGAGGTGGATAAACCTCCTCAAACTTGAAAAAAGGTGGTCTTAATCGATGGAAAGGTCATCTATCACTTATAATGGTCTGCGTGGGCGGTGTTTTGGGATGAGAGCATCGAATCGACACTTGAGTGTTTTATTGTTGATGAATCCCATATCATTGAGCATGTCGAGGAACCGGAAGAAGATTTAGAATGCATGAAAGATAGACCCAAAGAGAAGTTGTAGGAGTTAAAGGAGATCAATCTGGGCCATAAGTGGGTGAGAGAAGACCCATCCTACTCTCCAAGAGTCTCGAACTAAAATAAAAAGAGGAGCTCATTGACTTACTCAGGGAGTTCACTGATGTGTTTGCCTGGAAGTACATGGAGACGCCATGAATAGACCCACAAGTGAACTCCCATAGATTAAACATCCTCCCCAATGCCCTCCCAGTAAGGCAAGCTACATGTACATACAAAGCTGACCTAGATTTGAAGATAAAGACGGAGGTAGAGAAGTTACTGGTAGTCGGGTTCATCAAGTACATTCAAAATCCTATATGGCTCTCCATCATAGTGTCGGTTACAAAGAAGGACAAAAGCCAAATTAGGATTTGCATAGACTTCCGCGATTTGAATCTAGCATGTCCCAAAAATGAGTTTCCTCTACCGAATATAGGTAAGTTGGTTGATACTAACGCCGGACATGAGATGTATAGTTTCATGTATGGATACTTCGACTATAACCAGATCAAAATGTATCAGGTAGATGCGAAGAAGACTGCCTTCAGCACACCATTATAGAATTACAACTACATAGTCATGCCTTTCGGACTACAGAATATTAGGGCCACATACCATCGAACCATGATAGTAATCTTTCATGGTCTATTTCATGATATACTAGAGTTCTATATAGATGACTTGGTGGTGAAATCCAAGAAGGAGAGCAAACATATACAGGACCTTACGAAAGTATTCGAGAGGTGTCGCAGGTATAAGATGTGGATGAATCCCTCTATGTGTGCCTTTGGGGTTACCACATGAAAGTTTTTAGGTTTTGTCATGAATAGATAGGGGGTGCAAGTAGAAACAGAGAAGAGGAAAGACATTGTGATGATGCCACCCCCAAGAGCCAGAGGTAGCTTAAGAGTTTCCTAGGAAAGGTATCTTACATGAGAAGTTTTATACACATGCTAGCGAAAGTAACTCACCCGTTCATGCCCCTGTTGAAGGACAAAGCCAAGTGGATTTGGTGAGAAGAGCAGAAGAAAATATTTGAAAAGGTTAAAGAAATTATAGACTCTCTATCCACGATGATCCCACCAGAGGCCGAAGCACCGATAATGCTCTACCTCACCTCAACAGAGAGATACATAGGGTAACTCTTAGCACAAGAGAAGGAAGGAGTAGAAAATCCAGTCAACTACTTGTTAAGAGTAATCTCCAGAATAGAATCTAGATACACTAGTGTGGAGAGGCATTATCTAGCATTGGTTTTTGTGGCTCAGAAGTTGAGACATTATCTGCTAGCCTTCATAGTGCACATAATCACTAAGTGCGACCCTATAAAGTATCTTCTAGCAAGAACAGTACTTGTGGGATGAGTAGCGAGATGGTTTTTGATATTGTCAGAATATGATTTAAAGTGTGTAGTGCCCAAGGCAATCAAGAATAAAGCAGTGGAAAACCTGTTGGCCCAATTCCCAAGTGTAAATTTTGAGGCCCCCATTGAGGAACTGTCCGAGGAGAACTTCCGAGCATGTGTGGTAGAGGAAATGGAGAAGTAGGAAATGGAGTTCAATGGCTCCAACGCTTAAGGCACATGAGGTGCGGGCATCATACTCTCGAACAGAAAGGAAAAGATCACTCTCTCTTTCAAGTTAGACTTCAAATGCTCAAACAATGAGGTTGAGTATGAAGCTCTCATTCTGGTCATGCTAGAGGCACTCTGGAGAGGTGTCAAAGTATTATGCATCAGGGGGAATCTAATGTGGTAGTAAAATAGGTTAATGGGGAGTTCACCCTCAAGCATGCTAACTTGGCACCCTATAGGTATATCATCTAAAGGTGGTTGGGATAATTATTAAAAGTGACTGTTAAAAGACATGCAAGAACAGTGAATACGCACCCGGACGCGATGTCTATGATAGCACATAAGTTGGATATGGATGATGTAGAGGGGATAATCACGGTGCATTGGAGGATAATACCTACTACGGTGAAGTCTTTGTTCCCAAGCAATGAGCTAGAAGACTGGAGACACCTAGTGGTAAAGCAATTGGAGATAAGAGAAGGGACCATGAAGATGATGGAACTGTATAACTACCACCTATTGCAAGGAACACTTTACTTTAAGAGTCCTGGAGGATTATTAGAAAGGTGTGTGGGGGAGTAAGAAGCAAAAGAGAGGTTGACAGAAATGCATGAAAAACATTATGGGGATACTGACATCCCACTTTACCATAGGCTATAGTGAGGAGGCTACTATTGGCCTACCATGAGCATAGAGGCTGCTTGCCTATAACAAGGTTGTTTAAAATACCAAACTCACTTCAATCAGCCAACAGAAGCCAATTTCATAGAATCCTTCGAAGATTGGAGGCAACCATATGTTTAATATTTGAAAGTTAGTGAGTTACCTATAGAGAGAGCGGATGAAATCTATCTCAGGAAGAGGGTAGCCCATTTCTACTTGGTGGAAGGAGAGTTGTATAAGAAAGGTTATAATGAGAAGGAACTGAAATTCCTAGCTAAAGAAGATACAGAGAAAGTGCTAAAGGAAGCCCATGAGCCCTCCCACATAGGGGGTGCCAAGCTATATGATCAACCGATGACACTAGGGTATTATTAGCTAACCATGGAAGCTGATTCCATTGGTTATGTAAAGAAGTGAAGAGCTTGTCAAGTACATGGAAACATGGTGCATGCCCCCCCTGTCAGCTCGCAAAGCCTAGCAGCTCCCTATCCATTCCATATATGGGTATTTGACCTAGTGGGAAAGATTAGCCCAACCTCTCATGGTAAATATTTCATCCTTGTAGATACAAAGTTGTACACCAAGTGGGAGGAGGCCATTGCCTTGAGTAGGGTGATTGCCTAGGTGGTAACACAATTTATCAAGGAATACATCATATGTAGGTTTGGTATACCTAACGTGATGCTCACAGACAATGGGATATAATTTGTATGCAAAGAAATGGACGTCCTCACTGACAAATATAAAATCGTGCATAACAATTAAACAACTTCCTAACCAAAGGAAAATGGACAGGTAGAGGCCACCAATATGACCTTGATCAATATTATGAAAAAGATGATGGAAGATATGCCTAGGGCAAGGGATGAGAATCTACCCATGGAGCTATGGGCCTACTGTACTTCGAAGAGAATACTGATTGGGTTTACTTCGTTCTCACTAGTATATGGAACTGAAGCTGTCCTACCAGTGGAATTGGAAGTACCATCATCTAGGGCTGTTCTAAGCAATGGACTCACCCCTGACCCATGACACGTGTAGCTCGAGGAATTGGATGAACATAGAGATAAAGCGAGAGAGAACTTAAAATTTTACACCCAGAAGCTGTCAAGAGCTTATGAAAACCAAGTCAAGCCTAAAGAATTTCAAGTGGGAGACTTGGTCCCCAGAGCATCTACTCATCACCTTCTCACCATGTTAGCATTTAAGTTCAAACCCAATAGGTAAGATCCTTTTGTAGTGAGAGGAGTGGGGAAGTTAGGATACTGCTAGATTTCGTAGCCCGAGAGTGACTGTCTCCAATCCATTAATTCCAAATGGCTAAAGAGGTACTATGCCTAGTTTGGGTTCAAAAAATTTCCTTTCATTTCCATAGTAGAATTTGAGGTTTGCTCTTATACTAGAAAAGTTCCTTTTTGTGTGAAAAATTATAGACTAATATCATATTATAAATAGAGCACAATAGTAAAGAAATGAAATAGCAACACTTTTGACCATTGTTGATGCTTGCCTTGATTACTCATCCATATGAGATAGAACCATTAGAATATATATATATATACTTTCTACTAGGCTAGAAGAGGGTACACAAAAAATAGGAACTTTGCTCACTACATTTGGGGAGTAAGTCCATCCTAAGAGAAAGTATATTGAGCAAAGTCCTCCTAGACACAAAAAACAGTTTTATATTTAGACACCTAACTAGTAGGAGGACAACCTCCAAGTAATAAATGCTTTATTTTACTAGATTAATAGAAATGTATAGAAGGGGGTCAGATCCTCCTCTTAAAGAAAATATAGAGCAAGGACCCCAAAGACTAGGGTCCATCTAATTTAAATCCTTTTTAATGAAACAAAACTTGAAGGAAGGAGATAGGGGCTACCCCCTCCAATCTATTCCTTATGAACACAAGTAATAATGTGCAGCAGCACCCCCACAGACAAGAGGGGTGATCCAAAATAGTAACAAGCAAACACCTCGCAGTCATGAAAGGTGCATTTAAAAGAATAATGCATATATATATATATATATATATATATATATATATATATATATATATATATATATATATATATATATATATATATAATTTTCTCACATTAATGCAAGTACCCCATAGTATATGGGGCAACCTAAGATGACCAAATGCTCACAGAAATTAGAGCAGGTCTTACTAAACAAATGCCAAAAGTATAGATGGAGAACAAAATATCATTATTTTTCTTTTTTATGAATGATCGGTGTTATACACACAGAAGACAAAATACTACAAAGCAAGAAATAGCCTATCCCTTAGAAATAACAAAAAATAAGTCATCGCGAGTGAGGACGCCGACATATGATGGACCAGCCTCCCGCAAGAACTCCTCCTCCAACCCGATGAATTTGGCCTCATCATCCTGATCACCAGACTTAAGCCTATCGAGCCCCACCTGAAGTGATGTGATCTGACTCCGGATCCTCGCAGCCTCAGCCTTTCGCTGCTTGGCCCTAGACTGCCTGGAAGTGTGAAGTCTTACCATCTTCTAGAAGGCAACTCTCAAAAAGTGGTGAACCCTCGTATTAAGCCAATCTAAATGAAATAGATAGAACTGTTGCAAGTCGCGGAGAGCATACAAGAATAGTAAAATAGAAGATCTAGTTAACTTAGCAGGAGAGGCATCTAAGAACTCATGAACATGGATGGCAAGAGCTTTCAAGTTGAATGCTGTGAGACTGTCAATCTGAAGAATGATTTGGATTGTGAATGTGTCGGGATGATGCTCTAAGATCAGATCCAAGATCTGACGCTCATGTGACCTGAATCGTCCAGGTAACTCCTCACGCCATAACCTACTCACAAAGGTTGCATGAGCCTCTACTTCAACATCACCATCGGAATGGGAAGACTCTACCTTGGAGGGAAGGAAAGAAGACTCCTTACCAGAATCAACATCACCCCCCGTAAGAGTGGCCTAGAAACTATGATCTCCCCTATCATCTACCCCAGTGGACCCACCAATAAGAGCCTAAAAAGAAATAGTCATGATAAGTAAAAAGAGAAGAAAGACAATTACGAGCTAGGCCCTAGCAATAACTACGATAGAAAGATTACCCCTAAACTCAAAGGGGTGACGATGCTGCAGTCGGTCTGAAGAGGGTAAGCTAAAGGGGGAATACCAGGCTAAACATAAAGAATATCAATAAGGGATATTAACATAAATCACAAATCAACAACTAAGGAAGGGTAATTTGGGAGTGATAGTCAAAGTACCTAATAAAGGTGCATCCCGACACTCTATATTTTCTCCACAGATACCTCTGGGGAAACAACCTCATTCACCTAGAAATAATGAAGCAATGGTGAAAATGAGAACACTTGCACATTATACACAAGAAGAAAAAAGGGGAACATTAAAAAGAGGGGGTATGCTAGTTTAATAGCTCTCTCACAGCTACCCCATTAGCAGGCCTTACAGATACCTCTGGGGAAGAAATCTCATTCCCCTGGAAACCATGAAACAAAGGTGAAAATGAGAACACTTGCACAGTATACGCAAGAAGAAAAGGGAAACAGTGAAAAGAGGGGGTATGCCAGTTTAATACCTCTCTTGCAGCCACCCCACCATCAGACTCCACAGTCATTGGAGCAATCTCATTCACCTGGAAACAATGAAATAAAGGTGAAAATGAGAACACTTGCATAGCCTACGCAAGAAGAAAAAGGAGAACAGTGAAAATAGGGGGTATGCTAGTTTAATACCTCTCTCATAGCGACCCCACCATCAGACTCCACAGTCACTGGAGCAATCTCATTTACCTGGAAATAATGAAACAAAGGTGAAAATGAGAACTCTTGCACAGTATACACAAGAAGAAAAAGGAGAACAATGAAAAAAAGGGTATGCCAGTTTAATACCTCTCTCACAGCCACCCCACCA
Source organism: Sambucus nigra (assembly GCA_949130495.1). Classification (NCBI taxonomy): domain Eukaryota; kingdom Viridiplantae; phylum Streptophyta; class Magnoliopsida; order Dipsacales; family Adoxaceae; genus Sambucus; species Sambucus nigra. The sequence goes on from OX422210.1 coordinate 247,994,559, forward strand.
CCAGACTCCACAGTCGCTGAAGCAATCTCATTCACTTGAAAATAATGAAACAAAGGTGAAAATGAGAACACTTGCAATATATACATAAGAAGAAAAAGGGGAACAGTGAAAAGAAGGGGTATGCCAGTTTAATACCTCTCTCGCAGCCACCCCACCATCAGAATCCACAGTCACTGGAACAACCCCACTCACCTAGAAACGATGCAACAGGGGTAAAGATGAGAATACTTTCACAGTATAGGAAAGAAGAAATAATAATAATAAAAACTGGGTAAAGAAAATAACTACTCTCACATAGGATACCCGAGTAATTCCCTCCATAGCAGTCAAGGGAAGAGTTGCAGGTGCTCCTAAAGGGGATGCCTTAACAACAGGTTCTTCTAAAGGGGATGCCTTGGCAACATATGCTCCTAAAGGGGATGCCTCAGTAACACTAGCCGAAATGGAAAAGTTAGCCTATAAATGGAAAAGGGTGGGGGGGGGGGGGTAGGAATCAGTAAATCACCTACCTCATGAAGGCAAAGTTCCAAGGAGGAAACTCAAAACTCCGTGATAAAGATGGTTACCCTAGGGGTACGGTAATAGGGAGAGTTGGCCCGCATGTAGGACGGGCTTCTGAAGAAGTGTGAGCAAGAGAAACCGGTGAAATAGCCCTCAGGGACAACTGCAAATTAAGAAGAAAGGGATTTATTAAGTTCAGGATGGGTAGATAAATGGCCAATAAGAAGATAATAAAGCACCTGGGTCGCATCTAAGGAGGAAGGGTGAAAACTGATAATCAGTGCAATAAGGGCTGTGCTGATGACCTGCAAATGTTAAAGCATGTTATTATTATAACCCTAGAAAAAGAATCTGCCAAACTTGGAGTAGAGGAAGAAACCTGAAGCGTGGGCTCAATAGTCACGGCCATAGTAGATACTGGACTCTAAGATATGGCCTGAATCAAAGTCCTACCATCCATAAATATGCATAATTGGGGAAAATAGATCCTCCCCAAAGAAGACAACCTCGGGATAGTAACATCGGGAAAGGGAAGAGTTCCCCTCGTGAAGGAAAATCCAAAAGGTACCAGGCCCTGAGAGATGAAAAAAAATGTCAAAGGGTATAAAATGATCACTGCTGATGCAAGAGAACCTCTGAGACAAGTAACTTTGATGAGGGTGGTAACCAAGGACTCAACTGTAGAAGTGCTTACCACTAAAGCAATAGAAGATGAAGTGGTTGGGCTGGAAGGAACAATCCACTGCAATCATAAACAGATAAGGAAAAAGAAGAAAGAAAGGAGAATAATTAAATTTTAAAAAAATTATAAACCATACCTGAACAAAACAAAAAACCACAAAAGAAGTCGTGGTACTTGTGGGATGCACGGATGAAAGTTGTAAGGAAGTACCAATGTATAACATATAATCAAAATGTAATTGGTGGCCTACAAATTACATTTAATATCAAAAGAAAGGAAGGAGTAGCAATCCTCTCTGAAAAGACCCCGAGAAGAAATGGTCATAGAGTTCCTCTCTCGCTGAAAAGGTGCATGTCGTAATGGGGGTAATGGAGGACTACTCGCCTTTGTGGAAGTAACATGCAAAAATATGGCAAATTTTTTATTCATAAATAAACCAATGACGAAAGGTCATGGAAATCATATGCATGAAACTTTTGATAAAAGAAAGACTTACAATAACGGGATGCATAGTCTGACGATAAGGAAGGGGTCGGGTAGCGGAGCTAACCCCCTCAGGAGAACGGGGTGGCTCATCATCACTGGAAGACTCCATAGAAATTAATAACAAAGCATAAGTGTTAGTAGTGCTTTCACTACGGAGATACAAGCCATCCACATCACTCGAAGAAGAACTATGATCATCATAGGAAGGAAGGTTTCCATAGTCAACTAGTTCCTCTTCCAATCAGGGGGAGGGGGAACCAGCAAGTAAAAATCTAAGAGAACCAGTTCCACTAAGTAGAGAATGTTGAGATATAGTACCTTCAACAATAGGGATAGATGTGATTTGTGCCTCCTGAGAAGAAAGGCTCGATGCTTCATAACCCCTCATCGTCACAGTTCTATAAGTCTCTTCTACCCCGAGATCGTCGGTATCACACTCCTGGTCCAGTAAGGAGGGAGAAACAATGACAGCAGTACTCCCCTTCTTATTCTTAGCTCGGGTCCTCATAGGAGAAGAAGGTGGAGAAACGGTGGTAGTAAGAACAAAATTGGACACATCCATGTGAGGGTGCTTCCTCTTACCTACTGCAGGGGCTTTCGCTTTTCCTTTGCTCTTAGATTGGCCTTTAGACTTTGCAGATGAAAAATCAGTCGATTGGAGCTGAGAGGGATCATAAAGAAGGGGCTACACTAAAATAGGAGTGGTCTGTTCAATAGGTGGCCTAGAAGTGGTGCTGAGAAACCAAGTATCCTTATGCATCTGTCTAACAAAAAATTGGGCCTTAACATACTTGACAGGGTTGGTCTCGTGAGGAGGACCGGTTACAAAACCTTGTATTAGAAAAACCTATCGCTGCCATAATAGGAACCAAAAAGTGGTGAATGATGGCCGATAATCGCGAGGAGGCGCGTAAAGCCCCCCCAAGCCATCTACTATGTGGAACAATCCCTGGAGAGTGAAGTTGGTACATGACTTTAAAAATAGATCAAAAGGATCGATGCATGAAGGGGGGGAGGGATGTGAACACCCTAATCATAGCCAAATTTCCTTTTTACCCTCTCAGAATGATAGAACTCAGCACATTGACCAAACTGTGTCCAAAAAAGAAGGAGGCCAGGTAATAGCATCATTACTACATTAATATGAGGGCAAGTAGAAATAGACTCTTCATTAGATAGGCAATGGAAGGTCCCGTCATCACCAGGAAAAGAAAGCCAACTAAAAATGCCGTTAGAAAGTTTGTTATAAGGATGAAAATGAAACTCTTCAATATTGTAAATCAAGCACCCTAGGGGATTTTTAGGGACTTTTCTGTTCCATCTCAGGAGTCGGGTCGCATTACTGTGGAAAGCTTGAGCCTCAGAATCAAGATGGGGGAAATGCTCAAACAGAAAGGCCATCAAAATGAGAACATTTACAAAATTAGCAGCATCATAGAGACCACAGGATCTCTCTACATCTACATGTACCCGGTCCATCCAAGTATAAAGGGAACCAAGAGTTATAGAGGCTATAGATATCGACCTACCATGAGATAATATTATAACCAATTTGAAGAGGAGCTCACGGGGAGAATCTTTGGGCTTACCTGGTGGTAAGAACCGAGTAAAAAAAGTAGCTAAGTGTGAAGGAGAATGGAGTTTAAGGCCATCCTGGCTCTTGGGGGATGTGCTAGAAGTCTCCCCTTTATGAGGTTGCTCAAAATCCCTAAACCAGTACCTCTACCACTTAGCAAAGTAGTGCTTGGTAGAACCTATTAAGTTTATATCCACATACTTCGAATGCTCTACGAGGGCTGCTTGCAACTCTTCCACCATCTCCCACTCCAAAGAATCTTCATATTCATCAATAAAGACATGTTGCCTAAAGAAAGGAAGGGAATATAACTCACACACATCCTCTAAAGTGACATTAAATTTGCCCCAACCCGTCACGAATGTGTGAGACTCCCTACTCCACCGGGACAATAAAAGATTGAGAGAGGAATTATTTTTAGATACCGTGCAAGACCTTAGGCTATCGACGGTAGTAAGAAGATCCACCTCCCTAAGGGTAGCCACATAAATAGGAATACTCAAAATATAATCAAACCAATTATCCCATTCCTCCGTCGCACCCCTCGCAGCCTTGATTTTAATGTTGTAGTAAGGAAAATCACTGCGGTAGACCCTGACCCTAAGGATGGAATCTGGAAAAATAATGGGAGAATTAGTGGATTCACCTAACCCCACATGGGGTAGCTCAAGAATAGTACCGACAAATTTCTCTTTGAATCGAGTGAGGGAATCCATGAAGTCGTTAGTAGGTCCAAAAAAGGGAACGTGGCGATAGATACCAAAGTCTCTCCCTTGGTGAGTGCACATATAATCCTCCCAAGCTTGTGAAGAAGATGCAGTAGTGGAAGAAATTCCAATGGACATGGGTTCAAGTGAGGAGACCACTATCAAAAATTTCTCAGACAATGACCCACTCACAATTGACACCATAGCTTGTGAGGAACCTATAGCCCACATGGAACTCAAAGTGGGCAAAGAACTCATACTGCAAAAATTAAACTCTCCATAAACAAAATATTTTTGTTTTGGTGAGGAACCCATAGGGGGTGAGCCTTCGACAGAAAAAATGAGTGTGAAATTTATAGTTGGCGAGGAACCCATCAATAGGGTGGGTTACGAGCAACCCCCAAGTTTCGAACTCTCGGGTACGAAGCCAACACGCGAGGAACCTCCCATAGTTTCAAATTGTGTCGATCGTGAAAAGTTCATGGCCTGAATTTTTTTTGACTAATCCCTCATAGAGGTAGTATAAGAAGAGGAACCTGAGAAGATGGTAACTCCCAACGAGGGACCCCTCAGTTTTGAACTAAAATTTGAGGAACCCTCAACCAGAGACGACGTTTATGAGGAACAAGTTTTTGGAAATGACATCTTCGAAGAACCTGCTGATGAAAACGGCGTTGATGAGGAACCCCCCAAGGCTGGGGTGGAACACGAGGAACCCAAGTCAATTAAAGATGGAACATGTATTGGCGAGGAACCATCGCTAATAGAACTACCCAAATATGCTACCGGCGAGGAGCCCAGTAGACGATAAGGGTTAATACCCATTTCACACGAGGAACCCGTGGAATTAATAGTTACCCACGAGGGAGTAGTTGATAAAAAAGGGTTTAGCACAATCTCAGGTAAGGAACTGACATACATCAAACCGTTGATGTAAGCCTTATCCATTTCTTGAATGGAGCACGAGGAACATGCCTTTAGAATACCAACGGCTTCGGTAGCGTGGGCAAAATTGGTGGGTCGAGAGGAACCCTCACTGTTAAAAATGAACGACGAGGAGAAACTACCCATATTGACCACTAGGGAAAAACCCCTGCTACTTATAAGTAGGAACGAGGAAACCTATCACTTTTATGCCCATATGCTAATTCTCCGTCCACAAGGGGCAAAACTCAGACATATTTCTAACGGAGATAGCGTCGATGGTCAAACAAAGGTTAATGGGTGCAGCGATGATAGAACCACCTTGAGTAGTGGCTATGCTAGTGGTGTCTGCCATTACTGGCGTAGGCATAGAAATGGAGATGGGACCAGACCCTATTGAAATAGGGATAATGGTGGAAGAAGTGTTTGATGGAGTTGAGGCCATTAAGGGCGTATTCGAAGAGAACTTAGAGAAAACAAATGGGGGCTATGGTGTATTTGATTTTCTGTTTTCTCTCTCTTTATCTCACTATAAGCTTAAGCTCTCTGTGAGTGTTTTTAAAGAAGAGGAAATATTTTATTCAAAAATAAGGGGTTTTATGTTTTACATGAAAATCGAAAAATGTGCAGGAATGCTAAAAGGTTATAAAATATTTTCCCAAATAATGAGATGTTAGTTCCCACACTGACGCGTAGAGTCTCGAAAACCCAAAAACTTAGTATGAAGGGACAATACATTTAATGACCCTAGGAGTAGGGTTGAGGAGCCCCTAGGGTCCCTTAAATTTTTTCTTTGGAATTGAAAATTTGAATTTATTGCGTATAAAGTCTTTTGGTCTGCCCAAAATAAAAGACTTTGCATGAGGGGCTAATGTAGAAGGGTGCCTCAAGTTTGGATATTATATTTTGGGATGAGGTTCCTCAAATACATCCCCCTTTTAGCCTACAATAAAGATAAGGTTGAGGAACTCCCAACATCCTGATAGAAATTCATATTGAGAAGGAACCCCACCCAGGGTCCCGGCAGAAACTCATATTGAGAAGGAACCCCACCCAGGGTCTCGATGGAAACTCATATTGAGAAGGAACCCCACCCAAGGTCCCGATAGAAACTCATACTGACCCCAAGGTCCCTCGACCGTAGATAATTCATATTGGTGTGGTAACCTAGGCCCCATTAGAGAAGAAAATACATAATTGGTGAAGTGCACCCAAGGTCTTTCGACCGCAGAGAATTCATATTGGTACGGGAACCTAGGCCCCCTTGCCGCAGAAAATGCATAATTGGTGAAAGTTCACTCAAGGTCCCTTGATCGCGGAGAATCCATATTAGTTCTAGAACCTACGCCCCTTGACTGCAGAAAATGCAAAACTGGTGAAAGAGCATCCAAGGTTCCTCACCGCAGAGAATTCATATTGGTGCGTGAACTTAGGCCCCTGACCGCAGAAAATGCATAATTGGCGAAAAGGCACCCAAGGCCCCTCGACCGTAGGGAATCCATATTGGTGTAGGGACCTAGGCCCCCTGGTCATAGGAAATGCATAATCGATGAAAGAGCATTCAAGGTTCCTCAAATACAGAAAAGTCATATTGGTAAAGGAACCACCAGTGTCCCTCAACCAAAACCCAGGGCAGAGACCCCAGGATGAGGGAGTGGATACCATGATCAACCCCTCATCATGAAAAGTTATTCTTTTAAAGAACAATAGTATTAACACTTTTCTTTCTTCTACAAGTAGCCTAGTTGAGCAGGCAGGGCTCAAATAGGCCAGTTGGGATCTCTTAAGAGTTTTGGCTTGGCGGCTAAGGAACAAGGTTTGTTGGGAAAGCTCAACCACTTAACACTTTAGGATTGAGAGAATACTAGTAGAAAGACCCCATGAGTCACTAAAGACCAAACACATCTCACACTTAGTCACAAGTGAAGTGAGCTCCCGAAGGGCTGCCCACAAGAAATAAGCTTTTACAAAATGATTCTCTTAGAAGAGAGGGCCACTAATGCCCCTCTTAAGCAAAAATGATTTTAGAGGAGAGGGGTCATCAAGACCTTCCCCCTCAATATTGACAGTTTTAGGGAAGGAGGTCCTCAAGGCCTCCTCTCTCAAGTTTATAAAGTTTGTACCAATAGTTACCATTTCAAAAGATATTTACCAAATCAGATATTTTGTCTACATTAGGAGACATATTTGCTTTTTGACTTTTGTTGGCACCAAGTGTCACCTGTCTATGTAGACAAACTGCTACATACATGTAAGGACAAATGGTACATTTCAGACCTTGTCCCTCACCAACCCTCTCAATTTTGGAGCCCAAAAATGCCAACTTAGCCCGAGTGCCCAAGTATAAATTAGACCCCTGGGCAAGGTCAAAAGGGATAGAAAAACTCAATAGCACTGTTACTTTGTCAAAATCACACCAGAACTTCCTAGTATTCTCTTCCCGCTCTCTCTCTCTAGTGCTAAGTGCCTTGTTCTTTCACTCCTCACCGGCAACCATCATTCTCTGGAGCTCTTATTGAGAAAATTAATATTATTGTTGTGGAAGTTCATCTTCTTGTAGGGAGGGAGTTCCAACTTGAGCTCCATTTTTCCCAAAAGGAGAAGGTTTCATTAGAATTTGCTCAAGAAGTTCGTGAGATCCTTACAAACAACGTCCATTGGAGTGGGTCACGCCTCACCCTTTCCTATTATTCATAGACCCCAGTCTCACCACCCTCTTACAGATTCCATTGAAAATACTTTTTCAGTATTTTGAAGAAAATAAAGGACTTGTCTATGGACTTAAGGATAAAATGATTGAGGGCAACAACTCTTCTAGTAAGTCTTTTTTGACCGTTATTGGTGATTCCATATCTAGTAGAGCTTGAATATTTTATATGTTGGCCTCTATGCCTCATCTCGTGACCATAAAGCCTAAGAACTTGCCTCCACCTATTCCAAAATCACATTTCTTCTGGTTAAATGTCATTTAATTCCTTTCGAGGATGGAAAAGGTCTCCATGAGGATTTTCACATGATCCTGAGCCTTTAGACTCTTAACTAACATATCATTGACGCAAAATTCCATGGATTTAGAGATCAAATCTTTGAAGAAAGCGTTCACCAACCTCTTATAGGTATCATTTTCATTATTTATTGCGAAATTCATAACTCTATAGTAGTAGATACGTTTATCTGTATTGAATGCAACCTTTTCCACATCTATGGGTGCCATTTTTATTTGATTGTACTGTGAATAGACATCCATAAAAGAGAGGAACTCGTGACTAGTAGTGGAATCCACCAACGTGTCAATGCGAGGTAAGGGATATAAATCCTTACTAAAAGATTTATTGAAGTCAATGAAATCTATGCACATTCACCATTTCTTATTGGCCTTGGGAGCCAACTTTACATTAGAAAGAGATTATAGATATTGCACTTCTCTGATGAAGATGGGTTCTAAGGGCTTCTTAGCCTCCTAAATAATGACTATATTTATTTTGGGGATAAAGAACCTCATCTTCGGGATTATTATTTTGTGGTTTGGGTTCATGCTGAGGTGGTGGGCCACGAACTTAGGATCTACTCCAATCATATCTGAGTGGATTAAGTGGAATGCATTCCTATTTTCTTTTTGAGTCAACGCATTTGGATATGAATTTTAGAGAAAATCCATGCCTAAAAGAACAAAAAGATGAAAAAAGGAGAATTTTGTGTTCATAACACCACTCTTTTTATGTCATGTTTCAAAATAAAGGAGTAAGAAGAATTGTAACTTTAATATCACACTTCCACCTTTTCATTTCGATAGCATTCTGGCTTGAATTCAACCTTTTTGGGAGTAGATATAAGGTTATTTTAAAGTAAAGAACCTTTGGAAGTAAAGAAAATAAGAAAGAGACAAAAGAAGTCTTTTGGCCTCCTTTGGGTTTGAGTGAGATGAAAGAAGTTAAAACTTTGGGTTACAACTGTAAATCTAAATTTAGGACAGGTTTGAAGGTAAAAGGAAAGAATTCTGCGGATTTTTTTGGAGAGATAACATGTTTGGATAGGAAAAAACATTTAAGAGAAAAATTAATGCTTGATGAAATTGTAGGTGAGGTTCCATTTTTATAGGCAAATTGTTTGGGCACATAATCAATTATTCCTCTAACAGGACCAATCAACCATGGGCATTGTACATGAGGATCGATCGGCCAAGTGCATGTTTTCTTGATTTGGGTTTATTTTGGGCCGGTTTAGGGTTTTTAGATAACTTTTATTGATCCTCTTAAAACCTTTAGGCCTTTGGTGAGGTATTATTTGGGTTACCTTAAGGTTTGGGATTTATAAGGCTTTCAGAAGGTCATGACTAGTTGTTCCATTTCATATTTATGGAGTAGAATACGGTGTCTGCAGATCCCTACAACATCAGATTTCACTTTTGGGAGAACACTATTTTAATGAAAGACACCTATTCTGCAACTGCGGGGATCATTATCTTTGGCTGGGAATCTTAGGATTACGCTCCCTTAAAGAGTTTATTTTGATGAACATTTTGTTAAGATTATCATGAGAGGATTGCGGTTCTTGCTTGCTTTCCATTATTCCTCGGGTGTCTTTAACATTTGCATGAAACCATTGTGCTTCATGACACACCGCACTAACTTTTAACATCTGTCTGAGGCGATGGTTCTTTATGACACACCACTATAAGTTTTGACATTCGAATGAGATGGTGGTGATTTATGATACATCATGGTAACTTTTAAAGGATGTATAAGACAATTTTCATTCACAACACATCACAGTAGCTTTTAACGTTTGCATGAGACGGCGGTGCTTTATGACACACCACGATGACCTTTAACGTCCGCAGGAGACAATGGTGATTTACGACACACCATGATAACTTTTAATGTCTACATGAGATAGTAGTTCTTTATAAAACACCACAACACCATTTAATCATGAAATAATGGTGATCTATGACACACCACGATAACTTTTAACATTCGCATGAGATGATGGTGCTTTACGACAAACCAAGGTAATCGAAGGTAACGAGATGGTTTGGAAATGAGAAATGTTTACTTAGTTCGGGATATTTTGATTGAAATATTTGAGAAGGACTGATCATCCATGCACGGGCACAACTGACTGGTCATACACACACATGATTGATTGAGCAAGTGCACACATGGCCGTTTGGTCAAGCGTTTGGACCTTTATATAAATGGGAATTTCTCTATTTTCATCATTCTTATCATATTCACTCTCTCTAACTTATCTATAGTTTTTGATTTCTCTTTACTTTTTGAATTGTTTTCTAATTTTTTGAGTATTTTTTTTTTGGGTTCTAAGTGATGGACGAGAAATAAGTTGAAGAGTTATTGGACATCTTGTTAGATGATATCCCCTCATCCGGAGGCTGGAGAACTCGACGACTGGGAGGATGTGTAGATATTTATGGAGCTTGTGGCTAAGGATTTGGGTGTTTGTCATCTCGCAGCTCATTCTAACAATTAGACTCTTCTTCTTTAGGAGCCTACAACTCATCTTTCTACTGTTATACACAAGAGTTAATTATATGCCTTATTTTTCACATTCCTTTTATTTACGCTATGCCTTTATTTGTGCGAACTTATTCATTTTTTTAAATGCACATTTTTATTTTTGTTTATTTATTGTTATTTTTTGCTCACTTTTCCACAACATCATTAGAAGGGTAGTGCTACTTGTTTCAATTATCTCAAATTGATTCCATTCCATACACACAAAGTGTACTAGAACAATAAGTCAAAACTATACAATTTACTATAATCAAGATAGGTATTATAAAATATTGTGATACAATCCTACCGACGTCATCCCCACATCCATCTAAGATTGTGTACCATACTTATATTCTACTAGAATCGATGATTTGATCTTCCGTGTTTAAGTCGAACTCTATACAACAAATAAACTACTATGTTAAATAAAAGACACCTATGCACAATATATAAATAACATGATGCAAACATTACTTGTGAAGACTCTAATTAAATAGGCATACTAAAATTCACTAGTGAGCCATGACTTTTATTATACAACCCCAACACTAAGGGATCCTCTACAATGTCAGATCGGTTCTTTGCTCTACCATTAGTGGTCTACGTTCCTAGTATATTTGTAAAGTTTACTAGGGACGATAGGGAACAATACGCGGCATCATAACTTTCTCTTAGACTTATTTCTTGATGCCTGAGGGAGTTAGTGGAGCCTCTACAACATCAAATCGATCCTTTGCTCCGCCATTAGTGGTCTGTGTCTCTGGTATAATTGTAAAGTTTACCACGGACTACAGGGACCGGTACGAGGCACCATTCCTTTCTCACAGACTTATTTATCAATGCCTGAGGGAGTTAAGGCATGTGATGTTTTTTATTTGATATTTTATTATTTTTCTTTAGATTGAATCGTGATGCGTTAATCTCTTTTATTGCAGCCTTTTACCATTCCTTGTACGGTGTTTGAGTAGTTGTCTCAGTCCATGGGTTTGTATTTGGATTTCATTCGGAGGACGATGAGAGACTCAGGTTTGGGGTACTTGATGATCAAGGATGATTCATATCCTTTTACCTATAGTGGTTGCGATGCTCTTGCAATGGCTGTTCTAGAGTCCTCATGAAATGTACATCCTCGATATCGAGGGTCTACCTCTTCTATGGTTCCTAGGGGACGTCTGGTTTTCTGAGAAACTTATTTGACATTAGTGTCTATATCTGACTCCACTAATGATGAGGAGGACGATGGAGACTTGTCTTTTGTGGGATCCGATGACCGCTTTTCGTTTTTTTCTTTTTTTTTAGAATTAAAAGGAGTTGTATTTTATTCTTGAAACAATTATGTATGTAGATAATAATACTATCTTTTTGTTTTGATAAATTTTATTTATTTTCCAGTTATTTATTATTCTATGACAATTATGACACACACATAAAGTAGATATGCTAAAGTTCAAAATGATTTTTTTTTAAAAATTTTAGATCGATTACAGTTTTTCATTTTTTATAACATGTCTTTTCAAATAGATTTTGGATCTGTAGGTCTGTAGGAACATTTTGAATATTATGTATTTGCCCTGAGAATCAATTGATCTTAGGGCCTTTTTAAGAGGGCCAAGCCATTATCTCTTTCTCCCTATAATTAGAGGTAGAGTTTTGGCTTGGAAACTCATAACTTGATTTCTTCTTTGTCATAATCTAGATACACCATTATTTTATTCTCCTAGGTTCCTTGATATGACTCTCCCACATTCTGATTATCAAACTATCTTTAATCACTAAATAATATCTTTTATTCGAATCTTTGACTATTAGTCTCTCCCGGGACTGGATCGTTATGGTTTAGTTTCCCTATTGTCTTGGCAAAAATATCACCATTGGCTAGGCCTTTTTGTAGGAAGGTGCTCATTTTTGTTTAGATCCCCTTTTTTCTTTGTGTTAGAGGATATTTGTCCAGCGTTTTATAATTATTTTTTCCTGACAAGATATGGTATAGACCAATCCATAGTGAAGTTGTATTTAGGTTAAGGAGGAATGATTTTTATTATCGAAACCCATGAATTACATATCGAGGAAGGGATTGATCTCATGAGGTTCTTTGCTTTCTTCCTATATGACTTTCTAGAGAGGATGCATGGGGGAGGACGAAGAGGTTCTCTATCTTTGGCTTTTGTATCTCAACATTTTCTGGTCACGGGTACCATATGTGTTGACAAGCATCTAGGGGATGCAGTATTGTAGATAAAATATTGTTATATACAAATTCCCTTGATTTTACGTGAGACCATTAATGGATTATCTACTTATTGTTCGCGGGAATGCTCTTATCTTTGGGGAAGCCATTGCTTTTGTATATGTAACTTTTGGAAAGGGTGAACTTGATTGGGGACCCTTTGTCTTCTCCTTATCAACTAACATATTTCATTTTCCACCAGACACTTATTAACATTAGGGAGATTGAAGAAGAGCGGTTTTACTCGTTATTCGAGTCTGGGAATTCTTATCTTCATTGGCATTTTCCTGGGAGACTGACCTTAATTACTAGTTTATCCATGGGATCATTCCCATACATTCATTTGTGTGCTTAGGGTTTTACTTCCTTCTATTTTCCATTACATGTGGTGCATTAGTATGGGAGAAGGCAAGAGATTCCTTGTAATGAAAGTATTTATTTTAATGAAAAATGAGCCCCCATGGGACTAAACCCTTCTTTGTCATCCTAATGACTCCGCAATCGATTATTTAGGAATTTAAGAATAAAAATAAAAATAAAAAGGGTTCACCCCCGGAGGTGTGTGGTTTTGTTGACTGAACCCTCAGGAATGCCTACATACCTCCATTATGTAGTGAAATCGACTCAACGAGGATCTTTGAGGAATTTTCTTTGATTTAGAGAGGATAAAGTTTTACGAGTTCTTGTTGGTTACTTAATTCCTTTATTTTTTCACACCTAATAATTATTGAGATGATCTAAATTAGTTTATTTCGCTAATTCTATTCCATCGAGATCAATTTGGATAGTTGTGTCTCCTGATAACATTTTCTTTACAACAAATGGCTCCGTTTAGTTGGGATCAAACTTGCCTCGAGGATCGCATATGGTTTCTATGACTTCTTTCAACACTAAGTCACATTATTTTACTACTATATCCTTGACTTTGTTATTAAATGCTCTAGAGATTCTTCTATGATAACACTACATGTGATAGAGTTCTAGTAGGCATCATTCGTCTAGTAATTCTAGCTCTTTGTACCTACTCTTTACCCAATAAACCTTAGAGATTTAGTTCTCTAGTAGCACTCGATAGGAAATAATTTCCATCTTAATTGACAAATTGCTTCCATCCTTTTAAAAAACTGAGTATGGTGTGGCTCATGTAGGTGTTCTGGCAGTGAAACTATATCCCCAAGGCATGTATGGAATCCATTCGGCCCAATCTTGACATCATTCGATTGTCTTACTGGGTATTACTTTTAAGTTTTTATTCATTACTCAACAATGCCATTGATTTGTGGGTCGTACAGAGATGGACTATGTATTTGAATTTTGTATTATACAATGAGCTTTTTAACCTCTGCCTCAAAGTGCATTCCATTATCAAAGATCAATTCAAAAGGTAGGCCATATATATAGATTATGTTCGTTCCAATAAATTAACCCATTTTCTTGGCGTTCAACACAACTTATGATTCTTTTTTAAACCATTTAATGAAATAGTCTATGGCTACCAGAATGAACTCAAGGTTGTTGAATGTTTTCAGTATTACCTTCCCGATCATGGTGATTCCCTAAGGTGGAAAGGACCAAGGCAACGTAATGATGTATAGTTCCCTCAAACGTATATACTGTAAATTTTTAAGTCGTTAGAATTTTGTATACCTTTGGACGTATGTATTTCTATCTTGATGAAGGGTAATCCAATAATACCCTTGGATAATAGTGTTTTTTCCTAGAATATGACCATTCATGTGAGGGCCACACTCTCCTTCGTGGATTTCTTGCATTACCTTTTATGCTTTGCTTTCGTCAAGATATCGTAAATGGGTGCCTCCAAAATGCCTTTTGTATAGATGTTTGACGCATATGATGAATTGATCAACCCATCATCGGAGTGCCATCTTGTCATTCTTATTAGATCCAAAAGTATGATTCCCCCTTTAAATAAGATCCCTTTTTATATTGATACCACGATCCTTCTATGTGGACTCAGTTATGAAAATTTTGTACATGAACCCAAGTCGCACTTGTTTGCATATATCCACTTGCACATTATCCATATCTTCATGGGTTTCTACGATGGAGGCCAGAGTAACCAAGGCATCAACGAAGCTTTTTTGAGCCCTTAGGAGATATAATAATTTAACATAATTGAATATGGAAGCGATTTCCTAAAAGTATTTGTAATAGGGAAATAACCTTTCCTCCTTAATTTCCCAATATCCCAGGATATGATATATAATGAGGACCGAGTCTCCATACACATCGATTCTTCGTACTCCTTTGTTATTGGATATTTTTATCCCTACAATGTAAGATTCATATTGGACGATGTTGTTGGTACAATCAAAATTTAGCTTTATGGAAATATGTTGGTGCTTACCAATTGGTGAAATCAACAACATTCCATTGCCAAATACTTTATTGTTTGGTACCCCATCTAAAATAGTTTCCTTCTATATTGATTCCGACTTTTAGTCACTAGACTATCTTTGTCCAATAATTGTGCAATGATTTCTTCTTGTTCTTCCAAGGGGGATTTATACAAGAAATTTTTAATGGCTTGTCCTTTAATCACTGTAGAGACCACCTTCGAGGACACTCCTAAGCATATCCTTAGGTCCTTAACACTTCTTCATTCACCATAAACCTCATGTCATACTCCGAATACCGATCTAGAGGCCATCGAGAGCTCTCAGGCCCCATTTGACTCTTATTGACTTTCTCGTGTGAGCAAAAGCTTAATGAATATTTAAATGGCTCTCAATCCCCTTTCCAATGGCCCTCCCGTGTGCATATCGGCCTTACGGTTCAGACGAACACTCCGTTATAATGTCAAAAATCGATTTAGAGGCCATTGAGTTTTCTTTGGGCCCGTTTGGACCCCAATCAACTTCCTCACCTGAGTTGAAGGTCAATGAATATTCAAAGGACACTAAATCCCCTTTATAAATGTTCGTCCGATGCACTAATCAACTTTATAGTACGGACGGATGATCCGTTTACCCTGATAACTAATATGGAGGAAATCGGGTGCGCCTAGGCTCCATTTAACTCCCATCAACTCTTTAGCTCGAAGGATGCTGAATTAATCTTTGAAGGTTCTGAATCTCCTTTCCAATGATCTTTTTCGTGAAAAAATTAGTCTTACGGTATGGATGAACAACCCATTTTATTTTGACCAGGCACTTTTGAGTCCCATTTGACCAAGGTCAACTCTTTAAACCTAGTGAGAATGTATTAATCTTCAAAGGGCTCTGAATACCTTTTTTAATCGTCCACCATGTGCATGAATCGGCCTTACGATTTGTACAAATGATCCGTTTTCTTTTGATAATCTCTTGTACAAAAGACCATTGGGCGCTTACGAGCCCCGTTTGACTATAGTTAACTCCTGAACCCAGTAGCATCCCAATGGATTCTTAAAGGGATCTCAATCCCTTACCAACGGTTCATCTTGTGCGTAATTTTGATTTATAGATTGCATTTTACGATCATTTTTTAAAAACATCTGCATGAGACTACCGAATGGCAAACCCATTTCCCTGCCTATCGGTAGTGTGTTAGAGGTTGCCTACCGATAGACATGTCAAGGACAATGCCTATCGAAACCCCCTTCACCTTATATAAGGGGAGCATGAGATCACATCGAAAGGCACCTCAGAAACATCCCTCTAAATGATCTCAACAATATTCTATCAAAGTGAGTGTGATTTCTATATTGAGACCTCTCCCCCACATTCCCTTTCAATACTTTACTTACCCAATTTGCCAAATTCCCTTCCCCCTCCTCCTTCCACTTCATCCATTTGAAAGAGAAGCCCTTCAATAATCAAGATCAACCTTAAATCTTCTCAAGAAGGTCCAAATCTTCCACTCTCTCTTTAAATTATCTTATTTTGGCATTAGTTATTTAATTCTTACTTTATCATTTCATCTTTGTTAGTTCACACCAATTAATATCCAACCCTTTTACCAGTAGTATTTCACATACTATATTTTCTATTAAAACAATAAAAACAAGAAAAAGAGTGTTTGACTACAAATTCCAAACGGGAATTTCTCACTACATCTTCTCCCACTAAAACATCCGTTTTCTACTCACACACGTATGATAAAGTCCCCGGATGTATTTATGGGATAAAATCCACCCCCATGTTGCATGTGAACTACGTGGACTTTGATGCCTTTTTAAGATACGTAGGCGTCTTGGGTAAAATTCGAGAGTTGAGTCCTCTTTTCCTTTATTTTTTGCAATATTTTCATTTACTATATTTGTGATTCATGCATGCATTTTGTCCAACATATACCATCATCTTTTGATAAACGATTGGTGACCCGACTAATGCATATATTATATTTTTAATTACTTATCTAGGAACATTCCTAAAGATGACCTCACTCTGCCTTTATTCATGATGCGAGTCGAGTGATTCCTCTTTCCATTTATATATACATGCACACACTTGGTGGAGTTATTAAGGAGAAGAATAACACATGCCCATGAGAGATAAAAAGGGTGTGATGTGTTCTTAACATCTTTCCATTCCGTAACTTAGCCCTCAAATCCTTGAACTAATTGGTTTCTCAAGCATCAGTATGTCTTTGATGCCGTTCTCTCGAGGCGGTAACATTTCTTTGGCTTGTTTTGTGAAAAATAGGCTGGCGACTCTGTCTCTATACATCAACCCACATTGATGACGATCAAAACGCCTCAAGGAAGGGCGTTCTCCCCTCCCCCTCACCGTGCGCGCAGTGACCAGGAGACGGGATGGCTACAGTGGCGACTCTTCTGGGGAATCTGTTTGTCATAAGACGACTAGACTCTATCCTTAATTGGGTGTTATCATTTTCCACATGTGTGTATGCACCTACCTGTATGTTCCATTTTTTCCTATATTACTTCTTATATATATCTACCTCATGTATATCAATTTTCACCTCATGCACTTGCAAATACCATCCACATACGCCTCGCACTACATACATTTGTACGTAGAACCACTTATATCCACATGTTTCACACACCACTTAGAATATCCATGCTTAGGTTTCACTAGTTCACACCTCCACTTATCGCACTTGTATATAGCCATGCTCACTTGCACATATCACATGCCACTTATAGTTAATCCATGCCTAAGCTCACTACCACAAACTCACTTGTATATATTCACATATCACTCACATATATCCATGCTTAGTGTGGTCTTCATACTACATGCTAGATTTACTTTTCATGATACTTGTACATTCGTCCGTATTAGTATAGTTCTTTCTTTTACTCATCATGCCAAATAAAAGACTCTCTCCAGAATATACTAATCAAGAATCATGCATTTTTTACACTACATCACCAAGAGCATGGCTATTGACCAAAAATTGTTCTCGTACTGGGGGTCACTTTGTGATGGGTGCTGGTCCGGCAGCACATAGCTAGCCTAAGTATTATGAATTTCACCTTCCATTGGCCTAGTACCTTCGAGTATATCGAACGGTTTCCCTCGCATCATACCACTTGACCGAACTCATGACGGGAGATATATAACATGGATCTCGTTCATATACGTCGAGTATATCAAATTCTCTCTCACACATACTGTCCCCATGAAGTATAGAGTGAGGCAATTCATGCACACTCAGGTATATTAAATGGCTTGTCCACACGTACCGATTTCCCTCAAAAGAGAAAAAGAATATCATGTAAGTCATGCAAAAGGAGAGAACCCTTCTAGTAACCCAATAACTTAAGAAACCTCATGTAGGCATCAGACCTAGGGTAGTCATATTTAGTTCGCCGATTGCTACACGAAACTCTGCCGAAATGCTAGGTCAACATGTTACCCAAATTTTTGCGCTAATTTTTTGTTTTTCATAACAGGACCCTATCCATGAGCTTGGAAACAAGTCAAACCATATCTTACCTATTTTTCAAACCTAATTTTCCCAGGCTCGGCGTGACACCTCATTTATTTAAATAACGGGTGGTCAACCCTCTACTAAAATAAAATATGGCCCATTCTTAGCATCACTGTCGAATTCAATAAATTACTAACCACCTTTTATTAAACTAAGTCGTGTGTCAATTTTAACCTTATTTAGTGTGACACAACAATATAATAATCAACCATAATTATCTACACAAAATACAATAAAATTCACAACTACAAAGAGATCAACGCTATAAATTTATTACATGCTAACTTGTTCTGATTGAATCATCAGAATAAATCTCCAAACAGTAATACACATAATGAAGTAAACATGAACTGGAATAAAATGACTATCTTAGGAAACATGACTGAATAGGAAAAGAGTTCTGAACTAGAATATAGAAATAGAAGTGACTAAACAAAACTCTGCAACATCCACAACTGTCATAGCTCTTGTACCTGGGAATGATCACACCCAGCGTCCCCGTGGCTGAAAACCTAAAAGGTTTTGAAAATATATTTTGACACGGGTCAGAGCCCAAAATCATTTGAAAATATTTTACGAGTAATTAAAATGCATAAATAAATGTATATATATTTACTCATATTTAAATTGGTACCAAACTCTCTCATGAGACATTACTCATCTCTCATCAAAAGTGAGCACCAAACGCATGCATTTTAATTACCTAGTTATGCTACCCGCCTAACTAGTTCCCATGTATCCTTAAATTTCATATGCTATTACCATCATGCGTAATCGATTTATTTAGCTTTCACATTCGCTAATCATTATAATTCTCAATTATAACTTATTAAACCATTTTTAATAACTTCCATTAGTTATTATTTCAATATTCACATAAATCATTCCCTATAACTTTTACGAGTTATTAAATCATTATTCTCACTTAATGTTTAAGCCGTGTATACTTCTTCACATTAATATATATAATGTTCATATCATCTCATGCCCGTATATATTTTCTGCACACATATACGTATTCATTATCACATCATGCATAAATATACACAACTCATTATATATGTATAACCTCCGTCCGTAATAACAATAATAACTTCTTTGGATGTGGGTCTCTAATGCTATCATTATATAGGGAATAATCTCATCACCCTGGCTACCGCATCGTGATCTCACATCGAACTACGATAGAAATTACCAGACAACGTTGGAGGCGGTTATAAGTTCCTCGATTAGTGAGCAATAACCATACCCATAATTACTTCACCTCGGACTCAACCTTAACAGGGAAATGCGTGGCGATTATGACATGTGAATAATATTAACCCTGCATTCACTATCTAGGAAAGATCTCACACTCATGCCACCACCGATGATAGACCTTCGAGGGGTATGTTATATTATCCATATCATTATATCTTTCACACTGATATAATATCTATATATAAAATTTTCACACATGTATATATATTCAAAAATAATTTATTTAATTATGCGCATAACAAATGGAAGAAAAATGCATTATCACTCAATTCTCTATTTCATACTAAATTAATTAATTGATTATTCACTTAAATAATTAACAACTCTGGACATGTGTTTACATCACTCATCCCGTATCCCAATTCTTTCATTTTCCATCTCAATTACTCACATTTAACTAATTTCCTCAAATATTTTAATTTCACACTCCAACTAAAAGTCCCCTTTTAACCCAAGGTCCGCATACCAACTTAATTGAATTTCCAGAAATATAAAATATCAAATTTGGGTTTTATCATTCCTTTAATTATTTAATCCGTTCCTAATAAAATGACCCCAAATATGAAAATTCCAGAATTCCGAACCGGTTTGATCTCAAAGCAAACTAGTTCTACTTTTCAAAAATCTGAACCAATTTGGTAAAAAAGCGAACCGGTTTGCTTTTTCAGTCAACGAACCTCATACCTATTTTCTTCCCCTATTCACTCCCAATGATTCTCAACACAATATCATATACTAATCAATTCATTAAGAGTAGAAGGGACATTTTGAAGATGATTCTAACATCTCGTAATCACATTAATTTAAAATATTAATCATCAATTCATAGAATTCAAAACTAGAGTCTAGAATTTCATCATTCTAATAATTATATCACATATTCATATCCATATCCCATTATACATATCATCCTCAAATTTTATAATTTCCAATCCACCTTAATTCTTTAAAATTTATAATCTATATCATTTTCCAAACATAAATCATTTCCCAAAATATGAATTATTTCCCAAAATCCTATAGTTTATATATGTGAAAACATCTCCAAAAATATCATTTCCCAACTATAATATAACTAAAATTGTATATACAAATTAAAGAGCAAGTTAATTACGTGCCTTATGATTCGTAGAGTCTGATTTGATGAAGATGTTGTTTAATCCTTCAAGAATTCCCCTCCACTTCTACAATTGTAGAGTGTTCTTGCAAAATTCTTCAATTTCTCCCTTAAGACTCTTGAATTTTATTTCCAATTCTTTTCACTATCTCTCTAACTTTTTGAATAACTCTCCCCAACCTTTGGGTTGGTGAAATGACTCTACCCTAAATCCAAACCTTTCATTTTATAAGTGTAATCCCCTTTATCGCTATTTACTTTCCATTAAGGAATCCAAAAGTAATCTAAATTAGTCCCGATTAATCTAAAAAGTTCCCAAGCCCAATTACAACCCCGAGTACTCAATTTTAACTATTTTGACCCATTCTGAATCAACCGTTCACTCGAAATCATCACCCGAGTCAGTTAATAATATTTTCTCATCTCAACCTATTTTAATTTAATCACACATTACCCGGGTCAGATATTATTAAATTGCATCGCGTTTACTCACTTATGACTTAATTCAATTTTATTTACTGTAGCACACTAGTAAATACATAATCACATAAATATTAATTCATTCCACTCTAAATTGATATTTATTTAATTTCCCATTAAGTCGTAACTTAAATTCTGTGCCATACGCATAATTTAAATATACAATTAAATATATCTATATAAAACGTGCATAATTTAAATATGCAATTGAATATATTTATATAAAACTATGGCGTACTACATACTTCCTCCATTGAAAAGGAATTTCGTCCCCAAAATTTGGGTAAGACTAGTACTAAAATCTTTGAATCCTTACACACATGGCATTCAAAAGTACCCATAATAAACTTATCATAAATATTTTGATGTCTCCACTATTCACCCAGTAGTAGTATAATCCTTAACTAAAGCTCGACTTTGTACGAACCTCTATTAACGACAAGTCTATTCCAATCATTTCTAACTATTATATTCTATCATTCGTTAGGTCTTACATATACAATGATATGCAAAACTATCATAAATCTGCTAACAACGCTCCAATAAGACCAGCTTATGCTCCACTAGCTCTATCATCTCAATGTTAGAAAGGCCCCATATCCCTAGGTGCCAAATTCCTGTCTTATCCAAATCACATAACCCCCTTCATGGGAGACATCCACGATAATTTTTGACCACTCACATCAGTCTTTAACTCTTTGGTATGCGATGACGTAACTCTTATGACCTTATGGAACTATAAGGCAATAACTCTGATCATCTAAATCCCTATCGATCGACTCTAAATCACGCTCAACCCACATAACTTATTATTTCCCCACCCTTAACCAACCATAAGGCGGACGACAAGGCCTCCAGCCTCAAGCCTCAAAAAGAATATTTTTAATAATAGCTGGTACGAGTCATTACACGCAACTCTACCAATGGTAATTTCTCCTCCCAATTACCTTAAAGTCTAGAATGCGCATCTCTCGCATCCTTCGACATCCTAGTCACTTTTCCCAATTTCTCCTCGATCCACATGTAATATGTTTTATTCAAAATTCACTTCGCCTCCACCGCCTCATGATGCTCCCAATCGGAGGTGGAGCTTAAAGATCGAATCCTTATTCATAACAACTGGTGGGAGACATCTTC
This sequence comes from Sambucus nigra, assembly GCA_949130495.1. Classification (NCBI taxonomy): domain Eukaryota; kingdom Viridiplantae; phylum Streptophyta; class Magnoliopsida; order Dipsacales; family Adoxaceae; genus Sambucus; species Sambucus nigra. Next base: position 248,017,076 of record OX422210.1, read on the forward strand.
TGCTGATTCATTTCCTCTCTTGAATTAAATGTTGGGTACGCTACCTCACAATGTAACTCAGCCACATTAGCAATAATTATTCCGCCTCAGTGAACTAATCCCACAACCCAAAGGTAATATTGATCCATTCACAATGTTGGTAACCCAATTATGAACCGCATTAGACCGTTTATCCATTCTATCACTGGATTCACCAATTATTAAAAAAAATTGGTGGATTGCCTCGGACCCTTCTTTTCCCATTGACGGTGGTGAACCTCGATACAACTTCACTATGTCTCACTCCACATCGATACACAAGATCAATATCCAACGTCACGTGGTACATCTTACTCCCTTTCATAGGGTACTTTAAAATTATGACCCATGTGTTTGCTCCAAGCTGCGTATTTTATGGGTCCTCATCGCCTATAAAATCAACATCCTACTATGAGCAGGCCACCCTCAGCATTTGAAGGGGTAAGACTCTGCAGACTCTCTGAACTTTTAGATCCTCCCTTGTCTAGAGAGATCCCTCAATTAGGTCTCCACAGTCATTCAACCCATCTCGGGGTGATGGATCGCCTTATTCTATACATATATCTTGACTTTTTCCTTCCTCAATTCAAAGTTTAGTCCTTTTTTCCCTTCAAATTCTAATTCTACTACCCATAGGCACACGGTTTGACACATTTATTCCTTGTCCTTATCTCAGAATATACATAAAATCAAACTAACCACGGTACCCATACAACCTATATGTCATGCATATTTGCACAATTCATTACTCTTAATTTGCGTCTTCCTTGGATATGGATTTGGAATGTCGTTGCAGACAAACTTCGAGTATAAAAAATTCCAGAAATCACCTACAAAACTTGCTAAAAATTTAGTATCGTGGTAAATTCGGGTATCAATTCAATATTAGGTCTTGAAACAGTTATCGTGAAAACTTGCAACTTCAGTTTTTATAAAAATAATCTTTTTGTGTTTTTAATTTTTTAATTTTTTTATAATTAAAAACAACTTCGAGGGAGGAAACGAAAATTTATGCAATTAACTGACTATTGAAAATTAAAAAGTAATCTAGTTTAAGAATTTATGAGAAGAAACAAGAGGTGTGATTACACCTCATAGTTAAATTAATTTAATGTCCCGATTATTCTATTGAATAGTTTGAAATAATATTGAATTTAAAACTTAACTCTCTTTACAATCCTAAATTCAATTTTATCCTTTTTAGCAATTAAATCAGGAATGGTCACTACATATAAAAAATATGATTTATACTTGTTTTTATGCATTATCCACTAAGATCAATTCATAATAATTTGTACGGATCTTTGAATTGCACACAAAGAATTAATAATTGAATTCAAGAATAGGACCTATCTCTAAGTCAAATAAAAAAATCAAATATTAATTTTCAACATTAATTTATCAACTCTCGTTAAATAAATTAATGTGTGATCTTTCCCAATTTAATTAGCCTAGAACACATCAATAAATAATCGCTTTATTAAATAAATCAACATATGCATTTCATCCCACCCCTTGAATGGGTTGTTTAGCTAGACATAATTAAAATTTCACCATGAACACAATTAACAAATAAGAAACTAAAGATAAAAAGAAAGAAATACGATACACAATAATTTTTTGTGTCAACTGTGTGCATGAACACGCATCCCAAACTTGTCACAAAAATTCGACTAGATTACAAAACTAAAAGCCAAAACTGAACCTACAATTTTTTTTAAACCTAAACTATGTTTTTTTTCTTTTTTTTTCTGACTATTTTTTGTACCCTCTACAGTCTTTTTTTTCTTTTTTCGATCTCTCGTCTTCTTTTCTCTGTGCAGAGTCTTCCCTTCTAAAGTGGCTTCCATCTCCTTTTTTGAGTCCCACGATTTGATTTTAGAGGAGATATTGGTGGGATTTTGTTGTTGGCTAAAGATTGACTATGTGGGTTTCGTTTTGTTTCGATTTTTTTTGAGATATGGTTGGGTTTAATGCAAATGGGTATCTGGATTTTTAGGCTTGTTGGGTCGCAATTTCGCAGACAGAACCCGTGTTGGGTTCGGGTTTGCAGTGGTGTATGTCGGGTTGAAATCGGATTCGGCCAGGTTGGGTTTTGAGTCTAGTATAGGTCGAGTCATGGACGGTTTCGAGTTTGGGGATCGAGCAAGGGCAGCTCGGTTTGGATCAGAGTAGGTCGGCATCTATGGTTGTGGTAGAAGGTTTGGTTCAAGGTGGTTCAATGGTTAAATGAGGTTTTTGTTGTTGGATCTTTTGGTTATGGAGGAGAGAGAATGTTGGATAGTGGGTTGGAGAAGAAGATGGGAGTGGGGATGATTAAGTGTGGTGAGGTGTAGGGAGGTAGTGGTGTGAGTCTTAGGGGTTGTTTGGGGTATGTGTTAGGTGTAAGCTTATGTGGGTGTTTGTGTTTTGTAATTTGGACACCTAAAAATAAAATAACCTAACTAACTAATAAAATAAAACTAACAAACTAAAAAACATTAAAATCAACTAAATAATAAAATCCTAATCTATATAAAAAAACTCAAATAATAAAAATAAAAATAAAAACTAAGAATCTAAAAATAAAATAAAAGTAAAACTAAAGACCTAAAAAAATAAAATATAATAAAACTAAAAATAACTTCGTAAAACTAATCCTAATAAAATAAAATAAAATAAAGATAAAGATAAAACTTAAAAAATAATGAAAATCGAAATCAAAATAAAGAAATATAAAACTTAGAAAATAAATCCTAATAAATTCTAAATAAATCTAAAATGATTCCTAAAAATAAAAGTGACACAAACTAAAAATCTAAGAAAAATCTAAAAAGCATAAACTAAACACACAGGCTTCGGGTAGGTTTAAGGATAGGGATATGATTTGGGATATTGGAACTTATCGGGGTAAGCTCAATGGGACTTCGAACTTCACGACCACTTAGAATTTCTTCAATTAACGCTTTTGACCTCTATTGAGTCGCAATTGACTTGATTTAGCATTATTTGATGTTGCGACTACTAATTGACCTGGAAAATAATAAAATACGACATTAGTCCAATTTTAATTAAAACGAGTGACTAAAATGCATCTATTCGGGGTATAAAATCGACACTTTTGGGTCCTTATCACATCACCCCCAAATAGAACATTGCTAGTCCTTAAGCAAAAACATAGAGAAATCAGAGATAAATAACCAAAAGTGTGCCACTTTCGTAGGCATTGACGATTGCACTTAGCATGTGCAATAAGCCGTTAAACTTATAGGTTGCCCTACAGGATGAGTGGTGTCTCGTGAGGGTTTGCAGTGAACATATCCACAAAATTCAAAAACTTATTTAAATGCAGTATCTGAGTAGATGATGAAACATTATACAACCCAACTTTAAAAGGACATTAAGGAACACTGTATTCAACTATCAAAATAAGATATAAAATTACTTAATACCAAAAAGCGTAATCCTTCCTAAAACTCAACGTGTGGTAGTGTGAAACAATCTTAAGTATCATTAGAGTAATTCTTAGATCGCCTTTATTGAGTCACAGTTTTGACTTCAATTCTCACTGGATATATCTCTTTGAATTGAACTCTCTGAGAATTGGGTAATTGTGTCTCTCTAGTGTGTGAGACGGTGAGTAAATATAAGCAAGTTCAAACATCTCGCACACTTTATAGAAAATGACGGATGCATGAAAGAATCTGATACCATGAAGGAATGATAATCACTATGTCGAGAATGTCGAGTTATTCATCATATAATCTTCTCGTTTGCCTGAACATTTTATCAAAGGTGAAAATGGGGTTTATGTAAGGTATGAAGGGATAATGAAATGAAGAAGATGAATGATAGGGTTTTTGAGAAGAGTGTGACATACTTTGAATAACTATTGTCTTCATCATTTGAATTTATGATCGCATGCTTTCGTTTTCTTCTTTTCTATTTTTTTTGCTTCTTTTTCTACTTTGTTTTTCTTATTGCGATGCATTTTTTCTTTTCATGTCGAAAATGAAGACAATTTACATTGATAATTTCAAACACTCTTTTTCTCAAAAACTGATGGTAATGATGGGAAAATGATGCGTGGATGGTATCTGGGATATATATGGATAAGGAAAGTGTGGAATGATAATAGGTGGAGTGAAGGGTAAAAATGGTACATGTATAGTAAAAAAATGGTTTAGTGCTCGGGACAAAATACAAGACACATGCTTATTACAACTCGAAAGTCATGTCATTCTTAATGATTTAGAAAAATTTGAAAAATAATGAGACCATGCAACGACTAAATGTAGTACCCAAAGATGCTTGAGTCAACTCGTGACTCTGAGATATGTAAAACCCCTCAAAAAGGTGAATAACTCAAATCTCACAGGTTTAAGTCGCAACTAGTGATCTTTTAAAGCTCTCTTGAGAATATAATTACTCTTTAACTTTTGATTGTAAAAGTGATTGTGCAAATTGTTGAGTTTAGGAACTCATAGTGCAAGTACGCTTTAAGAGGTATTATTTAATTTTATGATAACAGTGTAATTTGAGGGTCGAACACGGGTATTCCGAGATTCTAAAAGAGGGATGATAGACAAATCATAACATAAATTTTTTTTGTAACTGCAAAACAAGTTTAAAATCACTTGTTTCTGAAAATTATTCAAAAGAGGCACGATTTTGATAAATTTCCCACCCCCAAAAAAAGAGAACATCGTCCTCGATGTTTAAAACTATATAAAAATAAAAGCACAAGGGAGGAAAGTTATTTCCATAATGAACCATTTATGAAATTGTACCGCATGGTGTGGAGAGAAAACCTAAAGAACGAATGCTACACAAAAATCTGGACAAGTCTATAAAGCATGTGAAAATCATTGGGTGGTGTAAAATACCACCCTCAAATAGGATAAGACTCATACTCAGAAACAATGAACAATGGGTTGCCTCCCGGTAGCGTTAAGGTTAACGTCTTCAGCCAGATCGAACCGTTCTTACCCTAAAGATAAGATCTATGAAAGTGCGGGTAGCAGAAAATATGGGTGATGAAAATCACTCCCAAACAAGACTTAAGTATTAGTCTTGTTGGATAAAGGCAAAAATGGGTCAATGCACTAGTATGGAAAAGTGCATCACTCGATGCAGATCATCAGTGGACCATGGGTGGGTAGACCATTTGATTACTCTTAATTTGTGTCTTCCTTGGATATGGATTTGGAATGTCATTCTAGACAAACTTCGAGTATAAAAAATTCCTGAAATCACCTACAAAACTTGTTAAAAATTTAGTATCGTGGTAAATTCGGGTATCAATCCAATTTTAAGTGTTAAAATAGTTATCGTGAAAACTTACAACTTTGATTTTTATAAAAATAATATTTTTGTGTTTTTAATTTTTTTTTTAAATTTTTATTTTTTTATAATTAAAAAAAATTCAAGGGAGGAAACGAAAATTCATGCAATTAACTGACTACGAAAAATTAAAAAGTAATCTAGTTTAAGAATTTATGAGAAGAAACAAGAGGTGGGATTACACCGCATAGGTAAATTAATTTATTGCCCTCACTATTCAATTGAATAGTTCAAAATAATATTGAATTTAAAACTTAACTCTCGTTAGCAGTTAAATCAAGAATGGTTACTACATATAAAAAATATGATTCATACTTATTTTTATGCATTATCCGCTAAGATCAATTCATAAAAAATTGTACGGCACAAAGAATTAATAATTGAATTCAAGAATAGGACCTATCTCTAAGTCAAATCCAAAAATCATTTATTAATTTTCAATATTAATTTATTAACTCTCATTAAATAAATTAATGTGTGACGTTTCCCAATTTAATTAGCCAAGAACACATCAATGAGTAATCACTTTATTAAGTAACTCAACATATGCGTTTCATCCCCCCCTTGAATGAGGTGTTTAGCCAGACATAATTAAAATTTCAGCACAAACACAATTAACAAACAAGAAACTAAAGAGAAAGAAATACGATACGCAATAATTTTCTGTGTCAACTGTGTACATGACCACGCGTCCCAAACTTGTCACAAAAATTCGACTGGATTACAAAACTAAAAGCGAAAACTGAACCTAAATTTTTTTCTCACCCTAAACTATATTTTTTTCTTTTTTTTTTCTGACTATTTTTTATACCCTCTGCAGTCTCTTTTTTCTTTTTTCTGTCTCTCTCCTTCTTCTCTCTGTGCAGAATCTTCCCGTTTAAAGTGGCTTCCATCTCCTTTTTTAGAGTCCCGCGATTTGATTTTAGAGGAGATATTGGTGGGATTTTGTTGTTGGCTAAGGATTGACTATGTGGGTTCCGTTTTGTTTCGATTTTTTTTGGAGATATGGTTGGGTTTAATGCAAATCGGTCTCCGAGTTTTTAGGCTTGTTAGGTCGCGGTTTGGCATACAGAACCCGTGTTGGGTTCGAGTTTGCAGTGGTGTGTGTCGGGTTGGAATCGGGTTCAAGCAGGTTGGGTTTTGAGTCTTGTATGGGTCGAGTCATGGACGGTTTCGGGTTTGGGGATCGAGCAGGGCCATCTGGGTTTGGATCGAAGTGGGTCGGCAACTATGGTTGTGGTTGAAGGTTTGGTTCAATGGTGAAAGGAGGTTTTTGTTATTGAATCTTTTGGTTATGGAGGAGAGAGAGTATTGGATAGTGGGTTGGAGAAGAAGATTGGAGTGGGGATGATTGAGTGTGGTGAGGTGTAGGGAGGTAGTGGTGTGAGTCTCAGGGGTTGTTTGGGGTATGTGTTAGGTGTAGGCTTATGTGGGTGTGTATGTTTTGTAATTTGGACACCTAAAAATAAAATAACCTAAGTAACTAAAAAAATAAAACTAACAAACTAATTTTTTTTAAATCAACTAAATAATAATATCCCAATCTGTATAAAAAAGCTCAAATAATAAAAATAAAAATAAAAACTAAGAATCTAAAAATCAAATAAAAGTAAAAACTAAAGACGTAAAAAAATAAAATCTAATAAAACTAAAAATAACTTCCTAAAAACTAATCCTAATAAAATAAAATAAAATAATGATTAAACTTAAAAACTAATAAAAATTAAAACCGAAATAAAGAAATATAAAACTTAGAAAATAAATCCTAGAAAATTCTAAATAAATCTAAAATAATTCCTAAAAATAAAAATTACACAAACTAAAAACCTAAGAAAAATCTAAAAATCATAAATTAAACACACGGTCTTCGGGGTAGGTTTAGGGATAAGGATAGGGTTTGGGATTTCAGAGCTCATCGGGGCAAGCTCAATGGGACTTCTGACTTCATAGCCGCTTAGAATTTCTTCAATTAACGCTTTTGACCGCTATTGAGCCACAATTGACTTGATTTAGCATTATTTGATGCTGCGACTGCTGATTGTCCTAAAAAATAATAAAATACGACATAAGTCTAATTTTAATTAAAATGAGTGACTAAAATGCATCTATTCGGGGTATGAACAAGTCACTTTTGGGTTCTTATCACAAACATCATAGACCGAACATTTTTATCTGAAGTTCGGTCCCACATGCTCGACGTGGCTATATCGTAAGGGTATTCATGATCACCCCACTAATCGCTATTTAGTTATCCTCAAGATTGTCCCACCCATCGAGTGGTGGTGTAAAAATTTCCCATTGTTTCTTAGACAACACTACTTGGCCCCACTGGCATTATATCATATAATAGCTCTCAACTGAAATTATTTTTTGTACACATATAATGATCACCGTTCAAACCCGATACTATAACATCCCAAACTGTCTCGAAACTTTTGACATTTAATAAGGTTAATGTATGGAACATTTTAGAATTGAAATTCAACCAAGGAATTTTCCAAATACCCTATCACCTCGCATTATCAGTTATCGAGATCTTTTGACCCAAAATACATTAATGGAATTCCTAAAATCCAATCCTCAGATGTATACGTTTGATCCTCCACTCCCACATCTCTAAAGGAGACATGTAACACAACACTTGCATTATCAATAAGTCTCTAGCTCTAAATAAATAACAAGCTAAATCTCTTCGCTAGACACCTGATATCCCCTAATCACATCAGGATAGTCCTTACGCATCGAAATCGAATATAATGAGACAAAAATATTATTTGAAGTTCCCATTTCAATATTATATATACACAACTCGACCCTTTTCAGGTAAAATATTGCAAAAACAACACATACTGCCTTGGAACAGTGAACATGATAACCTTATGATGACAGTCAACCATCACTCACCATTGCTAACTAGTCCATAAACAAGATAACTTCATACCCGCGTAGTATCTCTCTAAAATGAGCAAATCTCCAAAAATATATCCTCCCAGTGTCCACACCCACTCCCCTGCAGATGGAACCAAAGAGAATCCTGCAACCCAATGGTAAATATATACACTCAATAGTGATACTAACGATATATCTACTAAGCCCGTTTCATGCACAAATCTAGTGTTAACCCAAATAATTTGATACACTCGTATCACATTGAACCTATATCATCTGCCCATGGATAAAATTTTATAATTCCAATTACCAATGTCTCTGACTGTTTAAATGGTTCTTATATGTAACACTCTCGTCTGAACTCTCCCAAAAATTGATGTGACTTTTGTCCCTGCTGGGCACTCAAATCCTATCCACTTAACCCTCCGTGGATAAGTTTGACTCATGTGGTCCTAATTTCCACGTATAAAACATTTCCTCACCTAATCCTCCCATCCCTGGCTCTACTGGCCATATTAAGGTTTCATTATCTCTGGAATTGTAGCCTAGGCCCGATGCTACTCTCATTGTTCTGGCTCCGATGAACCTATGGAACACATTACTAGCGTTAATGACCTTTCCTAAATCCACAGTCACTTGGTCGGTATTTCCTTGATTTAATGGGTCTCCCCAATAAGTAATTATTTAGTAGTGTTCCATAACACCGATACATCCAGTGTTACTCTGCTAGCTAGACTTTCCCACGCTCTTAGCTCCCTTCACATAGAAGGGTAAAAGTATGGCATTGACGATAACGTCACCAGTCATTTAAGATGGATTTATATAAATACTAGCATATCCTACTCATGAGTTCACCATCAAACTTAAGGATCCTATTCTCCTCCATATCCAACTTGTCGTGTACGAAATTTGCTAAACATGCATAATCTTCATCATACTTGGCCAATGTCTAACCTTTTTGTAATCAATAAAAAAAATTTCCTGACATCTCTATTCGAATAGCAGATGAAAGTATTTGTGGTCAAACTGCACCCAAACTCCTCAATACTTTCAAGTATATTTGTTCTTAGATATGGTGACTAACTCCCATCACTACAACACTGCTCCTATGAGCCTAAAAATGGCCCAAAATTTAATCGTGAGTGTCACAACACTCCACCATACGTAAATGCTTTTGGATATTCTTCTTCCATTAGATAGATAATACACGTCCGCAATTTCCTCGAACCATTTCGAATAACCCTTCTCAAAAGTTCTCTGACTCTCTCTCATACTGATTGCACTAGGTGAGTCTGAATTGGTGCCACCATCTCTTGTGTAAATACTTAGAGAAACTATTATGATCTAACAACCATCATACCATCCGCCTGAGCAATAATAATGGTGACTTCAACCGCAACAACCATTTCCAGAATAGTCTGCGGCTCCGGCTGAGCCTCTCCTCTAGTAGTCTTCCTAACGGCCCTCGCCGGTCATCCTTATCCTATTCGGCTTTTGGAATGTAACCGAACTCATATAGGATTAAATTCCATTATACATAATAGTAGGAGAACCTACATTGCAATATGAATCAACATTCCTAAGCATAGGGATCTACATCAAAGAACGCTCCGGTAGAAAACGTAATAAGTCTGTATAGATCCTAAAGACTCTAGAACTTCTGATACCATATGTGACACCCTGCTTATTAAAATAATGGGTGGCCAACCCTCTGCTAAAATAAAACTGGAATATCATTAGCTCATCCTTAACATCAATTTTGAATTCAATTAATTACTAATAATCTATTATTAAATTCAGTCATGTGTCAATTTTAATCTTGTTTAACGTGACACAACAATATAATAATCTACCACAATTATCTGCACAACATATAATAAAGTCCACAACAACAAATAGATCAACACTGTAAATTTAATATATACTAAACTGTTCTGATTAAATCATCAAAATAAATCTCCATACAGTAATACTCAGAAGGAAGTATACATAAACCGGAATAGACTGACTGTCTTAGGCAACATGCCTGAATAGGAAAAGAGTCCCAAACTAGAATATAAAAACATATGCGGCTAAACAAAACTCTACAACATCTACAGCTATCGCAACTCCAATACTTGGGAATGATCACTCATGGTACCCCTGTGGCTGAACACCTAAAAGGTTTTAAAAATATATTTTGACACGATCAGAACCCAAAACCATTTGAAAATATTTTGCAAGTAATTAAAATGTATAAATAAATGTATATCCATTTACTCATATTTAAATTTGTACCGTACTCTCTCATGAGACATTACTCACATCCACATCTAAAGTGCGCACCTAACATATGCATTTTTATTACCTAGTTATGCTACCTGCCTAACTAGTTGCCAAGTGTTCTTAAATTTCATATGCTATGTCCATTCCGCATAATTTATTTATTTAGCTTTCACATTCACTAATCATTATAATTCTCAATTTTAATTTATTTAACCATTTCCAATAACTACCACTCGTTATTATTTCTATACTAGCATGTAGCCTGCGCGATGCGTATGTGTATTATAATATTTGATAATAATATAGTGAAAAAACTAACTAAAATAAAGAATTAATTATAAAAAAATTCTGAGGCTGAGTAAAATTTAAATTGAACTATATAATACAACTGTTAAATTTATAACTAAATTTTACAAATGAAAATTATCCTATAAAATTTTGTTAAAATAATTTTTTTATCGCACAATACAAATAAAAAAATTGAAATTATCGACATTTTTGTAGAAAATCAGGAAAATTCAAAAAATAAAAATGTTACGAAAATTCTAGAAAAAAAATATTTAGATGATCTTCGTATTACTGAAAAATATTTAAAAGTTTGGAAATTAGTAATAGAACATTTAAAAAATCTTGAAATTATTGAAAAACAGTTAATAAATTTTGTAATTATAGTAAACCGTTAAAAATAACATAAATTTCATCACATTAATTATAGAAAGAGTAATAACCTTGAAACTTTAAAAATTAAAAATTAACCATAGTTTTGAAAATTTAAAATATCGAGAGATTAAAAAATTGAAACAAACTTTCAAAAATATCTTCAAAAATTTCAAAAGAAATATGGCATAATTTGAATTTTGTATGATTCAACCTTGACCAAAATTTTAAAGAGTTTTAACCTAAATGTTTTTTATCTTTTATGATAAAAATGATTATATATTTAGCAAAAAATTATAAATTCAAATATGAATCAAACTTTAACCCCCAAAACTTTATTACCACCCTCAAACTTTATCCCCAAATCACAAAACTAATTGTGATGAAACATGCTCATTTCATCCATACGAATCCAACCAGAGAAGTTGCCAATAAAACACCAATCTCATGTTAAAACCCACTCTACACCCAAGTGAAGCACCAAAACATCCTTTTTGTATGTGTCTGAATAAATTAAAATACCAAACTAAGAGCCCTGTAAAATGTGAGTCCTTGGGCATCATCCAATAATAATGAAGGTAGATCATTATGTAGCACAACAAAATGATTTTGTTTTGCCTTTCTCACTCAAAACTAAAACAAACTGATTCATAAATACATAAAGAATAATATTTCATGATTATCAATATCATACAAAAATTACAATTTCTTTTAGTCAAACATTGGGATATAGATATATTTTAGTGAAGATAAAAATCTCATGCATCATTTTTTTTAGTGAGAAAATGTAAAGCTTATTATAAAAAGTCAAATTACACCCAAAACTTAAGGTGCAAACTCAAAATATCTTTAAATAAAAAAATGAGAGATATTCGAGAACCGTTGGATCCATGCTTGTTGAGGCGGTACACTTTTAACCATTGGTCATAAGGAAAACTAAACCCACTGGCTTATTTCCTACATCACCATCTCCATCAGTTGTCACCCCAATTGACGTTGTAAATGAACTCCTCAGCCATCTACCACCGTCAGTTCCGCAATGGCCTCCTACGCCCCAAAGCCACCCCATCACCTTTCAGCGTATGGATGTCCCTCCCCGAAGACGATCTGTGACAATAGTGGGTGTCTCCGGCGCTATGGGCCAAGAATTTATTTTAGTCCTCTCAAACCGAAACTTCTCATACCCATCCATCTGAATGTTGTCCAGTAAATGCTCCACCGACAAACACTTTACATTCGAAGACAAAGAATACGTGGTGGAAGAGCTCACAACTGATAGCTTTAATGGAGTGGACATTGTCCTCTTCAGCGCAGGTGGGTCCATTAGTAAATAGTTTGGGCCTATTAGTAAATAGTTTTTCGACCCATCATTTGAGGTATGTTCATTTACTTGAGGTTTGTTCATTTTCTTAAGAAGAGATACAACATATTAGACATTTGTTCTTAAAAATCTGGGAGGGTCGAAAATGGAAGGATTATTAGAGGTGTAATAATATAGTTCAACATTTGGGTTTCCTCGTGGGCTATTGTAATTGTCAAAGTGTCTGTTCATTTTCTTAAGAAAGAAATACTTCACATTAGACATTTGTTCTTGAGAATCTGGAAGGGTCAGAGTAATAATATTAGGCAAAATTTGGGGTTCTTCGTAGGTTATTGAAATTGCCAAGGTGCATTAATTGTTATTAAATCTCTAATACTATTGTATTAGAGATATAATATAGATTCACATAAATCATTCCCAATAACTTTTACTAGTTATTAAATCATTATTCACACTTAATGTTTATGTCGTTTATACTTCTTCACATCAATATACACAATGTTGACATCATATCATGCCCGTGTATATTTTTTGCACACATATATACATATTCATTATCACATCATGCATACATATATATAACTCACTATATATTTATAACTTCCATCCATAATAACAATAATAAATTCCCTGGATGCGGATCTCTAATGCTATCATCATCTAGGGAATACTCTCATCATCCTGGCTACAACGTCGAGATGTCACACCGAACTATGATAGAAAATAACAAACGACGTGGGAGACGGTCATAAGTTTCCCGATTAGTGAGGAATAACCATACCCATAATTACCTCACCTTGGACTCAACCTTAACATGCACATTCATGACGATTATGTCCTGTGAATAATACTAACCTTGCATTCGCAATCTAGGGAAGATCACTCACTCGTGCAACCTTTGACGATAGCCCTTAGAGGGGTATGTTATATTATCCATATCATTATATCTTTAACATCGATATAATATCTATATATACAATTTTCAAACATGTATATATATACTAGAAAATAATTTATTTAACTATGCCTATCACAAATGGCCCAAAAATGCATTATCACCTAATGCTCCATTGTATACTCAATTAATTAATTATTAACATAATTAATTAATTCAATTGTTTTTCAATACCAATTCTGGACACGTGTCTACATCACTCAACCAGTATACTAATTCCCTCATTTTCCATCACAATTATTCAATTTCAATTATTTTCCTAAAATATTTTAATCCTATCCCAACTAAAAATCCCCTTTTAACCCAAGGTATGCATACCAACTTAATTGAATTTTTAGAAATATAATATATCAACTTTGAGTTTTCTCATCCCTTTAATTATTTAATCTGTCCCTAATAAAATATCCCCAAATCTTAAAATTCCATAATTCAAAACCTGTTTGATCTTAAAGCAAACTGGTTATACTTCCAAAATCGGAATCGGTTCGGTCTAAAAGCGACCCGGTTCATTTTTCCAGTCAGTTAACCACATCCACATCCCTGTTTTCTTCCCCAATTCAATCCCATTGATTCTCAACACAATATCATATACTAACCAATTCATTAAGAGTAGAAGGGACATTTCTAATTTGATTCTAACATCTCACAATCACATTAATTCAAAAGATTAATAATCAATTCATGGGATTCAAAACTTGAGTCGAAAATTTCATCATTCTAATAATTATATTACATATTCATCTCCATATCCCATTATCCATATCATCCTCAAATTTCAGAATTTCCAATCTAACTTAATTCTTTAAAATTTATAATCTATATCATTTTCCAAAATAAAAATTATTTCCCCAAATCCCATGGTTTATATATGTGAAAACATCTCCAAAAATATCATTTCCCAATTGTGATATGACTAAAATTGTACATGCAAATTAAAGAGCAAGTTAATTACTTGCCTTATGATTCGTAGAGTCTGATTTGATGAAGATATTTTTTAATACTTCAATAATTCCCCTCCACATCTCTAGCCGCGGAGTTTTTTTTGCAAAATTCTTCAATTTCTACCTTATACTCTTGAATTTTCTTCCCAATTCTTTTCACTGTCTCTCTAACTTTTTGAATAGCTCTCCTCATCATTTGGATTGGTGAAATGACTCTACCCTAAATCCAAACCTTTCATTTTATAAGTGTAATACCGTTTTTGGTTATTCACACGCCATTAAGGAGTTCAAAAGTCATCAAAATTAGTCCCGATTATTCTAAAGAGTTCTCTCGATCCAATTACAACCCTCGAGTACTTATTTTTTACTATTTCGACCCATTTCGGATCAACCGTGCACTTGAAATCATCACTCGAGTCACTTAACAATATTTTATCTTCTCAACCTATTTTAATTTAATCACTCATGTTCCGATTGAGATATTATTAAATTCCGTCGTGCTTACTTATTTACGACTTAATTCAATTTTATTTACTATGGCACACTAGTAAATACATAATCACATACATATTAATTCATTCCATTCTAAATGAATATTTATTTAATTTCCCATTAATTTGTAAATTAAATAATGTGCCACATGCATAAATTAAGTATACAATTAAATATATATGTATAAAAGGCGATATGTAATTGAATATATCTATATATAACTACGAGGTATTACACTCGGGTCTTGTCTGAAATTTCTTTTGTATTTAGGTAAACCTAAGACAAGTGAAAACATAAAAATAATCATGTTGAGACTCTTCTCTCCTTTTTCCTCCTCTTTCTAAAAAAAAAACGAAATACCAACAAATATTTTCTTGTCTGACATTTCTTTTGTATTTAGGTAATCCTAAGACAAGTGAAAACATAAAAATAATCATGTTGAGACTCTTCTCTCCTTTTTCCTCCTCTTTCTAAAAAAAAAACAAAATACCAACAAATATTTTCCTCCTTTTCATCAAAAATGTCAAAAATATTTTTCCTCCTTTTTACCAAAGTGTCAAAAACATCTTTCCTCTTTTTTCAAAAATACTAAAAGCAATCCTTTCTTCCCTCTTTCAAAAATAAATTTGAATCATTTTCCTTCTCAGGTCGATCGCATACCCGATTCTTGGTTTGGATCTCTATTGGCTTCAATCTTCTGTCAAACCGCCCCGAAGCTCCGCCATTTCCCCTGCTGTTTCATCCGAGTCTAGAATCTACCTTCACCAATACTTCATGGCAAATGAAAATTAAGCACTGAACATACAACCTGATTTGATGGCAGTCTTAGTCCAACTCAGTGTTAAGATTGACAATATTCAAACCGAGGTTCATGAGATGCAGCGAAATTGGGTCCAAATTCCCAAAGAACCCTAGGTTCTCTTTCCTCGAGCCATGGATCCACCTGATCCCGAGCCTATTTGAGTCCGAAAAGAATATCAGCATGCTCCACGTGCACCGCTTGCCAATGGGCCATTGCCAACTTAACTCCCCATGAAAACTTTTCCCAACTAGAGGCTAATTTGCCAGTACCCGTTGATCCCAAGGAGGAAGAACTGAACAAGGTCAAGGAGACCTCAAGCTATTATCGAAGAAGTTTAACCATGTTAAGATATTCGAGAACTACATGGACTAAACCCACATGTCTCCCGACCCCGAAGCAAGATTATCAGAGAAGTTTAAGATGCCAGCCATTGAGAACTTCTGTGGCAACGACCCCCAATTATTCACCTTTGGAGTTATCACTAAGCCATGACCCTTCTCAGCGCCTCTGAAGAGATAATTGCCCACATGTTTCAAAAGATTTTGGAAGACAACACCCTCCGATGGTTCCTATCCCTCGAAGAATCTAGAATCCACAGTTAGGAAGATGTCGCCCAAGAATTCGTGTCACAAGACAAGTACAACGAAGAACTAGAGGTTACACGCCGTGATCTAGATCTTTTAAAGCAAAACTCTAGAAAAACTGTAAGTAACTTCATAGAAAGGTGGAGGAAGAAAGATGCCACCATGACAAACCCACCCTCCGAAGAAGAACAAGTTAGCATAGTGAAGAAGAATTTCCTTCCCCATATCCAAGCGACTATGGGAGGTCATTATTATGAACACTTTTGAGCTCTCTGAGATGCGGGTATGGAAATTGGATAAAGTGTTACCATGGTAGAAATTGGGCCAAAGAAGATGAGCGATTAGTTCATTCCTAAAAATTAAGAGAATCCCGCTAATACTACAATTTCAATCATCAATAATATCTCACAACAAGCAACCTCTTGGGCACTAGAAAGTCACCCTAATCCCGTAAAAAAGGAATACATCGAGCTCCATGCTCTCTTATCCAAAGTCTATCAGTATTTGTTAAGCCAAAACCTCATCACACCCTTAGACCCTCGTCCCTTACCAAACCCACTTCCCAAGAACTTCAAGGCCAATGCCCATTATGATTTCCACTAGTCTGCCGGCCATACTAACGACTAGTGCATTCATCTTCAAAATGTAGTCCAAGGTTTAATTGATCGGGGTATCATCATCCCACCAGCCAATCCTAAACTCCACACCACTTCCAACCCATTTCCAACCCACACAAATGCCATCTTTTCTGAGAATGACCCAAAATTCGATTTATTTACCCAAATTATGCCCAACAAAGCACCCATACCCATAATTTCACCCAAACCAGTCAAGGTTTGCCCCTACTTTCACCTACACCCTATCTTCTTCATGGACCAAGATTTTTCACTCCTCATAAGGGCTTGTATTACAATCTACACCCGAGCCAAAGGGAGAGATATGGAGTTATCGACTATTTTAAACTAACTATTAGAGTTCGAGCTGAAAATACCCTCCAAAATGACCATCAACTGTTAGAAATTCAGTGGCTTATTCATCGAAGCCCATAAATGGGCACGAGAATTAGATAATTGGGTGGTACCCATTAATGAAGTTAGCTTATACGACATAATATAGATCATAGCATACATGTTTTGATAAACCAATGAGATTTGCAGCATTTCTATACTACTCACTACTTTAAAGATTCAAGGGCATTTGGTCTCTTCACTCTCGCACCTCCCCATTGAGTGGGAAGATTTGTATGAGGAATCCGTTGAGGTCGTGGAATGCGTTGATTTTTCTTGGAAAGAAGACATCATTGCCATCGGATAGGGGGATGAATTTGATATCTCAGATGATGAACTGAGTCAGGGAAAAGTCAGTCCAGTAGTCATCATGTGCATAATGAAATCTTTAGAAGATATATTAAGGGAAATCAGTAAAGTAGCCATTCTTCTATAAATAAATAAAGACACGGGGTTCTTATTCTTTTTTGCCTATATAAACCACATGACCAGATTAGGAAGACACTACCAAGATCTAAATCCTTAGTCATTAAGAACAGAAAAGGAAAGGGAGTTCTTAAAGAACTTCCCAAGCCAAAAATTATTATTGAAGAGAGAAAGATCCTCGGCCAACTCAAGAAGATTCAAGCATACATCACCTTGTGGGGACTCTTTATGTCTTCCTAATTACTCTAAAATTCTCTGATAAATCTTCTCACCTAGACCACGGTCCTTCCATCCACCACTCCAGAAGAAGTTGTAAACCTAGTTGGATCTTTAACCACCATTAGACTCCTTTCCTTCCCCGAAGAAGAAATTTCGAAGGTCGGTCCTAACTACAACTATGCGCTTAACATCTTTGTTGAAGTGATGGAAAAGATAGCGCTGTTCTCACTCATCGATAATGAATCCGCCCTTAATATTTTCCCATTAAGAACCATCTTCCACTTTGCTCCTACTTTTGCCACTTTGCATTCCTATGATAATACTCGTCGAGAGGTGATGGGATCCATAAAACTCATAATAGGAGTTGGCCCTATCAATCACATTACAGAGTTTCAAGTTATTAACATACCCGCATGCTTCAACCTGCTACTTGGTTGATCGTGGCCTAAGGGGTATCTTACTTCCCTCACCAGAAGTTAAAATTCCTTGACAAAGGGAAAGTCATTAACATTTTGGGGGATGGTGATGGTATAGAAAATGTGAGCACCATCAATATGCTACTAGAAATATATGATGGGACGAATGACATATTTATCTCTAGCTTTAGGGTCGATCCACCTCCCCTTTTAGTAGGGTATAATTTCAAAGACTGAGTCTATCCAGAGCACAACCCTCACGGCAATGTTAATGTGATATAAATGTTCAAGAACATGAGTTTCATGCCCGAGCTGGGAATGGGGCGACATCAACAAGGGATACTGGAGCCTGTATTCCTAAAAAAGGCCTTTCCCTTATGTGGCCTGGGTTATCATCCTTTACCAGAATAACTCAAAATGCTCCGCCAACCATGACTGAAAATGGGTTTAAAAGTTGGTAAGACTTTTTTGAAAGGATTCTCTAAATGGAAGATGCATTAAATAGGGTGAAGACTTCCCATTCTGTGGATATCCTGAACCATGGTACAACCTTGCGGATAAGAAGATGAAGCTGGGGATGGAGATCTTATTTTAAGATAATTACTCCTGGGCCGAAGATTGCCAGCAAAAAGTGCAACCTCCAACCAAAAAAGTCATCGTCATTGCCGCGGTCTTTGAGGAAGTGATTTTGAAGACTCGTTCAACGTACAAACACTGACGCTGACTCTTTGTATGATCCATTTAGACACTAACTGTCCTCTCTAATCAAGGTCGATGATGAGCCTTTTCTTAACTTGAATGCTATACAAGTACCACCTGCTGAGATAAAACCCAAACTTTACGTTTAACGTATCTCTATATCTATTGTTGTTCCTCTTTTTTTTATAATAATATAATCGAGACCTCTTTTGATGAGGTTCTTAATGCTATTTTTCTCGAAAGTGAAATAAACGAGGATTTTGAGTATCTTGTTGTGCCTTACATAAATTGTCTTAGTTTTAATTGAATTCTTGATGATAATGATTTTGCAAATGAACAATTCTTAATCAATTTTAATAAGGTTAATAATAGACAACATAATTATGTTCAAATTAATGAAGATGAAACTATTGTTATTAATCTCGATTCTAGTAGCAAACAACGCGAGATTAGGATAGGGTCCTCCCTTAACGATCATGAGCGCATGTAATTCGAAGAGATACTTAAGGAAATTATGGACGTCTTCGTCGTCCAACATTAAATCTAAAATAACTAATCACGAGATCTTAACTCTCCCAGAGTGAAAATTGATCGAACAGAAGCTACAAAAGCTCGACACTGAACGTCCACTCAAAGTTAAAGAAGAGGTAATCAAATAGTTAAATGTAGGTTTCATCCGGGTGATCTAATATCCCTCATGGTTGGCCAACATTGTACCCATCTTGAAATTAGGAGGGAAAGTCCGCATGTGCATCGACTATCACGATTTAAACAGAGCATCTTCGAAGAACATTTACCCAATTCCCAACATCGACATGATTATGGACAACACGTCCAGTCACGCCCTTATGTCATTCGTCGACGGATTAGTCGAATATAATCAGATCAAAATACACCCTGACCATCAATAGAAAACTACCTTCATCACTCCCTGAGGGAACTTTTGTTATACAGTTATGCCATTGAGGCTTAAGAATGCTACGACTACCTACCAAAGGTCTGCCACAACCATTTTTCATGATTTAATACACAAGGAGGTCAAAGTTTATGTAGATAACATGATTATTAAGTTTAAGACTCGGGAGTTTCATATTCTCACCCTCTGAAAGTTCTTCAGACGACTACAACGACTAAACCCATATAAATGCATTTTTGTTTTCACAAAAGGAAAGCTTTTGGAATTCATGGTCGGTGAAAAGGGAATCGAAGCAGACCCGGCCAAGATAAAAGCTACACCCAAACGTAGAAAGAAGTTTGGGGATTCTTGGGGAAAATCTAGTACATTATCCAGCTCATTAGCCAACTAAATTTTATTTCTGAACCCATATTTAAACTCCTCCGAAAGGATTCTACCAAAGTCTGGAATGTGGCCTGTGAGGAAGCCTTTGATATAATCAAGTAATACCTTACTTGACCTCTAGTACTTATGTCTTCATTGCCAGGTATCCCTCTACTTTTGTACTTGACCGTAACAAATACTATAGAACGGGATTTTCTAGCCCATTATATCAAATAATCTCCCAAGGAAAGGGCCATCTACTATGCCAGTCGAAAGTTGGTCGAGTACAAAGCCAACTACACTGCCTTGGAAAAAGCATGCATGGATCATTCAAAGTTATGAAACTACGTGATCTCTTTTCCCATCAGACTTATGTTTAGAATTGATCCTATCAAATACCTTCTTAATAAACTCGCCCTGTCTAGCCGAATGACTCGATGGTTGAAGCTACTAGCTGAGTTCGATATCATGTATATCACACAAAAAGCCATAAAAGGTAGAGCCATCTCCGATTACCTTGATAACTACCCTATGGAAGAGGTTGATGTTCGGGTCTATGAATTCTCTGGCAAAGATATTATCTGCACCTCTCAGGAGAACTTCCGATGGAAAATGTTCTTTGACAACACTGCCAAAAAAATATGATTTTGGGATACTCCTGATCGCCCTTGATAACTCTCACACTCCCATTTCCATCAAATTGGATTTTCCCTACACCAATAATATGATCGAATACGAGGCATGCCCTGTAAGCCTCAAAGTCTCCCTCAAGAAAGGTACTAAACATCTAGATGTGTACTAGGATTCTGCTATCATCATCGACGGGGTCCTTAAAAGATGGAAAGGCAAAGACGAAAAGCTCTTACCCTTCTATGCCCACTTAGAAGAGTTAGCCTCCCAGTTTTGAGATATCACCTTCCACTGCTTTCCCCTATAAAGAATAACTTAGCTGATGCTGTTGCTACCCTGGTCTCCATGGTCAACATGCTCGAGGGAATAATGATGGCCCATTTCCTAGTCCAAAAACAAACCATGCTAACCCACTACTACCACATTGAGCTCATCACATAGTAAGATTATGATATGGTTGGGTTTTTATACTACTTTGGCATATCCTTAAACACGATAGGTATCCCTCAGATGCCAATAAGAAATACTATACATCCCTCCATAATCTTGCTGTCTAGTACATCATCTATGATAAAGCAATGTTGAAGAGAAAATTTTATGGAACACATTTACACTGCATTGCATAGGCTCATATTAAAAAAATAATGCAGAAGATCCACATCGGGGAATGCGGACCCTATATGAGCAGTAATATACTTGCTAAGAAGATTTACCGTCAAAGGTATTATTTGACCACCATAGTTCAGGATTGCACCGCCTATGGGCGAAGATGGCTCAAATGCCAACAGTTCACCAATCTCCAGCACTTACCTCCTTAGGAATTGTACAACATTACTTCTTCCTAGCCGTTGTCCACTTGGGACATTGACAATATGGGGAAAGTCACACCCAAAGCTTCTAATGGGAATGGATTCATCTTAGTCGCCATTGATTACTTTACTAAATGGGTCGAAGTCGAGTCATATGCATTCCTGAATGCCAAGAAGGTGGCCAAGTTTATCCAAAAGAATATCATCTGTCAATACGGGGTTCCCCACGAGATAGTATCAAATAATGGTTTACATTTTGAGGCTGAGGTTACATAACTCGTCAATGAGTATGGGATTTAGAGGCATGAATTTTCTCCCCACTGACCCCAAACCAACGGTGCAGTCGAAGCCACCAACAAAAACCTCAAGGCAATTATCAGCAAATGACTAAGAGTTATCGAGATTGGGCTAATCAAATCCTTTATTCCATCTGGGGCTACCATACTTCAGTTAGCACATCTACTGGGGCTACCCATTACTCTCTGGTATATGGTATGAACGCAATCCTACCCATTGAGCTAGAAATACCTTCCTTACTCTTTATTCTCGAGAGCAGATGAGCGAGGGACACTGGTATCAAACTCACTTTGATGAACTATCACTCTTGGATGAAAAGAGGTTGAAGGCTCTTTACGACATACAAGGGTACCATCACCGAATAGCGTGATCATACAATAAAAGAGTAAAGCACTATGGTATTCAAGAAGGAGACTTGGACCTCAAAGAGATGATAGAACCCGTTTTGGACCCCAGAGGGAAATTCAAGCCAAATTGAATCGACCCCTACATCGTAAAAAGATTTTCTCAGGAGGCGCCGCTATGCTCATTGAGCTCGACGGAAAAGGAATGGCACATCCAGTCAACCTGGACCGTCTAAAGAAGTTCTACACTTAGTTCAAAATCTCGGCACGCTACAACTCTTCTCATATCCCTTCCATTCTAAAAAAAATATCTCTTCATTTCTCTCTACCTAGAACTACGTGGGGATTGATCCTTTAAAAAACCTTTTACCTTCAAATGGAACTCAGAATTTTTCATATACCTTACTTTGGCGCGGGCCCTTTTTTTTTTTACAAAATGCTATTCTATTATAACCCGTGAGAACGACGGTTCATTTTATCATTTATATGAACAAAAGGATTATGTATGCCTTAGAAATTAGTATATATACTTCAAATTTAAAACTCATCAAAAGGCATAACGATATGATCAAAATCTTTTTTTATTACAAATAAGGAAGTTTAGTACCATTACACGAAGTATCAACGAAGGGAGTCAAAACAACAACCCCTCTCCACTGAACAAACTGTTTCTAAGCAAGCCTAACCAAACTTCACAAAATTATTCCCGAAACCCCAAATACAAAAACATCCCAAAAAAATTCTAAAAGTCACCAAAAGTTTCACATAAAAAAATCCCAGCTTCCCAAAAACCAACGCACAACTGCTAAAAGACCCAACCTCATCATCATTCGCTCCGTGAGGTCCCCAAGATTCCCCTGTATGGTTAATATTTTAAATACGCTCCATAGATCGGTATTCCCTAACTAACCTGAAAAGATCACTACCCCTCCATGGTGTCAAAAAGAGCAAACCACCTCCGGTCGATCTCTTCCGCTAGGATCTTCGCCATCACTCTCTTTCACAACCATTTTAGATAATCCCCGAAAATAAGCCAGACCTTACCTGTGAATTGAGATAGACGATTTAATGGTTGATGATTCTCCCACAGAGAACCTAACCTCATGCGCATGGATTCAATCAAGTTTTCCATAGGGAAGAAGTCTAGCATTCGAGGAGGCACTATTTATTCCCATCCAACTTGATGTAGAAGCTGCCTAAGGAAATATAATGAAGTCTGTCGCAGGACAACTAATAGAGCATACCAGTACTTTCCCAGTTCTAAAATAGGCTACAGTTCCCCCCACCATGGAACTAACCAATGAAGGAATCGAACTTCGTACTTCACAAACCAATTGAACCAGTTCTCCACAAATGGGCCAAAACTAATAAAGTACCGAGCAAAGAAATTTGGCATTCCTACCAAGGGACACTCAGGGGAATCGCCAGGTAGAATATCTGCCATCCACATGAACAACATCACTGGGCTCCCTCTTAGAAAATCAGAGCGACCTTCCCTCCGAGCATTAAGACCATTCAGAGTCTTTGACAGATGAAGTGTAATATTGTTATTACTACTTTAAAAGCTGAACACACTCCATCTGGTTGGTATTTAGACTCTGGATGTTCAAAACACAAGACTGGGGATGCTACCAAACTTTTAAACAAAACCAGCTTTGCTGGAGGAAAAGTTATTTTTAGTGGTGGTGTATCATCTCAAATAAATGGTAAAGGAACACTCCAAGAAGAAGGATTACCTTTACATGAAAATGTTCTTCTAGTAAAAGGTCTTAAGGCAAACCTACTCAGTATCTCGCAATTTTATGACTCGAATCATATTGTCACCTTTTCAAAGAATAATTGTAAAATTTTAAATGAAAAAGCTGAGTGCATAATTACAGGAGTCAGGACTCCGGACAATTGTTATACTGTTCAAAATAATGCTGAGGTCTGTAACATTTCTAGAATGGATGACAACGAGATATGGCATAATCGTATGGGTCACATAAATTACAAAAATTTTAGTAGACTGTCGTCTCAAGAAATAGTTAGAGGGATACCTAAGATCAAACCTATTTATAACATTTTCTATGGTTCTTGTCAAGAAGGAAAATTTTTTAAGGCTCTTCATAAGAAAGTTAAAGATATTCTTACCTCTAAACCCTTGGAGCTCATCCATATGGACCTTATGGGTCCTTCTCGAACTGTTAGTCTTTGTGGACACAATTACATTCTAGTTATCGTTGATGACTTTACCAGATTTACTTGGGTAGCTTTCTTAAAACAAGAGTCTGAAACATTCCAATTCTTTTTGAAGATTTTACTTCGAATTGAAAATGAGAAAGACTCTCAGGTAAATAGGATTCGTAGTGACAGAGGTGGAGAGTTCTTAGATATAGGTGTTATAGAGTATTGTGACTAAAATGGTTACAGACATGAATTTAGTGCTCCTAAGACTCCTTAACAGAACGGTATAGTTGAGAGAAAGAATCGTACCCTTCAAGAGATAGCACGTGTTATGATTCATGCCAAGACTTTACCTAAGTATTTTTAGGTAAAAGCCATTCGTACTGCGTGTCACATTATTAATAGGGTCTATCTTAGAAAGAATTCTAAACAAACTCTTTACGAACTTTGGTATGGGAAGAAGCCCAATATTCAGTATCTTAGAACTTTTGGCAATACATGTTATGTCTGCAAAGACAGAGAACACTTATCCAAATTTGAGACTCGAGGAGATAAAACCATCTTTCTAGGATATTCTCCCAACAGTAGAGCTTACCGTGTTTATAATCTTCGCACTAAGACCATAATGGAATCCATAAATGTAATTGTATGTGACACTACTGTAGAGAGTAAGACTGGAGAACTAACTATTGTGGTAAAGTCTGGAAATATTTTAGAAAATGACTCGCCAGAAATAGATGATTCTTTACCAATTAATACACCTAAAGTACCTAATTGGGTTGCTAAAGACCATTCCATAGACAACGTTATTGGTAATCCCAGTGAACCTATGCGTACAAGATCTAAATTAAGAAACTATTCTCATTACGCTTGTTTTGTTTCCCTTGTGGAACCAAAGAACGTTAATGATGAATTGAATGATCCTCATTGGATTTCTGTAATGCAGGATGAACTTCTTCAATTTGTCATTCATGATGTTTGGTATCTTGTACCTAGGCCTGAGACCAAAAAGGTTATTAGCACACGTTGCATAGTCATTCAATGTTATTTAAAAATAAATCTGATGAAAGTGGGATAGTCATTAGAAATAAAGCTAGATTAGTTGCTCAAGGATACTCTCAAATAGAGGGAATAGATTTTAACCAGACTTTTGGTCCTGTTACTCGATTAGAATCTGTTCGACTTCGTTTTGCTATAGCTTGCTACTTACATTTCACTCTTTACAAAATGGATGTCAAATCTACCTTCCTTAACGGAATATTGACTGAGGAGACCTATGTAGAACAACCAAAAGGGTTCATTGACCCTAAATATCCAAATCATATTTTTTATCTTAAAAAGACTTTGTATGGCCTAAAACAAGCGCCAAGAGCCTGGTATGAGCGCCTCTCCAACTTTCTCTTAGACAAAGGTTTTAAGAGAGGTGGAAATGATCAAACCCTTTTTGTCAAATAATTTGACAAACATATCATTATAGCTCAAGTTTACGTAGACGACATCATCTTTAGATAAACTTTCCCTTCAGAAGTTAAATCCTTTTCTGAAAATATGCATAAATAATTTCAAATGTCTCTCATGGGGGAGTTACAATTTTTCTTAGGTCTTCAAGTCAAACAAAATTCAGAAGGATTATTTGTCTCGCAATCAAAATACACATTAGAGATTATTAAAAAATTCGGCCTTGAAAGTGCAGAAGATGCTAAAAATCCCATGAGTACTACTATCAAACTATCTAAGAATGAAATAGGGAAATCTGTAGATCCCACCCTTTATCGTAGTATGATTGGAACCTTACTATATCTTACTGCCTCACGTCCTGATATTATGTACGATGTTTGCGTTTGTGCTCATTACCAAAACAATCCTAAAGGGAGCCATTTAACTTGTGATAAAAGAATTATAAAATACATTAAAGGCACTCTGAATTTAGGACTTTGGTACACCAATGATACTCTAAGCACTATAATAGGATACACCGACGCTGATTGGGTAGGGTGTACTGACGATAGCAAGAGCACGTCAGGCGCATGTTATTATATTGGTAATAATTTGGTAGGTTGGAGTAGTAAGAAACAAAACTGCACTTCATTATCCACTGCTGAATCTGAATACATAGCCGCTGGCAGTTGTTGTGCTCAGTTACTTTGGCTTAAGAAAATGCTAAGTGATTATGGTATTAAAGAGGAACAATTACATCTCTATTGTGATAATCAAAGCGCGATCAATATCTCTAAAAATCCTGTTCAACACTCGCGAATAAAACACATAAAAATAAGGCATCACTTTATCCGCGAATTAGTTGAAAAACTCGTAGATATTTTTACCAAACCTTTGGATTATAATAGGTTTATTGCCTTGCGTAAATCAATTGGAATGGTTTGTGTTGAATAAACTCTTGGATTTACCTAATTCTTCCCTTTGTACATTTGAGACAAAATGGGGGAGAAATATGAGTCCTATAAGAATTTTTTTTATTTTGTACATATTCTAAAGAGCTTGATCTTAGTGATTATTTGCAGGATTCTGTAGAGTTATTCTCTGCTATGTTCAAAGCTGTAATAGGGTATTGAATTGTATTTAGTAGAGTTATGTAATTTTTTTTTCTAGGAAATGGGTAGATAGAATTTTTGTATAAAAATACGTTTTTCCTTTTCTTTTTGTTTCCCTACGAGTCCAAGTTGACTCAAAGGACATTTTGTCTCATATTTCCAAAAGGGGAGATTGAAGCACCTTATACTCTTGACTCACTTGAGTCTATATTGTATAAGTGCTCATCTAGTTTGGAAATAGAAAAAAAATTGAGTCCCATCCTAGAAACCAAAGAGCCTCAAACCTTCTCTAAATTTTATTCGTCTTGATATAAGGTATATTTATCAACACTCAAACACATTAGTATTGCATTCGTACAGTGCATATTGCATATAATTGGTTATGTGTGTATTGAGTATATTAATTTCCCTTAATTTGAATTTTAATAATTTTTTGGGGAATTTTTAATGATTTTTCAAATCAATTTGTTTAAATTAATATTGGTTTTAAAAGTCTTTGGGGTCAATCTACAATTTTGAATTGGTAATTTTATCTCTGGAAGTTCACTAGGGTAGAAACCGAAAGCGCTAGAGACCTCAAGGTGTTTGTGTAATTATTTTCAAAACACGCGTTTCAGCCTTAATATCAGCCTTACACCTATTAGCCAGATATCAGTCCATTTTGTGTTTCTTTTGAGAGACATAAGCCTTGCTCATTTCCTGCCCTTGGATTGTTTTAATCAACGATCTTCATGCGTTCTGGCTTAATCCCTATGAACCCCTCTTAAGCCAATCCAAACCGTTTTAATCCACCACTTCTCTTATGTCGTTGGATCAAAGTCAACTATTGAAGACTAGATCGTATCCCTTAATTTTGAACCTCATTCTCGAACCTTCTCAGCCCCCAATGTAAGGAGCCTTACTCTCAGCCATTTAGAAGATTTTGTCACTTCGTCATTTCTAGAGAGAGAAGAGAGTAGAAAGAGAAGATATAAAAGAGAGAGAAACCAGAGAGAGAGAGAGAGTGAGTTAGAAAACCTAATTGTAAATCATCAAAAACACCTTTCAAACCCTAACCTCTTTCAAAACTAGTTATATACCAAACACTACCTTGAGTGTTTGAGAGTTTGAGAGTTAGTTTGTTAAGTTGTTTCGTGTTGTAACCTCTTTGTGTGAAAATCTTGTTTCCAGCTTAAGCATTAAGCGAGATTTGCATTTTAATTTCATAGAAATTTTAGATCTGAGCATTTTATGTTACATCACACCTAGATCTTCATTTATAGTTTCTCATCTTGAGAAATCTATTGTTGATTCTTTTCTGTAAATGTTCTCATACTCAAAATCAACAATAATATTTTCTATTTCTAGTTCTTTTGAAATAAGACCTTTGACCTAGTTGGAATCGCACTTGGTGATTTTCAATCCCAAAAATATTTTCAAAACCCTGAGATTGATTAAGATCTTGATACGTCTTTTGAGCAAGATAGCTGTGGATTCTGGGTTAATCTTAAAGGTCAAATAAGGTTCAAAGTTTCCTAAGAAAAGAGAAACTGAAAATCACAACATATAGATCTGATTTGTAATTTTCTAGGACTATTTGTAAAAATAAGCGTGAGTGTGTGCATGCATGTGGTAGATCACCGTCACAAATGCTTAAACACTACAACACTGAAATTGTTGGTAATAAGATCTTGATATAAGAGTCGACGTAAAGACTGGAACAAAGTGAAGTTAGAAAACTGGGAGAACATCATCAACAATTAGAACTGTAGAAAAGTTATAAGGACACCAGTGGGTACATTCCTAAACTTGTATAGGTATGATTTGTGTGCATGTGTGCTATATAGTTTGTAACTATTATATTTGTTTTAGTGGATTTTTCTTTTTACTCCGTAGAGGGAGTCGTGGATGTTTCCTCAGTTGGTTGAGGTTTTACCACGTTAAAAATATCTTGTACTTAATCTTTCTACATCTCCTCATCCCTTTCTGTTTAGTATGCTGATTTAAAACTATTTTAGTTTTGTTTTTCAAAACTTGTTAACAAATATTGAACAGATCTCGTCCATATTTTTTGAACACATCTTGTGATTAAACTGATTTGATTTCTAGAAAAGAATTTCTTCAAAAAATAGTTCGGATTTACTTAAATAGTTTAATCATGTATTAAACGACTTTAGTAGCATTTTTTTTAAATTCGCTCTCACACGTACCGTCCCCACGAGGTATATGGTGAGGCAATTCACGTACACTCAGGTATATCACATGGCTTGTCCACACATACCGATTGCCCTCAAAAGCAAGACGTATATCGTGGAAGCCACGCCAAAGGGGAGAACCCTTTCCAATTCACCCAACCAAGATGCATACCTACATATAGGGGTCAAGCCTAGGACACACATATTAGATTGCCGATTTCAACCCGAAACTCTGCTAAAATTTTGGGTCGACCTGCCACCCAAATTTTCGTGCATTTTCAAAATGGTACCCTACTCGTGAGCCTGGTTACAAGTCCAGCCATAACTTTGCACATGTTACCACCCAACTTTTCCAGGATCAGGTCCCGTCCGGCATTTCATTTTGCATTTAGGAGAATTTAATATAAGTAAGAACATAATAATAATAATAATCATGCTGAGACCCGTCTTCCAAAAACATTTTTTCCTTCTTTATCAAAAATCCAAAAACATTTTTTTCCTTCTTTATCAAAAATAATTTTTTTTTTCTCTTTTCTTTACTAAAAATCCAAAAATATTTTTCCCTTCGATCTTAAAAGAGAAACAAAAAATGTCAAAAATATTTTCCTTTCTAAAAAATAAATCCTGTTTTACGCCCTCTCAGGTTGATCGCACACCCTTGGCCTGGATCCTTATTGGTTTCGGTCTGCAGTCAAATCACCCCGGAGTTCCATCCGTTCCCATGCTACCTCTTTGGAGTCCATTATCTATCCTCTTTCCATGGAGAACACAGATCAAGCACTAGTTGCTCAGCCAGATCTGACGACAGTTTTAGCTCAGCTCATGTCCAAGATTGACAACCTTCAAACTGAGGTCCAGGAAATGCAATGAAACTAGGTTCATGTTCCTCAAGAGACCAAGCCCCTATTCTCTCACGCTATGGGTCCACTCAAGACTAGTTGGGTTCTCGAAGAATATCAGCATGCCCCCGTGTCCCTCCTGTTAATGGGCCACCGCCTGCCCAGCTTCCTATGCCGAACCTTTCCCAGACTGGGGCCAACTTGCTTGTGATCGTTTATCCGAAAGAGTAAGAGTTGAACAAGGTCAAAGAAGATCTCAAGATGCTAATTAATAAGTTCAACCAAGTCAGAATTTCCAGAAATTACATGGACTACACCCACATGTCTCCTTATCCTAAGGCAAGGTTACCCGAGAAGTTCAAGATGCCAGGTTACTCGAGAAGTTCAAGATGCCGATTGTTCATCTTTGCAGTTATCTCCATTCCATGACCCTCCTAGGCGCTTTAGAAGATGTGATGGCCCAATTATTTTAGAAAACTTTGGAGGATAGTGCCCTCCGATGGTTTTAATCTCTCGAGGAGTCCAGAATTCGTAGTTGGGAGGATGTAGCCTGTGAATTCATGTTAGAGTACAAATATAACGAAGGGCTTAAGGTCACCCACCGTGATTTAGTGCTTCTCAAATAGAACTCTGGGGAATTAGTCAGTAATTTCATTGCCCGATATAGTGAAAAAGAAGCTACCAAGACCAATCAGCCTTCCGAGGAAGAACAAGTCAGCATAGTAAAGAAGAACTTCTTGCCCCATGTCCGAACAACCATGGGAGGACAATACTATCCCCACTTCTGAGCTCTCAGAGAAGCAGGAGTAGAAATCAAGGAAGGTCTTTCTAAAACAGAGGTTGAACCAAAGAAAGTGTCTGGATAGTTCACCCCCAGAAAATATGACAAACCTGCCAGTGTTGTAGTCTCAACCATCAAGAACATCTCTCAACCAACCACTTCGTGGGAACCAGAAAGCCCGCCTATCCTAGTCCGAAAGGAATACACCGAGCTCGATGCTCCCCTTTCCAAAGTTTATCAAGCCCTGCTAAGCCGAAACCTTATCAAACCCTTAGATCCCCGTCCATTTCCAAATCCACTTCCAAGAAACTTCAAGGAAGATGCCCATTGTGCCTTTCACCAAACCGCTGGTCATACCATCAACCAATACTTTCACCTTTGAAACGTAATCCGAGGTCTAATTGACCAGGGTACCATTGCCCCACCAGCTAATCCTAAACCAAACACTACTCACAACCCACTCCTAAATCATACCAATGCTATCTTCCTAGAAATGAACCCATAATTTGATCCCTCAACTCAAATCACTCCCATACACTCTCCCAAACCTGCCCATATTTCCTCCTACATTCTATTAGCCTCGCTGATCAGGCACTGTCACTCCTTACCAGAGCATGCATCGCTGTTCGTACCCATTCTGAAAATGAAGGTATGGAATTATCAGAAGTGTTAAACCAACTCCTAGAGTTCGGGATAAAATTGCCCTCACATATGATCATTGATTTCCAGAAGTTCAGCACGCTGTTCTTGGAAGCACGAAAATGGGCCCGAGAGTCAGACTGTTGGGTGGTACCCACCGATGAAGTCAGTCTAGATGACATCTTCCTGATCATGGCAGAATTATTTAGGTAAACCAACGACATTTGCAGTATGATCGAGTTACTTGATACTATAAAATTGCAAGGGCACCTGGTCCCCTTACCCTTAGATATCCCCATAGAATGGGAAGACCCATATGAAGAAGCCATTGAAGTTGTAGAATGCATCAACTTTACATGGAAAGACATAATTGTTTCCAGGGGATAGGGGGAAGAATTCGGAGATTCGAATAAAGAACAAGTTTTAAAAAAAACAGGCTCGATAGCCCACATGTGTGGGATGATATCATTTGAGGAGCTCCTCAAAGAAATAAACAAAATGGTAGAAAAACCCGAGATTAACGAAGAAATAGGGTTCATGTTCTTCCCTTATTTAGTAAATCACATGACCAGATTAGGGAGACACTACCAGATCCTAATCTCACTACTAGCCAATGATAAGGGGAAGGTCGTTGAAAACCTTCTTATGCCAGAAATGATCCTCGAGGAGAGAAAGATCCTCGATCAATTGAAGAAAACTGAAGCTAAGATCACTCTATGGGGGATTTTCATGTCTTTCCCAGCTACACATAAATGCTTTGATCAAGTTTCTCACTGGACCCATAGTTCCTCCTTCTACCACACCAGAAGAAGCGATAAATTTGGTCGGATCCTTGACCTCTACCCGAATGCTATCCTTTTTCGAAGAAGAAATCCCCATAATTAGGCCAAACCACAATCATGCACTTAATATCTCCGTTGAAGTTATGGAGAAAATCATACCACTCTCTCTTATCGATAATGGATCCGCCTTAAATGTCTACCCATTAATAACCTTCAAATGCTTAGGACTAAAGGAAAGTGACCTCACTCTAACTTCCGCTGATGTATGTGCCTATGATAATACCCGTCGGGAGGTGATGGGATCCATAAAACTTGCAATAGGGGAGAGCCCTATAAACCCCGTCATTGAATTCCAAGTTATTGACATTCCATCTTATTTCAACCTGTTACTCGAACGACCTTGGCTCCACAGTATCAAAGGTGTGTCTTCCTCACTCCATCAGAAATTGAAGTTCTTCAACGATGGACGAGTCATTACCATTTTGGGCGACAACGATAATACCGAGGGTGCAAGTACCAACAATTCAATCCTTGAGATACAACACGGGTCAAATGATATGCTCCTATTAGGATTTCGAGTTGAGCCACTTCTACTCCCGATAGGGGACGATTTCAAAGAAAGGCTTTGTCCAGAATACAACCCCTATGGCAATGTCAATGTGATTTAGATGTTCAGAAACATGCACTTCATGCCCGGACTGGGGCTAGGAAAAAGACAATAAGGGATACTTGATCCCATTAAACTGAAGAAAGCTTTTGCTCCTTGTGGTTCGGGGTATCAACCATCAGAACAAGAGCTTAGAATGATCCACCAGTCTCAACCAAAGAGAAGACTAGACTTCCTCCGAACCATTTTAGGTGACTCCTTGAATGGACGGTTCATCAAAGAGGGTGAGGACTTCCCCTTTTGCGGATTTTTGGAACCATGGTATGACCATATAGACAAAAAGATGAAACCCAGAAGGGAGATCTTTTTCCCAGACAGCTACTCATGGGCCAAAAGTTCCCAACACCATGTACAACCAATTATCAAAGATACCGAAGAGACTGAGGAAAGAGACTCCGAGGATTCCTTCAACTTACATAAACTAGGGCTGACACTCTGCATGGTTCATTCAAGCACTACATCCCTAGATCCATCCCACCTAATTAAAGCTGCTGACACACCTCTCCTCAACTAGCATGTTGCTACTATTCTACCTGTTGAAATCCCACCTAACCCTAATGTTTATCCAATTTCTTCTTCTGTTGTCTATCCTTGCTCAAATGTAATTGAGACCTCCTTTGATGAGCTTCTCAATGCTGTTTTTCATATCAATGAAATAAATGAAGATTTTGAGTATCTTGTTGTGCCTTACATTACTTGTTTAGATTCTAATAAAACTTTTGATGACGATGATTTTGTAAATGAATGATTCTTAACTGATCTAAATAAGGTTAATAACAAACAACATAAACGAGTTCAAGTTAATGAAGTAGAGACTGTTATCATTAACCTAGGTTCTAGTAGCCAACTGTGCGAGATTAGGATAGGGGATACCCTTGACGAGCATGAGCATGCATAACTCGAAGAATTACTGAAGGAATTCGTGGTTGTCTTCGCGTGGTCCTACGACGATATGCCTGGTATTGATCCTGAAATAGGTCAACATAAGATCCCTACTCTTCTAGATTACAATCCGTTAAACAAAAGCTGAGAAAGATCCGCACCAAATGGTTGCTCAATGTCAAAGAAGAGGTGGTCAAACAACTGAATGTGGGATTCATTCGCGTGATCGAATATCCCACATGGATAGCCAACATAGTTCCTGTACCAAAATCAGGAAGGAAGGTTCGGATGTGTGTAGACTACCGGGATTTGAACAAAGCCTCTCCAAAGGATGATTACCCGCTACCTAATATCGACATGATCGTGGACAACATGGCCAGTTATGCTCTCAAGTCATTCGTTGATGGGGTTACCAAATATAACCAAATTAAAATTCACCCGGCTCATTAAGAAAAAACCTCATTCATTACCCCATGGAGAACCTTTTGCTACACTATTGTGCCATTTGATCTCAAGAATGTTGGGGCTACCTACCAGAGGGCTGCCACAATCATCCTGCATGATCTGATTCACAAAGAAGTTGAGGTCTATGTGGATGATATGATTATCAAATTCAAAACTAGAGAAAGTCATGTTCCCTCTCTCTGAAAGTCCTTCGAACGACTACGACAGTATCAGATGAGGCTCAATCCATATAAATGTGTCTTCAATGTTACAAAGGGCAAACTCTTGGGATTTATGGTCAGTGAAAAAGGGATAGAAGCAGATCCTGCCAAGATAAAGGCCATACTTGAGATGCCACCTACCTGAACGGAGAAAGAAGTCTGAGGTTTCCCTGGGAAATTATAATACATCAGTCAGTTCATCCGCCATCTCACCTCCATTTATGAACTAATTTTCAAACTTCTCTGAAAACATTCAACCAAGGTTTGGAATGAGGCCTGCCAAGAAGCTTTTGACTTAATTAAATAAAACCTGACTCAACCTACGGTACTCATGCCACCACAACCTGGTCTCCCATTTATCCTATACCTAACCATATCCGACACTGCATCTGGGGCTTTTCTAGATCAATACCTTGATGATTCCCATAAAGAAAGAGCCATCTATTACGCCAATCGTAAATTGGACGGGTATGAAGTCAACTACACTGCTTTGGAAAAATCATGCGTCGCACTTATTTGGGTCACCAAAAAGTTGCGACACTACATGCTCGCCTTCCCCAGTAAACTTGTATCTCGAATGGACCCCATCAAGTACCTGCTTGAGAAACCTGCCTTATCCAGCCGAATGGCTCGATGGTTGATGCTCTTAACCGAGTTTGATATCGTATACATCACATAGAAATTCATGAAAGGGAGATCCATCTCTGACTACCTCACTGATTACCCCATAGAAGAAGATGGTTACTGGATCTCCGAATTCCCAAATGAAAACATCTTCTATGCTTCTCAAGATTACCTTCGATGGTTAATGTTCTTTGATGGCACGACCAACAAAAAGGGATATGGCATTGGGAT
The DNA here is from genome assembly GCA_949130495.1 of Sambucus nigra. Taxonomy (NCBI): domain Eukaryota; kingdom Viridiplantae; phylum Streptophyta; class Magnoliopsida; order Dipsacales; family Adoxaceae; genus Sambucus; species Sambucus nigra. The sequence continues at coordinate 248,052,447 of OX422210.1, forward strand.
ACTTTTTATCACCCCAGATGACTCCCACACTCCCATCGCCATCAAATTGGATTTCCCCTACACCAACAACATGACTGAATACGAGGCATGTATGATAGGCCTCAAAGTTGCTCTCAAGAAAGGTATTCAATGCCTAGATGTCTACGGGGATTCTTCCCTCATCATTGGTCAAGTGCTCAGAAAATGGAAAGTCAAGGACGAGAAACTTCAACCCTTCCATACCCACTTAGGAGAACTAGCTTCCTAATTCTGAGACATCACCTTCCACTACCTACCTCGAGTAAAGAATAATCTAACTATTTCCCTTGCTACCTTAGCCTCTGTGGTCGACATGCCCGAAGGAATAATAATGCCCCCCTTATTGGTTCAAAATCAAGATAAACCAACCAACTTCTACCCCATTGAGCTCATCACCAAAGAAAATCCTAAGCTAGTCAACTGCTGGTATTATGATATCTGGCACCTCCTCAAGCACGATAAGTATCCCGACGGTTCCAATAAGAAAGACCGGGAAACCCTGGGAAGACTGGCCGCCCAGTACATCATCTGTCACAAAGCGCTATTTAAGGTAAACTTCGATGGAACCCATCTACACTGCATCACAGGGGCTGATATTGAAGAGGCAACGCAGAACATCCACAGCGGGGAATGCGGACCCATATGAACGGTCACATACTTTCCGAGAAGATCAATCGATAAGGCTACTACTGTACCACCATGACCTAGGATTGCACCGCCTATGTTCGGAGATGCCTCAAATGGCAATAGTTCTCCCACCTTCAACACCAGGCTCCACAAGAATTATACAACATGACTTCTACCTGGTCATTCTCCACCTGGGACATCGACATCATAGGGAATGTTACACCCAAGGCCTCTAACGGGCATGAGTTCATCCTCCCTGCCATTGATTACCTCACCAAATGGGTCGAAGCCCAGTCATACGTAGTCCTGAACGCCAATAAAGTGGTCAACTTCATCAAGAAAGACATCATCTACTGATATGGGGTCCCGAACGAGATAATGTCAGATAACGGGTTATATTTTGAGTCAGAAGTCACAAAGTGGTCAAAGAGTATGGGATCCAGAGACACAAATCTTTTCCCTACCAACCTCAAACTAATAGTGCAGTCGAAGACGCTAACAAGAACCTCAAAGCCATCATCAGTAAGATGACCGAAAGCTGCCGAGATTGGGCCGACCAAATCCCATGGGCCCTCTGGGGATACCGAACCTCAATCCGAACCTCTACTGGGGATACCCCTTACTCTCTAGTTTATGGCATAGAAGTAGTCCTACTCGTGGAGCTAGAAATACCCTCGTTACATGTCATGCTTGAAAGTAAGGTCGGTGAGGAAGACTGGCATCAAATCCGCCTCGACGAGATATCACTCTTGGAAGAAAGGAGACTGAAGGCATTATATCACATACAAGGGTACCATCACCGAATAGCGCATTCATTTAATAAGAGAGTTGAGGACCGCGATGTCCAAGAAGGGGATTTAGCCCTAAAAGAAATAGTAGAGCCCATCTGGAACCCAGAGGGAAATTCAAGCCCAATTGGAGAGGCCCATACATTGTCAAGAAGATCTTATCTGGAAGTGCCACCATGCTCACCGACTTAGATGGAGAAGATATGGCTCGTCCAGTCAAACTGGACCGTCTATATAAATTTTACCCCTAGTCCGAAATCTCGGTGCACTACGACTCTTCTCATCTCCCTTGTATTCTAAAAAAAATCTCTTCATTTCCCTCTACCCAGAACTACGTGGGCCTGATCCTCTGCAAAAATCATTCACATAAAAATTAAAAAATTTCAAAAACCCCCCAGAGGTACGTAAGCAACTCATACGTCTTACAAGAGCATGACCCCTTCTTTTCCATAAAAAACTATTCTTTTCTTATCTCCGAGAATGACAGTCCATTCTAATATATACTTGAACAAAAGGATTATGCATGCCTTAGCGATCGGTATAGATAATTCAAAATATATAATTCATCAAAAGGCACAGTTAGATGATCAAAAACTTATTTATTTCATTAATAAGAAATTACGGTACAATTACATAATAAAAGGAACGGATGACTCCCTTCCCCCTACCTTCCTAGAAAGCCAAATAAATCCACAAATTTGTTCCCCAGTACAAGAAAAAACTCTCCAAGAGCCCTACCCACAACTACCAGAGGATCCCTCTCCATCATCGTCATCTATATCTTGGGGTCCCCAAGCTTCCCCTACCTGAATGGAGTGCCGCAGACGCTCCATGAACCGATAAGCTCGAACACCTTGAAAAAACTACCACATCTCCCTCCATGATATCAGATAAGGCAAGCCATCTTTGTCCAGTCTCGACTTCCAACATCCTGCTAACTACTCTCCTCCACAACCACTTCATATAATCCCCAGGGATATGCCAAACTCTCCCAGCAGACTGAGAGGGACGGGTCGATAGAAACCGACTCTCCCACAAAGAGCCAAGTCGCATACGCAGATGCTCTGTCAAATCTTCTACCGGAAAGAAGTCTAGTGTCTGAGATGGGATGATCTGCTCCCAGCCAAATTGGCGTAGAATCCACTAAGGGAAATAGAAACAGGTTTATCTAAGACTAATCAGCCGGACATACGGGTATTCTCTCAGTTCCAGAATAGGCAACGACTGTCCCCACCAAGGTATTGACCAGTACAGATTTAGAACCCCATGCTCCACGAACTAGTTCTCCCAGCTTTCAATATCCATGCCAACACTGATGACATGGTGCGAAAAGAAATTAGGTATAACCGACAAAGGGTATTCCGGAGGAGTCAGCAGGCAGAATCTTTCAGACAACCACATGAACAGCATCATAGGGCTACCCCTCAGAAAGTTAGAACGACCTTATCTCCAGGCATCTAAGCCATTCAAAGTCTCCGCCAGTATTGATAAAAAGGAAATTGATGTCTCCATTGTATTTTCATCGTTGAGCAACTTCTTTTCTATCAAAAATTCTCCACAAACTTATAAAAGTAGAACAAAACATGAATATAGCGGTAAGTGAGGTATCAATCCATTTCTAAGGATGAAACACAAAATTGGATAGGACATATATAGATTCATTTGAATTTTATTATTATTTTTCTATTTATATTTTTTACGGATTTTTCGCGGGATTTTTTTTAACTAACTAACTATACTAATTTTTATAACTACTAATTAAGAAGTAAAAGCTAATTTAAGAAAAGTGAGATAAACAAAATTGTCCTAATAAGTAAACTAACAAGATTGAACTCATGAGGGCTTCAAAATTTCATCCCATAAATGGGAGATTAGCCCTCAATAATCATCATCCGAAAAAATATAAGATAAACAATTGAAAGCATGTGAGGATTAAACTAAAAGTAATCAAGAGGAGGAGTTCAAACCCATTTAAGCCTTGAATTGGAATGGAATCTTCAATTACATTAACAATCTCTCAATTATAATCCCTCACTAATGTATTTATTGAATCCAAACTAAAAACTACAAAATAAAAATAAAAAGGATAGCGAATGAATTCATAATGCACAATTAAATAATAAAAGAGATTTTCTAAAAATTCAAACCCTAACATTATAAAATTGTACATTAGAACTCATCCAAAGAAATAAATTCTAGATCATTACTTTATATTGAGATAATTGCTAAAAATGAAAAATCTCAACATAAACGAATGGGTTAGAATTTACCTCCCATAAGGGATCAATTCAAGTACATCAATCTATTTTGAAATAATTTCTAAAAATGCAAAAATTCATTATAGAGGGGGTGGGCTTGAATTTATCTTGGAGATAAATTTCACTACACACCTTTATATTGAGATAATTGCTAAAAATACAAATACTCAACATAGAGGGATGGAGAGAATTTTATAGCATAAAGCTTAAAAACTAATTTGGAGATCCTTTTTCAAATGATCTTCATCTCCCTTAAATAGTAGGAATGGAGATAAGGGTAAATTGGGTAGGGATTAAATGGACATGGGGGGTGTGAGGATAAGTTGGAGTTCAAATAGGCAAATTCATAAATGTGCATGGGTTATGTGAGGTTATGTTGGAATTGTGGGTAATAAGGATAAAAACAAAACATATTTGGTTAAAAGCATTTGGGGGTATTTATGGGAAAAGGGTTAAGTGGGTTTTAAAACATGTGGTGTTCATTAACTTTGGTCTTTGGTTTATTTGGTAACAGGTAGAAATCGTGGAAAGGTGAAATGGGTGAAATTGGGTTTGGGTCTTTGATTGAAAATGGGTTTGGGATTGGAGAAGGCAGGGGGTCGCGGTTTTAAGGGATGCCCGGGTTGAAGTATTTTACAGGCCGGAATAGGTTCGGGTTTTGGACTCGGATTTGGACGTATAGGTCGACGGTTAAGGTCAGATCGGGGTTCAATGGGGTCGCCGGTGGTTATGGTTGTGGGGAGTAGGTGGTTCGGGTGATTTCGGGCAACAACGGGTTTCGAGGCATCAGGACAGGTGGTCCTTCCGGTTGGTTGAGTTGCGCAGGGGGTATCTTCGACTGGTTCGGTGGAGATGAGATCGCGGGTTTCGCCTGCTGGGTTTGCGGGTTGAGACTGGAAAGGGGAAGGTAGGTGGTGGTGGTCAGACTCCGTCGTCGTAGGTTGGGTGTAGGGTCAGGTGGTATGGTTCCGGGTATAAGGGTTAAGGAGGGTTAGGGTATTTTCGAGTTTGTGAAGTGTTGGTTGGGTATCTAGACAGAAAACAGGTGTTGGGTTATCGATTGGGTGGAGATGAGAGAGAGATGGGAGGTGTGTTAATGGTTGGTTGTTGAAATGGTGGGTTTTTGGTTATGGAGTAGGAGAGAGAGGTGGGTGAAAGGTGAGGAAGATGATGGAGGGGTGTTTTAGTGTGTGAGGGTGAATGGGAATATGGTGTAGGTTAGGATGTGTTTGGGTGTGTGTAGGTAGTGATAGGGTTTAGGTGTGTGTATGTTAATGTGTGTTTGGTGTTTAGACTGTACCCTAAAAAAAATAACTAAAAATAAAAATAAAATTAACAAAATTAACTTAAAATAAAAATTTAACTAAAATAAAAATGACACGACACGACACACTATACAAATTCTAAAAAAAAACTAAACACGACTAAAATCCAAACTATAAAAATAAAAACTAATAAAATAAAAATGAAAAACAAAAATAAAAATAATAATAAACTAACTAAAAATAAGAAAATATAAAACCTAATGCACGACGCGCTAAAAGTATAACAATCCTAAAAATATATACATGACTCAATAAAATAAAATAATAAAATAAACCCTAAAAATAAAATGACACAAATAAAATAAAATGGGACAAACTAAACACACGCGGTTCGGGACAGGTTTATGCAGGTTTAGGGTAGGCTAGGGTACGGGACAAGGTCTAATTAGCTCCATAACCAGCACAATTGCCTTGAAATACGCGCTTGAACACCGCAACGTGCATTCGACCTACAAAATAGACAATAAAGCGCATAAGACCCAAATTTCCGAGAATTAACAATTAAAATATGTCTATTTGGGGTATAAAATCTACACTTTTGGGTGCTTATAACACCACCCCCAAATAGAGCGTTGCTAGTCCTCAAGCAATAAGATAGAGAGAAAGAGAAAGATAAGAAGCCAAAAGTGTATCGCTTTCGCGGGCACTTACGATTGCATTTAGCATGTGCAATAAGCCTTTAAACCTATAGGTTTCCCTACAGGACGAGTTGTGTCTCGCGAGGGTTTGCAGGGAATATATCCACAAAATTCTTTATTTGAAAAGATTTATTGAAGGTCAATCAATCTCTTATTAGACGTTGAATAATTGTACAATCCACCAAGAGAGAATTAATTTGAGAAATACAAGCTAGAATATAAAATTATTTAGCTAAGTAAATACACAAGGCACATCCTTCCTAGAACTCAACGTGTGTGGTGTGAATCAGTCAAAATGGGTCAAGTATCACAAGAGTAATTCCTAGATTTCCTTTTCGGAATTAATGCTTCAACTTCAAAATCTCATGAATATCTCTCTCTCAAACGAACTCTCGAGATTAGGGTCATTGTATCGCTCTTGTGTGTGAGGAGGTGAGTAAATGTAAGCAAGTTCAAACGTCTCACACACATATAGAAACATCGTACAACTTAAAAGAAAAGTGATCTCATGAAAGAAATGCTAATCACTATAGTGAGAATGTCGAGTTATTCACCATGTTTATGGGTGAGGGGGAAATGAAATGGGATATGTGGGATGAGGTGAGGTAGGATAGGATGATATGATGATATAATGGATGGATAATGGATAATTGAGAAGAGTGCATTACACTTTGACGAACAAATGTCTTTATTTCTTGACGGTAACATTCTATTTTTCTTCTTTCCAAATACGCATCAATGTATGAGATAAATATGCTAAAAATACAAATAACCCCAACATAGATTTGTATTTCATTTTTCTCCATTTGAATCGGCTTTGGGAGAGATATTCGCTAAAAATGCAAACACTCTCGATGACGGATCTTATCTTTTTTCTTTTTTCTTTTCTTTTCTATTTTTCCTTTTCTTTTCTAAATACGCATCAATGTATGTGATAAATCTGCTAAAAATACAAGTAACCTCAGTATAAATTTGTATTTAATTTTTCTCCATCTGAATCGTCTTTGGGAGAGATATTCGCTAAAAATATAAACACTCTCTTTGACGGATATTCTCCTTTTACCTTCAACACTCTTCTCTGTGAGTGAAAAATGGAAATGGATATGGAAATGGGTGGTATGGTATATGGTGATAATATGGAAAATGGAAGGTGTGTGGATGTATGATAAAATGGAATTTGGTTTGTGTATGGGTGCAAGTCTGGTGATCGGGACAAACTTCAAGACACGTGTTTTTTACAACTCGAAAGTGATGTTGTTCTCAGTGATCAAGCCAAAAATTTAGTGATGAATAATGAGATCATACAACGATTTTAGTGCGGACCCAAATGAAGTTGAATCAACTTGTGACTCGGAGTTTGCGTAAAACACTCTAAAAGGGTGAAAGGCACAAATCTCACAAACTAAAGTCTCTACTAGTGATACTTAAGGTTTTTTTTGAGAATTATAGTACTCTTCAACTCTAAACCGTAGGGATGTGATAAGTGCGCACATTTTTGTTGAGTCTAGAAATTCATGGTGCAACATGCCTTGTTACGCAGTACATAAGCTATTTAGAAAAATATAAATCATTTAGCTTGATTCCTAGACTTAAAAAGATGGATAATAGAAAATTCACATCAATGAGTGAGATGAAAGAAACTGCACGAAATTTTAAAAATCAGGTTGAAAAATCACAATTTTTCAAAAGACGTACTATTTTGATAAATTTTCCCACCCCTAAATAATAAGGAACATCGTCCTCGATGTTAAGTAAAATGATTTTTAAAATCGAGAGCATAGGGTAGGAAAGAGATTACCAGAATCAACCGCTAATGAAATGGATAGATGAAACCAAGAATAAACCTGAAGAAGTGATAAGATAACAAAATATGTACAAGTCTATAAGCATGATAAAGCATTGGGTGGTGTGACACACCAGCCCCAAACAGAATAAGACTCATACAAGAAACGACGGGTTGCCTCCCGGTAGCACTAAATTTAATGTCTTCAGCGAGAACGAAGGGAATCTCACCCTAAATATAAGATCTATGAAAACACGGGGCGGTAGAAAAATTGGGTGATGAGAATCACCCCCAAACAAGAGTGAAGCGCCAGTCTTGTTGGATAATTTGACAAAGGTGAGGGTGAAGAAACACCGATCATGACCTTATTTTTTATTTTCAAGATGTTCTCTTTTTTGTGGTTTTTGAATAATTTGAAAAAGAAAGGAAATATTTTTGGAATTTTTAGAGAATTAAAGGAATAAAATGATTTTGGATTTTTTAGAAGAAAATAGTGGGAAAAAAATATTTTTGGATTTTTAATTTTTTTTTCCAAAAGGAAAGAAAATATTTTTTTGGATTTTTTTGAAAAAAATAAAGGAAGAAATGTTTTTGGATCTTTTTGGAGAAAACCAAGGAAAAAAAAAAATTTTGGATTTTTTTTGGAAGAAAAGAGTGAGAAAAATAGTTGGACTCTTTGAATTGGACGAACTAACTAAAATTCGACTACCAAAAAATTAAGTTGGGCACACACACGTCAAAAAGAATTCCTAACTAGCACATAGCCAATTTTTATCTTTAGATTTATTGAAAGGCCAGTCAAATGTTAATTAAGTCCGCGGGTGATAAAAATTCATGGAATTATTTGAGTGATCGCCTTTGCAAAAATATTCTCCTATTGGGCTACCTAGTTGATTGATTTTCAATTTAATGATAGCTAGGGTAGCACACAATGGTAAGAGAGTGAGTCGGGTGATGAAATCCCTTCTCGTGAGTGATCGGGTATAGGTCTTAGTTGATTAATTCATCATACACATCCGAAAATAAATGCGGGAATAAATCAAATAAGAGCATACAAGCATACACAATAATTGACTCGCTAACAGGAGAGGCGCGAGGGTGAGTCGATCGGGGGGAGATTACGCCAATCTATGTCGACCCAGGGAGTCATATCGACCCAAGGTAAAGAGGCTTATTTTCCTTTCCTTGGACTCCCTCTCTCTACCTTGTCCGGTTTCCCTATCGCGCTTGCCTTCGATTTATTACAAATTTAGAATAAATAATAAATGGTGTCTCTATGCACCGCAATACAAGCAAGGTAATAAACTCCTAATATAATCCTTCTAGAATATAAAAATGGTCCGAAAAGCAACTAAATAGGAAAAGTAAATGAACGACAAAATGAAATCCGCTGGTGTGCTTCACGGTCCCAAGAATGGCAACGACGCCATTTGATAGGAAAAATTGATTCACTTGTGTATTTATCGTTGTGCAATTCCTTCTTTCCATAAAAAATCTTCACAAACCTATAAAAGTATAAGAAAACTAGAATATAGCGATAAGTGAGGTACCAATTCACATCTAAGGGTGAAACACAAAATTGGAGAGGACATATATAGATTCATTTACATTTTATTATTATTTTATTATTTTTCGCTTTTTAAATTTTTTATGGATTTTTCAAGGGATTATGAATTAACTAACTATATACTAAAGTACTAACTAAGATGTAAAAGATAATAAGAAAAATGAGGTAAACAAAATTGTGCTAAAAAGAAAACTAACTAAATTGGACTCATGATGGCTTCAAAATACATCCCATAAATGGGAGATTAGCCCTCAATAATCATCATCCAAAAAATATAAGATAAACAAATGAAGCATGAGATGATTAAAATAAAAGTAATAAGGGAGAAATAAATCAAACCCATTTAAGCCTTAAATTGAAATAGAAACTTCAATTACATCAACAATATCTCAATTACAATCCCTCACTCATGTATTTATTGAATCTAAACTAAAAACTACAAAATAAAAATAAAAAGGATAGTGGATGAATTCATAATGGACAATTAAATAATAAAAGAGATTTGCTAAAAATGTAAATCCTAACATTATAAAATTGTACATTAGAACTCATCCAAATAAATAAATTCTAGATCATTACTTTATATTGAGATAATTGCTAAAAATGAAAAATCTCAACATAAAGGAATGGGTTAGAATTTAACTCCCACATGGGATGAATTTAACTACATCAATCTATTTTGAAATAATTGCTAAAAATGCAAAAAATCATTATAGAGGGGTGGGGTTGAATTTATCCTAGAGATAAGTTTCACTACACACCTCTATATTGAAATATTTGCTAAAAATGCAAATACTCAACATAGAGAGATGGAGAGAATTTTATCACACAAAGCTTAAAAACTAAATTTGAGATCACTTTTTCAAATGGTCTTCATCTACTTTAAATAGTAGGCATGGAGATAAGGGTAAATTGGGTGGTTATTAAATGGATATGAGGGGTGTGAGGATAAGTTTGGGTTAAAATAGGCAAATGCACAAATGTTCATGGGTTGTGTGAGGTCATGTGGGAACTGGGGTAATGAGGATAAAAGCAAATCAGATTTGGTTAAAAGGGTTTGGGGGTATTTATGAAAAAAGGGCTAAGTGAGTTTTAAAACATGTGGTGTTTATTGACTTTAGTCTTTGGTTTATTTGGTAACAGGTAGAAATCGTGGAAATGTGAAATGGGTGAAATTGGGTTTGGGTCTTGGATTGAAAATGGGTTTGGGATTGGAGAAGGCAGGGGGTCGTAATTTTAAGGGATGCTCGGGTTGAATGCCAGATCAGGTCCGGGTTTTGGACTCTGGCTTGGATGCACATGCCGGCGGTTAAGGTCAGATCGAGGTTCAATGGGGTCGCCAATGGTTATGGTTGTAGGGAGTAGGTGGTTCGGGTAATTCCGGGCAGCGGTGGGTTTTGAGGCACCGGGACAAGTGGTCCGTCCGGCGGGTTAAGTCGCGGAGGGGTATCTCCTGTGGGTTCGATGGAGATGAGATCGAGGGTTTCTCCTGCTGGGTTTGCGGGTTGAGACTGGAAAGGGTAAGGCCGGGTTCGAGGTGGCGTTTGGGTCTGCCTGGGTCGGAAAGTGGTCGGACTCCGTCGTCATAGGTTGGGTGTAGGGTCAGGTGGTATGGTTTCGGGTATAAGGGTTAAGGAGGGTTCGGGTAGTTTCGGGTTTGTGAAGTGTTGGTTGGGTAGCTGGCCGAAAAATAGGTGTTGGGTTATCGGTTGGGTGGAGAGCAGAGAGAGATGGGAGTTGTGTTAATGGTTGGTTGTTGAAATGGTGGGTTTTTGGTTTTGGAGTAGGAGAGAAAGAGGTGGGTGAGAGGTGAGGAAGATGATGGAGGGGTGTTTTAGTGTGTGAGGGTGAATGGGAATATTGTGTAGGTTAGGATGTGTTTGGGTGTGAGTGTGTGTGTAGGTAGTGATAGCGTGTAGGTGTGTGTATGTTAATGTGTGTGTGGTGTTTAGAGTGTACACTAAAAAAATAACTAAAAATAAAACAAAATTAACCTAAAATAAAAGTAAAAATCAACTAAAATAAAAATGACACGACACGACACACTATACAAATTCTTAAAAAAAACTAAACACGACTAAAATAAAAACTACAAAAATAAAAACTAATAAAATAAATATGAAAAATAAAAATAAAAATAATAAATGAAATAATAATAAACTAACTAAAAATAAGAAAATAAAAGAAAATATAAAAACTAATACATGACGCGCTAAAAATATAAAAATCCTAAAAATATATACATAACTCAATAAAATAAAATAATAAAATAAACCCTAAAAATAAAATGACACAAATAAAATAAAATGGGACAAACTAAACACACGCGGTTCAGGACAGGTTTAGGGTAGGCTAGGATACGGGACAAGGTCTAATTAGCGACATAATCCGAACAATTGCCTTGAAATACACATTTGAACACCGCAGCGTGCATTCGACCTACAAAATAGACAATAAAGCGCATAAGACCCAAATTGCCAAGAATTAGCAACTAAAATACGTCTATTCGGGGTATAAAATGTATACTTTTGGGTGCTTATCAAGTATTACCGTCGCAGGATTGCGACGGTAGGACATCCATGAGGTAATAGCTACAAGTTGTGGGTCCACCAGCAGCTCCCCAGTCCCCAGCAGCAGTTTTGAAACCAAGCCTAGAACGACTGCTCCGTCATATCCAGCATCACCAACCTCCTGCAAATGCATGGATCGTAACACTGCCGGAAGAGAAATCATACCTCCAGCCACTAGTGATCTGGCCGCTGAGGACGAAATATAAAGAAGCCCGACCAACAACTCCCAGGGAGAATGGGAAAACTCAGATAGAGCCACATCAACGCCGTGATTTATCCCCAGCATGGAAGAAAATTCCTCATAAATTGGACAGACTTCTTCAAAGCCAAAGCGGAATACATGATCTTCAGGGTACCAGAATTGTACCGCCGTCATCAGCATGTTCCACTCTATGGTCCGATTACGCCATAAAGAAACTCGACGCATGTTGTAAGCATCGTAGTCGATGTTATAGGGGCACATAGCCTCCAAAGTCTCGAGGTAGTTGGAAAACTCAACACTACCAGGGAGAGCCATCTCATAGGATAAGAAAGTCAGGATGTGAGAGTGTGAGGAAAACACTCCACTCTTACCCCTCTTTTATACTTGAAAACCCCCACAAAGGACATAACCCCTGCAGAAATCGGAGGAAATCCTACCCCATAAGGTACCAAAGGCTGGAGAGGCTACTAACCAAAGCTTTGAATTGATAGGACTGGATTGACCTGTCGATAGGTAGGATAAGGTGCTTGCCGATCGGCAACCCCCTACTTTTGAAAAATTTTCTTTTTCCACTTTTGTCAAAATTCAAAAAACTCAAAATAAATTGATATTCTCAATATAATTTCAAAAATCTCCTTTTCGTCTTTATATAAATTCTCATTTTGAATAAACATTTCTTTCAAAATCCCCAAAATATTTCTATTTATGGTCTCAGCAGCAAAGTAAAAAGCGCATGTGTATGCATTCATTCACCATTAACAGAAGATAATAAAAAAAACTTCATTGCACTGCATATATATTTCTCTGTGTTACATCATTTTGTAGGAAAATAAAGAAAAGAAAAAAACAAACGGGACTCAGTCCGAACCCGCACTCTCTCTCTCTCTCACTTGCCC